>CM064069.1:12484445-13725418 GCA_032594955.1 Panicum miliaceum | reverse complement strand
GCAGTATGACAATTCAGCACAAGTTACAGAGGTGAGAGGACAAGACACCACAAGACTAGCCATTTCCACCTTTTTCACTGGTACGAACATCAAGCACGAACTTCTCAACACGCCACCCCAGTCGCCAGCAATCCAAGAACCAATAAACCCCCTATGGCCGCCCTAAGATCACCCGACCCCGACCCCACCCCCCGAATCATCGATTGCTGCTCCAGCACGCCCCTCAAACTCCCACAAAACCCGATTCAAGCTCCACAAGAACTCTGCCATTACCCACCACGCAACACGAAATCCCCCAGATAGCCGCCCCCGAACCCTAACCCAACGCAGCCCGAGCCTACCACCGACCACCCGCCCACCACCCCCGCACGAAGAAACCCGAAAGCGCGTCAAGAGATTCAGGACGGCCTAAAGATCAGCTACCCGCCTTCAAACATGCACCAAACAGAGTCACACAGTAACAAGGACAGAATTTCCAGGCTCACCGACAAGTCTCGCTCGCTGGTACGGCACGGCCGGCCGGGATGCGGGGGCCTCGTCGCGTCGGGAGCTGCGGGGACGGGGGGAGGTCCGGCGGGGCGCGGGCACGCGCGCGCGCCCCGCGGCGGGAGGGGGTGCGGAGGCGGGGAAGGCCCCGAGCTTGGCCCCGCGCCGGGGGTTTGGCGCTCGAGTTTTCGAGCTGGGCGAGCGGAGGAGGTGTGGGAGATTGAAGGACGGGAAGGAGGTGGAGAAATGGGAGGGAGGGAACGTCGGAATTTATAGCGGTTTGATGTGGCCAAATGGACGGTTGCTCGCTTAATCAATGGAGAGCACTTTTGCAGCCAGGTACCTCGGTTCTGTGGTTATTTGATCACGTTGGGGCTGGATGGAATTTGGGAATTGTGTTCAACCCTGTTCTAAAAAAAAGTCTAATACTACAGGGAGCATTATAGAGAATTAGGTATATCGTAGGTTGTATGGAATTGCATTCTATATAGTTGCTAAATCTTTTCTAAGATGTCTATATCAGTGTTGAGTTTATCAAATATTTTTATGGAGATTGTTTGCTTTGATATAATCCGTGGACGAGCCAACAAAATTGAACAAGGTAAAGTTGCATTTTCTCTTAGGCTCTCACTGGAACAAGGAATATCACATCCGTCCCTGAATTTTTTTTGTTTCCAAACTTTCATGAATCTCCTACATTGCAAAATAAGGTCTTAGATTTGCTCGTATAAGTTAGGCTATTTTGATTATAGTCTATCGTTTTGCGAGCATATATTTATACCCAAAGTTATTGTTCTCTTTATAGTTGTTGACGAATTATTACTTCTACCAAAAATAAAAGACTCGGTAGAGATGTGGTCAAACCCATAGAAGTTTGCTTTTTATTGAGCAATGAGCCAAAGAAGCGTCAGTTTTTTAAGTATTTATCTCTAGTATTAAATGAGTTGGTGGTGGTTGCGAAGATATATGATATTCCACAAGCCGACAATACTTTTGAATTAAATTTACATACAACTTTAGAGAATCCAATGTGGGATATGCCATATTGACGAAGCAAAGTATGAATCCAATATGAGATACACGATCATTTATGCAGTGGAGCATGAAACCAATGTAGATTATATAACCATTTATGCAGGGAAGATGAATCTAATGTGGATTAGTGATCATATAGTTATTTACGTAGTGGTTCTTGAAATGAATATGAAGTACGCCACCATTTACACGAAGGAGGGAATGAATCCCATGGGGGATATGAGATTATTTATGTGTTTGAAAAGCATGAATCCAATATAGAGTATGTGATCATTTTCTAGAGCATATGATTATTGACATGGCTTATCATACAATCTAGCTATTTATTTTATGTGCCATGTCTAGACTTAGATTTTTTAATTAGGATAATGAAACTTTTGGCTTGTTTAAGATCTTTTATTCTTTTATTACGGAACTAAGCTTATTGGACGGTTATTGGGCTAGAGTAAGGGGTTTTACTACAAACTGGTATGAACCAAAGCTCTAATATTGAGAAGTGTTACTCCTTGTCTCCTTTGTTAGTTTGTCTCTATGAAGATGAATACATGATATGCTTTAAGTAACAATAGAAAAAATAAAATTATCATGGAAACGGGAGGTGCTGCGTGTAATTTGTGCTGCCCATAACTTAGAGGCGGGTTCCTAACTGCCAACACGTGGAATCGACGGGGTCACCTGGGTCTGGGCCTCTTCGGCTCTTCCGGGTCAAGTTGGGGGGAATGGGAAGGGAACGTTGGGCTAAATTGGAGAGAGAGTGAAAGCCTTACTTTGTTTTGGCCCATTGGATTGTGGGATCAGCACATCGCGTCAAAGAATTTGGACTTCGCAAGGCCCATTTAGCTTGTTTTTTTCTTTTGTTTTTTTCCTTTCCTGTCTGGTAACCACTGAGCAGCAGCACTCCCTCCGCGGCTCCCAATTCCCAGTGAGCGCAGAGAGTACTTATTCACTCAGTACCGAAGCAGGCACAGCACGATTTTTTTGTTCCATGCTTTTTCAGCTTCTCATGCTGCGGTTTGCAGTTTTCAGTTTGCCTAAAAATCCCTGCTGCTGTTTTTTGTGCATTTGACCCTCGAATTTCAACTCTGTATAAAAGAAATAAAATTATGAAAACAATATATTTCCTTTTCACATTCTGGCTGAAGCTAGAGACAAAGCAGGTAGTTAGTGAGGTCCCATAGCCGCCTTCCTTGTCAGCAATTTTCAGCACAAGTCCACACCTGAAGCAGTATCAAACCCTGCCAGTCTATTGCCTGTCAATTCCTTCCTGAATACACAATCTGGAAACTTCAGAAAATTACCATCAGTACAACAAACGGCAGTACACAAAACAAAAGCTTTGGAGTGGCATCCCGTCCATGTCAAACGCTAAAGTTTGACAAGCAATCCTGAAGAGGGGGATGATTGGGAGGAACAAAAATGTTAGGTAGGTAGATTCCAGGCCACTTTATCGACAGGAGTTGAAAGAGATCGGGTCAACAAAGCTAAACCACAGACTGTGAGCGAGCATGACAGGCCCTGACGGAAACGGGATTAATTAGCTCTAGGTTGAGACAACGATGCACACATCACGCAAGCATGCTCATCAAACTGTTTATTTTTCCAATTCTTTTCTTCTCTTTTCATTCTTTTTTTTTTGTGTGTGTGTGGAGATAGCATGCATGTTGCAAGATGCAAATAGTCAGGGAGGAATCTGGATGAAAAACTCACGCATGAGCTTGTGTCTGTCTGCAAAGCATAAAAATGGTGTCAACTCAGATTAGGCCTTGAGTGTCCATTCAGGCTGAACTTTTTCAGATTTGACTCAACTGTAATTCAACTGACTCCCAGTTGCCAGAAAGGGTACTTGCGGGACTCAACAATGTTCATTCCTCCAGCAGCAGTTGGCACCATTATCTGAAGCTCTGTACAGGAACTCCAGATAACGATCTCAACTGCTGCTATGACGAACGAATCATTGAGTCCTGCCAGTACCCTTTCTTGTTTTTTTTTTGCGACATCTAAACTGAAGTCAAAACATCTGCTATTAAGTAGTATTAACCGAGATTATAAAAAACAGGTTCCATCCATGATGAGATGGCCCTTCATTCCACATGGCCACTCACATGCATCTCCTACTCGTTCAAGCAACCAAGCATGGCATTGTCGCATTGGCATCACTTCACACCGAGGCCTCGCTCCTTCCTGAACCTCAAAGGAAATCGTAGTATAATGCAAAAAGAAAAGAATGTGCAGGCGAGCAGTTCATCTCCAACACGCGTGCACGTCGCCTGCGCAGCGCTTCTACCTGTGGCCATTTGTTTTTCTGGCTGCAGTGGGGTTGGGGCAATGGGGGGCTCTGTCTCTGAATGACTGAATCTGCAGCCGCCGACCGCGGCGAACGCTGTCCTCGTCCGAAAGCTCGAGCCGAGCAGCACTGGCCAGCTGCATAGTTTACGGGATTCAGTACACCAAACCACTATTCTACACTGGGTTCAGAAGGTTCTTCCGGTTGATGAACAGGGGCAAACTGACACGACTACCTACCAGTCTACCACTAGTCCTCTGCTGCAACTACTTTCACGATCACAGTAGTGTTCATTCAGAGCCGTCGCGGAATTGGACATGGTGAACCAGCAAGCGGAGAGGCGGAGACCCCGATCTGATCTCCGTCCGGGGTCGTGGCCGCTGGCCGGATCAGTTTCAGACGGCAGGGGCAGCTCGCGTCGCCGCCGGGGTCAGCGGATGTTAGGCAGCCATGAACCGAGCCGCTCCCGCGCCGCCCGTCACCTCACCGCGGACTCCATCAACCGCGACGACGAGACCGGCCGGCGCCCGGGGGCCCCTAACAACTCCCGGAGAAAAGAAAGCCCGGGGCCCGATACAGTTCAGGCAAGAGATCGCCTCGCCTCCCCGGCTCCGTGCGTGCGTGCGTTCTCAGATAATTTCAGGCAGGAGCAGGACCGGTCACTGTCGCCGATGGCATCAATCCCTGACGTTTCCGTGGGAAGGTTGGTGGTGGAGGAGGAGGATCCGGTGCTCTTGGGAGTCCGGCTCGTGATCTGACAAAGAGAGAGCATCATGTAGCCTCTGTTCCTAACATCTATCTATAATAATGCACTCCATGTTTGCAGGGTCCATGCACCACGGAGAAATGAAAATAGAAAAACTGTGCAAAAACAAATGAAAATAAATTGGACGCAGGCAAGTGGAATCCATGCATTGCTCACTATTCGACCACCACATTCTCCGTTTTTTTTCTTTCTGAAAAGCACATTCTCCATTCTGGAAAACAAAAAGGTAAGAGTTCATTGCTCACTACGGAGTGAGTACTACTCATACGCCGTCCGTTGCCTAGGTAGCTAGCTAGGTCGAAACACGGAAGGCGGCCATCCACTCCGACCCTCCAATTCACTTCCGATCGAGTCCAACACGCAAACTGCCGATCCGCCCAAACCTTTCGCAGATCTTATCGCCATCCGTTCCGTCCACAAGACCGCGACAACTTCCCCATCTCCTCCTCCTCCTCCATGAGAGATGGACGTGTTCCGAACAGCATCCCTAGCTAGCCGGCCGGTCCGGGATTTCCATCCGGGTGCTCCACGGCCTAAAGCAATTTCGGCTGGTTCATTAGTATTATATAAGAGAGAATACGAAGGAATGGCCGGTTGGTACGACTCCACTCTCTGCACGGCCGGGCGCCTGACCTGTTCTTGACGGACTGCATGCGTTGGGGGATGGATCAACGTTTGAACGGCAGCAGCAGCAGCAGCAGCAACCTACTGCACACCAACTGGTACTAGAATCGCAGCCAGGAATGCTACGAATAAATAAACTGTGATAAATGAACGATTGTTTGGTTGGGCTATGCTAGTTTAGTCAAAGCAGCGTCATAATGTGTGAGATCTGATGGATGGCAGCCGGAAATGAGCTCAGTTGGTGGTGGTTCGGATAAAACAATTGCTGAAAACTTCCAACAGTTGGCGTCACAAATGCTGTTATTCCGGGCGTCTTTCGAAATGTGGAGTCGTCTTTAGAAGGCAAAAGTGATTGCTGCCTTTAGTCTGAAACTTTGCTTTCTGAACGCAACTCCACATAACGCATAAGAATAGGATACAACAATGAAATATGAAAAGTATAGGAGTACCTCCTAAAGAGAATCTAAATATTTACAGTTAAACAATGAAAAATGTATCCATTTCCACTATATTTTTTTCATTCTTGTAAAATGTTAGTCAATGTACCTATACTAGCAACTGCCAAAGAAAATAACTACAAAATTAGGGGGAAATGAAGAAAAAGAATAATCAAGAAACTCCCTCGTGTCCTTTGCCACCAGGGACTCCAACCCAAGCAAATGCCTCGCCCACATGCCACGTCACGTCGTCGTGGACCCATCGGTGCACGACCGCGACAGCACTGCCTCGCCGTCGTCGTTCTCCTCGCATGCCGCCACGGCCCGCTCGAGCACGCCGACCACCTCGCTCATGGTGGGCCGGTCGCGCCCGGCCGGCCGCACGCAGTCCGCTGCCAGGTACCCGACGTAGGCGACGGCCTCCATCTCCCCCGGCGTCGGCAGCGGCAGCCGCGCGTCGAGCACCCGGTGCACGCGGTCCGCCTCGATGTGCGGCACCGTGACGTCGACGACGTTCTTGGGCGTGCCGCTCCCCTCGAACCGCTGGATCACCTTGCACCCGGAGAGCAGCTCGAGGAGCACCACTCCGAAGCTGTACACGTCGCTCTTGTCCGTCAGGTGCTGCAGCCGGTAGTACTCCGGGTCCATGTACCCCACCGTGCCGGCCGTCACGCACGGCTCGTCGTCGACGACGGCGTCGCCGGCATTGCCGTCGACGTCGCTGCCGCTCAGGTCGTTGAACAGCGAGAGGCCGAAGTCGGCGACCTTGGCGGTCCAGGCGGCGTCCAGGAGGATGTTGGGGGACTTGATGTCGCGGTGGATGATGGGCGGCACGGCGTAGGTGTGCATGTACTCGATGCCGCGCGCGGCGCCGAGCGCGAGGCGGAGGCGCGCCGGCCACGACGCGAGCGGCGGGGAGAGCGGGGCCGGGCGCTTGTGGAGGTGGTCGTGGAGGGTGCCGTTGGGCATGAACTCGTACACGAGGATGCGCTCGCCGCCGTCGGCGCAGAAGCCGAGGAGGCGGACGAGGTTCTTGTGGTTGACGCGCGAGAGCAGCGCCAGCTCGGAGACGAAGGCCGCCTCGTGGTTGCTCACGCGGCGCGCCGCCGTGGAGGAGGACGCGCCGCCGGGGTCGCGGCGCTCCGCGCGCTTGATGGCGACCTCGCGGCCGTCGGGGAGGGACGCGCGGTACACGGTGCCGAAGCCGCCGGAGCCGATGCGGTGGGACGGCGAGAAGCCGCCCGTGGCGTCCCGGAGCGCCACAAGGGGGAACTGCTCCACCGTCGTGTTGGGGCCCTTCGAAAGCAGCGCGCTGAGCCGACGCTCCACCCGCGGCGCCGGGCCGTTCGGCTCCGCGTGGATACGTCCAGAGTCCTGAGAGCCGCCGCTCCGTCGCCGGCGAAGGCAATAAACCACCACCGCCGCAGATATGGCGGCCAGCACTCCCGAGCCGATGCCGGCACTGACTAACGCGATCGCCAGGTCTCTCGGCCGCCTCTTCCCGCTCGAGTGAGAGCCCGACGCCGACGAGTTGGAGGTAGGCGCCAGCGCCATCATGGACGGAGAGAAGCCGCAGGGGTAGCAGACGGCCGCGCCGCCTGCGCCGCCGCAGAGAGGCCCGGAGCCCGACCAGACGCCGCACTGGCACGACGCCCACGGCGCGCACGGGCCCGGCAGGACGCGGTCGAACACCTTGCTCACCCCACCCGGGGCTCCGGCCGCGATGCCGGGGCCCCAGCACACGAGCGAGTAGTCGGACATGAGCACCCCGCAGACCACCTTCCCCCTGGCCTCCAGCGCGACGAACTGCTGCTGCGCCACCGACCGCGGCGGCGCCGCCTCCTCCGGCGGCCAGCATGTGACCGTCCAGTTCCCCCACAGCACGCACGTGACCGCGTCGCCCACCGCCAGCGACGACACCGCGCGCCCCGCTATCCTCGGCGACGGCGACGCGGCAGCCACCGCCGCCGCCTCACCCCAGCACACCACCTCACCTCTGTCCGCCTTCACCGCGCACGCGTGCCGCTCCCCTGCTGCAATCATGGCGTGGCTTCCATTCGGCTTCCGGCTCACCACGTCCCCGCCGCCGTAACACCTCACCTCGCCGGTCCCCGCCACCAGCCCGCACACGAACCCGCCGCCCACCGCCACGGCCGAGAACTGCACGTCCTCCGGCACCGTACCCAGAGACCACCTCCAGCATTGTATCCTCTGCTCGACGATCCCGCACACGTACTCCCCGCCGCCGGACACCGCTGATAGCGCCTCGCCCCAGTACACCCTCTTCGACGGCGCCTCGCTGTCTTTCAGGTCCCACCACCGCATGGACATCGGCCGGGACCGAGACACAGTCGGACCTGCGGAGCAGAGGTACCCATCGCCGGCGACGACGGCGGAGAACGGCGTGCTCTCGCCGCCAGCGACGCCGTAGGAGTAGTTGCGGGGCTGGGCAGAGCTATTGGTGACGCTGGCGCAGGAGATCTGGTAGTCCGTCCCGTTACCGCAGGGGACTAGAGCGCACGCGAGGTGGTGCGGGGAGGCGGTGGCGTTGGCTCTGACGGCGGCGATGGCGACGGTGGGGAGCGGGAAGGAGGAGGACGCGAGGAGGAAGGGTGGGAAGAGGGCGAGGAGAGCGAGGGTGCTTAGGAGGAGGTGGCGGGGCGGTGGAGGTGGAGACATTGGATTGGGAGAGAGGTTAGGGGAGGAGAAGAGAGAGAGGAGGTTGTGTAGACCATGGTGGCGCGAGGAAGGAGAATGGAAGAGAGAATGGGGGAGGGAGGGAAGGGAGGAGGTTTAAAGGTTGGTGTCTCTTTCTTTTCCCCTTTGAATTTTCTCTTCTTTCATTTACTTTTTTGAGGTTTTTTCTAGGATTAGCGGGTGAACGCGTCCTTTTTAAAAAAAAGGGGGGTTGGAAGGGAGGCTACCTAAAATGGTGTTCTTTTTTTCCCCCTTTGGTGGCACTCTAGGGACTTGCCTAGCATGAGTCACAGCTCATTAACCAACTGGTCAGTAAATTAAACCAAATGACATAGTTTAGGATTTTAAGGGCTAAATTAAACTAAGACATAGTTAAATGGGTTATCCAGACTTCGGTCATATTTGAGGGAGTAATTTAAAAATTTTTCTAAGCCTGATAGCATGTGCGCTCAAATTAACAGGTGGGTGTATCACAATATCGGAGCAAAACCTCCTCCATTGCTACATCAACAGAGCATTTCGTTAATTATAAAAAAAAACAGAGCATTTCGTTGTATATATGCAAGTGTCGTCATGCATACATAAACATATGGTCATACATGGCTCCTGTTTTATGACTGCGAAAGGAGAGGAAGAAAATTACTTGGTGAGCTCTCTCTCTCTCTCTCTCTCTCTCTCTCTCAGCTAGGTAATAACGTGTGAAAGAACGCCATTGTTTTCACGTGCGGCATTTGTTTCCTGTAAAGTGGGAAAGGACCAATTGTGTAGGCTGATATAGTCTCATTCGAGAATATCAACAAAAGCTGGAGACCCTTTGTTTTTGAAAGACTAATGCGAGAGGCCGCGGAGGGAAGAAAAAAAAAAGAAGAACAAAAGTGTGTGTTTTTCCAGATCTAGACATCTTCTTCTGTTTTTTTTGGTCGTCAGTAAAGACTAAACTTATCAAAGATTCATTGGCTATTTGGCTGTGACCTCCAATAATCCAGATCGGCAGGTCATCAAGCACGCGACTTTCATGTGCTAGGGATGCATGATCCGGGCCAGAGTGTCGATTTGCCTGCATGTGATGTGCCTGCGCTGACTGCTGAAGCTGAAACAGCTAATGAGCTGGTTAGCTGAATCAGTCAGTGTGTCCTGACAGTCTGAGAATGGACTTTCATGTGCTGTGTTTTAGCAAGTCCAAAGCCAGATCATTCATTTCGCCATGCAAAAAACAAAAGTAGACTGATGGCGTATGCGGCGCGCGAGACGGGGGGCCAGTTTTGGTGCGTTCCTCGGAGGAACGTAACTACCGGAGCTCGAGACCGGAGAGGCCATACGCGTTTCGAAGCTAGCTATAGACTGCTGACCTACTGCCGTCCATCGATCGGGTCTCTGAACCCTGACCGAACGAAGAACCGACTGAAACATGCATGGTCACTGTTTAGTCGTCTGGCTGGCAGTACTTGCAACTCCTGCCGCAAGAGGTCCAAAATGGAGACCGATCTGAAGATCAAACAATCTGCATCCTCGTCCCAGCACTTTCCTCCAAACCGCATCGCGCGCAGGCATCTGACGAGGTCGCCCTACTCTATCCCTTCTAATTTCCACGCGCCGTAGAACGGAGAGTGCACGCCAGTCGGTGCGGCGTATAGCTAGCCACTCATTTTGATCGACCCGTGGGAATTCCGAGTTCGCCGGCGACGGGTGGTGAGAGTTTTATGAAGGTCAGAACCGGCCCGGATCGTTCTTGGTTTACCGGTCGCTGGTCACTCGCACTCACCGGCTAGACGCTCTCATGTGGTGGTCATCCAATATAAGAAGCTGCTGCTGACCTAACCTGTGCAAGCCAGTTGCCAGTCGGCACGCCTCGGCTCAGGGGTTAGCATGTCAATCGCATTCCACCTTCGTCTCCCCTCTTGCACTAGTTTAACCTTCTCTTTTCCTCTCACCCAAATCTTGCCGTTGAGTAATCTACATCCTCTCTTCACCTGTTTTCGCCTAACCGTACAGTATTGCTTACGTTGACGTGAGAGTGAGAGTAGCCAGTAAAAAGAGAGATTCAGACATTAAAAAGATTCAGCGGCACTGCTAGCGTCCAAACGTCCGATTTGAATTTTTTTCATCGGACGGACCATCACAATATTGATAAATAACCGTTGCAACATCATAAATCAATACTTGCAACCTCAAAATAAATATGTATACAAATGACTACGATATACGATTCGAGGATAAAAATTCCCACCGCAACATTAATATCATATTTCTTGCAACATCCACTGCGCAACATAAAGAAATAATAATCGCAACATCGATACTTATCTCTTGTAACATGGGTTGGAGCGTCCAATTTTTTCTACGCCTAATTCTACCATTACCGAAGATTCAGACACCGTATTGCCATTTGTTCATTCAGCTCGTCAATCTGCTGGTGCGGGTACGTGCGATCAGTGTGTAATAATCTGAACGACGAGTAACAGGCACTGCATGGGCAGCTTTTCCATGGCGTTCCGGGTTTGATCTTGTACGCCATGGCTGCTGCTTTTTACCGTGTGAACGGTAGTGGCAGATGGTGGAGTTGCGCTTTTCGCCGGCGCCCTGTTTTACCCGGTCATTGTTTTTTGCGAGAAGATTCCTAGAACAGAGGCAAAGCGGAGTACTTTCATGAAAGTTCCCCGGCTGAAAACATGGTCGACGTGGATCATGTTCAGACTCGAGATCCGAGTCGCGCTTGCACTGCTCACTGTGAGTAGCAACCGCGCTACAGTGACGCATGTAAACGGGACGAATGGTTGTTGCGCGTCATCTGTATACGAAAAATGACGGGCATAGATTAGATGCGTCATCTTTCTATTCTTCTAGGGCCCCGGGCAAAAAGTGGCCTGTCACCTGTGACGGGGCAAAAGTGACGCGGCTCATGAAGCCCGTCACCTATATTACAGGTGATGGGCTTTATTTAGCGTCCGTCACCTATAGTCATGTTATAGGTAACCGGGCATGCCCTCGTGGGTACCGGGCAGTTGTCGCCCGTCACCTCTCAAGTAAATGTGTGGCCTTTACTTAGCGCATCACCGCGTCTTCTGATAAGCTTAACTTATGGTCCTTGAAAGGTGACACATTACGTGTATAGTTCGTCAACTATGTGTATGCCTTATCTAACAAAAGGATTATTGCGAGATATATAACAGGACAGAAATTTATATTGCGATGTATAGACACACACACAAAGGGACTTATATACAAACTACGATATACATAGTCATGGCAGATCCCTGATAACTTCCGTCACCCTGAAGATGGTGTAGACGTAGCCGGCGACGTTCTCCACCAGTGTCGGCTTCACCGTCGGCTTCCCAAGGCGGACGAGGTATTCGTTCAACTCGCCTAGGCGTCGCCGAAGCCGAAGGGGTGGTTCGGATCAAACTCCCGATCGCCAGGCGCCGGAGCAGGGGCTGGCGCAGGAGCCGGGGCCGGAGCCGCAGCAGGAGGAGGTGACCGACGATGGCGGCGGTAGCGAGGGGAGGAAGAAGGCGACGGCGACGACACCGACGAGTCCACTTGGATGTAGCGGCGACGCATTGAGCTTGAGCCAGAACCCGCCATCATCGTTTGTACCTAATGCGAGCGAGAGCAGAGGTGTGAGGAGAGAGCGAGAGAAGGGGTGTGAGGAGAGCGGCCGTCCTCGCAGTATATAATGGTGAGGGCCAAAGATCGTGGGAATGCCGAGAGGGTGCGCACGGTTGCTGAGACGGCGCGCGCGTGTAGTCGTGCACAGAGAGGGTAGCGCCGGTTGCGATTCCCAGCAATTGAATGCGAAACGGCGCGCGGTAGCTGAGGCGGCGCGCACGGTTGCCGAGATGGCGCGCGCGCGTGCACATAAAGAGGGTACTGGCGGTTGCGATTCCCAGTAGCCGCGTCTTTGAATGTTCCCGGCATGCAGTTTCATGTGACATAGGTGACGGGCAACATATATCGCCCGTCACCAACGACACATAGGTGACGGGCGTCATATGTTGCCCGTCACTTGTATTCATGACGTAGGTGACAGGTCTAATTGATGTCATAGGTGATGGGCCACATATGTTGCCCGTAACCTATTTCCTTTTTCTCTCATTTGAAGCCACCATTTTAACTTAGTTTCTTACCTTATCCATTTGAAAATATAGGTTAGTGCCCACCTCCTCGCCTCCTCGTCACGCCAGCAGGCGTCCGCCCGCTGGCGCCGAGCCGCCGCCCGCAGGCAAGGAGGAGAGCGGGGCACACCTCCTCGCCTCCTCGTCGCGCCTCCAGGTGCCCGCCCGCCGGTGTCGAGCCGCCGCCCGCAGGCAAGGAGGAGAGCGGGGCACACCGTCGCGCCTCCTCGTCGCGCCACCATGTGCCCGCCCGCCAGCGCCGAGCCGCCGCCCGCAAGCAAGAAGGAGAGCAGGGCGCGCATCTTCACCAGGTGCCTTTTGAAATGTTAAATGACGTGATTTACTTGTATTAGTTGATGAAAATGAGTATATTGAGTTGAATGTTTTTATTTTTGCTTCATGAGTATGTATATACGTGGATTTATTAGTAAAATATGAATGTTTGATACTTGGTATTTAATTTGTATGAAGAACAAAATATTTTGGTACTCTACTGATTTATTTATTTAGGCTCCCGTTGAAACCATCGCGAAGTTAAAAAAATCTTTATTTCGGATATGTATATGTTGTTAACCTTGATCCTGCGGTGTTGATACGGTCATTCGGGGCCAACACCGATATCCGCGATACGGTGTGGTATAGGGACGTGATGAAGAAGTACGGTCTTAATTCCAATGAAGAAATTCTCAACTTTTTAGTTACGGACTTCTTTATTAGGACAAGGCCATACTTTTCAGCACGTCCGTAGACCACACTGTGTCGCGGATATCTATATTTGCCTCGAATGATAATGTCATCACCTTTGGGTCAAGGTTGACAACGTATGCATATCCTAAATAAGAAGTTTTTTTTCGATGATTTTTGCATAAAGGGTCTGAATAAATATTCTAAACCATTTTTGCATCCCATATGACATGGGACGATGAGTGTTCGCCTCAAACTGAAGAGTATCAAAATAATTAGATTTTATAAATAATATTTTTTATTTGCATGTGTATATGTAATTTACTTGTATTAGTTGATGAGAATGGGTATATTGAGTTGGATATTTATTTTTGAATGGATATGAATGTGTGTACTTGGTATTAGACATCGAATGGAATGTTAATGTTTAATCCGTAGAAATGATCTTGCAACATGATAGGTTGGAGCGCCATGCGTCTGCTCGTGCATCGGTACGCAATAATTTGAAGCGCACCAGTCATTCCCTTGAGTTCCGCCTTGAAGAGCGCCTTGGACTTGTTAGTGGTCGTATTCGTCGTTGGATTAAGAAAAGCATTCCATTGCCTCGCGCTGGGCAAATTTGAGCGTGAATTTGATGTCTAGTTGCATGGTACGGGTGATGACCGCGAGTTGATGGCTCGACATAATGCAAGGCGCGAATCGTCGGGGATGCCAGAAATTGACCGTTCCGTGGCAAGAGTTCGCGCGGCGATTCACGAGGTATCGGTTAATAGGTCTTATGAGTAGTTTGTATTTGCATGCAGTCCTTTTATGTAATCATGTTGTATAATGGATCATGTAGTTATTTTATGTAATCATGTCGTGTAATGGATCATGTAGTCCTTTTATGTAATCATGTCGTGCAGTGGATCATGTAGTTCTTATAATTTATTATGTTGTATAATGGATTATGTGAACCTGTATAATTTATCGTGTTGTATAATAGATCATGTGGACCTTACAATACAAGGTGACGGCACCAGGAAGCACAACCCGTCACCTTTAAAAATTCCAAGTGACGAGTGTTGTTCTACGCCCGTCACCTATGCTCCACCATAGGTGACGGGCTATATGTTAGGCCCGTCACCTGTATTGGATATAGGTGACGGGCGTAGACTTTATAAGGAGAGGGCCTGGTCACCAGAAAAGGTGACGGTTCTCTAGTGAAGTCTGTCACCTATTACGTCACATTGGTGACGGGCAGACATCTGTCATCTTTCTGTTTAAAATAGTAACGCAGTAGAAGTGATGGGCTTGAGCCCGTCACTTTAGAGAGATGATGTCCGTCACTATAGAACTTTTCTTACATAGTGCCTCGCGTTTTTACAGAAAGTCTCTGCCCTTTTTCATCTGACTGACTTTACGGTGTTCCGGATCCATGGTTTTTATTCTCACTGTCTAAAGTTCAGAATTCCGATCAGCAGACGTTTCTCCAGATTAAACTTGAGTCTCGTTGCATCGAATGTTTGGCACCAATTAAAAATATTAAATTTAGGCTAATTACAAAATCAATTGTATAAATAGTGGCTAATTTGCGAGATGAATCTATTGTGCTTAATGGATTCATCTCGTAAATTAGCACCGGATTATGCAATTAGTTTTATAGTTAGCTCATGTTTAATCATTTTATTTAGCATCCAAACATCCAATTTGACGCAGACTAAAAATTAGTGCTGAATCCAACCACCTCATAAAAGTAAAGGACGGAGAAAATTTTCTCTCGGAATTTAGGGCCTTGAACTGAAGCTGGATTGTTAGCACATCCACCTCGCCGCTGGACCTCGTGGCCTGAACCCAATGGACACCGTCAAATGAAACTCGGCGTACGCGCTCGTGGTTAGTCTTGAAGCTTAGGAGTTTTCGTACACGGCCAAACGCAATAATTTCTGAAGTTGATGTAGCGCCGGCCAGGCCCCGTTTTGTTTGTACACTACCTCCGCGTTCGGATTTGCTTTACAGGTAGCGGATGCGTCCGGTGCTCCGGTTAGCCGGCCGGTCCTCGGCAGCGATTCTGTCAGCGCGACAAATCCGTCTAAAAGCAAGCCAGGAAATCGCAAGGAGTAGTACTAGTACTGTCGTGGTACGGCATAAGAGGTGGTAGTTCTTCTTCTTCTTCCCCGCAAAAAATAGAAAAAAAATAAAAAAGAGTTGGTAGTTCTTGACGTACTACAGGTAACAAAAGCAAGCGTGTACTGTGGACTGTTTCGGAACAGTGCACAGAACCTGATTCTCGGGACATTTTGTGGTGGGTCTGATGAGAGCGCCGGTGGTTCTTGGAGGAACAGCTCGGCGAGAGGAAGACGCTGATTTGACCCGGTGTAAACTGGATTGCGCGTTAAGATGGATGACTGGCTTGCGGTCTTGGCGGAGGAAACAAACCTCGGCCGGATTCTGAGCTCACAGGTCCGCCATTTGGCTTCCGGGTCCGTTCCTCTTTGTGGTGTGCCCTTTGAATCGCCGGACTGGTTAACGGTCTCCGTCACCTGCTGCACTGGTGAACAGGATGTTTTGCGAGAAGACGACAGCAGCAGCAACTCGTGAAGTAGTTCTGTTCTGCCTTTGACCACGACGGCGTCAGAGTTTTTACAGCTGCATCTGCAGTTTGTATCATGGGAAAAGTAAAACTTGGTCCAGAGCCATCCAATTCCAATCCATGCATGCCAAGTGAGATTCTATCGACCATGCCGCCGGGTGGGCCGGGCCGGGGAGCGGAGTCAGAAACGTCGATCCGCTTACCGTGTTCGATTCCGTGGCCCGGATCAGCGCGCGATCTCGGTCGCGAATGTGAACCGCGATGACGCATCCGCGCCGGCGAAAAGATGGTAACCGCGTGTGGACTGCTGCCCGGTGCGGCGCGGCTCCGGTGGAGGTTCTTCTCGGTCGCCTGTAGTACGCCGCCAGAAATGCGCTCGCCGAGCGCGTGGGTCTGTAGGCCTCTACCCCCATCGACCAAACACGCGGCCTGAAGAATCAGGAATAACTGTTGCTCCACAGCGCTGCGGTGATATTGAGGACACGTTGCGGCCCGATCAAATACAGGTAGCCAGGAAATGTCAAAATAGGTTACTTGCATTCCTATAGTCTCCAATATATTACACGTAATAATAATAACAATGTACCAAAATTGAGGTGCCACGAACTGTCCCTGCGTCCTTCACATCCTACGGCAAACCATGCAACGTCAGAGGCACGAAACGATGATGCGGATAAAAATATCTTTTGACCCTGCTACGTTGGCTAGACTGACTTTATGAAGTTGGGGGGTCATAGGCTCATAGCTACACCAAAATACGCTAGATGAAGGACACGATGTACATAGGCAACTCGAGAATCTAGCTTGGCACAGGGAGGGTATATCTGGAGCATCGTCACCGGACATGATGTTCCTTTCTCTTCACAGATATGCTACCGCAGCCGTTTGGGCAGGAGATGGTGGAGCCGGTACAAATCAAAACTGCAGACCCGCGACGAAGCTCCACTAGCCGTTAATTTGAGGGAAGATTTGTGATATCTTCATGAAAACATCCATGACCTAACAGAGGAGACGATCAGATAAGGAAGTGAAGCAGCCTGCCGCTCCATCTATGTTCATAAACTAAACATGAGACAGACAATCAAGAGGATCCAAACATACCTCTTTGTCGTTTTGGTATTTTACAATGTTAAGAGGGTTCTGCGAGCACTGCATCAAATATGGCACCATGTCAGAAGAATCAAACGACCAAACAGTAAAGGAAGAATTTCTGAGGGGTCTTACGTCCATGATGGCTGTCTGGATTTTTGGATTTTGGAATGCGACAGCGACTTCTGGGTTTGCCATTATTTTCGATACTACTTCCTCCGGAGTCATGCCAACTTGTGCTGTACAAGCAATCAAATAGTTTAGGAGTTCATATACCAATTAAGCAACAACCAGTTTAATGAGTAACTAATGGAACAAATTGGCACCAGCCAATTTCTGATAAACAATAAAAAAATTGATATCAGAGAAGAATAAATTCTTAACTAATTTTTTTTTAACATTTCCTTCCAAGCACAATAAGAACACAGTAGAAGCATGCCCAAACTATGTTACATTTTAGTTTAATAAAGTAACATGTGTCTTGAAGAACACAAGATTCTCAATATGACATCACTCCAGCCCATAAACTTTGTCAGCTTGCGGCGGCACGTGTTCGAGGAAAAAAAAAGATCACGGCAGGCACACATCAGAGGAAGATATGTGCAGCAAAGAATGACAACAATTATCATATTAGTTGAAATCTTCATTTAATTAGAAGAAGAATGAACCGCAGATAGGAACAAATGCATTACATAGCTCAGGGGGGATTTCGCAGAATTCATGTGTTTTAAGAAAGTCCCAAGTTACACAGAAAGTGTTTAACTCACCAAACTGCTGCCGCACTTCTGGACTGCTAAGGTCAAAGTTCTTCAGGTGATCAAGCATCCGGTTATCCCATTGATCAGGAGATGAACCCCCCATGTTATTTCTGTTAATAGATAATAACATCAGTATAAAAAGGCCAGGGAAGATTTTTGCATTCTAATAAAGCCAGAGAAGATTTCTGTTAACAAGTTAACCATTCAGATATCGGTAGTTAGCTCCACTGCATACAGTACAGTGGCAGTGGGCATGATAAGTCAATAACCAGTAGGTCCATGAGTCTGGGTGTAAATGCTGGGAACATCAGCTGGCGTAATCATTAATTGTTTCTACCATCCAATTGCATCATCATTCAAGATCAATATGGTATGTATAAATGGCTTTTAAATAATCAAACTACTTCCTGCCATGGTTCATCTTATTTCCAAATACTCAAACATCAACAATGCAATATCCAATCTAAAAAATGAAAAGTAAAAAAAAAAGCATGAACAATCAAAATAGAAAACCAATGCATATAGAAAAAATTGGGTGCAATAGATGTATTACAGCATATCTTGTAGTTGTTGGCGGTACATTGGATTCTGCAGCATCCCTGGAAAATAAGATTTACACATATCACTATTTAAATTGGAAAATAAACTCTGAATATGTGCTAATTATCTAAATAGGTAATCAGGAGCATACACTTGAACGAATCTGGGTTCCTCATCTCTTCGGGCAAGTAGCTGCAAAATGTGAAGAAATCAGAAGAGATTACATGGTAAGCCTTGCCACAAGAGACATGACCACCTCATTCCCAACACATAACATGCAAGAAGTGGAGCACCGATAATTTGATAAGTTACTATTAAGTAATCACATCTTACTGCATTCATTACTTGGGGTTCCCTCGTCCCTAACACATGACAAGCAAGAATTGGTACAGACATTTCTAGAGTCATTCCATCTAATGTTAAGCCATGAAGTTCCTCCCAAGTGGAACTAACTTCATACGAGAAGATGGAGCATGAAACGCAAATTCAAAGCTATCAGTTTACTAAACCAAAGGTATTATTTTGTTATTATTAACCTCTAATGATCCATTTATCCTCATCATGCAGCAAAACAAAACAGGAACATGACCTATGCAGATAGGACTATCACCAGTGCCCAAAAGTACTGACAGCCTGATATTGACAAATACAGTCATAGGAATATGATTGAGCCGACTGGTTTCTTAGGTGTTTTATTTGCTCTCCTATTTAGGGGTTAATGTGTAAAAACATCTTGTGCATATATCAAGAGGGTAGGGCATGGGATATTTGGTACAGAACAATTAACCGACCACTACTAAGCTAATTACAATTTACAAAAAAAATAAACCAAATTATTGGGAAGCCTTACTGTTTTCAACAATAGATGCAGAAATAGTAAAGTCTGGTAGGTAGCAAACTTACGGATACACCATCTTCTGCACTTGAGGATCTTCCATCATTTTCTCGATTGTCTCAACAGATAGCATAGGTCCTGAGTTACCTGTAACAGAATAAGTTGAGAAAACCTATTCGTTTCAACCAGGAAACAACGGATAAAGGAACTTTAAGAAAGATAGTGAGATACAAATGGACATCCTAAATATGCCTAGCAAAAGAGGTTCAATTACTTACTAGATTCAGTTGGCCCACGCGCAGCATCTTCATTTGGTGTAAAAGCCGCTCCATTTGTGGGAACCTTTGATAATCACAGAATTAAGGTATTAAATAAATATCATGGATCTTGCAAGAAGCTTACCCAGCTCTATTGCACAACTTACTTTTTGCTCAGTATCCTCCTTACTTTCACTGTCTGTACTATCATGTTTTACATCTACTGTCTCCAGTGAAGATTGAAGGTTTTTTTGCTGCAACTCTTCAGGAGAAACATCAACAAATGCTGCATGCATTTAGTTGTGGCAGTCAGAATGAGATGCAGATATCGAACATATGAAGAAAATTCAGCATTAAGATACGCATCAGCGTCGCTAATAGGTGGTTAGAAGAGGAGCAAGCAATACAATCACAGAGAATACAATAAATGCACAACTACGGTAACATATAAATTGAGCATGCTAGTGGCACACACAGAAAGGCCGAACCTTTCGTTCAAGGATAATTAGAGGAAAGAAAAACTACAACATAAAACCATACCAAATTTCTTCGAAGGTTTCGGCGTTTCAGCAACATCCGCCTCTTTTGATGTTCCAGAGGCTTCAACTTCAGTAGCCAAGACATCAACAGTTGCAACCTGTGGTGAGGTATCTCTCTTTGGTTGTGAGTATGGATAACTGCTTGGTGCAGTGGGAGCTGCCTGTGGCGGCATGGCAAATGGGAATGGCGAGTTGGAGCCAAATGAGTTTGATGGTGACTGGGTCATCATCGACTTAAATGCTTGTTGCATGGCATATCTCTGCAACAGATTTAGCATCAAGTGAAAAAAATGGGTAAGCCAATCAAATATAGCCATATTCAAAGATGCAATGGAAACAGTAAAAGGCAACAACAAACCTAGTGATGTATGAAGTGGGTGTAGATAGTAAATTGCAGCAGTAGTGATGTTGATAAGTATGAAAATTAAAGATATAGGGGATGAAGAAACTAAGCTTCCCGTCAAACTACAACACACTCAAACTTTTACTGGACTACATACTATGCTTCAAAGTAGTAAAATAGTAAAACTCAAAGTACTATAGATATGCTGGAAGACTATGCAAGAGTAATACAAAAAGGCTAACAGAAAAACCTCCTGATTCATGTCCCACTCCCACCAGGTCACCACCAACAGATACCCATGAGGGTGATTTTTAGGAGTAACTATGCAATCGATGGGGATACATACCGTTTGACGACATAGAAAGCAGAAATAACTGTGTGCTCACCTTTACCATGGAAGACACCTGATACATCAAACCACCAACCATTTAAGTTACAAGTGGATGGTATACATAACAGAACAGTTAGCATTGAAGGCAATGAGATTCACACCGTGGTAAACGCCACAGACAATGCTACGCCAACTCCAATCCAGAACACAGGCGAACCACTGTAGAGGTTATATGTCAAGTTACCATCAAGGGTAAAGGTGATAACAGCATACACAGGAAAAAAAACGGGGGAAAACTCACATGTAGGATGACGGTGGAGGCATGGGAGGCAGGGTACCGGTTCCAGTAGACACATTGCCATTGCCACTCGAAGACGACACGCTTGCAAAGCCTTTTGCTCCCAATCCCTTGAAAACTGACGTAATGAACAAATTTATTTAAAATTATGAGAATAAAATAGGTAGTGCTCGGACCAATAGAAATGTGAGTAACCCAACCCCAAGCTGACGAAATGTTCTCTACTTTACTCATCAGCTACTTTGCTAAAAATGCCAACGGATAAGCTGACCATTCCCTACCCGGTCGTCAGCTACTTACTCCTAGTTTCGTGAGCTACAAATTCAGATGTGAATTATGGAAAATTGGACCGAGGATGCACAGAGCAGCCTCGAGCTCCAATAAGACGACCCACTCAGTTTCACAAGTGAAGAGCAGTCAAAGGAGTATTCAAAGCCCCCAAGCTAACCCTAGTCAACAGCGCGCCTCGGTGGCAGGACACTGCGCAGCGCGCAATCAGGGGAGAGGGGAAAACCATCTGAAGAGGGAGCCACACGTATTCCGCTCACCGTTCCTGGATCCGCGAGGAGCCGCCGCCGCCGCCACGGCGACGAGCAGCCTGGGCCTCCTCGCCCCTCTCCGCGCGGCGCCGCCGGTGGAGGGCGGCGGTGGCGGCGCGGCGCCGGGGAGCCCGCGGAGGCGCGCGGCGGAGGCGGAGAGGACGGGGAGGCGCGGGGACGCGGAGCAGGAGGAGGCGAGGACGAGGCTCTCCATGCCGCCGGGCAAGCCGCGCTGCGTGAGGCGCTGGGGTCTCTCTGCGTCACTGTCTCCGCCCCGCTCGCTTGCTGGCTCGCTCGCGCTAGGGTTTATCGCCCGCGTGGCGGCGAGGCTTTCGTTTTACTCGCGCGGTGAGATATCGACTCGGGGGGCGACAGAGGGGGGAGCGCGAGGAGGCAGACGGGGCGGAGGGTGGTGATTCGGATGACGATGGACGACGAAACCAAAGCCCTCGCCAGCTCCGTGACGCTGTGGAGGTGGGGCCCGCGGGGGTGGTTTTTACGGCAGCGCTGCAAACAATAGAAGCGGCCCTGTACAGTCCTGTCCTGCATCTGCACCCGCACCCGCACCCGCACCCGCACCCGCACTACTCCAAGGTTCGTCATTATCATCAGACAGCGACGGTTATCTGTCCCAGATTATAGACAGCCATGCTAATCAGCCTGCAAAGTACTCCCTCTCGTCGCAAATAAGTATCGTTTTTAACACAAACAGTAAACTATACAAGATATAGCAAAGTTGTAATGGTATTTTCAAAGCAAATCGAGCTACACGATTTCCAGTCGAAATGTTAAAGAGGATTGATGGTTGAAAGTAAAGCATGCCACATCTGGAATGACACCGTTTGGAACCTCAAGTCCTTGTAATTCCTTTTGTACATAGTTTTTTCCCCTTACATATCGAAAAAAAAACTTCTCTTTTTTAGAAGCTCAGATCAAAAAAAACTTGTATATGACTAGGGAGAGTGATTAGCAAATCTTTTCTTTTTAGGGTTCTCGTCTTGTATAGTATCGTGTAGAGTTTGTCATCCTTCAGACAGCTAACCAAAAGAAAAGGAAGAGGAAACCTATGGTCTTTATGTGAACCATTATCCTAAGTAAGAATGCTCTGGTTCTCATCTAATGATGTTCGATTCAATTAGTATATCGAAAATGCACTTTACATGACAGACTGATAAGAGACTTCGGGACTTATGTGTGTGTATCAAAGACAGTTGATGAACCGGAGATGCGGACGGGATTAGCATGACGACTCGAATTCACAAAGAAAACGCAATCAACATTGAAGTTACAGACTTCAATGGTAGAACGAAATAACACATCTGCATAGAACCTTTAGTTTACTCTAGGTTAGATTGTTAGAAAGAATGTTCAGAGTCAGAGCACTAAATTTCACTTTACCCACCATAAAAAAAATCACTTTACCCTCCTGAGTCCTGATGTTTCAAACCAGACATGTCAAAACACATTTTACTCACCATAGTGACTGATGATCGAAGGGGTCTTTTTACAACATACATATGCAACATCCACTAAAAAAATGTTTTCCAAGGTGCAAAGCAGCTATCAGATTACAATCTTTACACGATCCTGTAAAATAAAATTTTAAATTATCCCTTGAGCTCAAGGATCGGTACACTGTTTTTCCGCCATGGTTCAGAACTGCTGCTCTTTCGCTTTCTTTCGGGCCAGAGCTCGCGCTCTTGCAGCAGCAAGTGCATCATCACTTCTTTTGTAGTGCTCATCAGTAACTTTTACTGGCTGAATGTTCTGTGGGGCCCGAGAAGCATTTGAAGGAACTTCAACGTCATTTTTCTCAGCAGATGCAGCAGCTGAATCCTTTGGTTGACTTGCCGAGGGTTCTTCCACACTCTTAGCCCTCTCTGATCCTACACTGGATTCTCTTCTGCGCTTTGGAGAAGGCTCGGAGACTTCAGCATCAAGACTGCTAGATTTAGTATCCTCTGGTTTATTGTCTGACTTTTGAGGATCGGCATGTTTTGCGTTGCCATGCGTCCGTGCACCGAAAGCAACATTCTTCTCAAGCCCAAAGTAAAATTCACTCAGGTCTTTCTTTTTAGTTACCTAGAAGAGATAGATGAGTAAAACATTAGCCGACAGACAATATGGCAGCAAAAATGTAACTATACAGGCTCCTTTTGGTAGGCAATCTAATTTGCAGATAAACATAAGAGAAACCAGCATTTATGTCCTTAATACTGTGAATTGGAAAGGCATGACATACACATGACAAAATTTAGCCTTATGGACATTTACAGTTAGCAGATCATATTTTTCAGAATTCAGACACAAAATTAAATTGTCTGCTACAAATGAAGAAAGTCCTGAAGTACGGGACAAACTAAAAAGGGCATTATAAAAGGCCAGTTTCATGTAGCTATAGCATCCGGATTCATAGGCACCAGGGTCCCTTTATTTTCCTAGTCTGATGCCACAAAGTCCACATAGCACATGTAATAGCAGCAGAACTCAAACTAAACACTTGATGATTTATCATCAAACGCAAGGCTCAACAGGAACAAAGCAGCCATCCAACTTAGATGTGTAATTCAGCAAAGTGAACTAGCCTGACTCATGAACAGGGTTCCATCAGTAATAAGTAAACGATATTCATATTGTATCATATTGAAGGACAGAAGCAAACATGCAACGTGGAAACAATAGAAAGAAGTAATAGAAATAAGTACTAATGAAGACAATAGTGTAGGTATACAAGACATGGAATGTAACAGCAACCAAATGAAGAAAACTTACATCTTCCCTTTCTTCTCGAAGTTGCCGGATTCTCTCTTCCTCAAGCCACTTCTGTTGTTCCTCAAGTTTCTTCCTGTAGGCAGATGTTACAAACTTATCCTTGTCCCCAAAAAGGTGGTCTTCCGTGCTCCTCTCTTTCTGAAGCTTCCTCTCGTATATTATATCTTGTTCTCGTTTACGTTGCTCTGCTTTTTCCTTAAGTTGTGCAATATATTTTGACTGTTCAAAGGAGAGGAATTGTTTTAAAAAACGAAAATATCAAACTATAATAGAACTCAGATCTAGTAGCTCAAACCAGAAAGTACACGAAAAATATCATGTTAGCATATGAAATGTGGAAAAGGCTCCTATTTGGAAAGCTTCCACTAAAATGCAGGTACATAACATATCTGTATCGTATATAGCAAATCAGCTGCAACCAGTATAGCATGCAAGATTGAGTAGTTACATGAAGGATATCTTTCGCATTGTTAAAGCTTGTGCAAAATTCGAGAATCTGGTATCTAAACCACATGCTAATTTTCAAATACTGGATTCACTAAACATTCCGCAGAATCAAACAGTTACTTTGGATCAACACAAATAGGAGATTTTACTTAGCTCAATCCCTGTTTAGCCCTCAATTCATACACAAAACATCCCTTTGACAAAATTAAGATGCGCTAAGCACCAAGGTGAATCTCTGCCAAACAAGAAACCACCTCCCATGCTCCATTAAGTCCATTTCCCTCCCAACAAGAAAGGAAAATCCCATAAGCTCCACTTCATATGTAAAATTTAGATTCCTGGAATCAAACACTAAGAAACAGGATGCAGACCTAAGCTAGCAACTAGTATTCTTTGCTAAAATTAACCAACTATACTCTTTCACGAATCGTAGTGAGCATAAACGAAGGACTAAAGCGCAAATAAGCAATTGACGAAGGCAGAACGGAGGAATTACCTCGCGGACGACCTTAGCCTGCATCTTGGGGCGGGCTTCCTTCTCCTTCATGTCGTCATACACCTCGTCGTACGCGAACACCGATGGATCCTCCTCCATGGCCTTCTTCTGCTGCTCCTCCACCTGCGCGTCCGAAACACCAGCGCCCCGGAGAGGGGGTCGGGGGAAAAAATCGATCATCCCACTGCCCGGCACGTAAACGGTGGGGAGAACGTACGCACGGGGTGGTGGCCGGACTGGGTTACCTTCTGGAGGGCGCGCTTTTTGGCGGCCTGGCGGAGGATTTCGGCCTCGACGTCATCGTCATCGTCGTCGGCGAAGGCCGCCAGGGGCCGCGCAGGCGGCGGCGGCGCGCGCGACGACGAGGACGCCGGCGGCTTCGTGCGGAGCTGCAGCCCGTACCGCTGCATCGCGTCGTCGACGGCGGCGGGCTGCTGAGCCGATCGGCGGCGAGACGGAGCAAACCCTAGGCTCGCGGTGTCGGCCTCACGGTCAGACCTTGGATTGGAAGGAGAGCACCAGAGCCCAGAGGCGAAACGGAGAAGACAACGGTGCAGAGGCTTTACGTTTTCTTGCGCGGTTGACGGGCACGGCTAGCTCAATGGCTCGGTGGCTTTGCTGTTGCCGGCTTCAAATATTCTTTTCAGAAACATTTTTATATTTACAAAGCAGGCATTTGATTCTGAGAAAATATACGGTACACACTACCCACGCGGTGACCCCCCGAAAATCCTCAAAATATTTACCAAATATAATTTTCTGTAATCTTTATCTCTATCTCTAACTCTATCTCTACTTCTCTATATTATATTATATATATTACTAAAGCAAGCAACGATTTCTTGATCCGTTAATTGGAATCCTAATCGGAATCTGGATGACCGTATGTTGAGTCAAGTGTTCGAAACAATTTAGAATTTGCGCTTGGCGAGTAAAATAGAAAAAATTGAAATCCTTCACCGACTTGTACTATATTGTTATAAAGTACATATGGTGTATAATATATATTTTTATATGCTAATCAATATATTTATATAGCTTTTCGTAGCAACGCAGGGCAGATATGCTAGTCTCTATCTCTATCTCTATCTCTACTATTACTAAAGCAAGCAATTATATTGGTCCATCAATCGAAGTCCTAATCAAACAAGGATGACTATAGGTGAAGTTAAGGATTCGAAACTGAATTAGTGTTTGGTGAGTAAAATAAAGGAAGATTAAAATCCTCAACAGACATGTACTACATTATTATAAAATACATATGGTGTATGATATATATATTTTTATATGCTAATCAATATTTTTATGTGGCTTCCCGTAGCAACGCACAGACGTATTTGCTAGTCTCTACTGTTACTAAAGCAAGCAATGATTTCTTGGTCCGTCGATCGGAGTCCTAATCAGAATCGGATAAATCAATTAGAATTCTAATCGGAATCCAAATAAATCGAGTTCTAATCCAATCAATGGCACTTTCTATACACATAGGGTTATACACATAGGGTGAAAGAGTACTTGGTAGTCTCGTATATGTTCAAATAAAATTTGTATTACCCGTAGCAACGCACAGGCACCATACTAGTTATTACTAAAGCAAGCAATGTACGGGCATATTTGCTAGTTATTACTAAAGCAAGCAATGATTCCTTTGTCGGTGTTTTACAGCCAAGCACACCGAGGGATACCCCCGAGGTGGTAGGTTGTAGGTAGGGTGTCGCCGAGATTAAAAACTCGAAGGTGCAAGGAACACAAGGTTTAGATAGGTTCGGGCCGCCGAGAGCGTAATACCCTACATCCTGTGTGGTTTGTATTGCCTTAGAGGTTATGAGATTGTTGGTTATCTCCTGGGTGATTCCCTGGAGGGTCGCCCTGTTCCCCCTGGAGGGGGTCCTGTCCGCCCTTATATAGTCTAGGGGGACAGGTTTACATGAAAGTCCTAGTCGGATACATACCCTAGAGTCCTGTCCCGAGTGGTTTTCTGGTAGTCCCCTACAGTATCTAACTAGTTTAACTACTATAGGAGCAGTTTTACTAGGCTACGAGTAGTTACACAGATGTAGGGCTTGGGCCATGTCCCAAGTATGCCACGTGTACAGTCCCGTGTACCTGGATCTGACATCCTTGATCCGTAAATCAGAATCCTAATAGGAACACACACAAATCAATTGGAATCCTAATCGGAACCTGGGCACATCAATAGGAATCTCAATCGGAATCCAGACAATCAATGCCTCGCGTAGTCACTGTACGTGCACAGAGTAAAAGAGCGCAAAGTTGGTGGTCTCATGTAGGTTAGGGTAAAATTTATATTACCCGTCGCAATGTACGGGCTCTATGCTAGTATATTGAAAAAAATACAAATAGAAAAGGGCACTGCACACATGCAAATCAAATTTCAAGACCAAAATCTATAGTATGACGTATGAAATTGAAAAGCCATGAAGGAAAAGCAAAAATATTTGACAAATTAACTTGAACTAGCACAATGTACGTGTGTTGCTACGGGTAATATAAATTTTATCCAGACCCACGTGAGATCACCAATTTTATGCTCTCTCGCTCCGTGTACAGGCCGTACCGTGACCACGTGAGGCATTGATTGTTCGGGTCCCGATTAGAATTCCGATTGATTTGTCCGGATCCGATTAGAATTCCAATTGACGGACCAAGAAATCATTGCTTTCATCTAGACATATAAATGCATCTAGACATATAAGTAGAGAAGCTATTGGATGTCGGATTATAAATGCATCTAGACACGTTTATGTTTTTGTGTGCATGTGTGATTTCACCAAGTAGTATTTTTGCTGTACGAACCCATATATGTATGTAAATAGTAAATGAGCTAAAAGCTCAAACTCCATTACAACCAATACATGTGTCTACTATCGAAATGTACGTCGTTGGTGCTATGGGCCTTGATTAAACACACGGGTTCGACCGTTCAAGCTACCTAAAAGGATAACAATCCAAGTTTGAATTCCAACATGTTCACGATTTATCAAACAGTATCAAATTGGTCCAGAGGACCAGGACCTGGATCATCAACATTCAGATTGGTTTTCATAATTTTGGCTGCTTTCTTGGATTACTTGCGGTAACTATGCTCACATAACTTCAGATATGAATTATGCTCAGGCTGATCGGTAAGACCTTCATGCTAAGCTCGATACATCAATGTTTGGGCTTGCAACGAAAGAAGCCACATCACGGCCATACAAAAACTAAAAAAACAAAATATCCTGACATAAAGCACAAGAGGGTAAACATCAACCATTAAAACCAGGTACCATCACCTTAAGATTAAAAACAGCAAACACCTTGGATGCTGTACACCAAGCATAACATTCTTAACATGACAACCCCCCTGGGTCATCTGGTGGAACATGACAGCAAAACACACCAGACGTCAAAACAACCTCACATCCCATTTAGTCATAAACATAAAACCAAGGTAACTTTCCATTGAGGCGAACCATGATTGCAGCAGCTGCAACACAGGGTCTCATGATCTACTAGCTAAATTCACCTTTATTTAGCAAACCGGATAGTCTGATAACTCTTATATCTCTTTGTAAATACATGGCACCTCTAACTTGTAAACAGCAATCGGAACCAGACCTCTTCTTTCTCTAGAGATATTTACATCCATCTCTGTTGAGGGTGTGTGTAGCCTCCAGGGGTCTTGGAAATATGTGACCACTGTCACGAGGTAGTGAGGTACTGATGCCAACCTAATTTCCCCATTGCTCCAGAAATAGCAACCTTGGGCCCAAATCAAATCTCACCCAAAGTGATTGAGAGCTACCTACATGCCGGGTTATGTTACTCACTATTTCTGTGAATCAAATCAGCGAGCTCCCCTTTTCAGCTATAGCTGAGACTTCAATTGACAAATCTGAGATTGCACTTCATGGCAGCATTTGATCTATGGGCATTTTGTAAACATACTTCACAGGATCAACAGCTAATAAAGAAGAATGAGCTGCAGAATCCAAGATTTCTCCACAACTTGCAATACCTGTTTTGGTGAGAGTATCTGCGAAAGAGTACATGTGAAATCAGTCTACAAATTCTAGATTTTCTTAAAGACCTCTTTCAAAAACAAATTAACTTATTTGGCAGAATAGCAAATTCATCCCTTTAAGTCCCATCACAGCCTCACTTTCGTACTTAGATTTTAAATGGTTCAGCCAAGCCCTGTTCAGCCAAGCAGCGAGTGGGCTTAGGTGATTCATCGTGTGAAATCTCTTGTTTGACCTTGTTTATATAAGCTTGAAAGGTTTGGTCATCATGAACAGATCAATAACATGTAACCTAGTTACCACATCGGCTGGGATCATGTGACAAGTCTGAAAGGTGTTGATTCTATCTTGCCAGAACCAAGGATTTTAGTAAGCTGTACCATCTAACAGGAACAGAATCATTTTAGTATTGGGGTAGAAAAGACTTTTCACATGTATGCAGAGATCCATCCGAACATCCTATTGACTAGGCACACAGTCACACACATGCGGCATTCTGTTTTAACCTGGGTATATTACTAGTGACGAAACTTGCTTCCAAGAAGGGCCTAAGACAATGAATAAACTAGAGTAGCATAGCATACCGACACAAACTCATGAGCCGGAACTTGACTTCTGAACCCATACTTGTCTCTGCACATGGCATTCATGGTATTAGATTTGGATGAAAAAGATAGAACAGAATCATAGAACTCTGCAATCAGCCATGGTTAAATAAGAAGTTACACTATAATCCCACCTCATGAGCACCATAGCTAGCAGAGCTCCTCTTTGAATTCTTTCCATCAGGCATGTTAGCAGATATTTCGGTTTCCTTCGGACCACGTGGAGGACCACGACGCCTATGCCCTGTATTAAAAGGTGCATCAAAAACTTTGTGTAAGCTGGCCTAGAAACAATATGCAGCTTATTTTGCATACAAACCATTTTCAAAAGGACTGCCACGGCCACCACCATGACTCCTTGTGTCTGTCTTTCTGTCTCCATGACCTGCATCAAGTCATACAGTTTAATGACTCAGGCAATCAGCAGACACCAACGAAGAAATCATTCCAGTTAGACACATACCATCTGCTAGTTGCGAGAAATTATCTCCAGGATGTGACTGCATTTGAGGGAACTCTGATGATGAGGCATGTGAACCACTTCCAGATGTAGACTTGTCATAGCGGCGAGGAGCCCAAACACCACGATCAGGCCTATCTCTGTTTCTAGCATGCCTTTCAATCTTCTCACCAACTGGAGCAGAGCCATGAAGATGATTAGGCTTCTCATCAAAATGGCTTCTCTCAGCAGTTTCAACTATCTGATCTTTCACTATGGTACGTGGGTTGAGAACCCTTGGTGGCCTCTTATCCCTCTCAGTGTTAAGCATGTGACCTTCCTGTTCATGTTGAGATGTATTTGAACTGCGGGTTTCCTTGTTTGAAAGTATAGTCTTAATAATTCTACCACTGGCCTCGAGTCGCTGGTCTTGTCTAGAACTCAATGGTTGCACATTCTTCACAGGGGTTGATGACTGCTGGGTTGCGGCATCAGGTATCTGTGGCAAAAATTGATCAAACTTAGGTCCATACAAACAAAACAGCAGAAGTATTTGTGATATGATGGTATGTATTTGCTTACATTAGAATCAACCCTTCCTCTGCCTTTCAAAATGACAATTTTGTCCCTTTTAGCCTCAACAGCCTGACCAGGTCCAGATGTTCCCCCACTTGTGACATCTACAGAAAATTCAAAAGGAAACAAGATTAACATAAAAAATTCATCACCGAGAGCACATGCAATTAGTTGATAAATTGGAATGGTAGATATTAACATGACAAAGAAACAAACAAAATAGCTCCCCTTTCTCCAGAACAAATAGATCTCCATTCCATGCTAAGGGGGCAAAAAGAGAACATGTTTTTTAATCTAGAATTAGAAAAGTAGGTGTTACATCAGTAGAAGCCAAAGACGTCACACAATAGGAAAGACAGTTAGCATGCCATAATTGGACAGCAACAGCAGTACCAAAAGCGTGTCTCCACGCACCAGCGATCTAACAAAACAAGAAAACTGGCTCAATACGCATTTGTGTGTTATAATAAGGATATGCTTTTAGCGTTGCAGCGGGCCCTAACAAAACATGTGTATTTTGCTAATTTGAAAATATGTTAACTAACTTCTATACCATTTTTACTCTGTAAAGGTTCGCATATATATAAAATTCCACCTTGCAGTGATGCGCAGCAACATCAACAATGCTCTGACTAAGCGCTTGGAATGTCAGGCACTGTTCGCCAATGACGTACCAAGGGCGTAATTTAGAATAATAGGAATCACAGGCAGGGTGCAACAATCCACACATTAGTAGATACAACATTTTAACAGCACATAGGCAAGGGTGTTGGTAATAACAGAAAATCCCTCAGTCATGTGCAGTAACATTAAAAATACTGTTGATAGAAACCGTTAAAAACAGAAGTATCACGATGAACAATTTCTTGATTTGCTACAAGTGTACCACCTGAACTTCCAGCAACAGCTTTTTCCCTCTGTGTATGCTCTTCTCTCTTCGGCACCATGATATAAGTTGGTTTCTCCTTAGCACTGTCACGTACAACATACTGCTCGAGAACGCAGCAAAATGAAGAACTTCAAGTCACAATTTATTTCAAAGAACAAAAGGAATTCATTTTATCAGAACAAAGGATGGAATTCGGTAAAAAGTGTCCAGCAAATCAGTAAGGATTGCTACAAAATGCAGGGCAAATTGTCCAAATTAACCAAACTGGGTTCGCTAGTGCCTCAACTGGTGGCAGAAGAAGAACCGCAGAACATGCAACCATGACCACAATGACAAACAATTTTAATGCCATTTAAAATATACACAACATATAGGAGCCAGACACCAGATATTACAGAATTAAAAGAAGTATGCTAGTTTAGTACAGTACAGCATATCATAATCATAATCATAGTTCATTAAGGACCATCTAATGAGTCAGGAAAAACATCATAACGAGTTAGTACCACACACAAAAGGAAATTTGACTGCACGAAAGAATATTGCATAACATGGCCATCCGTAGGTAAGGTATAAACATTATGTCAAATATAGTATTATCAGAAAATTTCAACAGGTTGCAAGCCAAGCATATTACCGCAGAGGACCTTCGCTTCTCAGAAGACCTTTTAGAAGGACTGGAACTGCTAGTTACAACACCTGAAACTTTTCTGCTAACTCTACTTCCAGGCCTCTGCAATGTACAAAAACGGTATCAAGGCAACCATTGATAAGAAAGAACCCTATTTTATCATTTAAGGAAGCAATGTACCTGAGCCATACTCTTAGCTGCCCGTTGCTGACGAACAAACATCATAAGAGCTGTCACAACAGGTGCCTCCTTTCCAGCAGCTGACAGAAATAACCAAATATATGGCAACCCCATTTTAATCTTGGCACATTCAGAAAAATACTATATTATAGATAGAAAGTAATGATGGCATATTCTACCTGCCCTTTCAGCTTCTTTCCTTTCGAGCTGAATTTCAGCACTTGGCAGATGCTCAGTAGGCTTTGAAATAAGCTCAAGAAACTCTAAGTATTCCGGATCTAGGAATTCCAAAAAATCGAGTTTAGAAAAATGGTATGGATCGATAGTATCAGACAAACAATTAGGTGAAGGCTTGTCTTGGACCTTTCATAATAGTTCCTTCACGGCCATCCTTCTTGACACACTTGGGAACCTGTTGCGATGGTGCATATTCCACAAGAGCTTTAAATTGAGCACCTGACAGAACCATGGGCAACATCCATAAGATCAAATTTACATAGAGGAGATCATTATTCCCAAAAAAAAAGAAACTTGTGCTCTCCAGTTGCAAAAAATAAAAAAAGGAGGCTTCATACATTTAATACAGTAAGTATTCTATTTCTGCTTCAGCGCTATAATATAACACTACAATAAACATTATCGCGGCAACATATGCTACTTTGCAGCCACCGCCTCTGGTGCTGACCTAAGTTGGACTGAAATTCACAATAAACCCAAGGACAAGATTAACAGGGCACTATTTCATTGTTAATGCGCTAGCCATAATGTTGAAGCCTTAGTTAAGTACAACTGATAAAATCTCAAGGTACCACCTTCACATTCAATTTTTACTAGCCTGTTTTTCCTAGGATCTTTTCTTCTATACTCAACAGGTAATGGGAAAACAGAAACAATACATCAGGTCAAGTAGACAGTATTCATAGAAAGATAAATATAGCTAGTCACAATCACTAGGGAACAACTTTAGTTGATTGGCTATGTAATGCTCCGGCATCAAAATTTAATATCAATTTGCAATTAAAATAGTAGCATGACTGATGCAGAGACCCTAACAAATCATGCTAAGTTATGAACCAAAAAAGGGAACGTCACTAAGGAAGGATAAGTTATGGTCTTCAAAAAGCATATATTAAGTAATTTGAACTGATCGATTTGACGTAATATGATCAAATGGATATAAGGTGTCCTAAAATATAGATTACATAGAGGGAATTCATATATTGGGTAATAAGATGAAGAAAATACCCTTTTCATTCACAAATACATGTCCATTGAAGACCTCAGCAAACTCAACAACATCCTCTGGGCGCTTGAAATTAAGGTAGAGTCGAGAATACCTATGATTCTTTTGGCTGGATATAAAAATAGACGAAGAAGAATGCCAGAATCATTTAGTTTCAAAATAAGTAATATACTAATTTGCTCAAGAAGTAACTTGCCATAAAGTAAAAAAGCTGAACGCGACAAAGTAGTTCTAAATGATCAGCTGTACTAAGAACGAAACGCCTTCAGTCCAGAAGCAACAAAGATAGAATTATCAAAGCTTTAGTTCTACCCGCACCAATGATTTTAGCCTCTTTTGGCTCCAATAAAAGCACAAGTAGGTCAGATACGGCTCGTGCGGTGCAATCAACAGAGATAAACAACTAAGAAGGCAACCACTAGTTCTGAGTTCTGACTAACACTTCAATTGATGCTAAAGCAAATAAAACTAAACTTGAACAGACCTTAACATTCAGAACCCCAGATACTCTCTTAGGCCACAACTAGTGATAGAATTTTTTTGAAGGTCATCACAATCACAGGAAAGTACAATTCCACAACTCAGTGGCATCAGTCACAGCTATACGCCTATACCTCCCTCACATGGATGAACATGCTAATTGTGTAATTGGAGTACCGCTAGAGCTAGCAACGGAAGGTAATAAAAACACATCAGTAATGTAGCCGACTACCACAGTTCATAGGGTTCAGGATAATACTCCAAGCCCTGACTCCAGCCCTAATCATGGCCCGACTACAACCCACAGGAACGCCACGAGCACGGGGCACAGAAGGAGCGCGGACCTGGCATTGCCGGGGCGGAAGCACGCCCAGTCGTACCGCCCGGCGAAGCGCGCGTCGACCTGGTCCACGACGGCCTGCTGCGCGATCGCCGGCGGCAGCCGCCGGAGCACCACCTTGGTGCGGTGCGCCGGGTCCTTCATGTGCGCCCGCGCCGCCGTCGCCACCGCAGGCCCCCCCTCTCCCTCGCGTCACGAATCCCAACCCCCCGGTGAAGAGCCCCCACCGCCGCACCGTCTCAAACCCTAGGGCCGGGTCACATCGAGTCGGGGCGGACGGCAGCGAGATCTGGAGGACAACGGGGGAGGTGGCTAGGGTTTGGAGGCTGGTGGGGATTTCTCTCGCCACCGTCTGCTGCTTCCCCTCCCTTCTCCGTCGCGTCCCCGCGTGCGAATTTTTTCTTTTTCTTTTCTTCCCCTTTGGTCGCTCGGGTGGGCTGGGGTTTGGGTTTGGGGGCGGGGGGGGGGGGGGGGGGGGGGGGGGGGGGGGGTGTTGGGAACTGTCGGAGATTGGGGGAAGAGGAAGAGGCGAGGAGGAAAGCGAAAAGGTCACACAGGAAGAAAGGGAATGATAGGAAATTCAAAGAAGACGGCAGAAAAATATAAAATATAAATACGGGAGAAACTGGAGGAATCAGAAAATCCTCTGAATTTCATTAACTATTTAAAAAATATCACATAAAATTTAACATGAAATATTTTTATAAATAATAGTGTGGAATATATAGTTTTTAGTGACTAGTAAATACCACATGCTTTTTTCATATAAATATCATATGCTGCATGAAAGACTCTAAAATGAACGGAACCTCTCAAATAAAATTGTCAAGCCGTCCGTTAGTTTATAAACTTGTGTAGATTTTCTCATCTTCTTTGTTGAAAAAAAACGTAGAAAAAATCTAAAATTCATGAGAATTCCATAAATATAATTGTATTCTTTGATGCACGGCTCGAGATGCCTAACAAAATGGTTAGATTAGAATTCTCCATATTTCCCTGTTAGCTCTGCATGCTAACTGAAGTAGGAGTTCAGGAGTAGTACCTATTAAATTGACTATCTCACTATTAGAATAACTATCTTGTGCTCTTCTTATTTTGTAGTTTGTGTCAGTTTTTCCGAGAATAGACTATTTTAGGACATGCAGTATGTTGCGAAATTAATGCAATGAATTTAGGGCTCGCGATTTATCGTTAGTAGGTAACATGAGGACTCAGGCTACATCCTAAATTCAAAAAAATTCTGGTAATATTGATTATCTAGATTTTATTAGACCACTTTCAATGTCAGATTTTATTGTCCAATTTCCAAAAGGTTCATATTATGGAAGGATATTTGAGCTGATGCATGAAACAAGGTTTCTCAATATAAAGTTTCATTTTATAATTTCATATGCTAGCTATATCATTTGAATGTTGCATACAGTAAAACAATAAAAGTTGATGAAACATGTGGAAATGAAACTCAAACCATCTTAATAGGGTTTCAAACAGTTTCCAATGTGTCGGAAACCATGAGTATCAGTTTCATCCTGATAAGACCGATCATATCTCTTTCCTCATCTATTTTTCCGCGAGTGTCTGAGCATATATTTCATTAAGAGAAAAGCAATACGACCGTTACAAACTTTAATAGAAAGATACTATTAAGACGGAAGCAGAGCGCCACCAAACAAGCGGCAAGCGACCTCAACAACAAAAAGAACAGCAAGAACAATGGAGGAGACTCACACGAACCTACAAACCTAGACACGAACACAACTAAACCTGCTAAAGATACAACAACACCGAGGGAGCAAAGGTTAGCAACCTCGAGGGTGGCAAAGCATCCACCCGACAACAAACTAAGGCGGCAAAGCATCCACCTAGAGACCAACCAACACAATGATGGCGGCAAAGCATCCGCCAGAGCAGAAATGGTGGCAAAGCATCCACCAAACAACGACCTATGCGACCCGAGCGATGTAGATGAATAAAGCGAAGGCAAGCGCAGAAGCGGACACTCTCCGAAGAGAGCAGACAACGACCACCACAGCCAGAGCTTCCAAAACGACGTCTAAGGGAGGGAGCGACGCCATAGACGCCCGACCAACGCGGTCTAGACCAACGCGGTCTAGGCTTTCATCCGGAGAGCTCATCACCGAAGCTGAAGCGGCGGGAATAGGAACCAACGACGCCTTCAAGAAGTAAAGTGGCGCCAGAGGGCGTCGCTGTCGTAGGCCCGCCAGCAGATCTTCAAGTTTTTCGCCCAAACCCTGTTCCCTCCCTAGAGCCGAAGAATCTGTCGGGCACCACAAAGCGCCACCAAGGGGCGGCAATCACCGCAGCAGCGCAGGGTAGCCCGCCAGACGGGCGACCCCACCGCAGAGGCACCAGACGACCTCACATCAGAGGCAGTAGGGGAGGTCCAGCCGCCAACGGAGGGAGAGCGATCAGCAGCCGACTCCCCAGGCCGGAGACCAGAGGCCGGCACCCAAGCCAAGGGAGCACCAGCCCCCCGGCCGCTCGAGGCGAACGGGCACTAGCGCCGAGCCGGAGCGCCCACCAGGGGGCGGCGCGCGCGAGGGCGCGGCGGGCCAAGGCGAGCGGCCACCCGCGCGAGCGTGGAGGCACGCAAGCACCAGCGGGGGCGCGGCCACCCGAACGCAGAGGCACGCGAGCACCGGCGGCGGCGCGGCCACCCGAGCGTGGGGCACGCGAGCACCGTCGGCGGCGCGACCACCCGAGCGCGGGGGCACGCACGAGGAGGGCGGCGCGGGCCCGAGTGCCGGAGCGGCGAACCCCGCGGAGAAAAGCCAGATCCGGGCCGGGGGACACCGGATCCGGCGAGGGCACGACCGGATCTGGCCCCGACGGCCGGCGGCCGGCGTCGTCGTCAAGGTCAAGGCATGAAGGCCGGGGGGAGGGAGGCGGGGGAGGAGAGAGGGAAGGGGGAGGAGGCAAGTTGAGCCAACTTTGGCTCAGTTGCGGGCCGCCACCGCCGCCCGGACGGTCGCCGCCGGCGGCGGTGGCCATCGGAGTTGGCCTGGGGAGCGAAGGTTAGCGGCGGCGCGGATCGCCCCCCGAGTCGCCAGGAGAGTGACCCTCGTTCCTCATCTATGATGTGCATGTCACCATATTAGTTGAGATGACACCTCATTTAATTAGAATGAAACCTCTATAAAATCCATCCTATTGAGAGTGACCTAAGTTCTGATTAGATCCTCTTGCTTTGTGCTACCTCTCGTATCAAAGCTCAAATGATTGTGTGGGATGGAATAGATCCTCTTGCTTTGTGCTACCTCTCGTATCAAAGCTCAAATGATTGTGTGGGATGGAAGAGATGGAGCAGAAATTATGCATGGTACCATACGCAGAAAATAGTTCAATCTAGGCAACCAAGCTGGCTGACCCTGCACGGAACTACGGGCCTATACTAATTACTCCCTCCATCTTATGATATAAGGCGTGGTCAAATTTGGTATATTCTACAATAATAACATTTGACTCTTAATATCGCTTATAATATAATGTTTGCAGCAACAAAATTATTATCATATGAAACTACTTTTAAATATAAATACAATGATATCATTATTATAAAACAAAGTTTTTATTTTACAACATTAATCGTACGTCAAAATTTTTGAAGTTTAAATCTTGAATTACGTGCACGTCTTATATCCTGGGACGGAGTATCATTAGAAAAGACAACTACGCAGCATGTTAACTTATGTCTGCTCATTAAAAGAATAATAGAGCTCTTTAAATGCTCCCTCCATCCATGAATATAAGTGATTTTTTTTATTTTTAGACAAATTAAGGAGCTAGCGAAAAGATATATCTATCCATTAGGTCACATCATTTTGGGTAGATTTAAGGAAGGCATGGCGTACCCCTTCAATTCAAGAGCATATAATATGTTTGGCCATTAACTAATTCAAAATAGGCTTCGTTGAGTAGCCGGTCTATTTTCAACAATGAATCATGTGAAGAATTAGCGAAGAAATAGAATGGAACAATTGTTGAATGATTGTCTAGTTACATTTATTAAGTGGGAGTTCTTCACGCAAGTTAAAGGTGTGATTATGATAAGATGCTTCCGATCCATGAAGGAACATATAGTTAAATTGTACTGTTATTAGGTAACTTTGCCAAACTATGCAGGTTTTTGACTCTGATAAGAACAATTTGCATTATGAAGTTTATTTTTTATATTTCTTTTATAATACCTGATGCTATAGTGGAAAGTTCAAATGCTCAGCCATGAAATTTGGAGTTCAATACCGCTGAGGCGCTGAAGGGAGGTAGTTATGGCCAACCCCTTATTACTTATTAGCTTAGACTACATGCTAAATTAGTGCCTTATACTAAGTACCTTATGTTTATGGATAAAATTTAAACTGCATATTCTTTTACATTTGTGGTTATATGGAGTACATTTCTTACCGATCCACCCAATAAAAGCTACTTCACTTTAGCAACTTTCACAAGAACCTCGAGTTCTTTTTTTAAAAAAAAATGATTTTGGGAGATACTCCAATAGGATGAAACAACATTTCGCGTTTCAAGGTGGGAACTCAGGGCAGTCCTAATGGTGTATTGATGATGGTTTCTATCCTTATTAAATAACTTGCCATGTAGGTAAAATGCTGACATGGCAACATAATGAATGAAGAAAGAGAGCAAACGTACTAGAATCGGTTTCCTAAGAAAGAAACTAATGCTTATCTTGACCCAATGCACCAAGAAACCATACAATCGCTATTAGGGAGAAACCATATTTTTAGGGGTCCGCGCTCGCTTGCCATTGGACGAAGAAGATAGAGTTGGGAGAGAGAAAGAAAAAACATTTATTACTCAAAGATACCTTCATCGTGGAAGATAGTTTCTATAGATGATTTCTTATGTTATAAAAACCACGTCAGTTTCTTCCGTTCCGACTGCCCTCGGAGGCTCTATCTTGAAATTTAACATATTTTTTTTTCCCTTTGAGCTTGGGCACGCTGGCGGGCATGCTGGGCCGGACTCCTGCGCAACACAGTCAAGCTGGCCTACTCAGCCCAGGGTCATGTGTCGACTCCTCTCCTTGGCCCCGAGGAATAGCCAAGAATTATTTTGAGAGCTAAAATTTATTTTAAGAAAGTAGCCCTTCAATAAAATAGCCTTATGGTGTTTGGATTCAAGAGGTATGTACTTTTTCAATCATTGGCTGCCACTTTAACGAGAGAGGGAAAGAAAGAATCAGTGGACCCCACCTAAAATAGCCCCAAATAGCATCTCTTGAAGGGGATAGTTTTTTGGAATAAACTATTTATAAAAGTCCAAAAATAGTTTTTCTGTTTGGCTCTTCTAGAGCCATTTGAGCTATTTGAACGAGACTGAAGAATAGCCGCATGTACGCAAGGGCCCTTGTCACGGTCTCGTCGCCAACTCGCCATCACTGCCGGCGGAGACGAGCCGTTTAGCCGTCTACTAGCAGCAGTGCTGTGGATCTCCAGCCACCGGCGGCGGCGGTAGGAGCGGTGCGGGGGAGGCCTGTGATGTCCGGTCCCGCCTCCGGTCCCTCCGCTTAGCCGCGAGATGGAGGCCGCCCCCAAGCGGGCCCGCGCGGGCGGTGGCGAGGCACCCGACCGGTTGAGCGCCCTGCCGGACGAGCTCCTCCGCCGCGTCCTCTCCTTCCTCCCGTCCCGGCAGGCCGTGCAGACCACCGTGCTGTCCAAGCGGTGGATAGATCTGTGGCGCTCGATGCCTGCCATCGACCTCAACATCATGGACTTCGAATGCGGAAGCCCCGCCCCGGGACAGTATGAGAAGACGATGTGGGGAAAGATGGAGAATTTCACCACCAACCTGCTGATGCGTCACAGGGCCCCGCGGCTGGATGCATTCCGGTTACGTACACGTTTCATTTGCCGTCGGGATGTCGATAGATGGATTCGCCGTGCCATCGAGTACTGCCCAGTGGAGTTCGAGATTACTGTTCTCTCGAGTGTTTCATATCAACCACCCAAACTGTTTTCTTGTCATCTCAAACGTTTGGTTCTTTCTGGTGTGTATCTGGAGCACAATTTCGGAGAGCAGCTCCGATCTGAGTGCCCAGTCCTAGAAGATCTGGTTCTCCGGGGATGTCGTGAGTTCACCGGCCTTCATTCTGACACATTGAAGAAGTTGGTTGTTCATACTTGCTCAAGTCGAGTTGCAGATGAGTTGGTCATCAGGGCTCCTTCTCTGGCTTCTCTGTACCTCGAGATTCCTTTTTACACCTATAAAAATGGTGTTTTATTAGATACAGAAAAGTTCCTTGTCGAGGCATCGATTTCTCTGGCATTTGATGAACTATCTCGAAGAGGCGAGGCAATCCTTCTGGGCAGCCTATTCAATGTGACGAGCTTGGAGTTGAAAAGTTTTAATGCAATGGTACGATCTGCTTACTAGAGATGCATCTACTAAGCTGATCATGGCCTCAATTTTGTTTCCATTTCTCTGTTTCAGGCAATTCTACATAAGGAATTTGATAAATCCCCAGTATTTGACAACTTGCGAACCTTATCCCTCAACTGTTGTTTTCACTGCAAACATGATGTGAACAAATTCAAGGCTCTTGGAAAATTGCTGCAGAAGCTTCCTAATCTGGAGAAGCTTAGTTTGAAAAATTTCTGGGTAGGATTGTTATCTTAATTTTTAATAAAAATATATACTGACTATGTAACTCTGTATATGCATCAACATCTTACATGACTTTGTGCAATTGGAAGTATGATGAAGGTACCGAAAGGGAGGTGCAAAAGTTTCAGAGGTCGACCCTTAAAACAGTACGCTTTCTTTTTTCTTTGTCAGAGAGATAGATGGATCTTTAAACTCTATTATTTATTTTTAGTTGGTCATCTGATTTCTGTTACTAAGCTGTATCAAAACTGATCGCTAGTATGGTGCTAAGTTGGGGTTTTACCCTCATGTTATTCATTTGTTTCTTAACACCAACCCCGTGCAATATAGACTGCCTACTAGGGCCTGTTGTTAATGAAGGCTAAGCTGAAGGATCAAAACACCAAGCACAACTCTCCTGGATTTCTTACTCACGCGAGAGAGTGTGGGCAACACACTCCTCACACCCATCTGATTTTTTTTATATTTATATGAGAGCTGGTTACATTTTACTTGCTGCCTAGACATGCCACATTAGTCTGGAGAGTTACAGTTGTACTCATGATATACATCTAGCACCTTCTGCAGAATTACAGAATTACACATTGAGAGCCTTCTTTAAACTACAACACAGTGTTCGCGACGTGGTTACAGGAAGGAAAACAAAAGCACACGCTTATGCACTGTCCTGTACTTGCCAAGTCTTGATTATTTTCCAACAGTTAATATCAATTTTACAAAATTTTGGACTCTGATTTTAATTTCCTGCTTTCCAAGGTTTCAAATAATGTTTATAGCGGCATAATGCCGAGGCGCCAAAATATGCCCCATAGCTAGCCGTAAATTCGCTATGGCTGTAGCATAATCCACAGTTATAGGTCTATAGCTATAAATTCACAGAAGGAAGGCTCTGACTGATGATGTTTAGTTACTTTTCAACTGTTTTATATGCTAGGCTCTTCCTTGGTACCTCGAGAAAGGGCAACCCTAATCACAAATTACTCCACAGTACACGCTATTAATCTGTGCTAACTGCTAGGAGATTGAGACCTGCTTATAAAACCAAATGTGTAAGTTTTCCTTTTCCCCCCCTAGGAACAGATCATTTGAAGGTTTCCAGAACAAATTCCAGTTTCACCACAACAACCACCTGAGTTGTAAATACCATCAATATGCGCTACATCTCACTTCTGGGTTGGGTTTTTTTAGGTTAATGTTTTGAGAGTTGTGACCAACAACCTTGTGATTTCATTAAAGCAGGGTCATGCCTTTGTTTTTAAACCTGCCCCACTGGTTAGCCTTACTGTTACTGTCTGAATGTGTTGCATGTGCGATTTATTTCTTGCCAGCAATCCAATGCACATTGTAACTTTCTTTGTTAGAGGATGATGACATGATATTGCTCGCAGTTTGTCTCTCTCTAGACTCTGCTTATCCCCTTCTCAAATAATAGGGATTGCACCTGCCCCACTTCTTTTTAGGGAAAATATTTTGTAAGTAATTTCTGTGGATGATTTAAAGTCGTGTCTTGATTTCAGGTGAGGCCAGTTGTAGGACCAAATGAATTTCCTATACTTGAAAACTTGAGAACCGTATTGCTGGATGAGTGTGATTTGCGCGACAACATCCGATTACTGTGCCACTTTCTACAGAGCTCTCCTAATTTGGAAAAGCTCACAGTACGGCTTTGCAAGGTAATATTGTTTTGCTCTCAGTCCATTGATTTTTTTTTGCTCAATTTAGGTTGCTATATGGGTGACTTTGGAATCCTTTATGATGGAAACAGCTACCCAAAGTTTTGGAGGGGAAGGAAAAGCCAGGTCGGAGAAGAGATATTGTCAGTTCCAGACCCTTGTTCGTTTCAAGTGGCAGAAGCTAAAGTCCACTGAAATCATCTACAAAAATGGTAACAAAATCCAGGGACTGGTTAGTCTTTTGCTGGGCATCTCAGGCTGTGCACCAAAGAATACCATAACACTTACGAAGTATGAAGAAGAAGAAGACTGAGGCTTACTCTAGGTAGTAGACCAGTAGTATTCTTGTGTGTGCGCCGAGGGCTATTTTCATATATAAACCATCTGTTGTAAATATACGGGCCACGAGTTTACTTCTGACATTTTCTATGTAACTTAAGGTTGGAATGGAGGATGCAATCCCGAATTGGAGAACTTGCAGAATCTGTTTGCCGAAATGCACTGTTGGCTTGTTGGCTCTGCTTAGCTCGCCATGCGATAAGGGCGCCATATATTTTGTTGCCGACCTGTTGTGCTCGTTCTTTGAATAAGGGCCTCCCCTTTTTTTTTGGAAAAAAAGGAAATAACTCTGTCCTACCCCTGCAGCATAGCGTCAATTCGAACCATTAATTTGACATTGCAAAAAACCATTCGACTCAGCTCGTTCTTGAACGGTAAGTCTACAGCTCCTGAGAAATGTCCGATGAAACCTCGTAGAATCTATGAGCATCCCCGCTAAATGCCAATGTTAGCCTAAACGTTAAACGGTGTGAACGGTCAGTGACCCATCGTTTAGCAAAAAAATCGGTATATCCGGGCTTTTAAACGGTCGAAACGGTTTTGCACGGCTTTACATGGCTAATCGGCCTACACAGCTACCCATCGAGTAGCATTTACACACCGTGTAAACGGCCGTGTAGGCGAACAGTGCCAAGGATGTCTGGATCTCCAGTTCTCCGGATGTCCGGATCTCCGGCGTTCCTTCCTCACTTTCACCTGCCAAGGATCAGCGTTTGTAGGTGACCAAATCACGTACAGGCCAGCTCATCGCCATGACGCGAACCGACGCTCTGGCGAAGGATGGTGGGCGGCGCCCCGTGCACGCTGTAACCCCGGGCACCGACATCGACCAGCGCGACTAGCAGGAGGGCTAAACTGCGGGGGCTGCAAGCAAGCGGCACGAGCGAGGAGACGAGGCGCAATCTTGAGGAGCGGTGGAACAGGTTCGCGGACTTCGCCGATGACCTGCTGGCGATCCGGCTCACCGCCGCCGGGCTCGTTCCGCCAGCACATTGCCGACGGGTGAGCGCGAGCGCGACGCCCTCCGGCCGGTGGGTCCTCCGCGGCCTCGGCATCACGCCTACACGGTTACAGTGTCCGAGTCCGCCCTTCCTGCGGAGCCAAGCGCACGCGTGGCCTTCCGAATCCGAGTAGGACGGATGTGTCGGAGATCGCCGGAGGAGCAACGTCACAACGTCGCCGGCGAGCTCTCTCTGATGAACACAACAACCCACGCGAACACTCGTGGATAAACACAGAGACGCAGTCTTGTTTTGTGCTGCAATGCGGCAGCGATTTTCAGACTCTATTGGTTGAATATAAAGACCCAGTACAGACTCGACTCAAACGTGGGCACCGGCCATCCGATAAGCTCGCCATGCCTCTCCTATCCGCGCGCCATCCCGCACGTCAAGGCATGCCGCTCCATGCAAATGCTAAAGACTTGCTCTGCTGTGAACGTGCACAACTCGAGCTTACAGACGTGCACAACCTGAACATGGTCATGCTCTAAGCCAACAGAAAGAAACACACAAGCTAAGCGCTTAAGAATTATTTCAACAAATCTTCTCCTAAGTCTTGACACGCGCTACTGACCTGAATGAAGGCCAATCTTCATGCAAAGTTTCTGGAACTTGATTCTGCAGAGAGGTTTAGTGAGAATGTCCCCAAGCTGCTCCTTTGTTCTGATGAACTTCACTTCAATTTGGCCAGTGTTTGCATACTCCCGGATAAGATGAAATCTCGTGTCTATGTGTTTGCTCCAGTCATGATGCACTGAATTTTTAACCAACGAAATGGTGGACTTGTTGTCCACTCTCAACACTGGCTTGCTCAACTTTGAATCTAGAACTTCAGCTAGCAACCGTGCCAACCACACAACCTGACAAGCAGCAGTTGCAGCGGCAATATACTCAGCTTCACAGCTAGACAATGCCACCACCTTCTGTTTTGCTGACTGCCAGCTGATTGGGCTGCCACCAAGGAAGAAGATCAATCCAGTAGTGCTCTTTCGGCTATCCACATCTCCAGCCAAGTCACTATCACCGTATCCTTCCAAAATGGGTTGAACCCCCTTCTTCCTTGTATAGAACAGACCCACACCACATGTCCCAGCAATGTACCTCAGTATATGTTTCACTGTTGCCATATGTTCCTCATGTGGTTCTTCCATGAACCTACTTACATAACCAACTGCAAAGGAGAGATCAGGACGAGTATTGATCAAGTACCTGAGGCTGCCCACCAAGCTCCTGTACATGGTTGCATCCACAACTGGACTTGTACTCTCCTTGCTGATTTTCAGTCGCGGCTCCATAGGAATCTTGCATGGATTACATCCAGTCATTCCTGCTTTCTCCAAGATCTTAACTGCATAATTCTTCTGACTGAGATAAATGCCTTCTGCCTGCTGCTTCACTTCAATGCCAAGATAGTAATGCAGCAACCCCAGATCACTCATTTTGAACATCTCAGCCATCTCTTGCTTGAATTTCTGAATGCTAGAGCTGCTAGTCCCTGTAATTACCAAATCATCAACATAAACACCCAGCACCAGCCTTTCACCACCAGCACCTCTGCAGTAGGTGGCATGATCTGACGGGCTTCTCTTGAACCCCAGAGACTCACTCCAAGCTCTCATCAAGCTTCTGATTCCAAGCTCTTGGTGCCTGATGCAGTCCATACAATGCCTTGTGAAGCTTGTACACCTTATGTTCACTGCCAGCTTTTACAAACCCCGGTGGCTGCTCCACAAACACCTCCTCCTGAAGGTCGCCATTCAAGAATGCCGATTTGACATCCATGTGATGCACTTCCCAGCCCTCATGGGCAGCCAGGGTAATCAGCAAACGTACAGCTTCCACGCGTGCTACAGGTGCAAATACCTCATCGTAGTCGATGCCGTGGCTCTGCCCATACCCCTTGACGATGAGTCGCGCCTTGTGCTGCACCACTTCTCCATGCTCATCCCGCTTCACCTTGAACGCCCATTTGAGGCCAATTGCTCGCCGGCCTTGTGGGAGTTCAGTAAGTGTCCAGGTCTGATTCTCCTCGATGGACTGCAGCTCTTCCTCCATTGCTTTCCGCCAGCACGGTTGCCGTTCAGCATCCGCAAGGGACGCCAGCTCCTCCGCACTTACTGCAAACAGCTGCTCATTACCCAGATTACGGACGGCGTACCCAGGTGGCGACGTAGGCCCGATGACGTCATCCACAGTACGGAACCGCAGAGGTACATCATCATCATGGTTGGCGTCCAGCTCATCACCCAACTCCATAGGTGGCAAGGCAAACTGAATGGCTGGTGCAGAGGATGGAGTTGACGCTGTGCTGCCAGCTTCTACGGGTGTTCCTGGTGGGGACATCTGCGTTGTAGTGGCAGCTGTTGGAGTCGACGCCGTGATGCCCGTTCCCACGGGCGTGCCTGGTGGAGATGTTGGCGTTGCTGCAGACTCTCGTTCCAGCTTGTCGTGCCCATGCACGACCATGTACTCCACCGTGAAGGAGTCATCGATGTCCGCCCCACCTCCCTCTTCGTTGCTCCAATCCCACTGAGCACCTTCATCAAACACCACGTCCCTGGTGATATGGATGCGTCGTGTCATGGGATCATATGCGCGGAGCGCCTTAGTGCCCCGCTCGTAGCCGACGAAGATCATGCGCCGACCCCTGTCCTCAAGCTTCAAGTGTGGCGTCCTGTTCTTCATGTAGACGATGCAACCGAACGTGCGTAGATGATGGACAACTGGCTTCTTCCCGTACCAGGCCTCAAACAGGGTCATGCTTTCCACCCTCTTCGTCAGCAATCTGTTGAGACGTACACTACAGTGAGCACAACCTCCCCTCAAAACCAGTTTGGGAGCCCCTTTGCTTTCAGCATGCTCCGAGCAGTGCCCACCATTTTGCTGTGGTGAGTAGGGCGCCATCAATTGTCGCCGCACACCGCGTTCCACGCAGTACTCGTGGAAGTCCGTCGAGTTGAACTCCCCGCCGCGGTCGGTGCGCAGCCCACCAAGCTTCTGGCCTGTCTCTGCCTCAACAGCTAGCTGGAACCGCCTGATCTCCACAGGAGCTTGATCCTTTCACCCCAACAGAGCAATCCACATAAACCTGCTCCTATCATCCACCAAAAGAAGGAAGTACTGGTTACCGCTCGGGGTGGCCGGCACAATCTTGCCGCAGATGTCCCCGTGCACTAGCTCCAGCACCTGCTCGGCGCGGTACTGAGCTTGGTCAGGGAATGACGTCCTCCTCTGCTTCCCAGCCAGGCAGGCGTCGCAGAGCTGCTCCACCTGCGAGAGCTCAGGGAGCCTTCGCACCAGCCCTTCACGCGCCATCTTCTTCATCGCTTGGAAGTTGAGGTGGCCCAGCCGTGCGTGCCAGCGCTAGGCCTCATCGTCTCCGCGTGTCACTAAACACACTAGCCGTGCCAAGGTGATGTTGAGCACGTACAGGCGGTTCAGCGACTGCTTCACCTTCGCTAGCAGCCGTCGCCCCGGCTCGCGGATCGTCATCACGCCATCCTCGATCAGCACCTGGTAGCCATCCTCGTCGAGCTGCCCCACACTCACAATGTTACTCGTGAGCTGGGGGATGTAGTAGACCCCGGTGAACGAGCGATGCTCGCCGTTCTTGCAGGCGAACATCACTGTCCCGCAACCTTCGATCCACATGATGGAGTCGTCGCCGAATCGAACCGTGCCGCAGACCTGCGTATCCAGCTCGACAAACGTGCCGTGGGAACCCGTCATGTGGTTCGTCGCCCTGGTGTCGAGGATCCACCGCGAGGTGTCGCGGTTCTCCTCCTTCTCTGCGAGCTGCACGAAGACCTTCTGCTCCCATAATCTCACGGAGCCACGAGAAGAATTGGCTGCAGCCAGTACCAGGCAGTGAGGGGCCCCGGTCGCCGGCGCCCAGCTGCGGGGAGGCTCTGCCGCCGCCTGCGTTTGGCCGTGTGGTGCCTCGGCCGCCGCCCGCGCCAGACCGTGCGGATCCCCGACCGCCGCCCGCGCCTGTCCGTGCGATGCCCCGGCCACCGCCGCCGCCTGGACGCGTGGTGCCCTAGCCGCCGCATGCCCCTGGCCACGAGGAAGATCCGCCGCCGCGGGCGCCCTCGCTGATGGTGGGGACCGCGCCCGCGCTGGTGGAGTGGCGCATGATCCGCCCGGCGGTGACGGCGTTGACTCGCGGAGCGGAGGCGGAGGCGACGGGGAGGAGCTCGACCGTCCGACCGACACCTGCAACAGCAACAGAGAGGCCTCCTCCTGGACGACATGAGCCTCGTGTTTCTTGGGCTTGGAACGGCATTCTCAGGCCCAGTGCCCAACTTTACCACAACGCCTGTACTGTTCCTTGCCCATCTTACCAGAGAAGTTGGCCGGCCTAGTAGACGACGACGACCCTGAATTGCCTCCTCGCCCACGGCCGCGTCCCCGCCCGATGCCGCGATGTGCAGAGCTCCGGCCCGCACCGCCGCCGGCCTGGTTCTCCGCTTCGTGCTGGCCGTTGCGCATCCCACTCCTCCTCCGTGAGGTACAGCTTGCTGTCGCGCTACAGCATGGTTGGTGACTGCTCGAACGCATCCTCCGAGGCCTTCAACCTTCCCACAACGTCGGCGACGATGAGGGTGGAGATGTCGAGCAACGTGCAGATGGAGACCACGATCTGCTTGAATTGCGTCGGGACGCAACAGAGGATCTTCTCCACCACCTTGGTCTCCTCGATAGGGTCGTCGAGCGCCGTGAGCTGGGCCACCATGCCACTCAGGCGGAGCGCGAACTCCTCCACGGACTCGCTGTCCCTGAATGCCGCCAACTCGAACTCACGACGAAGCTGTTGCGCCGCGTTCCTCTTCACGCGCCTGTTGCCCACGCACGTGGTGGCGATGGCGTCCCACGCCTCCTTCGCCGTCTCCTTGTCGGCGATCACGGACGCGAGCTCCGGAGGGCCGGCGCTGCAGAGGGCGTCGAGGGCCATCATGTCCTCCTGCATATCGATGTCGCCGTCGTCGATCGCCCGCCAGAGCGCCCGCGCCTTGAGCTTCACCTTCATGATGCGCGCTCTGAGACCACTTGTCCCACCCCGTTCTCCAAAGCCACACTGCCCTGCCCTTCCGAGGGGCGGGCCCGCATACACATAGCACCCTGCTTACACTTTCGTCCTTGCTTTGTGTAAAAGGGTTAACCCGATGGTTCTATGGCTGGAGGATAAATGATTATAAGTTGGCTCCACCCTTACTCAACTAGCAAGGTGGTACTAAACATGTGCACACAACACTCATGGGCCACTACTGGGCTACATCCAAATTGTGCCGGGTGTCACATACACCCCCCTCAAAGGACCCGACGTCCTCGTCGGTCCAACTCCGCGACCATACGTCCAATGTCGGCGCCATATGCCACGCCGTGTGTCTCATCTGGACCCACACGCGCCATGCGCTATATGCCCACACACTGACCCGTATCGTATCCAGGAACGTCCCCTCTTAGCGCACGACCGCACGTCCAGTGCCGGCGCCATATGCCATGCGTGTGTCCCACCCGGACCCACACGCGCCATGCGCCATATGCCCGCACACTGACCCGTATACGCAACCGCGAGGGTGGGCTCTGATACCACTTGTCGAAGATCGCCGGAGTAGCAACGTCACAACGTCGCCGGCGAGCTCTCTTTGATGAACACAACAACTCACGCGAACACTTGTGGATAAACATAGAGACGCAGTCTTTTTTTGTGCCGCAATGCGGTAGCGATTTTCGGACTCTATTGGTTGAAGATAAAGACCCAGTACAGACTCGACTCAAACGTGGCCACTGGCCATCCGAGAAGCTCGCCATGCCTCTCCTATCCGTGCGCCATCCCGCACGGCAAGGCATGCCGCTCCATGCAAACGCTAAAGACTCGCTCTGCTGTGAATGTGCACAACTCGAGCTTACAGACGTGCATAACCTGAACATGGTCATGCTCTAAGCCAACTGAAAGAAACACACGCTAAGCGCTCAAGAATTATTTCAACAGGACGGACCGATTCATCGTGCGTGCGCGTACCCGCACCTATAAACACAGAGCGGGAGGCCGCAACTCGGGGTGCCGGGGCCACTGGCTAGAGGCTACCAATCTCGACCGCCATGGAGACGCCCTCGGCCTCGCCCGAGCGCGCCGCCGCCGCCGCGGCGGACCGCCTGGGCGACCTGCCGGACGACGTCTTGCTGGACGTCCTGTCGCGCCTCACGTTCCGACAGGCGGTGCGAATGGGCGTGCTGTCGCGGCACTGGAGGGGGCTCTGGCATGCGGTGCCGTACCCCCCCTCGTGCATCGACATCGACCAGAAGCGCGCGTTCCGGGGCGACAAGGCCACCCGCTGGTCGCCGCCCCTCGACTTCGGGATGGCGGCGAGGAAGCGCCGCTGAGACGAGGAGCGGGAGAGGCGCTTGAGGCTCGAGGACTACGGCGACCGCGTGACGACAAGCGGCGGCGTCGGCAAGCCGCTGGGCGCGTTCCGGCTGCGCGCCGACCTGCCGCTCTTCGAGACGGCGGGGGGCAGGTGGATCCGCCGCGCGCTCACGCGCGGCCCCATGGCGGTCGCCATCCGCTGCGACGCCGCCAGCAGCCTTCTCTTTCCGAAACGCCCGGAGTTCTCGTTCGCCCACTACCCCCGCGCCTGCACGAGCCGCCTCCGGGCGCTGCAGCTGCACCGGGTGACCCTGGGCCTAGGGACCTGGAGCGACTTCGCGGACGCCATCGCCAGCGACCTCCCGGTCCTGGAAGACCTGCGGCTCGAGGCGTGCGACTGCTACTTCACCCGGATCGCGTCCACCTCGCTCCAGAACCTGGCCATCTACAACTGCACCGCCCGCGACCAGTCCGTCAACGTGCTTGCCATCGTGGCTCCTCGCCTCGCCTCACTGCGGACCCACGGCAACCCGCCGCCGGTCGCCTCGGAGTGCGAGATGCCGTGCCTCCTCGCGGCCTCCCTGGAGCACCCGGCCGGCTTCGCCGGCCTGCTGAGCTACCTGCGCCACGCGAGGAATCTGAGCCTGTACGGGTTCGGCACGACGGCCTTGCTCGACGCCGACGACGCCGAGGAGCCCGGAAGATTCCCGGAGTTCCGCAACCTGAGCGCCCTGGTCCTCGACGAGTGCGACGTCGGGGTCGACTGCCAGGTGCTGCGGCGCTTCCTCCGGAACTCCCCCGGCCTGGAGACGCTCGCGCTGCGCTACTGCTCGTTTACAGGCGGCTCCAGGAGGAGGAAGAGGAAGGCGAGGTCGTTCGACGACAGGCGCGCTCCGACGTCGTACGCGTGCAGGAACCTCAAGTCGGTGGAGCTCGAGTACCACGACGACCAGGACGTCTACGAGCTAGATGACGCGTTTTAGGAGATATCAAAGAAGGTGTCTCATCCGATTGAAAGTTCTGTCCAGCATGGGAGGCGCACAGTGGGAATTTCGTACGGGTGAAGATTGGGTGCGCATGTATTTGTAAACTTTGACTTCGAGTATCAATCCGAATAAAATATGCTAAAAAAGTTATATATCTACTTTACTCTTCTTAGAAATTAGAAATACAAAACTCCAATTCCAAACTTTTTTTTTCCAAATAGTACACATATAACACCAACAAAAACGATAAAAGAAAAAATAACGAATATCAGCACTCAGAGTTTGTTTTCATTATTTTGGTTTTAAATGCTCCCCTGTTTTAAAATGTCACTCCATCACATGGACAGAATCTGAAGAAAATTTCGATAAAAATAGAACCACCACCATTCCCAAGCTACAACGTAACCATGATGGTGAAAACAACAATGCTGCTGCCACAAACGATCAAAGGACGAGTGATTGATGGCGAACTTGGTGAAGCATGAATGGCGAGGTATGGCCGAACCGTAGGTAACGAGGTTAGAGAAAACTTAACATTAGAGTGCCTTCCTTGGAATTTCTTCAAGGGTCACTCTACTGTCGTTCTTTTGACATTTTGAGTAATGTGTGTCATTTTCACCGTCATGTGATAACCATAGCGCACGTGCACTTATTTCCAAATTCTATGGTCATGAGACTGCCAAGGACGTTTCCTTCGCTGGTGAGTGGTGAGTGGTGACCAACACATTGGTGAATGCACTGAACTTGGTGCCTGTAACCCTGCTAATGAGTCCTGTAGCCCTGCTAATGAGTTGTAACCGCATCATATCCAACCCCACCTAAAAATAATATACTTATGTACCCAACACCACCCTATCTAAATAGTTAATTTCTCAACTCTAACCAACTCACCCCATTAGAAGTAGGTAACCCATAGAAACCCATGAATTTTACTACATATTTTAGAATTTGTATAGAACACAATTTAACTATATATATATAGAAATTTAGTGGCTCCGCTCTGGAAGCACAAATAAAGAATTGTACCCACCAGACCAACCTTCCAGATAAAGAACGCGTGGTTTTTTGACATGATGTCCACGTATAGATCTAGCCACACTGTTTTGCATAGAGTAGTTGTCAGTCATACTGAGTAATCTTCAAAAAAATTCAGTCAATTTAATAAAATTTTATAGTGTAAACACAAAGTTTTATTTCCAGGATCGGGCTATTGACGTGGGGCTCACGTGTAGGTCTAGGCACACTATTTTGCACAGAGTAGCTGCCAGTCATACTGAGTCATTAAAAAAAATTCAATCAACTTTGATAAAACTTTATAGCGTGAATGTGAGCTTTTATTTTCAGAATGCCGGCAGATATTATGGATTAAGAACATCACAAGTCCATTTCAAACACAAAGGAATGAACATACATTCCACATATCAAGATCAATCACACAGAAATATTTTATGATCGTATCTGCAATAAATATCTGCAAGCTAATTCTTTTCTAGAAAAATATCTGCAAGAAATATTCTAAACCCTAACGCATTTTGTGACTGTGCGTATATGTAAGTCTACATCGCTCAACCGAGCCTCCGAAGACCTCAGCGTTGTTCGTGCTAATTGGGTCCCTCCGTGTGTCTCGTGCGTCTTCAGGTTTGCGCCGCGTGTGCGTGCTGGATCTTGTTGGGGTCCATGGGAGTTTGTTCCTTACTACCTCTGTTTGGGCCGTCTCTACTTGGTGGGCTGGTCCCTGCGTCGTCCGTGTCTCCTCGTTATTTCGGCCTTTTTTGGTTGCTGTCGCTGGGACACACTGACACGCACACATGTTTACTGCATTGAAGCAATGTCTCTACGTAATACCGTGCTCATGTTTCTTAAGAAATGTCCATAGTCAGATAATCAGTATCTGTATTATGTCTCCTAAACAGCTACTTTATATAAATTAATCAGAACTTCTTCAGCTTGCCAAACATTGCGCTATGTGTTACTACATCCCTGAATCAACGTGCTCCAAAGCTTTCACGTTTTGACCTTCCTATTCCAAACTACATTATTGCTATATGAGCCATTCTTATATGTAGACTTAGTACATCGCTGGAAGATTTGGATGCCAGCAGGAGCCTCTCCCTGCTCTCGCCGTTCACGTTGCGGCACGTAGCTGTGCACGCGGCAGTCTCCGGCCGGTCGCGTCGGTCCTACACTGCTCGCGGCAGAAGAGAGGCCCACGCGGGAGACCTGCGTGTTGTCTTTGTCCGCGGACCAAATCATCTCCGCATGATTCGTCACGTCTTGCCTCGCCTCGCTACCGTCACTTCGCACGCCGTCGCCTCCTCCATCTCGCAGTCGCAGCGCCATCGCCGGCCTCGTCCGAGCCGGCCTTTTCGGGTCGATCCCGTGGCCCTCCTCCCCGATTGGCCGTGAAGAAGGCTCGATGCTGTGGCCGCGAAGGAGGCAGCCGATTCGTCGCCGGCGGTCGCAGGAAGGGTAGGCACCGGTGCTCACTCAGCGCCTACCCCTTCGGCGGCTTCGCTGCAGCCCGTCGCTACCACCGCCGGCAGCGGCGTTCGGGCTCGCAGAGGCGGCACGGCGCGCCTCCGGTCCGCGCTTCCCGCTTCATCTCCACGAGTGCCATTTGGGCAGCCCGCGTCGAACAAGATGCCCATCTTCGTGCAGCATGGAGCGACCCTCCCCAAGCCAATGCCGTTCGAGCAGCAAGCCATGGTGGGCTCTTCGGAAGGACGCTCACAGCAAGCCGGAGGACGCCCCCAACGCCGCAGCCGACCGCACCTAGCCCGCGCCCCCGAGGGATCCGCCAACGCCGCCTCGCCGGCCTCCAGCGCGAAGGCCACAGAGGCGCTTGTCCTGTCATGCGCTGCCTCGTGCAAACGCTCACGGCGCCCAACGACCTCTCCCAGCACTACAACATCGTCCCGGAGCCCGAGGCCGAGCGCGCCGCCGCCGCCGCCGGCCAGGCCGAGGCCTTCACCGCCACCTTCGAGTCTGCCGCCGGCGCATCACCAGCCTCCACCGAGGAGGGGATAGAGGCCCTCCAAGTGTAGTACTCCAAAGAGGTTAGCCACCGCTTCCTCGAGCTCGCCAAGTCCCGCTCTGCCGCGGCGCCGGCCGCCAAGGCCAGCGCGCAGGAGTCGGAGGAATCGTCGGCGACCGCTCCGGCGCCCGACCGTCGCCTAAAGGTGACGGTTCATATCACCACTACATGTATACTGCTCTCTGTTAATTGCATCTAGGCTTTTTTTAATCTTCGATAAGCTGGACAATCACTAGCCATTTAATTTTGTAGTTACCTGCTAATAAATCTAGAGATACTAAAACAAATCTTTGGATATCCCCCATTGGTCCCCGGTTGCTAATATGCGGAGCTCCAGGTTAATACTCACGCCATGCCCGCAGCTCACGCCATTGATCTCGAGCTACATATTGTGTGAGGTAATGGATTGCCTGGGATAAGTTTGAAACAAGGAGCAGATCAATTCGACATTGTTCGCTAAAGGTTAATGTGTTGTGTTTGTTCATATTTGTCTGAAATTTGCTTACAACTCTTCTTTGATAGTATATAGGTTGCTCCATGTTGTCAGCTTTAATTGTACCTGAATCTATATTAATACATGGTGCCATGGCCCTACCACTCCAACGATAACTTAATTTGTCTTCCTCTATGCAGATTTCCAGTTTCAGCTCAGGTGTTTCTACAATAATTACCGTATAAGAAGTTCTAATCCTAATCGATTGCTTAGCATTTTGTATTCCAATGTGCCCACACATGTATTTTATTATTGTCCGTATTAGGCGTATAAAAAAATGTTTCGATACAAAATCTCGGCTTATATTGCAAAAAAACTTTTCTGGGGCCCAATATCCTAAGTTTGTACCTTCAAAAATTAGGGGTGTAATGCAGCCCTTTCATTGTTCTTTTGTGAATGTAGCAGCAAATTGACGGCTATATGTCTGTCTCTTTTGTACATGCTTGCACTGTTCTCTGGCATCCTGTAATTAGCAATAGAAAGAGATCTTCAAGAAATATAGAAGCAATGGAAATATGGACAAAACAGTCCGTAATTAACAAAACAAATATGGATGCGCAACCTATAGAGGCGCGCTGTTAGCGCGCCAATCATCCTAGTTCTCCACACTATGGCCAGAATTGCGCAGCTCTAGTCCAATCTCAAAACCTGACAACATGTTGTGCTGCCGTTCCATTTCATCCTGGACCCTCAGGCGCTGCCATCTACTCGTTCCATATCTTTGTTTCAAGCTCCAGTGGTTTCTGAATTCTATGGATCAGAGCCAAAGAGCTGAGCGACAGCACCTAAACGCAACTGGTATCCGTATCGGAATCAAGCCGCGACGATCGTGTCGATCGCCATTGCGTGCCTTTTGAACGAATCCGATCGAGAAGATGGCCGCTCGGTCCCAAGCTGCGTAGACGTACGTGTCCGAGTCCGACACGACCACGGCATGTCAGAGTCAAACACCGCGGTCCTTGTCCTTCCATGGAAACGGAGAGGGCCTCCTTACAAATGCAGAGCCTCGGCTGGATCTGGATGCACTGCAGCAACGCTTCCACCGCCCTCGACCCCACGCCATGGAGACGCCAGCCGCCGCCGGAGAAGACCGGCCGAGCGAGCTGCCGGACTGCCTCCTGACGGACGTCCTGTCGCGCGTCACGTCCCGGCAGGCGGCGCGGACGGGCGCGCTGTCGCGGCGGTGGAGGCACCTCTGGCGCGCCGTGCCCTGCGTCGACATCGACCATTGCGAGTTCCGGACATCCGAGGCCATCCACGTCTACGCCGCCCAAGATTCTCGCCTCCCGCTCCACGAACAGATCTTCAGGCGCATGGAGGAGTGGAGGCGTTCGAGGACCTCGCCGACAGGTTGCCGCCCCACGGCGCGACGCCGCCGGACACCCTCCGCCTGCGCGTTTCCTGCGAGGACTTCCGGCCCACCCGGCGGTGGATCCGCCGCGGGCTCGGGCGCGGCCCCGTGGCCTTCCACCTCCGCTGCGACAACGACGCGCCTCTATCCTACGGCTACGGCTACGGCTACGGCGACGGAAAATACCCTTGCTTCCCCGGCATCACCCTGTCCCGGCACATTGGCGCCTTCGCGTGCCGCCTCAAGACGATGCACCTCTCCGGGCTGAGCCTGTCCGGCGACTTCGCGAGTTGTCTCGCCGCCGATTTCCTGGTCCTGGAAGACCTGCAGCTCGAGGACTGTGCCTACGATTTCCGCCGGCTCGCCTCCCGCTCGCTCAGGAAACTGTTCATGGATCGTTGCGACAGCAGACATTCGGCCAACGACGTCCTGGCCATCGCGGCTCCTCGCCTCGCCTCGCTTCACATCAATGGCTACCCACCGCCGGTCACCGCGGAAGGCGGCATGCCATCCCTCGTCGCAGCGTCACTGACAGGCCCGGCCGGCGAGCTCGGTTTCCTCAGGTCCCTGCACTGCACGAGGAGCCTCAACCTGACGGAGTTCTCGATGGCGGCGTTGCTCGGCGACGAGGGCCACGAAGGAGGCTTCCCCGTGTTCTACAACCTGAGGACCTTGGTCCTCGTCGGGTGCAACGTCGGGGTCGGGTGCCAAGTGGTGAGGTGCTTCCTCCGGAACGCGCCCGCTCTGGAGACGCTCACGCTGCGACACTGCGTGTTCTTTGGTGGTCCCAGGAGCAAGAAGAGGAAGGCGAGGTCCGGCGACAAGACGCCCTCCGCCGCCGACCGGTGCAGCCGGCCGGCGTACGAGTGCCGGAACCTGAAGTCGATAGAGGTCGAGTTCTGCGAAGGCCTCCCCGTCGATGAGCTTGTACGGGCACTTGCAGACATCCCGAAGGAAGTGGTTCAACCCATCGAAAGTTCTGTTCAGGGCGGGGAGTGGCGTAAAGTCAGAATTTCGTTCAGATGAAGATTAGGTGCACGACTGCACGGCGTATATGTGTAAAACTATCTAACTTGGTGCATATAACCTCTGAATTTATGAGTATCGATTATCTAATCTATCTATATCTATACTAGATAAATATACGCGTGCGTTGCTATGGACGATATATATATAGTTATCAGCACGTTAATTTGTTGGGGTCTACGTAATCGAATCGGGGAAGAAGGGCCAGTCCGACTTGCATACGGAATGGACCAAGGCCCACATGTCAATGACACAAGGCGGATCAAACCAAAAATTAAGGTGAAAATCTCATGTACTTTAGAAATAGGTAAAGATCTGTACCCTATTTCTATTTCTAAAGCACGCAACATTTCTACTAGAAAATTTGGTTTGGTCCAACATATATCACCGACGGTGGATCCGAAACGTATGTAATCTAAACGGGCTCGGATAAAATAATAACTTCAAGATAAAATAAAATCCGTGTCGAAAAAAACCTATTGTAGAAAGAAAAGCAGTCACAACCGTACGGGGTTTTCGATCGTGGCAACGTACAGATATATTTGCTAGTTAGAAGAAAGCATTCAAATACTTATGCTCCTGAAAATGTAATCACGTACAAATGATAAAACAGCAATTTATCATCCAAACCTTACCATTTTAGTTTCTTTATGTTTCAAAATGGTGAAAAGCTAAATTCCAGATGATTATTTAGAGAGCCCAGACACTTGAATTTTGATTTGATTGTGCCAAGAACCATACTTTATGACGGCGAGTATATTTTGTAAGGAAAAAAAAATCATCCATTCTACAGCCTACCGAGGACTGAATTTTTGTTTGTTCTATTGGTTTATATTAGAATTACTTTTAATTTACAAATGGTGCGGTCACTTTTTGGGTGTATTTTTTCTTTATAACGATGGCTCAATAAAAATTTGGTTGTTAGAGCCTCTTGTAATACTTGAATTTTATGTTAAATACAATTCATATCCATATGTATGCGTATCGGATACACCCCGAGCTCTGACCCGGCGCACACAAACTTGAAACATGAACCAGGAGCCCCAAATTCCTAATTCGTCTCTCCCCAATCGCTCCGCTTCCTCCCCTCGATTCGTCTAGCCAGAGTAAGTTGGCAACACGGTCTTCCTGAATCGCAGTGGATGTCATCATGGATGCAGAGCAGGATCGAGGAAGCAACGCTTCTACACCCGATCGATCGCCTTCGATCGCCATGGACATGGAGACGCCCGCCGCCTCCCGCGACGGCGGACGCGGCCGCGTAGCAGCAGACCGGCTGAGCGCACTGCCGGACCACGTCCTGCTGAACGTGCTGTCGTGCCTCACCTCCCTGCAGGCGGCGCGGACGAGCGCGCTGTCGCGGCGGTGGAGGCACCTCTGGCGCGCCGTGCCCTGCATCGACATCGACCAGAGCGAGTTCCTCCGCCCGCCCCGCCCAGCCGCCGCCGACCTCCGCCCCACGCGCGTCCACGCGTTCTACGACGCGGCCAAGGAGGAGCACGAGCGCCTCCTGGCGTCCATTGAGCTGCGGGACAGGTTCGAGGACCTCGGCGACCGGCTGTCCCTCCGGCACGACGCGTCGTCGCCGCCGCTGGACGCGCTCCGGCTGCGCGTCGCCTGCGACGACTTCCGCGCCGCCCTCAAGTGGATCCGCCGCGGGCTCGCGCGCCGCCCCGCGGCGCTCTTCCTCCGCTGCGACAACGACTACCCCGAGGACAAGGTCAAGGACAGAAGATGGCCGTGCTTCCCCACCGCCTACGCCGCCGGCAGCTTCACCTGCCGCCTCAGGACGCTGCGCCTCTCCGGCCTGCGCCTGACGAGGGAATTCGCGGACGCTCTCGCCGCTGGCTTCCCGGTCCTGGAAGACATGCAGCTGCAGGAGTGCCGCTGCGAGTTGCGCCGGCTCGCCTCCGCCTCGCTCAAGAAGCTGTCCATCGAGTTCGAGTGCCACGGCCTCGCATACAAGTTCGACGAGCTGGTCCTCATGGCACCTAGCCTCGTTTCGCTGCGCCTTGGCGATGCGCCGCCGATCACCATGCAGTGCTTGACGTCGTCCGTCGTCGAGGCAACGCTGATGCACCGGGCCGGCGACCTCGGCGTCCTGAGGTCCCTGCGCGGCGCGAGGACCCTGAAGCTGTTCTGGTTCTCGAGGACGGCGTTGCTGGACGACGGCGAGCCCGGGGGGTTCCCCGTGTTCGGCAACCTGAGGACCTTGCTCCTCGACGGCTGCGACGTCGGGGCCCAGTGCCACGTGCTGCGGCGCTTCCTTGGGAACGCCCCCGGCCTGGAGACGCTCACGCTGCGCAACTGCCTGCGCAGCGGCGTGTTCTCGGGTGGCAGCGCTCCTACGTCCAGGAGCAGGAAGAGGAAGGCGAGCGCCAAGAGGAAGCGCTCCGACGACCAGCGCGCGCCGGCAGCTTACCCGTGCAGGAACCTGAAGCTGATTGAGCTCGAGTTCGAGGAAGACCACGCTCTCTCCGAGCTGGCCGGCGCGCTGCGGGATATCTCCAAGGAAGTGGTGCATCCGATCGAAGGCTCTGTTCAGGATGGGAGGCGTACGATCAAAATCAAGTACACGTGAAGAACTGAAGACAGTATGAGCTGATTCCCGGAGACGATGAGTCGATGATGAAGGCCGGAGGGGATTATAAAGACGATGGCCACGAGTCAACAATGCATACCAAACGCAGAACTCGGTGGATGTTCATGTGCAACTACACAAATGCTAGTACGATCAGCCATGTTTCTTCTGAATCAAATGTTAGTAATTTCTTCAACACTTCACAAAGTTTGTCTTGCATCAGTGCAGAGTGTGTGTGTGTGTGGGTGTGGGGGGGGGGGGGGGGGGGGGGGGCGCACAGATAGGAATTTGCCTGCACAGAGTAGCGTAACATACATGCCAAAAGTTGATCAAGTGAACTCAGATTTAGTTTCCGAAAGACATACATGCCTCCATTATGCTTGAAGGAACAAGTATAAAAATGGAAGCAAACCTGAAACTTTGGGTTTGCTGTGAAACATGCAACTTCTTATAAGAAAGTTTAACATAAGAATGAAGCATCACAAAAAAGCAAGGCTACAATTTCAGTAAGCTTGAGGTTCAGATACCGGGAAGGCAATGGCTTCTTCAGTTTGGTCTTCCCCTTCGTTTTCATGTAATCTTTTGAGAACTGTCGGGATCACAAAACATGTAGGATAGTGATCTAAAAGTTTTAGTCACCATGTTTGGCTAAAAAAACTTTAGGCCCTGGTTAATGGTCGAATTGCGCCACAACTTGCCATGTCCGCGCAACAGTTCTGTTAGGCGTTTGGCTGGTGGCCAGAGCTCCGGCGCCGGCACAACCTGCCAAGGCTCCGCAGTTCATTTTGCGCGCCGCAACGAGTCGAGAGTGTGGTGGACGACACCCGTGGCACGGTCATATATATACACGGCCACAGCGTGGGCGCTGGCGCTGCGTTCTGTTTCGCCGTCCAAACAGGGCCGGCACCGAAGCTGAACTCTTAAGTCTCTAACAACTTCAAGTCGAATGCAAATGTAGACCTGAAGCTCATTCAGAAATGCCAGCCATCGTGTCCTGTGGCTCAGTGGTTGTACTTGCACATTGTACAGTACTAGCTCTGAACCATAATGAAATTTATGCATCTTTACAGCACAAGCATAACTCAAAAGAATCCTTCATTTTCCTAGAACTGTACAAAAGTTGTTTCTCTCAAAAGAGCCACTGGGGATCGACAGTGATGACACCAATCTATATGATTGGTGAATGGACCGGCTATGGTTCTTCAGAATCAAATGTTAATAATATCAGCACTCTATTTATCCCAGAACAGTATAAAATGCAGGGCGACAGACTGGTATTTACATACACATGGGAAGGGGGGCAGGCTGGAGATAGAAAAGTTGATCAAGTGAACTCAGGGTTTTAGTTTCAAAACTTTAGAGGAAGAGGCAAATATGCAGCTTTCAGTTCTGTGTTGAAGTTGGTAATGTAGCTTCATTGGGCTCAAAAAGCCTAGAACCAAGCATCATCTTAAGGCTTAAGCAAATGATACATGTGTAGAGAACTGATTAAAAATCAATACCATAGTCCATAGAGCAAAAAGCCATAGCCCGTAAATCATTTTGAAACGAGTCACAGGTAAGTTTTGCTATTACAGCAGGGCAACTTTGGTACCATGGTACCATTAGGCTATTACAGCAGGGCAAGCATACAAAATTCAGTGAACCCAGAACGGGAAGATTTGAACTGATGATAATACTAGTCAACTTTGGTAAGTTTTATATTATTCTTCGGCAGATTCGCTGAAATGCTCAACAAAAGCTCGACCAGCTGACGGACATCATCTTTATATATGATTTCAGTGTGCTTGAGATTCTCGCACTGGACATCCACCAAGTTGAGATACTGGGAAGAAGATGCCCTCTTTGACTTGGCTTTTTTCTTCATAAGATCTTTTTGAAACTGTTTGCATTGTAAAGGAATGTAAAAAATAAAATGAATTGAGCTACATACATACTCAAAGACTTGTCGTTGCCAGCCAGACCGTGCAACGAGTGTGAAGTGTGAACGCATCTGGCACTGTGGCTCTGGGCAGATCTCTTCGACGGAGGGCCGGCCGCCGGTGGCGGTGAGAATGAAAGGATGCTGTGCGGCTGTGCCGGTCCGCCGGATTAGCGCGTAGTACGTGGGTGGCGGCGGAGGTAGCAGTCTACGCACGGACACGCTGCTGCCTGCTGCTGTGCTGCATTTTCAACATTTCTCAAATTCTTTTTGATCGGGTTATCGATCCTCTGTAGGATTTCTTTAAGTATCCAAATTCATTTAGTATAAGAAGTTTCCTAAAGTTCTTTTATTCCTTAAAGTTGACTGACTGACGTGCTGATAAATGTTCCTTTGAGATTCTTAGCTACGAGTTTGTTTTCTCTTTCACGAGTCCAAATGAAATAAACCTTCACCTCACTTGAGAAAAACAAATATAAAGTGCAAAAAATATTAAATATTTTTGTAGTTACACAGGGCATGCATGCAACCAAATGTTTATCTCTTAGAACCAGTAGAGATGTACGTGCCACAGGCACGTATTTAAAAAATAATTATTTAAAAATAATTAGGTTGCATCAAGACTATCAAAAATTTTATTTATTTATTAATATATCGTAGCAACTCAATCTAATCTAATACAAGCTAATCAAATATAGTGGAATATCAGCATGATTATATGGAATTAGTGGATGAATTTTTATATTTTTTTATAATTAGTAAAGGAATTAGTGAATCAAATCAAATACGCAAATAACTGATAAAATATATGGGATATTCATTGGATGTATTCACCCAAAATGCATATATATTATTAGGGTACTATATACCTAAATGGGATATTCATTGGACGTATTCACTCAAAATCGTGATTCTTTGACAAACCAACCAAGAATTGAGACGGGAGGGAGCCAAACCTGCAGGTGCTCGATGGAAGAGGATCATGCTCCACTGTATCCTTTTTGCCGGCATCGGTACACAACCTTGTGTTGGTGGATCAGCTTCCGGCGGCGGAGTCTTGCCATTTGCTCACGATTACAAGACAAATCAGAAGGTGGATGAACGGGCGCTGGTGCCGATGATCACACAATGTACGATGTTAGGAGGGCAGGGAGAACGGGTAACACCACCAGCGACGACCAGGAAAATGTGGACGATATGAGATGCTGGTGACCTAAGACATGATTTCAACATCCTGATGAACAACATCTCCAGCCTAACCAACAACATAAAATTGCTATTCACAATAAGTATTGCAACATGCGTAGGAGGTAGATCTTGATGTTGGATGTGACGTTCTGTTGCTCTTGTGGCAGCAGATTCTTGGCACAGCTTTAGCCCCATTCCGATCAACGAAGAAGTCTTATCTTGGAAGAAGAAATCAGATGATAGCAGCAATGTGTATGAATGATTAACCCAAAGGTGTATGGCTTTATAGGTATGGTGATGGAAGGTAGAGAGACATCATACTTTTAGAAAGGCTTCATGCGGCAATCAAGACAATTGCAATTAGCCTCTTGATTGATTGATTGATATGGATATCATTGATTTAGTATGGAAAGAATTTATATTGCTTAATCTATGCCCTCCATTTATACTACTATATTTCTTATTTGTCCGTACGAGTGATTCATAATTAAGAAAAGAAATATTCATAAGTCGAGTTTGTGTATAAGAAAAGAAATATGCGGGGATCAATTTTCTTTCCTAATTGTGCGCATCTTGATGTTGCAATTAGCCTCTTGATTGATTGATTGATATGGATATCTTGGTTTATTTAGTATGGAAAAAATTTATACTACTTAATTTATGCCCCCTCCATTAATACTACTCTATTTTCTATTATGCATAAGGAAAGAAACATGTGGGGATCTATTTTTCTCCCTTAATTGTGCGCGTGAGTGTGCTCCACATGGCGGGTACACCAGGTGGGTATGTAGAAGGCTTGTTGAGAAAAGTATTAGGATTTTGGTAGAAATATTTTCCTTCTATCAAAAAATGTGTCACCACCTCCTTCCGTCAAATTTCTAGACTTGACAAGTGGGACCTCTATGAGGGGTACAGTGGGCCTAATCTTGGTGAGAAAGGGTTTCAATTGTTTCAACTTTTATAGTATAGAAATTGCAACCAAATGCTTAAAGTGCGCACGGTATACTAAGAGGAAAGATTGAGAAAAACAATCCTTTTGCATGTATCTCCGTTTAAAGGGGTTGAGAGAGGGGAAAACTTATATATGATTAGAGCATCTTCAAGAGCCTTTCTAAAATCTACTCTTTAAATCATCATTTAGACACTATTTGAGTAAAAATTATTTTCTATATTTTTTACTCTCCAACAGATTTTCTATACCTTACGTATAGTCTAGAGAGCCATTCTCGCTCTCCATCTTTGGCTAGCGAGAAATCCGGAATAGAGAAGATTTATTTATATTTATAGATATCCAATTGAAGAGGCTGTTGGAGGGTAAGATATAAAGAATCTTTTGAAGATATTCTTACACTTCGTCTTACACTTCAGTTAGCCAAAGGCATGCATGCAAGCAGAATTCAGAGGAGCCCTTAGCGGTCACAAGGCCACGCACAAGGCGCTGGGCTAACGATGACACTAGTCAACCTTGACGAGTCTTATGTTATTGTTCGGTAGATTCCTGGAGAATCGCAGCAAAAACTCAACAAGTTGCCCAACATCGTCATCTCTGTATATGATTTTAGTGAGCTTCAGGTTCTCGCACCGGGCGTCCATGAGGTTTTGGTCGATGCTCTTCATCTTGGAGGTTCCTTTCTTTCTCCTTGTATCTTTTGAGGACTGCCAGTACACCACCATGCATAAAAGATGTAAGATGGTGAACTGAATTCAGTCGCATTTGATTGCACGAAGTAAAAGTTACTGTACCTTGCAACACTGCAAAGTGAGGTTCTCCAATACAGGTGAACTCTGAAGAAAACTTCCCAACGTCTGGAAATCGTCATCGGGGTCGTAGTTGCGCAGTGTCAAGGCTCTCATGTTCTTGAGTTCTGGATATGAAGGGGGTTCCCCAACAGGCACCTGGAGTAAAATTCAATACACAGATGGAGTGAAAGAACAAAAAAAAAAGGCAGAGAAGGCATAGTAGTCTTGTGCAGCTTGCATGCTCGTTTCTTTATCTTTTACATCGTTCAGGACGCTGGCATGCAAGTGTAGAAAATGTGAGATGATGAGACGAATTTTAAAGCGTAAACATACTATATATACCTGCCAACACGACTTCGACAAAGTAAAAGTGAGCTTCTCCAAGTTGGGCGATTTCCGAAGAATGTGCCCTGATACATGGATGTCATGGCCAAGACCACATTGGTCCAATTCTAGGGTCCTCAGGTTGCTGAATTCTGGGAATTCCGTGGATTCCTCACCTGCTTTCACCTAGGGTATGTATGTATATCAGATGACACGACACAACACAACACAACACAACACAACACAACACAACACAACACAACACAACACAACATGAAACCATAGGACGGACGAAAGGGACGCAGCAGCAGCAGCAGCACAAGATAAGATAAGATAGACGACAATGCACAAGCACACATACCGTCACGTCGAAGCCATTGAGCTCCAAACTAGTCACGTTCGACACGCTGCGAAGAATCTTGAACAGATGGCTTCTGAGGTGCGCACGCTTCGCTAGCGTCTCGCGTGTCTTCAGATGAACCGATGCCCTGGCAAGGGACGGCATCTCGCCCAAGGAAACGCCGCCAGGGAAGTTGTAAGGGGTCACGACCAGGAACAGATGAGCAAGGGCCGGGGCCGTGACGACGAACGGAGAGGCGATGTCGTTCGAGCCGTGGTCGACGACCAAGCTCTTCAGCGCGGGCGACGAGATCTCGGAGAACTCTTCGCCCACCCCTGCCCCTGCTGCGCAGCCTATCAGGGCCAGGCTCTCCAGCGAGCCGGAGGCGATCGCGCGGAACCGACACTTGCAGACCCTCAGCTCCAGATCCTCCAAGTAGGGGCACCGCGACCTGACGTGCTCGGCGAAGAGCCCGTCCAGGCGCAGGCCGGAGAGGTGCAGCCTTCTGAGCCGCCAGGAGCCGGGGCTCGTCAGCCCCTGATCGCGTGCAGGCGGCGCCTGGGCGCTGGCCATGATGGCGCGGCGGATCCACGCCGACGCGTTGCTGGTGGCGACGAGGCCCGGGTCGTAGCCGCCCTCGTTCGCGTGCAGCCGGAACGCGTCCAGGCGGGCGACGGAGACCTTGCGCAGGAGGAAGTACACGAAGTCGTCGAACTTCTCGTGGCCGGCCTTGAGCTCGCGCTGGTCGATGTCGAGGCACGGGACTTTGGGCCAGAGGTGCCGCCACCGCCGGGACAGCGCGCACGTCTGCACCATCTGCCGGGCCTTCATGCGGGACATGACCTCGTGGAGGAGGTGGTCCGGCAGGGCGCTCAGCCGGTCGCCGCCGCCCGATGAGCAGCCGGCGTCGCCGCCGCCTGCATCGTCGCCGCGCTTCCGCTTGCCGAGGGCTTCCATCGTGCGGGATGCGCTTATATATTAGCAGATGTTCGGTTTGGATCGGTTGGATTGATAGCTTCGGCGGCGAGTCCGGCATCTGCGTCTGCGTGCATAGGAGTATATAAGTAACGTCGTAGCTTCCTTGGAAATCGTAGCTGACTAGGAAGGTTCTAACGAACTTGTTATCGGATCTCGCCGATCCTCTCCGTTGCTGTCGGTCAGCCATCTTTTTTTCTGATCGAACACCTGCACACCTGTGTGGGGTCGGTTGACTAGCTACCAAAAGAAAAATATTTCTGCCAAAATTCTAACGCCTTTTACACCAAGTCCTTTCATCTACCCACCTCTTGTACCCACTCATTACTTTCTATTTTTTTGAATTGGCAAATCCTTCCTTTTGGTAATCACCGATGACTCATCTTTCCATTAGTTTTGATTGGAAATTCAAATCCAGGAGGAGGGCGTAACCAGGAGGAGGCCCCGGCGTCGCCCCCAAACCCTTACCCATACCAAATGAAAGGTTCTGTTATTTTGTCTGAATGTACAGTAATTGATTCAGAGTTACAATGGATAAAATCGTAGCATGGTAACATGAATGGTTCTTAATTAGGTTAGAGATACACTTTGCAGCGAACACGGGTTCTGTCTGAGGATACAGTAAATGATAACTACTGTATTGAGTTAGTGACGGCTCACAATTTGTGCCTAATTGTAGTGGATAAAACAAAATTAAAAGACTCAGAATGACACAATCACGTATCTCTCCATTCTACTGATGATGAAACTAGAAACTAGCCAGAATAAAAATTAATTCCTAACAAAAAATATTCCTAGCAAGAATAAATCATTTTTCATGTTTGTCAAAGTCAAACTTGTTTATGGAATGTGTAAAGGCTGACATAGTAACATTCAGGAAGTTTTGAAATATGAAAAATTATTTAACAGAAAAACATACTCTGATGCCTGATCAAAATTACATAGAATTTCCTTGTTCAATTTACCTGTGACAGGCCTCAAATGAATCCACAGTTCCACACAGCCTAAATTGTCAGGAATAATTCAGCTTGATTGATCGACTCTCCAACAACCCTTCCACAATCCAGATAGCCCAATTACATCACACTCATACAGACACATAGGCTTGCAGAACCAGCACACAGCCTTGATTAACTTACCGGAGAAACTCAGACATTCTCTATGATAAAGGATTCAGAACTACTGGAAATCAGAAGATTCAGATTGCTAGCATTTCGTACCAGCCTAGAATTATTAATTAATTAGCACAGACATATTAAATTACTTGCTATGTTTCTCTACTATGCTTCATGCATTTTTTTGAGAAACACAGTACAGACGCAGACGCTCACAACACGCGTACACACTCACCTCTATGAATACACGCACCCTTTATGTAACTATTGTGTTGCAGTAATCAGGAAACACAATGGCTAGAATTCTCTTTTCTTTCTTTTTTTTCTTCTAAGGATGGCCGGGGTAGTCTTTCAACAAAGCATATTATTTTAGTTATTAAATCTTTTCTGGGCATGTAATTATCAACTGTTGTTTACTAATTTATATATTTTTTACAATTGTAATTTTACCTACACTTTTCATCACATAAGATTTTTTCTCAAGCAGCACAAAGCCAATTACTAAGCCGCCCATCGTGTTTGTGAATAACTTCTGGATGGAGGCCTGCGTAGCAGTGGCTGCCTGAGCCAGACCCCCACACCATATTCTTATATGTTCCAACACTGCAAGATGAACAAAGATCAAAAGTCAATTGGTAGGCACAAAGTAAAATGCAAGGGTTGTAAATCTTTTGCTTGTCAAATGGTTGTGAATATTACTTTCATAAAAAAACGTCATTCTGACAACCCTATAGACCAACAGACTGCATCTACTCATTTAAGGAAGTGCCATCTTTGCCAATATAATAAGGTTAGAAATTTGCTATTAGCAAAATTGACATCATTTCAGTATAGTCAAAGAGACCAACACAAAGTAGCAGCTCAACCAGCAAGGATAGCATTTTTTTAACTATGGACGTATTTTTCCAGCAACCAATATTGTATTTCAATATGGCTGGATAGCACATATATAGCAAAATGCTATAAAAGAAGTTGATAATAAGACTTGATATCATGAAGAGTTTTTCTATTTTATGCAGTCAATTCAAACAACTGGTAAACAACACAAACACGAGCAACTAATAACTCCAGTAGTTGAATAACCAAGCTATCGAGGCAATCAGCATCCTCACAACAGCAACATAAATGATATGGCTGTACATAATTAAATAAAAAGTAAAAGACCAAAATTAATTATCATCTTAATAATTGCGCATAGTCTTACTATTTTATACGGTAACAACTCTACTCCTAATTTTGCAGATTAATGAAGGTTTTATAAATTGTGGGATGATTATATTCCTACTAGATAGTTGTCTTCATTATGCAAATAAATCACATAATTGCATATGGGAAGGTAAACAATCAATCTTAAATATCATCCGGGTGATATCATGCATAGCTGCAACTTGATCATACATGATTTATATACAGTGAAGTATGATTGCATGCATGCATGGCTGGCTCCTGTTCTTGACTTTCGATCTTATCTTATGGTACAAATTAATCTACAATATTTCATAAGAGCGACTAATATCTAAATTTGTTTGTGCCAATGAATAAAATGGCAATGACTTTACGACAACCAAGTATATAATATAAAATGTATTTTTCAGTGCATTATATTCGTTTGCTAGGAACTGCAAAGTTTGGTTCAGGTCCAGCCTTGATTTCTTTAATTTGCATAATTATCATCAGGCACACTGCAACCCCAATCCTTTGATAAATATATCTTTGTGTTCCTAGCTAACCAAAAAATATATTACAAAAGAGGGACATAAGTGATGGATATGACGGGCAGTTAAAAAATATTTGTAGAAGGCTTATCACAGGCTCTTCCATATGAAAACTTGTCTACGATAATGTCTCTCTTTAGAAAAAAAGTCATTTGCAATATCCTACATTCCATTAATCTGTAAAAACCAATTGAAATTCTTCAATATCCCAAACGTCATAAAAGGTCGATCTTCACTTATTGTTAAATATGTCAAAGTTTTGAAAAATACATATGCAATTTTTAGCATCCTATGTACCTTCTTCCGTTTGTGTTATTGTGTGCTCGCCTTGATCTCATCAGGAGGAATTAACCTTTGTTATTATCTCTTAAAAACCCCAGTGAATTGATGAAAGCTCTAACAAACCCGGCTGTGAGGGCAAACCAGTGGCAGGGGCGCATTCGTCCAGTCCTGGAAAAATGTGCATTTATTTGCAGTCTGTGAGATATATAAGAGCAGCAGTATCACATATAACTAAGAAAGAAGCACACCGTCATGCACACACTGCTGCACACTTTCAAGGAAAAAAAATGCAGAAAAGTGCACAACAAAAGATGGCATCCGTATAGCAAGGGAGGTAGTAATCAGAACCAACGACGACTCATGCATATCATTACAGCATCATACTTCAGACAACAGATCATTAACAGTTCAAATTCTCTGATTATTAATTGCACAAGGCACCACGTAATACCACGGAGGGATCTAGGCAAAAAAAAAAACAGAAGTAGATTTGTTGCCTGACATTTTACAACAGACAGTGTATCTCAAAATAGTTTATGACTAGCAAACTCGACACATCACGAACTGATATTTCATTTTGGTGAACTTTATTGAATTCTTTGGTGCAGAGATGCCCAGCAGAAGCCTGCGCAGTATCGGAATGTTGGCATCATGTCCATGGTATCTGAGTTCAGTAGACTCTAGCTTCGGACAGTGCAAAGGCACCATCTTTTGAGACTCCGTCTGCTTTGACTTGGCATTGCCTTCCCCTCCAGTGGAACCATCTGAAACCTTTCCACCATAAAGGATTTGTGTAAGTTACTAGTAACAAGATAAATTGAGAAATTGTGTAAAAATAACAGATCAAGAGAAAAAAAATGAAGTACCTTGCAATATTGTACAATAAGCTTTTCCAAATTAGGAGAGTTTCGCAAACAGTGATGCAATAACCCAAAGTTATCATGTAAACTGCACGTATCCAGGATTAAGGTTCTCAAGTTTTGAAGCGCAGGGTATTCAACCAGTTCAACAGTTGGTGCCACCTGAAATCAAGGTACAACTTGTTAAGCATCCAAAGAAACTACCTGCTGCAAGAGAATTCAGAAAAAAACATTAAAAGGATAAGATATATGGCTACTTTCCAGAATTCCCATTTTCCCATTGTCAGTAACATGGTAAAATTTTAAATTTTGGCTTTTCTCCTAATTTTGATTGAATTTCTGTTCTTATCCTTTTGACTCTAAGAAACACACTTCTTTGATTAAGTCACGTGAAATCAACCAGATAAAATTATCCAAGAATTCCATGCATAGTAACGGTAACTAGCTAGCCTAGGCTAGATACCATGCAGGGCTCGTGTTAGCCTTCTAATATAAGTAGTTTCAACAGTAAAAAATCATACCATAGTAAGACGTTTATGCAGATCAACAACAGTCACATAACATAATCACAGTAGACAGACAAATGATAAGTGTGTTCCTACATACCCAGAAGTTTTCCAAAGTAAGCATCTCCATATTAGGAGCCTTCTGGATGAATCTCCCAAGAGCCTTGAAATTGTGAACATCACAAACGGTGGAGTTTAGAGAATATGGGTTGACAGTCAAGGTTCTCAGATTTTTGAAGGTTGGGAGTTTATCAAATAACTCCGTATCCAGAATTGCCTGAAATTAAATAGATATATAAACAGAAATTAATCAAGCTAATGATAAAGTATCATGGTTCAGTAACCTTAAAATGTCAGTTAACAGATATATGTGCATGGAGCACCAGCATAGTAAGGAAGGCATACCATTGCTTGGAAATCTTTCATCTCCAAACTTGCAACGTTGAATAGGCTGCCAAGAATCATGGCTTCATTTCTTGGAGAGAACTCATCACGTTTCAAAGTAATTGATGCCCTCACGAGGGAATTCCCTACATGTAATGAAACACCATTTCTATAGCTGTTATTGTGAAGAGCCAGGCTCAGGGCAGCCAGACCAGAAGCCCTGATAGCAAACACATCTGCAGGTGGATTTGTGCAATACTGGATGGCCAAGCTCTTCAGCCTGTCGGATTCAATGCATCAGAACCCAATCTGACATTGAACGAGAACCAAATCTTCCAGGTGTGGCCACCAAGAACGGTGTAGCTTCGCGAAAGAATGGTCCAAGGAGACACCGAAAAGCTTCAACCTTTTGAGGCGACACCAACGGCTACTGGAGCCCAGATGGGGCAACTGATACAAATCATGGCCGTCGGAGGACATGGTCCGCACCTCCAGCACCAAGGGGTCGCCCCTGATGGCACGGCGAACCCATGCATCGATGTGTCGACGCGAATCGTGGCCAGCAGAGGATGCAGTCAGCCGGAAGGCATCCAGGCACGGGGCGTCGTGCAGCACCAGCAGCTTGCTGACGAAACGCTCCATCCGGACCGAGGTCTCCGCCCACGGCTCGTAGGGCGACCTGCGGAAATGCATGAGGTCGAGGTTGATGCCGGGCATCGAGCGCCATAGATCCGCCCACTTCTTGGACAGCACGGTGGTCTGCACGGCCTGCTGGGCCGGGAGGAAGGAGAGGACGTGGCGGCGGAGGTCGTCCGGCAGGGCGCTCAGCCGGTCGCAGCAGATCGAGCCGCCGTCCGCGCGGGCCCGCTTGGTGGCGGCTGCGGCTATCGTGGGTTCTTGATTTACATCAGCGAGGCGAAGCCGAGGGGAGGCCGCAAGCGCGCTCCAGCATGAGCATGAGACAGGCGGCGTCGCTCTCTGAGCTGAAGCGAGGCGTCCACGGATTTGGATTCTGGGCTGGGGAGTGGGGCAGCGGCGTTGGAGCAAAAGGGGGAGAAGAAGCTAAACCCTGGCTTGTCAGCCTGCCTTCCCCAGGGGTTAGACGAGAGAGGAAAGAAAAGCGGAGTAGGTGGGATGGTACAGGGAGTGGGACACCGCGCCGACAGGCTGCCATCACATACCATACGAAGGTCGCCCAGGTCTGACAGCTGGGCCAGCGACGACTCGCTGCGCGGCAGGCTATCTGACCAGATTCACTAATCACTACCGTATGTCTAGTGCTCGGTAAGAACTGCTGTGGGATGAAAAAAAAAAGAACCGCCAGCATTAGGGGAAAAAAAGACAAAGGAACTGACAGGTAAAAGATGGCAGTGAAACCGATGCAAAAATGAACTGCAAGGCATCTCGTACGTACTGTCTGTCTAGCCGGCAGTCGTTGCCAGGAGAAGTGTAGGAGATGACGCCGACGACATCGATCATCTATCAGTACATGCACCACACACATCCAGTTCGATCTCGATGTACTCCCTCGAGGATCTGATGACGGGGCACCGGTACCGTAGCTGATCGGCGAGGCGAGCGTCCAGCTTAGCTACACGTCGTAGGTGTCATGTCTCCGGCCTGAGTCCTGCCACGGCCAAAGCAGCGGGATTACTGCATGATCAGCAACGCAAGCTAGGTGCTGGCCGTGCACGGAGGCTGCGGACCTCGAGCGCCGCAATGCATATAGCTGTCGATGCAACGCGCGCGAAGAACTGAAAACTTGAGATTTCTTGACACCCAAAAGTTCAGACAAAAGTCCGTGTATGCTGATGGAATCATTTTAACTGTTTCTCCGTTTTGCCACTAATGAAATTTTGCAGATCGTCCTCAATGCCTTCCATCACCTCACCATGCTCCTGCAGTGCGCCAATATTTTTCTCTACGGTGTAAGGGAAATCAGGATCGTGGGAGGACGAAATCAATGGAGTGAACAAGCACTACCGGAAACCTTGTATTTGCCGAGTGCTTTGAGGTTTGCCCAGAGCATTCTATCTGGCACTCGGCATAGAGTGTGTTTGCCGAGTGCCTCCAGGGAAACTCTCGGCAAAAACCGAAGCACTCGGCAAACATATTAGAGACACTTGGCAAAAATAAAGCACTCGGCAAACACTACTCTTTGCTGAGTGCTACAAAAATAACACTCGGCAAGCAAAGGACACTCAACAAAGTTTGTCCCACGTGCTAAGTAGTTATCTTGGACCGTGATTACAGACATGGAAAGAATGGCATCTGTGTTGCTCTGTAGGTTGGAGAAGATCTTTCACCCGGATTCTTCAATCCGTTACAACATTTGATTTTGCACCTCCCGTATGAGGCAAGAATGGGGGTGGGGGGCTGTGCAGGGCCATTGGTGCTGTTTAACTGAGAGGTGTCAAAAGGTTCTTCAAACTAAATGTAAAAAACAATGCAAAATTGAAGCTTCCATTGCAGAGGCATACATTCTGGAGGAGGCGTCAAACTTTACAACAAAATACTATGCTGACAACCTTCCTAGCATGCATAATCAACCCCTTGTTACAATGCCGGCGAAGATGAATCAAATCTCAACATTTTCCGAGGGCAACTCGGTAGGGCAAGTGAAGCAACACACAAGACCTTAAAACATGAAGAGTGGCGCACACTATCATGCTATATGTGTTGACCAATCTTTTCGAAGTGGAGCCGTACATGCGGTAAGTTCTCAACAAACTTTTGCTCGAGTACTCACTCTTCTGCGTCCAACCCCCTTGTTTCTTGTTGGCACAGGGAATTTCATCATCCATTCTGGCATAAATCAAGGGAACCTACCCCGCAGGAAGCTGAGACCCTTCTTAGACAAGGTGCAAGAAATGGAATTCCCGATTTCATTTCTTGGTTAAAATAGAAGGTATTGTTCAATTTAGCTTGTACTTAGTTTGACATTACAAGTTGCTCGTACGTGCGATTAATATAATGAACTATCCTGCTTCAACTTGCAGGACCAAAACGATGTGTCTATGAGTGCCGAGTTGAGATAGGTTGCCGATGGCTTGTGCCTATAGGGTCAGGTCATTTAACGGTTATGACGTGAATGGATATCGTTTTCACACAACAAGGCACGAGCAGAGTCGACTGTCAGACCCGGGGCAACGGGACTGCATGCGTGACGTAGAACATTCTAGAGTAAGAGGTGGGGCATGTCCCATACCTTATCCATACTGTAAAGTACTCGTATGTACTCGTATGTAAGTACAACTAGTCGGTACAGAAGAAAACTAGCCGAGAGTACTCGGTTAGGACTCCTAAGCTCGTACCAGACTATAATTTCCATGTAACTCTGTCCCCCCAGGATATATAAGGGTGGGCAGGGATCCCTCTAAAAGATAACGCATAACCTCCAAGGCAATACAAACCATACAGGACGTAGGGTATTACACATACTGCGGCCCGAACCTGTCTAAACCCTTGTGTTCCTTGCGCCATCGAATTTCTGATCTCGGCGACACCCTAACCACAAGTCTACTACCTTAGATATCTCTAGGTAGGCTTGCCGGTAAAACACCGACAGCTGGCGCGCCCAGGTAGGGGGGATCGTTGACGATCCCCTGGCGAACTTGATGGCAGGTGAGTCGCTCCAAATGTTATTACTAGATCAATCTAGTTTTTCTGCGACAACTCACATTTTTTTCCTCTCTATTTCCAATCTGCCGGTCCGTGCGAGCGTCGTGCACTCCGCTCGCACTAGCCGCCCGACCTTGCGAGGCGCATGGGGGCTGGCGCGGTCCATCGCAATCAGGCGGGCCAGTGTGTTCGCGAGCGGGACCACGGGATGCAAGTGGCCAGGCCATGCAGCACACGCAGACCGGAGCAGCCATCTCACGGACGGACGGCAGTCGCCGAATTCGAGTTCCAATCTGCAGCGGATGACTCGTGGCTTCTGCGATGACCCAAGATGGAATCTATCGCTGCAGCTCCAATCTGAAGCAAAAGAAGAATTCATCTAGTATTGGTTCAAGATCCGACGGGTCCTGCGTAACTAATTCCATATTGTTTCCGCGCAAGGCTGATTGACCGATTTTGAATCCAAAAGGAAAAAAGTAAAGCGGCAGTTGCGGTCAGGAATCACGGTCACAAGCCGAATACTCCAGAAGACAAGGAGCCGCTGCTGCTACCGTGCCCGGTGTTCGGTGCATAAAAAAAACAGAGCGGTTTTTCCCCGTGCATGATGCAACGATGCAACAATGATGTTGGAGTTTGGCTTTGTGTACACGGGAGAGCTACCATGAAGTTTCAAGAATCAAGGTTCTTCGCTCAAAGTACACGGAAGATGTACATGAGCACTACACCAACATTTGGACGCAAAACGACCCGTCGATGACTACTTCAACTACTCGTCTCAACTACAAAACTAGTCGAGAGCAGGCCTCGCGACACCAAGAACTAGTCGGAATCGACTTCGAGTAGTCGGCTTCATCAACAAATCGCCGCGGTTTCATCAACGAGCGCTACGGCTTCATCGACAATCATCCACGAATCAAGCTAAGTCAAGATTGACTACCTTTCTATATACGCCACGCGACGGGAATTACCCTCGGGGGCTACACCGTGATCAACTACTCCTGGGATGTTAGACTGACAACCACAACTTTGGTGCACCGAGTACTGGAGGCTCTACCACAAACTTAATACACCGAGTGCTGACGGCTTTGCCACAATCTTAGCACACCGACTGCGGAGGCTACGCCACAAAGTTGTATTCTGAGTGCTGGAGGCTTCAAGTGGCTACACCTTATGGAAGTATAGATCTTCGCGCTACAACACGCGCTCTCGCTGACTACTTATCTGTGTACGTCTCTTGATGGGCACGAAACCCTCCAAAGCTACATAGCGCCGACTGCTTTTTGCGCAACATGCATTCTTTATGTCGCATGACGACTACTTTTTTCTGCTCGTTGTCTTCTCTTAATGGTCGCTAATCTACTCGAGTAGCAAATTCCATGACCTGTGAAACCTCGAGTCTTCAGTCATGACCTAAGCGACTCTATGCATGAGACAAAGATCTGATGGATGCTATGAGCGAAGGCTAAACTGAGACCGAGTAAACGTAAAGGGTGGACTACTCGAGAGATTTATATGGCCTAAACAAGAGCTCGACACGGCAGCTTCATTTTATATCGAATAATTTTTGGTATCTTCATATTATTACTGAGTAAAACTCGGTATCTTCGCATTATGCTACATAATGTATGCATTATCTTTTTTCAGATCAAGCTTCAACAACTCGTCAGACCACATAGCCCGCCTCCCGGCTCGGGGGCTAGGCGGATTACCACTCGACGTGGCTCCTTTGGCTCCCAAACTTGGGGGCTGGGTGCCAGCAACTACTCTACATTGCTCCAACAGATCACCTAACTCATAAGCTCGGGGGCTGAACGCCGCAAAACTACTCGGAAGACGACGTATATGAAGACTAAAGGCCTAAAGGTAACCCTAGGTTGCCGCGCGGTTAGATAACCAGCGGCGGCCTAAGGGTCCTTTGGAAGAGTTTTTCTCCTAGAAAAGTGTAATTTGTTTTGAGCGGTTATTTTGGGAAGAGTTTTAGGAAGTTTATTTGATTAACCATTTTTTCAGGGACCCTATACTGAAAAAAGGAGTTTTTCAAATTTTGAACGAATTAATTTCTAAAATTTACCATCAGAGAAATTACATGTTTCATGCATATTTTGTACATAACACTGTTCGGTATGCCATGTTCTTTTGGATCCTTTTTTCCAAACCTTGGAATTTGGATTCAATGCTCGGGGGTTGCGGGGCACGTGTCATTGATGAATTATTTTTCAAAAATATTTGGAAGATAAGGAAAGAAGATTCAAGACTAGTGGGACCCTCAGCATGATTCTTCGATTTAACCTAAGGCTCAGCGGCTACTCCATATGGAGTGCGAATCGCATCGCACCCCATAGAAATAAAAGACTTGAAAGTACTCGGGGCTAGAGCACCTCACAACCTCGAGCAGCCAAGGAAAGTACTCGAAAGACACCTTCAAGACGGAGTTTCAGCAGAAACCGAAGGATGACTTCAAGAAGTACTCGAAGCCTGCAGTACTCGGCTATGAAGAGCTCGGGGGCTTGTCAGACCCGGGGCAACGGAACTGCACGCGTGGCGTAGGACATTCTAGAGTAAGGGGTGGTGCATGTCCCATACCTTATCCATACTGTAAAGTACTCGTATGTAAGTACAACTAGTCGGTACAGAAGGAAACTACCCGAGAGTACTCGGTTAGGACTCCTAAGCTCGTACCAGACTAGAATTTCCATGTAACTCTGTCCCCCTAGGATATATAAGGGCGGGCAGGGACCCCTCCAAAAGAGAACGCATAACCTCCAAGGCAATACATACCATACAAGACGTAGGGTATTACGCATACTGCGGCCGAACCTGTCTAAATCCTTGTGTTCCTTGCACTATCGAATTCCTGATCTCGGCGACACCCTGCCCACAAGTCTACTACCTTAGGGTATCCCTAAGTAGACTTATAATTACTTAAGCGATTACATTTAGGCAATAATAGTGATGACGACATTCCTCCTTTGTAGCACGGGCATGATTATGATAGTGATGATGAGACTTGTGATCCAACTAATCCCGATCATGATGATTATTTCCAATACATATATGATCTGTACTAATTAATTCACTATTTGTAATACTATGTTATTTTTGATATATGTTTTGTTTATTTTGCATCTCTTTAAAAGTACGTCGTGTTTATCTGTGCTGATTGGTTTACTCTTTTTAATTGCAGGTGATTGAACAAAGATGGTGGGTGGTTTGTGGTCAATATCAGATCTTTACAGAGGGTCTGATGCAGTTGAGGGTTCCTGGAGGGGTTGAGGGAGAGGTAGGGGCCCGGGTCGACGGAGAGGTGGAGGCAGGGGTCGAGGGAGAGGGAAAGTGAGGTCACCGTCGCCTGTAGCTTAGTCGTCGTCTGAGGAGGAGGAGGTACCTTCCGCGCACACCTCTGGTGATGATGAGGAGGAGGAGGAGGAGGCAGGGGGTTACGCTTCCTCTACTTCGTCAGGTGTCTGGTTGAGAGGTTCCTCGACCCTCCCACAGCAACCGATACCTCCTAAGAGACGACCGCTGATTCGGTCCTCTGGGTCTAAGTAAGTAACTTTATATGTTATCACTACTTTTTCATTTGATATGTTGAAAATCATAATAGAAACTAATATTTCTTCTTAATCACTTGGGAAGGGATTGGGTGAGATCGCTCCAGGTGTTCACAATCGCCATGTCAACGACATCATAAGTCTTTTGTGCAGGCTACACTTCTCTGGCCTGGTTGAGCGTAGGAGCCAGCCTACACGTGGGACCACTACATCGCCTTCCCCGATGTACCAGATCGGGATGGCAGGGTATTCGCCAACAAGGTGGAGCGGGTGGTGGGCGAGCTGTGGGTAAGCCTTCCTCGCACTACATTGCTCAATACATTGCATTCATTCGACATTCTTGATTTAATGACAGGATACATCGCATTTATATGCAGGATTTCTTCAGATGCTTGGAGGGATACGAGGACAAGGAAGCTAGTGTGGCTCACAAAGCCTGTCGTAAACTCATGAAGGACATGCATTACGAGGCGCGCATCCAGGTCATCGTAACATACAACGCTCACTACCTTCGAGTGAAGGTCAGCAAAGCTGAGGCAAGAGCCTTGAACATGAAGCTAACCCGGGCACAATACCTGCAGGTAAATATAGAACATTAATACTGAGTTTTTTTTCTGATATTTAGTATGCTTAATTTGATCTTCTTATATGTCATATAGTTGATGATGTGTAGGTTCCTCCGTGGTGGTGTGCCCAGAATTTCCTGTGCTGGGAACACATGGTGAACAAGTGGTGCGATCCTGAGTGGGAGGAGATGCACAACGCTTGCCGGGAGAGGTGTTTGATGATGCCAGGTGCAGCACACCATCAAGGCAACCTTACCCTCGATGAGTACGCGGCTAGATGGGTACGCGAATTCATTTCTTTATTCTAACGCTCAATACTACATAATTTCTAATCATCTTGCTGTTATTTTCACAATCGTCGGCACATGGTGGCTAGCCTTGCGCCCAGTTCAAGACATGGGCTTTGGCCCACAAGGGCAAGGTGACATTTGACGTCGACTACAACCTGGAGGACACCAATGTGACCATCCACAGCCGCCTCAGTGAGTACACATCAATGGCAAGGGAGGTCAATGGGCCAGAGTACGATCCGAGAACCGAGGACCTTGATGTTGAACTCGTCATGAGCGTGAAGGAGGCAAGAAGCATGGCCGGTACTGGATTGGCGACAGCACACTCAACACGGCCACTACTCCCACTCTCTCCCAGATTCGAGCAAGGAGCACGAGCTCAAGCCCGGCCATATGCCCTCGGCCGAACACTGCACCGTCCCAGATGGAGGCACTCCAGGTTATTTTAGTTTCATTAGTTGTTCATTGATTTTCATATACATTTGTTTTGCATTGTTACATTGGGGTGAATTATTGTAGGCCCAGCTACTAGAAGAGAGGAGGATGCGACAGGAGATGGAGGTGAGGATGCAGGCCGAGGCGGCATAGAGGATGGAAGTCGAGCGGCAGAGGATGGAGCAGATGTTTGCCTGGATGAAAAGTGTTGGCGAGAGGGTGGGTCAACCTGTACCACCGATGCTATTTCTTGCTCCACCTCCTCCTGCAACTACTCCTGTGAGTAATAATTTAGTTTGTATGTTGCTACCTTAAATCTTGTCTCACACATGCAATCTCTTCTCCTTTGTGCAGAATCAATCGGCGGCATCGAATGATGTGCCTCAAGATCGAGATTTGTCGCCGTGGCAGAGGTGGCCAAGTCTCGGTGAGTACTTGTGGCCGAGAATAAATTGTATAGACTTGCTTTGTATGGACTTTCTAGCTTTGCATTTGTCGAGTACTTGTGGTTCGTTGTGGATGAATGATACTAGTGTTTATTTGCATTTATGATGGACTTGTGGATCTATGTGATATATTTGTAGATCTATGTGATATATGTGATGCTTATTGTGATGTATGTGATGCCTGTGATTCTTATTTGAGTGGAGTACCATATACGTGGCCAAATAATAAAAAGGGAAAAGATAGGGAGGTTTGCTATGTGTAACTCTCGGTAAACATGTCCTTTGCCGAGTGTTTTTACCATAGCACTCGGCAAAGTGACCGTTTCTGTGCACTCTGGGAAGGGTCTTTGCCGTGTGCCCTTTGCTTTGCCGAGTGTTGTAGCCAAAACACTCAGCAAATACCAAGCCTTCGCCGAGTGTTTCAGCTCTGATACTTGGCAAAGGCTTGAAGTTTGCCGAGTGCCTCGCCGTCATGGCACTCAGCAAAGCCTCCGTTACCATCATCTCGTTGTCTAGATTGCTTTTTTTTCGTCGAGAGTCGTCTTGGTACACTACAAAGGCTTTGCCGAGCACCTGAGAAAAAACACTTGGCAAAGAGTTGTTTGCCATCAAATTTGAAGCCGAGTAACCTATGCCGAGGGTGGCACTCGGCAAATGCTTTGCCGAGTGTTTTCCAGCCTTTGCGAGTGCCTGGAGCACTTGGCAAATTAGGTGAATCCCGTAGTGAAGGTTGGGGACTTGGGAGGGGATCATGGGATCAATGGAGATGATATCTTTTTTTTTCAAAGGACAATGGAGATGATATCTGTAGCATGAGTCTCATGACCTCTATAATGTGGAGACCGGAATGCAGCTGGCGACTATGGCGAAAACAAATTGTTGGATCTGCAGCCTCCATTATTATGAGGAAGGGTTCTGGGGAGATTTGGACTTGGTAGGTGGCTTACGGATTTATTAGGTTGGGGTTTTGGCGTTCATGCCTGTGTTTTGAAGTTAAATGGTGATTTTACTCTGATCCTGATTTTACCTAGCTAATGGTGTTACAATTGCTGTAAAAAGACTAGTCTTCCCATGAGGATTCGCTCCTAATATTATGTGTACTTTGTAATTTTATACTTGTTTTGAAAACAAGAACTGGACAACATTTTGATAATTCCAAAATGAATTTTGTCAAGCAACTTCGGACCAAATTTTTATAATTTTCAAACTTGAGCGAGGCAGCACGGCGCAAAGCTTCATGCCACTGATATGGTCACACAACACTCAACTGTGCATTTGCGCCACTGATATGGTCACACAACACTTAACTGTGCATTTGCATTTAATTTCTAGTTCATGTATTGATTGGCAAGAATTCCCGAAAGATTTTATGGCTATAACGAGATGTCCCTGAAGTTGAAAGTTAAAAAGGTTTCACAACATTTATATAGGCCTCGATCGAATTCCACATCAGCAAAATTAAGCAAACAAATCCACAAAAATAAAAAATAAAAAAGAAACATAAGTCTACGGTAAACAAATAAAACTTAAAAGTAACACAAAACAATATAACTTATAATGATTACATTAACAGGCCAAGGGTGCACGTATACATCTCGATAGAGATGAGCACATGCAGGTAGGAACATGGCACCCATTGTGTGGTTACCTTTATTGCACAAAGAAACAAAAAAAGAGCACGCACATCCATATATAAGATGACACACTAGCTTGGATCTGACCCATGAGATCCTATTTGTGGAAGACCTATGAGACCTTGGCCTTCGACAACAAATCCCATGGCATGCACATGCATGATTATGCAGCAATGGACGGGATGCGGGCATCCCTATTGCAGAAACGGTCACATGAATCACTACAGCGTTCCATGTCGATTTTCATCTCTTCACCAACAAATTCTGGAGCTAAAATGGTATACTATGTATTAACAACAAATATTTTCAGTTTTCTAGAAAATAATTACAATTATCCTAGATGAATTTACAATTGTTCATCGTGTCGCACATAGAAGACACACATCCCAAGTTGCAGTACTCAATGGCATCTGGTTCACCTGCCAAACAATTAAGCAGCTAGTATGTAAATAAGTTCTTGTCAGTGAGAAATAATAAACAGAAAAGATGGAAATAGTGTGTTTACTCTTTACCGGAGTTCGGAAGATGATTCAATTTAGGGAAGCCTCTTGGGCATTTGTTGCCTTTTACTATTTTACAACCACATGTTAATGCACAGACTGGCCGGGGAAACCTCAGACGACATATGTTGTAGCAGTTTCTTGCCAGGGTGCTCTTGCAGCAACTCTTACCCTCTACTTCCAAGATTATCCCTAGTATCAGCACACACATAACTACAATCTTAAAACCCTTGCTTCCCATTTCTTTCCGGCTTTCTTGCAAAACACAAAGGAATGGCTTGGGTTATTAGCACTGAAGAGAAGAGAACTACATGGCTCCTATTTATAGGGAAAATAGATGATGCATGGTTTGTTGGTGTTATAACTAACGAATTTTTAAGTACATGCCTTGAGATGACACTTGGAGTGTAAAGTCAAGGCATCACCGGGGTTGGTACAATTCCACATCTATAATTGATGGTTAAGAAATGTATATGATAGATGATCACGTATGACTTTTCAAATAAACTAGCTGCTAACTATTGTGGTATGTAGAATGACACCATAGCATCCAAGGCAAAGCCACCAATGAAAGGTATGTAGTTGCCACACCCCAAAATGTATAATCATAATTAAATTTAAATATCATCATCATGAGCATCATCAAAGCATAATTAAGCATCATGGACATTGTTTGCATAAGTTTGTTTATTTATTTTGTCTTGTGTGACTATTTGGTTGTGAAGAAAGTTTAGTTTTTTCTGTACAACTGTGCCCCCAAAAATTAGATTCAAATACTATATTTTAAATGGTAAATTTAAAGTATTTTTTCAGGATTTTGTGTCAAGTAACTCGAGGCATAAAATTCTTGGAAGTTTTGAAAACTTCTGTTTTGTTTGAATTTCTGCAACCAATATAAAAAATAATTTTGAGTTATTTTTGTTGCATTGTGCTCCTTGTGTGCTTTTCTACCTCCAGTTAAAATTTGGTGATTTTTGGTGCCCAGGAAGTTACTGTTTTCAAATTTTGAAATTTAAACCGCGTTCACCTTTTCCCCTTCACCTCGGGCCCACTCGTCAGCGACGCCCTCCCCTTCTCCCGTTGCTCCTCGCGCCATGGTTGGCCGCCATGGGCGGCGTCTCCACGCCGGCGGCCGCCCGTTGGCCATCGTGGCGGGGGGGGGGGGGGGGGGGGGGAATCATCCCTACCCCTCATCCTCCCCTCGATTTAATCCCCACCGGCCTCTTCCCCGAAACCCTAGCCACCTTCATCGCCATTACTGCCTCTTCCTCTTCTTCCCCAACTCCGGCCACCATCGACATACGTCATCTCCGGTGAGATTCGTCTCGATTCCTCGCGGCTACGGCCTCCCCTCGCCCTCCTCGACACATTCCGGCTCTCACCCCCTCGTTTTCCCCTCGTTCGGCAGGTCCCCGGCGAGCTCCTTCCGCCAGACCCCTTTTCCTGGACGTTCTGCCGCCGCTGCCTCGTCACGCCTCCGCCCCACCCGCTGGTGAGCCTCGCCGTCCTGCTCCCCCGCGCCCTGCTCGTTGTTCCTCGCTGCGCCGCCGTCCGCCGTCGCCGGCCGGGGCTGTGCTCGTGCATCGCCGTGGACGCGCACGCGCGTTCCGCCCGCGCCCCTGCCTCGGGTCAAGGCCAGTGGCCTGCCTTGACTCGGCCTGGGTCCGGCTGGCCTCCTGGGCCCACTTGTCGGCTCCTGGGGGTGCCGGATCTGAGTAGTTCTAGCTGTTTTCATGTGTTGTGTGTAGTTTTGTTTATTTGAAATTTTGTAAAATTCATAGAAATTTCTGTATATCTTGGAAAATTGTGAAACTTTTTTTGTTGGATTCCTGTGATGTATATCTACTCAGAAAATAATATTTTTTCGCATGTTTCTGTTGCAGTAAGTTAGTTATAATTTATTGTTGTAAAAGTGATTTAATTAGTTTATGCTTTATCTACTGCTCTAAAAATGCCAAACTTAATTTTGTTAGCTTCCTTGTGGATTGATCTATCCAATGGTACATTTTTCTTTGCAAGAAACCAACTGTTGTATAGGGTTTTAATGTAATATCTTGTTCTCTGCCTGAAAAATTATTTAATTCATAGCTTTTGTTTGAAAAGTGATAAAATAGAAAAATCTATTTGGTTAGTTTTCTATACATGTATAGTTTCTCTGGTAATTTTATGAGATTTGTTTAATGTGTTTTGCATACCTTTTCTGATTTATCTTATTTAGAGTAGCTGAAACATGTAATATCCATAAGTAATTGTACAAAAATGATTTTATTGCAAATCCGACTCTCATGATTTTGTTTTGTTGTTCTCTGTATTATAGAATCTAATCATGATTTATGCTTGCTGTATAAATTTCTGGTTGATTTCTCTTGTTCTAGGTTTTCATACTTAAGTGCTAAGTGATGTTAAGTTGTTTTGTTAGTAGCTTGTTTTGTGTATCAATGTTTGGTGTGCCATTCATTCTTCATAGCATATCATATCATGCAAACCCAAGCATCATACTAATTCATGCATTTTAGTGACCGAAACGCCAGAGAACGAGCCTGTTGAGCCCACCGAGATCGTTGAGCCCGAGTCCGGCGTAGAGTTTGTGGTTGAGCCGAAGAGAACCAAGGCAAGCAGCTAAGCATGATTCCTTGACCCGTCCAAATTTATTTAATATTATTTATCTCACTTGGGTATTTATGGTTATAATATATATATTTATCTATTGCATTGTTGATACTACTTTTATGCATTTACCTTCCTTGTTTTATTTATCCATGTCCTTGTCACTCGTAGTTAGTATCTACTTAAAATTAATTAGATGCTTAGCCATGCTTATATTTGATATATAACTTGTAGGGAAAATGTTGGAATAGGATCACACTACACTCACTTGGTTATTCTTGATCGCACTTGTTCGATTTAGAGTACGATGGAAGTATCGGGATGGTCTTGTTGGTAAAAGTATCAAGGTTTGAGCGGAATGGTAGGGCCTAGAGAAAGGAGTCTCGGAGGCATAGTCCGCTTGAACCGTTTAAGGACCGTCCGTGGATGACGTTGGCTTTGAGCAACTTTTCGTGCTACCACATATCCGAATTAATGGTAAGGATGAGCCAATTACCTTCTTTGACTTGATTATTGATGCACGGTCCTAGATATGTGGCCAAGGGGCTATGTAGAGAGCCTTAGGGATGCCCCCAGTGGACCTAGGTAACTCTCCGCGTAAGCTAGACATGATGTTCAATGGTTGAGTCTTGTTGGGAACCCCTTATCCAACGTAATCGGTTGGGTGAGCCGCATGGTCCTTGCGTCATGTGGGTAAAGTAGTACACCCTTGCAAGGTTTATAAATAATTCGAATTGCCGCGCTCTTTGTCCCATAAACTCTTTGTAGAATTCGTGTATGTTGGAGATGGTTTCATGTCACTATGTTACTTTACTTGCTCTACTTGTTTAATCAACTAAAATTATGAGGTGGGTTGGGCAAGATAATTAACTTTGGCTAGAGAGCTAGTGTTGGTTTAGAATGCTCATGCTTATGCAATAATGACTTAACCCTAAAGCCTCCATTTAAGCCTCATGCATACTCCTTGTTTATTTGAACGTGTAAGTCTTGCGAGTATCTTTTGTACTCATGTTGCTTTTTAAACTAAGTTGCAGGTGAGCCGGAGGTTGTTCTCGGCCACTTCTATCCCGCCGATTTCGGCGCGGGAGAGAAGTAGGTCGGTGTGGTTGTGATGGCGCCCTTGAGCAAGATGCCATTTCATTGTTACAATTTTATTAAGCTATCCACTGCATACTCGTTTCTTTTGGGAGAACAAGACAACACTAAACTTTACTATTCATGTCTCTTCAATATTATCCGTGAGCCCAAGGCTTGTAACACTTTGTTGTTCTTTAAATTTCAGTTTTGGACCCTCCTTTGTTGAATTTGTAATCTCTAGGTGTTGAACTTTTGTAATGTTTAAAATTGCTCTTTATTGTTCAGCGGCAATGTACGGATTTGTGAACGGTATGTGTTGCTTGATCTTGGGCATGTTGTTGAACACATACCGGGACTACCAGATTTGATATTATTTTAGACGGATGACATGTCGGTTGCTAATGTCTCTAGATATGGCTTAACACGTGGCACGCTCTTGGATGAACATGTGTTAGCTCTCATCTTAAAGATAATGACCGGCGGTTCGCTTAAAATAGTGTCAAATTGGGCGATTCTGACAGTAGTGGCTGCCTGGGCTGCCAAATCATCTATATATGCTTGATGCTTCCATGGTTGCAAGAGGGATACAAATTGCAAGCCATGAGCCTTCTCCAGGTCATGTTCCATAAAAAGAATAGTATCATCAGCATATTGTAGAATGGATAAGCCGCCATCTACTAAGTGTGGTACCACTCCACCTATGTGACCTTCTGCCTTAGCTCTACTGATTAGAATTGCCGGCATATCCGCAACAATGTTAAAGAAAATCGGCGATAAAAGGTCACCTTGACGAAGTCCCTTTTTGGTTTTGAAGAAAAGACCGATTTCTCCATTAATATCTATTGCTACACTTCCACCTGATATGAAGGAAAACACCCAAGATATCCATTTAGGTGAACAACCCTTTCATCCGAAGTGTTTGTGATAAGAAAGACCATCATACTTTGTCGTAGGCTTTTTCAAAAGTCAATATTAAAAATGACTCCACTTTGATTTTTGCGATCATGAGGTGAAAAGTTTCCGCGTCTCACGTTAAAGAGAATCTACTATTTAGGAGTACTAAACGTAGATTAATAACAAAACTAATTACATGACTCGTCTTTAAACTGCGAAACTAATCTAATAAAATATATTAATCCATGATTAGTGGATGGCTACTGTAGATCACTGTTGCAAATTATGGATTAATTAGGCTCATTAGATTCGTCTCGCAAATTATAACACATCTGTGCAAAAGGTTCTGTAAACAGATTTTATTTAATATTTTTAAATGGTAAAATTCTCTTTGATGTGATGGGGTGAAAAATTTTTAGGTGTGATCTAAACACCCCCTTGTTTGCTCTCCTTCCTTGTGATGTGATGTGGAACAAAGGCCGCCGCCGTGGCAGAGCACCTGCTGAACACGACATCCTCAGCGAGGCCACTGCCTTCCTGGGCGGCGCCGGGGCGCTCTCTGAATGGAGCTCGGCGCAGCACAGCGCGCCGAGGAATGGCGGTCAGGTGCGTGAGGGCCGTGGAGATGTCTGGTACTCGAACTCGCTGCAGGCAACCAGCCAGTCGGGGAGAGAGGGCGGCAGCGGATCGGCGAGGAGAGGGGCGAAAGAAAGGAGCTGCCGCCCATCTGAAGGAGGTGGGCAGGTGCTTATTTATAAATAACTAGGGATCTTTATGCAAAATATCAATCTAAATTAGGAGGTTTTGTGTAAAATACTGGTCTAATATTTGTATAAACCCCCTAATTTGGATCGGAATTAATAGACGCGATCCAAATTAGGGGTCTTAGTGCAAAATATTGATATTCATGTAATTTTTATAAACCGCCCTAGATTTGGAATTTCCATGGGCAGGCGAGACGATGGCTGATGAGTAGGGATGAAAACGAAAATGGTAATTTTCGATTTTCGAGGATCGTTTTCGAGATTTTATCGACTTTTAAGGCTAAATGAAAATGAAAACAATTACCGGAAAAATAAAAACGAAAATGGTAGAAAAATATGAAAGTGAAAACGAAAGTGATTTGAGCGTCTTCCGATAGTTTTTGAGAAATATCGTATTTTTGAGATATTCTACCGTATTCTACCGATAGAAATACCGTATCCATGTACAATACCAATACATCATGCTATCTATATTTTTAGAATGTCATATATATTTTTTTTAGAGAGTCATGACTTATTTATTCTAACTATAAATCACAACCTAGCAACCTAAATTTATGGGACTATGGCTAGTTTTATGGATGGTGGGACTAATGTCTAAATTTTTAGTACTATAAAATGAGATACATGTAATGGATGGATGGATACTTGAATTAATATCTTAACTATTAGTACTTGTGAATGAAATATGTCAAGTTATATGGTTAGCGTTGTGCTCTATGGTTTAATATATTTATCTTTTTTAAAATATCATTTCGATGGTTTTCGACCGTTATCGATGTGTTCTTGATCGTATATTTTTATTTCCAAAATTATCGTAATATCGATGCCGTTTCCGTTTCCGATAATATCATATCGTTTTCGTTTTTGATGAAAAAATATGAAAGTAAAAGTGATAGAGTCTTTTATCGATCGTTTCCGACCATTTTCGTCCCTACTGATGGGGGATGAGGGGGCACCGCTGCCAGCAGCCGTCGCGATTTCACGCGCCACCTGCTCACGCAGTTAAATGGCGCCGGACGCTAGCTCGAGCTCCACGACGACGGAGGCAACGGAGCTTGGAAGTACGGGCTGGATATGCGCTCTTCGATGATGCCGCCGCCGGAGCGACCGTCGCTCCTGACCGTCTGGTGCAGGGTGTCGCGCGGCGGCGCGGGGGCGTGGATGTTAGAGGAGATGGTGGTAGAGGTGGTCGAGACGCAGGTGGACGTGCGCAAGCCCGCTGCGTAGACGCCGGCATGTCCACGAAGGAGATGACTGACTGATGAGGAGAGGACAGACGACGGCAGTCGTCTCTGATTTGCTGCTTCTACAACTTGGATGCTTCTTTTGAGAAAGTACATCTTGGATGCTAATCATCATTTGTTTTCTGCATTTTGTAGCCCTCCACAACACATGGCAATGCATCAGACTCGTATATCCTCTAATTTGGATGACCAGAATTCGTTGTCTCTATTAAATCAAGTCAGGCGAGGCTGCTCAGTCTCTTCTTCTTTTCAACTGCAAATAATCTGCAATCCATGTTTCATCTTTTTCTTTAAAGTATCTTTTTGTTTCACAAGCTGTATATACCAGCTGGTCAAATCAAATAGTCATCTCTGTAATACATATTATCCAGCCTTTCCATGAAAAAGTATACACGACCAAATCAGTCAGTCCTCTTTATAAGACATATTGCTCAAACTTTTTCGTCAAAAAGTTGAGAGAAGAAATATCAACAAGTCAACAAAACTGTCTGTCTCCTTCACTTTCAAAAAAAAAAGGAAGAAAAAATGAAAATGAAACTGCTGAAGTACAGTGGTGAAATACAAGTTGTCGATTCACAGAGGTTGTTGTAATAATGAAAACGAAAAATGAGATTATTCAAATCAGTGAATAAAACGAAATGCTGGACAAAATAGAGATTAAAGCACCAAATGGAACCAATAGGAACATGACATTTTAGTTACGTCCCCATTCAGAGCTCTACAGGGGAAGGGACCTTGCCATGCTTCTGCAGTGTGCCAATATTTTTCTCTACGGTGGAAGGGAAATCAGGATTGTGGGAGGACGACGAAATTAACGAAGGAGTGTAAAGGGTTGGGGACTTGAGAGGGAATCATGAGATCAATGGAGATGATATCTGTAGCATGAGTATCATGACCTCTATAACGTGGAGACGCGAATGGAGCTGGCGACTACGGCGAAAACAAATTGTTGGATCTGTAGCTGCCATTAGGAGAAAAGGGTTGCAGGGAGATTTGAATTTGGTAGGTGGCTTGCGGAGTAATTAGGTTTTATCAGGGAGGATTAATTTCTTTTTTTTTGAAGGAAGTGATGATTAATTTCAAGGCTGTAGTAGAGATTCCAGGAGAGAAAACTTAACAGTGAGTTGCTCTCTGAGAATGCCATAAAAAAGGGTGTGATCAAAGCTTCATGCTACTTATATGGTCACACAACACTCAACTGCGAATTTGCATTTCATTTCTAGTTCATGTGCTGATTTGCAAGTTTATGATTATCACGTGATCTCCTAGAAGTTGAAAGTTAAAAAGGAGTTGCAACATTTATATATATAGGCCACGTCGAATTCCACAGCAGAAAATTAAGAAATCAAATCCAGAAAAATAAAAGAAACATAAGTCTATGATAAATAAATAAAAACTTAAAAGTAACACGAAACAATATAATTTATTATAGTGATTATATTAACTGGCCAAGGGTATACGCATACATCTCGATAGAGATGAGCACACATATACAGGTAGGAACATGACATCCATCGTGTCGTTACCTTTATTGTAACAAAGAAAGATAAAAAAAGGAGCACACACATACATATATATAGATAAGATGACACACTAGCTTTGGATCGGACCCATCAGATCCTATTTGTGGAATACCATCCATCATGATGAGACCTAGGCCTTCCACAACAAATCCCATGGCATGCACATGGATGATTATGCAGCAACGGATGCGATGCGGGCATCCCCCTTGCAGAAACGGTCACATGCATCGCTGCAGCGTTCCATGTCAACGTTCATCTCTTCGCCAACAAATTCTGGAGCTAAAATGGCATAGTATGTCTTAACAACAAATCTTTTCAGTTTTTCAAAAAATAATTAAAATTATCCTAGATAAATTTACCATTGTTAGTGGTGTCGCACATAGAAGACACACATCCTAAGTTGCAGTACTCAATGGCAGTTCACCTGCCAAACAATTAAGCAGCTAGTATGTAAATAAGTTTTTGTCCGTGAGAAATAATAAACAAGCAGGATGGAAACAACGTGTTCACTCTTTACCGGAGTTCGGAACAAGGTTCAATTTAGGGTAGCCAGGGGGCATTTAGTGCCTTTTATGATTTTACATCCACATGTTGTTGCACAAACTGGCTGGGGAAACCTCAGACGGCATATGTTATAGCAGTTTCTTGCGAAGGTGCTCTTGCAGCAACTCTTGCCCTCCACTTCGAAGATTATACCTAGTATCAGAACACACATGATTACACTCTTAAGACCCTTGCTTCCCATTTCTTTCTGGCTTTCTTGCAAAACACAAAGAAATGGCTTGGATTATTGTTATTGGCACTGAAGAGAAGAGAACCACATGGCTCCTATTTATAGGGAAAATAGATGACGGTGTGTGGTTGTTACAACTGATGAATTTTTTAAGTAAATGCCTTGAGATGACACACTGGCCGTGCAAACTCAAGACATCATCGGGGTTGGTAGAATTCCACGTCTACAACTGATGGCAAAGAAATGTGTATGATTGATCATCACATATGGCTTTTCAAATAAACTGACTAAACGCACCTAGGCAAGATTATTCACCTTATCCCTACTTGACTAAACGCACCCCTCCACCCCACCCACGCCCACACCCCACCACCACCACCACATACACATAAGCATATACATCAAAAGTCTGCCCCCATCAAACTGTGACCCCTGCCATCCTCAGCTCCTCACATACCAACAATGTATAACCTGAACAAAATATTACATGTTTTAGCTAAATCTTTTCCAAACAATTAATTAAGTTGATAGATTATTCTGTACTATTTTTGTTAACAAGTAATTTTAAAGTAAGTAATTAATATTTTTAAACAAATTGTGAATAATTTTTTTCTCTATTCTTACGTCATATAATAATATTTGTTCAAGCAACACTAAGCCATTGTTAATGCTTTGTGAACAATAGCTACCGAATGACAATCTTCATAGTACGTAGTGGCTGCCTGGGCTACCATATCATCTATATATGCTTGATGCTTCCATTGTGCAAGAATGATACATATTGCAAGCCAATTGGTAGACATTAAAAATAAGGGATTGGCAATCTTCGGGTTTTTACATGTAAGAACATTATGATTATTGCATCATAGAGAAATATCATTCTGACAGCCACGTAGCGCTAATAAACCAATGCAAGAAACTGCAGCTGCTCCTCTAGGGAAGTGTCATCAATAATACCAGTGTGGGGTTAGAAACTTGCAAAATGCAGAAAGTGAGCTATACTATTGGCTTATTTTCTAGAAAGTATTTTATCAATTATATAATAATAGAGGCCGTTTGCACGCATATAGAAGCTGTTTGTTTGTCAAGTATATCTGTTTCTGATAAAAGTTTTTTTCGTGATTGTGCCTTGGCATTGAGTATTTCATTAAAAGGAAAAAGAATGATGCGACTGTACATAATGATCCAATTCGAGCTAGTCAACAAAGATCATGAGCGTTCAAAGCAGAGTATTACATAAGAAAAAGATTAGCATGACATAAGAGCGATCGAACCGCAAAGTATATAAGTCATAAAAGCATGGTTAGCAACTCAAGATGACGATTCCCCGCCAAAATCCACTGCTGGCCCTCCTCTCTGATCCTCCAGAACAGCAAGACCGGCATTGCAGCTAATCTATTGAATACCCACTGATTCTTCTCCCAAATCATCCAAAGATATCAAAAGCATTATTAGGGATACAAATACCTTGCTGCAGTGCTTTGGTATTATTTTTTATTTTGAGCTCAACCACCAATCAAACCAAGAGTATGAAGCAATCGTGCCCAAATTTCGTTTGTTACAGAAGCTGTTAGTCTCTCATAATCATCTGTACTTGAATATTTACAATGAGCTCAGCTTCCAGAAATATAGAAGGTGTTCCTTCCTTGCCTCCTTGGTATGTTCAAACAGTTCATCCATGTGTGATGTGGGAAGAACTAATCTAAAGATATTTTGCCATATGTTCACATAAGCTTGTACCAGATTATTCTAACTTACAAAGACAAGTTTAATGCTTTTTATTATGATATTGTATAATAATTTACCCATTTACTGATTGTTCCCATTGATTCTAGATGCCAAACTTGTGACGCTTAATTAGCCATTCTCTTCTTTTTTTAATTATCCGCTTGAGTTGATAAACAAGGTTCTGGGTCCAAAATATTGGCTACACACATATCCTCATAAGTTGGTAGTTTCATTCCATGTTTGGTCTGCAGTAGTTGTCTTCATTATTTTCTTTTGCCAGTGTAGCAACTAATGGGATGAGTGCACATATAGCTAATATAGTAGTGCACGTGAGGTCATTTACCTAATGAGAGCATTTCTTTCGTGATGTCCCTGTTATCTTAAATAAAATCATTCTATTAATCTAGTCAACTATAGGCATTGGTCCATAGAGTTGAAAAAGCGAGAACTTCTTTTGGTTGCCTACAAATATAATGCATAACTTATCTACATTGACGGGTAATTAAGATGGTGCATGGTTGTGATAGGCTACTTGTTCTTGACTTGATCTTATTGATCAGCGACTAGTAAAATTTTGTGAAGAGTAGTTAAGATGGCTCCGTCTCAGCCAATGGAACAATGGACAAGACTTCAGTGGCGACCAAATAAAATATCTGTATATTTAGTCATAATTATTTTTGAGAGTATCGCTGCAATTAGAGATCAGTTAATATGCTAAATCAATGTTCTTTTTTAATATGGCTGCTAAGAGTAGGATCTATCTCATCACCTAATGACATCATCATCTCTTGACATATGGTTTACTTTAACCAAAACGATAACATATATTTGAAAAAAAAGAAAAATAAATTGAAATAAGATTTGGTATCTTGAGATTTGGCGGCGGTGGCAGGATCGATCCCATCGGTGACTGCTGGGAAGAGTACTGATCTGAAGCGCTTGGTGACGGCGGGCGATCCCGTCGGTGACTTCTTGGGAGAGTGAAGCCTAGGCGAATCTGCGGCACTATGGCAAGCGCATCGACGGCAAGTGCGAGCACACGCATCTCCGGCAATGACGAGCGCATCCGATCCACTGCTACGGCGAGCGAATCTGAGTCATCGATGAGCCAATCCACAGTGAAGACTGATCCTCGTTGCTGGCCTCCCGTCTATCTCGAGAATCTGCCATTTTTTGTGTGAACTGTTGCTGTATCTTGTGGGTTAATGGCTCAATTAGATTAAGAATTGCTGTACGTATTGAGATAGAAGTCTATTTGCTACTGTGTGCGTCAACTCACTAAGATCCAAATCTATTTGTGCGTATGAGTTCACATCTCTCCTCTACCTGACTAACTGGTGGTGATTGCACCCACCACATCACTGCAATTATCAGTTAAAATAGATGAACAATCATGCGACAGATTTATTGAGCCTGTTTGTATTTAGGAAGAAGTCTATATAACCTCCAACTATTGTGGTTAGACTACTTCACCCCCGGCCCAAACTAGAGATCAATGTTAACCCCTTCAACTTTGCAAAACCATTTACCTAGCCTCCTTATCCGGTCCTGCATATATAGCCACGTGGCATGCTGAGCTTGCACAATAAAAAACAGGTGGAATGTGATTACATGTGTAAACTTTGTTTGACGTTATTTTGGTTAAATATTTTTACACTATGAATTAAACTAACATGATCTACTAGGAATGAAGCAATAAAAAGTGAGATTAGGGAAAGGAAAGAGGCTAGCAATTGCAGGACTCCACGAATAGGCAAGCATGACAAGTTAATAGGGCAAGAGTTGCATGCACACGTAGGCTTGGTGAATGGAGACAATCATTAGTCCATGCATGACAGCCATTAATGCATATGGTGGCGTCCCTGTATACACAAGTAGGTACAACCTTTTGTTGGCAGGTTATAGTTAGGTAAATAAGAATGTCAGATCTTACAAGTTCGATATTATATAAAACTTAAGTAGGTACAACCGTCAATTAGTTAGCAGGCTATATCAAGATCAAACAGTTTTGAAAATAGTACCAGAGAAAACACATGGCCTTTGGAATTCGGAATATGCTCTGGGCTTATCCCAGTTATAAGTTCAATTAATAATGATATGGAACACTTCAAAGAAAAAAACTGGACTAAGGTGGAGACCCACTAGGACTTAGTACAAACATAATAAAGCACTATGCTTCAAGCACGGGTCGCAAGTCGCAACGTGGAGTTTCAACAACTACCGGAGTCCAACCCTCTAACGGGTGAGAAGCTTGGCTATATTGCTGACTATAAATCACTATCAACTTAAAGTGAATGCTAAAATGAAATAAATAATAAACTCATTAGCCTTTAATTACTTCCCCATTCAGAGCTCTACAAGGGAAGGGACCTCGCCATGCTCCGTTTACCGATGGACGATCCGACAATGCACCAGTATTTACCAATGTTTTTACCAACGGATTGACTATAGACAAACGTGAGTTTGCCAACTGACCGTTCGCTGGGACTCTTCACCGACTGATAATTCATCGATAATTGTCTACTTTTACCGATTGACATCAATCGCTAATTCGGTGTTGTGTGGTATAGTGGAAATCAAGATTGTGGGAGGATGAAATTAACTAATGAGTGTACGGCGTCGGGGACTTGGGAGGGGATCATGTGCTCACATGGTGGACCTCTATAACGTGGAGATGGAAACACAGCAATTGTGCTCGTGTGGAGGGTGCACAGATCGCCAGGCCAGAGATGGGAGGGGAGCCATCCTGTTTGTATGCACTGTGCCTGATCGATGCAGCCAACGCTGCTGCCACAGCTGACGACTACGGCGAAAACAAATTGTTGGATCTGCAGCCGCCATTATTAGGAGGAAGGGTCGCGGGGAGATTTGGGCTTGGTAGGTGGATTGCGGAGTAATTACTTTTTATCAGGGATGATTAATTTTAGGGCTGTAGTAGTGATTATTCAAATATGAAAGATAACTTAACAGTGAATTGCTCTTTGAGAATGCCATAAAAAAGGGTGTGATCAAAGCTTCATGCTACTGATATGGTCACACAACACACAACTGAGTATTTGCATTTCATTTCTAGTTCATGTGCAATGTGCTGATTGGCGAGGATTCCCCAAAAGACTTTATGGTTATAACGTGATGTCCCAGAAGTTGAATGTTAAGAAGGAGTTACTAAATGCCTCGATTGAATTCTACAACAGCGAATCAATCAAATCCAGAAAAATAAAAACGTTTTAAAGAAAGAAACATAAGTCTACGATCAAAAAACTAGAACTTAAAAGTAACACAAAACTATATAATTTATAGTGATTATATTAACTGGCCAAGGGTACACACATACATCTCGATAAAGATGATCAGCACACAGGTAGGAACATGGCATCCATCGTGTGGTTACCTTTATTGTGATAAAGAAAAAAAAAGAGCACACATACATATATATAAGATGACACACTGGCTTGGATCTGACGTATGAGATCCTTTTTTGGAATACCATCCATCATGACGAGACCTTGGCCTTTGATAATAAATCTCATGGCATGCCAATGCATGATTATGCAGCAACGGATGCAATGCGGGCATTCCCATTGCAGAAACGGTCACATGTATCACTGCATTGTTCCATGTCGATTTTCATCTCTTCGCTGACAAATTCTGGAGCTAAAATAGTATAATCTTAGCACCAAAGCTTTTCAGTTTTCCAGAAAATAATTAAAATTATGCTACACGAATTTACCATTGTTCATGGTGTCGCACATAGAAGACACACATCCCAAGTTGCAGTACTCAATGGCATCTGGTTCACCTGCTAAACAATAAATCAGCTATAGTATGTAAATAATTACTTGTATGTGAGAAATAATAAACAAGGAAGATAGAAATAGTGTGTTTCCTCTTTACCAGAGTTGGGGAGAAGGTTCAATTTAGGGTAGCCAGGTGGGCATTTATTGCCTTTTATGATTTTACAGCCACATGTTGTTGCACAGACTGGTCGGGGAAACCTCAGACGACATGCGTTGTAGCAATTTCTCGCCAGGGTGCTCTTGCAGCAACTCTTGCCCTCTACTTCCAAGATTATCCCTAGTATCAGCACACACATGATTACACTCTTAAGACCCTTGCTCCCCATTTCTTTCTGGCTTTCTTGCAAAACACAAAGAAATGATTGGGTTATTGGCTCTGCAGAGAAGAGAACCCCATGGTTCCTATTTATAGGGAGAATAGATGATGGTGTGTGGGTGTCACAACTGATATGAACTTTTAAGTACATGCAATGAGATGATGCTTACCAGATAAACTCAAGACTTCACTGGGTTGGTACAAATCCACATATATGGTGGCTAAGAAATGTGAAATGTCTACAACTGATGATCACGTATCGCTTTTTAAATGAATTGGCTGCTACGGTTTGTAGAATCACAATATAGCATCCAAGTCGGAGCTGCCAGTGAAAACCATATATGTTATTTAATGTGCTGCCAACACACACTACTGGAAAATAGAATTTTCCTAAGCGTGAACATACCGACAGGATAATATAAAAACCCAACAAGGAAATAGCAAAACAATTCAGGGATAAAGCGACAGGGAAATAGCAATTTGCTTGTCGGTATTTTTATCCCTGACGGTTTGGTAAATTTCTCTGACGGGAGCGCACCGACAAGGAAATCCCAAACCACCAGACCTGGGCCTTTTCCCCTGTCAACTAATACCCACAGGGAAATTGTTTGCACCGACAGAAAAAGTGAAATCCCCGTGTACGTAGTACCGTCAGCGAAACTGGTATTTTTCCTATCAATTCTCTTACCAACAGGGTAATTTATTTTCTATAGGCTGTTTTGCTGCATTTTCCTGTCACCATTTTGCCGACAGAGAAATAAAATGCATATATTCAATTTCCACCGTCAGGGAAATTGATCATTTAGTCATCAGAGGAAATCAAAATGCTGGAATGAAGTATTATCAATTTGAGTTTGATACCGAATGCCAGACTACATTCACCATCACATATAGATATCATAACATCATGTTCAAATGTTGGCATCTATCATTACACGTTAGCAAAATAAGCAGCCCACCAAACCCATAAACTTCTAGCATTAGTACTATCTAGAGTCATACTACCAATCTACCAAAGTGCATGCATGCATATATATGCGCAGCACTGCAAAAGATGAACTGTGAGTTGTCATTCTATTTTCAAAAGATGAAGCTGCACCATCAGACAATGCATTGCTTCCACTTTAATCAAGCTGCATCATCACCCAATGCATTGATTCCACTATGTTGGTTGCTTGCATGAATGTTATCAATGTTTGTGCCGCCGAGGTCCTCACCATAGTGGCCATTACCATCCATGCTGTTAGTGGACTCTGAGCCAACATGAGATGAACCAGTTGCCTGCTTGTGAATGAGACTTAGATAAGTGGATACTCTTAGGCAATTATTCAAGAATCGTATGAAGAATGCAAGAGAATAATAAGTACTGCATGGTTGTCTTAGGCAAATATATGTACAGCAATTCTTGACTGAAAATGCTATGTGAAAACAGATAATAAAAATGCAAATAAAAATATTATTTACCTATACTTGATGAAAATCACAGATGCAACTATGTGCTCTATTTTTTTTGACTTACCTCTGAAACCTAGCACAGACTACTAACTAGTCACGATTAAAGCCATGAGGTCTATCTACCTTACCATGATATCTGAACTAATGCAAGTTAAGTCCAGATGCTATGCTAGAATCAACATGAGGCCACTTCCTCACTGCTGCAGTGTGTGTTGCCATTCTGAATACCACAAAGTTGCAATTAGTTTCCGTAGTAACTATCTGTGCATATAGTTGCCCAATTTATTACAGAATTTGGTTGGGCCACACAATAATGCTAGGTATGCTACTGAAAAAGAACATTTTGTCTTAGCATAAACACTCACAATTGCTTGGGCAGCTGATAGACGTTGTAGCGCTTCATTTGGTATTTCCTTTCCTAACTCCTGATAAAGTCCCTGCAGTGAAAGCATGTATATAATTCAGAACAAGAAAAAATATCAATTGTACAAATATGAACATATGGAATAGCTTTTATGTACCAATATCAAATCTGTAGCAACTTTACTTTGCTGCAATGCACTATCCATTGCACGGTTGTCTTGTTGTAGACTTTCATTTGCACGGCGTAGGCGTGCCATTTCTCGGGCCATGCTTTGCATAGATACTGAATTTGATGGTTGTACCCTATTTTCCTTCGCAGCCTCCCTGACATCAGCCGCCCTAACAACACCATTTCCTATGGGAAAACGCCCATGTGGTGTGCCACCAGCCATGTCATACAACACCTTCGCATTCAACTGTGGCTCCTGCTCCGGCTCCGGCATAAAAACGAACCGCAAAGTCTATAGGTCATAGAAGCATGGTTAGCAACTCAAGATGACGATTCCCAGCCAAAATCTACTGCTGGCCCTCCTCTCTGATCCGCTAGAACAGCATGATCGGCATTGCAGCTACTCTATTCAATACCCGTTGATTCTTCTCCTTCCAAATCATCCAAAGATATCAAAAGCATCAGGGAGTCAGATATCTTATGGCAGTGCTTTGGTATTTTTTGTTGTGAGCTCAACCACCACTCAACTATCTCGAATCAGATGTAGGTATGTGTACTATGTGGAGCAAACCCTGAGTACAAAGCAATCGTGCCCAAATTTCATTTGTTATAGAAGCTGTTGATCTGTCACCCTTTGTATTTGAATAGTTACAATGAGCTCAGCTTCAGAAATATAAAAGGTGTTCCTTCCTTGGTCTATTCAAACAGTTCATCCATGTATGATGTGGGCATAACTATCTAAAGATATTTTAGTATATGTTCAAATAAGATCGTACCTGATTATTCTAACTTAGAAAGACAAGTTTAATGCTTTTTATTATTATATGGTATAATAATTTATCCATTTACTGATTGTTCCCATTATTGATTCTAGATGCCAAACATGTGACGCTTAGCCATTCTCTTCTCTTTTGCTATCAGCTTGAGTTGTGATAAATACGGTTCTAGGTCCAAAATATTGGCTACACATACTCACAGGTTGCTAGTTTCATTCCATGTTTGATCTGCAGTTGTCTTTGTTGTTTTCTTTTGATGGTCTAGCAACGAATGGGATGAGTGCACATATAGCTAACTGCTAATATGGTAGTGTGCGTGAGGTCATTTACCTAATGATGAGAGTATCTTTATGATGTCCCTGTTATCTAAAATCATTTTATTTATCTAGTCAACTATAAGCATTGCTGCATTGGTCCATAGAGTTAAACAGGAGAAATTCTTTCGGTTACCTACAAATATAATTCATAACCTATGTACATTGAAGGGTAATTAATAAGATGGTGCCTGGTTGTGATAGGCTACCTGTTCTTGACTTGATCTTATTGATCAGCAACTAGCAAAAATTTTGTGATGAAGAGTAGTAGTTAAGATGGCTCCATCTCAGCCAATGGAAGAATGGACAAGACTTCAGTGGCAGCCAAATAAAATATCTGTATATTTAGGCATAATTGTTGACAGTATGGCTGCAGTTGGATCAGCTATGCTAAGTCAATGTTCTTTTTAATATGGCTGCTAAGATTATGGTCTATCTCATCACCTAATGACAGCATCTCTTGACATATGGTTTTCTTTAACCAAAATGATAACATATTTGACAAAGACAAAAGAAAAATAAATTGAAATAAGACTTGGTATCATGCATGCATGAGACGACTCCTTCTAGGTTGTACCTTATGGCAGATAAATCATAAGTTATGTATGGGTAGGTAAACAGTTGATATTAATTATCATAGGTGACATAATACATAATATGTTACATACAGCACAAAGAAAAGGACAAAAGGTGGTGCGTACGTGCATGGTGCTGGCTACCTGTTCGATCTCAACTTTGATCTTATCCAGCGGTACAAATCAACAATAATTTCGTAAGGGCTAACATTCAGATTTCTACACATGGCAGTATTATAATGGATGATGACTTGGCAATGACTTCGTGACAACCAAGTATATAGGTCTTAATTTTTTCAGAGCTTTCATTTGCTAGGGATTGCAGAGTTCGGTTGCATATCTATACGGTGATCTACTTTGCATTTGGGAGTATATGCTTATTGTCAAGTCGTTACACTACAACCCGCTCCTTTGAGTTATAGTTCATTGGCAATTATATAGGGGTGAGTCTTCGTGAGTGTCTGAGTTGTAATGTGTAATCTTAAAAAAATTATATATGAAAGGCGTACTTATTAATTATGAAAAGCCTACTTATTAATAATGAAAGGCCTAATATTGTCATGGGCAGAATTTTTTGGGGTGTGTGGGGGTGCAGCCGGTAGGAGTTACACTCCTACTTTGACTTAATGTTTATTGTCAAAAATTATATGGGCCCACTTATTAATTATGAAAGGTCTAATATTGTCATGGGCAGAAATTTCTGAGGTGGTTGAGTGGGGGTGTAGTCGGTAGGAGTATTCCTTTTTATCCTAGCAGCTCAAAAAAAATCCGAAGCCCTTTTATGTTCTGCTTTTTCTCTGAAAGAACAACCGAGGAGATCTGCATATATTATATTAATTAAGAAGGAGTTACAAAAAATATTTACATGAAAGGACCAAAACCCCTCATCTCTCAAAGCTCAAACCGTTCCATTACTAGAAAAAAGTTGATCAGCACAGGATAGAGAAAAGTTGATCAGCACCGGATGAAAAAGGCCATCAGTACCAGTTCTATAACTGGTCCTGCGCAGCTGAGAATAAAAGTCTCAGAGTATTAGTGCCAAGACTCAAAGTCTCGAGTATTAGTACCTTGTATGATCCGGTACTGGAGATATCTTTTAGTAACGGTTGATTTTAGCAATCAGTACCAAATTGTATGACATCAAAAAAATATTTAAAATACATGATTTTTTTTCACGCGTAATACGCGCGTGCGGTACAAGAATATGAACTCGGAACCTCTTGCCTTGCACGATCCCTCCTTATCATCTCACCTACACAGCAGTTGTGATTGGGAGATATGCTTTCTTTTTGAACAAACCCGTGGGGAACTCTTTAGTTCCGGGTGTTACTAACCAGTACTAATGTAGATGGAGGCATTAGTACCGGATGGTAATACCAATCATAGTAATTTGTAGATTTTAGTACCGGTCGGTGTTACCAACTTGTATGAAAGGCCCCCAGATCTTTCCAGGCATTAGTATCAGATTCAATGCCTGCCGGTGTTTTGGTTGTGATCGATGGCTTGTTTTCTAGTAGTGTTCGCTCCCGCAAGTATTCACATTCTTATTTCCTCGATGGACCTGACTGCCTGCTCTTTGCGGTTGAAAACACATGCTTTCCAAAGCTCCCAAGTTGTCCACCATTCGCTGAACATTTCGCAGTGCAGCCATCCAAGCGGTGACAGCATATATGCTGGCTGGTTCGGTGGGAAATCTCCAATCATACCCGCCTACTATTGTTCCAAGCGGCCAGACACACATGTTGCAGACGAGTAACCAGAGCTGTACCATCTGATTTGTTTTAGAATAAGGAAAAGGTTCCGGCCTTGATCATTGACAAGCGGATGTCTCAAGCCACTCGAACAAGCTTGCAGTACGCAGACTGCTGGCATATGCCACTAAACATACTAGACAAACAAAATGAGAGCTAGTTACTAAGCCTCAATTCTGCTCCTAAAGTTCCATCCAGCCTTACTGAACAACTCCATGACCATGCTCTCCAATCGACAGCAGCTTTCCTTCAAGTAATTCTACTCTTCCCCTTTAGACAATTGCGACCAGCACCTTGTCCAGTACGTTCCTCTAAAAATTACGTGCAGATATGAGTTAGGGATGGTTCTTTTGAAAACTATCTCATTTCTACTCAACCATAATGCCCAGCACATAGCCAAAGCCCCTACTAAAATCTGTTTTCTAAGTGCTGAAGAAAAATTCCTTAGCCAAGATCCCAACAAATTTGAAATAGTAGTAGGTGGTTGAATTCCAAACAAGACATAGATCATATTCCAAATAAACCTTGCCACATGGCAGTCAAAAAACACGTGTTGTATTGTCTCATTAGAGTTACAAAAGCAACACTTGACACAACCTTTCCAATTTCTCTTTATCAGGTTATCTTTTGTTAATGTAACCCCTCTCTTCAAGTACCATAGAAAGATTTTTATCTTGAGTGGCACTTTTAATTTCCATAAGACACAATTTCCTAGATTATTTGCTGCCTGCATCAAGTCTAAGTACATTGATCTTACTGTAAAGGAGTGGCTCTTATTCAATCTCCACACAAATCTGTCACCAGTTTCTATTAAGTTGACGCTTAGCACTTGTGTAACCAGCTGGAGCCATGATCTCAATCTCTCTCCCACTAATGCTCTTCTAAAAGAGACATCGAGTGGTCTTGTGCTTAGCACTTCTGCTACCGTTTGGTGTTTTCTCCTTGTGATATTATATAATGATGGAACCTGGTTCATTAACGGCTCTTGTCCTATCCACCAGTCCTCCCAAAATCTTGTTTGAACTCCATTTTGAACAACAAAATCTTCCTCTTGCAAAAAAGAAATCCTTAATTTCCATTCAGCCAGACCAAAAGTGGGAGTCACCTGGTTTCTTGACTACCTGTGCTAAAATCTTGTTGTTTAGATATTTCTTCTTAAGCAACTGTTGCCAAGCATCGTAGTCATTCAAGAGTTTAAATAACCATTTACTAAGCAAGCAAATATTTTGGGCCTCAAGATTCACAACTCCCAACCCTCCCACACTCTTGGGTGCACATATAACACTCCATTTTGCCAACCTGTATTTTTTACTGTGGTCATCAAACTGCCAAAAAAATCTAGACCTATAGTAATCCAGCTTCTTAAGAACCCCTTTAGGAATTCTAAAGAAGGATAACATGAACATGGGTAGGCTTGAGAGCACAGAGTTAATGAGCACTACTCTCCCTCCTACTGACAATAGCTTCCCTTTCCAGCTGCTTAACCTCTTCTGAAACCTTTCTTCAATCGAGCCTCAATCCTTATTTGCAAGTTTCTGAAATTTCATTGGGATCCCAAGATATTTAAAAGGGAAACATCCCTCCTTACATCCAAAGACTTGGGTATAACTTGATGCTATTTCCTTAGCTCCATCAAGATAAAAAGTTCACTCTTGTGGAAGTTAATCTTAAAGCCGGACAACTTTTCAAAAGCACACAACACTAGCTTCAAGTTTCTTGCCTGTTCTAAGTCATTTTGTAGAAAAAGAATCATGTCATCAGCGTACTGGAGAATTGACAACCCCCCATCTGATTTAGGCTTGTTCACCTAAGGGAGTACATGTCGATGTCTCTAAGCCAAGCATTGTTTTCCAAAGCTTCACCGTTTAGTTTTTGGATTTAATTTGGACAGCTATAAAATTTCTGGCGAAATACCATTTGGCATGCACCCATAACCCATTGATCCAAGCTGATTCTAGAAAGACGCGTTTTCTCACGGTTTGCTATGGTGATAGTGGTTGCTGTTCGAATATTGGGCCCATTTCATCGCCCTTAGAATTTTTTTGGGCCCATTTAGTGTTGTATGTAAGGAAATGGATGGACTATGAGGTTAGGACTAACTTCACCCGCCAACCCTATCTAGCTTCTGATAATATGGTTTGCACTGTTTGAGATTCGTGTGGCCCACAGGGGCCGCACGATCTCTTCCTCCTCCTCTTGCTCAGACCGGCGGTGCCTCTATTCGCGTGCGCCGGGCGGAGGAGTGAGAGCTAGGGGGGAGCGGCCGCTGGCGGCGGCCGAGTGGTGGTCAAGGCTGCGGAGGTTAGGGAGGTTTCGATTTTTTGGGGCTCCAAAGGACACCGATCTTAGAGGAGGAGGTTGATGGCGGCGGTGGCCTGGCGGTGGTGGCGGTTCGGCCGGCAACGGAGGTCGCGCCGCCTTCCGGTGGGCGGTGGGCGGTGGCGGGCGCAAGAAGAAGGATGGGGTCGAAGGCTGGCGACGAAGCGGTGGATAGACGGGCAGCACAACAGTTGGTGGGATGACGGCGCGGCAGAGAAGTATACCTTTAAACATTATTTTGCATTCCTATTATTTATTTATTTTGTATTTCTCACTCTATTACTTTTTCCCTATCTTTTCTTCTTTTCAGTTCTTTTTTCAAATATTCTTTTCAATTCGGTAATACATTAATATCAACTTCTTGAGTACATTAAATGTTTTTCTTTCATTTTTTCATTTATTTTATTTTCTTTCCGGTAATTATTTTGTTCTTTTATTGTTTTTCCTTTTTTTTCTTTGATATTTGGTAATACTAACATTCTATTTTTATCATTTATTTATTTTTTCTTTACACTAATTTATTCATCATGTGGGCACATTGTACATTAAGTTATTTTCCTTTCTTTTATTTCTTATTTTCTTATTCATTCTTTTTTATATCCTATTACTTTATTTTTTTATTTAGTTTTTATTGTTATCTTACTTCCTATGCTTAACTTATCCCTTTATTTGTTTTCCATGTATCATGGTACTAGTTTCATGTCCACTTTTTATTTTCAATAGGTGTACAAATTTTTTTTATTTTCTACATTTGAATAGTTCGCTGCAAGTAAACATGTCCTTGTTCCCAAAGTTCATATAATTTTTTACCGAAGTCAGCAGGGGAAGCCCCAACCTAGTTTTTTGTACTTTATATTTCAAACCTGTTTAATTTGTTCCCAGAGGAAGTCAAACCCAAAGCATGCTGGATGCTACTCAAGTGCTCTAGTCACTAGGATAGAGGTCCATTCACAAGTTATGCAAATTAATTGGTTGTAACGTTGAACTATTCACTACATATACTAATTTGTTTCTATATGCAATAAATTATTTGTGGTGTTTAAGTTTATTGTTTGTCGTATTTAAATAAATGTTTGCAATTTTTCAATATTTTATTTGTAAATATTATTTGCTTGTTATGTTTAATCTTTTTGTTCAAAGAAAATAATAATTTATTATCATTTCTTAAGTATTTTTCCGTAATGGTAAAAGTATCTAACTTGATATAAAAAATTGTTAAAACATATTATTTAAAATATAGTTACGTGTGGTTGTTGACGCTCGATACAGAGCACTTTTCGACCGTCAAAACCTGCATAAAAGCAACACATATCCAAAAATCAACACTAGAATAGGATATTTTCTAACGAATTCCACGAGTGCTGGTCAATTACTGTATGCAGGCAAATTCATGGTGAAAATGCAGGAATTCAGCGAGCAAGATTCAAGGCATAAACTTGGAATTTGCCAAATGGCTTTGCAAAAGCAAAAGAGACCCACCAGAGCAAGGAACCGACATAGCACAGGGCTCATTCACTTACCACTTTACCAGTAGGCCTAGGGACCACGTGTCGGCACCACGACCAAAGTTGAGGTCGGTTGGTGACCAACCTGGTTCGCCAGAACCAGGTAGATCCGCCGAACCAGGAAGACCACCACCGCCTTACCTGCTGCACATGGCACATCCTCATTGGTCCTAGAGGTAGGTTTGGGCAGGACTCGGCGTGTTGCACGACAGGAGCACTTCTTACACACCCCTATAAATATAAGAGGGGTGCTTCTAAGAGAGACACACCTTCACATCCCTCTCAACACCCTCTTGGAGTTTCTCTTGTATACATGAGCTCTAGGCTCATCTCTACTGGTGATTAGAGTTAGGGGGAGAGTGGGGAGGAGTTTGGGGAAGTGTCGGGTCTGTCAGCACTCTTCTCCAGCTTGTACCTCGACGAATGCTTGTCAATCAAAATAAGTGTTCATACTTTCTTATGTGCCTAGTTTCTTAGTTAAGTTATAGTTTTAGCTCATTAGTTGCTTAGCTGGATCAGTAGTTCACTAATTTATAGTGGGTGCTCTAGTCTAAGACCATAGGCTAGAGTAGTAACGATAGTGTAGACGTGGTGTCTAGACTAGACTTATCTGTTGGTTGTGGTATATCCCATGATTAGATGAGGTAGGTAACAGGTGGTGACAGCTTTGTCTATCCAGCGGAACCCTCCCCGTTCGGGTATATCCCAGTGTCGTAATGCTGGAACTCACCAGTCTTATTATGTGAGAAGCCAGTAGCCCGAAGCAAGCAGCTAGGATAGTTCTATCTTATCTCTGAAACCCAGTCTTAGGAAACCTCTCTACCATCACCTCTAGCGGGTGTGGTGTCCTTGGATGAACCTGAATCGTAAAGAAAGTACACACGTTCTTAGTGGATACCTGGGTGAAAGCTATAATGGTATCCGTGCGCTTGCGGATTTATTTTCGTGACGTAGAAAACGTCAACAGTGGTCTCATTTTAAAGGTCTTGTCATGAGCAACACATGGTGCAATTATAATTTAATTTGGATGCACATTTTAAGATTTGTAGATTTTTTTATTTGAAACTTTTTTGCTTGTGGGTGATGTCATTAATATTGTTGTCTTTTGCATGTATACATCTATCATATCACTTTTCTCTATGCTTTTTGTAATACTACTTTAGCTAGTTAGGTCCAATAATTAATTTTGACCTACATGGGATAGAATTTTCTGTACCTCCTTCAGATGACGATTGAAAAATCTATCACCTCAAGTGACATATAACTGCACATGATTTACTTAGCCATCCAAATTCAATCAAGGTGGGAGATGGGGATACGTGGGATAAGTCTCTGCCTCTCGACGGGAAGAGAGAGTGCGAAACGAGCAAGCTTTACAAAAAAAGATAGTTCATATATTCTAGGTGGTAGATAGTTTTATTAGTTATGTCCCAAGTTAAATATTTGTACCTTTAATGCAAAAATTACATAAATCATCAAAGTAACGCTACCAGAAAGGCTTGTAGCGGGTTTTCTAAAAATGCCATTACTATTGATTTTGTTGAATAGTGGGTCGTACATGGCAGACCGTGCGACGTACTGGCTTATGTACCTAAGCTTGATCTGGTACATAACCAGTAGCCCAGTACCGACCGAGCTTAGTAGGAGCTCCCAAGATAAGCATGGATATCAATGCAATCAACCTCATTTTTTTCATTTTCTGTAATGACAACAAGGATCGATATATCTCGCTCTCACCCACCTCATAAAATCGACCATGGCCCACACGTGAAGATGTCTTTTATCGCTTATAAATTGTTGTCGTGATGCAGCGCGAATTAATCAAATCTATCTTTCCGCAGTCATGGATCCCTTGTTCTTGTTCGTAGCAGAGCTGTTCCTACTGCCACCACCTGCAATCTATAGGAAAACGAGCCCTTTTGAGCCGACCGAATGGCCAATAGTGGGGCATCTCCTTAGTCTGGCCGCTAACATCCACAACTTCCACGACTGCGCCACCAGCATCCTCACCGGCTCGGGCTACAGCTTCGCTGCCCACGGAGGCCGGCTCACCGGCCTGCGGTTCTTCGTCACCAGGGACCCCGCCAACGCGTGCGCCACATCTTCACGGCCATCTTCGCCAACTACCGTAAGGGCGACAAGTTCGCCGTGATCTTCGACGTCCTTGGAGGCGGCATCTTCAACTCCGACGGGGAGTCGTGGCGGCGCCAGCGGGTGAAGACCCAGACGCTCCTAGCCGACCCTCGGTTTCGCGCCTTCACGGTTCGGTGCAGCCGCGACAAGGTGGCCAGGAGCCGACACCGGGGGGATCTTAACGACGTGTTGTTGGAAATATTTTTCTGATCTTGACAGTTAATCGCGTTTAACCATACAAACGTGATTAAAGGAAAATCTAATGATAAAAATCTATTATTGTTTTCGGAGGTCGGCCCCAAGCCCCACGGCGCTATAAATATCGTGGCTACCAATCAAAACACACAAAAAAAAGAAAAAAATATTTTCCACATTTTCTAAACCCTAGCCACCTACGTCTGATCGCTGAAGGCGCTGGAGGGATTTGAAAGACCAAGCGTTACAGGGCAGTGTCGTTGGCGTCCGGAAGACCGTCGCTACCCTGCTCGTACATCTACACCGAAAAGTACGCCTACTTCCTCTACGGCTTAGGCGTCATCAACACAGGGAGCTCCAATGGCTACTACTGCTAACACTGGTATAATGATTTACCCACCAAATTCTGCATTATGAGATTGATATCATGTTTAGGATAAAGTTTATATTTTAGTTTGCTAATTACGTTCATTAGCAGAATTAAAATTTGGTACCAGAGCCATACTTATACCTAACTTGATTCAATCTGTTAATTTTAAGCCTAAAGTTCCCTGTTTGTCGGATAGATTAATTTTATGAGGTTGTGCAGATCTAGATCCTATTGCACAACTAAAGGTTCAAGTTTTATGTATGCAGTAATGTTTTCACGTGCAAAGTTTTAATCTGGATAAGTTAAGTACCTCGGATTAGATCTAAATCATTAAGTTAATGCTAGTTTATATTTAGACCGAGGCGATCAAGGTTTAATTGATGATTAAGCTAAGTAATTAGGGTTTTAGGGTTTCAGTATTTTCTCCCAAATTAGGCCCTATTAATTTTATTTCGCAAATTAAGGCTAAATCCTTGAGATTAGATGCATCAATAAGCATGTAGAAGAAGGGGAAAAGCCAAATGTTAGATCCAATCAAGAAAATCCTGAAATCTCATGAACCCTAACCCTAACCCTAACCCTAAGATTAAAAAAAACCTCACCTAAGGCAACGAGGAACCTGCTGCCATGAGTAAGCACCACAGCAGGACCCCGACGGGGCCGCGCGCGACTTGATCGCACGCGGCGCCGGCGGGAGGACCCACGGCGGCGCATCAAGAGGTGGCGGGCCGGCCCATCAGAACCAAGGCCCTTGGGACCTGCGCGCGGACCGCACATCCCGCGGCGCCCGCTAGCCAGGCCTGGCCCCACGCGGCAGGCGGCAGGGCACCGGGCGGCCACCGCGCCCACGCGGCATCACGACGCGCGGCGCCCACCGTGGCCAACGCACGGCACGTGGCAACTGCTGGGCCCCACAAGGCCAGCGGCGGCCCGGCCTGTGCCTTGGCGGCGCACGCGGCAGGCACGGCCAGCGCGACGCGCGTTGTGCTGCTGTCGTGAGGTGGCGGCAGCCGGCTTGTGCCCGTGCACTGTGGCGCTTGGCCCCCGCGGTAGCCTGTGAGCACGCGGCCAGCGGCGCCCCACACAGTGGCCAGCGGCCCTGGCACGCCGGCCGGCGCTGCGGCATGAGGAGCCGGCGGCGCTGCAGATGGCCAGCTGTGGCAGAGGGCTCTGAGCGGCGGCGCATGAGTGCCTGCCGGCGGCTCGGGCTGGGAACAGAGAAGAGTGAAAGGGAGTGAGCTGAGATCTAGGGTTCAGACCAGCCTCCACCCTTTTATGTGAAGTTGGATGACTTCCCAGTCGTTGGATCTGATGAACGGTCCAGATCCATTTGCCATTAGGGTTTCAGGCGGACGGGCCACTAACGGGCCGGCTGCGCGTTTTGGGCCGTGCGGGCACGAGGGAGTTTCGGGCCGGTTTTAGATTTTGGGCTGAATTACAAATCTTAACTCTTCTTCTTTACTATTTTATGTTTTAAAGTCCTTTTCTTATTTTTTTAAATGTTTTGAGCCTTATTTCTTTACTGTTTAATGTTAATTTAATTATGTTGCACATATGAATTCCAGCATTACGTTTACAATTTTTCCATGAGTTATTTTAAATGTTTATCCATGTTTAATTGCATTTATTCACTGAAAATCATGTTTATCCACCATATGCAATTGAGATGCGCTCTATTTAAATGGAACCATCGAGAAGTTTATTTAGAGTTTACTTGTAATTAATTCTGACCATCGTTGTTTTAATTATGAGTTTAATGATAAATTTTGTTTGTTTTCCCCATCGGTGATGCTAATTGAAATTTATGTGTGACTTTAATCAGACCATCGTAGGGTTAATTTTATACTTTTTATGAGCATCTTAATTGTGAATTTAATTGAGTTATTATTTTCATGATTTTTCAGTGAACAACATGATGAACTACTTGAGTTCCATTGAGTCCCTTAATGGCACCAACTACCCCAAGTGGCAGAAGCAGGTGCAAGTGGCTATTGCTATGTGCAAGTATGATCTCGCGTTACGTGAAGACAAGCCAGCAAAGCCTATTGGAGCAAATGCTGACCGCACTTCCATTAAAAAGTGGGAGAGATGTGATAGGATGGCCAACATGATCATTAAGCAAACGATCTCGCCGGCTTTCCTTGGTGCTATTCCTGATAAGGACCAGGATGGGAATGAGCTAACCGCCAAGGCTTATCTTGCTAAGGTGGAAGAAAATTTTAAGAGCTCATCCAAGACTTATGCTAGCACCCTCATCATGAAGATGCTGACTTCACATTATGATGGGCAAAGTCGAATCAGGGAGCACATTATGAATATGTGCGACATGACAAATAAGCTGAGGGTACTGGATATGGCTATCTCTGATGGTTTTCTGGTGCACTTCATTATGACTTCGCTGCCTCCACAGTACAATCCCTTCAAGATAAGCTATAACACTCAGAAGGCGACTTGGAGCATGAGTGAGCTCATTAGCTACTGTGTTGAGGAAGAGGAAAGGCAGAAGGCTGAAAGAATGAAGGATGTTGTCAACATGGTCAGTCAGCACTTTGAGTGCGTTAGTGTGAGCAATGCTCTTAAGCATCAGGCTGAGTCAGGCAGCAACAAGCAGCATACGAAGAAGAAGATCAAGGGCCATAAAAGTGAACAAGTCCATGCTGCACAAGAAGACTTCCGATGAGAAGCTGTGCAAGTTCTGCAAGTCACCTAAGCATGTGCAGATGGACTGTGCAGGATTTAAGGAGTGACTGAAGAACAAAGGTACAATTATTGATTATGTATCTTTTATTGATGAATCCTTCTTAGTGAATTTTCCTCCTGATACTTGGTGGATTGACTTAGGTGCCACTGTGCATATTTCCAATTCATTGCAGGTATTCAGTTTGATCCGAACTATAAGAGAGGGGGAGCGAAGCCTAAGAGTGGCTGATGGCAATGAAGTGAAGGTTGAAGGCATTGGGAGCTTCGACTTGGTGTTACCAGGCGGCTTCCAACTTCGTTTAGAGGATGTCCTTTATGTTCCTAGTTTAAAGAGAAACCTTATTTCTATTTCGAGATTAGATAAGTCAGGACATATTTTTGAGTTTGGCAACTCAAAGTGCAACATTAAGTTTCATATTATTCGTGTGGGCCTTGGTCATTTGCAAGGCGACTTTTATTTGCTCTCTCTTGATGATGGTTATTCTGTGATGAATGTTTGTGAAAAGCGTAAGCGTGATGTTGAGACTTCTTCAAAATTGTGGCACTGTCGTTTGGGCCACATTTCGAGGGGGCAAATTGAGCATCTCATAAGAGAAGAGATACTCCATCCATTAGATCTTTCAGACTTAGATCAACAATGTGTTGACTGTATTAAAGGGAAATTCGCTAAGGCTATTAAGAAAGGAGCTATTCGGAGTTCAGGCTTATTAGAAATAATTCATACTGATATATGTGGCCCGTTCCCCATAAAGTCTGTAGATGGTTTTGATTCGTTCATTACTTTCACTGATGACTTCTCTCGTTATGGTTACATTTACCCCATTCGTGATCAGTCCGAATCATTAGACAAATTCAAAATATTCAAGGCTGAAGTGGAAAATCAGCATAATGTCACTATTAAAATTGTGAAATCAAACCGAGGTGGTGAATATTATGGAAGACATGCTCCATTTGGCCAGATACCTGGACCATTCGCTAAGTACCTTGAAGAAAATGGTATAAAGGCCCAGTATAGCATGCCGGGCGAACCACAATAAAATGGAGTGGCTGAGCGTAGTAACCGTACACTTATGGACATGGTACGCAGTATGCTTAGTTATTCTACCTGTGGAACTATGGATGGAAGCGTTAAAGACAGCTATGCATATACTTAATCGGGTCCCTACCAAATCTGTTCCAAAGACTCATTACAAATTATGGTTTGGGAAGAAACCGACGCTTAATTATTTACGTGTGTGGGGCTGTCCTGCTGAAGCTAAGTTATTTAACCCACAGCAAAAGAAAATTAGATTTTAAGACAGTGAGCTGTCATTTCATCGGATACCCTGATAAGTCTAAGGGATACCGTTTCTATTGTCCTGATCGCTTCACTTAGTTTGTTGAGACCAGACAGGTTGTGTTCCTAGAGAATGCAGGAATGAGTGGGAGCTTTCCAAAGAGGGAAATAAATCTTGAAGAAATTCGGGCTGAGCTTCCCATCCCGGTGATTCAGGAGACAGTAACACCTCAGTTAGTGCCGTTGTTCATACCCTCTGTTCAGAGTACACCTTCTGTTCAGATTACGCCTCCTGTTCAGAGTACTAGCGCTGCTGCTCCTGTTGAAGTAGCTCCTGAGCCTACGAGCGAACCACAAGTTGAGCAAGTGGCGCCTAATGTTGAAATTGCGCCTAACGTTGAAGATGCGCCTAATGTTGAAGCTGAAAACCCAGTTGAAGTACCTCAGCCTGATGTAACGTTACGAAGATAACAGCGGGCTAGGAAACCAACTTCCTTTCTAGGTTTTGAGACATACTTAAGCGAGGACATGTATGATATTGGCAAGGTTGATGATCCGAACTCGTTTAAAGAAGCAGTATCATGTGAAAATTCTGCTAAATGAGTTGAGGCTATGGAAGAAGAGCTTAGGTCCATGAGTTCAAATGATGTATGGGATTTAGTAGATATTCCTGATGGGGTCAAACCAGTAAGCTGTAAATAGGTCTACAAGACTAAACGTGACTCCAAAGGGAACGTCGAACGATTCAAAGTGAGGCTTGTAGGCAAGGGTTTTACACAAAAGGAAGGGGTTGATATAATAAAACTTTCTCCCCTGTGTCTAAGAAAGATTCTTTTAGAATCGTCATGGCGCTAGTGGCTCAATATGACTTAGAGCTGCATCAGATGGATGTCAAAACTGCGTTCCTTAATGGTGACTTGGATGAGACCATCTTCATGGCACGGCCGGAAGGTTTTATTGTGAAGGGCAAGGAACAAATGGGATGCAGATTAAAGAAGTCTATCTACGGACTTAAGCAAGCGTCAAGACAATGGAACCTTAAATTCGATCAAGTAATTAAGAAATTCGGATTCAAGGAGAATGATGTGGATAACTGTATCTATACTAAAATAAAGGGTGGTAAATTTATAATTCTAGTGCTTTATGTGGACGATATCCTATTAGCGAGTAACGATAAGCGAATGTTGCATGATACAAAGGGTTTTCTTTCGTCTAATTTTGATATGAAGGATCTTGGTGAGGCCTCTTATGTTCTGGGCATTGAGATACACCGAGACATGACCAAAGGAGTGCTAGGATTGTCTCAAAGGGCATATATTGAGAAAATGCTTAAGAGATTTAACATGGATAAGAGTAAGGCCACACCTATTCCATTAGCGAAGAGCGATAAGTTTAGTGAAGTCCAAAGTCCTAAGAACCAATTGGAATCAGATGAAATGAAGGATATACCTTATGCTTCAGCTGTCGGAAGCTTGATGTATGCACAGGTCTGTACACATCCAGACTTGGCATTTGCTACCGGAATGTTCGGAAGGTATCAGAAAAATCTCGAAAAGGTCCACTGGGTAGGTGTCAAGAAGGCATTACGTTACTACCAAGACACCAAAGACTTCATACTCACATATAGAAGGTCAAATAACCTTGAGGTTTTGGGTTATACTGATGCTGACTTTGCTGGTTGTGTGGATAGTAGGAAATCTACATCAGGATATATCTACACATTAGCTGGAGGGGCAATATCATGGAAAAGATCCAAACAAAGTTTAGTTGCAGCGTCGACGATGCAGGCAGAGTTTGTGGCATGCTATGAAGCAACTAGACAGGCTGTGTGGCTCAAGAATTTTATTCCGGGCCTTAAGGTAATTAACAGCATTATGGAACCAATAACGTTATACTGCGATAATCAATCAGCAATGTTCTTTTCAAGTAACAACAAGTCAAGTGGTGCTTCCAAACACATTGACCTCCAATATCGTGTTGTGAAAGAAAGATGCCAGGATCGAACCATTATGATTGAACATATAAGAACTAACGCTATGTTAGCGGATCCGCTCACTAAGGGCTTACCACCGAATGTGTTTAAGGAGCAGGTTACAAATATGGGTTTGGTGGATAGTCTTTAGGTCCTGATTTAGGGCCGTTACTAACTCCCAACTAATGAATAAGCGTTCTACTGAGGTGTTTCAATGAGACTGTGGATAATGGGGTCCCAGTAGTGCATCAAGGTACTAACGACGCATTGGTCCGGTACTTACTGTGATACTGAGGGTGAACATTAGTGTGATGCGAACATTAACTATTAACCGTTCGATCAAGTGGGAGAATGTTGGAAATATTTTATTATGATCTTCACAGTTAATCACGTTTAACCACCTAAACATGATTAAAGGGAAACCTAATGATAAAAATCTATTGGGCTGTGATCAGCAGGCCCATTAGGGTTTGTTTCCGGAGGCTGGCCCCCAACCCCACAACGCTATAAATATAACGTCGTGGATACCCATCAAAACACACAAAAAAAAATGTTTTCCACGTTTTCTAAACCCTAGCCACCTAAGTCTGATCGCTGAAGGCGCTGGAGGGGTTTGGAAGACCAAGCGTTCCAGGGTAGTGTCGTTGGCGTCCGGAAGGCCGTCGCTACCCTGCCCGTACATCTACACCGACAAGTATACCTATTTTCTCTACGGCTCAGGCGTCATCAACACAAGAAGCTCCAATGGCTACTACTGCTAACGTTAGTATAATGATTTACCACCAAATTCCATATTATGAGATTGATATCATGTTTTGGCTAAGGTTTCTGTTTTAGTTTGCTAATTATGTTCATTAGCAGAATTAACACGTGTTCCTGAGGTTAAACTTCGACACGACCTGCAACCTCGTCTTCGGCGTCGACCCTGGGTGCCTCGGCACCGGGCTGCCGGTGGTTCCATTCATGCGCTCCACGGACGTTGCGCTGGAGACGCTTTTCCTCCGCTTCATCACCCCTATGGCGCTCTGGAAGCTGATGAGGAGGTTGAACGTTGGACCCGAGCGGGAGATGGCCGCTGCCCGTAGGGCGATCGACAGCTTCGTCGCGGAAACGGTTGGACGGCGCCGGGCAGACAAGAATTCAGAAATAGGAGCGGCTACCGACGGCGACTCCGCCGACGACTTGCTTTCGTCCTTCCTCTCTGATGAGACTAGCACCGGTGACGACGGCAACAGCACCGGCGACGAGTTCATACGGGACGCGATGGTGAACTTCCTGGTCGCCGGCCGCGACGGCATTGCCGCGGCGCTCTCGTGGTTCTTCTACCTCGTGTCCACGAACCCGCGCGTCGAGCAGAAGCTCCTAGCCGAGCTGTCCCTCGTCGTTGCCGCCAGGAACGGTGCAGGCTCCGTCTCCGATGTGGACGACACCAGCAGTGGCATGGTGACCTTGGACGCGAGCGAAACCAACGGCCTAGTGTACCTGCACGCCGCCCTGTGCGAGTCCCTAAGGCTGTACCCGCCCGTCCCGTTCGAGCAGACGAGCACAAGACCGCGGCCGCCGCCGACGTACTGCCTAGCGGGAAGGAGCTCAAGGCAGGCGACCAGGTGCTGTTCTTCAACTACTCCATGGGCAGGATGGAGGGCGTGTGGGGCAAGGACTGCGCCGAGTTCCGTCCCGAGAGGTGGCTCACCGAGGAAGATATATAGGCTGCGGCACGAGCCGTCCTACAAGTTCTTCTCCTTCAACGCCGGGCCGCGGACGTGCCTCGGCAAGCAGATGGCGTTTGTGCAGATGAAGACCGCGGCGGCGGCCGTGCTGTGGAACTTCGCCGTCGACGTGGTGCCGGGCCACGTCGTGGAGCCGAAGCTGTCCATCATACTCCATATGAAGTTACCCGAAAAAAAAATACTCCATATGAAGAACGGGCTCGCCGTACGTGTTAGGAGAAGGGACGACGTCATGGGGCACGGTAGGTCCTGACTGAACACGTACGTCAGTCATCAGAACGATGCTGCATGATCTGATCTATTTTAATTTGTTATATTATATATCTACCTAGAATCTACGAACGAATTCGCTCGATCTGCGACATGTTGCAATCTGCACATGGTCGTGCTATCTATGTGCACATGTCCAGGAGTAGCTGCGGTGGTGTTCGGAATTGAAAAATGATTATATTGTGTGTTGTAGTTTGTTTTGGCGTGATATATGATGCCACGTCATTTCTTTTTAATAACCTTAGGTTGCTACACACTCCATTCTAAATTATAGATCGTTTTGATATTTTTATGTGCATAATTTTTGTTATATATCTAGACATTGTGTATATCTTGGTGCATAGCAAAAATTAACTATGCATCTAAAAATATCAAAATGATCTATAATAATTTGAAACGGAGTGAGTATATCCTAGCCATGGAGAGGTTAGGATAGATCATGTACTGGTTTTTGATCACCTTTGAAGTAATAATTATATCTAAGATCAATAAAGCTTCATTTATATTAAAAAACCAATATGTTAGTGGCGGGGAAAATATGGACCTTATGATCCATGCGTACACCATCATATATATGTGCATATATATGTAATTATGTAGGTTGGGATTCATGTGTAATAGACTATAAAAGGGACGTTGTCGCGCTACATACCATACTTGCATAGGAGGTTGGTGTAGAAACAGAGCGGCAAGTTAACCAGGTCACCACAAAGGGTATTGGATTTTTAGATTATCGATTTGTAGCATCTCCTTTATATTTATAGATTTTGTACTACTCTCTTTGTCTAGAAATATAAATGATTTTGAGTTTGTACCAAATCAAATTATTATAAGATTGATCAAATTTATAGAAAAAATATTTATAACATCAAATGAGCATAAATAGATTTGTTATGAAACATATTTTCATAATTTACCTTGTTATATATATATATAATAAATTTTTCCTACTCTCGCGTGTATCTACTCCTACTGTTGTTATATGGTCTCCGTTGGTCAACCCTCGTACCCCAGCACTAACGGGTTCCAATCTTGATCCGCATACTGGCGCGCGTACGTACGGAGGGAGGGAGGGCCGGAGGGAGGCAAATACTGCGTCGATCTCGGATCGGTTGGTTGGTGGGCTTACCACCGTCCCATGTATTTCTCCGTCTATTTGTATCCTCGAGCTGGACGTCGGCGAGGGGTATGTTTGGGCCGTCCAGGTTATTGCTAGCAAATCCTAATCTCTCCGTCATGGCACCTGTGGTAGTATGGAGGGCGACATGGGAGAGATCATCGAACAAGCATTTCTCCGTCTATATGACGGAGCTATATAGAATATTTTTAAGAGTATGACTGCATACCTGATGGAGTAGTATGTATACCATAGTGTGTGCGTACATACCCATGGAGGTTTAGTACTTATACCATAGGACTATCAAGTATGGTATATTTACAAGTATATTTTAAGTGGATTATGGGCACATGTCTACGTGAAGTATATTCTTGACGGAGTGCGACCAGCTTCATCCAGTTGCAAATACAACACTATAAATCCTACTGGCAATATAACATCTCAATTTTGAAGTATCACCAAGAAAATAGAGTACACAAGAAATGCAATAATGTATTAACTTGAAACGGTAGCAGACTAGCAAGCCTGATATGTATTGAATGTACATTCCGGTAATTTATCTTTGATGCTACATATTACACCGGTTTGGAAAAAAAGTATCAAGTGATACTATAATATGAAAAGGTATCAAGCCATACTGCAATATGAATAAAGAAGTATCAAGCGATACTACGCTTGCAAATACTTGGAAGAAAGAAGAGTGCCTAACGGTACTCCATACTATGTATGCACACCAGAGACTAGAATACGTGCTGAGAAGCTGTAGCTGTTGTGGCGCCGCCACATGGGTGAAGACCCCAGGACGTCCATGACAATGATAAATGAATCAACGACCATGGCGTATCGCCGCAGGTGTCAAGTCCAGCCATCAAGAGAACAAGAAGTGAAGCCTGATACTTCTAACGCTTAATTGTTCAGTTCATTGATAATGACGACAACTTCATAGAATTGTAGGTCTGCGATGAACATTTCGTGCACAAACCGTATGTTGTTTTGATAGTGGTGCCTAGTATGTAGTGAGATCCATTAGTTCCTTCTGATACCTGCAGAAATAGACATTATCAAAAATCACCAATATACTTTGTTTTTTTGGAAGAATGAGTTTCCTTTTTAGATAGCTAAAAAGCAAATGACTGAACTCATTGAATTCAGATTAGTATGGTAACATAGCAGAGTTTTCCCAAGCAACTCATAGGAAGTATTAAGTGGTACTCTAATTGGAAAAAGCAAAGCATCAAGAGTCATACATTAATCTGGAAATATAATCAAGCAATACACACCTGACCTAGCAACTGTATCAAGTAATAATCTAATTAATCTGGAAAAAAATATATAAGTCAGACTCAACATGATAATGTATCCCGTTGCACTTTAGTTTGTAAAAAGTATGAAGCTATACTCAAATCTAGAAAATTTGTTCAGACTGTAATCTCAATAAGTATCCAATGATACTCATAGCTGATGAAGTATCTAATGATACTATTATCCGAAAAGAAATGCATGAAGCCATACTATTATATCTGATAAACAATAGAAAAGTCATATGGCAACACACCTGCTGCTGCTCGTATTCTCTAGTCAATGATAACAGAGACTCATCAGATTGTAGGACCTAAGACTTGGACTACGAGAACAATTTGGAAATTAATCTGGAAATTAAGGAGCGTAGGTGTATAATGCATATAGTTGATTCATTGGTTGGTGCAGATGCATGTATACACGCACCATTGGACTGAACGAATTATCACCATTACCTCATTGAGTTCCACAGCAGCTGGTTTCCGTCTCCATGGCATGCCAATTTCTTCCACCATGGCATGCCAATTCCTTCCTACATGCAGAGTTGCAAACTCGCACAAATGAGCACAGACAAGAACAAATCCGATGCGGCCGGCTCCATCTTCTATGCTGGAGGCGGGCTCGTACAATTGGGGACAGGCAAAAACAATCTGCTGCCAATCCGATCCAGCCTTGGATCAGGCTAAAAACAACTGAATCTGCAGACCCGATAAACAGTGGTGAGCGGTTTGTAATTAATTCCCACGGTTACTTCAGAACCTACCGATTGATCCCCTACCTCATCGATTTGCACAAGCAGCAGCAGCTCGTTCTGATTGATACCCCTGCCTCATCGATTTGCACAAGCAGCAGCAGCTCATAGCGGTCGCGCCGCCGCCGCCGCCGCCCGCCCGCCCGCCCGCCTGCCAGTCTGTGTTCTGCGTAGGATAAATGAGGACCGTGAAAAGGGTATCGGGGAAGGGGACGGAAATTAGCGGGTTCTGGCACCAGCCACCGTATCGGGTCCGCCCGTTTTCTTTCGTAAGCAAATTCCACTGCAGATGAGATAGGAGTAGCTACACGCGGGTGTAGAAAGGATTATATATATACAGGTGTTTATGTGTAGCCGGCTACTAATTCTGTAGCCAAGCCCGATCTCCATCCAGTTGGATCAAATTCGATCCCGCAACATCCGCGCACCCCGCACGGCTCCAAGCAGCACGGCTCGGCTCCCTAGGTCGAGCCCCCACCCTCGACTCCTCCCAGGCTCGCACGCACTGATCATTAACTTACAGGAAAACATGTCCCTAAATTTTATCTCATTTCCCATTGACACCGCCGCCCTGATTCCCCGCCTTGCAGGAAGCGCGATGCGCATCCCACCGGAGACGCCGCCGCTCTGCCTTTGTTGGCTGAGATCCCCTGGTTACCGCAGCTTCCTCAATGGCTTGCCAATTTCATCGAACAAAACCCAGATTCGTTCACCACCATCGACTCCCCGCAGGAACCTCGCGCTGGCCTGTGCAATTCGTCCAGAGATTGCACCGGCGTGCCTGCTGGAGTTGTTGGTTTCTGGGTGACCCGTCGATCCAAATCCAAGCCAACGGAGGGACCTTGAGATAAGCATTCACGTAACCCAGCCTCCCTCATCCAATCTGACGAATGATGCCCCTTGGTTTCAGATTTTTGCACACCGTACGTCCATGAGTTTTTAGCCTTTTTTAATTCTCTCATTAGCCGTGTATCATCCTGAATTTATTTGTCCACATGGTCTCAATGATTTTATGAATCTTATAGAAAAATTGCCAGCCTGCATATTTCATAATATTGTACTAGACCTTCAATGATCCTGCACATATAATTTACGACTCTTCGATTTATGTGGCTTAGCCGTATAATGTACTACTCTTCGAGTTCTGGTAAGTTAGCCGTATACTTTATCATTCTTCGAATTCTGTGGTTTTCACCAGGCTATGTAGCTTACTTGTTTACCTGCATATATGGATTCTCCATTGGCCAAAATCAGCACTTGCAGTTATCTTTGGACCTAAATGTTTTACCAAACTCATGGACTCATGTTAATTAGTTATCAGAAACTTTCTTTCTACTAAATCATATTAAAAAATCATAATCCATCTGATTCCATCGAGACTAGCAGCCGATTCCATTGTCTTCATTTACTCTTCATTATTTTACTGGTTTTCACCATTTACTAATTTATATTAATATGTTCTTGCAATGCCATAGCGCACAATACTTCCTAAGTTTACTATATGTTCATCTATACTTCACACTAGTAAACATAGCACATAGTTAATTTCTAAAATATTTTTTGCTGGCAATTTTAGTAAGTTTAACATACCTCAGATATGTAAGTAAACTGTTACAACAGTGCTTTCCTGTTTCATGACCTGAGTAGTTGTTTTACTTCCCTTTTTCCAGGAGATGAGGCCCCCTCGGCCAATGCAAGGGAGATTAAAATTATTCTCGGTAGAAACCACACAAGGGATTTGGTCCATCGATGTAAGTAACATCACTGGTGCTGGACAGCCACCCGCCGATGCTGCTGGACAGCCACAACCATCAGCACGACATCAACCACAAGTTCCTCGTGATGCTAATATGGTGAAGATCAAGAACATGCCTCCAGCCAGGAGTGTGTCTCAATCTCACCCTGGACCTAGCAATGTCAGAGATCTCCATGAAAGTGATGATGATGATGCTTTCATGGAACCCCCGCCATGGCGCCCTGTGCTCAAGAAACGATGCACCAATGCAAATGTAGTAGCCAATGCAACTGGGAAGGTACAACATAGTAATCTAGTCCCTCATTTAGGTGCTTTTTGAATCATTGTGATTACATGTTTTCGAACCAGTTTTTCTATCTTTGTCTGGCAGACTACCAAGAATCTAGTCAAGTATGCTCATGCTCCAACATCTCGCTGCGCACCTGCCATATTCAACGCATTCGTTGACCACCTGACCTTCAACCAGCGTATGCAGATCATAGACATGGGTTTTGGCGGACTCCTTGGTATATCTACAGAGAGGTTAGGGAGCAGAAAACTATTGAAGTTCTTGTTCGACAGGATAGACCCCAGCAGCATGGTAATTGAACTTGGCAAAAATAGGGGAATCCATGTGACCCCCTTCGCCGTGAAGCAAGTGCTCGGCATACCAGATATTGGTGAAGATCTACCTCTACAAACGAACAACCATGCATCCAAGGCGTTGTCCAATTTCAAGATTATGGTGGGTCTTCAAGAATCCCAGGACCTTCACGCGAGCCATCTCCAGAAGATCTTGAAGGATGATGCAGAGCTAGGCTCTGATTTGATTGACGATGAAATGGCAATAAGATTTTTCTTTATCATTGCTTGTAACAAGCTGCTGTTTCCTAGCACAGATAACAACATCAGATCCAAGGATGTTTACCTGACTAGGGACTTGTCTCAGTTATCGGATATGAACTGGTGCAAGGCTGTTGTGGATGACCTTCGATATGCTGCTCATGCATATCATACTGACAAGATAAAAAAGGGACCCCATCGCTCCCTGGATGTGCTATACTACTGATAGTGAGTATACCATTGTGACATTCATAACTCTGGAGTGATTTTAGTCAATCAATTACTGACATGTTTTTTAATTATTATTACAATTCAGTGATAAACTATCAGTATATGTTTTAAAATTTTTCATTGCAGATACTGTATTTGGACAACCTACAATGCAAACATCAGATTGAACACATGAACACTCCGCGTGTAAAGTACTTCGATCAAAATATTATACAAAAGATCACTTCTGCTGATAGGACCAAGGACCAACAAGGGAATGCTACGTTCGGGCTGTTATCAGTGAGTTCTATTACTCACTTGTTGTACATTTTTTAAATCTTATTTTCTACCTCCCTATTTTTTTGTAATGACACTGTTTCACTTCACTTTTGCCATGTGCAGCTTAAGAGCAGCATCAATACTTGCTAGTATACGACCCCTCACCCATTTTCAGATATGCCAGCAAACAATGAACCATTGGCAGCAACTGATTTCCCCCAGTATACTCGCAGAACTGGGTGGATTTGTTGATCAGATTGGTAGCAAGACATGGCAGGCGCAGGCAAGGGCAGCCATGGAAAAATTTGATGCCAAATCGAAGAAAGCATCAAGCTATATGAACATGGGGCAACACATGCTTCAGAATGCACACCAGGAAGTCATATGTAATCTGCGGGCAATTTTGCAGGAACAGGTGAATGGCAATATTGGTCAAGATCATCATCATCATCAGCCCACCGCTTTTGATACAGGTACTAAGATGAGTACGGCCCATTATCATCACTTGACATATGACACTTTCCCCACATTTATATCTTGTGTTCCAGGTGACCACCCAAACCAGGACAAGCCTATGCAGGTGCAACAGAACAGGGCACAAGAACCATTACTGTCAACCCCTGTAGAACTGCACCATATCCATGATGACAGTTCCCCTCGCACTGATGTAATAAAATACACGTGATTACTTTTTTGTGTCACATTCTTAATTTATCACCTGATTCTTCCCCCCCCCCCCCCCCCCCAACAGAATGTAGATTATGATAAGGACATTGAAGATGAACCTTCGCTTGTTTGCTCGCAGGTGACATATGTTGTTTTCAGTAAACAACTACAATATTTACTACATTTACTGTACTATCTTACATATTTTATTCCGCAAATGCAGCTTCACATAGGTGTGAACAGTGATCATGTAGTACCTCCTGTTGTTGTGGAAGGAGACACCGGCCCAGCCTTGCCAATTACTAGTATGTATTTTTTTTATTCCCTTCCTTCAACACTTCAACTATAATTTATTCTTGTCAGTTGCAGGGACCGACCAAAATGTTGATGATACAACCTTGCGTCCACATTCCCCAGTTGACCTCATAGAAGCATCTATTGTGCCTACTAGCCAGCCACAAGCTGCAGCTGCTAATGACAGTACAACACATGCAGGTGTTGTCTTTCAGACTCACAATCAAGAACCACATGAGGCGGCCCAAGTGAATGCTCCCATGGTTTGTAAATAATCTACCACCTATGTCTCATACATACATAATCCAATTTTTTGTAAATTTACTAATCCACATTATATTCCCACGGGTAAAACATCAGTTGGGAAGAATGGAGTGTCCCACTGATGATGCACTTGGCCCTGTTCTTTTCGGGCCTTGCACACAGGATGAGACCCTCCACGCTCCAACTGTTCTCCGGTCACAACGGCTTACAAGAAGGCCAACCATATATGTGTCCCCATTTAAAGGTGATCCACAACGTGCAAAAGTTCCATTGACAAAAGCACATGCTGTGAGGAAGAAGTTCGGGAATGGCATAAAGTGTGAAAGGTACTGTTTCATAAACCTACTCTGAAATATTATATGCTTCAAGCACACACCAACGAGTATTTCTGTACATACCAGTGATATTTTCATCCGCGTCGGCTTGCAAGAATTCAGTGGATCAGATATAATTGACTCATTCCTAGATGAAGAGATGCTTCCCACCGAATTCATATCCTACTTTGTTGCCTGCATGAGACACGATGAATCAGTCCACATGGCTGATGGCGCAGGGTATAGGGTGTTCCTATCTCCAGAGCTTTGGGTGAGTACCGACCTTCACTACTCCGCGATGCGACCAATTTTTTTATATATATTCTGATGCCATTAAAATTTTCATCTAGGAATATGTCAACATTGAGGAAGACGAAGACATTTCTCAATGGGAAGCACATGAGGCCATACCTATTTTACAACGTGATATTGAAGATGTTGATCCAACAAAAGTGAAACTAGTACGTACTCTCGAACCCCTCATGAAATTTTGCTTAAAGACTGCCCTATTACATCTTTGTCTTTTGTCATATGTAGTTCCTTTTGCCAATTATGGAGGAGGAGCACTTTAGCGTATACCGCATCAACTTCATACATGACCGTATAGATGTGCTTGATTCTTGTCCAGATGACCACACAGAATACCACCAAATTCTCGGTGACCGAATTATTCCAAGGCTAAATCTTCTGTTCCAGTTGGCCACAGATTACACAATGAAGCAATTTACTAGATTCAAGCGCCCCATCACAGATGTATGAATGCAGTCTCATGATAATGATTGTGGATTCTTTGCAATCAAATTCATGGAGCTTTGGAATGGTGAATCCTTCCATGTTCCAATCCTCACAGTAAGCCTTATCATTTTGTTACCAAAGCTCCATGTTCTTAACACTCGCCCATCTTCCTCAACCCTCATTTTTTCCACCACGGACTGCAAGAAAACATACGACAATACAGGTCTCAACTACTCTTCTATGGGATCTACCACCCAATCAATGAAGTCAAGAAGCTCCCTGCAGGACTTGAAGCCCACAGGCCTCGCCGCTGATCCTCATGGCACCTCTTTGTTATTATCAAATTAAATATGTGTACAAGATGACCAATTTGTTTAGCGCTTTCTCTTTATATTGGATAAAAACAATCTTTCCTTGGTTTTTGTTTGGATATGATTGCAAATTAGGTTATACGAAAGCTGATTTTAAGTTGACATTCTTTCTGTTACATTGAGTTTACATACAACCTTGTCTGGCTACCTATTTTTATTGTTGTTATTGCCTCCACGATTACACATTGCTATGTCTAGATGAATTACTATAACAACTAGAGACCAGATTAATCATTACTTCTATGCATCCAACTAACGGGTTACTATAATAACTAGACAACGAAATTTACATAACCCCATTACTGTAACTCTTTCATGGTCCCGTACATACATTGCTTCCTCTGATCCGCCTGACACCAAAGTGTAGTAACTCAATATTGTACTATATTATCCCTTTGGAATTACTTTCCCCTAAACACGCTTAATCTAGTTACTCAAGACTCTAGGTCGGCACTGCACGGCTTGTTGGTCTAACTCTACCACATGTCTCTTTTTCATCTGTCACATCAAGATAGAATTTCTCTTCGATCTAAATATAGATAGGAACTCTCTTCATCCGTTACTTCAATCTTGCATCAAGATTTATGTGATTTACGATAATTTGAATACAGCAAGCCAATAATTGGTATTTACTAATATTTTCAGCTTCCGGACATTTTTACAATAGTGATGATACATCAAAGTTCTCCAAATTTGAGTAAAAACATTTGGAATTATCATAACTAATCCATTTCACCCACCAAGATCCTATCTATTTTGGCAGCTATGAGGATGCTCAACGAGAATCCCAGTATAGTAACACAATGCACTTAATTCACAGGATCCATACACTAAATAAATGAAAAATTATATGACCCATTAAAGACAGTTCCAATCACAAATGACCGTAAAAATTATGCTAAACAAATAAATTATTTTGTGCACTAATGTATTGATCGCACTTCAATTACTTCGCCCTTCCAACACAAACATCTCATGCAACGGCATCAAAGTCCTCCTCCAGTTGCCTTTTTGTTGGCGGTCTCCCCCTCTTCCGTCCCATCTTGCCCCTCAAACTCTCGGAACCGCCTCTTTTCTTACCTGCATTTTCCGGATTGATATCACAACCCGTACTATAATGTCCCAAAGATCCGCAATATCCGCATGTTTGTTTGCCCTCGGCCTTACTTGTACTTGCATCATCATTAACAACTTGTTTCCCTCCACGCTTTCTACCCTTTGTAGTTGCCTCCTTTGGCACAGATTCTAAAATTGGTATCTCTTTTGGAACAGGTGGCGAATCACAAGGTTCACATCCAGTGTCATTTTCCACATCTGTCACATCATTTTGCTCATTAGAACAATTTCCCATATGCGATGGTACTGTATCCCTTGCAATACTTTCACCCCACTCAGCTAACGCACCCAGCTGCTCACAACCTCTCTCAAACCCAAAACTTGTTTTGCGCAATGCCCTGACAGTTGCCACTGCGAGATCTACTAACTTATTGGTCTTGTACTGATCCGTTTCACATCCTGATCCCTTAGTCACTGTGTCGTGCCTGTTCCATATTACCGTACTCCTCGCACTCCTAGTATATCGCTTCATGATGTATTCTGAAGGTCTATTAGTAATCTGTAGATACGTGAAGGCTTTAATAAGATGGGCGCAAAATAAGCCTGAAACATAGAAAATTAACCTTAATTAGTGACTCTTTTTCACCTACCAGCCTTAAACTTGCAAATGCTACATGGAAATTTTTCTAAAGGCCCCTCTTACCAGTATGCTCCCATGTCTTGCACTCACATGTATATCTACCTAACCTTGCATCAGCCTCCACTCTGAAAGAATGCTGAAACCACGCATACTTCCATGACTGATTCGTGTGGGTCACCAGGTAAACATCAACCTCAGTAGGATGAGGATCAATACGGAATGCGGTACTATACATATAAGTTTCCCTGTATTTCTTGTAAACAGCTCTTGTGTACACCCTACTTAAATGGCCATCAAAGGGTTGCAGCGTCAGCCGCAAATTACCAGCCTGTTTCATGTACAGCCAAAGAAACCATTTATTTCCCACAAAACAACATATATATTATTTTCAAAATGCTCCAAAGCAAAGCAATTATATTTAAACATGTTAAAACTAATCTACATACTGCAGCCACTATCAATATTACCTGCGACCAATGGGTTTCTCCAGCCGCCTTGTGATTTGTGCGTTCAATGAAGTCAAGCATCCTCCGTGCAAATTTGCTCATACATGTCATATGTCTTGTGAAGCCGCTACTCTTGATCATCTTATTAACACTCTCACTCCTCTGTGTAGAGGTCATCCTGCCACAATACAAGGGCTTGAAGTAAGCAGCAACCCATAACTCCCTGCTGTCCCATAGTCCCTTAATAGTATCATCCTCCCCGATACCATACTCAGTCACCAGCTCATTCCATGCAGCCTCAAATTCCCGAGGTGTAACTGGGTGATTGATTACAGTAAGGAGCTTTATCTTTAGACCATCGTGCTTCTTGTACAGATCTTTCAGCTCTGCTCTGTATTTCTTCAACATGTGCCACCGACACAACCTGTCTTGTGTTTTCTTGAACACCTTCTTCATCGCCGCCGCCATTGCACTATCCTGATCTGTGACACAAGAAAGGTCACAAGGTTACCAAACAATTAACCTGTTATACCACTTATAAAATTCATCAAAAAAAATATTTGTCACCTGTAAGTATACACCTTGGGTCACGGCTGCCGGACATACAGTTTTGGAATGCCCCAAACAACCACTCAAATGTGTTAGCTTGCTCATCCTGCAATAGTGCTTGTCCAAACAGAGATTCTGCAGTTGATGGTTCGACCCAACAAACATAGCTAAAGGCATGCTGTACATTGTACGTGGTGTCGAATGTAACCACATCTCCAAAATCTCTATATTCTGCACACTGGCTTGCATGACTCCAAAACACATTCTTAATCACGTTATCACTGTCGACCTGCACCTCGTAGAAGAAATATTCATTCTAGGCCTTCATCTCCTTGAAGAACTCAAGAAGCTTTGGTATATCATTTTCCCTCTCTTCCCTAGCAGCTGCAGCTTTCCTGTAGTCATAGAAAACATTTATCAGTGCAATTACAATGATTTCCATTGACCAAAAAGTACCCAACACATTTTAAAACATGTAGAAGTTACCTATTTTTCAAGTCCATTTCAGTGAATGTGAAGTTTTGCCGACCACCATATAATTCCGACAGCACATTTACCGTAGTATTGTGGGAAGCATCACACCTATGCATCTGATCTACAATCCCCATGACTACAGGGTCCTTGTTCTTCTGTGTCCTCAAGTATTGTGTTAAGGCCGGCGACGGATGCAACGGGTGAGTGTGCTCTAACCTTATCCTCTCAAAAAACCAATATCCCTTCTTCTGGTTCAATTTAACATTCACAAATGCCTTGCACTCACACCTCATTGACATTTTCTCACGTACCCGTTCCTCACCGCTTGTAGAACTCCCAGTGTCCTTGTTTATTGCATGACATTTCCAATACTGTCTTATGAGTCTTGGTTATACGCACATCAAAACCTGCCGTGCCCGCATAGTTGTAGTAGAACTCTTTCGCTTCACCGCTGCTCTCAAAACGCCAATCCTCATTAGGCACAATTGTGCCTGGCAACAAGGGATCCTGTAATAATGTAACAATATTCACAATCTACTACTACAAGTAATCTAGCAAAAAATTTCTTTTCGTTGCACTGCCATTGCACACTGATCGCTGAAACAAATTATCATCATGCTATATTGTCCTCAAAAGAATTAGATATAGCAGGAAAAGACTAGAAGCTAGACAAGCAAACTCACATGTGTGTATGTCCTCTCTGGTTCAGGGGTCACCATGGTGCCTGGTGTCACAGGTTGAAGAGGGGTCACCGCGGCCAACCTAGTGGTGTTTACTGCCGGCGCCGGGGACGCAAACGGTGCAGGGCATGGTGATGCAGCATAATTACCCGTTTCGGTTCCCTGCGATGCTTGCGGGGCCGATGATCGAACCTGCGTCACCTCCGGCTGGCCCTGCGTCACCTCCGGCCGGCCCTGCGTCACAGGCGTTGTTGCCGTCGGGCAAGGGAGGACAACCATGGCTGATGTCGTAGAAGCCTCACGAGCAGCAGAGCACGCAGTGGGCATCCATGAAGCTGATTGAGTTACGACATCCATGGAAGGTTGATCGGTTTGGGAGGTGGACAGTGGATGGTTGTGCAGCGACATGGTGCGCGGCAACACGACGGATCAGACTCACCTTCTGCCGTGAGAGCAATCAAAGGTCGATTAATGTTGTTAATGCAGTGACAAAGGCCGCCCGCTGTCAGTGCTCCTGAGATCACGCAGTGCGAATTAATATCGCCAATGGGGATTAAAAGAATTATATATGTCGTAATAATAACCATGATCCTCTCGTAATGCACGGCTGGCTCGCGACAACATGGGACGGACGAACGCGACCAAAAATGGTGACAGCAGGATCGGACCAGCGCTGGTACATCAAAACTAGAAGATGCTAAATTGCACAAAACTATAGTTTATTCTCGTAACCATTGTGTACCGGCATAGTATTACCATGTCACGTGTATATACAGCACAATTTAGTTCCTGTTGGGCAGCTGCACATGCACGACTATAAAATTCAGTACGACATGCACATCGTTTGTTAATTCGTTTAGTAGTAAAATATGCAGCGGTAATCATGGAACGGGATTACGAGAGTACAGCTCAGATGTAGCATGCATCGGCTCGTTCGTCTCTCATACGGCTCGGTGGCTTGGTGCCTGCTTGGCTCCGCGGGTTACCGTAATTAAATCAGAACGCGTGAGGGAGCCGGACGAGGACGCGCAGTAGAGGTTGGGTTCGTGGGTTGGTTCAGTCGGTTGGCTTGGCTACAGAATCACTTATTCTATAGCGGGCTACAGAGTATACTCTCCGTGTGTGTGTCTATATATATATACCAAAAATAACATGGTACCGGGGTGTGTAGTAGCGCACGTCCTCAGGTTCGTGCGATCTGATGCTTGGAGATCGTAGCTAAGCATAATTAAGGACACGCACCAGTAGTTTTGCAGACTGCAGTCATGCAGATGTCGGGTCAGATGTCAGATGTTCAGTTGGAAGCAGCCGTCGATTGGTATGGCATGCAGTTACATCCCAGCAAAACGGCTGACATCAATGCATGCCTTGAATACAAACGGAAGGTACCTTTGTTTCGAGTTAACGAGTATATCCCAGTCGACACACTTGTGTTTATGGATCAAAAGCTTTCCTTGCACCGCAAATATCAAATACACTCGTCCTTTTCAATAGCACAGCATCATTTTCCGCGTGAGAATTTAACGTCGTGCAAAATACACACCATGCATTGAGAGTATGCTGGTGGAGCATGCTTTCTACTGTTGCATCTCCTCTACCACGCTGCAAAGAAAATAAACTACTAAGCACTACAGGATGCAATGCAAAAGAGAGATGCCAGATTGAGCATCCCGGTGAACTCGACACCACTTCGGCAGAACAGCGGGCATACGCACGTACATAGCGGCCATAGTCACGGGGTGCGGCAGCACGCCATCACCACGCCGGTGACCGTCTGGACGCCTGCCCCGGTGCCCGCTCGCCGCAACGTGTTCGTGGTCACGGGCCGCGCGAATCTTCAAAGTGCTGGGTGCACGGGGAACGCGTTGGTTAACGGGCAACGATGGGAAACGACCTTTTACCATTTTTGTGCATCGACGTACTAACTGGACTCCATTTCAGCAGGCAATACTCTAGCCTTTTGCGGCTGCCCACACAGGATTCCCCGGGTGATCATTGGCTTCCTCTACTACACTTCCCTTAGATGGGCAGCTAGAGATGCGCCAAAGATCAGCAAGGATCAGACTCTGGCGTTGCAGACTATTGGTGTACCGGGTCGAGGGCTCCCACAGCTGCGAGGGGTTGGAAGAGGCTTGATTCTTATTCCAGTATCTCTTTTTTTTTCAGCTTATTCTCGCAGTGCGATGGTGACTGGTGCGAAAAAATTTCGATTCCGATTCCCGCCACTCGAAGATCGCGACAACATCCCGCCATTATATATACAAGAAGCAAGGGGCAACACTTGGTGTGGGAAAGGAGTTGTGTAGATCCAGCCAAGCCTCGGCAGCATCCAGTGCTCTTAAGGAGCGCCCCCAGGAAGGAGGAGCCGATGGTGTCCGCGCTCCATCTAGCTTCCTTCTTGTATCCTGCAGCAACTTTCTAGCTAGCTAACACGGGGATATGACCCTTTTCAGGCAGCTCGTCACAACCAAAGGATGCACGGGAATTTTGTCCTGACGCCACATCACCATGACACGCAAGCTGAGAGTACAAGGTCGGCCACTCATCTCTCCCAACTTTTGTTTGCCGGCTGACAAAGGCAAATACCGAGAAGGGCCTGATGGTAGGGAGCTTTTTTTAGTCCATTTATGATAGTTTTCTTGGCCGGTGTTCTTCAGTTTCTTCATTCCACTCCTTTGCTTCGATATGTGCTTTTCTAGCATTTCAACGCGGAATACACCTCTACGTGCATGCTCGAAGAAGAGGAAACGGTGGTGCTGGCGAACGCTGACTGGAGCTTCATCAACACCGGTGTAGTGATCACGTCAACTTCTGGTTTGCAAACAAGCACATCCTCAATACTAGTCATGAAATACAGAACGTCTTCTGCGTCTATCTCGGTAATGCATAAGAAGACAGGGGCTCCAAGGTGGGCAAACGCAATGAAAGTGCGTGTGAGGAATGGGGGCTCAAAAATTGTGCAGATAGCGGCCACGATGCACGATACATCAACAGAAGGTTGTGATGCCAACGTGCAAGCTCTAAGTATCATTGGTTCACCCATGGGGTAAGAACCGCAAATCATAGTGTCTGGCAAATCGTACTGGACGTTTGTTTTCACGTTCAGTATTGCATAGCCGCAGCTCTGCCCGGCCGCGACGAAAATCCACCCCCCTTCATACGAGCCTATGAAGCGAGAGGCGCAATGAGAAGGAGGAAGGGGTAGTTTGTGTGGACGCTGGCTCAAGAGACAGAAAAAATGGGCCTTTCTGATTACAACAGGCGGAAGCAAGCGGGAGCGGCGATAAGAGAACTGCGGGGGCCTCTTTTTTATCTGCAAGAGAACTGCGTACGAACGGTCGGTAGCGGCACACGAGCTGCTGCGTACGAAAAGCTGTCCTCAACCTTTCATAACTTTACACTGCATAGGAAAGAATAGATCAATCGAAAGATGCATGGGCAACCAGAGGATGGACTCAATAAACTAGCTTTGCCGTCACATCACCGCACACCACCTGCCCACTTGCGCCAGGCAAACGCTGGCGTTTCCAAGGAATCCAAGTGCTAGAGAGAATCTGATGCCCGCCATGCACCCAAAAGAAGCACGGCCGCCGTGTGATTATAATCAAACAAAGAATTTTTTTTTTGTACAAGATGAGCTCATAGTCTTTAACCGTTTGTTCTTTTTAACTCCTAGCTAGAGTCCAAAGCATGCACCTGGCCACCTGGAAATACCCAAACCAAGCAAAAGATTATGAGATAGAGAAACTGAATATAAATGTCCTGAGACAAAATTTAAAGATAGGAACAAAATTAACAGAAAAATTTAAGAGGAATTTTGGGACAAATGAAAGTTACGCATGAAACTAATCCTGAGACATACGCGTTATGCCGTCTATCGATTAGAATCACACACACGCTCAATATAGCCTCCGGTCAGTGTAAATAAAAAGTAACACACTTTTATTAGACCAAATACAAAGCACAGACTCATGATCATTCGACTAGACGGCGGTACAAGGTAAACTGGCATAACAATACCTGACACAACACTAAACAAATCACTACTCAAACCGGACCAGCGTACAAATAGCAAGCAGCATTGGAATGCTTGGAAGTACCAAACAGGCGACGTGTAGCTGGACGGCGGCAGCCGCCACTCAGACCATCTTTTCATAGCCATACCTTCACCCAGCCAGCACCCGTTGTCAAAGCATGGATACTTTCGGCCGTTGTAGCCATAAGCAATCATCGCTGGCATGTTGAAGCCATCATCATCGTGGAAGTAGATCCCAGGGCGCCCCTCCTTGAAATGAGATGATTCAATTGACCTTGAGCAGCCCCTTCCTACAAAAATCATCCTCCCGTCCAATTCATTGTATTCTGGAGTGCAGACAACAATGTCCTCTAAGCTGGTCAAACAATAGAAAGATAGCCCTATATAGATGATGTCCTCGACATCGACCTCACTGACACATGAGAAAACAGATGCTCCAAGCCTAGAAAATGCAACGAACGTGCGAGACAGAAAAGGTGGCTCAAGTGTTGTGCATATAGCTCCAACAACGCAAGTTGGTGGATGAGATGGCGAGCCAGATAGCGTAGCTGCTCTAAGAACCATTGGCTCCCCTAACGGGAAAGCACTGCAACCAACCTTAGCTGGGAGATGTATCTGGACACGGGTGCTCAAGTTTATGATTGCATAACCAGCACTATGACCAAACGCAACAAAAGGCCAGCCACCAGTGTAAGCACCAATGAAACGAGTATTAGAACAAACATTTCTTAAAACTTAACTCAACAGGATCTAACACCTAAAATATGAGCACAACCTATAGAATAAAACTGAATAACGAAGAAGGCTTTTAGATCTCGACCGCCAGTCATTGTATGGGCCGCTGAGGACGACATCTCGGCGGTGGGTTTTGTCGGGGACGAAAACAGATCCACCGTAGTCGTTCCCGTAGATGTTCCCGACGTAGACGTAGTAGTCGATCTCGCCGGGTATCGTCTTCCTTCCGGCCTATACCGGCACTATCCGGTGTTGGACGGCAAGCGGAGGCGGTGGCCTTCAGGTGGCTCCAGCGCCGCCGTGGATCGGGACGGCTGTAGTGGGCGGCTAGGGTTTTTGAGTCTGATTAGGTTAATCAAAAAACGCCGGGTCCCACTATTTATTATGGCGCTGAGCGACCTGGGGCCACAACCACGAGTTGGGCTTGGGCCTCCGATCAAGGCGCGTAACGGGCTTATTTCTTTTAGGCCTTTTTGACCACCCAAAAGTTCCAACATTCTCCCCTTTGGTCTAAAGGCCTAAAAACTGACACCAATCTTAGAGTGGAGTTATGTAAAGAAATAATGTATCACAACAGTGTATAATCCTATTGTGATACAATTATCCACAATGCATTAAACCACTTATCATAATGGGAGGCGGTTGTCTTATGACCCTTTTAAGTCCAAGATCACAGGCTATCCAATAGTTCCATGCCGGCGATTAGCTCACGAAATTGATTGGGAGGTAAGTCTTTCGTTAATGGATCCGCGAGCATTTCCTTAGTAATTATATGCTCTAATTCAATAGTACGATCTTGGACTCTATCTTTCACAACATAAAACTTAATGTCAATGTGCTTGGCACCACCACTTGACTTGTTGTTACTAGCATAGAAAACTGCGGCTTTATTATCGCAGTATAACTTTAGTGGTTTGCTTATGCTGTCTACCACTCTTAATCCGGGTATAAATCCTTTGAGCCACACAGCTTGCCCTACGGCCTCATAACATGCCACAAACTCAGCCTGCATGGTTGATGCTGCAGTAAGTGATTCTTTGGAGCTTTTCCATGATATTGCTCCATTCGCAAGTGTGAAGACATAACCTGATGTCGACCTTTTAGTGTCAACACAGCCTGCGAAGTCGGCGTCTGAATAGCCAACTACTTCTAAATTCTCAGTTTTCTTATATGTGAGCATATGATGCTTAGTGCCCTGCAAATAACGCAAGACCTTCTTGACCGCTTTCCAGTGATCCATTCCTGGGTTAAACTGATATCTACCAAGCATCCCGGTAATAAAAGCTAAGTCAGGGCGTGTACATACTTGTGCGTACATAATGCTTCCAACAGCTGAAGCATATGGAATCGAACTCATTTGATCAATTTCTAATTGATTCCTGGGACTTTGAAACTGCCCAAACTTATCGCCCTTAACCACTAGAGCAGCTGTGCCTGAACATTGATGCATATTATATCTTTTAAGAACCTTCTCTATATAAGCCTTTTGAGAGAGTCCTAATGCACCCTTAGATATGTCTCGATGTATTTCAATGCCCAGTACATAAGAGGCATCACCGAGATCCTTCATATCAAAATTCGATGAGAGAAAACCTTTTGTCTCATGCAGCAAGTTCTTATCGCTGCTTGCCAATAGGATGTCATCCACGTATAAAACTAGGATGATGAAAGAGCTCCCCTTGATCTTAATATATATACAATTATCCACTATATTTTCAACGAAGCCCAATTTCTTAATTACTTCATCAAACTTTAGGTACCATTGTCTGGATGCCTGTTTCAACCCATAAATGGATTTCTTTAGTCTGCATCCCAACTGTTCTTTGCCTTCCACAACGAAACCTTCTGGTTGCGCCATGTATACATTCTCATGCAAATCACTATTTAAGAACGCAGTTTTAACGTCCATCTGATGCAACTCGAGGTCGAAATGAGCTACTAGAGCCATAACAATTCTGAACGAGTCTTTCTTCGAGACGGGCGAGAAGGTCTCAGTATAATCAATTCCCTCTCGCTGTGTGAAGCCCTTAGCCACAAGCCTTGCTTTGAAATGTTCAATCTTCCCTTTGGAGTCATACTTAGTTTTGTAGACCCATTTACAGCCCACCTTCTTAGCTCCATCAGGAATCTCTACTAAGTCCCATACCTTATTTATACTCATAGATTTCAGCTCTTCTTCCATAGCCTCAATCCACTTGTGGGAGTGCTCACTATTCATAGCCTCCTTGAACGAGTTTGGATCATCAACCTTCCCCATGTCATGTGCTTCTCCACTCATGTACACATAATCATTGGAGATAGTAGTTTTCCTCTCTCGTGTTGATCTTCTCAGAGGTTGTGGCTGCTCCACTGGAATAGGCTCAGCAATGCCTTCTTGTTGTGCCTCTGATGTCCCAGCGGCGGTCTGATCCTATACTTCCTCAACAGGTTCTGCCACAATTTCATTTTGATGCTCATCAGCCACATTCTTATGCTCACTTATGACAGACGCTTGTTCCACATTCACTTCTGGGAAATCAACTGTCTGAGCTGGTGGTGTATTCTGAAAATTAGGCAAAATAGGTATGTAATAATCACGAGTCAGCGGTGTAGTATCATAAGTCCGCATTTCCTCGAGATCGATTTGCCTAGTCTCAGTACATCCATTTTCCTCTAAGAATATTGCATGTCTCGTCTCAACAAACTTAGTAGTACCCTTAGGACAATAAAATCGATATCCCTTTGATCTGTCTGGGTATCCAATAAAATAGCAGCTCTCTGTCTTAGAATCTAATTTTCCAAGTGACGGATTAAATAACTTTGCCTCAACTGCACAACCCCAGATATGAAAATAATTAATGTTGGGTTTCCTACCAGTCCAAAGCTCATAAGGCATCTTAGAGACTGACTTACTAGGAATGCGATTATTTATATGCGCGGCAGTTTTCAGCGCTTCCATCCATAAACTCACTGGCAGTGTGGAGTTGCTTAGCATACTGCGCACCATATCCATTAGAGTGCGATTTCTTCTTTCTGCCACACCATTTTGCTGAGGTTCACCAGGAGTTGAGTACTGTGCTACTATTCCATTTTCTTGAAGGAATCTAGCAAAAGGACCTGGGATTTGTCCATATGTGGTATGTCTCCCATAATATTCACCACCTCTATCTGACCGTACCACTTTAATCTTTAACTGATGCTGATTTTCTACTTCAGCTTTAAAGATTTTGAACTTATCAAGTGCCTCGGATTTTTCTCTTATGGGGTAAATATATCCATAACGGGAGTAATCATCAGTGAATGTTATAAAATAACCAAAATCATCCACTGACTTAACATTAAATGGGCCGCAGATGTCAGTGTGAATTAATTCTAATATTCCTGAACTGCGCTTAGCTCCATCCTTCTTAATTTGTTTTGTAAATTTCCCCTTAATACAATCAATGCATTGGTCTAAGTCAGAGAAGTCTAATCTTGGGAGTATCTCTTCTCTAATGAGACGCTCCATTCTCCCCTTCGAAATGTGGCCTAAACGGGAATGCCACAATTTCGATGAGTCTCGTTACCTCTTTTGCGTTTGTGACTAATTTCGCTTACATTCATCACAGAGACATTAGTATGGGATAGTAAGTAAAGATCATTGTGTAAAGGTGCTCGATAAATAATGTCACCATTCAAACTTATTACATATTTGCTGTCACCAAAAGTGCATAAATAACCATCTAATCTAATTTAGAAACAGAAACCAAGTTTCTCTCAATAGACGGAACATAAAGGACATCAGCTAAGTGAAGAATAAAGCCGCCACTAAGTTCTAATTGAAGAGCTCCAATGGCCTCCACGTCGGCTTCAACGCCATTTGCGACTCTTAACCTTCGAGTCCCCTTTCTTATAGTCAGCACGCCAGACAATCCCTGTGAGAAATTTGTGACATGAATGGTGGCACCAGAATAAATCCACCAAGTACTTAATGGGAAATATGCATAAAAGGACTCATCGACTATAGAAATGATGTCGTTATTACCTTTTCTGTCACACCACGCCTTAAACTTGGGGCAGTCTTTCCTCTCATGGCCCTCATTATCGCAGTGGTAGCAGATAAGCTTCTTAGAAGCAGATGGATCATTCTGCTGAGGAGTTTCACAAGGTTTCTTACCCTTCTTTGGCTTATTTGGGCAGGATGCCCTCTTATTTCCTCCTCTTTGTCCCTCATGTCTTACGACGTTGGCAAAATCGGGGTTCTGGGAGCGCAGCCGTTCTTCCTCTTGAGCACATTTAGATACAAGCGTGGTGATGTCCCACTTCTGATCGCTTGCATTATAGTTTATCTTAAATGGCTCAAAGATTGATGGAAGTGACATCATGACGTGGTGAAGCAGCGCTGCATCATTAAGGGGACAGTCGAGGTCTCGAAGCTTATCCCTCATGTTGACCATGCCCATAATGTGCTCTCTTATACTGCCTTACCCATTATACTTAGCCTTCACGAGCTGAGATAAGAGAGTGCTAGCATTGGCCTTGTCAGACCCCTTAAAGTAGCTCTCAATCTTATCCATGAAGTCCTTAGCATTCTTAGGCTCTTTGTCAAGAGCTCCCCTGATGGAAGGGTTAATGGTCATGTTCATAAGACTTAAGGCCACTCTGTCAGAATGCTCCCAGCGCTCTTTTTCTTTCTCATTAGCAGCAGTGCGTGCAGCAAGGGTAGTATCCTCAGTCCCTTGTGACACTTGTCAAGGTGTACTCCATTAAGATGCAACCTTTTAAGCCTGCAAGAACTGGCTCCCAGATGAGGAAACGGGAGGGCAACCCCAGAGGTACCCGAGATCAGAACTTCGAGCACTTGGGGGCAGTACATGATGCCACGGCGAACCCATCGATCCACAACACGAAGGCAATGACGAGTAGCATTTAACCGGAACCTATCCAGCGATACGGTTCCACTGCGGAACAAGAGCAGGCTGGTGGTGAAGTCCTCAAACTTGCACCATTTCTCGCTCAAGTCGCCGCCAGAGGTCCCGGTGGTGATCCCGAACTCCCGCATGTCGATGTTGACGCAGGGCGCGGTGCGCCAGAGGTGCCTCCACCGCCGCGACAGCGCGCTGGTCCGCACCGCCTGCGGGGCCGGGAGGAAGGACAGGACGGCGTGGAGGAGGTCGTCAGGCAGCGCGCTCAGCCGGTCCCCGGAGAGGCACTCTGCGCTAGCACGCTTCGCAGATCGCGTCGGCGGCATCTCCTCTTCTCTTCCCCTGCAGCAGCTACTTGATCACCTTTCGGCGATTGATTCATCTCACAGGGCAGCAAGCGAGGCCGCCACGCGCTCTGGATCCCCCGAGGCCGTCCCGCGCGAGCGCGCCGCCGCAGCGTCAGACTCACAGACCCCCAAAATCTGGGGATGGTCCGGATAAGGAGAAGCCGCACCGCCGGAGACGGCATCGCGCCAAGGCCGGTCGGGTCATCAGGCTGCGAAGGCTGAATCCGGCGGTGGTTGGTGTTAGGGTTTGGAACGTGCGGCTCTCTCTCTCCTTCCTCCTCGAAACTGAACTGACAAAAACTGAGCACGCTGGGGGAAGAAGAAGGAGAGGCACCGGCAATAATTGGGCCGAAATCTGAATGCTTCGCTCGCTGGGCCCCGGCCGGCTCGATGATTGGGCCGAGCACGCGTCGCAGGCCATCATGGGCCGCAGCCGTCCTCAGGCCATCATCATCCCCGACTCATGGCGCCGCAATGTCACCACCTCTTTGCCGCCTCAATGCACCGCCTCACCTCTCCCTCGCGATCTCCCCTCTCTTCCATGGCATCTGCAACGACTCGCTGGTGGGCATCGGCGCTTGCGCGGCGAGTTTGCCCACTCATGGCGTCTCTTGATCTACCTGTCACTCGTGTCTCCCGGTGTGTCTTCTTGAACTGATGCTAAAATGTGCGCCTTTTATTTTTTTGGTTTCTGTAGTTTTGGACGTGGATTGCAGCGACCTCTGGGCTTTTTTTTTTACCCTTCTCATGTTGATTTCTCAAGGAAAATGTGGGGGCGAATGCGTTTCCTTGTTCTGATGCTGAAGTTTGCGGCAACATCTAGTTTTGGGATCTGAGGATTCTAACCAATTTTGGGTTTTGATCTACCGTTGCTATATTGGGTTTTGAGGGCAAATGGGGAAAAAATTAGTTATAACCATGACGCCGAAAACCGAGAGAAAAGAGTGGAAAAAAAAGAAATCGATTTCAGGCTTGGATAACTTTGCATTACGATTTGAATTCCGACTGATGGTACCATCTTATTTATGTCGGATGCTGAGATTAGCCTTTTTTATCCTCTTTGGTGATAGGCGTCCTTGTGGATCCCGGTACATGGCCACCATCAGTCAAGTAAAAGGCGATGAGTCTGGGAAACCGAACAGGCTCTCTTCTGCCAACGTCAAACATGATACACAGGAGCAAATTGTGAAGCACATTGGCTCTGAGGAAGATGGGAGGAGCCCAACGGAGGATCACATGGGGAAAATCGTGGTCAGTGACAAAGAAGAAGACAGTGATGATGAAGGATATACCGTGAATAATATACTTGCATATAGTAGACATCTTGATGGTTCTATATACAGGGGTATGGATACATGGTTATCGTATTGCAGACCGTAACGAGAGTAAGCCAAAAAAAAAATCTCTTTTCCTATTTTTATTTGTTTATTTAAACATAGCCTATATCTTTCCATGTATATCCTACAACTCTACATATTTTATTGTGATCATAGAGATCATTGTACATAAGGAGCCATGTGCAAACCTTCCTCTCCTTCCTCAAGCTTGGACGATAGTAGCACTTCCACCCAAACTTGCGCTTTACTTTTGCAGGCCCTTCAACTTGGCACTGTTTGCAGATGTAGCAATTTGCTATGATACCTGACGGTGCAAAGACTGAGGCAGCACGTAGAGCTTTGATATCATGAACCGCTAGCACTTTGTTTCATGCTACGTAATTGCATAAATGCCCAAATGCCCGTGTGAAGTTGAATAAAGTATTGCTTTCTCCCTGAAATTTGCTTCCATACCAAACCCTGCAGCAACAGCGTGACCATGACAAAGCCTTTCAGCGTGTATTTGAACAACAGAAATACACAGGAAACTGACAGATATAGGTGCAAGTAACAATCTGATGGGCAGTCACACTGCTCTAGTTATCATTAGATTTAATTTTAAAGTCTCCACACGTGCAGCACTGCAGCCACAATCCACCAATAATACGATTTTCCAGTCTGCAGGCACACACTAGCAATATATAGCATAAATCCTCAGGCAGTTTGCATACTATACCTTGTTTGCTATAGAGGTAGTCGGCTCATGAGTTATTATTATTTCCTCCTCATACTGTTAGTCCAAGCATCTTTCTAGCTTTTCTCTATCTTTGTAGGCTTAATTCCAGCTTTTCTGAACTTGCATCCCTTCTTGTTATGCTTCATTCATTGCAATATAAGTGCAGTGTATTCTGACTCCATGATTGGACGTCTTGTTTCTCCCTGGCACCTCGTGATGTTTGCTTTTTGGTCCTACCCGCATTTTTGTCACGCGAAGGGGGTTTATAGGAGGCCCATTAGTCTTTATCTCATTCACTGGAATCCCTTAATATAAGTGGAATAATCCTTTTGCCATATGCTTGTATGTGATACTAGGAGTTGTATCCTCCTCTTCTGCAGTGATACTAAAAGTTACTGACTAGCATCAATGCAATCTCATCTAAATAGATGGCACATGTTGTATGATTTGGGACAAAAGAATCCATACAATCTGTGAATATATCCCCTTTTATCCTTATTAACCTCAAACTCAATCTTTCACTGGAAGCAACCGATAAGCTTTTCAAGGCAATGGTTTCTTTGGGTCTTTCCAAAGAAATCTTGTGGTAGCAAAATCCTAGTAAAAAGAACATGGATTGTTTCTACTTAGTAGATTAAAAGGATCGGAAAATTTTCCAATAGGGCCACGTAATCCTTAAACAGGATATTTAGTTTTTTGAATATCAATCAAGTTTTTGCTGTATTTATTTCCAACAAATTTACACTATGACTTTACTTTTTTATGAAGCTCAGTTGGAAGCAATGGCGTTATCAGATCCCACAGATTGTATCATTCACAATGGAACTTGCATGGAACATTGTCCTGGTAGCATGCTGCAATTTTTCTCATTACAGTTGGCTAAAATGCCTGTGGATGGTGGATTAGTCAAGTTGTATGGATATATGGCAGTGCGGGATGATGTGGATGCATTGCTCAATTATATTGTCAATTTTAGCAGGGATGAACCCATCATTGTGGAGCAGGTGCACATGATCACATCCATACTTATCTGCAATTATTTCAAGGAATAAGTCTCCCTCACCCCCTCTCTATCACCATCATGCTCTTTGTAACCATATTCTTGTTTAATACGTGGTAAAGATCTTGGTTATCTGTTGTAACTATTCCTTCAAAAATGATGTTACAAGTGAAAAATCATAAGGGAAGCATTTAGCTTCAGATATTTCTTACTTTAATATGAACAGCTACTGAATATAATAATTTTGTAGGGTTCTCTCATCAACTTGGCTGGCCCTAAGCGAGGGATAGACATAGTGGACTTTGCTCTAATCGAATACGACATGAGGATCAAGACAGCCGAACAAGAAAAGGATGACCTACAGCTCATCGATGGTGCAACAATGATAGGCCCTGCAGGCAGATGGAATTGTCCATTTACAATTCGCATCGGTGGTGATTCTGGTGCGGTTGACCTAACTTTATCACGTCTTGCATCTGCAGTTGAGGGGACTATAGAGGTCCTCATCTCGGAAGTGCAAAGCAGTTTCAACTTGTCTCTTGCATGTGTAACCAGTGGGTTGAGTAAGGAAATCTGCCTCTTTGATGGTGCCATTGCTGAGTCATGTGGCTTAAAGAGGTCTGGTTGCTGTAGTGAGGGATTCTTTGATAGACTTGAAATTCAAATTAGGCTCACCATCATCCAGTTCCGACCAACATTGCTGTTCCTTCAAGTCGAAAACCCATGGGAATGATACTGAAGAAATAAAGACTCATTTTGCGTTAATCTCAGCGAAGGTGACTTGGTCGACTTTGCCTTGGCAACCAGAATGATGACAACTTTTCTGTTTCTGTAACTAGTGGGCAGACTAAGAACTTAGGCAGCCTAGTCCTGGAATTGTGACAGCATTCACAACTCCATAAACTTAGGTGTTGCAAACTTGTATTGGAAACTTCTGTAGCAAGCAAGTCTTTGTACTATCTATTTACATATCCAGTTCAGTGGCTGTGGATGCTCCACAGTCGTGCAGTGCTGTTGTTTTACATCATGTTTCTTCTGCTCGTATTTTAGTGGTAGGGGTTAGTTTAAAGTACGAGGAATTTGCAGCCATACATCCATAGAGCGGCTTCTCTTATGATCCTCTGGATGAGAATTGAGAAAGCGAGAGAGAAGGATGTGTATACATGACTGAATGTTCAGTTCTAGGTCTGAATTATGTGTATCGTGCTGGCTGTAGCTTAGGAATCATGCACTTTTTGTGGTTTTAGTTTCTGTTTGATGCTCTATTATTAGATTCATGTACAAGACAGGTTTATTCTTGAGTGAAATTGCTCCAGATTCCTATGGTTTCAGTTGTATTCGTCCATTTGTATGTGTACGCATTCTACCTGAAGGCAACTCTTGGGGATCATGTAAGGGTTCTCTAATACAGAGGTCTAGAAGTGAGAAATCCTCGAGCTTTACAGAACGAGAGTTCGCTTTACATGCAACCTATTCATTTTCAGAACAAATATGGCCTTTCTTCTGCCAGTACATTACCAGGTAAGTTGAGTTGCCAAATGCGCCATACAATTTCACCACCTAGAAACATGACGCATGCAAGCGGGAAGGCGAGAGTATTCTAGGACTCAAGAAGGGGCCTATGCTACTAGAATCTTCAAACTTTCTTCACCGTGATGATACTATTCTGTAGGTTGCTCCAAATGCCAGATAATTTGTTCTTGATTTCAGTCCACGTCAATTTTGTACACTGCAAAGTTAGCTTGTCCAGACATTCCGAAGACATGTGCATTGGATGTGCATGTGCCATTCTTTTCCTTTTGCGATAATGTCCTGGAAGCTTTTGGCAACAAAAATATTCATGCAAATCGTAAGAAGGGTATTAAATCAAGACAATGAAACATGGTGGACCGAGAAAAACGAAAATTACCTCGCAATGATGCAGAGTAAGCTTCTCCAAGCTAGGGGCATTATTCAGAAAGCATCCAAATATCTTGAAGTCATCATTCAAATTACACCCGTCGAACAGCAAGGTTTTCAGATTATAAAATGTTGGGAAAGTGCCTGGTCCCTTGTGAAGTATTGACTGAAACGAAGGAATCAAAACAACATCGTGAGTTCACCCTCTAAATGCATTATAATATATCAATTTGTTTAGTTTGGTTTGTATCAGTTATATCTATGTTAGTAACTCTTAGCATAGAAATTATTAAACATATCAGAAATAAAATCTTAAGAGTTTACGGAACAGCACTTTAATTCGATGAGCAACTATGCAAGTCTCTACCTACAGTTTAGGAATGTACACGGATCAATAATTAATGGGAATGATTAATATTCAAATGGCTCGGTTGTACATGCTAACTCTAAGAACAGAGACGATGAACTGTACATCTGTACAGGCGTAGCAAAATCCATATTCATACTACACTTCTTAGCATAAGAATGATTGATATTTCAAATGGGATGATAAATTGACAAACAGCGAAACAGAAGAAGCTTACCAATGTTTTTGAACCAGACAGTTCTAGCGTTCCCACGTTAACTAGGCTGGGAAGAAGCTTGCACGACGCAACAGGAGATTCTGAACGAATCGATGCTTTGACAAGGCAAGGCATCTCATTCACCAACCCCTCCAGTTAGATCCAGTAGTAGAAATTCCCAGGTGTAAAGAAGCCAGAGCTGGAGCTGTGATCGTCAACACAGTACCAAAATAACTTGTACAATCAGTGACTACTAAGCTCTTCAGTGTGTGCGACGTGATTTCCGGAGAATCAAGAAGACACCTCTCGAGCTGCAGATCTTCCAGGACAGGGCAGCCAGAACGGAGCTGCCGTGCGAATCCCGTGTCCAAAGCAATCCCAGCCAGATGCAACCGTTTGAGGCGACATCCAGTCGAGCCTGCTGAATGAGGTAGCCCAGAAAAGAATGCACTGGAAGACCACGAGACCTCCATCACCGCAGGGCTGCACTTGATGCCATGGCGGATCCATCGCTCGACCACTTTAAACTCGTATCCATGAGTGACATGACACCGGAACCTGTCCAGTGACGATGCGCCGTGGAGCATCAGCAGGTTATCGACGAATTCCACGAACCTGCCGCATTCCCAGGCCACGCGGTCGCCCCTAGCCCCCGATGCCGCCGCGTCGAACTCCCGCTGGTCGATGTCGAGGCAGGGCATGGAGCGCCAGAGGTTCCTCCACCTCCGCGACAGCACGCACGTCTGCACGGCCTGCCGCGCCGTGAGGAACGACAGGATGATGTGGAGGAGGCCGTCCTGCAGCGAGCTGAGCCTGTCTTCGGCGATGGCAGGGCACCTGCCGGAGCTTCGCGTAGCCGGCTTTGAGGCCATCATCTCTGCACGAACGCAGAATAATCAATACCAACGCGCACCAGATTATCTAAGAAATTGGCAACGCGAACACCCAAATCGATTTTGCCAGCCCTTCGGAGCGTTGTCAAAAACTGCAGCTGCCAGTAGTACACAAAATCAGTGGTGGAGCCTGAGAACGAATTTGATCACCATCCAAACAACTAACCTCTAATACTAAGCTTCACTGCTCAGCAGATAATTTGGGCAATGCCAAGACATTGGGAAAACTAGTTTGTGTGGAGTGCGGTAGGGTTGTCCGGGCAATACCTCTAGAGCTCTTTGGAGCCACGGCTAGGGCCGGGTCGCGGATCCTTTTCCTCGCGCACGCGCCGCCGCGCAGGATCAAAGAGAGCCCGTCACTACGAATCAGTGAGGAACCCCTAACCGTCGACAGTAGGGACCGGAGGGAGCCGGTGGAGGGGGACCTCGGTACCGTGTCGCGCGCCGCCCTCCTCTCTCGTGGTCATGGACGGGAGGTGCGCCGCCGCCCGCCGCAGAATATAGATCGATCGCCGATGGAGTGGGCCCGACCCCGCGTGGGCCGGACTGTAAGGTCCACGAGCCCAGCCCGTCTCACATTTGCTGGGCTTGCTGGGTCATAGAAGATCAGAAGAATACGAAGCGACACGGCCCGCCCTCTCCGGCTTCTCGGTGCCGCCGCGCGTTCGGCTCGGCCGGTGGCCTCCTCGCCTTCTCCCCGCCTGCATTTAACCCGCACTGACCTTCTTCCTACCCTCGGCTGGCTGGTTCTTGGGATTCTTGCTCCTCCAGGTGCTGCTACTAGCCTGCCAGTGCTACTACTCTCCATCTCCACCCGTCAGAGCTGCCTCGCTCCTGTTCTTGCATGCAGCCTCACTACTACGTTCCTCCGCAAAGGTAAGCAAATCGATCGGTTCCGCCGCACGAGGCACCACCTCCAGTAGCCTCCAGTAGTTCTTGTTTTCCTCCTGTTCCGGCTGACCGGTTCTAGTGTTGTTTCCATCTGGAGATCCTGATCTTCGCTGCTGCTGCTCTGGCAAGCTGAACCTCTCGATCACAAGATCAGCCATTAAGACCTTAATTTCTATCACTCAGCCGCGACGAACTGAGGATCGATGTAATTAATCTCGTGTTCTCGATGCTCAACTATCGGCAGGCGGCGGTTGATAGCTGAGGCCCAGGCTCGCCGGTCCGGTCGTCGTACGGCTACGATGGGCGGCGGCGGAGGCAGCTGCGGTGACGGCGATTGCTGGGTGCCACGCCGCGCGTGCCCCGATGATGTGACCCTCGTCCTGGTTGGGAAGGTGGGCTCCGGTAAGAGCGCCACCGCGAACAGCATACTCGGGTGGAAGGCGTTTGTCTCGGGGTACTCCTACGGCAGCCTCATGGAGACTTGCCAGATGGAAAGCACGGAGGTAAGGGCAAGTACATTGGAGCCATCTGATAGGCAGTCTTATGCATTGACACGTCATCTTAATACGACTAAACAGACAATCCTACAATAGGTTGTCGTCTTCGTTGTCTCGTAGTAATACCATATTCCTTTATTTATTGAATTAAAAAGGAAATATTAGGAAATATTATAAGTAGTTAGATAACAACAACTCGTATAATGGTGAGTAAGCGGTCTCATAGTCCTTAATTTTAGCCCATGAGATGGTTGCTTCGCGAAACAACGCCTCGTTCTCTCTCCTCCCCCTCTCTCCTCCACATCATCAAAAATTCTACGTGGATCTGCATGAGTCAACCTATGAGACTGCTGACGTGTAGCAATGTATTTGCCCTAATCCGTGATGGCAGTGTGACCCGCACCGTAAGGGTCACGACACGCCCGGTAAGTTTGATGGATTTTTTTTTGTTACTGCTCTACGATTCACTTCTAGAGTATTCTGGTCTTCTGTTGTTATATCTTCATTATTGTCCTTTTTGTTTAGCACCAATACCGTTCTTTTAATCTGATCATACTAATATTGGTGCTTATTGTTTGTCCTTATTGTTTTACTTCCAGTGCATTATTTTACCATCTTTTTAATACACGGAAATTTCCGGCTGTTAGATCATACTAGTAATAATAAGTAAACTAGCGAAATACCTGTGCGTTGCGACGGCCGACGGGACATACGGGGTGACGGTAATAATCACGATAGTGACACACTTGACATAGCCAAAGATCCACACATATCCGAAGAGATGATATCTAAAAGAGAAGAATGCAAGTGCTGCCGCTTTTGCTTTAGAATTTGGTTTTTTGTAGTTTAATTTGGGTAAAACATGACTACTATTAGGGTCATGTTCATTTAGATTTCTTCGATTTCACATGTTTTTCATAAGTTCCCTCTTTGTCGGGTATTGTTTGATCTTAGATTTTTCTATTTGGTTAAAACGGCCATCAACTGTAACTCTTTTGTACAGTAAAATACAAATAGGAGCCAAATTAGTATGAGACACCATGAAGTTTCTTCTGAAGCACAAACAATTGAACTATATTGAAGAGCATATCGAGATGATTACATACCTTCCTTCAATCAATATTACGTGCATGTGCATGTGCCTTCCCAAAGACACCGAAAATAAAAGGCAAACATCCCTACTTCAATACGCCAGACAGCAAGGAGGCCGGTCTTTATTTGATGCGTGCGAGGACTGTGTGCGTCAAGCAGGCCTTGTGCGAGTTAGCCCGTCGCTGCGATCGTGCACTGGCTCAACAGTGATGGCAGGCCTACCACCATCGACGCGTGTAGGAGAGACCTCCTCGGTACCCTATTCCACTTCCTCCCCTGCCACGCACTGTCAAGCTCTACTCTACCCGCTCGTTCCTTTCCTCAATTTGTGTGCGCCTCGCCGGCTTGGATTCGCAGCGCCTCCCCAAACACCACTTCTCTCCCCCGCTTGCACCAGCCCCTCCGCCGCCGCCGCACCCTGTCGACCTCCTCCCACTGCTTGCAAGCCGCGTGCTGCCGAGCTCTCATCTACTCTGACAGAGCCGGCATGGGCGTGTCCACCATGGGTCACCTCTGCTTCAGATTCAGGTGCGTGTTGGATTTGTTCCCCTTATCTTCCTTTCTTTTCCTTGATTTCCCCTGATTTATGGTTGTGGGCTGTGGCAGGCGCTTAGGTGCGGGCAGCTAGGGGAGGACGTTGTGCTAGTTCCGACGGGAGGTACTGCCATGGACGGTGAGGGGCGGCGAGACAGCGCAGGCATGGGTGGTGAGGGTTGGTGGCGGCGGCAGATGCAGGCGCGTGAGGCGCCGCCGACGCAGAAACATCGGGGCGAAGAGGATAGCCTATGTGGGAGGAAAAAAATAAAACAGAAACGGACCGCGGGCTGTGGAGGAGATACCGATCAGTTCGGCCCATGAAACAAAATACGGCCCAAACCCAAACGGACCAAGGAATCAATCCTTACTTTAGAAATAGGTAGAGATTAAGGTTGCAGGCAATCACCCTTCTTGCCCCCTCTATTACGTTGTTATGGGCCATGCACTTCAATTTGGTCATTACTCATTAGGCTTCATGTTTTCTACATGGCCATGTAGTGATCTGAAATTGCTATGTTGAACATTTTCTATATTCATAGAGAACATTCTTGAAGCCAATTATGCGTGGAGTGCAGTAGGAAATTCTAGTTGTTGACCTTAATTTTAGACAAAGGAAGCAAGGTTACGACCTTTTTGTTTCATCCAATGCATAGTTCCTTTTAATTGCTTATTACATCCTCACAAAGTATCAATTTGAATAGGAAAATTGAAACAAATAGAATAAATAGACTACATGCATCATGAACACATAGTATATGATGAAACCGCCACCCATTTCTTGCAAAGAATAAAACTCCATGGCCACCACCTCCATTGCATGGCATAAAAATTCAATGATATCGCTCTTTCTAACTCCTTATGTAGAAACCTCCATCCAGTATCTTAGCACCTGAAAATTGCTTGTATAAAAGACGGTATCGGTTTATTATTGGAAGCAATAACATTCTGACATATATAGCCATATGGTTGAAAAGAGCTCAGCCATGCTACTAAAGCTCATGTTCTTTGTCTAAGTACTATGTTGATATAAGCCGATCATCCATAATATGTTCAATATTCCTTGGGTGATTTTGACAATACACCAAATGCACTTAGCCAAGTGACTCAAAAAAAATGTATAGATTTATTATGGTTACAAAAGTAACATCGGAGGTTTCCTTTTGGATTTCTTTTGATGATCAATTTATCTCAAATAAATAAGCATGATGTCTTTTTACATCAAATAAATATTGTACTAACCAGAATAACTTTTATGCAACCCTTAAACTATTAGCAGCCACTTTCCATTAACTAACTGCAGCTGGAAATAGTATCTTCCCATTGTTCTAGAAGAAATCATTGTGCTAGTTGTCAATCTACTTGTTAATAATAAAGATGGAAATTATTTATTTGTATTTGCATAGACCATAGTTGATGGGGTTAAGTACCCCGGGTACCCTTAAGCACGGCCTTTAAGGGTTAATCCTGGATCAGTCAATCCCAACCAGACGGCCCGGCCCAAGTCAGGCTCATGTGCAACCATGGCAGGCCAGGCGCCAAAGGCCAACCCGGCGGCCCAGCAGGGGAAGCCGGGCCCAGGACACGTGGCGCCCCGCCAACCCGTGACTAACCGAAAGGAGTCGGGGGAGCCCAGCCTTACACAGAGGCAAGTCTGCTCTCGAAAATGCCTGGGGAAGGTGTGGGGCTGCATTAAATGCGCTGGCCCCAACAAGATGTGCATGTATGCCCCGCCCGACAGCCGGGGTAGGGACGCCGCCTATGGACCGAAGGACCGAGGCGCGCCTCCGATCCACCGGGCCATCATGACACCGCGACTGGCGCCCACGCTGGTTGTAGCGGTCACGCTCCCTCAGCAGGACGACGATGGGACGGCCCGTCCCGGGTCCTCCGCCGCCAGGCGTAGGGAGAGAGGGAGCACGCCGCGCTAGTGGGACCCATCCTGGCCCCAGCGGTCAGGATGGAAGTAAGGCAGCAACCTCCCGAGCCAACCCCGGGAAGCCTGGCGTGCTGACCAAGCAGGAAGCCCGCCTCCAGCGCATCGGGACGATGGAGGTGTGCCAACGGTACAACCGCGTCATCCCTTGCCACCGTAGGGGTGCACGGACCCAAGGACATGTTAGGTGGCGCTGCGATACGGGCGAAGAAGATCCAGCATGGGGAGCCGCAGAGCGACTTCGAACGACGGGCCCCCCAGGTGGACACGTGTAGGATAGCCGGACCTCCAGGGCAGGGCACCCCCTCTCACGCATTGTAGCCCAGCACACCTGATATATAAGGTGGAGCTGGGCCTCCTTTCTATCTCTCGCACTCTTTCGACCGCACTCACTCACTCACTCACACCTCGCTTGCAAGCGCCCTGTTTTAAGCACCCAGCATTCGATCGTAAGGAACACAAAGAACACTCCCCCCCCCCCCTCCCCCCTCCCCCCACTAGACGTAGGGCGATTGCCCGAACCAGTATAAATCCTTGCCTTCGACCGTTAGCTATCGAGCCACGAAGAAGCGCGATGCTAAATTTACTAGCCGGTGATCGAAGCACCAAGAATAGTGCATCTTCTGTACAAGGCTAGGATATGATTCAACTTCATATCAAGAATAAATTTCACTCTCTTGGTTATATTGGGAAAACAATATTCTTTTCAAAAAATTTGGAAGCCAATGTAATTGAAATTATCAAATATGCTAGGAAATTAATAAAACAATGTAAGGGTGTTTGTCAAGTTTGGTAAGGTCGGGTTTGGTCTTGTAGGGTTGTATTTGGTGATATAAGCTGACTTCACACTAATGCATAATATTATACTCACCATACTACATGACATCTGCTATCATTACTTATCCAAAACCTATTTATTTCTTTACTGAATCGTAGGGTTATTTAACATGGAGAAGAAAATTGAAGACTCTCGTGAAGACATTATAAAGTGAATGGACATGGCTATAGATGGGATGCATGCAATGCTTATGGTATTTTCAGCTACATCTCGGTTTTCTCATGAAGATGAGGAAACAATCAAGGCAATTAAAATGTTTTTTGATGACACAATCATTGACCACTTGATATTAGTGTTCACAAATGGAGACAGAATAGGGGAGAACAATTGGAAGAAAATGCTTACTGATGATAATTGCCCAAAGTATCTCCAGGTATATTTCATTTATATATGTCAAATTTATGGTATGCTTAAGGTTTCTTCAAGAAAATGCATTTGACCTAAAGGGATCATCTCCTATGACAATTTAACTGCGGTATATATGCGTATGTTACTTAATTTCCTTGAATGTAGTTTACATTCATGTGCTGTTTTTTTGTACACAGGATGTGCTCAAGCAATGCAAAAATAGGGCCATACTATTTGACAATGAGACCAATAACCAGCAGAAATGTGATGCACAGCTTAAGAAACTCCTTGATACGATGGACTCTGTTGTTTCAAGCAATTGTGGGAAAACATTTTCAAACCTGATGTTTGCTCACATTAAGGTACATGAGCTAGAAAAAATGTTTCCAAACAAGATGCTAGCCTCTCTTTTTTTTGCTGTTGATGAATCTTTTTTCCTTTGCTAATTTTTTAATACTCATTCTCAGAAAGCTCATGAACAGAAGAAGCTCCATGCATACCTTGCAGAAGTTGCCAAGATGGTAAGAGATTCCTTTAATTAAGCTATAAGCTTATTTTCCTAAATATGGAAATGGAATATTAACAAAGCCCTTTAATAAATTCTGACAACAGGTTAGCTATCATACTTTCGTGTCATTCTCTCCTTGCAGTTTTAAGAATTACAACATGTCATTCTCTCCTTTTTTTTGTTTATGGAAGACGCTTTCTAATAGAGAAATCTCTATATTTTTTCAATAGTTGTTTCATTCATTCCGTTTCAGAACCATCTTTTGAAAGTGGAACACATTGAAATAAGGTTGTGTATGTGTTATCATGCCTATGTTCCCACGCACATTAAGTTTACTTCAATCATATTTTTAATCATGTCTACAGAATCTAAAATAGAATCGATGTAGGATTATTGTAGAATCATGAAGTATCTCATATTGTGCTTATGTATATAAGGCAGGATCTTACATTCTATTATTTGATTCTAAAATTTGATCCTACCGGAGCATCTATGATCTGATTTAGGATCATGATTTTGATAACCTTGCTTTGATACATATCATACATCCAACAGAATATATAGATTTATGCTTAATTTTGATTGTACTAAAAATAGTAAACATTTGAATGCTGATGTTACATTTTTGTAATAGGTGGAAGAAAAATTAAATAAAACAATTGAGAAGATGGAAAAACAACTTTGTGAAGAAAAGGAAGCAAGGAAGAAAGCAGAAGAAAAGATGACAGAAGCAATGTTAAAATCAGAAAAGGAAATGAGCAAACTATGACAAGAGAGTCAGAAGGCTCGAGAAGAAAATGAGAAATAAAGAGAATCAGAGAAGGTTAGAAGAGAAAAGGAGGAAGAAACAAAAGAGGAGATTAGAAATCTTAAAGAGAAACTGAGCCACTTCGAAAGTGAGCAGCAAAACAAGAAGAACAGTAGTTGCATCATTCTTTAAGTCTATTTTCAGATGTCAAATTTCCCCCATGGTCAAATGGAGGTTGTATGCATCGTCAATTGGACCTTCAGAAAACCAGTACTTATTATCAAATGAACTTTGCCTAGTGCTATGTATATGCATTGCTACTATTCAGTGTTCGTATTAGTAGCTGAAGACATTGAACATTGTCCTTTTGATTACCCTGCTCATGCTGTCTTTTTGTACCTTGAGAGGTCAGATGTGGTATGAGTATCATACGTATGAGTTCATATGCTCTGAAATCTATTTTAATTCCTGTTCAAGCAGAATAGGTTCATATGTCTTAAAAGTCTTAACTCATCAAGTATCTTGGCATAACTTTGTTTGTCCACTCTGAATTTCCTTTCGCTGATGTCTAAGTTATATGATTCACTGCAGAAAACTAGCTAGCATAATGTACATTCCTACTCCTTACAGCTTGACCTACTCATATTCAATGTTCTTGAGCTGTTCCGGTTATGCTGCAACCTGACCGGAGGCAGCTGCGCATCAGAACCCATCACCACCGGAGTCACCCCACACGGCTGGTAGCAGAAGTTGTGCACGCTAGTAGAACATGTCCTGCTCTGTTCTTGTTCAAGTCGTTGTCACCCACTCACCAGGCCAGGACAGCCGCCAGTCACCGTGACCCAGTTGACCAGCGAGACGAGATCCGAGACACATTGTCCAGAACGTTGTTCACCCTGTGACCCTGTTTGCGCATGAGCATTAGGCGGCCGAGTCGAGGTACCAAGAGCTATTAATATTAGGTACGTGATGGTAGATCGGAAAAGAGGTGGGAATGTGGCAGTGTAAAAGGTGAAGCAGAAATGTGTTGTTTGCCTTGCCATCCTCACACACGACAATATATACGACATCTGCGCGTTGTGAACAGGAGAACAATGAGAAGTAGTGAAGATCTGTTCAAAAAAATCGCTTGTGATGATCATCGCTCGCTACCATCAGGCCATATGCCGTCACTGGTCATTGCTGAGAGGTAAAGGTGCTTCTGAATTCTGATGAGATATTCACAATAAATCAGGACTAGTACGCCCGTAGGCAGAGCTCCTAATAGAAGCGGTAACATGTATGGGTCTGATTCTCCCATATAAAAGTAGAGTTCGGCTACCAACTGTTTTCAGGCAACATTTTTGAAGTATACTAGCTAGAAACGTAAAACACAAACTAGTTGGCTGAGGGCGACAGAAGGTGGCGTAGGGCGTGCTAATACCTTAAACATTTCAAGAGCTAAAACAAGAAGCCAAGAAGGTACTGAGATGAGATACTCCAAACTTTAGCAAACATCCAGTGAACATCGTCTTTTTTTACTTTTTTTTAGAATATTAGGGCACATGCCCCCGTCTTTAAAAGACAAGAGAACGTTTACAGCTCAGTTTCTGAGAACTCAGCCCACAGTTTTCCGGTGACGAACCCAGAAAATACAGAAAAACTCCAGAAACGAACACATGAAAGCTAAGCGAACAACAACACAGGTGAAGACACCAGAGTAACTGACGGGAGTCGAGCTCGATCAGACCACCAGAAGGGAGCAGTCCATCTCCTTCACCCGCGCCATCCAGTCTTTCAAGCTCAATGGCGTCTTCACAGCAGTAGTTATGGAGTCATCGCCAGAAAAGAACTCCATGTCTATCACCCCACCATAATCGTTTCTGGTCTTCTTGCCCCCGCAGACAGATCTGTCAGATAAGTTTTTAGAGCTTCCTTCATGTTGGCCGGGCACAGAAATGGACAATTCTGTGCTAGCCTCACCACTTTCATGAGCAGAACTCCCATGTTCCTCCATTCTAGGTGCTGGAAACAAAAATCATTTCTTAGTTTCCAAATACCCCAAAGTGCAGCAGAGCTAATGATATTAACAGCAGAAAATCTTTTATTACTCAACCATTTGGTTCCTATAGACTCAAAAGATCTTCCCAGGTCAAGATCCAGGCACTGGGAGATCATAATCCACATTTTCCTAGCTACAACACAATCAAAAAACAGGTGCTGACAGGTTTCTTTTTCATCACAGAAGAGGCACAACTCTACTTCTACCTTCCCACGTTTTGCTAGATTATCCCTAGTGAGCACCTTATTCTTAAACAAAAGCCAGAGAAAGAATTGCACTCTTGGGGTATATTTAAGTCCCAGATGTTAGGCACATCTTTTTGTACTTTATTTCCGTTCAATTTTCGCTGAAGCCTTCTGGAAGTTTTTGGTGGCGGGATTGATAGTTTGATACGTGTTGTAAGAAATACACGCAATCAACAACTTCTAGAAAAACAATAGGTTGCAATAATGCCGCAGATTATTAGGGATTTAGGAATCTCAGTTCATCCTTGTAAAAGGGCCCCCGCTGGTCACATTAAGTTGCACTACCAGCAACCCTTGAATGTCCTACGGTAGATGTATTGCCCAATACATCCTCGCACCCACACTAAAACAAAAATTGCCTGAGGAACAAATCTCTGTATGAAAATATATAGTTTTGAATGAGAAACTCAAGTTTCTTTCAAGAAAAAACTCATGGTAAGGTCTCATCATGTAGTAAAATAGGGATCTATTATTTTCTTGCAGGTACAGTCTAAAAAATATTGGAAGCAAAACTGCAAAAGTGCACCGTACCCCAACTCCACTGGATAAAGTATAGAATTTTGGTATCAATGAATGTATGCCAAATAATATAAGAAACACAATTGCAGACAAGATTATATTCCAATTTGCAGTAGTAATCACCAACAGGTCGCCCTAGTCTGTCCATGTTGAGTTTGTCCTTAATTCCTGCATTATATATAGAATTTTGGTATCAATGAATGTATGCCAAATAATGTTTATTTTTTCAAATATTGTATATCTCTATTATTACTAAAGCAAGCAATGATTACTTGGTCCGTCAATCGGGGTCCTAATCAGAATCCGGGTGACCGTATGTGGAGTTAAGAATCCGAAACCGTTTAGAATTAGCATTTTGTGAGTAAAATAGAAAAATATTAAAGTTCTCAACAGACATATACTATATTATTATAAAATACATATGTGTATAATATATATATATATATATTTATATGTTAATCAATATATTTATATGGCTTCTCGTAGTAATGCACGGGCGTATTTGCTAGTTTAAAATAAAAAAACTAGCGTTTTGGAGTATGTGTCCCTTGACTACAGCTAAAGAAGAATTGGAGCAGCGGCAAAAGCTCTACATTTTATGTGGAGCATAGATCAGTAATAAACTTAGGTCATGTTTTGTTGTCGTTGAACGTACCTTGCATGCTATGTATAGAACTTAAATATAAAGGAGAAAAGACATGAGTAACAACATTGTTAAAGCAACCTTAAACTGTGATGTATCTGTCCGACAAAGTCCTTAGCAGTCTTGGAGACCGGGCCAACAATGTAGCAAAAACGTGGAGAGAAGGAGATCAGTCAAGCTATCAGACAAAGCAATTCAGCTAAATGACATGAGCCCAAGCTGGTTGCCTGGTTAGCTGGACTGTCCCAACATCAAACATACTCCCTCCGTCCCATGAAAAATGCAATTCTGTGTTTGAAAAAATCCCACAAAGAGTATAATTTTAGAGATTGGATCTCAACTACCTGCCTAATTAAGTGGTCAAATTTGATTTGCATGCCAAAACTAACCGCATGTGGCAAATAAATAAGGGCATGAGAGTCTTTTCACGCCACCATTAATCTGTCTGAAAATAATTAGAATTGCACTATTCATAGGACGGAGGGAGCAATACCAAACATAATCATGCTTCCTCTTCTCCGACGGACGCTGAAGACTGCCAGAAAACTACAATTTTGACAAAATTTGAACACTATACCTTGGTGAGTATGACAGTGTTCTCCTCTAGTTTTGCCCTGATACCCATCAGAAGTCCAAAGAGGTTGCTGGTATTTGTGTCTTTATATTTGATGGCGATTAACTTCAGATCATCATGGTCGTAACATAAGAGTTTCCAATATCGGGGAGCGACCTTCCTCTGGGCATACTTTTTCGTATACTCCGTTGAATACTTTTCATAGCATACAAAGGTTAGTGCAGCGAGAGATAGCGAGCTAAACCAAGAGAACATAAGAGGTTATTCTTAACCGAAAAATGTACCTTGCAGTGTTTCAGAGTAATTTTCTCCAAACTGGGAACATTCTTCAGAAAAAAACCGCAAAATGCCGAATTGCTTGCTCATTTCACATTTCCCCATTAGCAAAGTCGTCAAGTTATGGAGCTTTGGGAACTTTTCTTTTCCGTTCATTAGCAGCTCAGCATGAAACATAGAAATAGGAGCAAAATTGAGTTTACTTACCATCATTAACGGAAAATTTCTAGTAGTTGCAGCTTCTTTGAGTACAAATTAATCACATATGGCAGAAAATCCATATAACCCTGCATACTGGAACCAACACTTACGTGCAGGATCGAGGTCAAAGAGAGCAGCTGTATGTAGGAATTAATACGTACAGTTTGGTAACTAAATCCCCACAACTCGAGAGTTCTGACGTTGCAGAGACTGCCGAGGAGCGTGAACATACTGTCCACGAAGCCGAAATCTTCACAACTGACCGTGATCGATGCATGCAAAAGGGAACCGCCGTCTGCTCCATTCACGAGGAATAATGCATCCTGACGTGCATTATTTTTGAGAAAGATGAGCCGAAAGGAAGCAAGCGGGGGAGCCGTGACGGTCCGCGGCACAATATCCCAAGAACAACAGTCAATGGACAAGCTCTTGAGAGAGGGAGAGACGATCTCCTGAAAGAGGCAGTCGCATCTCGTGAGCACAAGGTCATCCAGGACGGGGCACGCGGACCGGAGATGCTTGGCGAAGCTGCCGTCCAAACGTACGCCGCTGAGGTGCATCCTTGTCAGGCGGCAGGCGGTGGCAGGTACCAGAGGCAGGCTCAACCAGAAAGAATCATGGCATGGTGATCTCGAGCGCCGCCGGGCGGTAGCTGAACCCGCGGCGGACCATGTCGTCGACGGCGTGTCTGGTAAAACTTGCGCCGAGGTGTAGCCGGAACCTCTCCAGGACCGGAGCGCTGTGTTTCTTGAACAGGTTGGACGTGAACCCAAGAAGCTTCCCCCGCCCGTCGTCCCAGGCCGGACGACGACGGAACTCGCTGTGGTCGATGTCGAGGCACGGCGTCGAGCGCCAGAGGTCCCTCCACCGCCGAGAAAGCACGCTGGTCTGCACGACCTGCCGCGCCATGAGCAAGGACATGATGGAGTGGAGGAGCTCGTCGGGGAGGGCGCTCAGCCGGTCGCCGCCGTCGGCAGCAGCGACGCGCTTGCTGGGGGTCTCGGCCATTTGTCGTCCTTGGCATACGCGTGCTCTTCTCGGAGGCGGCCGGGGGACAAGCAAAGCTGGCCGGCGGCTGCGTGAAGATCCAAGGACGTGCTAGGGTAGGAGGTTTGGGGTTATCTAAACTCGGCAAGAGGTTGGAATGGGATGACGACGACGATCGCTGCGTGAAGATCCAATCTAATCTGCTTGCTTGTTGCCTACCGCGCGGCGCAGCACGCGAGTGCGCGACGTGCATGCGCTCGGCGGGCTGGCCTGGTCACCACGGCGTGCTACTGTGCAGTTTTGTTTGGTACGCTTGACGTACCTGTAGTAGGTAGGCCCAAAGTTATTATTAGCCTACAAAAGAACTGCAAGATCTCTTCTCGTTCTTTTTAAGGAAAACTATGCATCCGATTTTCTTTTTTTTTACAATTTTAAAAGGGAGATTAGATATTGTAGTTGCTTAATAAGCAAAATAATTATGGCACATGATTTGCAAACAATCTTCAATGGCATATTACTCATTTAGCGGCTCATTCTTTCATATGTGGCGAACAAAGTAACGCAGATCTATGCATAAGATTTGCTAATGGCCATCAGCCCCATTAGTCATCAGCCGTCACTACAATCAAGTAATAGGCCATATCTGTTTCATTGATAAAAAGTAAAGGTTTCCATACATAGATGGTAAGCACTGTTGCCATCAGGCATCTAGAAAAACCCAAACAAGGTGCTAGGAAAGATAGCGGAAGATGGCACAAGTCATGCCACATTTCAAAAGGAACTAGATGTCAGAAGCATTGCTAAAGGGTACTGGGATTTGATACTTCAGGCTTTGGTAAGAATGATGGTAGTCTTCCGTAGATTCCTCCAAATGCCAGACAAAAGGCCAAACAGCTGGTGGACATCGTCTTCTTTATACTTGATTTCGGTCAACTTCAAGTTTGGGCACTGGAAAGTAAGTGAGTCATGACATTTTATAGACATCCTCTTTGGATTTTCCATTCTTTTCCTTTTCTTGGAACCTTCTGGGAGCTTTTGACAGTAGACAGTGTTTGTGCAAGTTGTCAGAAAGATAGTAAAGCAAGGATATCAAACATGGTAGATCAAGAGAAATGAAAGTACCTTGCAGCATTGCAGCGTAAGCTTCTCTAAACACGGGGTGTTGTTCAGAAAGCATCCCAGCATCTGGAAGTCATCACTCAGATCGCATCCATCGAACAACAAGGTTCTGAGATTAGAAAATGTTGGGAAAGCATCTGATTCCCCATGAAGTATCGACTGCAATACGGTAACAAAATAACAGCAGAGTTTATCCTCTCGTTTTAGGGGATGAGTTTATCTTCTTGATGCATAGCAGTGTATCAATTTAATTTGGTCCATTTGTACCATATGTACATGATGATTTTTTGGCACATAATTCGTTCCCTTCATGAATGAGTTATACAAGAGAATGATCAATATTTAAAATGACACCATAGGAGTAACAGTAGAAACATACCAATGTTTGTAAACCAGATAGCTCTAAATTTTTCACATTAATCAGATTGCAAAGAAGCTTGCATGGCCTTTTTGGTGAGCTGCTGGTATATCGCCTGTCTTGTTTCAAACAAACTGTTGCTTTTACAAGGGCTGGCATCTCATTCACTGAAACACCGTCCCAGTTCCATCCAACACCAGTAATTACCAGGTAAAAAGAAACAAGAGCTGGAGCTGTGATGGTCAGCACATTACCACCGTTAGTCATACAGTCCGCGACTATCAAGTTCCTCAGAGTGCAAGATGTGATTTCTGGAGGATCAAGAAGACATTCGTCAAGCTTCAAATCTTCCAGGACAGGGCAGCCAGAAGAAAGCTGCCGCGGGAAACTCTTGTCCAAAGCAATCTTAACAAGATGCAACCTTCTGAGGCGATAAGAACTGGAACCCAAATGAGGTAATCCATGAAAGCGAGCATTGGCTGATCTGGAGATCTCCACCACTGCAGGGAAGCACTTTATGCCTCGGCGGAACCATCGATTGACGACTTTAAACCCATAATTTTGAGTGACATGAAACCGGAACACATCCAATGATCGGGCTTTGTGAAACATCAACAGACTGTTGACAAATTCCTCAAACCGACTACCTTCACTGAACCATGTGGCTGTTGAGTCGAACTCCTGTTGATCGATGTTGAGACATGGCATGGAGCACCAGAGGTGCTCCCACCTCCGTGACAGCACACATGTCTGCACAGCCTGACGCACCGGGATGAACGACATGATGGCGTAAAGGAGCTCGTCCGGCAACGAGCTTAGCCGGTCACCTGTGGCCACAGGGAACCTGCTGGAGCTCCCCATTGGTGGTGTTGGGGCCATCACCTGTGCTTGTTAACCATACACTGCAGAAACAAAAGCACCCACTAATTATCAGCTATATGCTGGAAACTTTTAACCATTAACTTTGGGGACCATTGAAAGAGGCAGGCACACAACCTTTCATTCACAAGATCAAGGGTTGTTTGAATTAGGGCCCCACCAGTCGCTACCAAAAATTGGTGGTGCCAATTGCCAAAGCAATTTGATCCAACTGTTTAATTTGAAGTGTTTGCAAAATTCGGCACACATATTAAACCCCAACTCCCAGTACAAATAGGGTACGACTGCATGAGGAGTGTGGCCACAATCCAGCACAACTAAACGGGATTTTAGCGGGCGCCCTCTCTTGCCTCCGTCGTGGAGACCAAGACGTCACCGGAGAGTCCGGGGGAAAGCCCGCACCGTTCGAAACCCAAACCCAAACCCTAGCCTCGCCGTCGACGGCGGAAGGGCCTCCAGTGAGAGAAGTGAGGCGATTGCGTAAGCAAATGTGGCCCAAGGAGGAGTTGGTCGGCGGTGAGATTTCGTACCTTCCTTCCGCTCCAGGTGGGAGGAGGGCTGAGACGGCGATCGTCGGGGTGGGGAAGAGAAGTCCGTACGGAGACGGAGAGAGCAGCGCCGCTCGATGTGAGCAGGCGGAGCGTTTGAGTGGGGTGAGCAGAACTGAGAAAGTGAGAAGGGCGGACAGAAATACAGGAGTACACACACACCAAACACGAGTCCAGCAAGATGGTGAATGTTCTCGATCCCTGACTGGGCCAAATCGCGAGGCCCATTAACACATCTGTTTTTTTTTAACGTGCATTAACACATCTGTTCATAGTAGTACTTCTTGTCCTCGACTACTGAATTTCAGGTAGAAAAAAAATGCTCGATGTCAAGGGGCAACAACCTGCGTAGAACTCGAACAGATACCCGAGGCAAGAATGAGTGCACAATAACATTGTGCGTGATGATGCGGACACGATGGAATCCATCAAAATGTTTTTTTCGTCGACCGCATGATACTAGTTTGAGATCCCTGGAGAAAGTTGCTAACGTACAAAGGCCACAAATACCTGCAGATGCGTTTCACCTGTCTAGAATTACAGAGCAACGGTTTTCTAGATCTATGTGATGAGATCAAAATTCAGCTGTCATCCTTCGTGACCGTGGTTTGTACCTGCTTGGTGTTTTTCCGCATGACATGTTCTCTTTGACAACAAGACCAGTGATGTGCAGCACCAGCAGAAACAACTTTTGGACTCACGCGCACTCTGAATGGTGACAAGCCATTCCCCAACTAAGATGTTCACTCAGATTCAGATAGTTGAAGTAATTCAGCGCACTCTGAATGGTGACAAGCCATTCCCGAACTAAGATGTTCACTCAGATTCAGATAGTCGAAGTAATTCAGCTTTCAGTGCCCCACCCCCCACCTCCCCTGACTCGTGGAATATGCTAGTAATACTATTCTACTTAATGCTATGACTTAAGCAGTACTCCCTCCTTCCCAAAATATGTATTCATTGAGAATCCAGAAAACCAAATAAATAATACGGTTTTCAATGACAATTGCTAGAAGTAATTAGGGGTAATAAAATTATTTTTTTGGATGAGTAATGTGTCTGAAATTTTTTAAAACTACACTTATTTTGGGACGGAGTGAGTAGTATTTTTTGCTACATTATTGTGCTTTGGGAGACCATCCAATTTACTATGAAGGTCAAAAACCTTTCTGAATTCCTTTTGCAATAAATAGGTGGAAACTTGCGAAAGGATCCGTGGTCTAGTGATTACAAGAGCCTCAGTAGCATCTCAGGTTCTGGGTTCGAATCCCCGTGGGAGCGAATTTTCTAGGATTTAACGGCGTTTGTGCTTTTAGTGGTAGGCGATGTTTCCATCGACAGTGAGGCGTCTGTGGTGATTTCGTCAATCTCGAGGTTTTGCCGGCTCAGTCTTTGAAGATGCTCATAGGGGTAGGGTTAGCGTTCGTACGTTCATAGGGGTAAGTGTGCGTACGTTGTGAGTGTCTGAGTTGTACTGTGTAATTAAAAAAATAAACAGGTGGAAACTTGGTGTCTCGGTTTCCTCTATCCGGCTCAGTCCATCATGTCTTTGCCCAGTCTGCCTTGAATTTCTTTTGTTGAAATACTCTGTTCAGATAACATTGCCTGATAGCTATGCTTCACAGATAGATATTCCAAGAGATATCTAAAAGTAATAATATGGGCCAGATAGAGTAATAATCACCAGGAGAAACGGATCGGACTTTCGGAGGGACGGCCGTGCAGAAAAGGGAAATGCAGCGCCGTACGCTCTCCATATAAGCCGGAAGATAAGGCCCAACACCGCACCGGCCCAGTGTAGAGCAGAACACGAATTCCCAAATCCCAATCCCAATCCCACTCCTCCACGGCTCCACCTGCCTGCATTTAAAGTGCAGCAGGGCGCCTCTTGGCTCCTGGGATTCTCCACATTCCACATACTGCTGCTAGCCTGCTACCTACTACCAATTCGCGCATTTCTTCGTGTGTTTCTCCTTCATTTCTTATTGCCTAGTACCTCGCTCGCATCTTCTGGTAAGCAAAATCTCTTCTTGTTTCCCCCTCTCGCCCCAGCTGATGTGATCTTTGTTCGGATGCGCTGCTAATCTGCTATGGTGGTGTCTTACTCTTTCTCGATGGCTAGGTGCTAGCTCAAGTTGACCCTGCAGTTCAGCCTGACGATGGGCGGCGGCGGCGACACCGATTGCGTGCTGCGCCGACCTTGCCCCGCCGCCGCTGACGATGTCACTCTCGTTCTCGTCGGAAAGGTTGGCTCCGGCAAGAGCGCCACCGCCAAGAGCATCCTGGGTTTCAACGCGTTCGCGTCGGAGTACTCCTACAGCAGCGTCACCGAGACGCGCCAGATGAGGAGCACGACGCTTAGCTTTGGCGACGCGGCGGCGCCGCGCACCGTCCATGTCATCGACACGCCTGGTAACATCTCTCAGCTCGATCGGTAGCCTTAGCAGACACTTCCGGTCCCCCTACAAGTCTACATCTGTACCCAAAAAAATTGCGTCGTTGTCTCATCATCATGTGAAGAACTTGTTTTGTTGTGGCGTGTTAAGTCCACTGGAAACACATGTTGGCTGAGGACAGCTCACGACTGTGCACTCTTTTCTTTGTTAGGGCTGTTTGGCATGAATGTCAAAACCGAAGAGACCCATAAGGAGATTGCCAAGTGCCTGGATATGTCCAGGGATGGCATACATGCCATGCTCATGGTGTTCTCAGCTGCTACTAGGTTTACGCCTGAAGATGCGAATACAATCAAGTCCATCAAAATGTTTTTTCGGGGATAAGATTGTTGACCACATAATACTAGTTTTCACATATGGGGATCAAGTAGGTGAGATGACCTGGAGGAAGATGCTGACTGACAAGAACGCAAGATATCTGCAGGTCCATTCTCTGTCTTGGTGTTACATCCAAATGTTCTCTCAAATGTATTTCATAAGTTCAGATCAAGCTTTTCTTCTGTGTTTGTTGTATTTTAAATTTGTATGCTATTTTCCCTCAGGACACAATAAGGGCATGCGGAGATAGGGTCCTTCTCTTTGACAACAAGTCCTATGATGAGCTGAAACTACACAAACAACTAGCAGAACTGTTCGATGCAGTGGACTCTGTAATAGCCCACAATAGAGGAAAACCCTTCACAAACCAGATGTTGGCTCAGATTCAGGTGGTTAACTTTAGTGTATTTTTTATTAATTTTTGCCCCTGTTCTCATCTGTTTTTGTGTCTTTCAACCAACTCATTAGTTTTATATTTCTCTTTCTTATTTCAGGAAGTGTATGCCACAAAAGAAGACATTTGTGTCGAGGCTGAACAAATGTTGAAATCTCAGAAAGAGATATATGATGAGCATATTATGCAGATTGCAAAGATGGTAATATTAATTTCAACATTTAACACATAAATACATATATTATTAGTTAAATGGGGCTTGCAAATTTTGTCTACTGTGTATGGATGTGTATGAAAAAAATGTACAGATGTCTATTTGATCCTATGCAGCTGAGCTCTGTTATTTCATTCGGGAAATATCTTGGTGTCTTACCAAACAAAGTATGATGAAAGTACTCATAGCTATACACATTCTCATAGTTTTAGGACTAACAGATTGTGAAAAACTTTGGAGGTTGCTAGTTATCTCAGCATCCCCCCCCCCCCCCCCCCCCAACATTTGCAAAAGCGTCGAAAATAAAATTGTATTTGTGAGTTGCAAGACCTGTGATTAGCATGTCTTTCTCTTCTCGCTCTTCATAGATGAGAATATTTCTTCGTTTAATTTCTTGTCTTAATCTTGTCAGTTCCTAATTTATATATGTTGCTTACACAATTCATCAATAGGTGGAGGAAAAGCTTAACACTACAATAGAGAGTCTGCATCAACAACTAAAGGAGGAGCAAAAAGCAAGACAGGAAGCCGAGAAAAAGATGAGAGAAGCAATGCTGAGGTCAGAGGAGGAGACCCAAAAACTAAGGGAGGACCTAGAGAAGACCCGGGAAGACAGTGACAAAGCGTGTCAGTTTTATGAGAAATTCAAATGGATGGAGTGCACCATTATGTGATCGTCTTCAAATAAGAAATTGTTCAGCATGGTTCATGTAGGATTTCTATCTGCTCTCTTGACTGGAGACTCAGTGCCAGTCATTACTAGATGAACTTATTTTTCGAAAGATAATACTAGATGAACTTGCGCCTCGTGCTATTTATATGCTCTGAAGTCTTAACCTTAGTACTCTGTAGTTGAAGGCTTGAACCATATCTTCTTCAGATTTAGTTGTTCTCTCTACGCCATGCACCTTTTGTGGTATGAATTCATCTATCAAGAAAACCTAGTTGAGTTCCGTGTTGCAAATTTGATGCCATGCACTTGGCAGCAATGTTCTTGTACTCCATTAGATTTCTTTCCAATCTTACTTTCCACTCTGACATTCCTGTCTGGATGAAATTATCTAAAACCCGTGTAATATTACTATTAATTCAGAAAGGCAAAGGTCCTTCTAATAGGAATAGGATTCCACGCGACAAAAGTTGTCCTTTCAAGCATCATATGCAATTTTCAGTGCTAAACTCAACATGACTGGCAAAGCAAGTTCGTATGCCATGCAACATTGAACACCTAGAAATACAAATGGCATTCAAATCATCAAGACATGGCGAATTTCAGGAGCTAAAAACAAATTGCAAAACTGCAGATGAAGGCAAATTTCTTCAAACTTTGTTGAGCGTGATGGTACTCTTCTGTGGGTTCTCCATATGCCTTCTCACCCGCATTGAGCTCTGTTTGATGGGAGTCCTTGGTTCAGATTGCTCGGCACCAGCTTGGAATGTGGCTGTGATGTGTTTGGACTACAACCATGGATATCTTCGAAACAGGCCATGTGAACCTCATGCTTGGGCCTAGTGGTTTGGTGGTTTGATTGTCCTTTCTCTTCTTATTTTCTGTGAACAATAGCCAGATTTCCCCCTCGAATTTCTATACCAGACACCATTGACTTTTGAACTTTGCAAAATGGACAGCCTGACTCTTCGTTCTATGCAACACTGTTTCTGTGAAGAGATGGTAGTTCTGCTGACTTGGCTGCGACTCAAAAAACTGAAAACAAATAGTTCTTCCAACACCCGTGTCTCCTCTGTCCTCTTGCATACTTCTTCAATTTTCCATGCCCCTCTCTCATCCCGTGCATGCAATGGCCCATTTCCGGCCCGGTAGTGGGTATGGTCTGCCCATCTTTAATCTGAAATCTTCGAATTGGTCCTTGCTCTCCTCTTCTCCGCAAAAGGCTTGCAGTGTTATATCTGAATTTCCTTTTTACTAAATGATAAAGTTGCCTGAAGCTATATGATTCACTGCAGAACTAGCGTATTTTACTTTAATGAGAGCCCTGATTTTAACCTAGTGCTCATTTTCTGATGACTATTTCTTAGGCTTCTATAGTTCTATACATACGGATATACAGTTTCAGTGCTCTCGAGAGCTGTTCAGATGATCTCCTTGCCATCAACACCCTCTGCTGCCACCTGACCGGAGGCAGCTGCTGCATCCGAGCCATCCACTCCAGCATTGTACCACCTCGCGCACAGCAGGAAGCAGAAGAAGTTGAGCACGCTGAGCGCGGCGAGCATCCAGTAGAACAGGTCCAGCCGGTCCTTGTTCAGGTCGTTGTCGCCGAGCCAGCCGCCGCCGCCGCCGTGCCTGGCCGTGACCCTGTTCACCAGCGAGACGAGCACGGAGCTGAGGTAGAACCCGAACGCGTAGGAGCAGTAGGTGAGCGCCGTGAGGAAGGCCTGCATGCCGGCGCACGCCTGCTTGTAGAAGAACTCGATGAGCCCCACGGCGGTGAACATCTCCGACACGCCGAAGACGAGGAACTGCGGCACGATCCACAGGACGGACATCCGGTGGCCCCCCGCGGCGGCGCCGCGGCGCCTGCGCTCGACGTCCGCCGCGGCGACCATGGAGAACGCCACGGTGCCGAGGCCGACGCCGATACGCTGGAGCGGGGTGATCCCGGACCGCGTGCCCGTGGCGCGCTTCATGAGCGGCACGAGGAGGAGTTCGTAGGCCGGGACCAGCGCCAGCAGCATGGCGTAGGGGATGGCCTGCAGCGACGCGGGCGGGATGCGGAAGGAGCCGGAGCCCGGCGGGAGCGCGGTGTCCATGGCGCTCCCCTGCTGCACCGAGAAGGTCTGCAGCTGCGCGAGCACGGTGTTGAAGACGATGGTACACGCGAAGATGGGCGTCACGGCGAGGAGCGTCTTGGCCTGCTGCACCTCCGCCACCGTGCACAGCCGCCACGGGCTCTCCGGCTTCGTGTTCGGCCCCTGCTGTGCTACCGGGATGCATGCCTTGTCCAGGAACCTGCAAAAAAATTACCATTTTTTTCCCTGTCAGAGATCACAGCTCGCGTCGGAACAGTATGCGCATTGGCAGAAACGGCCTTCTGCTTAGAATTAGTAATAATCAGATGCTGACCTGAACTTGCTGTTGTGGCGAAAGTTGCCGGCGTGGCGTGCCGGCTCGCAAACTCCGGCGTTGACAGAATTGGAGCTGGAAGGGCACACCTGCTTCCTCTTGCTGTAGGCGGCAACGAAAACCTGATGAATTTTGCACGGGTAAGCAGCTACGTTAGGAATTTTGAACTGAGAATGACAAGGTAAATCCTAAAAAAAAATTCCGTGATATAACTTTTATGCAAAAATTTGTTCAAACAAACGGTGTATTTGAACTTAAAATTTTAAATTTAATCAACATCAACAGCAAAATTCAGTAATATGTTCAATTTGTTTCTGTTTCTCGCATAAACAACGCTTGTCACCCTGAACCTGAACACGTCACTGAATATTGAAGTGCAGATATTGCTCATGTGACAGCTTAAACAACCTGCAATCAGTTCTGTCGTTATGGTTGTCGTCAAAACCACAGCTGCACAGAACTGACAGCTTAACAATACACAAATCATTAGAGCCGTTTAAATTACTTTGCAAACACCTCTTGCCGATAGCCTGTCAGTTGACCCAAAAGTATGCAGGTTCCTTCTACCTATGATAGGATCCCAAACGGCCAGATGACCGTTGTTCTGATTGAATGGTGACAAAGAAGCATCTACCTGCTATCTCAAGTGTATCTAATCTGATCTCGAGTACCGAAGCTACAGATTTAAAATGTGATCGCAGCAATGATCACGAGTTCATGGCAAGCTGCAGATTAATGCATCATGCTTGTCAGGATTCATGTAGAGTTTCCTAGCATTTTAATCCTCAATGAGAGAGACTGGTTGCCGTGCTGAATAAATAAATAAATAAATGGAGTCGGCGTGGTATCATCAATCAGTTCAGAAGTTTCAGAGCAGCTTACTCTCGCAATGGGAGTGAAGATGCTGCCCTGCGGGGGCTTGTTCCGGTACCGTGCGGCGCCGGACCCGAGGCTGACGAGCCCGGCGGCCATGGCGGCCGCGGAGATGCCGAAGCCGACGTCCATCCCGGAGTGCGTCTGCACCCAGACCAGCGCCGTGAGGGCCACGAGCTCGCCCGCGCAGAAGCTGAAGTAGGCGGAGTTGAAGTAGGTGGAGAGCCTCCCGGCGCCGCCCGGCGCGGCGGCGTCGAACTGGTCGGCGCCGTGCGCGATCATGTTGGGCTTGAGGCAGCCGCTGCCGAGCGCTACCAGGTAGAGCGCGAGGAAGAAGACGGTGGACTTGAAGCCCCGGGCCTTCTCGCAGCCGCCGCCCGTGTACGCTGCCATGCTGCACGGCGGCGGCTTCAGCTGCGGCAAGTGCGCTTGCAGCGACAGCAGGATGAAGCCCTGGTGACAACATAGCAAATCGTCGTCCATCAGTCCATGAACATTCAAAAAAAAAAGAAAAAAATCTTCGTTTTATAGACTGCTAGTTTGCTAGGTGATCCAAAAAAAATCTTTTCTTTTATTTGCAAAAGCGGTTTGCCACCTTCATTTGGCGATGTTGCTTTCGAGTCACCACCAACATGTTCCCGTTTGCACGTGTACTGCTACCCCTATCTCGGCTCGCTTTGCTTGGTGTGGTGGCCGGCCGCGCGTGTACGAGCGAACCCGGCGGCCATGCCGTTTCTGCGTTGAATTCAACCCGGTCCCGGGAGCTTTTGGAAACCAAATCTCTGCTGCTGGTGGTCCATGAATGGTGATTGGCGCGTTTTCCAGCTCCACCCATGCACACTCATCATCCGTGTTTATCGATCTAACCTCGCCTTTTTTTTTTGGTGAAAACAACGGTCAACAGCAGAGGGGGAAAACCAGTTGGATTGGCCTGCTGGTACATTCCATTCTGTTCTTGCAAAACCACTACTACGGCTTGAGTAACACGACCGCGTTGACTTTTGTAAAGAGTAGAGTTTCCATCATTCCTCGTCAGCTTGAACTACCGGCTTGTTGGGTGAAACCAACTGGAACTCTACTAGAAGGGCTATTGCTATTAGCAGCCTAGCAGGACGACGAGGACGTACCGAGAGCTCGACGAAGCCGAAGGTGAGGATGGTCCAGAAGCAGCCGAGGTAGGAGTCGGAGAGGAATCCGCCGAGGAGGGCGAGCAGGAAGATGGTGCCGACGAAGTTGGTGACCACGTTGGCCGCCTCCGACAGCGGGAAGTGCATCTCCCCGAACACGTAGGTGATGAGGTTGTTCCCCACCGCCGCGATCGCCATGATCTCGAACGCCTGGATCCCTGCAATGCAAGCATCCACACGCGATGTCAGCCTCTCGCTCGCTAGCTGCTTCGTTCGCCTGCTGGCAATGCACGGGCGCGGGCGCGTACCTAGGACGAAGACGGCGGCGCGCATGCCGCCGTGTCGGTGCGGCCGGCACGGGCGGCCGCGCCAGTCGACGGCGAGCGCCGCCTCCGCCGCCGGCGCCGCCGCGCGGCTCTCCACATCCATTCTGTTTCCTCCCTCGCTCTCTGCCCGACGACGCCAGTCAAATCCGTGTGGTAGGTACGGTAGCGGTGGCGAGCTCCCTCCGATCCGCTGCGCAGGCAATGGCAGATTGGTCAGCCGGGACGCGTTATTTATAAGAGGGGAGGAGGAAGACAACGGAGCCGAGGGGGAGGAGGAGGAAGCCGGCATGTGTTGGGCTCCTGCCCGGCGAGCCCCCCTCCATACTACACGCACGTACCACTTCTGAACGCCGAAAGGGGGGGAGCCGGCGCGGCAGGTAGCTCTCGCCTCCTAGTGCGGCCGGGCCTACCCGCCTCCATCCCTTTCACATCGCCGGAAAAATTTCGAGGTCCACACCGGCGCCTAGTGCGGCGCCACTGTATGCCCCGCTCCGCTGCAGGCTGCAGCAGTGCTGCGTAGAAAGATACGCGCGCATACATCGGACTCGGACAATCGCATTGTGCGTGCTCGTAGAGATGTTTCGGTGGATGAGATCCGCCATTGTTTAATCGTCAGTGGGCGCCGTGGACTCACTGACCGGCGAGCTGGTGGACACCGGTCAGATTGCTTTGCTGGTGGCCTGCCTGTTCCAGTTTTGCAGGCAACTGAACCTGAACCACAGAGGCTCGGTTCAGTGGTAACTGAAGAACAAGTGTTATTTGACTGGAATTTCGCGCACCGAGGAAAAGGAGGTGTGGATCGCGCTGTGTTAGACTACTACTACTCCTCCCAATTGTGTTTAGCAGCTGATCCATCCGCGCACGACAAGTAACCTAAGCGTGCCACCTCCAATTCAAGAGTCGTCGCGCGATCCGCCAGTGGGACGCGTCTACTTCTCTCGTTGTCAGGAGAAGAGCCAGACGGTGACACCAGCCCAGAATTTCAGCTGTAATGAAGAAGATCGAGACATTTTGTTCTTGCCTGCAGCGTTCAGCCATGCATCTTTCTCTCTTTTTTTTTTCCTGCCCGGCGAATGTCAATCAATAGCAATAGGGATCGCCGGACCATCTCTGTGCGCATCGTCGCCGCAGTGCTGCGTTCCCGCCGCGGACAGATTGACGCACAGGTCAACCACGGACCGTATGCTCGATTCGGCAGGGAACTATACCTGTATCCTCGCCAGATTTGGCGGCGGCTTGCCGGCGCGTGCTGGGCCGCAGACGGTGCAGAGCCTAGGAGCTTCCCTACGCGGCGGAGATCGGAGCAGGATGGCCCCGGATTCGTTGCGTGCTCCGCCAAAAGACGGCGGTGGCGGCAGCCTTTCCGCCCGCGCCGGTGTGCAGAGACGAGAGATCTTTGCAGATGATGCAGGGGCGGAGGACGGGAGGAGGGAGGTGAGTGAGCCATACGAAATCTGAGCTTCAAACTGGCCCCGAGTCCCTGACTCCCCAGCTGCTGAAAGCCTGAAAAGCCCCCCGGTAAATATCGGAAGGCAAAGATTCCGAGGTCACCTGCCTGCTACAGTGGACGCGCTTCTTGGTGGTACACGATTACGCCGCATGATGGACGACCGGCAGGCAGGGTCTCAAACAAAACAAGGCGAGAAGCGGCCGGCGAACAGGCCGAAACAGCTCCCCGCGGCGATCCCCGGGCTTGTACCCTTCCGACCAGAAAACTAGGACCAAATCTTGAAAAAAGCGAGCGGCGCCATCGCGGCCTGATCCTCCGGGCCGGTGACCGAATGAATGGATGAACCAACGCATCGCCATCGCCATCGCCGGCCGGGTCCCGGCCGTGGGCTCCTCCCCGTCGGTGATCGGCGGCGATCATGGGCGCATCATGGCCTGATTTGGTGACGAAAAAAGAGCGGAATTTTCCCTGCAATCATGGTCGCGGCGGCATAATGTCCCCGCCCAAAAAGCGTGGCGCCTTTGCGTCCTTGTGGGACGGGCCGGAAGGAACCTACTGCTCGTGTGGTGTCTCTTCAGCTCACCGCTAAGGATGGAAACGGATCGGATGCGCGTGTGATATCTTTTCGGCTCACCGCTAAGGATGGAAACGGATCGGATTCGCATGAAATCGGATCCGGATAGCACTATTTACCATATTTTAATTCGAATATGGATACGGATTCGGATATTTTCCGATACGAATACAAAATGGATACCTCGTATACGGATTCACATTCGGATATTTACTCACCGTATAAGATAATATTTATCTATTTTCTTTATTGGTAGTTTTAGAATATAAAATCGTTACACATGTAGAAACTAAAGTTTGTAATAACATAACAAAGATAACATTTTAAAAATAATACATTTATCAACAATATTTAATAACTAAATATATAAAAAATAAAATTAAAATAAAAATATGTTTAAATAAATGTATAGATATTTTTTATTAATATATAAATAAAAATTATAAAAGTAGTTTCGCATATAAATAGATAAACCAATAAAATATTTAAAAGTAAACTTAATCTTCTTATATTTTTATTATAAAAATTAATATAATATTGGTTATAGGAAATGGGGATGACTTTTAAATAGTTTCAGTCAATACGGATACGGATAGTATCGGATATTGTCGAATACGGATGTGGAATCGAATAGAGAAAATCAATAAAAATCAAATTTGGATGTATCCACTTTGCAATCATATTAAATTCATATACGAATACGAATACGGATATCGGATAATTCGGATATTTGCTATCCGTTTTCAATCCTACTCACGGCCTCCAGGGTTGGGTTGGGCACTGGACGGGGCCGTGGCTTTTGGTTCAGGTTCTCTGGACGACCTCAGAGCAGAGCAGGGGGGTTGACGCGCGCGTACCTGTCAGTGGCGTGTGCCACTCTGTGTGTGGGTTGAGCTGTTGACTGGCCATTGGTTCGGGCTACAGTTCCTTGCCCGGCCAAGCACTCCAAGAATCAGGAACACCACCACACCACCCCCTGGAGCTGGAGAGAGGCTTCACTTCACTTGACCGTTGAGATGAGATGATACTATCCGATCCCCTCGATTTTGTTTCATCCAGCCGCAACCGCAACACGTTGACAACATGTTTTTCGCCCGTCGCGGAAACAGAGCAAAAGAAAATGAAGAAAACGTGTGCCGCGTTGCGGTGGAACACGTCGATCGTGCTCCGCAGCCGCCACGGATCATTGCGGCTCTCCGCCCGTTCCGCAAGAAAGACTGACCGCGAGAGGACGCGATCGCGACCGCGGAGCACGCGGCGTCCGAGCCGGCGTTCCCCACGCGGCGCCGGCGCCCGGTCCACAAGTGGAGGCGCGCGGGCGGGCGGGGCTGGCCTCCACTTCCCCGCATCCCTCCCGGCCACCAGCCACGCCGGCCGGGGCCCCACCACCCCGGGCCGCCGCTTCTTCTTCTTCCCGCACGATGCGCCGCGACGTCGCGTCGGCGAAAAGGCGCGCGCGCGACGGGGCCCGGCCACGAAGGCACCGCGCGCGGGGTTTGATTTCCGGCCACGCTGCGAGCGGCCACCACACCCGGGCCGGGTGAGGGGACAGCGATGGCATCTCCTGATCTCCATGGAGCTCGTTCGTTCGTATTGCCGGCTGCTGTTGCGCGCGGTGGCCGTGTCGTGCGAGGTCAAAACACGGTGGCCTTCTACAGCCACGGGGCCACGGCGACCGGACGATCGATGGGGCGACTGGGCGAGAGGTACGTAGCCGGCCGGCTAGCTGCTGCTAGCCGTGACGACGCCAACACTGGGGCGCACCCAAGCCAGCCAGGAACGAGAGGGATCAGGACGCAAACACCACCGTGCAAATACGGAGCCAAGTTGCATGCAGTGGCAATCGTGCTATACTGGTAGTATGGCCTCGTAGCAAACAGGGCCCGGCACCAAATAAAGAGGAATGCTGATGCGGCACAAATCACGGGGAACATTCTCTCGTCCTTTTTAGCTTTTGAAGCCTTGAACCACTTTTTTTTTTCTTTAACGGACTTGCTATTCGTTCATCATTCGTCACCCAAATCGCTCAACTTCGAAATTTTTCGCTTCAAGGTTAGCGCCTGATTGGCTGATTCCCTAAAAAAAATAGCGCCGGGGTTGCTGCAAGAGTATAGCAATGAGCAACGGAGACAAGGGTAATCGCTGCCATGAGTAGACCAAGACCATTCTTTGGGCTTCGCGGATCCAACAAGGATCCGTCTAAAAATGGAGAGGACGGGAAGGAAGAAGTGGAGAGGATCCGGTGTATGCCTCAGGAAGATCGGGAATGCACTATATTCTCCCTTGTGTAAACCCAAATTTTCTTTCCTTGCTTAAATGATATGGTAGTGCGCCTGCCCCGTTTTTAAAAAATTTTTATATTCTCCCTGTTTTCAAGTGCATGGCACTAGTAATGCATGCAATTAAATTATAAAGTTTGACCATAAAAAGTGAAAACTCGTAAGATTTTCTTAATGTGGAAATCATGCTACTAAATTTGTCATGACTAATACCTTGAAATGGCTACATTTTTTGCTTAGAAAAATAATAATGGTAAAAATGTATTGAAGGTCGTAGAAATATTCACATTCCCGATAATTGGCACGGGAATTTAATTTGATTAACGTAGCATTCTTGCAACAAGGCTTATTTTATTTTGCGCGGTTTATGGTGCGCTAGTGGTTACGTTACTGTCATGCATTTGCACTAATGGTCAAATATATGTGTGTCGAGACCGCGCGGTATCCAAATCATCAAGTGGAAACTCCGTCCCGCAAAGACTATTCGTTTATAGTAAATTTCAGTGGAAAATGGTCGTGTTACTTCTATTAACTATAGTAGTTGTGATTGAAGACCGTGTTGTTTATTTGGTTCCCTAGATTCTCAATAAATGCAAATGCATTGGAACCAGAAAAGTAACATCTACTTAAGCATTTGATTGGCTTCATGCTCTTCTCTATGCAATTATTTCTTGGTATTTGATATTGCTTTAATTATATGGACTTTGCTACAATCAAAACGAACAATTTTTGTGGAACAAAATTTGAAGGGTAAATGAACAGTCTTTGTGGGACGGAGGGAGTATGCAGTAGTTGCTTTAGTCGCACATAAGTACTAGCATTTTGAACATCAACATGGTTTCAAAACACAACTTTAATTTGACTAGTACCTTTTGTACAAAATATTTATAAGATGCAGCAAAAGTATACTTTCCAGGACAAATGTACTTTGCATCTCCAAATATTCAAACTTGACGCATAAAGGTAAATTTCTAATCAAATTTCAGAATGATTGTACGGTAGATACGCCTACCTTTCTCTACTTCATACGGGCATTTAATCTGATTAACGTAGCATTCCTGAAAAGGGCGTTGTTTACTTTGCGCAGTTTATAGTGCGCCAGTGGTTATTTTACTGTCACGCATTTACGTGATCCGGAGTCAATTAACATGTCATGAAATTCACACGGCGGTGAAAAGGAGCCAACACTATCTGCTTCTTTCTATTAAAAAAAATCAAAAGGGAGCTCACAGAAGTGGCCATCAACAAACCACGGGATTAGTACATGCTTTTGGGAACCGCACGAGCACTCATCCAATCGGATCAGACGTCAAGCAAAAGAAGTGACAAAAACAGCCACATTTGCAGGGGGGCGACAAAGCGGATGGCTCCTTCAAGAAATGGGCAGAAATTTCATCGCAAAAGAATGAAGTTGAAAACTTTTTCATCCCTGCACCGTCATTTCTGCACTTGCCGACAGCCCATTTGTCAAAGGAAACCTGTTTGCTTCACAAAAGAAAACCCATGGAACGCCTCGACAGGCACAGGACGCCACTCCAAGGAAGAATCCACACCGAGAGCGGCGTTTCCTGCTGCTTGCTGGGGTCTCGCTCGATGATACGCCCTGGTTAGCACAGGCAGGCGGCATTTTCTGTAGCTGTCACATAAAGGAATGCACGAAAGGGGAGCAGCATTTTTGACCTCTTGGTCACTGCAAGTGCTCTTGGTTTGCCACCGGTCGCGATGGATTATTAGGGACGATTCGTGCACGCCCGAAACCATTACTTTATTGGAGATGTTAAGGTTTGGAGTCATCGGTGGTTCTCCCGTGTCCACATAAAACAAAACCAAAAGGTGAAAGAGTATCTTGAGCAAAAGGGAATTCCATTTGCCTGATGCTCGGTGGCCAGGGCACAATCAACATTCACGCCCCTTATCCACAGACACTGCAATGTACTACTACTGAAAAATTTGCAAGATCTCTCAGCAGGTTCGGATCACTTCCTTTTTATCTTCGGTGCTCAAATCTGAGGAGAAGAAAAATAGCGCGCAAAATGCACGCACATACACGCACTCTGCTGCATCGACGAAACGAGATTAAGAAACGAAAAGGGCTACGAGAGTCGCTGCTACGGATCAGTGGCAGTGCTCGAGAGCAAAGTCTCTCTGCCTTTCCGCCCCGGCACAGGGTTTTCCAAACACGGCATGACAATTCTGACTCGGCGAGCCGGTTGGTTCGTGCACCGCCATGGAAGGTTGAGGTTGCTGAGGGCTTTGAGAATGAATCGAGAACCCACTCATGGCTGCAAGAATCGGCTTGCGATCTTCTCCGAGCGACCGCAGAAACCAGTGTGCGACATTGTTGGTGGTGGCGACGGAATCCGGCGTTTGACGAGCGAACAGTGAGGGCAAGGGGGTGATGTGACGCCTGCTGCGCAGTGCCAGTGGGGTGGTGCAGCATCGGTGAATCCGTTGGCACCTCGAGTCCATGGATAGCTGCCCGGAATCTGAACATTTCGTCTCAAGTTGCAGGGAAAAAAAGCATTGGGGGCTCAGATTGTGGCAATGCTGATTATTTCTCTTTTCGACATTTTTTTCCAAGGTGAAAACTGAAAGTATCTTGGGCCACTCAATCTGCAGCCTTTTTTATTATTATTTTCAACGGCGGATTTCCAGTCTTTCTTATGGATTGCTCGTGCAATCAAGCAATACGAGAAAAGTGCCCGTGTCGACCGAGAAGCGGCTAATACGTCCAAAGCATCACATCGCGTGAGCGATGGGCCCGAATCCTGGAACGTACGAGGTGCCTTTCGTGGTGACAGAATTCTCGGTTACACGTGCAACCAGTCCCCCATTTAGCCCCCACAACACAGGTTACCACAGTGGGCCCCGATCGATCTCGCATGCCAGCAAAAACTTCTCTCTTCTGCTCCGTCCCTACTAGTCTCTGAATCTCTGACGGGCATTGACGCGTTACACGCGCGAGCGCAGAGGGGCGTCGGCGTGTCCGAGGACGGAGCGGCAGCGCGGCATGGGCAGCGGCGAGCCAGAGTCGATCGATGATGCATCGTCCGTCACGGGCGGCATGACACTCGCTCACGAATCTCTGGCCCAAACCTTTGCTGCCTCTTGTTTTTGCCAGTATAGACCATCATGCGATGCTTGAAAAATGTATGCACAAGCTAGCTACCGGGTTTTTCTGAGCTTTTTACTGCATCTGAAGTAGCCACAGATCTAAAAATTCAGTTTCGATTGAGACGTTTCAGTTTTGACTTGGCATCGCCTAGTGAATCTCGCACTCGTTACTGCGGGCACGGCGGGTGGGAGATCCGCCGAGGAACGGGGAGGTCGGCCACCTCTCCCCGTAATGTCATTCGCTGTCCCTTCACCTCAAATTCAGCTCGTTACCAACCCCTCCACCCAGCCATTGGTGCCTCTCCCAAGATCGGTCCACACTATGTTCTGCTTGCCTGTTTTCGGCTTCTTTGGGCTTATTCTCTCTCACAAAGTACTATTGAACCAGCCGAAATCTTCCTGCTTATTCTCTTGTCGTCTTCTACGGTACCACTTGCGCACTCAGATGTACTCCAAGCAAAATGCAAAACGTATACAAAAACCAATCAAACAAGCATACCGCCTAGTAACGTTTGCTAAGAACAAACTGAAATCGGTAGCGGTGACAGTGTGTGACAGTTCTCTCCGCTGTTCTAGACAGGACTATTGTGTGTGTTTCCCCTGTTTGTTACACATCTTATGGTCAGCGTCTCAGCAAGGCTAGTCCAGCGTCCAGTTCAACCAAAGAAATTTTCACGCCCGCTGGGAGAAACAAGGCCGGTGTTGCTGAGAGGTGGTGCTATCTTCTGGATGATGGAGGGTGTGGAGATCACTTGTTCTTCTTGTCCTCAGTGCTCGTCTCCGCCTCGGCCTCGGCCTCGGCCTCGGCCTCCGTTTGCTGGGACGCAGCAGCTGAATCGCTTCCCTCCAAAGTCTCCCGGGCTGTGGGTTCGTCCTCGCCTCCGAAGCCAAACTCGTTGACACGCTTCTTGTCAACCGGATATTTCCACCTCTGGTAGAGGTATATCAAGAAGATAACATCTGCCGACAAAGAGCAGTCAGTAACAGCCCACAAAGGCATACGAATGACATATCCAAAGAACATAGATGTATCCTGCTGCTATCAGCAGTTATCATCTAGAACAGTGATAGTTTTTGTCTTACCATCTCTGAAAACAGAGAGACGATGAAGCATTGGCATTTTAATAACAAATGCGAAAAGATCGTCTATTATGGTGTTGAGGAACTTGTAGGTCATCTGTCTCCATGGCATATGGGCGACAGACTTCAGTTTGTAGTTGATAAATAGTTGGGGGCACATCATAATGAAACCTGAAGAATGCAAATTACACATATAAGCTCTACTGCTAACACACATTATCATATATCAGATAAAAGGAGAAGATTTGGAATTAGTTGCTTACCAAACATGTACACACAACTTGTCATAGAAGAAAGTATCCATGAGTACCAGCTCTTGTGCTTTTCATACTTCAGTGAGTAGATAGAGAAACCAATTACAAGGAGGAAAAGGACATAGGTAAGGTACTTCATTGCAAGCGCATCGTACTCCTTGGTCTTATTCTGTGCATATGAATCTCGGTCTCGAAACCTCAACATGGGAATCTTTCCACTTCTATCGATCTGGAGAAAGAAATGAAAATCTTTCATTTAGTACAAAAGGTCATCAGGTAAGGTATCTACTCTAGATAAGCAATGTCATGACGTAGAGGCAATATATATATCTACACCAACAAACAACAAGTTGTCATAAAGTATACACGTAGCAAAATTCAACATTCTGAGGTCATCTAATATATCAAAATACATCGAGGGTCGGTGGTCACAGTAGTTCAGCATAAAGTAAAACTGTGCACTTGAAAATGCATGACGTGCTAACTAGTATTGTAAGTGAACAATGAGGTGGCAATGAATAATGCTAAACATCTTTCTTATGTTTATAATTTTGGATGATTTGATTATCTCCATTCTTTAGTCAAGAACTTTGTCTATCATTGCCAAAAAAATATTTAATTTCCTGGTGAAAAATCACAAGGCATACTTTGTGCCACAAATTCAAGGGCTTAGAGAACCATTGATGCCATTTACCTCAATATGCATTGCCTTTCCAATCTTCCAAAATTCAATGCACACTCCAATGCCAGAGCTAGCAAGGATCATCCATGAAGTGTCATTGTCAAGAAGGTACAGGAAAACAATTAGTTGACACACAAAATTCAGAATCACAGATTTTGCCGATAGACCTTCCATGGACTTGTTCTTGTTCCAGAACTGAATATCTGAAAACAGCACCCAAAGATCATAAAATGATTGTCTGTTAACAACTTAATATTGATGTCTAACAATTCATACTACACATTCTATTAAAAAAGTACACATACCGTTTTTGAAGGCCAGGAAATCAAACAGAGAGTGCAACAGAGAAACAACCATGGTCAATCCAAGAAGATAAGGATTTCCTTCAAGGAAAACCCTCTGCAACATACAAATATAGGACAAGAGTCAGTTGCTGACTGACACGGTAAAACAATAAGGACAAGAACCACACATCCCAAGGACATAAACTACAAGTAATTGTACACATTAATGACACCTCAAACAAGATGAAAGGGTGCACAGGAATTTGGTCCCAAGAAAAGAAAATAAGGAACAAAAAAAGAAAGGACAGCATATCCAAAAATGTCAGCATTTAAATAGCTGCAATTTAGAGTATGGGGGCACTTGTGCACCTTAAGTTCATCAGCCTCGCCTTCGAGCATACTTCCATAACTACGATGAACCTGGAAGGACTGCTCAATCTGTAAAAACAATTGCCATTTGGTCATGCTAATAGGACCAACTTCGAGGTTTAGGGGCAGTTCCTCCACAGTCTCGTTGAGCGCTATTAATTTATCCCTCAGTAGCCAAAACTCATTGAAGAACACTGTAGGATAATAGTCGCCTGTAGCTGGATCCACATTCAAATCTGTATCTCTATCGTAAAGGAAAACCAAACCATCATCATCAAAAGCATGGAATTTTTCTGAAGACAGTGTTTGAATAACAGATTATATTCCAGGCTTCCAACAGAAGTTGGATTCAAGTAATGTGATTTTTGAAGTAAAAGCAGGGGAGTAACCACAATTTTTAACATGCATTACATGTATGTAAGTATGTTTCAAGTAAAAGTGGAAGTGGAACTATCACAAAACAGAAAAGATATATGTTACTATTTGTTACAGTTGAAGGATACATGGAGCAACAATGGGAGGCACATTATTGTGGGGATATCTGCAAAGAATGAAGGGGGCAATGTTAATCATACGTAGAGAGGACGCACAGAAACGAAGACAACACATAAACAGCAAAGCTGATGCTATACACAATAAAAAAACAAAGTCTTGCTGTTACATAGATCAAGAAAAACATATACTAAAAATGGCTAAGGTGCAAAACCTGAAGCTATTATGAGAAAAAAATCGTGGAGTTTCATCCACATGTCAAAATTACGTCAGAGGAACCTTTTAAATCTAATCAATATATCATTAAGGCTACTTAGCAGTATTTAGTTTGTTATTGCCATACAATGGAAACAACTTTAGACAAGATTTGTTCACAGGTTATCTAAACTCAAAATCCAGCTTCTGGTTCGTTGCAATCACATCAATCTAGTTGAAAGTAAATGTTACACTGCACACTGATAAAGCTTTGTCAACCATACAATAGGAGGGTCAGAGTGACATGGCTCTATTTGTAACAATAGGTGGGTCAGAGTGGCATAGGTCTATTTGTAATTAGTACTTCATGACACCTAACAAGGCAAGGTAAATGATTCATAACTTTCATGCTATCAAAAGGGCAAGACTGAGAAGTTGAAAGGAGCATAAATCTTAAACGTGTAAAATCCTATGTGTGGTACTAATAAAACTGACAAACAGATAGGATTTTGTGAATACCGTGTGAAGTCATCAACAAGATTTATTGTTACATTTGGTTTCCAATAAGATATATATTCGGCCGGACCCTCATCTTTATCCTCAGGTTCTTTATTCTCCTGCAAACCAAGGCTTACATTAGCTCACCAGATATAAGCAATACCATATACTGAACGACAAAGAATGAAGATAAATGACCTTTGGTGGTGCTTGCTCTTCAGGTTGTTCTGAATCTCCAAGCAAGCTCTTCTTTTTACCAGCTTTTGATTTTGGCAAGAATGTCACGACAGCTATATGAAAGGTACAGTGCAATCAGTATTCCATACATATATGATCATATAGAGGATATAGAGGAAGAACATGCAACGAAAAACAGAACACGTACGATGTGTCCTCCCAAATGCAGATTTTTGCTCATATTCAGGATCTGTAGGGTCCACAGGGTAACCCGAGCGGGCAAAGTAAACATGAGCATACAAAGAGCCATTATGCTTGAGAGCCTGTAACATCACATACACAAAATTCAAACAAACAGACCATTGTTGCATGAAATAGTGTTTAACATTGCTGCAATCAGTATCCTACCTCTGAAGGATAGTATGTTAATGATCGTGTTCTGGTACTGGTAGGTCCCCAGACTGCATATGGTATGTTTGCTTCGTGCCAAATAAGTGCATCCTCATTAGCAAAATCATTGAACTTCTCATTCTCCGACAAATACATCCACATATCCTGCAGCAGCAAAGCCACCAGGCACTGTTTAGCAATTCAGAAATGACAACTGACCAAGGGCAGGGCCTAAACCATGAAAACCACAATATCCATTTTGTTTATTATATATGTCTTTCTAACTACTCCCTCCGGTTCCATAATTAACGTCATCTTGGACAAGGCTAAGGTCAATCTTTTAGAATTTTGGCTATCAATAGCCTTTAGAATATTTAGTTTGAAGACACTAAGACAACATGTATGGATTAGGCTGAAAATGTACTTTAATAATTTTTATTTAAAAAAAGTCTTAGTCAAAGCTATGTTTTGGAGATGTGGCGTCGTCGAAAACAACAAGAATTATGGAACTGAAAGGAGTATAGGAACAAAATCTGCATGGTATGGTTACTGAAGTCGATAGAGCTTTGTGCCATTTCTGTAATAGAAATATAGATCCATAATGCTTTCTTCAACTCTTGCTATACCATTCAATATATATCATCTAAGAAGGTATAAATGCACAGTGTACAGATTTAACAAAAAGGAAGAAAGCCAGTCAATTTATATCATGTTTTCAATAATATTTCCCCCAGTCAATTTTATCAAGAACAAAAAATATCAATCACCAGGCTTGACATTACCAAACTTAATTCTGTATAGCTAATCTAGGAGACATTTTCACTCCAACATAAACATAAGTATAATGAACATATCACCCCTTCCTCAATCCTTAGACCCTAACTTAGGGTGTGTTTGGTTGAGCTGTGGCTTTTGGAAAAGCTGTTGTGGGCTGTGACTTTTGGAAAAGCTGTTGTGGGCTGTGGGCTGTGACTTTTGGAAAAGCTCGTTTGGTTGTGCAGTTGTGGCTTTGGGTAAAGTTTCTCTCACTTACGAGCGGACCCCACACGTCATAGAGACATACTACTACTTCTTCCTCTCTCCCTCAAATCATCTTCCTCCTCTCTCTCAACAATCTTCTTCCCCTCTCTCTCCGAGGCTGGCAGGGGCAGGCCGTCGTGGCTAGCCACGCCGCCCGCGTCGGGGTCGGGGTCGCGCCTGCCCGCGCCGCCGGTGCTGGCCGCGCCCTCGCCGGGGCTGGTTGCACCGCACCGGGGCCAAAGGAGCGGGCCTGGGGCCCGCGGCCACGGAGGCTCGCGCCAACGGCGGCTGGCGCGCGGCGGAGCTCGCCTTGGGTGGAGCCAACGGCGGCTCGCAAGCGGCGGGAGCCCTCGGGGCCGATTCCTCTCTGATTTGTGGCCGCGCCGGAATCCAATCGACGCCGCCTCCCCTCTCTTGCTCCATCCGCGCCCCACCTCCTCACCGGCGCGGTGCTGCACGACGCCACCACCTCCTCTACGCCTGCGAGCCCGGCGAGCTCGCCTGCGCCCGCCCCGGCAGCGGCTCGCGCGCGGCAGAGCTCACCCTCGGGGTGGAGCCCGCTCCCGCGGCGGAGGTCGTCCGCGCGGGGAGCATGCCCGCGGAGGGACGGGGCGGTGCGGGGAGCTGCCCGTGGCATGCCGGCGGAGGTGCGACGGGCAAGACAAGGCGGCGTGGGGAGGACGGGCGAGGGGCCGGCGCTGAGGGGAAAAAATAAAAGAATCGAACCGGTACACATAACGAGTGGCAGTGCGGGTAAATTCGGAGAAGAGTTGGACTCACAGCCGCTAAAAGCAGGGTGCTGGGGTGCTGTGCGATTTGTACTAGCTCCACAGCTGCTTTTGGTGGAAGCACCTCCGACGGGGCAAGCCGTTTGGTTGGCTTTTGAGCTTTGTCCGGAAGCCACAGCCACAAAAAGCCCAACCAAAGGGGGCCTTAAACAGTGAAGCAATTCAAACACCAAGTCACCAGTACACCATACATACATCTTCACACAACTTGTAGAGCTCAGTGGCATCACGTCACGACCAAAATTCACAAAACCCCGTACTAATAACTATTTCCAAAAAAACTGTAAACAGACCTCAACTAAGCCTCCTGATATCAAATTAAAAGCATAAGCTGCCATCTTCTTTGTCACAGTACAAGGAACAATGTTGCGGAGCACCAATATGGTCACGTGATCTGGTTCAAAATATCCCACCTGCACTGCAGAAAACCGATGCTTCTGCATCGTCACTACTAAACCAAACCACGCCCTCTTGCGAAAAATGCCGACAAGCTATTAAAGATACAGCTTCCGGATCACAGCAATAAAAAAATACTAGGAATAAAACCCTAAATTACTTGGCATCAGAGCAAGCACTTATAATTACCCGCACTACACGACCTAAACTTACTGATGAGCGAACAGCGATCGTGTAGAAACCTAGAACGCATCTTCGAATCAAAATCTCGTGCGCGTAGCAACCAAGGGGTCGAGGGCGTTCTCACCATTGGCTCGCCCTTCTGGAAGAGGTTTGACATGAGCATCCCCGGTTCCGCGGGAGGGCGCTTCGGTCCGAAGAACTTGGCCGCGAAGTACCAGAACACCGCCATCCGCACGATGCCGGCGATGCTCTGCCCCAGGCCGCCGCCGCCGCCCTGCCGCCCCTCGGGGGCGCGCCCCTGCGGCTGTGCCGCCGCGGCCACCGCCGCCGCCGGCTGCGACATCGCCGCCGGCGAGCTGGATCGGAGCGAGGAGGAGGGGGGCGCCGAGATGCGAACTTAGACGAGGTTTTTGGGTTCTGTTTTTTTTTTCGATCGCGTGATGCTTTGGGGACTTTTAACCGGGGCAGTTTTGCGAGTGTTATTTGCAGATAAGGGCGAGGTTTGTTTGTAATTAACTGTGCTTAGAGTCCCTGTGCGTAGAGACGCCTTTTGGCTTTATGATTTGGAACCAACCGTAATTGTTAAAAACTTTAGGGGGGTGTGCAAGTGATTAAGGTGAACAAGGTAACAATATGCTGCAGCTGGGATTTGCCCAACGAGGCAAGTTGCCTTCCTGGTAGGAAGCAAAACGCTAGACGTACACAGAAGAACAGAGTCATGAACGGTGTAAAATGTTACCAACTATGGTTAAAGGGTCACTATTATGCGAATTTTTATTGGAGCTTAGTGTTGCAATGCCGGCATCACTCAATTAAGTAAGCACTCTTTTGAAGTGGTCAGACACTAGGTTTAAAGCTTTGTAAAACTTTTTATTGTGCAAGTGAAATGGCCGAAAAAAAATCATTTTTCACCAAGCTGAATGGAGCAAAACGTGTGTAACATATTGAACTGTCTATTATTGGAGTGTGCGGAATAGGGTCTGGAAGTGGATACGCCTAGGCAGGGGCATAAATACAAAGGTATAGCCTCAGGCCTAAAAAAAATATTATGTTTGCTGCATCCATAAAGTGCTTTTGTATGTTATAGACGTACAAAATGATTTCCATAACTTACTTAAAGTTGTATGCGGATATTATGTGTGAATGGAATATTTCAGTATACAATCAAACTTCACCATATGATCAATTTGATGAAAAAAAAAGTATTTTAGCCTTATCACGACAGAATAGGAATTTTGTTTTTTCTTAGGAAGGGGATTTGATATTTTTTATATGTTGTTATTGTTTAGTTTAATATCAACAAGGGATATGTTAAGAAAATAGCGGTGAAAGAACATGCATGTTTGGATATAGTATCATGAACGACAAGCTCGTTCAAATAAAAAAATGCATTATGATGACTCATTAAGGGAGTAAAACATCTAACCCTCCTCAGTTAAATCATTTAGCAAGAAACTAAAATTTTAGTTGGATGATGCAAAATGTAGAGGAGACTCTTCAGTTTCTACTGCTTGTGCGAGCACCTGTCAGGTCTCTGCAAGTCTGCAAGTGTACAAATATCTGCATTTTCATATTCGCTGATCTACTTAACACAATTCGTAGGCGTGGCTCTCCGGGTGTCCCTAGCAGTTTCCATCTCCAAGCGGAGAGATATTTTGGGCGTGTTTGGTTCCATGCATTTACCCTTGGCCTGGCTCGTGAGGTGCAGTGATGAGCAGTTTGGTTGCCTGGGAGTAGAACTCGGCCCGGCTGGTGGTGCGCAAATCGCCCCGCCGAGCCTGGCTGCCGAGAAACGAAAACGAAATCCGTTTCTGGCGGGCCTGGCTCGCGGGAGTCGCGAGGGAGCACGCTGAGGCTCAAAATATGCATGTTTATCTACCTCATCCAGTCATCCAAACAGCAGCTGAATTTGTCCAAACACCATTCGCTCAGTTAACCAAACACATGTACGTGCATGTACATATCCAGGCTCACCTCAGCCTGGGTGGTTTGATGCGAGCCAGGTTAGACCGCTCAAGAAACCAAACGCGCCCTTTGGTGCGTGCTGGGAGCATCCGGGGCCCGCAAAGCGGCAAAGGGCCTCGATGACGTTGGGAGAGGCCGTGTTCTCTTTTCCATCTTCATCCTTTTTTCTCCCTCTTTTTGATTTGGGAAGCGTTTTTCAACTTCATCTTGCTGATTTTTTCTTTAGGGGACTGGACTTCATCTTGTTGATGCTTTGTCGAGTCAGCAGCAACGATCAGGCGCTAGCGAGGCCCATTACAAGTTTCGTCGAAAGTAAGGCCGAGCAGATCCAGTTGGGCCATCCATCCCCTCAAAAATAGGTCTCGCGGCGGCCAGCTTAGCTCTCCTGGGCTCAAAAGTCCACGCGAGTATGTTTGAAATGGGCTGTGGCTGCTCTGCCAGGGCTTACCACGTGCTCTCCTGATGATGTTCATCCGGAGGCGGCAGGTAGACGAATTCGACGTCGTAACGGATGCCACTCCAGTAGTTTAACTTGCCTTGCTTGCAGCACGAAGCAAGCACAAAATCCAACCCCGTCACCACCCGGATCAGGAGGCAATGATGATGGTCGTGGAGATGGATGCATGGCCCTCCGTGGAGGACGCCGGTGACGAGGATGGCACTGTGTGAGCTGACGAGGCAGCCGAACGAGCAAAGCAGCGAGGATGCCACGTGCCAGTCTAGCTGCTGGGAGATCCGGGCCGGGTGGGCCCGGCAACGGCAGAGCAAGGCATAACAGGGCGCAAATTAAAAGTGTTTTGTAGCCAAAGGACTTGCATTTATCAACAGCTGATCATCTGATCGATCGCTGGATGTGTTTTGTAGCTTGCCGCCCGCGGCATATGTTCTCCAGGGCTCCATGCGCGTTGGAGACGAGAGATCCCCCGATCAAGCCACGCGTCCTGTCGCCAAGGCAGTCTCCACAACGCACGCGCACCGCCCTTCTCTGCCTTTCCCGCGTTAGCTTACGGGCCAAGCAGGTTTAATTAAGGCCGGGTTCCGCTCGACCGAAGCAGCATCTCATCCTCCGCACTTGTTTACATGCAGGGCCTGAGTGGCCAGTTGTTCTCTTTGTCGATCTCGATCGATGCCAATCTCAGGCATTGACCGAGGGACGGGTGCCATGTCCGCACTACTATACTCTCACCGATCGTGTAGACTGCACTGACGAGTGACGACGCTGCGTGCGTAACAAGCATCGTCGTCTGTTTATTTCAAAAAAGCATCGTCGTCTACCTCCTGATCTGCTCTTTGCTTTTGCCCTCCTTTACAAGATTTTGTGCCGATGAGCATCGATCTCACGCCTGGCGATGTGTCCAATTCCTCGGTCAAGCGACTGTAATGGAGAATCGGGAAGATGATAAGAAAAGCTAAAGAGGGCCTAACTAGGTCTAGCCTGAAAATTAAAATGGAGTATCTCAAGTTTTTATAAGATCAGGTGCATTTCCCGGACCAACGGCTGTAACTCCAGGTCTATTCCAGAAAATGTGCAACGGAGGTAGGTGTGCGCGTTACGAGATAATCGTGTCCCCTCATTAGCTTGACTTATTACGTGTATTAGTGTATACTTGTGACTATTTCCTCCTAAGCTAGTCTAGTTTCTTCTTTTTTTTCCGTAACAGTACGATACACCCGGCCGTCACTTCTACTCCCTTCATTTCAAAATGTAGGTCGTTTTGTAGATTCATATATATTTTACCATGTACCTGGACATACATTAAATCTACATACCTATATTTTGGAATGGAGGGAGTGGTTTGTTGTTGAGCAATCTAAGTATCAATCTATTTTTTGCAAAGTTCGTCAGGGTTGGATAGCTGGATCACGCTCTTTCTGAAAGCTTTGTGTTACCAACAATCAGGATCCGGATCCTGTGGCATTCGGGGCGGTTGCTAGCTACTCCTACTTCCTAGAGATCTTCATGGTACCCGAAACCCGTCAGAACTACTTAACAAGACTGCGAATCAACAGGAGTGAGTGAGGATCTGGCCGTTCAATTCTTGAGAAAATATCACGCCAAGCTAGCTGGCATCTGGCTGTTCAGTCGCTCCAACAGCTAAGGATGATCCGAATAAGAAAACAAGGGCACAAGCACTGTTACCTAGCCTGGCCGGCGGATGCACCAGCAGTATGCGAGCTTTTTGGTAGGCAGCTGCTGCTCAGGTGCGTGCTTGTCCATTCGAAGATGTGCCATAGGAAATGTTCATGGAATCAAGGCATATGTTATACTCCTATATATACAAATTAAATACTTTCTTTTTGGACAGACAAACTGTTTGCTTCCGACCTGTGTTCCTTGGCAGTTAGGCAGGGCATATTGTGACGATTATTCTACAGAGTTGCAAGGGGTGGCCGTAGCTTCGGCCCTAATCCATCCATTCCATCGTATTTCAATTCAAGCGACTGATGCCACCACCACTCTATTATATATACTAAACAAGTTAGGGTTATACTACTCGAGCAGAATCAAAGAGGGGATCCGCGACGAGGATCTTGGCCCTTGGCGCCCGTCAGGAGGCCGCGCCGGCCGGCACCAGCATAACACTCTCCGTTCCAAGGTTGGAACATGGAAGGATTAGCCACCCAACCGCTTTGTTTCGTCCCCCTCCATGTGACGCGAGTCGGGGCACAGGCTGCAGGCGCCCGGCGCGCGAACGAGCCAGCCCGCACGCTGGGCTGGTTGGTTGGTTGGTGCCGTCCCCGTCCGCTCCGCGCCCCCTGCCCCCTTTTCCCGCGCCCTGCCAGCCCCAGCAGCCTCCCCGCCGGCGACCAATCCGGTGGCGGAGGACCCGTCGGCGTCCGCTATTGTTTAACGAACGCCACTGGTGGTAGGAGTAGCACTAGTTTAGTTTAGCCGCAATAATGGAGGCTAGAGTATTGGCGCTGCGTTTGTTTAATTAATTAATCGTCCCGTAGGAGTCGGATTATTAAAATAATGGAGGCTGGCCGCTGATTGGCGCGGGCTGTTCTTAAATCTCTCCGCACTTCACCCGTGACCCGGGATCACTTCCGGTTGCGGTGTAGTACTAAGTTGACCGTCACTCGTGGCACACTCACGCAAAGGTAATTTAGTGGTAATTCTAGTTAAGCTGTGCTGTAAGGTTGGCTCCGGGGCCAGGAATTACCCGAGGGACCGGACAACGCGTGCAGCCGGTCCCCGCCGCGGCGGCCGTCCGATCGGATCCGATCACGCGATCAACGTGCACCAATAATCCGGCGCACCCACGAACATGTCTGTCACATCAGCGGCGCCGAAATGGCGAGACCAAGACGGCCACACAAGCTCGCAAGTCGCAACCACGATAAGATGAGCGAGCTCGCGCCGCTAAAAGCAGAGATGCTCGTGCTCCGGCCGGGAGGCACGCCGCAGCAGCCCAACCAACCGCTGCTGCCGGAACCCTGCCGAAAACGTCGCCCTCGCTTTCGTTCTCCGCCGAGAAATCATCGACGGGTCGACCGGGGGAGTTCGGGAGGAAACGTACGCGAAACCCCGCGAGGCCGGGCGGGGGTCGGACAGGGACGCGCCCTCCGCCCCCACCGCTCCTGTTCCCGTCACCGGTCACCCCCGGCATTTTTTTTCCCCTCTCCCTCTCCGCCCGCGTCTCCTTGTCGCTGAATTCTTCCGCCACCCCCGCGCCTCGTCGTATCCACGTCCCGTCCGGATCGAACTGCTGCCGGCGACCGTTCCCGCGGATCCGTGTCAGTATATTCGGTACAGGAATTGTGTGGCGGAGACTGCAGCGAAAAATTCGATTTGTATGCTCGCCGATACCAGCGTTTCTTTTAGTATCTTCTCGGCCGTTCGCCGGACTTTTTTTTACCGCTACGAAATTGACTTTGAAGGGCGTACTATTCTAGGAGGAGCACACAAGGGAACAAGCTGCCTTGTTGGACTCTGCAAACCGTCCGTCGCTCGCCGTTCACACACCGCGTGGCGCCACATGGCCCCCCGTGGCGCGCGCGCCCGTCCCCACGACACCGGGGGGTTGGCGCGCCTGCTCGGCGGGGGCGGAGGCGTGCGCGGGAGGAAAGAGGCGGGCGGGCACGCTTTGCCGCGCGACGTGACGGCTCGCTTTGCTGGTGGGGGGCGCGGTCGCATGCCGGGTCGGCGAGGGACACGCGGATGCGCCCCTAGTCAGCTAGACAGCCTAGGCCCCCGCCTCGCGGGGCCCGCCAGTCAGAGGGAGCTGGGGGAATCTCTCGGGTACGGGGGCGATCGCTAGGCTTGACGCCGTCGTGCCTCGTGCTGCACCCGACGGCAGCGAACGGTGCCCCGCCTTGGTAGCACGGGACGGGCGCGTCGGGCGCCGCGCTGGCGCGGGGGGCACTGGCAGGCCACGCATGCAGCAAGCAGCATGCTCGGTGCTTCGCCGGTCGCTGTACACGCTGCCCCGCCGCGTACCCTACTCTCTCTCTCTCTCTCTCTCGTAGCAGACAGCAGGCCAGTAGCCCCAGACCCCGGCGCCACGTACCGTCCTTGCTCTGGCTCGATCACGCAGCGCGAGGCCGGCCGGCCCGCCGGCCAACCCCCATGTGGGGAGCGCAGGCCGCCAGGCTCGCTGTCGTGCCGCCGGCCGCGCGGCGGGGGCATCCGCCGACGGGACGACACGTAAAGGACAGGCCCGGCGGCAGCCTCGGGCGCGGCGGGGAGGTGACAGCACGAGACGGGCGAGGACGGGGACGTACAGGTACACAGCAACCGGCAGCAGGAAAAGATTCGCGCCCGCGTACGGCGATGCGCGCGCCGGGTCCGGCCGCGGGCGCGGGGTGGGGCGCGCCACGGCCCACGGCGGGGTACGGCCGCCGAGACCCAACCAATGTCCAATGAACCAACCCGGAGGCGGCCGTGCCGGCCACCCGCGCGATCCAGCGCTCAGCCAGCCGCGCGCGCGCTCGTGACGAGTTAACCGAGCCGCAGCCACCCACGGGCACCAACCGGGTTCCAGTAGCCACCCAACCACCGCGCCCAGTCCCCATCCGCCCCGCCCGTCTCTCTCGGTCTCGCCGCTCCCACCCTCCCACTCCACCCCCCTCCGCTGCTGCCTCCCCTGCCTCCCCCTTGCCGCCGCGACCGCGACCGCCGCTCGCTGTCGAGGCCAGGCTAGTCAAGTCCGAAGCCACCCGCCCCCAGGCTCACGCCTCTCCCTCCGCGCCACACACGCCCGGCTGCCTCCGGCTTCTTCCCCTTCCCCGGCGAACCGGAGATCCCGCGCCCGCGTAGCCAGCTAGCTCCCCCGTCGAGACCTTCCGCCTCCCGGAGCACCCCAGTGAGCTGCGCGGGAGGGTCTGGTTGTGCCGGCCCGCGGGCGTCGCCGGTGCAGATCCATGGAGCCCAGCCGGCCGCGGCGCGGATAGCACTGTGCCAGTAGATCGCGAGGAGCGCCCGCTTGCTGTTGTTTTGTTTGGCTAGCCATTTTTTGGTGGGCGTTTGGCTTGGAAGATATGGCCGCGGCGATGGACGTGGCGAACCCTGGAGCGGCTGCAGGCTCAGGTTTGGATTCCTGCCCCTACATGAATTCTCGTTCCCCTACTATTGTCCTGCCCTTGGAAGCTGTTTCTTCTCTGCATTTGCTGGGGTTTTGTTGAATTGGGCTGTGACGAACCGAGGTACTGGGGGCTGGATAGGGTCGAGTTCGTGGGTAGGGTCGAGTTCGTTCAGTGGACTTCAATAGTTGACTAATTTGTGTGGAAAACGTTGCGGAATTCTCATAATTTCAGTCGGTATTAGTAAGCGAAAATATTGGGGAACCAGCGGATTTCCTTGAAATAATTGTGGGTTGCCACCTCTTGATTATCTGTACAAATTGTTCTCTGCCGACATAATTTCTTCCGCTGTATAATTGTTGTTTATTTTTAGTTCCATATTCTCTCCACGTTTTTCCTTGTACGGAGGCATGCGGGATGCCAATCACGATTTCTCAAATGGGGGAAACGTTTGGAATCTAGATCCTGTTACTTTGATTTTCAGTGTCTGCTACTTGTGGCTAGTTTAGCATCAGTATTGCTGCTTCTCAAATAGGATGTTTCGATGTGGTGGATCCATGTGTTTTTGTTAAGTTTACATTCTTCGTTATGCTTCAGATTGAAAATGATTAGCAATTACAAGTTGGAACTATGAAGTGAAGAAAAACAACAAGCTCTGTGTGCTCTATATTTCGTCTGATGACCCTTTGATGTAAACCAATTGCTTCTATTCAGGAATGGCAAGCGATGCGCTGTACCGGGAGCTCTGGCATGCGTGTGCCGGTCCGTTGGTCACAGTGCCTAGACAAGGCGAGCGAGTCTATTACTTTCCCCAAGGCCATATGGAGCAGGTACTGATTGGTTTAGATACCCTTTCTCTCAACCTTCCTTGATCAATCTTATATTTTGTGGAGCATCCATGTGCGCATGCATTAACTGATTGGGAGGTTCTTTTCCTCGAACTGTTCATGGTTTCTTTTATAGCTCGAGGTGTCTACACACCAGCAGCTTGACCAGTACCTACCGATGTTCAATCTACCATCGAAGATCCTATGCAGTGTAGTCAACGTGGAACTACGGGTCAGTGTATTTTTTAAAATCTGTCTGGTGCAACCTCTTTGCATGTGTGTCGAGGGATTGGTTAGCCTAGGTACTGAAGCAAGATATCTTGTAATCGTCCTTAATCTTCTGTACTCTGCAATTCAGGCGGAAGCTGATTCAGATGAAGTTTATGCTCAAATCATGCTGCAACCTGAAGCTGATGTAAGTCTGCATATTTTTAATCTTGAAAATATTCAAGTGCTATTGCTTTCATTTTAGCTCTTTTGACTTTGTACTACATCATTGCCATCTTAGATGTACATACATTTGATTTATTTTTCTGAATATGCTCGATCAGCAAAGCGAACTCACCAGCCCGGACCCTGAACTAAAAGAACCTGAGAAATGCACTGCTCATTCCTTCTGCAAGACGCTGACAGCTTCAGATACGAGCACTCATGGCGGTTTTTCTGTTCTTCGGAGGCATGCCGAAGAATGTCTTCCTCAGCTGGTTAGCATCAGAAGAGTTATATGCCTCAAAGTGATTTCTTAATTACCAGATATATTATTGTGTGTAAATTTTGTAGGATATGTCTCAGAATCCACCTTGTCAAGAACTGGTTGCCAAAGATCTCCATGACACTGAATGGCATTTTCGGCACATTTTTCGAGGTGAGCTTGCACTCTTCACAATTTGGCTTGAAAATTCCTTCTATTCCTTTTAAAATAACCTTATCTCTGTAGCTCTTAATTTGGTGTAATCTAGTCCAGGCATTGCACATAACACACAGCGAGTACTGATGCAGTAGCTCCATTTCCATTTTTTTAGTCTCATGCCCGCCTTTCCATGTTTCTTTCAGGACAACCGAAGAGGCATCTCCTTACTACTGGCTGGAGTGTCTTTGTTAGCTCAAAAAGATTGGTTGCTGGTGATGCATTTATCTTCATGAGGTACAATACCCTAAGCATGATAAATGCAGATGTTTGGTGCATTTGCATCTGTCTCCTTGCTTTTGGTTTAATTGTGGATGAACTTAATTACTGTAGGGACTACTTGTACTAATTATTGTTCTTCTGAGTGGCAGAGGTGAAAATGGTGAGCTACGAGTTGGCGTAAGGAGGCTCATGAGACAAGTAAATAACATGCCCTCATCGGTCATATCAAGCCACAGCATGCATCTTGGAGTCTTGGCAACAGCCTCCCATGCCATCTCCACCGGAACACTCTTTTCTGTTTTCTACAAACCAAGGTTTGATAATATTTTACTTATTCATTTGATTGTATTGCATTGTTTTCTAGCATCACATTGTGTATTTGAAGGAGAAAATAATGGACTAGCTGTACTTTCTATTTGCTACTTGTGCTCTGTTCAAACAGAGTCAATTACTAATTAAATCCTCTGCTTAAGTTGCAGACAAGTTCAATGTTTGTAGGCACGCCATGCATTCAGTGATTGTCTTAACCCTTGCCATTTTCAGTAAACCAAAGTGGACCACTATGGTCATTCTAGTTAGCAATAATGCATGCATGTTTTATTTCCTTCAAAGTCTTGCAGCCTAAACTTTATTCTCCTTTTTATTTTGTTCCCCAGAACTAGCCGCTCTGATTTTATTGTTAGCGTCAACAAATACCTTGAAGCTAAGAAGCAGAAAATATCTGTTGGAATGAGGTTTAAGATGAGATTTGAAGGTGATGAAGCTCCTGAAAGAAGGTACAGTTTGGACTTGCCTTCAAGTTTCGACAAATTGGTGCTGCTTTCATTTTGACCATTTTATTTATGCTGGGACCAGAATTAACATCTCTATCTGTGGTTACAGGTTCAGTGGAACAATTATTGACATCGGGAGTTTGCCGGCAATGTCAAAATCTCTCTGGGCAGATTCTGACTGGAGATCTCTAAAGGTAATGAAGTTTTTTTGGGGTTAAATTAGTAGTGTGATATCTGCAAATTGTTCAGTGCGATTCATTGTCTTTAGTTTTGTTTGCCTTCCAAATACTAATCTAAACCTTTATACCTGCCAGGTCCAATGGGATGAACCTTCATCCATTCTTCGTCCTGACAGAATCTCACCATGGGAGGTGGAACCACTAGATGCAGCTAATCCACAATCCCCTCAACCTCCATTAAGGAATAAGCGGGCACGGCCCCCAGCTTCACCTTCTATGGTTGCAGAACTGCCTTCAGGCTTTGGTAAGGAGTCCCTTAATACTTGTTACAAAATAGGGCTCTGCTTCTTGAATAAAATGTTGAACGTTCAGTTCATGGATACCTTAAGTATTCTAGGATATGAATATGATGTGCTGTCCTGCTGTAGAATCTAAGCTCTTGTTCCATTCCTGTTAGGACTATGGAAATCCCCAACTGACTCGGCCCGGACTCTCTCATTCTCGGAACCGCAACGTGGTCGGGAGCTATTTCCTTCAATTCCCACATCAACCTTCTCATCGTCATCAAATGTCAATTTCAATTCAAAGAATGAGCCATCCATGCTAAACAGTCAATTCTACTGGTCGGCAAGAGATACAAGAGCTGACTCCTGCGCTGCTAGCACCAACACTGTCATAGTCGAAAAGAAGCAAGAACAAAATTCTGGTGGTTGCAGATTGTTTGGGATTGATATATGCTCAGCTGAGGAAGAAGTATTACCTGTGGTTACTGCTCCAGCTCTTGGTTATGACCAAACTGCTGCCTCGGTAGAGTTGAACTCGGATAAGCTCTCACAGCCATCTGATGTCAACAATTCTGATGCCCCAGGAGCTAGCAGTGAGCGATCGCTTCCTGAATCCCAAAGCCGGCAAGTGAGGAGCTGCACCAAGGTGATTTTCTATCACACTAGTTTTGGCTATCAAGGTCTTGTTTTCTTGCTTGTAGTTCATCGCGTAACTGATTAATGTTGTGCATGCAGGTAATTATGCAAGGAATGGCTGTTGGAAGGGCTGTAGACCTGACAAAGCTTAGTGGCTATAGTGATCTTTGCCATAAGTTGGAGGAGATGTTTGATATCCAGGGGGAGCTAGGTTCCACACTCAAGAAATGGCGGGTCATTTACACTGATGTCGAGGATGACATGATGCTGGTTGGGGATGATCCTTGGAAGTAAGAACCCTTACATTTATCTTTATGGATGAGTGTGCCTTTTCAGTATTGAGGTCCTAATCCCTGTGCAATGCATTTTCCTTCAGTGAGTTTTGCGACATGGTGAAAAGAATTTACATTTACACGTATGAGGAGGCGAAGAAGCTGACTTCCAAGTCGAAGTTACCGGGTAGTAGTGACACCAGCAAGTTGAGTGATGTAAGCTCAGTCTGAATGAGTCATCTAACATGGAGCCCATCCACCAACAAAGACTGCAGATTGCTAACGTCCCTCTAATTCTGTTCTTCCTACCGTTGATTATGGGTGGTAAAATGCCCATCGTTGCTCTGAGGGCTGAAGTTGTGGTTGGCATTCATTTGCCTTGAATTCTGGAGGCTTTTGGACTGCCAGGCCAGCATGGGCCTCCTGAAAGAGGTACTTGTGCCATTTCCCATTTGTTTGCGTCGTGTGTTAGAAGCCATCAGCCATGGCATAATTGCCAGGTGCCGGGTTTGAGGAAAGAACCAGTCAACTGCAAGATGACAACGCCTTGCCTCTCCTTCTACTGCTTAGCTAGTAACTAGGACTATGTATGTAATGAATGTATATAGTGTCGTTATGCTGCCCAAGCCCTGAGGTTCCGGCATTTGTATGCATGGATTGCGGTTCAGTAACTTTTGTCTTCAGCAGCAACAAACCTGAGGGTGTAGGTGGTGTGGATGTATGTTTCTTTTTAGCAACAATCTTTGTGGAAGCGATCTGTATATAATCTACTGTTTAATAACAATGTTGTGCAACCTATGCTTCGAGCCTTGCACCTTCCACTGTTAGGCCCTTTCTGGTGCCGGTTCATTGCTTGATAAATCGTCCATTTGTATGCATTTTGGGTGGTGCTTCTTGTTATCTGAGGAGCGAGGACCAGCGTGATTCTGGCCTTTTATCACCACGGTGCAAATAAAGAACAGATGGGCGTCTGCCGTGCTCCTGCTTCAGAACATCAGATCAGAAATGTTCTTGTGCTCTGTTCGACGTGTTCATGCAGCGGCTGGTTACGCTTTTGGCTCGTCAGCTCTAGTCATCGACCCATCGCTAACCTTGGCTGGGCTTGGGCAGACACGCAGGCCTTGTGCCCGTTCCGAACTCACAGGAGAATGCGATGAAGTACCAATGCAACACACGAACTGAACGTAATTCAGCAAACCAACACAGGCATGCACCAGGCTATGCGCCTATGCCCGAAGTACAAAAGTACACATAAGCTCAAAATTCGTCGCAATATATTACTACTAGTGGTTACATACCTTGCATTGCAAATGGGCCGTCAGGGGCATGTTCAGTTCACACAAGCTTACTGATATCACCAGCGCTACTGCTGTCGGGCGGGGCCTCAGCGTATATGCTGACGAGATCCTCCCGCAGCACCAGCGCCCCGCAGAGCGGCACGGCGCACAGGACGAGGTACGCAGCGTAGCACGCGAAGGTTTCCCAGGAGAAGGGCTCGCCGACGGCCTGCAGGTTGCAGACGTTGTGCACGAAGATGAGGACCACCGCCACGCAGAAGATCACCTGCACGACGGACGGCAACCAGAGGGATGAACAGGGTATAGCTACTAGTTGGTAGAATTGGCCAAGCGGCGTCATGGAGTTCTCGATCGAACGACAGAGGGGTGGGTGCGTCGAGGACGCTTACGACGGCGGCGTTGACGAGGCGGGCCTTCCTAGGGTCCGTGACCACGGCTCCAGCTCCTCCGCCATGGCGCCGGCCATGCTCGTCGTCAGGGTCTTCAAGATGGTGCGGCTCGTCCCCATCGCCGGCGTCGGGATCGGCCTGCCTTTCTCGAGGAGATCGAGCACCTGGGCGAAAACTCGGCCCCTAGGCTATATGATACCGACAGTCCAGGCCCCACACGTCCGCGCATTATTATATTGCTCTCGTCCTATCCGGAAAAGGAAAGAAGTTTACCACCAGCGAGTTCACCACCAACCATGGATCGAGCTCAAATTCATCCTCAGGGTTGTTAGCCCCCGCATGTCTAGTTTAGCAGTAAAAATTCCTACCCTAACATGAGTAAATGTTGCATACAATATGTAAATTTTTTTGCAACATTTAAAATTAACATATGCAACATCAAAAAATAATACATGTAACATAAAAAGTTAACGTTTGCAACATCAAAAATATGTTAAAAAAATTACAGCATCCGTTGATGATGAGGGAAAAAAATCATCGCAACATCTGTTTCATGTTGTATGGAACACTCAAATCTCTTATTGAAGATGCAACATCCAGATAAAATGCAACATTTGTTTAAAATATATGTAACATTGTAACATCCAGATCTTATTTTGCAACATCCACGTAAAACGCTTGCAATATTATTCTACAATATCTGAAACACGTGAAATATACGCTTGCAATATGCAGCAAAACTGGACTGGTAAGGGAGGAGCGCTGCATTGGTGGTGGGGAGGAAGAGGATGACGAGAAGGGGAGATCGTCGCCGGGGGAGGCGGCCCGACCGCCCGTCCTGCTGCCTGGCGCGCATTGCTAGGCGCAGGCGAGCGGGCGTCGAAGCTGTGCGGCAGGGGAAGGAACAGATGGCGGAGTGGCAAGCACGGGCCGCCGGCGGCGCTGCGCGGCGGGGGAAGGCAGCGGCACGGCAGGCACGGGCCGGCGGCGCGCGCGGCGAGTACGAGCGGAGCACTGGGAGCCGGGCACAGGCTAGACGCTGAAGGATTGTGAAATCATTGCTTGCGAGCGGATAGGAACGGTGCGACAACGAGTGGATGAGAAGCCTCTCGACGCTGGAAGGTGGGGCTAGCGGGGGCGTCCGATCGTCCGGACGTAAGATCCGTAGCACTACCGATTCATCTTTAGCATTGTGCCTTTCGCGTCGTTCCAGTGTAACGGCCTAGGCCTACAGGATCCGGTCATTTTTTTTAAAAGCGACCGGCAGCAAGCACTGCCCGTGCCCGGCGTAGATCCGGTCAAAATTGGTGAAACTTTGTAAGACCGGTAGGCCGAAAATCGTGCTAAAAATTCCAAAATTTTCAGTAACTTTTCGCTGAAATTTAATTTTAGCGCTGTATAAAAACTGAAAGTTAAAGATACGAGCATTTTCCGGTGGTGACGGCTAGAACTGATTATCGCCAATTTTCGGCCCAAGTTCCGAGCATGCTGCATGTGTTGGAAACCTTGGCGGCCAAAAAATGCCAGCGGGTTACAATCTTTCAAAAGAAAACACGAGCGGTCAGCCTTTTAGAAACAATGGAATTGTAGCATCAAAACCTGGATCGATAACAGAGATTCACATATTTTAACATCCAAGGGAGCACCACGAAACTCTCCAGCGACAGTCTTAGGGTCGTTTTGCTTTGGCTTTTTAGGTGCCCTGGCTTCCAAAACAAACTAAAAAGACAACTAAAGAGCCAAAACCAGAGCTATTGGAGTTTCGGCTTGTTTTGGTTTATTCTCTCTTATAGAATACTATTAAACTAGCTGAAAACAGCCGAAATCTGCCTGCCAAGCTGAGTTCTCAATCTTGGCCGGGCTGAGTGGCTAAGGTTATCCGCACTCGTCGTACTCTAAATTCACCCTTTAAAAAAAATATTTCATCCTTCGATATTCTCTCCTCTATACTCAGTTCTTCCGCACCCATTCATACTTTATATCTCATCCTCTATATCAACTACCAACCATGGAACCCACGCGTCATAATCTATTTCACACTCTCTTCCCCATTCACTCTCTCTCCCTCCCATTCTCTCTCCACGCGGCGGACGGGATGACAGCACCGGCAGACTATTGGACCCCGCGCGGCGTTTAGCGTGCGATCTCTATTCCGCTGGATTCCCAGGGAACGGAGCGCAACGCTGAAGTGGCGTACAGGTTACCGTGCCCCGCTGCAGCCCTCCTATCCGCTATATGCTCACGCTATATTGTTTAGCGTTTGTTTTACATGTATCACTGCATATAGGCTAAGGCTGTCTGCACTCGTCATACTCTACTTTCATCCTCTAAAAGAAATATTTCATCCTAGTCATCGAGATTCTCTCCTCTATAACCAATTTTCCCGCATCCAACATACTCTATATATCATCTTCTATCCCAACTACCAGCCGTGAGACCTACACGTCAGGATTTTTTTTCTACCCCCGCGCCCTTCCTCCCTCCCCATTCTCTCTCTCTCTCCCCAGCCTTCCTCCCTCCCTCCCCGCTCTCTCTCTCCCACGGCCTCCCTCTTTCCACCACGCGGCCGTGGAGATCTGGCCGACAGGGTCCCCGACGGTGGACCTTGCGCGTCTTGACCGTCGGCATGGGCGTGGGGCGACGGCGGAGGCCCATGTGGGCCCGCTCTCGCTCTCACTCCCACCGGCGCGGCCCCGCTCTTACTCCCACCAGCGGCGGTGGCGGGATCCGACACGAGAGATCTAGCGTGAGGAGCTGCGGCGGCCATGGGATCCGGCGCGCGAGCTCCGGCGTGAGGAGCTCAGTCGCAGCGCGTCACCACGGCGACGGGCGCGGAGGCCGGGAGCGGCCCTAGCACGGGACGGGTGCGGAGTAGGGCCCCCGCCCTCGGTGGCTGGCATCGCGGGCGGATTCGGGCATGCGGTCGAGGCGAGGCTCGGCTCGGGGAGGCCGGATCCGAAGGCGAGGGCGCCGGGCAGCACGCGGGATGGCGCGCGGCCGAGCTGCAGCGGCGCGGCCCTCTCTTTCTCTCTCCCTTTCTCTGTCCGGGTCCATGGCTACGGCGGCCAGATCCACGCTCCGGCTGCTCCGGGCGGTTCCGAGCATCGGCGGGAGGGCGGGGGTGGTTGGGGCTGCCGACCTCGGGAGGTGGATAGCGGAGTCCTCGGTCCCCGCTGGAAATAGCGGACGCGAGACGGTCCGCTTCTTTAGTGTACGCCTTTAGCAATCCCGGTGCGGATGTTTTTCCACTATCCCCATGCTGCAGGATGGGGTAGCGGAGGGCGTCGCGTACCCGGTGCGGACAGCCTAACATACTCCGATGCCACATTTTTTTAATTTCTAATAGAAGGTACGTGCACCTCAACAGCAAAAGCCCGAAATAGCTTCCATTATCAAGCGAAGTCACTCCACCAAAATCTAACATTAGGGCACCAAAAATTCGTACAGCTAGCGGTGCCCTTTATTTATTCATGCATGCATGTTGCATGCTACATACTGACCCTCAAAAAAAAAAAATTCTTACGCCTAACTTGTACTATCAGTTACACGTTGTCATGCACTGCTAGCAGGTTGCTTGAGAGGTCACTGCCGGCGTCCCCAGAAGGCTCCTCAGTGTAGATGCTGATGAATTCGTTCCTCATCTTTGCCATAAAGCAGAGAGGTATTATAAACAGAGGCGCCTCCCCAGCAGACCACGCAAACGCCTCCCACAGAGGCCTTTCAACACTAAAGTGCAGGTCTGCAGGAGACGTACGCGAACATGCAGATCACCATTAGGGAGAAGAGCAGCTGCAAGGGCATGGACAGCGAGAGGCCCAAAAGGGAGAAAAAAAGTAAAATCAGGCTGGTGCAGGAAAAAAAAAGATGCACAAACAAGTAGACAAGAAACCGGTGCTTCCTTCATCGGAAAAAGGTATACGGAGTTCAGCAAATCTAGCAATCAAACAGTGTATCTATACAGGTTCCACGACAAGGCAATTGGGCGCATAATAAGAGAGAATGAAGATATATATGACTCCTAATTTGGTCTGGTATTTGCTAGGGGACATGTTTTACATAAGTAGAACTACTTAGCAGAACAGTACATGAAAAACTCGGTGCAGTGCTGTTGTGACCAGTACCCCTATTCAGTGCAATACACTAATGGAGATCCCCCGTGTTTTTGCGATGTTCTGCCCAGCTAACGAGTTGAAGTCGAAAAACCTTCCATTCTACTCCAACGTTTTTTTCCCGTTCATTATGTTTTCTAGTATTTCTTTGTTACAAACCATCTCTCTAAATTTTTCTTTTTTGGCTCATCATGGCAGATTCCTCTAGTCCATCTATCTATCTATCTAGGAGCGGATCTAGGGTGGGCCGGGTGGGCTGCGGCCACCCTAAGAAATGCCCCACGGCTCAGACGCCCAGCACTCCTTAGACGGCCTTAGACGGCCAGACCCCAAGCCGACTCGTTCAACTGACGCCCTGATCTCCCTTGCGACTCGTGACTCGCCTAGGTTTCGGCGGCGGCGGCTGGCGGCGGCGGCGCAGGCACGCAGCACTAGTGCTGCAGGCTGCAGCGCACGCACCAGGCGGAGCCGGCCAGCTGGAAGTACGTGGGGTGCCGGGGCCGCGGGCGGCGAGTGTATGCGGAAGGCACGGCCGCACGGAGGCCGGAGCTGCACGCTGCGACCTACGGTTGTGTTTATTCCTCTTTCAAAATTTGTTTAAAAAGAATCTTACCATTTAGAACTATTAAATAAAATTTATTTATAAAATTTTTTTGCACGGATAATTTGTAAATCGCGAGACGAATCTAACAATATATATTAATCTATGATTAGCGGATGGTTATTGTAACATCACTGTTGCAAATTATGGATTAAGTTGTCTCATTAGATTCGTCTCGCGATTTACAACTTATCTATATAGAAAGTTTTGTAAACATATTTTATTTAATACTCTAAATAGTAAGATTCTTTTTGATGTGATGTGGTGTAAAAGTTTTTAGTAGGGATCTAAACACAGCTGCAAGCTTCGACGGAGGCAAGTTAATTAGCTTGTTGCTTGCACTGTGTAGTTACAAAATTGCAACTCTTATCTGCTAGTTCTAGATTGGTAGCCCAATTAATTAAGATAAAATTAAGAATTACTTATTGCAATTTGTAACTTCTTGCATTGTTTATTTTATTGTAGGATTGTTGATAGTGGCTGCGTCTTTTTTTGGGAAACATGAAGCAAAGAAAAATGATGCAGCTTCACCAAATACTGTAGTTGTCTCAATTTTACTAAGCCATTATGGTGTTTAAATTTTTTGCTTTGTTGAACCACCCTAACTTCAAATCCTAGATTCGCCAGTGTATCTATCTATCTATCTATCTATATCTATACTATAAAAGTTGAAAGAATTGAAACCCTTTCTCACCAAGATTAGACCCACCGTACCTCTCACGAAGACCCCACTTGTCAGAACTAATAAGGAGGTACCATAGTTTGGTGAAAACCTCAAAACCACATTTTAAAGAATAAATCTGCCTAAAAAGCCAAACTTTTTTCACCTAAACTTACCCAGGCCCACCGCAACCCTGCTTCGTGTTTCCAGACACCTGCCCGAGTAATCAGCCTCCTCCTCTCTTTGATTCCTTTCCTATCTCTACGATATATGCACGACGTTAATGAAATTAAATATCCCTACATCCTTGTCTTTGCCAATCAGCGTCCGTTCGCAACAAATTAGGCTAGCTTATTTCCTTTATATCAGCTTACGTACGAACCACACATGCATGTATGTGTCAATGGAATTAAATATCCTTACATGCATATATGTGATTGGTTCCAATCAACTTCCGTTGGCAACAAATCAGGCTAGCATATCTCCTTCCTATTAGCTATACGTACGAACCACATATGCATGCTCGTGAGTGCCCTTCTCCGCGCCAGAGCGCCCGCATTCGGCTTCAAGGACCCGGCCCCCGAGGCCGAGCACGCCTCCGTGGCCGCGGCGGCGCCATTCCGGAACAAGGAGACGGTGTGCTCATCACCTGCGTGTGCGTGCTTCGTGTTTTCACCGTCTGACTCTGATCCCAAGTGATGTATTGAAATAGTTGTGATTTGAAATTGCAGGTTTATCGAGCGAGATTGGACCTGATGATAGAATTGATGGCTGTCTTCGTAAGAACAATGATTACTCACAGAAGTTTGACAGAGCGCCTGTTATTTTACGAGATGCAAATGATGAAGTCGTCGCTTGGAATTGAAGGTGGAATTATTTTGCACGTGGAGATTTAGTATGCACCCGATTATTCTTTTTGTGTTGTGCGACCCAATCTATTTTATTTTGTATCACGAGAAGGCCACGAGGTCACTCCACGGGAGCGCAAAAGATAGAAAGGAAGGCAACGTTATGCTAATATGTCTAATGCAAAAAAAATAAGAGAGGGTTTTGAAGCAGAGTGTCGGTGTTTTACCGCCAAACCCACCGAGGGATACTCCCGAGGTGGTAGGTTGTAGGTAGGGTGTCGTTGAGATTAGAAACTCGAAGGTGCAAGGAACGCAAATGTTTAGACAGGTTCAGGCCGCCGAGAGCGTAATACGCTACATCATGTGTGGTTTGTATTGCATTAGAGGTTATAAGATATTTTGAGGGGTCCTTGCCTGCCCTTATATACTCTGGGGGGACAGGGTTACATGGAAGTCCTAGCCAGATACGTGTTAAGGAGTTCTACCCGAGTATTACTTGGGTTGTTTCCTTACGTCCGACTAGTTCAAGTTCTGTACAACTAGTTACAATGAGTATAAGGTATGACCCATGCGTCATCCCCTACTATAGGAATATGTACGCCAAGTGTGCAGTCCCGCTGCCCCGGTCCTGACACAGAGGTAGTCTCGGAAACAAATTTCTGAGAGCCGCCAAGGTGAATTACTTTAGTCTATGTATTTAGGTCATGATTAATGCATTTTCCAATTTATGACATGCAATATTTGAATCGCCATCAATGCAGCAATCTACAATAACACAGCTAGCTTGTGGCCCAAGGACTAGAAGCGCTACCAATAGTGTGATTCCTAACCCATCAACAATACCTTTCGTTGATGATTAGTAAGTATGATAATTCAATCATCATCAATGTTTTTTTGTCTTATAGGTGGTAGAACCTCCAGAAATAATATTGGTGTTGATGGGGATGCTTTTGACTATGTTATTTGGGAACCCTATGATCCAATGCATGGAATTGAAGGCATATATTGTGATATATCCATCATTAAGTTCAGTTTTGGTTTGTCACTTGCAGATCCAATGTCTTCTGTTAATGTTGCAGAAAATAATTTAGATAAACTGAATTCGGAGGATTATGGGCCCGCTGATATAGAAGACGATGAGGCACGCATATTTCATAATGAGAGTTAGTTACTAATCCAAATGAACCAACTAATATTACTATATTTTGTTTGATAAATAAATAATACCCTTATTTCACTGTACACACAGATTTCCAGTACGAGTATGTTGTGGATCCTGATATTGGGTATAAAGGTGCGGATCCATATGATACAGTGTACAAGGATCTTTCGAAGAAACGCTATGTTCTGGAAAAGGTAAAAAACTGTCCATTTTGCCATGCGAAGAGGTTCCCAGGTGAAGTGCATGCATTCTGTTGCAGGAAAGGGAAGGTTAATAAATACATTCCAGAAATACCAGCTAATCTACATCGCTGGTTTGCCAATATTTTCGGAAGCACAAATAAATTTAAATTTTAATAGTCGTTTGATACAATACAATTAGTTTTAAATATTATTATTTAAATACGTGTGGCATGTGCATCTCCACTAGTCCAGAAAAAGAAAGAAAAATATTTTTGGGCATGCAGGCGATGCCATGCACAAACGAACTGGGTAATTAGTCCGCTTGTTCTTACGGAAAGTTAACTTGTAGATCGAATAGGAGGGGGAGCACTGGAGGAGTAGAGACTTGACTCTAATAGGTTCACGATCGCCTACGCACGTAAAGAGCTAGGGAGCACACAACTAAACAGCGCCTAGAGATGAGCACACTTACGAAGGCTTGTGTGATCTGCCAGGCCACCTCAGGGTTGGTGACGACGGGCTTTGGCGGCGGCGCCTCCGCGGCCATGGTCGCCGCCTTCACGTTTGCCCCAGCGCCTTTCCCTCCCATGGCGGTCGCCGTCACCTCAAAATCGAAATCCTAAGGCGGGTTCGTATTATTGGACCTGTGCTTTGCTTCCGTATCCTGCGCCTGCTGGCTAGTTTCTTCTCGCTTTGCTGGAAAACTGGGTGAGAGGGCTGCGGCGCTCGCGTCGCGTGTATATGAGATGCCTGCGGTGGCGGGGGAGAGAGGGACACGAACACACGGTAGCTTGCAGGCAAGGCGGACGTGGCGCATTGCAGAGCGCGAGTCCGTGCCGAGGACCGGCCACGGACGTCGCAACCCAGCGCCCTAGCGAGGACTACTTGATCTCAGGTATATATTGGTTGCATCAAGTCTGCAGGGAGTCTGCAGGGAAGCTACAACAGAAGGTTGCAGAGTATAAGCCGAATGAAGTGACACACAATGAACTGATCGCTAAAGACAAGTATACATTAAGGAGCACTGTTGAAAATAATTGAAAGGATCTAAATACCGACTAAAGCAAGAGTGAGTAGTCCGGTATTTAGAAAGGATCTAAATACCGAAAGGATCTAAATTTATAACTTAAAACAAACTTATAAAAAAACTACGGAGCCGGAGGTTTGTCCGAAATCTTCGCAACTTCCGGAGAAGGTCCGGAGATTTGTCCGATATCTTCGCAACTTACGGAGATTCCACGAAAATCTTCTGAGACTCCGGAGAAACTTGCTGAAATTACACAACGACTACTCAAACCTCAATCAAAAGTAGATTAGCTTAATTTCTAGAGTTTATGACCTTATTTCCACCCCACTTCACCAAATACCTGCACTCAAAGCTCTTCCAACTCGTAGATCGGAAACAAACCCAAGAACACTAGCTTAAGATAAGAACTTTAACAAATCACAAGAAGTAAATGTAAAGACACAAGGATTTATTTTTTGAAGTTCAGTTCCACACATGAAACTTACGTCTCTGTTGAGGCACCTAAGAAGAACGTTCTCTACTTGAGCTATGTAGCATCCCCTTGGCGACCCCAAGGTCAAGCTAAGGTCACTTACTATGATATCAAGATTGTACAAACATCCCGGGGCACGCCAGAAGCTTGGGCGCTCGATGGGCAATGCCTAGCCGGCTAGGCTTGAAACTCCAAGCGTAACAAACAAGAAATCCATCGGGTTTACGAAGAACAAGGTGCTCAAGAGATGGGAAGTCAACTCATTAGCACACTCACTTGCTCCTCGTTCAATCTCACTTGGAATACTAGGGAGGAGTAAGGAGGGCTCTTGAAAGCTCATGAATGGGGGCAGGTCGAGTTAGATCAGAGAGGTAATTTAAAGGGGGTGAGGGGGTATTTATACCCCTCCACCCAAAAACTAGCCATTGTAGGGTTAAGTTCTGGAGACTTTGGAAGATTATTCGAAGACACCAGACAACACTCTTCCGGAGATTCCAGAAGTGTGTGGAGACTCCGCACATGTCCGGACACCGGACAAACTCCGCATAATCCAAGAGTTTCTGAGACTTCATAGAGATCTCCGGAGGGTCCAGACATTCTGCAGAAAATATTTTAAATTAATCCAAATGTTGTGCAAGTGCAAAAGTGTCTCTCGTAGATTTGTTAGATTTGTTAGATAAAATATTTAATTCCTCATGAATTTCCGCTTCCCAAGTTTAATTTACTTTTTGGTAGTCATCTTCATGACTTAGTTCATCTATCACCTGTGATACCTGCTCATCATTCTCAATAATGACATTAATCCCATAAGCGTGAGTCATTAATCAACCAAAATCCACTAATCAGGTCTAGATGTTCTTCCGAACGTCAGATCCGGGCGTTCACATCAGAAGGTGCATTCGATTAGAGCCTCGTCATCTAATCCGCTTGACATAGAGACCGTCGCAACATTGCAGATCAGGAAAATTCCCATCGCAGCATTTGCAGATGTTGCATGCAACATAACCGATTGCTATCCGCCTCCTTTTTGCACTGTAGTCGTTGTTTGAACGAATGAGGTCGAGGTGAATCATCTATTGACAAACTCCTTCCCATACATCCTTTGAAAAAGATCGGCTGAAATGTAGCTTACGCTCATCACCCCCATACTTATTGTTGAAAAAAACTGAAAACTGCCACTGCAACATCCGAATTAACTATTCTAAAAAAACATCCGAATTAACTGACGGTAGCATGAAAACTAAATAATCTCAATATGCAAAATCACTTGCTGCAACATTGCAAAAGCTACCTACATCTAGACTCACTAGCTGCAACTTAGCAAAAAAAGTAATCCCAACATCTAAATTCACTTGATGCAACATTAGAAAAAGAATATCCAAAGTCATAAGCTGCAAACAAAAAAGGTAACCATAACATTAAAACTCACTTGCTGCAACACTAAAATCATTCAACTGCGACATCCAAAAATTATAAATTGCAACATTAAAAAATCTCATATTGCAACATGAAGAAACCAATGGTGAATCTAGGATTTTCAAATTAGGGTGGTCCAATGAAACATTTTTTTAAAATATTTTAGTGAATAAATCAATGTAATCTTATAAAGTTGTAACTTTTCTACATTTCACCTTCTCCATCGAGTATCAAATGTTGCACATAGAAAAATAATTAGTAACAATAATTTCATAGTGCTAGATATCTTGTTTAGTAGCATAAAATAAGATCAAACAACAGGAAAATTAAGGCATAGAAATTGTTGGGCCGAATCTTAGAGTGGGATGTGGCCCACCCCCTAGATCCGCCCATGGAAGAGACAAAAACACAACACCATAATTTAGCGAATGCAACATCGCCGATGACACCTCAGCTAGTTCTTTATGGACATGCAACAGATGAGAGATGAGATTCTTTGGTTCTCACCAACTCTCGTCTCCCCGACAAGGATATCCTTCTTTGGAGGAGTCTCTAGTTGTTGTGCTTCCAATGAGGGAGAGAAGGTTGATGAGGTTGTTGGGGCGATGAGTCGTTGAGGAGAGAGCAGCACCTGGCGTCAACCACAAGGCAGCCTCAACGATGAGACATCAGTTGCAGATGTGGAGCGGCACTTGCAGGCAATGCCGCACCGGAGCCAAGGAGCTGAAGCCGAGGGAGATGAACTCCTTGGGGAGGTCGAAGGTCCGATCTTCACCCTTGGCCAAATTGAAGGAAACGAGAAGGTGTGACGGTGTTGGAGATGAGGCAGGAGCTCTCGACAGCGTGGCAGAGCTTTGGGCATGGCACAAGGATGGTCCTGGGGAGGTAGATGGGTGTAAGTGTGACACGAGCATGACCGTAGGGAGCTGTCAGCGTGGTGGCGGCAACGGGGTGTGGTCGTGCGACACGGGAAAGTCCTGCATGAGTCAGAATGCGCACAAGGTGGAAGGGTCGAATGGAAACGCCGCCTAGACTCGTGGCGCGAAGCTGGATGCATAGTGCACTGGTGCAGTCACGTGGCATGAGCAGGCTGTCCGAAGTTTTGTTCCCACCGGATGCCCGCGGTAAAGCATTACTGAAATAACAATACATACTTAATAAGGTTTTAAAAGAATTTAGAAATAGCAAGAGGGAGGAACTGCCATGCTCTATGGCAAAATAAGAATTCTCTAGAATCAAATATATTGCATAGTTCGTAAGGATGATGAGAATTTTAGAGTTAGATATTTTATAAAGAAAAGCGTGGAAATTGTCATATGGAAACACCACAGCATCCATGAGCCATATAAGTATAGGTGCTCCCCTCCCCTATTGCCATGGTATAAGATGTCTCATATTGGAGGTGACATGGTAGCCATATAGTGTAGTTATGTCATGGAAGGGTAGCCACATAAAGAGCGTAAGAGTCTTGTGTTGTACCAAGTGTAATTTATAAAGAGTTAAGTTCCCTTGTATAGAATTGATTTCCCTTGTTGGTATCTAGGTGAAGGTCTCCTAGGTATAGTATGAGTATAGGATCCGCAGAAGAAATATTATCACACCACTTTGATACCTCTTCTTGAAAGTTGATGTTAAAGGTTAGGAGTGCCAATTTCTCAACGTAACTACCACCGGAACTTCATGTTACAAGAAAAAGGTTGATTTTGACATCCATGGAGAGATTTTACTAACACAACAAAATACCTATATACCAAATTTATATTTTTGATAACTTATCAATGCTACTCTTCCAAAAAAAAACTCTGGCCTATTGAGACTCAGATAGTGCCTTTTTTCTCTATCTAACAGTCACTGCAACCATAAGTCCGGCATAGTGTCTTTTTTCTCTATCTAATAGGCACTATAACCATAAGTCTGGCCTATTGAGATTATTTTCTGATATAGCAGCTTATTTAAGCTATTACCTCAAAATTTGGGAAGCAACAATATATTATGAAAAACTAACAGCTATGGCATCACTGTATTAACTAAAATTTCAAAGGTCTTCTGGGCTGAGTTTCCACATACCAGGATCTCGTATGGGTAGGCACGTGTTCTTCTTTAGACAGCTGACCATCCGCTTGAACTTAGATTCGATTACTATTAAGTCACTATTTGCATTAATTAACATCAGCTCCCCTCTTTCACCTACGATGTCATCCAGTGTGCTAAGATTTAGTAGATCCTTGGAACCGGTGGGCCTTCACACGTTTATCTCATCAAACCATTCATGAGCTTTTGTGTGCAAGGGTGCCAGGTCATTCTTCCACAGTTCCAACACCTGTAGACCGTACTCGTCCCAATTGTGGATGAGAATCTAGGTTTTAGGATCTTAGTGTCCTTGACTGCTCCACATCTCGAGTTCTCTCAAGCATTGCAAGGTAAAGGCAGCAAAAGCGAAACGCCTCAGAGAAAATAACAATAGCCTTAAGAAGCACACCTTTGACTCGTTCACTGTCAGAGTCATTCATCAGCTCCCCTTTACGTCGGTCATCGTCGTAATCTTCACATGTTGAAAGGATTTCAAACATATTTTGGATCATCCTGATACCTCCCGGTGTAGTGTAACTCCTGCAGGCAGAATTATAACCATTGATATTCCATATATTAAAGGAAATAGAGAAAAATGTAGTTTTACCGAGTGCGCAAGGAAGAAAGAACTAAGATTTAAAACTTACCCAGATCAATGACTTGAATCAAACGGCAAGCATACTGCCTATTCCTCAATCTCAGTAGGAAGATCATTCACGTCATTATATCTTAATCATGTTCTTCTGAACCAAATCCCATCTTGTCCCAGGAGCTGCCGCCGGAACGCTACAAGGTAAGCATTGGTATCCATGAATAATAAGTCCACACATAATTAATGATCTGGTTTCAACTCATCAATCAATCTGATGATGTGATAACTTGATCTTCCAGTCATTGGGTTAGGCAAGGGAGTTACTGGTACCATGTTCTGTCCAATTAGCATTGAGGCGATCCTCCTTGCCCGCTGTCACCGTCTTCGCATCAACTTCTTGAAGGCTCGTGGGCCACCACGATATCTGTACTCAATTATGGGTTTGCCATTTGGGCATTTGGCCCCTGCAAAAATAGACAACTGTATAAACAAGCACAATCAATGCACATACAGTTTCACTTTTATTTAACAGCAAATTAGTTGTCTTGCAACTTACATATCGCTACTCCTCTCTGCTCAGGACAAAAGACGTAACGACCAGCCAAAGTCGGTGGTGGGATAGAAGCATGACGATTACGGCGGCATTGACCTTTGCCTTCCTTAACCATGATTGCTGCTTAATAAGATAAAATTCAGTTTGTTATCTAAAAGAAGGAAAAGCTTCAGTTGTAATAACTACTACCAGAACTTAATGTTACAAGGAAAAAGGTCAATTTTACCATCCTTAGAGTGATTTTACCAAAATCAACACAACAAGATACCTGTGTACCAAATTTATAATTTCAATACCTTATCAATGCTGCTCTTCCAAAGCTTTGGCCTATTGAGATTAAGATGCTTTTTTTCTCTACCTAACAGGCACTATGACCATAAGTTTGGCCTATTGAGATTATTTTCTGATACAACAACCTATTTAAGCTATTACCACAAGATTTGGGAAGCAATAATATATTATGGAAAACTAACAACTATGACATCAACGCATTAACTAAAGTTTCAGAGGTATTGTGGGTTGAGTTGCCACATACCAATGGAAGGCGTAGTGAGGTTGCCGTATGTGGTGTCTTCACTAAATAAAGCAAACCTGCTGCAAGGACAGATGAAGAAAAGGATGGATGATCAAACAAAGGCCATAAAGTTCGACTATCTCTTTAGAACTGTAGAACAGGGTTATTCAATTTTGAAAGCCCATTTGCATTCAAAATGTAAATATAATGCATAGTTTTCATATAAGCTCGCTGATAAGCTAATTGAAACTTCGAAAGCATGCAAGCTCTTTAGTGGAAGTATGGAGCAACTCGATTTAACAAGAACCAATGCAAAAACCATACGTCTGGCCTATAAGATTATTTTCTCTAACAGTTTATGCAAGCTATATCTTGCCTATTTGGAGAACATATATGTGCAAATGTACTACAACAACCTGACAATGATTTATCATTGCATGGACTCAAATTTCAGAGTTATCGCAGGTTAAGTTGATTCATACCAGTGAATGCCAAAGAGGTTGCCATGCTTTAGTGTCTTTACTGGTGCCCGATGATCCGGAAGAATCAACTTATATATAGAACTTATTAGAAGCCAGCAGGTTCCGTTAGCATATCCAATATACGCACGCATAGTACACAACATGTAAGCATGGTGGACTTCGATCCTTCTTCTCGAATGCAAAGAGCAGAGCTCTCGCTCGTGGTTTTTGATTTCGGGGAAAAAAAGAGACGTGTGAAACGATTAAATTCTCCAGTGGCCAGTGCCACATTTTTTTTTAAAAAAAGCAGAAGATACATGAAGGTGCACGTCAATAGCGGATCCTCTAAAACGATCCTGCAGGACGCTTTTTGCCTCACCGGGATCCGGGGAGCGGTACGCTACGCAAACGTACCGCCTATGACTAGCTATTCCCAGCGGAAGAGTGAGCCGTGCGCTATCCGCCTCCCGAGTCCAAGGGAAAGAAGATAAAAAAATAGGAAAAGAAGAGGAGGGGAGAAGAGAAGGAGAAAAAAAAGATGGTAGTTGGAGATGGTTGAATAAGATATAGGATAGTTGGTATAGAGTATGAGATATAGAGTATGATGGGTGCGGGAGAAATGGGTATAGAGTACAGAATCTTAATAATTAGGATGAAATATTTCTTTTAGAGGATAAAAATAGAATATCCCATCCAGTCTATCCCAGTTACTCCCTCTCGCACAAGGCTCGTTTTCTCTCTCCGCTTGAGCTCAGCCCAACCCATCCAGCCTACTGGCCTGCCACCTGTGGCGCCGGCGCACGCCCCTCTCTCACGCGGGCCTCACTGTAACCGACACTTATGCGACAAAATTGGGATCCATCACCTGAATCGTGGTAGATGGGCCACCACGGGGAGTCGGCCCAATAAATTTCAGGTAACCCGGCTTGTAAGTCCGCTTAGATGCACGCTAGGCATGTTACTATGTACTGGCAAGTGGCAGCTTTGGCTCAATAAATATTTGCATGCATGTGGCCCAAAATACATTTCTGCCGGCATACATGTAGCCTCGGCCCAATAAATCTTTGCATGCATGTGAAGCTTTAGTTTTTTTCTCTTTCCTTTATTCTTGTTCTTCTCTATGTTTTATTTTCCTTTTCCAATTTTTTTTTACTTTATTTCTAATCTAATCATAGATAATTCTTCTATAGTCTATCTTTTTTTCTTTTCTCTTCTCCTTGGTTTATTTTTCATTCTCTATTATTTTTTATATCTATTCTTTTTCCTTATTATTTATTTATAAGTTTGTGTATATTTTTTCTTGGTACATAATAATTCAAGTAGCTAGCAACAATTACTGATAAATTTTATATTTTAAATTAGTCAACTATTAGTTATTGCTAATGCCTCATTTATTTACTATGATGACACATTTATTCACTATACATTTCTTCTTCATGTAAAATATTTGTCAACACCAAATTATTTGTTTGTTTTCTAGATTAAATTGTTGTTGACTTATTTGTTTGTGACATTAATTTTTTATTATTTATCCTATACAATCAAATATTCGCGATGTGTAATATTTTTGTTCGTTGTATATTATTATTTGTTCGTTATGCTTAATTTTTTGTTTGCAGAAATATCATTTGTTCGTGTTGTTAAAATATTTATTCCCAGTATCCAAAATTCATTATTGAGTATTAAAAAATATTTTTATAAAATATTATGATAACATAGGTAAGTGTAGTCTTGTTTTGAAGATTTTGTCATAAGAAAGATAATGGTGCAATCCAAATTTAATTTGGATGCTCAGTTTAATAGTTATAGCTTTTTTAATTTCAGATTTTGCATGCATGTGGGTGATGTCAGCACTGTTGTCTACTTCTGCATGCATGTACAAATTATGTCCATTATTTAGCTGGCAACATGCACACGAATGGACCTAATGTAGTACCCAAATAATGTCCCCACTCTGCATAAAATTAAATTGCACCCCTTCAGGTGATCCATCACCTGAAGCAATCCCTAATCGCGCCTCTGAGCCCTGGCTTCTTCCTCCAACGGTGCCGCTGCTACTTACCTGCCCACCTTGATCTCCTACTTTAGACCTGACCATGGGCCGTCCGATCCGACCCGATCTGATGAATGTATGGGTCAGGCTCGGCCCGAAATTTTCAACCCACCATAAAAGTTGGGCCATGTACGGGCTGACATTTTTGACCCAAAATCCGCCGAACCAAAAATTACACATGAAAAATCGAATTTTACCTTATCCGACCCGAACCCAACCCAACCTAACCACCTGTCAGGTCGGGCTCAGGTTGAAAGTTCCGGCCCAATGGTCGGATCGGCTCGGGCACGCGCTGAAGGAAAAACCAACGGGGCCGAACCTGATCCGACCCGACCCGACCCGACGAATGATAACATCTACTCCTACTACGGTGCATCGCCACCAGGAGTCACAAAACAGTTAGCTTGATGGACCTCTCCTCTACCTTCCGGGTCCCTCGTCCCTCCATTTTGAATAACTTTTCACTGAAAGTAAATTTAACCGAATTTTATTTGGATAAAAACAGAAAATTACAGATTCGAGAATTGATGTCTAGAACCGGATTTCATCAATTTTCGGCTGAAATTCCGAGCATGCTGCATGTATTGAGAACTGTTGGCGGGCAAAATGCGAGCGGTTATAATCCTTGGAAAAAAATTACGAGCCATTAGCCTTTTAGAAACAATCGAATAATCGTAGCATCAGACCTGTTTTTGGCATCAAACGGAGCACCTCAATTTTTGTTTAAAGAAACAAGAGATACATGCACGTACACGTCAATAGCAAAAGCCTAACCACCTGTTTCAAACGGAGCGGCCACCTTGTATGTAGAGGCTGCACTGCATCTGAAACTTGGTAGACGACCAAACGTGCCAATGTCGGCGTCCGTGAAGCAGCGGCAAGCCGGCGCCGGCGGTGGTGCCAGGCAGAGGCGGGCATGTCTGGACGAATGCTCCTTTTCCAACTTTGGAGGAGGAATCACCAATGAATTTTTTATGTATGATATACAATTAATAACACGTGTATACTACTATAAAAATTCGCTTTGTATATATTAAACAAACCACGTTGACGCACCTAGACACACACTATATACGTGCTGCAAAAGATCGGCGCGCCAGGAACATTTTTTACACCTGGCTTGCACGTTTTACAGATGCCAATGGCATGTTGTTGCTGGTAGCACCAGGAAGAGCCTCAGCAAGCGCGCCAACGATATCCTTCCTCAGCGCCAGTACCGTGCCGAGAGGCACGGCGCACAGGAGGAACGCCGCTGCAGTGCACGCGAAAGCTTCCCCAGAAGGTGAAGATCCGTCGGCGCCCAGCAGCCAGTACGCGGTGCCCGCGAAGATGAGGATCACCACCACGCAGAAGACTCCCTGCATTGGCGTCAAGCAAGAGGGGCCAGAAAGAAAAAGAAGATGAGGTTGTTTGATTCGAGCGACAGAAAAGCAGTAGCAGCGAGAGGAGTCTAGGAAGCTTACGATGGCGATGTTGACCAGACAAGCCTTCCTAGGGTCCGTGATCACCGGCTCCGTATCGCCACCCCCGCCGGCCGCGGCGCCGCCGCTCGTGCTCGCCGCCGTCGCCGGGTTAGGACCTGTGCCTTTCTCGAGATCCGAAGCATCAGAGTGAAGAGTTGAAATCTTGTTCCCCGTTCTCATGGTTCGGTCTTCTCTCTCTCTCTCTCTCTCTCTCCTCTTTTCTTTTGGATCTTGCGGGGTTCGCTTCCTTCTCCCCGTCGACTTTATGTAACAACGAAGAGTCCTAGGCCAATCCGGGTCGGTTACTGGCGGCCAGCGAGAGATAGATGTCCGTCCGTACTAGCGTCGGCCTGCACCCAGGCCAGGCCCATGTAAAAAAATTGTAAACAAACATCCCACATGCAGCCCTTGCCTACGGCCACGAGTATGTCTCTCCTATCTTCTTCTCTGCATAACGAAAGGATATCACGCCACGCCGCCCTTCCCTTTTATGTGGTCCCTTCGACCAGCCAATCCAATGATTCAACCACGGAGCAAACATATTCTACTGTATATCAATCTAAAGAAAGGAATGCAAAAGAAACTTCAGACATCCATGGTCACTTCGAACAATGAAACATCCAATGAAGCAACTGGGAGTCACCAAATAGATTATTACAATCCCGTTTTCAAACAGAAGTCGCACACATTACATAGTTCTATCATAGAAGAACCAGGACTAAGTTTTCAGGAGTAACCCCATTATCCAACATCAGGCGCACACATTACATACTCCATTCATCAGATCAGACATTTTCAACAGCGAGCACTGCAGACGGCGCACGGAGACTTCCACCAGCCACCCCGCTACAGTTTGGCTCTGCAGTTACGAATCATGAGATAGTTCAGGCATCAGTTAGGCATGCAAATTCAGCAACAGGAATCAGAACACTGCTGGTAAACTCTACCCTTCAACATCATGCATCACGGCTCCAAACCAACATCGAAACAAGGCACTGTGGTAAACAGTATATGCAGGGAACAAGCTTTCAATTTATTCAGTGGTGAAAACAAATACAGTTTGATGCTGCATGAACCAGTTGTGCAAACAAGATACAGAGGTGCACATATGTATACAAAAAACTTGTGTTAAGCTACATGCATGGGTCGTCCATTTCATAGCAAACAGTATATGTAGTTCTTCAAAGATGTCAGGTGAGGCTAACTAATCCAGTTGAGGAAACTAAGTATTATTCAGAGACATTGTCAAATCTAGTCATGGTTGCAATATCTAAGCAAACAAATCAAGGCACGAGATGGGAAAAGATTTCAAATACCGTCTCTGTTCCATCAGAAGCTGTGTTAGGAGATCTTCCATTCACGGTGGCAGCTCCACAGGTCTCACACTGTAAAATTCCAAAATTTTGAATAACTTTTCACTGAAAGTTAATTTCAACAAATTTTATCTGGATAAAAATCGGAAAATTACAGAGGTGCACATATGTATACAAAATATTTGTGTCAAGCTACATGCATGGATCGTCCATTTCATAGCAAACAATATAATTCTTTAAAGATGTCAGGTCAGGCTAACTAATCCAGTCGAGCAAACTAAGTTCTATTCAGAGACATTGTCAAATCTGGTCATGCTTGCCATATGTAAGCAAACAAATCAAGGCATGAGATGGGAAAAGATTTCAAATACCTTCTCTACTCCATCAGCAGCTGGATCTTCCATTCACCGTAGCAGCTCCACATGTCCCACACTGTAAAGCACACATCAGGAATTACATTATATTTTAGGAATCAGGTTCAAGCTCCAAGTCAGAATTACATACAAAAGGAAAGAAAAAAACAAGAAATCAGATAGATTTACTAACAGTCTGCTGATTGTCCCCCACATTGTTTATAAGCTGGGCTCGACCACAAGTGCATAAAACTCTCAGGCACTGCAAAGTTTACATCACTGCAGGTTTAGGCTAGTTCGATGATATTATCCACAAGAGCTTCAAAAAAAACTAATGGATATATTTTAGGAATCAGGTTCAAGCTCCAAGTCAGAATTACATACAAAAGGAAAGAAAAAACAAGAAATCAGAAAGATTTACTAACACTCTGCTGATTGTCCCCCACATTGTCATTAAGCTGGGCTCGACCACAAGTGCATACAACTCTCAAGCACTGCAAAGTTTACATCACAGCAGGGTTAGGCTAGTTCGATGATATTATCCACGAGAGCATCGAAAAAAACTAATGGATATACAGACCTTTGGGTACGCACACAACATTAGCCAAATGATCAGAAGCACCAGCAGTATAGCTCCAGTAACTGGCCACACAATGGAGGCACTAACATCTGCACGAACAAAGGTGACAAGGCCACCCATGATGATAAGAGACATCAGCTCCTCAAGCAAGAACCCAGATGCGAAGCCAAGTAGACGCTGCCTTCTCTTGGCAGCCATCGCAGCAGCCAGCCCAGCTAGGCTAGCAGGAAACATGGAGTAAGGCATTGCAATCAAAAACTTCCTCAGCGCAGTGTGCTTGGCGCCTTCTGCCAAAGGATCTTGGCCCTGGGTAGAGCTTAGTACATTTATTGCTGTTATACCCAGGAGTGCAGTAGTAGCCAACGGTATGATGTTCTCCTTGAGGCTCTGTTGGAAAACCAATCAGTTAAACAGTAATTAAATTGGTTGAGATCAATCTAAGAGTGCATGGTCAGGGAGCGAACGAACAACAATCTGGCATTATCTAACAAAAGTGTTACCTCCTTGTCCAAAAGAGGAAAAAGGGAACCATGGTCTTCCATCTCCGGCCTTTCATTTCCTCGGACTTGCTACAATTGCAAAAAAAACATGGGCATCACCAGAATGAAGAACATAAAAAAAAAACAAGGAATACACAATGTACATTATTACGGAAGCACGCGGTGTTCATCATAGTGAAGCAAGACCAACATCAGAGAATAAACAACGGAAAAGTGATGAACAGCATGAACAAAACAAGGCACGCACGGTGGATCTTATTGCAAAGTCGATGCACTCACACGCGACCAAAATCAAAGCAAAGGCACACAGTCATATTTCACTGTAAGTTTGGTTATCATAAACTATAACCATAGGAAACTACAACTCTAGCAATAACAGATGTTTGTAATAACTTAAACCAGAACACTAATTGTATCTAACTACATTCAGGCGGATCAACAAAACATGATGAACCAGCACATTTATCTAAATTTCAAATAGTTTACACGAGGTGGATCCAACTAAACTGTCAATTCAAAAAACATTAAGATAAAGCCACTGGACAAGGGCAGCACACTTTCAGGATCGAAGGGATGCAGACAACTCAATGGCCTGAACAGATGATTCCAAAAATCGAGCATTTGACAGCCAGAAATGCTCCAGTACTTAGCTTTTTAGCAAAATCCCATTGATACGGCAGAAATAATAGAAGGTCATGCTCAGATTCATACAGTGACAGAAAATGCATGGAACAATTGACAGCAATGAGAATTAAGAGATACAAACTAAATTGTTCCATCAGGAATATCAACATTCATAAGTTACCCTATAATAGTTGATAAGAAGACAATTTGGATTGTACATAACATAAACATGAAAATCGGTACAATTTGGCTAAATAGCAGTTTCAAAACTACTTTGGGCAGTACAAGATCCAACTCATTTGTTATTTCCTACACAACAATAACTGGTGTAAGTAAAATTTAGGCTAATGCCTAATGCTCATTTGTCACAATCAAAATTCACACATAAACATATGCCAAAGTAACAGTACATGCTACAGTCATTGCAAAAATTACATGAGAATGGCACTGTAAGTGTATAAATTTTGTACTATAATTAAGATGAAATGAGTATACAACTGGCTGTAAGCATTATATTATACCAATTATCAAAAGGAAAAACAATTACGAACTTCAAAGTCGTATCACTGAACAAAAAAGCAGCAACAAGCATGTCATAGTGAACTAAAACATGATTAAGCATGTATTGTAAACTATAAATAGTAGAATCAATAAATAAAATTGGATAGGACTGTAACACCCAGTAAGCTAATACAGTGGCAGTGTGAAATCTAGAAAATTGAGACAAAATTAATTTAATTCATTTTTTGCGGGTAAAAATTAATTTAATTCATATGAGACTCGAATCGGAAGCAAAAAGAACAGAAAATGAGTGGATCTGAGGCCTGGGAAGATAGGGAAGGGGTTCACACAAAACAAACACCAGACACTAGGAATACGAACACTAGCACTCTGGCAGCACCAGTTAGCACCCAACAAAACGCACTAACGATCGAGGATGACGGGTACAAAACCCAACCCAAAAACGCAAAAATCATAGGTGAATTGACCCGCACAAGACAAATCCGCCACAGAACCAACACAGAGCTCACAAATCTGAACAAAAATGGGGGAATCCAAACTAAAACACATGAATCTAATTAAAACTGACCAGGCTCAGCCTCAACTAGTTGGCGTCAGAATGAATCGCAATCAACCATGTTCACGAGGAAGGCGAGACGGGGGGAACAGCAAAATCATAGGGCAAATTCCTTCCATGCCATCAGCTAAACTTCTAATCCCGTGTACGCCACCGAAAAAACTCTAATCCCGTGTACGCCATCAGGGCTAAAATTCGCACCCGTGAGAGCCATCGCCGTCCAGACTCCGTCAGTCCGTCACCCTCCCTCCTTGCCGTGTGGGAGCTGCTGGGCCACCACGCCGCCTTCTTCCTTGCGACGGGAAAGAACAGAGCCGAGCGCAGGCACTGCTCCGCGGGCGCGGGTGTTCCCCACCGCCTCGCACCACCTCCTCCCAAATCCGTCGCACTCACGCCTCCCTCACTGCCTCAGCTCCCTCCCCAACCTCTCCTCACCGAGCTCCGGCCACCAGCCGGCCGGAATCGCGCCGCCCACCTCCAGCCATTGCTGCCGCCACCGACCGGACCGCCGAGCGCCGCCGCAGCCGACGCCACGGCGTCCGCGGGCAGGGCCGCCGCGCCCGGCTCCGACTTGCCCGGCCGGCCACAGACGCCGCCGCGGCCGCGGGCAGGGCCGCCGCGCCCGGCTCCGATTTGCCCGGCCGGCCACAGACGCCGCCGCGGCCGCTGGCTCCGACTTGCCCGGCCGGCCACAGACGCCGCCGCGGCCGCTGGCAGCGCCGCCGCGGCCGCTGGCAGCGCCGCCGCGGCCGCTGGTAGCGCCGCCGCGCCCGGCTCCGCCTTGCTCGGCCGGCCACCGAAGCTGCCGCGCCCGACCCCTCCTTGCCCGGCGCAGCAGCTTATCCGGGTCACCGGGCTCCTCATCGTCGTGCGGTGCCATGGTCCTCCCCTCGGCGGACCTCGGCAGCGTGGACGGCGCGGCGACGAGCCTGGCGAGCGCATCTCGCTCGTTTCGTCTTCAAACCTTTTATTGGGCCGTCCAACGCGAGGAGCAAAACCTTACGGAGAGATGAAACGGCCCGCTACGGCCCAATATAAAATAACAGCCCGCAAATATACCATCAAGAATCAGCCCAGACACTGTACACACAAATCGTGGTCCATCGGATGACGGATCTAGCTTCCCAGCCGTTGGTTGCAATGGCGCTACCCATGGCGTTCTAGACACCTCCAGGCTCCGGAGCACCACTCCCAGCGTGCAAAAACACCTCCCGGCGCGCTGCCTCGCAAGATCATGTCTTCACACAACGATAGAACTGCGCCGCCACCTTCAGGCTTCAACGCCGTTTTCACACGACAGGCCGAAAGCCGGGTTAAAAATTCCAAAGGTTTGAATAACTATTCACTGAAAGCTAATTTCAACGAATGAACAACTGGGTAAAAACTGAAAAATTACAGATTCCATAATTGACGACTAGAATCGGATTTCGCCAATTTTCAGCTGAAATTCCAAGCAAGCATGCTGCATGTATTGAGAACTATACGTGGCGGGCAAAATGCAACCGGTTATAATCCTTCGAAAGAAACTGCTAGCCGTTAGCATTTTAGAAACAATGGAATCGTAGCATCACACCTGTTTTGGCATCAAACAGAGCACCACAAAAACTCTCCAGCGGTTAGTGCCACATTTTTTTAAAAAAAAAAGAACAGAAGATGCATGCAAATGCAACTTCAATAACAAAAGCCTAATAAAAACTAACATTAGGGCACCAAAATCATACGCCTATTTCATACTTCCTCCGTATCAAAATTTTATCGTCGTTGACTTTTTCTTACAACTTTAACCATTCATCTTGTTCAAAAAATTATTGCAAGCATACAAAAAGTTAAAACATGCTTAAAATATCTATATTAGTAAAGTATATCACAAACAAAGTAGATGGCATTTACATAATTTTTTGAATGAGGCGAATGGTCAAAATTATAAGAAAAAAGTCAATGACGATAAATATTTTATTAGGAAGGGGGTATCAATTACACCAAAGTGAGATCATACGCCTAACTTGTACTATCAATTACACGTTGTCATGCGCTAGTAGGTTGCTTGAGAGATCACTGCCGGCGTCGCCAGAATGCTCCTCAGCGTAGATGCTGATGAATTCGTCCCTCATCTTTGCCATAAACCAGAGAGGTACTAGAAACAGAGGCGCCTCCCCAGCAGACCACGCGAACGCCTCCCACGGAGGCCCATCAACACTGAAGTGCAGGATCACCACGTACGCGAACATGCAGATGATCAGTAGGGAGAAGAACATCTGCAAGGGCATGGACAGCGAGAAGCCCAAAAGGAAAAAAAAAAGAAAAGAAAAGTCAGTCTGGTGCAGGCTAAGAAAGGGGAAAAAAGATGTACAAGCAAGTAGTGACATGAAACCGTGGTTTGTGTATTGTACTACTTTTTTTCCCGACAGAGGAAGCTTTTGCTGTTTTGGTAAAAGTCCGATTTACATCCTTAAATTATCGTAAAAGTCCGATTTTCAACCTTAAACTACAAAATCGGATAAGAAAGACCACCCAACTGTCTAAATCGGGCAAATTTGGCTCTTAGGGTGGTTTCGAAGTTGATTTTCTATTTTATGAAAATTAAAAATATTCAAATTTAAACTAAAAGATTCATAAGTAATTCATTTTAAATAAAAAATATATAAAATAGGTATCAATTTTTTTTAAAAAATGTAACCTATCTATTGCCACTATCCTTGTCAGTTATTCGGATTCAATTTTGTTATGTTCATAGTATTTGGTTGCTTGTAGTTAGGCCTATTATTTTTAAATAAATAAGATTCAAATAGAGCAATAATAGATAGTTTAAATTTTTAGAAAAATTATGGTACTAGTTTCATATTTTTCTGATTTAAAATAAATTATTTTTAATTTTTTAGATCTAATTAGAATTTTTTTTAAAATTTTTAGAAAAATACAAAACCACCTTCGAAACCACTCTAAGGTCCAAAGTTGCCCGGTTTCAATAGTCGGATGACCTTTCTTATCCGGTTTTGTTGTTTAAGGTTGAAAATCGGACTTTTTCCGCTGTTTTTTGAAGAATTAATAAAGCTTCCTTTATCAGAAAAAGCTGGTATACGGAGTTTCAGCAAATCTAGCAATGTATCTATATAGGTTCCGCGACAAGGCAATTGGGTGGATAAGGAAAAAAAAGATATTACTCCTTATTTGTGTCTGGTACTTGCTAGGGGTCATGTACGTGTTACATAAGTACAACTACTTAGCAGAACAGTACATGTAAAACTCTGTGCAATGCTGCTGTAAACAGTAACCCTGTTCAGTACGTGCAATAAACTGATGGGAAACCCCCATGTTTTCCCAATGTGATACTGCCCAGCTTAACGAGTTGAAGTGGACTGGACACACTAGTTGGTTTGTCCGGTGAGTTGAAGCCCCCCCCGTTTATCCCTGAAAAAGATTCCATCCTACTCCTATTTTTTTCCGTTCCAATGTTTTCTGTTTCAATTCTTTGTCTCAAGCAACCTCTCTCAATTTTCCTTTCTGGCTCATTATGGCAGATTCCTTTATAAAAGAAAACGAAAACAACGTCTTTTGGGCATGCAGGCGATGTCATGCACACACAAATTGGTTAGTTAGTTAGTCTACTTGTTCTTATGGAAACTTAACTTGCAGATCGAATAGGAGGAGTAGAGATTTGACTCAACGTCGGCTTACGATCGCCTAGATAAGATATAAAGAGCTAGCTAGGGAGGACATGACTAAACAGCACCGAGAGATGCATGAGCACACTTACGAAGGTGTTCGTTATCTGCCGGGCCACCTCAGGCTTGGTGACGACGGGCTTCGGCGCCACCGCCTCGGTCGTCGCCTCCACGTTTGCCCCAGCGCCTTTCCCTCCCATCACCTCGCTCGGAATCGAAATCCCAAGGGTGTGGATCGGGCTTTTGATTGCTTCCGTACCCCGCGCCTGCTGGCTGGCTGCTTTCGTCTCGCTTTGCCGGAATCTGGGAAAGAGGGTTGCGGCGCTCGAGTATATATGAGATGCCTGCGGCGGCGGGGGAAAGAGAGGGACACGGACACACACGCAAGACGTACGACACCGTTTCGCCTTTCAAGTACCGCGTCACGCGGTTTATACTACAGAAAAATCTTACTATCTAGAAGTATTAAATAAAATCTATTTATAAAACTTTTTATACGGATGGATTGTAAATCGCGAGACAAATCTAATGAGTCTAATTAATCTATGATTAGTGGATGATTACTGTAGCATCACTATTGCAAATCATGGATTAAGTAGGCTCATTAAATTCATCTCGTGATTTACAGCACATCTGTGCAATTGGTTTTTCTTTTTACCCACATTTAGTACTCCATGCATGTGTCCAAACATTTGATGTGACGTTTTTTGCCAAAAAATTTTTGTATCTAAACAACACCTACCTCTACCTCTGTGGACCTAGTATGCTACTAAAAGTAGGTATATCCACTTTTCGTATCCGAGAAGAATAAAATGTGGGAATCTATCTAAAAATATTTCTAAAATACTACCCAAAAATTATCTCTGTAATTAATATTTTTTTCTCTTGAATGGTCACGGGGAGATCATTCTCACCTGAATTGTATTGAAACGGTTAGACCACATATCAGCGACCTCATTTTTAGGAAAATAAGACAAAACCTTACAACGCTCGGTTAATTTAGAAAAAGCTGGACTAAAATCATGATAAGCTACCTAGACAAACTATGCCAACTTACCCCAGCTCAAGGTGTCTATCTCCGAGGCAATACCTCCAACGAGAATTTGACGTCAAGATGCAAATATTACTTCATCTGGTAAAGGCAGATCTTGATTTTCACTTGGAGTGCAAGATCACCAAGAATAGAATTCATGCTAAGTACCGATTCGGACTCGGAATCACTATCTATCGACAACGCTTAGCGGTAGTGTAACGGAAGGCGAAGCGATCTTGGAGTTGATGTGTCACACTCTAGATTAGAATCTCACGTTGGTGGGTAGTGGAATTGATGGGAATATGGGTCATGAATACAAGGATAAATAAATCGCTGGCGTTTCTCAAGCAAAGCTCGCTGCCTTCGTGTTAACCGGTTACTCGCTAATCAATCCTCCCTTCCTCGAGCATTGTTCCAGGCAATGAGCGTGACTGGCAGGTGGCAGCATAGTCATCACAGAAAGAATACCATGGGCTGGCCCACGCGCGTGCTTCCCGAGAGATGTAAAAAGAAAGTTTTGAAGTAAATAAATTCATAATTCTCAAGTGAAATATCCAAATCAAGTTCAGATTTCACCATTGAATCTCTTAGGTTGAAATAAGATCTCAATTGACTATATTTAAATATCTTTTAAGGTGGAACTTTTTTCCAAATAGGAACAATTTTATTATGAAGATGGAACAATAATAAAATTGTTCCATCTTAAATTTCGTCTAAATGTAGTTAAATGTAGTCTTGTTTTGAAGATCTCATCGTTAGGATACGATGATGCAGTTGATTCAAAAACTATGAATTTTTTTTCACTTAAACCTTGTTTTACACGGAACTCCATGCACCAAGGAATCATGAGCTTTGTGGTGCCTCGTCTCGAGGTCGCGCGCGACCTCGATTATCTAGATAGCCCATTCAGGCCCAGTAACTCGTAAATTAAACTTCTTGGCCCGCCTGGGACGTTCAGCCTCCTTGACGTCGCCAGCAACGGTTGTCGCCCCCCTTGACACCGTGACATGATGCTGACGCCTGACGGTGGCAGCCGCGTACTTGGCAACTGGTCCCAGATCAGAGGAGCTGTAGGGGCTCGGGGCTTTGCCGGCGCTGTGACAGAGGCAGGACAGGAGGCGCGGCCGTCGGCTGTGTGATGGCGACGAGTTCCTCTGCTCATCTTCGGGTTCGTGAACCTAACACACGACGCCACCTCGTTCCCTTTCGCCGGAGCCGCCAGCATATGCACGCGCGTGCTCGCCGCCGCCTGAATCCTAGTCACGAACGCGGAACGCAAGTCTTGTGCCGCTGCTCGCCTTGCCATTGCCGCGTCGCCGTCCGGACCCAGCACCGCAGCACGGCGGCCACCACCGCCATGGCGCAACCGCAAGGCAAGCGTGCCGGCTCGCACGGCACGCGCCGCTCCCCCACCTGCGCGGCGACACCCAATTCGTGCTGCAAGGCGCTGGTGTGCGCCGGTGAGTAGTACGTGCAAATACATCCGTTGCTCTCGAGTTTGCAACTGTTATAAAATTTACATTCGACCTTGCCGGCGATTTAAACTGATACTTAATTTACAAGTGCGAATACATCCGTTCAAGTTTAAACCACCCTAACACACCTTGATCAGTGCAGCAGTTGCAGTATACCCTGCTCACACACAGCAAAAACTCGAAAGTGCAGAACTACAAATGCGACTGTTAGAAGGTAACTTAGTGATCTTGGTAACATAACAGCTCCGTCCAATGCCGACACACTGCATCATATGGTTTGGACTCCTGAATGTAGATGAACAGGACATGAAAGAGGTGCCGTGCTTCCTCAAATTAGTGACTGTCCGTGAATTAGCGATCCACACATGAATAATACTGACAGATTCACAAGTAGGCCAGACCACGATCATTACTGATAAAGCAGCCATCACCAACACAGCCTCATTATGCAGGCTTATTATTCCTACAGACTTAAGCAGGACCCCTTATACAAAACAAATGATCAGGCAAATTTTTAAGGCAGTCTCAAATTCTTCCCCACTACAGAGACAGCCCAAGACCAGAAACAGCAAGAGTAGAACGAACATGTCACATCCATCCCAAGTTACCATTTCAGCACCAGCAAGCAAAATTAACAAGGCAGACCAGAGAAGCAAACCATCCGAGATTCCATCACCATTCATCAGATTGAAAGCATAGTTCAAAACTAGAGAGACAAGATTAACATAAAAGGCAGTGTTCTCCTCCTCGGCCACATTGGATTCTCTTGTTCGAGTCAAGTGATCGATCAAGCAGAAACGGTGGACGCCCAGCAGAAACACGCGACCGAGGAGGCACACGAACGAAGAACATACTGCAGTAGATCATCATACGGGTAGTACTACTGCCACTGCTAGACCAACCATCACGTCCGCCCTTCTGGCGATTCCACCGATCAAGTACCAAATGATACTACTAAGATGCAACAGAACTGCGAAGAGCGCACTACTACTGCTACGGATGATGATGATACTACTCTACTACTACTGCTGAAGCAAAATAGGGAAGACGAGTAGTACTGCTGCTGCTGCCGCTACGAGCTCAAGTCAGGCACCGGCGATGGTTGGCGGCCGGCCGGGGAGGCGCCGCGGCTCATAAGTCGAGGACGATGATGATGGCGACGAAGAGGAAGAAGACGAGCGAGGAGTGGCGGCGCCTCTTGCCGGAGCCGGAGGTCGGCGGCGTGGGCGCGGCGGCCGGCGCCAGCGGCGAGGATGCGGCGGTCGGGCTGGCGGGGATGGCCTTGCCGCGGGCGGCGGTTCCACCGAACTGCTGATGGGGAGGGGGCGACGGCTTCTCGCTCGTCAGCGGTGGGGGAGGAGGGGCCTCGCCGTCTGCGCAACAACACAACAAAAACACACAGAAACCAGCACATGCATCAGTTCATCTCTCGCATCGATCAAACAGAGCACGCGAAAAGTTAAAGCGGAAAGTAGCAGGAGCAGAGCGGGTGCGCGCGGGTTCGTACGTGCGGGCAGCTTGTGGCGAGGCACGGGGGCCGGCGGGGCGATGACGGGGAGGGTGGCAGGGGCTGACGGACCTGCATGCAAGATGACAGGAGAGGGTAACGGCGTTAGTCCAGAACTTGCGATAATTCACAGATTCAAAAGGCAAACAACAGAAAATACTTCCACTAAAAAAACAGGAAATATTTATCGCAGGGGCAGTATCGTCCTTCGGGCAGAAGAAAAAGCATGCGCCCCGGCGCCATTTCGTGAGGGCCAAGAAACCAAACGGGCAAGAGAAACCAAACGGGCCGGTCTTGCCTGAAAGGCTGCAGCGCTGCTGCAGGCTGTGCAGCTGTCTGCTGCAGAGGCCAGAGGGCGGTTGCTCTCTCCGTTCAGAACTCGGAAGGCTGAAACGCAACAACCCTTTTCACGCAGCCGGAACAAGCAGACAAAAACTCAAAAAGGAAGCGGTGAAAAAGCAAAAAGGAAACGCAGCATCTCTAGCATCGCTTGAGCAGTTGAACAGATTCCAGTAGAAACGGGTCAAATCATCAGGCGATTCCTGGCTAAAAGCCCACACAGATCGAAACCAACGCCTCGAAACCCAGAGAGCTCGCTTCCAAACCAAAACGAAAGGCACATAGAGATCAGGAAACGCGAGCGCATACGGAGCCACGGGTACATCTGACCCGAAATATGCCCAACTAGTAGTAGCGCTCATGTGATCCGAAAACACACCCAGAATCTGGAAGAGAAAACGAAGCAAAAACGTTCGAGCAAACGGGAACAGGACATACGGGTTGGTCGCCACTGCGGAAGACGAGAACTCGCAACGAAACACCATCACCCAAAAAGCAACCGCAAACAGCTCAAGAGCCAAATAAACCAGAAAGCAGCAGAACACACCCATCCGATCCCTCGCAAAAGCACCATCTCTGCAAACACACCCGATCTCGCGCACGGCACAGAGGCAGATCGAGAGAGAGAGAGAGAGAGAGAGAGAGACGCGGGCGCTGGTTTCACGTACCCTGGCAGGCGGCGGCGAGGTGGGCTCCCCCGGTGCGCAGCCCCCCGCAGGCGGTGTAGAGCGCGAGGAGGTGGGAGGCGTTGAGGCGGGCAAGGACGAGCTGCGGCTGGGCGGCGACGCGGCAGAGGCAGGGGACGCCGCCGCCGAGGTCGACGGAGGCGACGACCGGCTCGCAGCAGGGCGCCGTGGGCATGTCGGGCATGCAGAAGAGCGTGATCTGGGTGGCGAGGTTGGAGGGCTCGCACGCCGGCTGCGCCCCGGCCCTCGTGGCGGCCGCCGCGGCCAAGGCGAGGAGGCCGAGCAGCAGCGCGAGGCTGCGGAGGGGGCGCTCCATGGGTGGCGGTGGGGGGCGGGGGCCTCTCGCTCGCTAGGGTTTGAGGGTGGAGGGCTCGGCGCCGGGTGGAGAGGAAGGCTCTGGATGGAGAAGGCTGGTGCGAGTGGGGAAGAAGGGGGCGGCTTTTATAGCGGAGCGGAGCAGCCGAGGCGGGTTGGTGCCAGCTGCCGGCGTGGCGAGGGCGGCGTGGTGTGCGTTCGTCGTGGGCTGGGCCGAGCAGCCAGTGTGAGTCGAGTTCGATTATGGGTTGGGCCAAGATGCTGCTCGAAATCAACGGCCATGTGCGCCTTCGTTAGGCTGCTGGCTGCTGGCTGCTGGCTGGGTTGCTTGCTCGGGCTTGCAGCGAGACGTGACGACTCGATCGGACTTGTGTTGATCGAGTTGATGGTTCGCCTCGTTTGCCGGACGACACGAGGCTCGCGTCAGCCCGGCACGACTCGTCCCGGTGGATGAGGTGATTCGTACGCGCTTGTTACGTTACGTGGCGGGCATGGTCTGGTCTCGGTCTCCAGTGGTAGCGTGGTGTCCAAGTCGAAATCGATCCGTCCGTTGCTGCTAATACTGACGGCGAGGCTCACGCCTCTGCAAACCGGAGAGGATTCACCGATGGGCTCGACGTCGATCCAACCGGAGCATCGGCTGATCCGCATGCAGGCAGCAGGTCCCACGCACGCACACATGCACGTCCGCGAGCGTGACGGGCGGCGTACGGGCGCGCCGTGGTCGCGCGGACACGTGTCCGGCGACGTAACACGGCGGCCGGGCCCGACGGACGCCGGCGCCGGCATCGACGCCCTCCCCAGCGACATCCTCGCTGATGAGGTCCTGCGCCGCCTCCGCGCGCATTCCCTCGCCAGGTGCCGGTGCGTGTGCGCGCTCTGGCGCGCCCTCGTGGACGGTCACGGCCTCCTCCTCCCGCACGCGCTGCCGCCGCGCGCGTTCCCGGGCTTCTTCGCCAACGCACGCGTCAGGTCGTGGGGGAGGCCCGGCCCCGGCTTCCTGCCCCCGCCGGCCTCGCGGGCTCCCGCGCCCGACAGGCTCGCCTTCCTGCGCGCGCACCTCCCGCACGGCGGCGCCGAGGCCGCCGTGCGGCACCAGTGCAACGGTCTCGTGCTCTGCTTCCAGGACGCGCCCAGGGCGGCGGGCTTCGTGTGCAACCCGACCACGGAGCGGTGGGCGCGCCTGCCGCCCCCGCCGACGTGGTGGCCGCGCGGGCACGAGGGCCTGTTCCTCGCGTTCGACCCGGCGGTGTCGCTGGGCTACGAGGTGCTCCTCCTCCCGGTGCCGCCCCCTCGGCAGGGCAACGGCGGCGCCGGCCTCCCCGCCGAGTCTCCCAGGCAAGGGCGCGTGACGCTGGGCATGTTCGTGCCGGAATCGTTTGGGAAACAGGAGGAGGGTAACGAGGAGAAGCTGCTGCCTTTGCTCGTGTTCTCGTCGGCGACCAGGCAGTGGACGAAGAGGCTGCTCGCGCCGGGCCGGTGCGCCCCGCCCCGCCTCTACGACAGGGTGATGCGGCGGCGCAGGCGGAGCGCGGAGGGCGACCCGTGGGTGCGGACGTGGCGGTCGGCCGTGTACCGCCGCGGCGCGCTCTACGCGCACTGCGAGAAGCGCATCCTGGTGGTGCTCCGCAGCTCGTCGGAGGGGTCCGAGGGGACGTACGACATGGTCAAACTCCCGGCCGACACCGGCGCCGGGCAGGGAGAGCGCTACGCGGCAGGGCACGTCCTGTCGAGCCTCCCCGTAGACTCGATCTTCCCGAGCACCGAGGACGGGGTGCTGCTCCGGTACGCGAGCGTCGACGCGTTCCGGGTCAAAGCATGGGCGCTGCACGACTCGGGGGGCAATGGCGGCGGGCCGCTGCTGGAGTGGACGCTGACGCACGACACGGACCTCGCCGCGCACGCGCGCATGCTGGACCTGCTACATGACGCGCCGTCCAACTGCGTCCCGCTCGCAGCGGCGGCGGCGGCGGCGGCAAGTGCGTGTGGTTCTCCGACGAGGACGGCGAAGAAGCTGCTGGCAACGGTGGCGCGGGAGATGGATGCTCCGGGCGGTCGTGGAATTGGGACGACGCCAGCCTGCTCGACATAGAGATCGGCGAGCACGAGGTGCTCGACGTCGGGGCCGGTGCGCCGTCCCCGTTCTCGGTCCTGGGGTGCCACCCGGACAAGGAGGTGATCTTCCTCGCCGCCGGCGCGTTCCACGTCGTGGCGTACCATCTCGGCAGCGGCAAGGTGCAGTACCTGGGCCGCGTGATGTCGCCGGGCGACGGTGACCGCCTCGAGGGCGTGCTCCCTTACCGCCCGTGCATCGTCGACGCGCTCCCCCACGACAGCTGGTAAGTGGTGACTCCTCTCTCTGCCTGAGCAAATGTTAATCTTTGCAGTGAGTCCCCGCTTGATCTTTTTTCGCGTCAGCATTGAGTAGGCCCATTTGCAATTTACGTTGAGATCTGGCCATTACTTTTTAAGCACCATGAAAGCCAATAGCTCTAAACATAGATTGCTGGCAAAATACTTTTGGTTACGGATCTAACAACGCCATTGTTAAACTACATGATTGGATATTTGATAAAAATTATTGCTAGTCAAGCCGATATAAAAATTGACAATACTTCCAACTCGAATCTCATTTTAGCTTGTACTTCCTCTGTGTGCAAAATTAGGTACATTTAGATCTTTTAAGTAAAATATTTTAAACTTTGACTATGGATATGTCGACAATATATTAGTTCCTTCATCATAAAATCAATTATCGTAGATGTTGCTGTCCAAAATGAAAATGGTTGAATTTGAACAAAATGTAGCTATATTTTGGGACGAAAGGCATACATGATAAATTGCTTCAAGTCATATAATAAAACTCTGCATGTCTGGAAGTTGATCATCCTGTACTCGGAACTAATCCAGTTTAATCCTCAATTCATTTTCAGCCTGTTCCCAAGCTTGAAGAGCGCCGTCAAGAGTCAATGATTGGACCACGGTTCGGTAAAGATGCTAGGATTTCGTTCCCACTTTGCCCGGAGAGTAGTAGATAGGTTAATTTGCTGTGTAATTCTAGATTCAGATACTGTATCTTGTCGTGCTGCTTGATGTCAGCACAAAGCATAATATTGTACCAATAAAACTCATTATATACTATGATGTTTTTTTCTAGTCCTTTTTGAAAGTTTTTTTAGTGATATAATATTTTACAAGTTAAAATGGCGAAGAAAACGTTTCTTATAGTTGTGTAATTGATTTACCGTGAACTCACCAAGTCACAAGTGCGCGGCCCGTGCGTTCGGCGCGGCCCTCCTGCGCGCGAGGCGAGAGCCCTCTGCACACGCGCGCAGCTGCGCTCCATCACTTCGTCCCGGGCTCCCGGCGAATCCTCCCAGACGAGCCCTCGACGCGTCCCCACGAGAGCCGCCTCATCCTCCCATGCGCGCGCACTGTTCCCGCCTCAACCGCACGAGCTATGCAGCCGCCTCAGCCTACGCTTCTTCCGGCAAGGCGGCGCGACGCGCGCTCCACGCGGCGGCGCCCGCTCCCGATCACAGGCAGCGCGGCGGCGCGCCGCTCGGGTTCGGTGCGCCCGCCGCGCAGCACCTCGGGTCAATGTTCGGAGAGGTCCTCCGGCCGGGCGCGCTCGAGCTCGCCGCGGCGATCAGGTCGGCCTCAGCGCTCCCGGACGGCGGCGGCGCCCGCGCCCGCGCCCTCGGGAGGTGCCTCCACGGGCTCGCCGTGAAGGCCGGGCGCGTGGCGAGCAGCGCGGCGGTGGCGAAGGCGGTCATGGACATGTACGGGCAGTCGGGTGCCCTCGCGGACGCCCGCCTGGTGTTCGACGAAATGGTGCGCCCCGACGCGGTGTGCTGGAACATCCTCATCACCGCGTCCTCTCGCGGTGGGCCCTTGGAGGATGTGGTCGGCCTGTTCAGGTCGATGCTTGCTTGCAGCACGGCGCAGAGCATGCCAACCGCGGTGACGGTGGCTGTGGTTGTTCCGGCATGCGCCAAGTGGAGGTGTTTGCAGATCGGCAGGAGCGTCCATGGGTACGTGGTCAAAACCGGCTTGGAATCATATACTCCGTGTGGAAATGCGTTGGTGTCGATGTATGCAAAGTGTGGTGGAAGCAGGGCAATGGATGATGCACACAGAGCATTTTCTTCGATTGGTTGTAAGGATGTTGTTTCATGGAATTCAATCATTGCAGGGTACATAGAGAATGGGTTATTTCAGGAGGCACTTGTGCTGTTTGGCCAGATGATCTCACAGGGATTTCTTCCGAATTATTCAACAGTGGCTAGCATTCTTCCAGTGTGCTCATTCACGGAGTTCGGGAGGTATTATGGAAAAGAAGTTCACGGTTTTGTGGTCCGGCATGGTTTGGACATCGATATTTCTGTTTGCAATGCACTGATGACACATTATTCCAGAGTGTTTGAAATAAAGGCTTTGGAGTCTGTATTTGCAAGTATGGATTTGAGGGATGTCGTTACTTGGAACACCATTATTGCCGGATATGTGATGAATGGGTATCACTCTAGGGCGCTAGACCTGTTTCAGGGGCTTCTGTCCACAGGAATCGCTCCCGATTCTGTTTCTTTTATCAGTCTGCTCACTGCTTGTGCTCAATTACGTGATGTCAAAGCAGGGATTGGGGTTCATGGTTATATCTTTCGAAGGCCAGTGCTTCTTCAAGAAACATCCTTAATGAATGCTCTCGTCACATTCTATAGCCAGTGTGACAGGTTTGATGATGCTTTCCGTGCTTTCATGGGTATTCTGAACAAAGATTTAATATCATGGAATGCAATTCTGTCTGCTTGTGCTAACAGTGAACAGCATATTGAGGAGTTCTTTGGACTGTTGCGTGAAATGCGCCATCAGTGGGACTCAGTCACAGTCTTGAATATTATACACATGAGTGCCTTCTGTGGGATTAAGATGGTTCGTGAAGCTCATGGCTGGTCCCTACGAGTCGGTTACACAGGTGAAACTTCAGTAGCAAATGCTATTCTGGATGCTTATGTGAAGTGTGGCTACTCACAGGATGCAAGTATACTTTTCAGAAACCTTGCTGGGCGGAACATTGTAACTGACAATATAATGATTTCTTGCTACATGAAGAATAAATGTATAGAGGATGCCGAGGTGATCTTCAACCATATGGCTGAGAAAGACTTGACTTCATGGAATCTGATGATCCAGTTGTATGCACAAAATGACATGGATGATCAAGCTGTCAGTCTGTTTAATCATTTGCAGTCTGAAGGATTGAAACCTGATATTGTCAGCATTACAGGTATTCTTGAGGCTTGCATCCATTTGTGTTCTGTACAGCTTGTCAAACAATGCCATACCTACATGCTCAGAGCATCCCTAGAAGACATCCATCTTGAAGCGGCTCTTCTTGATGCATACTCGAAGTGCGGCAACATAACCAATGCATACAAAATCTTTCAAGTCAGCCCCCAAAAGGACCTTGTCACATTCACTGCCATGATTGGATGTTATGCGATGCATGGAATGGCAGAAGAAGCAGTAGAGCTGTTCTCTAAAATGCTTAAACTTGGTATTAGTCCGGACCATGTAGTTCTCACCACACTGCTCTCAGCATGCAGTCATGCTGGGCTGGTTGATGTAGGCATCAAGATTTTCAAGTCCATCAGAGAGATTCACAGAATTGAGCCTACATCTGAACATTATGCATGTATGGTTGATCTTCTTGCCCGTAGCGGACGTCTCCAAGGTGCATATATGTTTGCCTTGGATATGCCCCCTCACGCAGTCAATGCGAATGCATGGGGCTCCCTGCTAGGGGCATGCAAGGTCCATGGAGAATTCGAACTTGGCCAGCTTGCAGCTGATCACTTGTTCGCTATGGATGCGGGGAACATCGGAAACTTTGTCATTATGTCAAACATCTATGCAGCTGATGAGAAATGGGATGGTGTTGAGCATGTCAGGAAACTTATGAAGTCCAAGGATATGAAGAAACCTGCAGGATGCAGCTGGATTGAGGTTGAGAAGACCAGGCATTTATTCATAGCCAGTGATGTTAAGCACCAAGATAGGTCTTGTATCTATGATATGTTAGGAAGTTTGTATCAGCAGATCAAAGATACACAGACGCAGAACATGACAATGATACCATCTATGTGACCACCAGTGCAGTCTTGCAGAAACTAGAAGTGGAGTGCTCTTTATCAAAGATGTGCTCATTGCTTGCCTGACTTGGGTTGCAAGACTTCCCATTTCTTGTCTGCAAATTAGTGATGAAAGTGTGTTTGTCTTACTGAGGTAAGCAGTAACCTAGCACGTAACATTGATGTGTATGATGCATTCTAGTTTGTCTCCTGACTGCTGGTGCTATTGGTCTGTGCGTGAAACAAATATTTTGTAGGCCTTAATGTTTATATTATGTCAATACAGTTATAGTATCCTATTGGCAGAGCCAATAGCGAGGATTTACAGTTAGGTCTATTGATCTTCAGTTGATGGCAATTGTTGTAATCTATCCAGGAACAGTATGCATCTTCATGTCTTAGCAGATTGTAATTTAATAGCATCCCATGCCATCTTGATCTCACTTCTTTTTGTCTTTCTAAACACAGGTATAATAAATTTTTATTTTAATTCATGAATTTCGTTTATGGCATTTTGTTATCTTTTATAACTTTAAAATATGTGGTAAGGGTGTGCCTGCTAATTTTACTTAGATCCAGAGGCAAGAATGTATTCTGCTCTAAGTAAAATAAAGTTCCTTTTCTCATGACTGCAATAGGCCTATACCTCATCATAGTCTTATGCTAATACCTGTACTAAAATCGTTCATGTGGCTTACTGTTACCTTTTCCGGTTATCCTTTCTCTTACTAATGTCATCTATCATGGTGATTGAAGTAGGATTTAAGCCTTTAATATGAGAGAGATTTGTTTCCTTTTGTAAAACGAGTAAAAAGAAACTTATATGAGCTTTCAATTTGTTTCTTGAGCAGGTTGACCTTTGTATGCATTTAGTTATTTAGTCTTGAGGGGTTGATTATAATTATTTTCTCCACATAATGCTCATGGTGACCATTAATTGTCCACGTTCTATTGTTTGTCTTCCAGATCTAAAATTTTCATTGTAAATGTTGCCAGTCCTGGTGCTTGAGCCTTCATGTGAATGAAGTCTCAATGAGAAACTTCATCCAATTGCTCCAGAAAACCACTTTCGAGAAATAAGCATGCAGATTCCTGCACCTGCTACGGTTCAGAACTTCCTGCAATTTTGGTAAGAAGCTGACTAAAACTTATTGCAGATTGATTTCTGATTTTTAAATTTGGGGTTATATGTTATGGCGTTATTTTGCATTATTGTGCTGCTCTGCATATCCGTTCCAGGTTCTGTGCTGTTAATCTCAACACTTGAGGATTCTGGAAATCCCTGACCCAACTAACCGAGTTCTCGCTTTCAGGATCTCAATATGCCTCTTCAGGCCTAAGGTCGAATTGCTCAAGTTTACCATCAACTGCTGGACCCAGTTCAAACAGCAAGCCAAAAGGAAAGTTGTTGTGATCACTTGTCTGTATGGTGCTCAATAGCTGCTCATCGTGTTCTGTACACTGTACTGCTGTTAGCACGATATCCTCCCAGAGTCCCAACTAACTGCTGCAGGCTGCATCGTGAGAAGGAGCTGGATGTTTGGGAAGGAACCTGCAGAGCATAGCTCTCGAGAGTCCAGTCCAAGTCTGAAGCAATTGCAGGACAGGCCCTGAATGCGAAGGTGCGACTGGTGGAAGCCGAATCCACCACGCACAGAAACCTAACCAGGGGTCCAGGCGTGCACGCCGCCAAGCCACGTTTTTTCCCAGAAATACCCCTGGGCGCCGTCCACGAAATTCCGAGCCCGAACAGGTCACCAACCAAACTCGGGGTCGGCCGGGCAGGGAAGACCGTTCGGCCGTACTGCTATAATAGCGTCCTCTGCGCCCTCGAAGCCGTTCCCCTTCACGCCGCGCGGAGAAGAGGAGAAAAAAAAAGTCGATTCCCGTTTGCTCTGCTCGCCGGGAAACTCCGTCGCCGTTGATGGATTTCGGAAGGACCAAATCCGCCGCCGCCGTAGCACTGCTCGAAGCGACCTCCCGCCCGTCCGGACTGCCCTTCTCGGCCCCCGCCACGCCGTGGTTCCGGGACCTGTGGGTCAACGCCTCCAAATAACGGGTCTCCGAGAGGTACGCTTACTGACTCGATTCGGTTGAATACGTGCTTTTGGAATTTCTGGGGTGGATTAGGATGTTCAGTGCGTGTTAATTTTGATGGCCTTGATGTTAAGCCGGCTTGGTTGCTGTTGACTTTTGCAACCAGTAGGTTGTTCATTCGAACTACTTCACCATTGCTTCTCCACCATACAAAGACGATTCCGATTCTCCGAATCATACTGATAACAAGTCCTGATATTCGTGACAATGATTAATCCAAACATGGTAGATAAAAGTGGAGCGTGATTGTAATTAGTCCCTTTTCAGCTTTCAGTCTTCTAAACCTTATTATGAGGAGCCTGTGTTGGGTTAAGTGAGCTGACCCTTTTTCCGTATGTTATTTATAGGAGAACATTGGTGGATTTCTCAACTGGTGGTGGGAAATAAACCGAAAGGCCCAGCATCCTCCTTGTGATAGCAATCACAACATTGGGGCCTTCTTCAGCTCACAGTTTTACACTGAAATCAGACTTTTTAAGAAGGCGTCCAACAGTCAAAATGAATAGACAGAAGATCCCAAACTCTGGGTGGGCTGTGTTTGATCGCAAGTGGCGCAGCGCAGATGGCAGAGGGGATGAAGGTGGGACAGATTCTTTTCCGGTCCTCTCAGATTTCGGGGGCCCCAATGCTGCTAGCAGCTCCATTATAGGAAACAATGGGCCAAAACCAAAGCCTTTTGCTTCAGTGGTTCGCCCTTCTGTTGATCTTGCTGCTGTTAGCGATGGGGGCGGAAGTAAGCATTCAGCAGATCATGTGGGTAATGTGAATCATGGTGCAAGTTCTGCATCTGATAATAAAATTAAGCTGTTGAAAGATGCTCATAGTTGGGCTGACAGTAATTTAATCGAGGATGTATTGGCTGCTGTGAATAATGATGTCGCCCAAGCATCTGATTTGTTGAAAACTATGGTCTCTCCTGACTTGCAGACAGGAGAGGGCAGAACATGTGGCCAACTTGCTGCTGAGATGAATAAAACTCATAGTTTACCATCAGAAGATTCTAGAGCGGACAATAGAAAGCCAGATAGCTCACATTTGTTGCCGCTGCCGATGAATTTGTCCTCTATACCCTTGGAGCCCGAATTGGAGGAGCTTGATGATGATTACTTGAACTACCGGAAAGATGCATTGAAGATGATGAGGTATGCTAAAAAAATCCTTTGTTTATGCTCATGGTTTGTCAAGTTGTCTGCTCGTAGCATAGAATTTGACCTGGGTTATGCATAGTAGAAGTCTATCTAGTCTTTCTTTATCCATCAGGAGTCAGGATGATCATGTCTAATTCTAGTCATTGTGTGTATCTGTTAAGCATAGGACCTGCATATGTTCATTTTATTAGTTACTCTTATAATTCCAAACTTGTTTGAGCATTCAAAGTCATTAATTTGTAAGGTATTCTGGATAGAATTTGAGAACCATGAACTATAGGGCTGACTTGAGTCCTTAAAAATTGTTTGGCTACTAAGAATTTGAATATGGCCATATTTTTATTAAAGCATAATGGGTATCCTATCCTCTAACTATTTACTGCATTCTTATAGCGGAGGTTTGTACACTTTTTTTTTGTGATGACCAAAATAAACTCTTCTAAAGTGAAATAAGGAACCTCCTTTCCTTTTGGTCACAGAGCTGCCACAAAGCATTCCCAGTCCGCCAGCAATGCATTCTTGAGAGGTGATCATGCTGCTGCCAAGGAACTTTCTCTCAGAGCTCAGGAAGAGCGAGCGGCTGCTGAAAAACTGAACATTAAGGCAGCAGAAGAAATATTTCGTCTCAGGAATAGTAATACTGACATCTGGAAGATAGATATGCATGGTCTGCATGCATCAGAGGCTGTAGCAGTATTGGAAAGACATCTCTACATGATAGAGTTCCAGCAACCTGGGAATAATTCAACTTCAACTGAGGACTTAGCTAAGTTGGAAGCTGCATATTCTGAATCAACCACTGGTTCAAATGTTGAGCTTGCTGCTGAGAAGGTGGTGTTACGGCGACCTAAGCAGGCTATTTTACATGTGATCACAGGTAATATGTTGTTCCTCTATGCATTACTTGCTATTGCATATTGTTGGTGGTTTCGTATCAAAGCTTTAACAGTTTACATTCATAAAATTTGCTTGCCGCTATCTTTGGAATCATGATCTGTCAATGTGTAATTTAATGGATGAGAGTATCTCTGTTGCAAATAATGTATTTATTTGGTTTGTTTAACAGCACAGAAGAGAGAATACTTTGTTTCATTTCATTATTAGAAACGCAGGCTTTGTTGACAACACATTTCTGTTTGCGCCTTACACAGGGATCGGCAAACATAGCAAAGGGCAGGCTTCACTGCCTGTTGCAGTTAGGAGCTTCCTTATTGAGAACGGGTAACAGTCTGCCATTTGTACAACCAAGTATAACACACAGTATGAATGTATGATTGACAGCCTTCTGTGCTTGCAGGTATCGATTTGATGAGCTGAGGCCAGGTGTTTTTGCTGTTCGCCCCAAATTCCGCTGCCGGTGAACCTGCAGAATTTTGTGCAATGTAACATGATGCATCAGTTGTGCGGACATAGCTACGTCCTGTGAAACTAGAATGGCAGGAGGGAATAGCAGAAATTCCAGCGATAGTCTATTTATCTTGAATGTAGCAAACTTATACATGTATTGATGTTATTTAATCTCATTGACCTGTAATTTTGTAGTCACTTGAGAAAAGACACATGATTCGTTTGTAATGTTCTGTAACTGTACTAATGTACAGCTTGACATGCAACTTGTACCACAGAATTCGGTTGTAATTGTCTGTAACCAGTATTTGGTTACTCTATAGTCTGAGGCTGTGCGCTTGTAAACACTACACTACATATTGTCACAGGTAACGAATATATAACTACTCTATCTTCTTTGCAGTATGGCAATAGACAGAGAGTGCCAGATCACCTTCTCCGCTCTAATATTTGAGTATTTGACGGCGATGTAGTGCATCTGTCCTCCAAGCTCCAAGCATGCAGAGAGAGGAGCTTTGAAAAGGATGTTGAAATGGAAACGAGAAGATAAAGAAGCAGCAGAGCACTTCATCGCTGCACAGCTTGCCACGTGGCAGCCGTTTCTTACGGCACACCCCTCCCTGATCCTCTGTGGCCTTGGTGCTGCTTGCACGCTTTCATTTTCGGGCAGTCTCGTGGTTCACAAATGCCCGTGGCCACAGCGCCACACGTCCACACCCACACCACGGTTAGTTGGGTCGCGCGACCCAGGCGTCAGTGTCACACCGCACGCTGCCGAAGCCTGCGTGTCTCCTCGGCGCTCGGAGGCTTGGTGTGAGCCGGCGGCGCGCGGGCAAGCAAGCGATGGCCTCCCCGGCGGCGGCGACGCGGCACCCTTCCCCCACCGTCCTCGCCTCCGCCCCTCGCCACCCGCTTCGCCTCCGCCGCCGTGTGAGTGCTCGTTTCCCCCCCTGTGCCAGCCCTTGCCACCGCACAGTATTCGTTTGCGCCGTGCTTGTGTTGTGACTTGTGAGTGGTGGCTTGGTCCGATTCCATCCGGGGTCTTGTCCTATTCATTCCTGGGCTTTTATGTAGAGTCGCGTAATCTGACGGTGGAACTCTGTAATTTCGTTGATGGAATCCCCGTCCAGCGCCGCGGCCAGTGGGTGCCCAGCACGGCAGGGTTTGAATGCTGCACCTCGTTCTGAAGCAGAGGGAGACGATGGTAACATTTAGGGGAACTAGTTTAATATTAATTATTCCGGATCTAATTAACATGAAACGGTAGAGTTGAATTACATATTCACTGTGAGTGTTTGATTTGGAGGTTGATTGAGATGGTAACAGTAGTTTAGATCAAATGTGTGAATGTGTTTACTGAAGGGCCAAATTGATGGTTTGGATCGTCAGTATATGGCTATATGATACACACGGAAATTATGATGTCTGCTTGTAGCATATACTGATGGTGGGTCGATAATTTGCCCATTTCTAAGGTTTTGGTCACACTTCAATAATTAGGAGAGAAATGGATATTATCACACCGCATGTGTGCCTTTAGCATGTGTTACACTTAATGCTGCAAACTGCCCAGGTTATTCATGAATGAGTTTGGTCACTAACGATAAGGTTTATGCCCATTCTGGCATCTGTTTAGTTTCCTTTCTCTGCCAATCTTTTGTTATGTATAATGTTTGTTCATTCTGCTACAGAATTTTATTCTAAAAATTAAGTTTATTCACTCCGTCAATGTTCGTTTGCAGGTACATCCACCATTGAAACTGGGCTACCAAACATCACGGTTAAAGGTCAATGCCCTGTTTGGGTGGTTTAGGGGAGACACGACAACACGTGAATTGATCCCTCCTGCTGAATCATATACACTCTCAGGGTCAGCCTCAGAGGTGTTTTGTGTTTCTTGGGTGAAATCTGTTTCCAGGACCTATGCACCTAATTCATGATTAATTGATTACCTTAATCATTACTTTGTTTCAGGAAGGTGCAAAACCACGTGAGGTGTCTATTTCTGTTGCTTCTTCTATCATGGACATTCCTGCTGCGGATTGGGATGCCTGTGCGTGTGATCCAGCTGGTCCTGAAGAGTTCAACCCCTTCCTTACCCATGCATTTCTCTCAAGCTTAGAGGAATCAGGTTCTGCAGTGAAGGTATGCACATGAAGCATTACTGCTGATTCCTTGCTGAAAATGACAGTTGGACACCTCACACTCACTTATCTGTGCTAACCCATTTGTAAATTTATTGAAGCATTGATGTGAGTATTTTCCTTTGTCCTGTAGGTTAGTTTTCTTGTTGAATCATACAATGGCATTTCAGTTTTAATTGTTAAGCACTCAAGCCAACTACAAACATTTGCAATGCTGTGCACATTGTTGTTTACAATAAATTTGACACATTTAATTGAGAACAGAACAGCGGACAAGATTTGTGCTGCAACGTTGTCAGGCATATTGATGAATCACAAATTTATGTGTTACCTATGACGATGGAGTTGCTTTTTCTATGTGCTTAGCCTGACCCCCACATGATTGGATGTGATGCATAATAAGTTACTGTCTTTGTAAAATTGACTCTTGTAGATTGGACAATGAGTCAACGATTAGCTGTAGCTTTTGTTATGTACTAGTATGCATGGTTGCAGACTTTATTATCTTATCGACCTCCTTGAAACCTTACCTCCTCGACTAATTTCAGGAAACAGGTTGGTTACCTTTCCATGTTACTGCACGGGATGAGACTGGACATATTATAGGTGTTGTTCCACTTTACCTAAAAAGGTTTAACATCATTAACAGAATATCATCTCTTGTTTTCCTACTTGCTGTGTACAGTATGCTCCTTTCATCTTGTTCAATGGCTGAGCAACAATGTGAACCTGCAGCCATTCTAGAGGAGAGTTTGTGTTTGATCAGTCATGGGCAGAAGCTTACTACAGCTACGGCCTTGAATACTATCCAAAGCTCCAGTCTTGTGTGCCATTTACTCCAGTAACTGGCCAAAGAATATTACTTCGAAGTACACCATACCGAGATCAAGTTTTTGATGCACTAGTCAAAGGTTTGAAGAGCCTGACTACCAAGGTATCAGAGTTAGAATTTTTTTGCAAGTATTGGTTTGGTAGTTATTTGCTTGAATGCCTAAGAATTATAACAAACGTCTTATAATGTATATGTTCTGCTGTTAATCAATTCCGCTTCCCCCTTTTTCTTGGGTTGTTTTCTTTTTTAAGTGGCGAGTTAGTTGGTGTGTGTTGTACTGAGTGCTGAGGTTCTCTAACCTCTGCACTCCCCCTTTTTCTTCCTTAATTGAAATGACATGCAGTTCTCCTGCGTCGTTCGAGAAAAAAATCAATTTCGCTTCCGCCTATCAGCTCTTTATTTCATATGGCATTGTGATATCCTCTTGGACCCACCATTTCTTGATTCTTGACTCATTTGTTCTCATTTTGTTTTTCTTGACATGAACAATTTATACCAAGTCTGCTTCATTTAACTAGAAGAACTATGTTGTCTGAATTTGTCTTTAGAATCATTTCTCTTCATTGTGTTTTCTGGTTTAAGTTTTTGTATATGTGAAGTAGCAATAACTTTTTAGAGCTGCTATGTTCATTTATTAATAACTTCTGTGTAGCTCTAGAGGAGACAACCTTTGGACGTATTGAACTAATTAAATCTTTTGGTTTCTGCTGCATTTCAGATGAATGTATCATCATTGCATATTACTTTTCCATCTGAAGGTGAATTCAGAAAACTGAAGGATAATGGGCTGTTACAAAGAATTGGGTTGCAATATCACTGGAGAAATCGGAATTATAAAAGGTATGCTAACATAAGATGTGATTACTAGCATTTCCTTCTGGATGGTTCAATGCTTGAAGGTGGGACTTCTAAGTTCTAACCGTATTATACTGTAACTTGGGGCCAATGCCCCTTTTAATACTTGGATGGAACATTTAGTTTTTAGGAAAGCTTAATGGATCTACCCACAAACAAACTCACAGCTTGGGTGCATCTACAGTTTCCAGTACATATAACACTAAAGTCCAGTCATTTTTCTCTTCTTTTCCTTAACCTCACATGTTTCGTAAAAATCATGACACTCGGTTGTTTATATACTCTCTGTCATTTTTTGATGTACTAGTTTATCTTGAAATAATTGTGAACCAGAGAATTTTAGCATTCTGATTAGACTTTCTTTGTAGGCTATGATGTCTTATTTGCTTATTTTGATTAATTTCTTCCTGTATGAGCGCCAAAATAAAATGCTTGTCTTGAACAAATTGCTGTAGCTAAGAGAACACATATAAGCTAAAACATATCTAGAGATGCATGTACCACCATTTTAAAACAGTGGACTTTCCATGCTGTGAACTTTTTGATGGAATAATTGCCCTGATATATTGATTTTGCAAAACTTTCTGAGTGTACATGCTCTGGTTAACTAGTTTCTTGTAATATCTCTATATGTCTGATACTTTCTGTTAACCCCTTTTTTCAGTTTTGATGAGTTTCTGATGGATTTGAAGCAGCCCAAACGAAAGAATATCAGACAAGAACGTAAAAAGGTATTCCTCCTTTTTGACTCGTTGATTCAAATGTGATTGTCAATTGAGGATAATTTTTTATAAAACTTGCCAGATTCCTGCTCAAAATTTGCAAATGAAGCGACTTCGTGGAGACGAAATAAAGGTAATTATCAGGCAGAGATAGTTATTTATTGTCACTCCATTCATTTCCTTCCCATCGTCAGATTCTTTCAGCAATATTTTATTAGCTTTGTTGCTTTCTGGGCAACTTATAGTTGTTTTCATTCACATTGCAGGGCAGCCACTGGGACACATTCTATAAATTCTACCGTAACACAACTGATAATCAGTTTGGTTCTGCATTCCTTATTTGATACATAACATTATATGATTCCCATGGGGTTCTTGAAATGGCTGTCCATCTTCTGTGAGCATTACTACATATCATAGCTTGGCACCATTCTTATTCGCCCACTCTATTAGACATGAATGACTTTGTTAAAGGAATAATATTTTGAGTGTGCTACCGTGTAATAACTAATAAGAACTAAAAGTAATAAAAGCAAGATAGGAATAGAAGTATTGGAGCTTGAAGTTTACTGATAAGCTGCATGTAACGGCTAACACATAGGCTTCTATCTGGATAGGAAGAGATGAAGTTTTAAGAATAATCATAACATAATCACTCACCTTGTGGCACTTCTTTTTGTTCGATAGGTATGGATTGTGTGGAGTTTGTTTGGCAGTAATATTTGCTTGCTGTATTTCCCCTCATAGCTTAATTTTCTTTGCAGCTGGGGCAGACCATACTTGACGAGGGAATTCTTTCATCTCTTAGGAGAAATGATGGGGGACAATGTGATGCTTATTGTTGCTGAAAATGACGATAAACTTGTTGCTGGTGCTCTTAACCTTATTGGAGGCGATACACTGTTTGGTCGACTATGGGGATGCCTGCCAAATGCTTATTTTCCCAACTTGCATTTTGAAGCTTGTTATTATCAGGTAATTTGCACGTCTTTGGAGCCATATAATCCATAAAACGCCATTATTTAGTTCGCTTATGGAAATACTCGGTCCAGGCAATTGAAGCAGCCATAGAATTAAACCTGAGTAGGGTGGAGGCAGGTGCTCAGGGAGAGCACAAGATCCAGCGTGGTTACCTCCCAGTGACAACTTACAGCTGCCACTACTTCTCAAATCCTGGTTTTGGGGCAGCTATTGGAAATTTTCTTACACGTGAGACAGCTCAGGTATTTTTTGTGTCAATACTTTCAACCAGTTTTCCGCCAAAACCATGTGCTGTTCAGCACTGCCGTATCACTGTTCCAATCTATGTATGCCTGACAATAATCTTTTTTTGTTCGCATCTGCAACTCTGCCATCAGAGTACATATTATCTGTAGCTAATCAGTGTACTTTTTTGCCGTCCAAATGCCAAAGTCACTGCAGGTTGAGTACTTCATCTTGCATCCTTGACTGTGAAACTTGGTTCCCTGTTTTCAGGTCAATAGGTAGCAATGTGTGCAGCATCGTTACCAATAAACTTGCATAGCATTCCTTTTTTTTTCACCCCCTATTTGTACACGTCGCACAGCTATGAGTTTTGTGTATGAAAATAATTTGTTGTTACCGTCATCAGCCACACTTTTTGGAGCTAAATGCTAGTCAATGTTTGCTGGTGCTCAAAAAGTGCACAATTTTTTCCCCAGTAGCTAGTTGATTTGTTCTATTTTTCCTCCTAGTGTATGCGCAAATGCTGATATTACTAGTATGACACTATGGCATATATCTGATGTCACGCTGACCAAAAATTTAAAAATGTGATACAGTGTATTTTTTGACGGGAAAAATAGTGTATTCTGATAGATGTTTTGCATGCCTTCCTGCCTTTTACTGAATAATGCTCTTTTCTTGTGTAAATATCAGGTTAAGCATGTTATTAAGGTCTTACATGATTCTGGTCCATACAAGGATGACGTATTGAAAGAATTTGCACCTGAACAAGAGGATAACAAGTAGAACATTGGAAAGACTAGCTGGTCTGCACAGTGTATCATAGAACTAGAATCTTATATAGCGAAGTAGGAAACTAGGAATACTGGGTGACCCCATTCATGTCTCCACAAGGAGCTGATATTGATGAAGTCAAAGAACCCCACATCTGTACATTGCTTGGAATGTAAATATTTGAGATTTAAATCTGAAATCATTGTCCACGAGGTGCCACGTCTGAACTGTTTCTAAGATGTGACATCCAACTCGCATCTGCGTATTGGAATTTTTCTTGCACGTGAGACAGCTGAGGTATTTTTGCGTGAATATTTTCAACCAGTTTGTAGAGATCATTCCAAAACTATTCCAGTTTGTAAAGAGTCACTATTCGATGCCCGGCAAGAATCTTTCCTGATCCTCGTTTGCCACTCTGCCATCTGCATAGTATCAGTTGTTAATGAATGTACCTTTTGCCGTCCAAATGCCAAACTCATTGCAGATTGTTGAAGTACCACTACATCTGGCATCCTTAAATGTGAAGCTTGTTTTTCCTGTTTCCTGTTCAATAGTTCCACTGTTATGGTGGCGTCAAGTTATGATGGCCGATGCGTTTCTGCGGTGCAGATTGAGTGCTCTTGTGTACTGCACCATCGCCAATGAAATCGTAGAGACCAAAGAATTTATTGTTAGTCTCACGCTTTCTGCTACGCAGTGTTTGCCTATGCTCACAGCCATTATATAAGGGGCGGTAAAGGGCCTTAAATTTTAGCCTATATAATCTAAGAGCCGGGTCCTAGAATGGCCGGACTCTAATCTTATATGGTCAGGTTGGATTGTGAATGTAGGTAGGATTAGAGCCATAATCCGTTACCACCCCTATTTACTGATGCTTTCGTTACTAAAATCAGAACATCTTCTCATTTTTTTTTGTGGCAGTATCATGTCAATAGTGTCATTAAGGTACAGCACTCGAGCATGATTCGGGTCGATACAAGGAAGACATACTGAAAGAATTTGCACCTCAACAAGAGGAAGACTAGAGCATAACAGGTAGCCCAATGAAATGAAGGGTAATGCTTTTTGGATGCAATTACACAGCTCAATCTTATACAGAAGTAATAAACATCATAATCATTGAGTTGGGAGGTACCCATTTCTACCTTTCCCCATCAGAAGGATCTGTGCCACGTTCAGTCAACTTGTGTTGCCCTCTTTCTCATGGGATCCGAATCCGATCGTCTGAACCACAAAACCGGTGAGCAGTTGCCGTCACCCAGGACGAAAGGCAGGAAAAGACGCCCCCCGCCGTCGCATCAGCGTATCAGCCCCAAGATCCAGGCCAAAAAGGACGCCAGGTACCTGCTCAGATCGATCACGCATTGCACTCTGATTCTGTACAAGGATACAAGGGGTTCGTTCAACTATGGCCGGCTCATCGTCAAAACCCCGGTTAGAATCTCAAAGCAAACAATCTACCTAAACCTAAAGGCTAGCTAAAATCCCCGCGGCTGTTGGAGCCTGAAAACGTCCAGTGATCGGTGCAGCAGTCTCCTGTTGGCGCCCTGCACTGCACCGGCGCGGCGCCGTTGCCGGCTTGCCGCTGCTCACTTGCTCAGGCGCACCAGAGGGCGAGCGAGCAGCCGCCGCGCGATGACCATCTGTGCAGGAGCTCGCCCACGCACAGCACGGCGTAGACCAGCACCACGAGCTTGAGCAGCAGCGGGAAGTACTGCGAGAGCTCCACGGTCGACGAGTGCAGGACCTGGACACATAGAGACGGCAACCATAAGCGAAACCGATCAGAGTCAGATCTGCAAACGGATTTAATTTTTTTTTTATCCTTTTCTCTTGTGACGAAGCATCTGAGGCGTGGCAGCGACGGACGTACCATGGCGACTCCGGCGAAGTTCGCTCGCCGTCCCGACGGCGACGCGGCGACGGAGGGCGGCAGCGCCAGCGGCTTCCTCTTGGCCGCGGCGTCGCACTCACCCGGCGGGGAGGCAATGTTAGGCCTGGCGGTGGAGCAGTTCCGGAGGCGCTGCACGTCCTCGCTCTGCAGGGGCTTCACGATGAAGTCCTCCGCGCCAGCGTTCAAGCATCTGTTTCAGAGCCAAAAAAAACAGAGAAAAAAAACTCGTTAGAATCCAGCAGCATTGCCTGCAGGATCGTACTACAGTTCTGCCGCGCAATTGATGGTCAAGATCGTGCTTGAATGCGCCGAGCAAAGACGAAATCTTTGTCTCGTACTGCTCCAGTCCTTGGAGACAATAGGAGAAAGGCCTGTACAGGACTACAGCCTCCAGGTACAGTCACGGGCCGAGTGAATGTCTACTGACGACTACTCAGGCAGGCACCGGGACACACTACGGCGAGCTTTGTAAAGACCGGGCTTTAACCCATCCGGTGGTACTGTTCGAGCAGGAGCAGGCATTCAGAAGGACCTCAGCCTCACCAAAGGCACCTTCTTCCTTTCTTTCTTCCCCTTTTTTCAATGCAACTTTGCACAAGAACTGACTGATGCTGGAAAGAGGAAAACGATGGAGGTGCAGGGCTCACCTGCTGATCCGCTGGGGCTCATCTTCCGACGACATGACGATCACCGGGATCGGCTTCAGCGGGTTCAGCGCCTGTCAAGTTTGGTTTGCAGCGTGCGAGAGTGAGACTGACATGAAATGCAGGAGCGGAGCAGACACATCGCACATACACGGGCAGAAATGCTGGTTTCGCAGTACCTTGACGGCCTTGAGCAGGTCGTAGCCGGTCATCTCGGGCATGCAGTAGTCGGTGAGCACCATGTCGACGGCCTGCTCCTGCGAACACGCAGCCAAAACGCATTACTGGTGGATTAAACAACTGTGGGAGGCACAGAAATAAAGGTAAAGGAGGAGCGAAAAGAAAGGGAGAGAAAAAAGGCAGGGAGGAACAGGATTCCGTTGAAGTCTGTCCTGCAGAGCGCAGCGCAGACACCCACACCGTACTGTCCCTACCGTGCTGAGCTTTTACAGGGCAATGAGCAGCCGAGTCATACTTAACCGTGCCACTGCCTGTAATGCAGCATCAGGCCGCTAATGCTATCTTAAGCGCAGCATTATGTTAGGGGAGTAGCAGTAGCACTGAACTAGAGTCTAGAGGCAGCTTTCTTCAGGCTACGGTCTGTGGCTGTGAGAGGCGGCTCCGCGGCAGGGTTAATTTTCTTTTCTTTTCTTTTCCTTTCGCCCGCCATGGAAAGCGGCGACCTTTTGCTTCCAAAAGAGGGGCGGAGAACAGAAGCCGTCACGCGCGCATGCGCGCACGCGGACGCGTGGCCCGTACGGTACGGCGCGGCGCCGGCCGGCGGGTCGCCGACAGAGGCGCAGGTGCCCATGCCCGGCGGAGTGCCCCCCACGGGATGGGATGCCGGAGGGGTGGGTTTGCTTGCTGCTGGTAATTCTACTACTGCTACACTGCTGTATTCAGTGTTCTGAACCTGAATTGAGCATGGCGACCGATGTGAGGCAGGGGTGGTCGTGTTACCTTGCCGTCCTTGAGGCCGAGGAACTCCATGGCCTTCTTGGCGCTGTCGACGGCGATGACTGCACGGGAAATTGCAGGAGATGTTTAGAATCTTGCAGAGCAGCTGGTGGCACCAGCTAATTCAGATAGCATGATGAATGAACGCTAAACGTGACACCAGATGGAAACTAGAAATGAATCAGTCACTCGAACTATGCGATTGATTGCATGCGTCGCTTAGGAGTTTCAGAATTCAGAGTTCGGAAGCAGAGGAAGCATTCGAGTTGGCATTGCGAGCGAGCGAGTGAACGAATCATAAGGATACGAAATCAGGGCAAAGGTCTGAGCTGAGAGCGGCGGTTGCTGACCGTGGAATGAGCCGGCGCAGGAGCCGCTGCTGAGCAGCAGCTGCGCCACCCGGCGGTCGACGGGGGAGTCGTCCACCAGCAGCACCCTCGTCACGCCCTCCTCCATCTCCACTCCTCCTCCACCGACTGCCATCGCCATCTCTGTCTCCCCCCTCCTCTGTCTCGGCGTCCTCTGCTCTTCTTCCTCTCAGACCGGCGGCGCAGCAGCAGCGAAGGGCAAAAGCTTTCCACTCGTGGTAGTGGCGTGGGTAGGGAAGAGGATTGCCGGTCGGGTGCTCTTATAAAGCGTGACGCCACAGGTGACCGGGCGGAAGAGAGAGAGAGAGGCGGGAGGGTGAGGAAGACGAGGAGGCAATCCTCTGACGGCTCGCCAGGACGGGGCTCAGGAAGGTGGTAGCATGTGTCAGGCAACAGGCAGGCAGGCGTGTGAGCGGGGGGCGAGAGGGAGGAGGAGCCCCGAAGAAGAACAGGAGGGAGCGAGGGGAGTGGGGCCCATCTCCTCCCACAGAGTGGGACCCGCGGGAGTGGTAGCTCGCGAGGCACGGGACTTGCTTTTCCCTCCAGATTTTGCTGTCGGGGAATCTCTCCACGCCACTCCTCCGCCTCTCCCTCTCCCCTCTGGTTTTTTCCCCTCTCATCATCTCCGTCTCTTTTCTCATCCTCTCTCCATGGCTTCTCTTTCCTTTTCCTCTATCGCCAGAAAGATTACGCGCCAAAAGAGAAAAAAAAAATCGGCCGCGGGTTGGGCTGATCCTAACCGTTGAGGCTGCTGGAGAAAGAGCGGGCCATTTGTGTGGGGTGCGATCAAACTGGGGCGATTTGATTTGATTCGTCGGAGCGGGCGACGGCGACCCCTGGCGGGCGGGCGGTTTCTTTTCCCGGTGGCAGCTAGATGTGGCGGGGGAGTAGAAAAAGGCAGCACGTGGATTCGAATTCGATCCGGCTGCCATTTCAAGCGATCCGTTCGGCGTCGGGTCGATCTGTCCCGGCGCGGCAACTTGCTAGTACGTGCGAACATGGTCTCCGGTCAACCGGGGAAACAGGGCTTAAGTATATATGAAAGCATCGTGTGCGACGTTTTTTATGTTGCCTCTTGCATCTTGTTTTTTTTCCATCTTCAGATTGTATCTTGATTTGAGCAACTCACTCTCTATATCTTTTCTTTTCACATTGTTAGGATTAGAGATTTTTATGGAAAAATACCCTTCCACAGCTTATCAAGTTGTTATCCAAATATATCCATCCTCCATTCCATATTTCTTGGTAGCCAAAGATAAATAACGAAAATAAGTAGCTTTAATTTTACTCTCCATGCATCTGCAATACAATACGATGCATGGGTAAATAAATTTTTATATTCTAAATTAAACACTTGTGACTTATGAATTTAGAAGGGGAAGGGGCCACGGGAAAAAAAGTGTTTGCACAAATATCATGTTATTATGAAGTATAATATCAGCATAAGGATGAGTTTGACTAAAAACGAACGTTGAACAACTATATTAGTTTTTTTAAAAAATTAAGGATGAACTTACTCTCAAATCAAAGTTGAGGATCCAAACGTCTATTTTGCCAAATGTAAACTAGTGATGGACCCATTCGCAGCGGAGACACAGTAGTAGTAGTACTGTAGTAGTAGCATGCATCATCACCGTACAACGCATCAGCATCTGAGCGATCAGAGCGCACAGGGAACCGCGATCGCTCGGCAGAGGCCATCGATCGGGCCGCCGTTTTGGATGGTTCCCCTTGTCGGCACCCCCCTGCGGCGTACCGTGTACCCCCCGCCCTGCCCCTGGGCGAGGATCCGCACGCGACGCGACGCGAGTTGCGTTGCGATGCCTACGTGCGTGCGTGGACGGCACGACGACCGGACTTGATGATACGAGATACGGCGGCAGGGATCGCCACCGTGCACGAGAGAGGAGGAGCGCCGTTTGAATGTACACCTGGTCCGTGCATGCGTAGGGGCTTCATTAATTCAAAGCCTGTCTGAAGACCGAACATCTCGTTTCAAAAAAAAAAAAAGTACCGAACATCTGTACGGGACCCGCGGATCTGCTGCGATCGGAGGATCTGCAAAAGTAGGCGCCGCCCGTGTGTTTAAGCCTTTAAGGGTCTCGTTCATACGACCGAGCGACCGATCGTCGCGAGTAACGGGCGGCGATATAGATATATACAAATACAATTGCGTTGGACGATTACGGTACGGGTGGCAGACCACTTGGTGAGCGTACGGCTCGCGGCGTCAACAGCGGCGTGAGATCTGGCCGGGGGCTTGCGGCCGTGGCTGTGTCTGCCCTAGCTCCGCTACCCTTCGTACGCAGGCGGACAAGGCATCGCGTGCAGCCATGCGCGCCGAGACGACGCCGTGCATGCAGGGCCGGCCGGTCGGGGCCCGGGGGCGCGCGCGCCGTGACAACAGCAACCTGGGTCGCGTGGCGTCAGCCTCAGCCTCAGCGCCGGCTGATCGGCAGCGATCCCCGAGGCCGCCGCGCGGGGCTCTGCCCGCAGGCGTACGGCGGTCGGATTCGCGCGTGGCGCTGCTGCATGTACGAGCCCCGGGACAGGACACGCATGCATGCATGCATGCAGAGACGTGCGCAGCCTCGTCGGCCGCGAGCCGGCGCCGGCCACGCGAATTGAATTCGAGGGAGAGGGGAGCAGCGGCGCCGGTCGAGGTGTATGTACGTATCTGCCTATCTGGCGGAGGAGCGAGCTCTCGTTTTGTTTGGCTGCGAGCGCGCCGACGCTTGCGGCGGGGAGTGGAATCTCCGGCGGCGGCGGCGAGTCGAGCCAGGCGGTACGCGGCGGGCGGCCTTGAATACGGTCAGGTCAGGGAGGGCGTGTATCAGAGGTAGGATCCCCGGCGCAGCTGCGGCCAGCCGGCCCCCGGCCGCGGCCGGCCTGCGCATTCTTCCCGACCTCATCGTAACAGGGTCTTCGCGCGCGGCCGGGGACGTGGGGATTGCACGCCGGCCGAGCACATTCTTGCCGGTGAATCGGTGATCGCGTGAGCGTGTGGACCAGCAACGTTGCTCCTGGTGGGTCCATGCACGGAGCAGCGGAGCATCCCTTGTTAGCAAGACTGTCGAGAGTCGAAACGAGTTACGAGAGGGAAAATTAGGGCTCAAGAGATCCAACACGTATTTTTAAAGAAAAAACAAAAAAAAAATCAAATGTGGAAGTAGAGGAGGGAGCGGCTTAACTTTCGAAGCTGCGAGTATGAACGGGCTCTGCGTCCTCCCATTACAAACAGGCACTGTTTGCGAAGTTAAGGTGGTGAGGGAAATGAGCTGTTTGTATTTACGCCCATTACGATGGCACTGTTGCGCCATCAAGTTTCGGGGAGAAATTAAAAAAAAAATTACCCATGGAGGAAAATATATTCAGGTAGGAGTACTCCAGTGAGTAGTAAGTACGTGGCGAGCCCTGACGTTGACTGAACGGATCTCCATACGGCACGTGCGGTGCGCGTGCGCGTGCGCTTTACAAAATCGATGGGTTGATGGCCAGTTGGTCCCTCTTTAATTATGAATTTCGCAGAAGGGGCCAAAAAAAAAATACATCACCTCGCTCCCACTTGATATCAAAAGGAGTTTATCGAACTCAAAAGATTTGCATTTGCGAGGTTGATACCAATTGGCCCAAAAGTATAAAAGTCGGGAACTCACTGCGCGCTGACGTGTGCAAAAGTGAGAAGGAGGCCCTTTAGGACTTTAGACCTTTCCGTTGATATTGTTCTCCCAAAAGAGGTAGCTCCGGTAGATAGATAGAGGTGGCGCGTGCACGCGTGTCGAGCCCGCATGGGAGCATCATGATGAAGCAGGCCCGTGCAGGCCACGACCGCGGCGTCAAGGCCGCTGATTCGCTTCGAGATCCCCGCATTTCGACCTCAACGATAGCGGATCTCTCCAGCAGCGGCCGACCCTTTTGGCCTGCAAAGAGCTCGATGCGCGTACGGCGGCACTGCTGCCGATCGAAGATTTGGGCCGGCGCGGCCACAGATGGCACGGTTCTCCAAACAGAGATGATGGGGGGAGTGAAGGACGGAAGAAGGGTATCAAGCGTCTGCACAGACAGACCCCAGAGGGATATCAGCAGCACTAATTGTTGTTGGTGAGTACTAGGACTAGGAGCAGGAGGACCTGTAGTTGACTTGACCTCCATGACTCCATCCAGCAGTATACCCGACGAGTGAATGGAGTCACGCAGCTTGTGACTGGTAGATACTACAGACACGGTGTTCTCCGTTCCCTCGTCTTCTTCCCAGCATCGCTGGCCCTGACACTGAACAGGGAAGAAGAGCCATGGCCACAGAGACCGCTAGGTTTCAGATTGGTCGCTCCCGCCTCCGGGCACCCCGTACAGACTACAGAGTGGCCAGGCAGGCCCCCGTGGGGTTTCGGAGCGGTGGGAGTCGGTCGGGGAGAAGCGAACAGATCCCAAATCCGCGCGGCTGGCAGGGTGGTACCGCACCGGAGGGTGTTCCGAACGCCGGGAGATCTCGGCGAGATCGTCCTCGGTGGAACGGAGCGGGTGGATGGACGGTCCGGGCGACCGTCCTGCGCTCGCGGAACGTCGGACACGTCGCTCGCGAGACTGCGAGAGCGCTCGCCGGCCGGACCACCAGTCCGTCCAGTCCGCCACCAACCTAGGTTTTCCATCCCTCGCGCGTCACGGGGCTCGGCAGTCGGTGGTTCCAGGTTGGCCCCTGGTCGCCGTTCGTAGCTAAGGTCACCCTGGTCTTCTAGAATGGGCGCGAGGCACTAACGCTCTCGGCTTACCGACTTGTTACCGGGCAGTAAACTGGCCTAATCAGTCGACACGGAGTACTGCATCCGAACGCATCGAACTTGATAATGAGTCAGCTGCGTGCCATCTCCCCCCGCGTGTCAGACCAAAACCGTGCCCCGAAGCAGTAGCGCCGCGGCGGTGCCGTGCCGTTCGTCCGGCCCGCGGTGCCCGTGCGCCGTGCGCTTGCGCCACCGAAGCCGGGCGGCAAAGCCAGCCAGCGTAGCGTACCCCCGGCTCGCGTCCTCCTTGCGGCGGGGAGGCCGTTCGCTTGACCCGACCGCCGTGCCCGCACGCGCGGCTCCCACCATCAACCCCGGCCAGGTACGCGCGTCCGTCCGGGTACGGCCGTGCGCGCGGCAGCCGTTCCCGTTCCCGCGACCCGACCGAGGCGAGCGGCGCCGGATCAATCCCCTGGCTGATGGATCCTCTCCTCGGCTCCTCCAGTCTCCACATGCCCCCAGGCCACGCGCGCGCATTGAAGCGCCGAAAAACGTACAGGCACAAGCAGCCAAAGCACTGGGGCCCTGGGGGCGACCAGCGAGCACGCGCAATTGACCTGACCATGCATGCAAAGGAGCGGAAGGACTCGCTCGCACGCTCAGGAGCCGATACGAACATGATGCTCCGTTCCAGACACTGATAAAGCAACAGTAAAAAAAGAAATGAACGGGAAAGAATTACTACAGCGGAACACAACAGTACTTGCTCGAACGGATCGGTTCATCAATCCAGCGCGCCCTGCATCCGACTGACTGACCGACTGACTGACTGACGGGACGGGACCAAGCCGCCACGGCCCGGACCAGCGCACGGGCGGCGCATCAGAGCGTACGCCGGAGGAGGAGGAGAGAAAAGAGCGTACGCCGCCGCATCCATCGGTGAGAGGGAGACGATACGCGGCCGAAGCGGGGAACGGAGGTTGGCGCGCCGGCGACGTCGCCGGGCCGGCCCGGCCGGGATCTCCTCCACCCTGGCGGCCGGCCGGGGCGGAGCCGCGGAGCGGATCGCGAGGAGGATACGGTACGGACCGTACCATAGCCTGCTGCAGCGAAGCACTGGCGACGCGGCAGCTTTGCCCGATCCGACTCGACCCGTCATCTCATCTGCGTTTGGCCCTGGCGGCCTCTTGACTCGCGCCGGATTTTCTCCCGCCCGGCGCCGTTCCGCCGGTAATCTGGACGCATAGGATGGCGTTAAGATTGGTACGTTGTGGGGTCGGGCAATGCACCCCTCTTGTATAGCGAAACTGTTCCATCGGTATTTGCTGGTGTATATAATTATTTTATAGGTGGAGCGGTCGGGAGCCTTCGGTAACAGCAGGTCTGCAGGTGAGGTGTCAGAGGTGCCGTGCATGCTCGGGATGGTTCTGTACTTCTGTAGAAAGAATCTTCAACAGTAGGACGAACAATAATTGCTCTGTTCTTTGGGTAAAAAACGTCCAGGTAACACAGTTGTGCCCGACGGTTCAACTGCTGAAATAAAAGGATTCTTGTTGAAATAAAGAGAGTGCGCATACTTAAAAAAATACAAAATAAATAAAGATAGTATACGTCTCGGTTCAAAATTTCCCAAAAGGAAATAGGACGCACCTTTCTTGTGTAACATAAATTTTACAAATCAAGCCAAAGAATTGTCGAATGCACAAACGTGTGCACATGCTCTAACAAAAATTATGAAATTCTATATCAGAGCACATGGGGATGTTAATATTTGCTATAATCGAATATCCCAGATTTCTTCAGTTTTAAAAGGATGCACAAACTTTTTGTGGACCATAAAATAAAGGAAAATAACTTTGTGCATGAAAAATAACTAAAAAATATTTGATACATGATTACAAATATTTTTGCAATCAATCGAGGGCAACATCCAATCAATTATTTGGTACACTAACAACATGTACAGCTAATTGCCTGAGGGCATGCACAACTGTTTGTGCATCATAAAATTTGATATAAAAGTTTATATTATAGGCTGAAGATGAACATTGTGGAAATAGAAAATCATCGGTTCAAATAAATGTAGATTCCAAATCGGAACTGGGTATGTGCAAACCCACAATTTTGTACGCACAAAAGGTTTGATGATGCACATAGGACACACTGTGGGTGTATTATACTTTTGGAGATGGAACGTAAAAAAACCATTCTGTACATGAAGTTGCACATTCGCAAAAAAAAAAGTTGTATATTTTTTTTCAGTAAATAAAAACACTAGATGCACAAAATAATAGGAACTCCTAAAAATATTCAATATATTGTGATGCAAAAAAGGCCGGCCGGAGCAGGTGAAAGATCTAAATGTACAGTAACAGAAACAATACATGCTGCTGATCCTTCAAGAAAATAATTAATCATTTTATAATAAATTAGGATGCACAATTTCTTGCACACTTGCAAGAAAATTTAAAATTTAGAAGATTCATGCAGAGAGACAAAAGGAAGCTCCAAGAACAGAGATCTCCGCTCCCTATGCCGCATGAACTGAACAGCAACTCTTAAAATTCCCAGTACCTATGCTTGATAATAAGATAGGAAAAAGTCCAATTTACTACCTCCAAATATATGGTTGGTCCAAATAACCCCCTAAACAATAAAATGGTTTGTTTAAACCCCTGTTTTCTCTAAACCAGATCAAACTTCACCTTTTACACATATCTGAAACCAGATTTGCTGACATGGCCGGTTTTTGATGACTAAGACTGACACCTTGGCAGTCATACATGGCAAGTATCTTTAGTTCCAAAATAGGCCCTCTCGTGTCTTCCCCTTCGTCATTTTATTTCGCCCGCCAGCCGCCGGCCCTCGCCTTCGGTTTCTGCGTGACACAGCCAGATCAACTAGGTGAATGATATAGAAGTGGACAGTTCATCAGCACAAACGAAAACGGCCAGGTATGTTTCCAATCTCCCTCATGTGATGCAAATATGACATATATTTGCACTTGCGGCTAGGGCTTTGGATAAGTAGGGTTGTGTATTTGCGATGTAGCAGCCGGCGACGAGCCTTCGTAGCACAACTGTGGATGGCATTGTGAAGTTGAGAGAAAAATTGGAGCAATCTTTTGTCTGTGCACACGATGTGTCATGACGTGAGGAGGGATATTAATGGTTGTTGGGATAATTGCATGAACATGACCGTGGTCATCATGTTTAGGTAGTGAAAGGATCTCAGGATGCCTAGAGGGGGGGGGGGGGGGGGGGGGTGAATAGGCAATTTGCAATTTAAAGACACTTTTCAAACTGTTAGCAACAGGTCCGGAGAGTCTGGACTTTTGATCCGGAGTATCCGGGGTACTTGCTCGGATTGTTCGGATAAGAACACTCGAATCCAAATATGCAAAAATTAAAGCAGAAAATTACATCGAGTAATTTTGCATGTGTCTGGGGTATGTCAACCACTGGTTTCATCTAGAAACTAGTAAACTAGTAGATCGACCTCAAACCCTAGAAATGAGATAGCAAAAGCAAGAACCAAGGGAAAACAAGATACATGCATACAAAGAGACGGCATTCAAGAACCCCTATGCTCCCGAAGTTCACTCCCGAAGGAGCTACGTCTCCGTTGAGCAAGGGCTCAAGAAACAGCATTCAAGAACCCCTATGCTCCTCACCCAAGAGCGAGATCACCTCTCAAGCCCAAGGTCACTTACTATGGATTACTCGGAGAGGAATGACGAGTACAAACTTCTTGCGATGCTCACAACTTGCTTGAGCACTCACAAGCGATGCCTAGGCGTCTAGGAGCACGAGGCCCCAAGAATAATGAACTCGAATCCACCGGCTTGACAAAGTTCTAGTGCTCAAAGAGATGGAATGGATGCTTACTTGCACTAATCTTTGCTCTTGCTTCACTCTCACTTCAATCTCTCAAAGGATTCACTCAAGAATGGAAAAGAGGGGAGTAAGAGAGCTGTTGAAGGCTTGCTATTGTGCAGAATACGAAATGAGGTAAGAGAGGGGTAAAAGAAGGTGGTGAAGGGGTATTTATACTCCCTCACATAGAAACTAGCCGTTGGCTTAGGGTTACCTGGAGACTCCGGTTATACGTCCAGAGACTCTGGACCAGGCGTCCGGACACTCCGTACAGCAGCCCGGACAATCCCAAAAAAGCAGGATTTTCACTCAAATTTCTCTCATGTGATGATTTAGTGGTATTTGTGGCTCACAAGTATTTGTGGGGTTCTCTTAAGCACTGTTTCTAAGTCAAGACCTGCAGAAATGAGAGAAGTAGAGAGCCGGTAGAGAAAATGAGGAGAGGAGAGAGCCGGGGGGAAGGGGAAAAGAAAAAAAGGGAGAAAGAGAAAAAGGGAGAAAAAGAAAAAAAAGAAAAAAGAGAAAAGAGAAAGAAAAGAAAAAAGAAAAAGAAAAGAAGATGAGGGAGTTGGAGATGGTTAAATAAAATATGTGGTAGTTGGTATAGAGGATGATATAGGGTATGGATGGGTGCGGGAGAACTGTATATAAAGGAGAGAATCTCGATAACTAGAACGGAATATTGTATTTAGAGAATGAATTTAAGGTACTACGAGTGCGGATAGCTTTAGTACTGCTACAAGCCAGTACTAGTACGGCTATAGAGAAGGAGGTGAGCTCCGATTCCAAGACAGGAAACCGCAAGGATCTTTTGCTTGGTTGTCTGCCCTGGCGGGGAAGGCAAGACAAGCGAGCAAAGCAATGCTGCCTCCCAGTATCAAGTTATCAAAAATCTTCTCACAGAGTAGATGCACTCATGTCCACGAGTAGAAACTAGCAACACAAATGCATACCACCATCAGGGGCCGGCCCTGATTTTTTTTGGCCCGGGCGGAAAGAAAAATAGAGGTCCAGTTGACCATAAACGTAATATGATAATATACCAATTGTGTAACTATATTATAAAATCTTATTGTCCCTAACAATGTTCCAGTCCAGACGTCCAGCAAAGGTGCGAGTGCGATCCTTTATTTCTTGCGAGGGCGATGTGGCCCAGGCCGGGCGACACGCGATGGCCGATGGGGCGACATCGATCCTGTCCGAGATCGAGCGAGGGCAATGGATGATCCGGCAATGGCAAATTGGAAACCGGGCAGCAGGCAGGCGAATAGGCGATCGACGATTCACCATTAGCGGCAACCCGCGTGATCCTGGAGGCGATCAGGCGACAATCGGCCTTCCTGACTATATGTAATGTGCAATTAGGTGGCCTGGTGGGAAGTGCGCTTTATACTCTTGTTTAGACCTGCTTGGATTATTTTCATTTTTGAGGTAGTTTGAATTGGAATTCAAAAAGAACCAGTACACAGTAGTGACCAGACCTTAGTATATATGTACTTATAGTATATATACTATATGTAGGTCCGGACTTTTGGGGGCCCGGGGTGGTCGCCCCTCCCGTACTGCCCTAGGGCCGGTCCGGACCACCATTACTGTTAGGGCTCACATGATGGCCTAGTTAGTCTGGTTTGCTCATATAGGCAGATAGGTTGTAACCCTGCAAGTGAACCGGCCACCCCCGGCACAAGGCCAAAGGAGGCAGAGGAAGAGAACAAAGCCACAGACCATACCAAAGCTCAAACATTCTCCACAGACACAGAATCTAACTCCAGTGTAAACTCCAGTACTAAAGTGATTGAGATTGAAGAGGTTGCCATTAAGAAAAGCTGTCATTATTAGTGCCATCGGCATGCTGATGCGTTCCACGGAGAGAAGAAGAGAAAGAAAACAAATACTACAAAAGAACAGGGCATGGTCCACTGAGAGCGATGGGTTTCTCAATCTCAGACCTTGTTTAGATCCTGGGTGTAAAATTTTTGAAATGAGTTTTTTCGTATTTGAAGTATTAAACATAAACTAATTAAAAAACTAACTGTAGATTCCGTCCGTAAATGACAAGACGAACCTAATGAGCCTAATTACTCCGCCATTAGCACATGTTTACTGTAGCAATTACGGTAGCAATTTAGCGTCTAATCATGGTCTACTTAGACTCATTAGATTTCTCTTAGACTCATTAGATTTGTCTCGTAATTTACAAGCAAACTATGCAATTAGTTTTTTATTTCGTCTAGATTTAATACTCCATGCATGTGTCATACATATTCAATGCGATATTTTTAGGTGTAAAATTTTTGGATCTAAATAAGCCCTAAAAAAATGAAACCCGGCTTTTGTGGCAGCTGGTGAGTGAGACACCGCATGCCGGGATACACAGGGGCAGCATGCATCATGGTGTCTCCCTTGCCACTGTTCTCTTCTCTCCCCCTCTCTCTCTGCTCGTGTCTGGGGGGCTGCCTTGCCTGGGCCCCTGCCGCGTGGGCCCGGCGATGTTTCGGTTGCTGGATCGGGGTAGACGCCACCGGCGTCGCCGTCGAGGGATCCCGGCGAATTTCCGGGGATCCTGAGAGATCATGCGCATTTGTCAGCAACAAATACGATGTCGTCTCTCGCCGGCACGCGGACAGCCGACCCGTTTGCCCTGGAATCAACGGCGTTTTCGTGGCAGATAAGGTTTCAGACTTTCAGTTTCTAGCTGCATGAGGACCGCATGTTTCTACTTGGAAATCAACATGCTAAAATTTGACAATTGCACAACAAAGAAATGTCATCAGAGTTATATTAAACCCTAAACCCCAAACAAGATTAAAAAAATTGATGCTGACGTAAAGTTCAAAAAAAAGTTCAGAATTCAGTGCCCTCTGGTTAAGAAAGTACGAGTGCATTGGAAGACTGTTGCTGAAAAATTCAGTGAGCACGGACTGCAAAAGTCCGCTTAATTGCTGATCGGGTGTCAGCTCTTTACAGTGAATGCAATCTTATTCGGTGATTAAGGAATTCTGAGTGCTTCAGAAGAAACAAAAGGACGAACAAACGGATTACGCTGGATCCGCCCCTGACAACAGCGTAATTTTTTTTTATTTGGCAGCAGTCGAACAATGGACGGCCTGGATGGCTGGATGTGGTCTTGTTGTCTCCCATTGTTTGCTTGTTCTTCTCTACATGCGTGGCTGAAACGATGAATGTTGGTCTATTTTTTTTTTGGCACTTTCAGCCTATTAAGCCGTCGGGGCGCATAACTAACGGCTCCACATCGACATGGTTTTTCCCCTATCATCTTTCTTCTGAAAGAAAAGAAAAGGATAGAAAAGATTCGATAATATCAGTTGCCCACTTATCCCTCAAACCGCTGAAATTTCTCCAAGCCACAAGCTCCCAATGCAATCAGATCCTTTCTTTTCCATGTCTAGGAAGCACCGGGACTCCAGGAGCTATATAATGACGTACAATGAAACAGGAAAAATGGGGATCCTTTAGACCTCTCCACTCCATTTGCATTGTTCTCCAAAAGAAAAAAGTTGCCCTAATCGATGCCACATGCACGCTGCGTGCATGCATGCGTATCAAGCCTGCATGCGTCATAACGAACAGGCACGTACAGGACCTAAAAGGGCACCCCTGCTGCTACTGCAGAGCATCGAAACCTTTGCCGCTTTGACCTGAGCAGGATCTGCAGAGATCTCGAAACTAACCCCTCTTTCTTTCGACCAGTTGATCGCGAAAATGAGGCTGTCCGCGCGCACCAGTGATGCCCTATATCCATTCTCTAAGAGAATAATTCATTCTCTAACACGAATAATTCTAATCATCAAAATTCTCTTATTTATATCTATTTTTCCAGCATCCATCATCCTCTATATCAACTGCCCTATATTTTATTCCATATCTCCAACTACCATCTCCTCCCTCCTCAATTTCTCCTTTTATTTTCTTTTTTTTTCTCCTTACTCCACTCCCCCACCATATCCACTCCCTCTCCACTGCTCCACCAAACCACCGCCGACGCCCACTCCCACCTCGCCGCCGGGCACCGCCTGCTCCCTCCGCTCGCCATGGCCGGGCCGCGGAGGTCGAGCGCCACCTCGCCGCCGCCCCCTCCCTCCCGCACGGACTCCCTCCGCCCGCTCTGCCGCCTCCCTCCCTCCTCCTCCTCTGCTCCGCCCCCCATCTCACCCCGGCAGGCGCCCGGCCGTGCGCCGCGGCGAGCTCGCCGCGTCGCGGCCCAGCGGGGAGGGGTCGGCGCGCGTGGCCCGAGCGGGCGGAGCGCAGCGGCGCCCCTGCCTCCCCCTCTCCCCTTCCTGCTCCTCCCTCCACCCTCCATGGGCCACGCGTGCTCGGGCCGGCCATGGGCGGCGGCCATGGCGCGTGGCGGGGCGAGCAGCACCGCGCTCAAGGTCAACCCGGGCCTTCGAGCGGCAGCGGCGGCCTGCGAGCGCCGGAGCAGCATGCGCGGGGCGGCGGCTGGCGAGCGCCGGAGCAGCCGAAGGCCGGGCGGCGCAGGCCCGCGGCAGTGCGGCGCAGGCGGCGCTCCGGCACCGAGATCCGGCGGCGAGGGCCTCCCCTCCCCGGCCTCTCTCCCTCCACTGCGGCCGTCGAGATCCGGCGGCGAGCTCGGGCGGATCTGGGCGGGAGCTCGAGCTCCGCCGCGCCTCCGTTTGCCGATCCGCCGTTCCGCGCCGCCGGCCGCTGCTCCTCCTCCTCTCTGTCCATGGCGCGAGAGCTTGAGGCCGTTGGGGTGGGGCGTGCGGGCCCGCGCCACCTCGACGATAGCGGGCTCCCGTACATCCGCTCGCAGTAGCGGAAGGGGAGGCGTCCGCTACTTCAGCGGACGGCTTTGGAGTACCCGGTGCGGGGAAACGCTTACGCTACCGCTTACTGGAGGACGGTTTTACCGTCCCCAGTGCGGATAGCCTGACCTGCTGCATTGCAACAACTATACTGTACACCCGCAGCGCCCATGCCCTCCCTGGTGCTTGCGAATCACAATGTGAATATGGGTGGGTTTGATGATGAAGCTGAACATGCATGGGAGTACCAACAACTTTAGAAGAGGGCTTCAGAGTTTCAGAGAACGGGACACGGTGGCGCGGACGCCGGCCTCCGGCCGTGCCCGTCCGTCGTCACGTACGCGGGCGCGGGCGCACGGCTCGCCCATAGAAGCCTCGGCCACGTACGCGCGCGTACTGGTCGGTGGCAAAGGCGGCACCGCACGGGCCGTTGCGCCGTGCGCGCGGCGACCAGGCAGAGCCCGCAGCCGCGAGGGGGGCCGGGTCCGGGTGGAAAGCTGCGCATTGAAGCGCCGAAGAAACGGCACGCGAGCGGGTCCGGCAGCGGTAGTGGCGTGGGGGTAGCGGGGGAGGCTGCTGGCGCGTCCGGGTCGCCGGAGATCCCAGGCGCCGGGCGGATCGCGAGAAGGATCCGGCGGTGATCTCTAGGACAGGCGCATCCATGCCTACTTGGGGCGGTACGTGACGGTGCAGGCATTGTTAGGTTGCTTTCCGGAGCCTTTTAGAAGGGAATCTTGTATGTATGGAATACTAAATGAAATCTATTTTTAAAATTTCATCACGGATGAGCGTAACTTTTCGTGGTGAATCTAATGGCGGTAATTAATCAATGATTGACTATAAATTGTCAAAGATCTCATTAGATTCATCAGGATTCCTAGTGCACAGGTTGTGTAGTTGGTTTTATAAATTGTCTTTATTTAATATCTCTAAATAGCGTTCAAAGTACTCTCTAGGATCTTGCACGGAAAAACCAAACAGCGCCTTTGTCCCCCTGCCGGTGCCGGTCAGTTCCCGCCCGTCCGGCCTGCCCGTCAGGGCTTTCGGGGACAACAGGATCACCATGGCAGGGTGGTAGTTCCTCCTTTTCCTTTTATATCCACAGGCGGCGATCTTTCGCTGGATCCTGCAACCGGCTTTGCTGAGTACGGCGCTGCAGTAACACGCGCCGTGCTCGTCATGTCCGAGCAATGGCTGTGCCGGCCGAGATGCTCTGATGCTCAGCACTCAGCAGGGACGCGCAGCATCAGGTCGACGATCCCTCTCTCTCGCGCCCGGCTGGGGTACTACCACCGGGACCGTACATTACACGTACAGGGCCTCGTTCGTACGCTCGGCATGGAGAATTTTCCTACCGCGGCTGATGCATGAAGGTTCCGGAAGCTTTACTGGTAGCAATGCTTTTGTTTCGAAAGCTACTCCACTTAGGCCCTCCACAATGTGGAGTGATGCCGGTAAAAAAATGAACCCCATGGTGAAAATAGGTATCGATTCCTGGACTACTGCAGCGTCGAATTGCAGGCATTGGCATTGGAGCCATCTAAAAACGTCTGGATATTTATATGAATAAAATAGCGCTCCGGCCTTCGCTTTGCTGCCCGAGGCAGTTGAGCCTGGACTAGCAAGGACCAATGATATGTTTCTTTATTAACTCGGCACCGGTGCATGCTCTTGCTTCGCTCTCCCTTTTTTAGCATCACTCTAAGTTAGCACCACATGTCACAGCGTGAGAAGTGGTGCCCAAACCCTCTCTCTCCTTTTCTAGCATCACTCAAGGCTCACGTTGTGGAGGGCCTTAGGTTACATCTTGGTGGAGCACTTGACCTCGAGGTAAACTTTTTGGACATTCAGTTGTCGGTACACGGTTATGATTGCCTTATAAAAAGGTAGAATTGCAAAGAATGTAGTTCTGATTGGCATATAAAACAATATATTGAAATATATTTTTTGACAAAAAAAAACTTGGTCAAGGTAGCTTAGTTGTAATAATATCCTGGTGACTAGATGCTCCTGATATGGCCTAAGCATGGATATCAGCTCCAACTCGAGGACAACTGCCTGGATCTTTTGCTTGGTTGTCTGCCCTCGCGTGGAAGGCAAGGTAAGCAAGCAGAGCAATGTTGCTTGATGCTGCCTGATATCAACATATCATCCGCGAAAATCTTCTCAACGTGATGCGAACCTGACCCAATGGCCACAAAACATAGTCGAAGGTCACAGCCTCTACACACAACAACAGTTTCTCATGCTGATGCATTCCAGATAAAGAGCAAAAGAAAAGAAGCCAAGAAGGTAGTAAAAAAACAGAGGAAAGGCATGGTCCATTGGCAATGATGGTTTTCTCGGCGAAGAAGATGGCCTTTTTGGCAGGCGAGACACCGCATGCCGGAACACGCAGTAGCAGCATCATGGCGTCTACGTTCTGCCCTGTACTGTTCCCAGCCCCCCTGCCTGTGGGCCACTGGCATGGGGCCCCGCGTGTTGCTGCGGTGGTTGGATCGGTAGATGCCGCCGCGGCCGCTGTCGACGGATCCCGGCGAATTCCCGGGGATCTTGAGAGATTGTGGGCATGTGACAGCAACAAATACGATGTTTCTTGCCCGCCTTGCGGACAGGGACAGATGTCCTATCCATCTCTCCCCTGTATGGACACACGCCTGCATCTTTTTGCTTAGAAATCGACATGTTCATATACGCACAACAAAGAAGTAAAAAAAATGAAATTATCTGCACAAGAGAACAGATTTTACAGTGTTGGTAGATCATAGATGGACTGATGGCTGCATGAGCATGGTAGCACCCGAACGAAAGGCACAGCTGAACACAGCGTGAGAGGACACTGCAAGATTTTTGTTGAAGTTAGACAGTAGCATGAACTACAAAGATCCGCTGAATTGATGATCGGGGAATCGGCTCTTTACAGCAAATACAGCATTACTCAATGATTTCAAGAATTTGGAGTAGCCTAGAATGAACAGAAAGGAAAACAAAAGGGCAGATGGGGGAAGCAGATACTGCACAATCCAGCTTCCTTTTGACACAGCTAGCTAGTACAGGCCTACAGCTACAACTACAAGGCAACAGCAAACAGAACATGATGCTGAACGCCTTCCTCAGTGTGACCTGTGGAGATCTGGGAGCAGTCCATGAATATGCTCTGGCAGGAAACCGTGCCTCGTCAGGATTCCAACGCAACAATGTGAGGTCTCTGTAGCGAGCAAGAAAGAAATTAGTTACAGGCACGAGTTCGTCAATGTTTTGATCACTGGAGCAAGACTTGGAGGAAGGGAGCTCACCTCTGGGATCTTCGGCACGACCAGGTCACCAACATGTGCCGTCGTCGACCTAGTGTCCTCGAAAAGGACGGCGGCTTTGCAAGTGTCATTTTTCGCAACCACTGTGTGTGCTGAGGCTTGGGGAAATCAAAGGATCAAAATCTTTACAGCACGGAGCCAGCTCTCCCTGGTTTCCACCGTCTCTGTCTGTCATGAAGCCCTTGCCTTTCAGCAAAACTTCACTGCCGCACCGTCGCTGCAGGCAGGGCGCGTCACAGGGAGAGCGAGCGGCCGCCGCCCGACGACCATCTGTGCAGGATCTCGCCCAGGCACAGCACGGCGTACACCAGCAGGACGAGATTGAGGAGCAGCGGGAAGTACTGCGAGAGCTCCGCGCTCGACGAGTGCAGGACCTGCAGCGACAGCAGCAAAGCGCATGAAGCCGATCAGCGTCGCGCTAAAAAAGATTTTTTTGCCTTCTCGACTTTCCTCTGCAGGTGTGGGCGCCGGTGGCGTACGTACCATCGCGACTCCGGCGAGATGTCCCCGCCGCCCCGACGCCGACGCGGCGGCGTGGTGGCCGGATGGCGGCGGCGGCATTGGCGTCCTCTTGGTCACGGCCTCGCACGGCGGGGATGCCTTGTTGGGCCTGGCGGTGGAGCAGCTCCGGAGGCGCTGCACGTCCTTGCTCTGCAGGGGCTTCACGATGAAGTCCTCGGCGCCAGCGTTCAAGCATCTGTTGTTGTCAGTGACAGAGAGTTAAGAGCTCGCTACGATCAAGTATCGCCTGCCGGGTCGTATGATTCCATTACACGATCAATGGTCAAGATTATGTATGAAATGCACAAGTGAAGACGAAATCTTTGTCCGGTACCATCACCAGTCCTTGAGAACTCATAATTAGAGAAATGCAGGTCCAGGGGCTGCTGACTCAATTTTTACTGAACAACCACGATGATGTACTACACTCAAGATTACTGCCCAACGTTTTCAAGCAGGCATTCAGAGAGAACAAAAAGGCAGCTTTTCCTTTTTGTTCCACTGCATCAACTTTGCACAAAAAAAAACTGGTACTGAAAAACGAAAGAAACTGAGAAGGAAGAGTCACCTGCTGATCCGCTGGGGCTCGTCCTCTGACGACATGACGACCACCGGTATCGGCTTCAGGGGGCTCAGCGCGCCTGGAAAAGCACCCGTGAAATTTGCAGCGTGTGAGGATGGGGAGACGATGAAATGCGTGCGCCATTGAACGTCAGAAAATGCAGTGGTGTGGGTACCTTGATGGCCTTGAGCAGGTCGTAGCCGGTCATCTCAGGCGTGGAGTAGTCGGTGAGCACCATGTCAACGGCCTGCCCCTGCAAAAGTGCCCGGTATTTTAGGCCTCGTTTGGTTTTTTAAGTTGATGTTACATTGAATGTTCAGACGTCAATTCGAGTATTCAGATGCCAATTTAATATAAAACTAATTGCATAAATTGCAATTAGAGCTCTAGACAAATCTATAAAATATAATTAACTGGTAAGGTGGCCCGCGCAAATAGCACGGGTAGCTAAATATCATCTATATTCTTTTCATCTAATCTATACTTCTTTTTCATCAACCATATTCTCCTTTTTGGAATGAAAATTCAGGAGAAAAGAAAATACCTTATAAAAACATATATTTTTCTCAAAAATAATATAAATATTTACTTCTTTTATATGAATATATTTTTAAACTTTTACTTGAGATGTAAAATTTTTTGTGAGCTTTAAATATCATACAAGATAAAGTATCTTTAGATTTTTAGAAGAAGACGTGGGTGAGTGATTCAGTGATACCAACAAAAATAAATAATATTGTTTTTTTTTTGTTTCCCATCTCTATTTGCTATAGCTCCATGCGTACATGCTTCTATATTTTTATGCATTGCTTCACATTTTTCCCGATACGAACCATGCATGGGGTATACAAATTCACAATTATAGCTAGCGAGGTATAACAGTACTGCGCTCGTCTCCTTTCTCCTACTTTGCTCTCAAGGAGTTTTGCCTGCTATGCCTCGGTCATCGCAGATGCATCCCTAACACCCAACGGTGTGTGTCATTCCCTCTTTTTGAACACTACTTGCAACTTGAAATGTATGGGTGAGCATTGCAAACATTGACTTTCGTGTTGCTTTTTTTCTATATTACATTGGTACTCTCTACGTGATGCACCTTTTCTTAGTTATCGTTTAAAATTGAAAATCAGTCTCAGACCCTATAGTATGCTAATTTCTAAGGCATAGATCTCGCTCTCTCTCTCTCACTCACTCTCTCTCTCTCATGGCCGATTTCGTTATTTTAAAATTTTGAATTTATATATATATCAATTAGTCATATTTGGCATGGACTTCTTGGGTTAGTCTACACACTAGACCGTTCGATTTTTATAAAATCCAACGGTGTAAATTCTTCTCATTTATAGATTAACGTGAGAATTTCTAAAGCTGAAAGAATTAACATGTCTTATCCGAAACTTCTTTCATTAGAAACTCAGTAATACAACATATAACATTTTCTTCGTTAGCTTTCACAATACCGGATTGTTTAAAGATTTGTCTTTTCATCGATAAAAAGAAAATGAAAGGGAATGCCCTTTGTACATACACACCTTAGTGAAAAATTGAACATGAATACATCATCAGTACTTTACAGAATACATCAAATATAGCTTCACCGTTTGCCTCATAAATTATTATGGTTAAACATCTAAATATTTATTCAAACATTATAACAACTTAAGTTCACGTAAACACGTTTACAGGTATATACAGGCAATACACGATACAGTAACTTGGCACTCTTTCATAATGAAAACACACCTTTTAATTTCAAATTTAGCTATTTTGCTAATAATAAATCCTTTTATCAAGTGTTAATACTATTTTTTATTTTTATAATTCTAAATTTACCAATCTACTAATTGTGTTCGACATGGACTCTTTTATTAAGTTCTAATTTTTCTTAATTTTGTTATTTACTTATCGTATTCGGCATGGACTTTTTGATCATTTCTTAATTATCCTTAATTTTTTAAATCCGAATTTAGCTATTTACTTATCGTATTCGGAATGGACTCTTTAATCATGCCCTAATTTTTCTTAAGTTTTTAAATCCGAATTTAGCTATTTACTTATCGTATTCGGCATGGACTCTTTGATCATATCCTAATTTTTCTTAATTTTTAAATATAAATTTAGCTATTTACTTATCGTATTCGGCATGGACTCTTTGATCATGTCCTAATTTTTCTTAATTTTTAAATTCAAAATTAGCTATTTATTTATCATATTCTACATGGACTCTTTGATCATGTTCTCATTTTTACTTAATTTTTTAAATCCAAATTTAGCTATTTACATATCGTATTCGGCATGAACTCTTTGATTATGTCCTAATTGCCCTTAATTTTTAAATCCAAAAATAGCTATTTATTAATCATATTTGATATAGACTCTTGAGTTATTTTCTTTGGTTAAGTCCTAATTTTCTTAACTTTTTTAATTTCAATTTTTATAATTTACTTATTGTATTCGGCATGGACTTTTTGATCATGTTCTAATTTTTTTTAATTTTTTAAATCCAAATTTAGCTATTTACTTATCATGTTCGGCATGGACTCTTTGATCATGTCCTAATTTATCTTAATTTTTAAATCCGAATTTAGATATTTACTTATCATATTCGTCATGGACTTGATCATATCCTTATTTTCCTTATTTTCTAAATTCAAAATTAGCTATTTATTAATCGTATTCGGCATGGACTCTTTGAGCATGTCCTATTGTTTTCTTAATTTTAAATCCAAAATTAGCTATTTATTAATCTAATATGGACTCTTGAGTTATTTTAGACCATTAGATCTTAATAAAATCCAACGGTCTAAATCCTTCTCCTTCTTAGATTAACGTGGGAATTTCTAGACCCTTTCGGCGAACGTGGTGGCTTCTTTTAACACTCTCTTAATAACATAATAGATGCACGGTTAGCGGATGGTTACTGTAGCAATTAGTGGTTAAATTATAAACTAATTAGGCTTAATAGATTTGTCTTATGATTAAATCACGACTTATGAAATTTATTTTATAATAAATCTATATTTAGTACTACTAATTGGTGTTTAAACATGCGCTGTGGTGGGGCTTTTGTATTAAACTGAAAAAATCAAACCAGCCCTAAACCACTGTAGAGGAAGCACTGCACTGAAATGGAGGGGACGCAGAAAAGAAAACGGGGAAGAACAGAATCGCGTTGGAGTCTGCAGCACTGTCCCTAGTACTCTCCCATCCGGTGCTGAGCTTTTGCAGGACATGAAGGCGAGATGTCACTGATCTAGGCACTGACCCATGCAAGCTTCCCCTAATGCAGCACTAGGGCAGTGGTGCTTCACTAGACAGCTTTTTCTCAGGCTGCTGGGAGACGGCCCCTTTTGGACGCCATGGAAAGTGGTGACCATGTGCTTGTGTGTGTGTGTGTGTGTGTGTGTGTGTGTGTGAGAGAGAGAGAGAGAGAGAGAGAGAGAGAGAGAGAGAGAGAGAGAGAGAGAGAGAGAGAGAGAGAGAGAGAGAGAGAGAGAGAGAGAGAGAGGTGGAGAACAGAAGCCGTCACGCGTACGGTACGGCGAGGGACCATGACCATGCGCGTTGTGTGTGGTGTGGTGTTGGTGTAAACTGTAAACCAGCTGGGGCCTGACTAGTCACAGCAAGGCTGAATTCCTCTTCGCATCAGCGAGAGATGCATGATCCGAAACTGGTAGTGATGAGACCAGACCAGGGGTCTTTACCTTGCCGTCCTTAAGGTTGAGACCGAGGAACTCCATGGCCTTCTTCGCGCTGTCGACGGCGATCACTGGAACAAAACCGGAGCTAGTCATCAGACCCCAGCAGCAGCGTGAACAAGTTAATTCGATCGATTCTGTTGTAGCCTGCAACCAGAGTCGGAAAGAGCACGGAACAAGAGGAAGTAGCAGAGTGCTACTCTGAGGTTCGTGCTGACCGTGAAAGGAGCCGGCGCAGGAGCTGCTGCTGAGCAGGAGCTGCGCCACCCGCCGGTCGACGGGGGAGTCGTCGACCACCAGCACCCTCGTCACCCCCTCCGCCGCCGTCACTCCTCCTGACTCCATGTCACTCTCTTCCTCTCTGTCTCAGTGTCCTTCTCTTTCTCTCTACAATCTGAGCAGCGGCAGCAGCGGCGAAAGCTTCTAGTCGTGGTAAAGAAAGAGGATTGCCGGCTGCTCCTCTTAAGCGCGACGCCGGCACCAGTCCACGCTCCGTTCTTTTTTCCTCCGCTCTTTTCTCTCTCAAAAACAAAACAAATCAATTTTTCTTTTGACGGGAACTCTCTCAGACCATTTCCGTCTCCTCCCTTTCCCTCCGAGACCTTTTCCCTGGATCACCAAAAAAGAGTTAAACAAACAAAAAGATTACGCGTCGCTGCTGATCCAGGCATTTTCGTCGAAAAGATTAAACCGTTCGAGCGAGCGATTGATTTGGTTCGCCGCAGAGGCGACCCTGGCATTTTCTTTTCTCGACGGCTGCTTCTAGATAGGCTAGAGTCGTACGACGTACGAATGGATCGCGTCGAGTTGGTTCGTTTGAATACGGACGTGACCGATCGCTCGCCGCAGCACTGCACCCCAAGAGATCTGCCGCGTGGATGTACGGCTGCGCTGCGCTGCTTGGGTCCGGGAGCAGCGCGACCAGCGCACGGGCGGGTTTCGGCGGCCCGAGGGTACAGTACAGCAGGGCAGGGGCACGGAAAGCGGAGGCTGGCGCGTCCGAGTCGCCGCCGGATCCCGCGGCCGGGCGGGGCGGATCGCGATCGCGAGGAGGATCCGGCGATCCGTGGACAGCAGGCACGGTCGAGCTCGTCCGAGCGACAGGCCGGCGTACGCCCCGGCCGCCCTTCCCCGCCTGGCTGTGGCGGCGGGCCTCGATCGCGAGCAGGATACGGTGTCCGCCAGGGGATCGACGGCAGGAGCAGGAGGAAACGCGCGCAGCGGCTTTTAAACAGCTTCTGTCAAGGGAAATCTCGTGCCTCCCCCGTCAGCCTTTATTTTGTGCTACTACTGTTTCCTCGCCTCGGCTAAAACGGTATGGTGGCGGTTGCTGAAGAGCAAAATATGTTGTTGTAGTATTAATTACTTATTTTTTATATAAACTTAGTTGCGGCAGATTTTGCAGCTCTGCAAGAGCGAAGCCTGAGCCTGGAGCTGCTGCCTTCGCATCGGAGCTCTGATCGATCCATCGGAGACGAATGGTGCTCTATTTTTTCTTTGGCAATGTAAAGCCCGGTATAAAATTACTGTAAAAAACGATCAGGTCTTTCAAGACCACCATATTAATGAATGAATCAGGTGGGGATCCTCTTCCCTTCCGTTGACCTTTCGAAAAAAGAAAAATCGTGTGTGGAGTTCTCATAATAGGCTATTTTATGGTATCACAATGCAAATTGGTAACCAAGGTACTTTTCAAGACTAACCTTATGTCGTCGTCTTCTTCATCTTTCTTTTTATAAAAAGAAAAGACTTTATAGTGGGAGCATCACCGGCCAGAGATAGTAGTACGTTGAAGCAAACTTTTATACGCGTTCAATAGTCTTATAGTCACGTAGGGTTATATCTGTCGTACAGCACTAAGAAAGTAAAACAAATAATTGCTTTTTATGATGTGGAGCAATATTGGAAAATATACTTTCTGCAAACAAAAACATGGCGCTTCATTAAAAAGTTGGGTTTCAGTACTGGAAGAATTTTCACCGTTTTTTGAAAGGAAGTGTACTGCTCGTAGGGACTAATCGTGCTTCCTAGATTCCTAGCTAGTGTACTAGATTTCTAGCAAGTAGTGTTTGGTTGCTTTGCTACTTCCTAGTTCCTACAACTAGGCTAGGAGGTCAGCTCTGAGACAAGAAACCGCAAGGATCTTTTGCTTGCCTGCCTGCCCTCGCGTGATCGTGAAAGGCAAGGCAAGACAAAGGATTGTGTGCTGCCCCCCCATATCAACATATCGTCATCAACAAAAATCTTCTCGCAAGACATGCTTGTGAGCCTGTAGGAGCGAGCTCATTGGGCAGTCTCGGGCTCTCAGCATGATGGCCTAGTCCTGTTTGCTCACATGGGCTGTAATTGAACCAGCAGCCATCAGCCCATAAACAAAGGCACAATGGATACAGAGAGCAAACCAAATCAAAAGCCCAGAAAGTCACCGCAGACACAGAATCCCCATCCAACAATTAAAAACTACTGAAGCTGATAAAAAGTTTGTTGAATTAAATTCCTTGGTGCAACCGGCATGCTTTGCAAGATGCAGCCCGCACAGAAAACACCAAAAAAAAAAGGCATGGCTGGTCCATGGCGAATGATGAGTTTCTCAATAAAAAAAGGGCATTTTGGGCAGCCGTGAGACGCCACGTCCACATGCCAGAGTATACAGGGGCAGCATCATGGTGTCCACCTGCCACTGTCCTCAGGACCCATTCTGCTCGTGTCCTGGGCCACTGGCATGTGGGCCCGCGTGATGCTTTGGTAGGTGCCACCGGCGTCGCTGTGGAAGGATCCCGGCGAATTTCCGGGGATCTCCGAAGATCGGAGACGTGATAGCAACAAATACGATGTCGTCTCTCGCTGGCATGTCGACAGCCGATCCAACAGCGTTTTCGTGTCAGGTAGGGTTTTTCTTTAAGAAAACCACAGTAGGTTTGAACTTTAGCCAATCCTCTTAAAGTAATGATAACTCTGGAGATCAGCATGTCAGTTAACATGCACAGCAAAGCACTTAAAACTCCGAATTATCTGCACAAAAAGACCAACAGAAACCAACAGAATTTGACAGAGTTGTAAGGGCAGAACTAAGCGCCCTCGATCTGCACCGCGCAGGAGCGTGAGAAGCACAGAGCTTAAGACAACACTAGTATATTGTCAGCTTATTGCTGTAAATCTACAAGATGATGGACTGCAAAAATCCATTCAATTGCTGATGTGGGGGATCAGCTCTTTACAACGAATACAATATTATTCCACAGTTTTAAGATTTTGAAGTACTCCGTAATAAATACAAAAGGGCAAACAAAATGCCAGGTGGGGGCACCAAATATTGCGCAAGGCAGCTTTCTCTGCATACAGCTAAGCTACAAGGCAAGAAATAGCAGACAAACATGTACTGAATGCTTCCTCAGTGTGACTTGTGGAGATTCGGGAACAGCCCGTGAATGTGCTCCGGCATGAAATCGTGCCTCGTCAGGATTCCAACGATAGGTGGTCTCTGCAATGGTAAAAAGTAGAAATTAGTTACCGGCGCAAGTTTGACGAAAAAATGTGAAGCTTGGAGAAAAGAGAGCTCACCCCTGGGGTCTTCGGCACAACCAACAGGTGTCTCAATCCTAGTGCCCGGAAAAGGACCGCAGCCTTCGCGAGTGACATGGTCTCAACCACTGTGTACGGTGAGGTGTTTGTAATTGGATGGAGATCAACATACATATCCATTTCCTCGTCTGTGAAATCCAGGTCCTCGATCTTGAGACCTTTTCCAGACCCAGCCTTGGCAAAATCAAAGGCACCAAACTTTTTCAGCACGAAGCTACCACTGGTTTTCACCTTATCTTTCATGAAGCCCTTGCCATTCAGCAGGACTAGCAGATGGGACCTAAGCACGAGTCCAACGAGCTCTGGAGCCTCTGATAGAGGTGGCTCATCCACCACTGGAAATCCATTGTGACCTGTGATCCTCAACGTCTGAACAATGTTCCCCACTCTCTCAACGCCTGAGAAGGAGATCAGTGGCCCAGATACAACATCGCCAGCAACCAAGTGCCTCATGTATGGTTCGGCATGAGCCTCCAGGAACGGCATACCTTTCATCACTATGATCTGGTCATAAACCCCTTTGTTGAAGCTGTCGGCTATAGTCTTCGATATCAGAAGAACGAGCATGACCAACGGGAGCATAAGGAGGTCATTTGTGAGCTCCAGAAGTATCACACAAACTGAGACGGTCATCCTCATTGTTCCACCGAGGAAAGATGCCGCTCCGAGAAGTGCAAAGAGTCCAGGATCAAGGTCTGATATTGGACCAAGAAGCGTCCCCACTATCCGCCCATATGTAGCCCCAGCAAGTATAACAGGTATGAAAAGACCAGATGGGACAGCAATACCGTATGTCACAAGACCAAGGCAGTAAATGGCAGTGAAGAAGACAAACAGAGTGGACATGTGGAATTCTTTCTCGGTACCACTGCTGAACAGATTGCGGATGGCATCGTCATTTGTGTTGAAGAAAAGTGATGCAAGACCGTTGTAGTGACCTGGTGGGCACTGAAAATTCTTATAATTCCCAGAGCGTCCAATGGTGGGGCATTGCTCCACGGCATCAGCTGGGCACGGAGTGCATGGAGCGAGCCAAGGGAGCCCATAGGAGCATGCTGATGTGATAATCGATATTGTGATTGTAAGAAGGATCTTGTATGGAGCACCTTTCCTGCAGGCAGACAAGCAGTGAGAATAATGTAAATGACATTGCATCTTGAAGGAAAATTTGAGAGCGTAAATTAAATGCACACGATGGATCCATACTCATTGATAAAACTGTAGGCGCGGAGAATCCTATCCAAGAGAAAGTTGAACAGGCCTCCAAAGACCCCTCCGATGATCCCAAGAACAATAATTGCAACAATATCTTGGGTAGTGTAAGTAGGTATGGTTGCGCTAAGATCAAACATAATCAACCCTCCTTGACCAAAGAGACCACATTTTCCACTACGGCAGAACCCGATCAGGCCCCTCAATACAACAGCAACAACAGCAGTTGTAAAGAATGTTCTCCACAAGAGAGCACTTCGCCACCTGAAAAATGGAGGAGAGCGCCCTTTAGCCATGGGGAAAAGCTGGATAAGAAAATGCAGCAAAATAATGTCCACATCACCCATCTACTGCAGTTGCAATCACATTCGTCCATTCTCAAACAGTTCTCCAGTCAGTGTACTAACCCAACGTAAACTATGATGATTCCTACCTACAAGATGTGCCAATATAGTGGAAGTCATATATCTATGGGATACAGCTACAGCATTTGTGATCAAGATCTGCATTTTTTGCTTGATCGTTGGTGATGAGGTTCTTATAAATCCAAGGGCATATGGCAAGATTATAGTGCCTGCTAAAATATGATTTAACAGTTACAACGAGAAAAGAGATTATACCATGATGCTGCTTCCTCAAGAGCAAAGAGCACACCGCCAACAGGTGCACGGAATGCTGCTGCAACTCCAGCAGCAGACCCACAAGTAATCAAATCCCGTCTATCTCTATCATTCTTAAAATATCTGAGCCAGTTACATGTAAGATGGTACTTGCGTGACCCCCCTTGACCAAGCAAGTTGGCAATGCATGCTCCTGTATGTACCATCGGACCTTCCTTTCCAAGTACAAAACCAGCTGAAACTCCAAGTATTGAACCAAATATCTGCAGAGCAATAGAAGTTTTCAGAAGCTTGTTCTACTCTTAACAACAATTAGAAAAACATGTGCTCATGACTCATGATAGAACTAGTACGTGTCAGCCACAAACACAATGATTTTGAATACAATTATCGGTCATAAACACTATAAGCTGTACTAAATTCTAATTGAAAATTTCGACGTATAAGCAAAACAAATGGTTAACTATCCAAAGTAACAGACTCTGTTTGGCAACACATACATAAAGAAACACTAACAATGACACTCTTTTGAATTTGTTGTAGCTCAAGGTAGTATGGCTGCTCTCCAAGCAAAACCTAGTTTGCCTGTCGATTCAGCTTCATAATGGCCTAGTAGTCCTTGAATGGGAGTTCTACAACATTTCTCAAGGGTGCTTCAGGAGATGTAATGCAAATGATAGAAAATAGTAATTCAAGTTAGCTCTAAAAGTTAATATAGGAAAGAAATGGTCAGAGAGTAAGAATATACGATCCGAGAGTAAGAAATCAAACATTGTTTCCATGTAAAAAAAATGTCCAACATGGCTGGATGTATTTCATGCTGAGTTGGACATTACCTTCACAAAGAGTGTACTAGGAGCTAGTATAGCATAAGCATCAATTCCATTAAGGTATGCTTTAACTTCAGGGATACCAGAACCAGCAGCAGCAGGAGCTATGTAAGCGCAGATTGCTGCAGCACTGGCTGCCAAGACTAAATTGCAGCCTCCATATGCCAGAAAGGCTGTGAAGTACCTGCACTGGAAGCAACAAACCATTTATGCTTCACATTATTTAATTGAACTGAACCCCTTATTTATTAATATAATTTTGGCAATTCTCCTGCCAGCTTTACGTTTCAAAAGCATTATTATTTAATTGAGGTAAGCCAGATAAACCTTATGCAAGTTGGTCTCTGTGTTTTGCACTGAATTGATGTCAAGTTATGCAGAGCAGCTGGGGGAACCAACTAACTTTTTTTCAGCGAATCAAACTAACTTCTAGTAAAATGTAAAATGTAAAATGCAAAAGCATCAGAGTGAAGCTTTACCTCTTCTGGAGCATTAGATCACTTGTGAGCAACAGTTTGAACCCAGCAATGTTTTCAACCGCAAGGTTGTTGAAGAAGCCAACAAGTCCCGTACACAAGCCAATGAGAAGAACTAAAGACCATTTCAGAACAATATACTGGAATATTTGCTTCTTCTTTCTTGATCGCCAATCTTGCTTGATAAGGTCGTTTTCCACAATTCTAAAACATGCAGTTGAAGAACTCTAGACAGTAAGTAATAATCTTTGCTAAAGTTTACATATACTTTTTTTAGGAATCTACAGTCTGCAATTTACTTTTGCCAGTTTTAAACCAACTGAGGAACTTTAGCAGTCGACATCTTCTCAATTTATTAGCAGATATCCTACATATGCAGGCTGCAGCCCGATTTAAAAGCATATATACCACAAGATTGAAACGTGTTGTCTGTGTGTGTTTTCATATGTTTGTCGAAATTCAAAAGCCACAGGAGCAGTGCACGGTTCAGCCCCCCAAATTGTTAGTTTATTTTTTCTTCTATACCCCATACCTAGTGTTCATTAGAATATATGCATAATGTGAACTATGGAAGATCCTGCAATGGACGACTAAAAATTCCATGAATTTACCGATAAGCCTCCCTCAACCCTATTATGTAATACCATCGGCACAAAAAAAGGACGTAGTAAACATCGATTGCTGTATGAATTATTTAGAAACTTCAACGGAGATAAGGCCCCATCCGTGATTACACTTTCTTGAAACAATGTTTATCAGTTTTCCGTCTTCCCAACGCATCACAAGGTCCTAGCTTTCTTCTAGTGGCCGTGCCATACAATAAACTAATAACAACCATCCCTCGTCGTCAAGATCACCACTATGGCCCACGAAACACTACCTTTTTCTCGAATCAATCTGTGAAGCCCTCGAGGAGACGAGAATATGAACTGAAGGGGATACAGAGAGGAGAGTGTTTGCGGGGTAATGAACGTACTCGTAGTCGAGGCTCTCGATGGGGCAGACGTTGGCGCCGACGATGGCGATCTGGGAGGTGGTGTTTGTGGTGCGTTTCCGCAGCAGCGGCTCCCGCGAGCCGTCGTCGTCGTACCGCAGCAGCGCCTCCGACGCCGTGTGCGTGCCGCGCCATGCGGCTTCCGTGCTCTCGATGTCGTAGTTGAAGCTGCCGCGCCGCTCCGGCTGCGCCGGCGGCGATTGGTGGGAGGGCGGCGAGTGGTGGCCGTCCATTACTGCCGTCCACGTGGGTGCTGGCGTAGCTGACGCTGCCTCTTCCTTCTCCTGCGCCTCTGCCTGCACTACGTGAGGTGCAGAGGAAACCAAAAGGGTCAGGAAATAAGTTAGACTAAAAAACGGAAATGGAATCATGTTCAATAGTGTGAGCACAAATTACCCTTGACATAGCAGTGAAGAATTACTTGATTTTTTTAAAAAAAGAATCCCCTGCCTAGGTATGCGGTGGTTTGGATCTAATCATCAGGTTTCAGTCCAAATTTAAACGAATCATCAATATAGAGCGAATCTAATTTGACATAACCTTTCTGAATTCTTGGAGTCGTGTTGGTATGCATTTCTAGCTCTAGTACAAAACACAGGTGGATCAGCATGGAATTTTTGTGGCGAACTGCCATTCATTCAGAGCTTAGACACCCCAGATAGCCCTCCTTGTCCCGGGACCGGTGCAGAAAAATCCGAAACCGGGAGCAAAGCTATGCGGCACCGCGACAATCAGAGCGCACTGTGCGGGGTCGCCCCCGGCCTACCACCTGCCGCCACTTGTCACAGCCAGGCCACCGACCGGCGTGGAATTTCGCTTCTGGTGGTCGCAAAGCGGAGGGAGTCGGATGCCTCATTCCATTCCCTGGCTGCGACTGCGAGAAGAGCCGTGAGCTTTCGCGTGCCCCACATGAAGATAACCCCCGGGTTGCCATGCTCCCCTGTCCTTATCATCTTCATCTACTGGCCACACGTTCCCTTTTATTCCGACCAGAATTTTTTTCCCCCACCAGGTGTTCTCCGGAAAGTGAGAAGAAAAAAAACAGAATGATCGACGCCTCCGGCCTCTCTAAAAGCAAGAACCGTCGCCTGCCTGGCAAGTGGTGTGTTGGTGGCCTGGTGTGAGTGGGGCAGGGAGAGCCGCCGCCGTTTTTGCAGGCTCCCGATCGGGAAACGCTTGGGGGCACAGACATGTAGTACTAGTACAGTGTCGGCTCCATGACCATGAGACCATGAGACCATGTACTAGTACAGTGCCGGACCCGCCTAGCGTTCACGTGCCTTGTCGTGATGCCAGCGGCCCCAGCGATCAGCGTGGTTTCCGTTCGAGATGGTTGGATGGATGGGATGGATGGGATGAGCAGTGACGCTGACGCGCACGTCTCACCGGCGTAGGAACCTGCTTGCTACCCTGATATTCCCGCCGCTTCTTGCCAAGGCAAAAGGCAAATTGCTTTGGTCCAGCGCCAATACATTTACCGAGCAACAACGTAACTGGGCCAATTCCTTCGTTGATTCTAGCCCAAAGATCACCCGCGGCTTTCCGGCGCCGGCAGCTCACGCTCATCCACCAATCCGATGATCCGGACCCCGGCACTCCGCAACCACTCCCCGTCCAATCCGATGATCCGGACCACGTGTAAAGTCAACGGATTCCTCCCGCTCCCGCGGGACAAATTATCAGAGAAGCCACATGGCGCGGCGGCAGGCCGCCTCCCGTCCGGCTCGATCGACTGCCACTTTTGCCGGTGCCATTTCCCTCACGGCTCGTCGCCGCCGGCCTGATACTGACCCCGACCCACTTGGCTTTCTGCTAGTACTAATAAATTAGGATGCGTTTAGTTGTCAAAATTTTTTAGCAAAAATTTTTAGACAACATTTATAAGGCCTATCAGAAGTATTAGACATAGATGAATTATAAAACTAATTACATGGATGAACGGGAAATCGCGAGATGAATCTATTAAGCCTAATTAATCTGTCATTAGAGGTTGTTTACTGTAGCATAATATTTGTCTAATCATGGTTCAAAGATTCGTCTCGCAGGTTATAGAATGAGTTTTATCAGTTATCTATATTTAATACTCCTAATTAGTGGTGGAAATTTTTTGAAAACTAAATAGGAACTAGCTTGGCCTAATTCGTACTGCCAGGACTAATCGGCCAGCTGATCTTCTCTTCCTTCCCACAAGTGGACTAGAGGACAAGGGGGGAGGGCTGCCGCGGGGAAAAGGGCGCGCCTCCTAGTTTGTTCTAGAAATTGTTTATTTATCACGCACGATGCCCGGCCACGTGCTCATCGTCTTCCCTCCCTCCCTGGCTCCCTCTCCACTGGTTTCGGGTGTGATCAGTCAGATACTCGGATCAGAACGTGCATCATCCCTTGTCCTTTCCCCTAGTGCGATAGTAGTGTCCGTGCCCCTCACGTTTCTGCATCAACTCACATGAACGCCATGAGGCGAAGGGAAATCAACCCAACCAAACCCAGTTTTTTTTTAAAGGCAACAAAACCCAGTTATTAGTTGTTCAGCAAATCGACATTTCACTAGTTAGTAGTTAGTACATCCTTAATGACGATGGCGCTATGCAGCATCATTGCTAGTAGCCCTGCAGGCACCTCGGGTCCACCTTGGCCTATTTGCGGCCGGCCTGCTGGCAACGATCTAGCCGCAGGGAATGGAAGGGGACCGGACTCGAAATCTAAGCTAGCTAATCACTTCAGATTAAATTCATTTTTTCAGGTTAGAAATTCACTAGTCCATCCATTCCACGACCGCAACGTCGTGTAGTTGAACGCCTTCCCAATTATATATTCCACCGGCCTAGTTAAGGTCAACTACTCTACAGCATGGTCTGAGTTCTGGAAAGGAAAATGAAGAAAATTGGTTGCGATCCTGCCGCTACAGGAACAGAACGTGATCCTCTGCAGTATCGGCGAGAGAGAGACAGAAAAAAAAAATGCAAGCCCAAACAAGCGCGCAGCGGTGATTATTTCGAACGATCGAATAGCGAAGTTGAGCGCGCACCTGATTAGCAGCAGCGATCCCGGCTCGACGGACGAACTGGTCCGGCCGCCACGAGCATGGAAGAGGCCGAGGGATCAACCAACCGCCCGGCCCCGTCCGCGCGCGCGCGCTGCTCCTCCTCGCGTCAGCGGAGACTTCCCCGATCGATCCGGGAAACTCCACCGCTCGCCCTGCCCGCTCCCCGCTCGACCCCCTGCGGCGCCTCGTGACCAGGGCGCGGCGCGCGGGGCTTGACCTGAAACCGCCTGCCTGGACGGGGCGGGTGGAGAAGCTTCCAAAGAGAAAGCAGGGGTAGGGGGGAAGAGGACGAGTGGTTCGAGAGACGGGGGAGGGCGCACGCCTCCCTCGCTTTAAATGAGCCGACGCCCCTCCATCTCGAGCAGGCGCGCGCTCACTCGACCGAGAGATCGTCGTCGTCCCCCATCCCGTGCCGTCTCGTCTCGTCTGGGCCTCTCGCCTCGGGGCGCCGCTGGGCCGGACGGCGGGGGTACGCGCCCAGACCCACCTGCCAGCGTGCTACTACTGATGACGACGAGGCCACGCGTGGCTCCAGGCGGACACGTGGGGCGCGCCAGGTGACCTTGCCAAGCGGACGGCAGCCGTGACAGCAACCGCAGACCAGCTGGTTTCTCTTGATCTTGTTGTTTTTTTGTTCTGTCCAGCGCTTCTTATCCCAACTAGTTTTTTTTTTTGAATTATCCCAACTAGTAATGGTAGGGATTAGGGCCCTAGTAGGGATAAGGGAAAAAAAACACGCTTCTTCTATCTGTTCATTTTTATTTGCTGCTGCCTGCTGGCCGGATGGATACCTCGGTGAGTAAGACCAAAGATCATGCACTCGATCGCTCCTGTGCTGGCCAGCCAGCCGACCCCATCCGAAGATCCTTAGACGAGGCATCATTCGACGTGCATCATGTGATCCTGATGCAACGCGCGGCAGCGTGCATCCCGGGGAGGCTTCAACTGTCCGAGCTGGCCCTGACAGCGACCAGTCCTGAACGAGAAAATGCATGGGTTGGTGTGGACAGGGATAGAGGGATCTACCACCATAACAGGGTGGCGTGCAAGTTGTTCAATTCGCCCGTCTAACGAGGAAATCCCAGGCGAACCAATCACTGCAGAAGACACCGGATACCAACATGAGTGTTAAATAAACGCTGCCCCGTTGCATATATACTACGATTCTTCCTTCATCAAACGATGTCGTTATATATGAGAGGGACGGCTAATATAACTTAAATAATGATATACCGGTGTCGGCCCTTCTCTGGATCCAGCACCGGGTCCTCCTCTTCTCTTTCCCCTGGCACGAGATCATCCATGGATGGTCAAGCAGCTACGTCGATCTATGCCACGGCGTATACGTATGGTGTGGCTTCCCGTTGAACCCCAGTCTCTAGCTAGGGCTCCTTCAGCTGCCACCATTGGCCCCATACGGCGTCTTCACTACTCGATAACCTAGAGCATTTTGATTGATATAGCCTTTATAAATAAATCTATAAGGAGAAGAATATATAATTTATGTCTAATATATCTTTTTTCCATGCGGGGATAAAAGAAAGCAGCCACATCAATCTCACTCCATCATCCGAGACCGTGCCAGGCGCGTGGCGCCATTGCCGGCATGTGCCCCGTGCCCGTGCTCTGCTCCCCAGCACCTCGATCGCGCGGCGCGCGGGTGCATGGCAAGCTGAGCAGGCTGACCGGATGTATGGTGCGCCACTGCACATGGGCCCGTCCGTAGATGCAGCTGCACCACCCCCGACGCCTGCAGGAGATCCCAGATCGGCACATGGAGAGGCGGCCATGTGACGCACAACATGCGCGTACGTACTCCTGGGATCCTACTACCAGCTAGCTGATTTGACCAGCTCGCAGCTGCAAGTAAACGTGCGTAAAGGTTGATCCGCCGGCCGTTGGCATCTGTCGCGTACGTAAGGTTGTTTTTTTATAGGTTTTCAACGAAATAGTTGGAGAAAGAAAAATGATACAAAGACGTGCCACCTGTCTCCATAGTTGTGGCCGTGCGTTTCTTCTTTAGCAACCGATCCGAAGCCCACAAGATGTTTCGAGGCACCATCAAGCAGGCCCAAGCTATCAGTACCAGGCTTCTGGTGGGCCCGGATCATCTTCTGACGTGGCTTAGCGCCCGGATAAACGTTACAAACAGACACCGGGTTTTATTATAGGGAAGGCACCACCGTGTTTAGTCCCGCACCGGAAACTAACCACCAACGGGGCGGACGCGCTGGCCATATATGCGACTCACGGTGCAGCGTTGAAACATACTTACCTGGACGGGGTCTATGAGCGATCAGGGAGGCTGATGGCCTGGACCAATGGCCTGCATTGCACTTGGTAGGTGCGTTGGTCTACCATCTCCCCAAGCGGGAGAGTGGACGTTGTAATTCGTGGAAGAGGGGGTACGCGTTCGCGCGACCCCTACCTATGCAATTCAAATTTTAAAATTTGTTCAAACTTGTTAGAAGTTGGTAAAAAATGGAAATAGAAGAACTGGTGATCAATTCTCTGGGTAACTGTTACATATATATACAACCCTAAAGGGTGCCTATCTAGGAAAAGGTGTCTATAGAGAAAAAGATGTCTATTGATCACTAATTAATTAATTCTAATTGATCCTAACACTCCCCCTTGATCAATTGACTTCTGTAGGCACCGTTGCTGTTCATCAGTTACGTCTTGAAACCTTGGAAAAACCCTGTGGGAAAAAAAAAGTCTATCAATATACCAGGCAAAACTCCTTAAAATTCGGTGGAAAAAATAAGGAGAAACACCATGATATATGTGTATAATTCTAATGTTAATAGACCCTTTAGGTGACCCTAAAGACTTGATCTAATAAAAATAATTTGATCAGAGAACAATATGTCATGTATATTATCTTTGAAAAATCTTGTAGGAAAATTAGATAATATGACATCTACCATGTGTTAATCATTACCTTATTAAAAACTTTATACGAGCAAACTCTAGAAGAGTAAAACTCATATAAAGAAAAGAGCGTAGTATGATATTTGAAGTAAGTTATACTTAGATAGATTCTCCCCCTAATTCTTGCAAATCTCAGAGCTTTCTCATACCAATTCCTTCAACACATTTATGGAATGTGGAATATGGTAGAGACTTTGTGAATAAATCTGCTAGATTATCACAAGAATTAGTTTGCAAGATTTCTATCTCTCCATTCTTTTGGAGTTCATGGGGGTAAAACAATTTAGGAATAATATGTTTTGTCATATTGCTCTTAATATAACCTAACTCCATTTGAGTAACACATGCCGAATTATCTTCAAAGATAATTGTTGGTGTCTCACCAATACCACATGACTGAGTTATGTGGTTTATCACTCTGCGAAGCCATATGCATTCGCGCGATGCCTCATATAAAGCAATTATTTCAGAGTGATTGGTGAAAGTAGATACCAATGTCTGCTTTGATGACTTCCAAGATATTGTTGTTCCACCTTGCAAGAATACAAAGCCAGTTTGTGATCTGCCGTTGTAGGGATCAGATAAATAACCAGCATCTATGTATCCCAATAGAATTGGATATTGATTTCTGCTATAGAATAATTAAAGATGTCTAGTGCCATTGAGATATCTCATTACAGTTTTGACTCCAACCCAATGACGCTTGGTAGGAGCGGCACTATATCTTGCTTGCAAATTTACCGCGAATGCGATATCCGGTCGGGTGCTGTTAGCAAGATACATTAGTGCTCCAACAGCACTAAGATATGGGTAATGTGGTCCCAATATCTCTTCTTCTTCTTCCCATGGTCTACAAGGATCCTTCTTAATATCTATAGATCTGACTACCATCGGGGTTTTCGTTGGATATGATTTGTCCATGTTGAATTTCTCCAATACTTTCTAGACATAGGCAGCTTGGTATACAAATATATCTGTATCGAAGTGCTCAAGTTGTAAACCTAAGCAAAATTTGGTTTGAACCAAATCTTTCATTTCAAACTCCGTCTTTAAATGATGACGTGCTTCATTAATATCGGGTTCGTTGCCAATGATGTTGAGATCCTTCAACTTAAGGAATTCACTTAACCGATTGTACCACATTCGGCCCGACTGCTTTAAGACATATAATGACTTCTGCATCTTGACACAATACATGTTGTGATTTGCCTTAGGATTTGGTATATCGATTCCATCAGGAACTTTTATGTATATATCAGAATCCAATGACCCATATAAGTATGCGGTCACTACGTCCATCAACTGCATAGATAGACGATTTTGAATCGCCAATGATATTAAATATCGGAACGTTATTCCGCTCATTACTGGAGAGTAAGTTTCGTTGAAATCAACGCCAGATCTTTGCGTAAAACCTTGTGCCACTAGCCTTACTTTATATCTCACCACTTCATTGTTTTTGTTTTTTTTACGAACGAAAACCCATTTGTATCCTACAGGAAAGATACCAGGAGGTGTTGGCATTACTGCCGAAAACACTTCCCTTTTATAAAGCGAGGCAATCTCTATTTCAGTTGCTACATTCCACTTATCCCAGTCCGAGCGTTTCTTACACTCTGTCATAGACTTAGGACCTGAATCGAACTGAAGGATATTTGCAACTTGTTCAGAGAAACAACAGTCGACTATTATGGACTTACGATCATAGGACTCTCCAGTCTCTATGAAATTTATAGCAATTTCTTCTACCCTTAAAGATTCATCATGACTTCCCAGAATAATGGATCTAGGGTCTTCCGATGTTCCAGCATTATTGTTTATAGCTATAACTGAGCTGGATTGTGGATCACATCTATCCACAAGACATCATATGTCCTTTGGGTGTCTTTCAACCAGAGGTTAAGTTGTATTTGCAGTTTTCGTTTGCTTGCCGACAATCACATCTTGCTTCTTTGAAGTGCTTTTTCCCTTCCTTTTACCAAGTTGGGGATGAGTGGTTTTAATAGGTATCTCCACTCTTTCGGGCACATTCCTTGCAGGATGGAGAGACTTTGTGACACCTTAATAATCAGTGAAAGCGTCTGGCAGATTGTTTGCAATATTTTGCAAATCAATAATCTTCTGAACTTGTGATTCAATTTCTAAAGTACGTGGATTAGAGAATGAAATGCTTTTAGCATTCCAATTAATTTCCTGGCATTCTTTTTGTACAATTCTCCCCTAATGCCGGAAAATGATCCTCATTAAAAATACAATCAGCGAACCGGGCAGTAAATAGATCCCAGTAGGAGGTTCTAAATACTTAATGATCGACAGAGAGGAATATTCCACATAGATCCCCAGTTTCCTGTGAGGGCCCATCGATGTCCGCTGAGGTGGTGAGATGGGTACGGACACAGCGCACCCAAACTTAAATAAATGGGAAATACTTGGACAATTCCCACGTACTAATTGTAATGGGGAGGTTTCGTGATATACAGTTGGTCTTAGTTGGATCAAGTCAGCAGTGTGCAGAACTGCATGACCCCAACAAGATGTAGGCAATTTGCAATTCATTAACAAAGGTCTTGCTATGAGCTTGATTCTTTTGATCAACGATTCAGCCAGACCATTTTAGGTATGTATATATGGAACAGAATGCTGAACTTGAATTCCCAATGCCATGCAATAGTCATTAAAAGCACGGGATGAGAATTCAGCACATTGACCATTTTGATAGATTGAATTCGATGTTCAGGATAATGTACCTTCAACTGCATTTTGATAGATTGAATTCGATGCTCAGGATAATGTACCTTCAACTTGATCAGTTGGGCCACTATTTTTGCAAAAGTATGGTTACGTGTCGATAAAAGAGACACATGAGACCATCTAGTAGATGCGTCTATCAAAACCATGAAGTACCTGAACGTCCCTGATAATGGCTGGATCGGACCACAAATATCTCCTTGAATTCTTTCAAGGAATTTGAGTGGTTCATCTCGAATTTTAAGATATAATGGTCTTAAAATTAATTTCCCAGTTGCACAAGCAGTGCAACAAAAATCTTTATTTTGGGGAAATTTTGTGTTCTCCGTATCGTGACCAATGGAATTGCTAATAATTTTTCTCATCATCCCTATTCCAGGATGCCCAAGTCGATCATGCCATTTTCAGAATGTATCGACGTTCTGAAAAATTGTTTTATAAGCAATATGTTCTATGGGTTTTATGTATGTAAAGTACAATCCAGTTGAAAGTGAAGAAATATTTTCGCAGATTTGTTTGCCAAATCCCGTAAGTTTAGTAAAGAGGAGAAATTCCTCTTTATTGTCCTTATGTGTTTCCACATGCAAACCATTCTTACGGATGTCTCTATAACTTAGAAAGGTACGAGTTGAATCAGGATACAACAAGGCATCCTCCGACATAATTTGTGTACCCATAGGGAGAGTAATAGTGGCTCGACCTGACCCAACTATTAACGCATCTCGACCAACAATAGTCATAATGTTTCCTTCTCTTTTCTTAAGAGTCTGAAAATATTTTATCTCTCTAAGTATAGAGTTTATGGTACATGAGTCCACAAGGCATAATTCTTCGTCCTTTGGATTGATATCAACAGACATCTATATGTCAAATAATAATTTAATTTAATATGATAGTATAACATACAGAAGTATACATACAATATATTTAATGCCAAGTGTGAGAGTATGATATTACTATAATAAGATATATGTACATAACTCTCAGGTATACTAAATGATACAATTCAAATAACTATGTACGACTTAGACTTATTACAACATATAGCTACTGGATATCAATGTTGGACCGAGATTAGTTCAAATCTCCAAACATGTCTCCGGAATCAAACTCTAGGAGCATGTTGTCCGTTGATGGAAGCTGCTCTTCAATATTAAGAGCTTTATTGTTCATTGGTTCCATTGGAGCCTTATTTGAACAATCCTTTTCCTTGACAGCTTCAAGATTGAAGTGTGCTTCATATCTTGTGTCTCTTGCTGGCTTGCTCTCTTTTAATGATTTTTGGTATAAAGCAACCAAATGCTTTGGAGTACAATAATTCTTAGCAAAATGCGAGAAATCACCACATCTATGACACTTGTTGTCATTTTTGAGTCCCGCATTGTCTCTATTCCTCTTGTGTGAATTAGGCTTTTGCTTCTATTGAATGAATATTTAACAGACTTGTTCTTTGGATATGGTCCATTGAACTTGTTCCTAATATTCTTTTGTACATTGTGAACTTCAGGTAACGACGCCGAGCCAACAGGGCGCTTATGATGATTCTTTTGAAGAAGTTCATCATATTTTTCTGCCTGACACAATGTATGAATAAGCTTGGAATATTTCTGGTAATTTTTAGCTCTATATTGGTGTTGCAATACTCGATCAGACGGAAGCATAGTAGAGAGTGTTTTCTCTATCTTATCTGCATCTGTTGGCTCTTTCTCGCAAAACTTCAATTTAGAGCAAATTCTATGAACAACATGGTTATAGTCTGCCACAGATTTAAAATCTTGAAGACGTAAATGATTCCATTCATGGTTAGCCTCAGGACAAATGAGTTCCTTTTTGCTGTTCATAACGCTCTTTAAGAGCGCTCCATAATTCACGAGGGTTTTTAATCATAAGGTATTCAGCTTTAAGATCCTTATGAATATAAAACCGTAACATAGCCAAAGCAGAAAAGATTTGCTTATCTGGCAAGACGACCCCGGCTTGGGGTTCCTGAATTGTAGCCGAACGACTACGAAATGCAAGTGCTATCTTGATATCAGAAGCCCATGTAGGGTAATTATTGTCATCCAATGCGAGTTCGTCTAACTCCTTAGTGGCCATAGTCCTACGTGGATAACCATAGAATAATTAATTTACCATATGGTAAATTAAAATTAACATGGTAAATGTTGTAATGTCATATGCAATATAATAGATTGTGTAACTTAACGAAAAATATTAGATATTGCAATATAAAAATGTACATAGATGTATTATTTTCTGATTCTGAGAATAACTTTGTTAAAATGGTATTTGAGTTATTCGCGAATTTAACATGTAAGTGGTGTATGTTGTAATTTGATAAAAGAATCACATATTGCAGTTTAATTCAATAACAACAAACCACATATATATATGTATATATACAATGGCAATATTTAGTAGGTACAGAGCAACATCAACAAAACAAAACACAGATGTTCTCACAAGCAAAGAAATTAGCGAAGACATATGCTAATTAAGGTACCATTACTAAAGAAAATAAAATATCAGAGAAAAAAAAGAAAAAAAAGGGCAGCCCAGTGGCTTTGGCAGGCTCGCGGCCTAGCCAGCCCAAGCAGCCACGGGCACAACCCAGAGCCGGGGGGGGGGGGGGGGGGGGGGGGGTTGTTTTCGGGCCGGCCTGGGCAACATTCAGCCCATCAGGCCCAGTGCTGCCGCTGCCTATAAAAAAGGCTGACGGTTAGGATTGAAAACCCTAACCGCTCGCCCGACCCCCAGCCGCCGCCGTCGCCGATCGCTGCCGGCGCCGCCGTTGGGAACCGCCGCCGCCGCCCAGTCAGCCGCCGCCACCCAGATCCGCCTATTTTCCACTGCTGCCGCCCGATTTGGTCCCTTCTCCCTCCTGTTCCTCTCACGGCGAGCCCGTGCTCGGCCATGGAGGCCGGCCGACGGGGCAATCCCGCCCATCCCCTCCGCGTTTCGGTCCAAGGACCGTCACAACGAGGAGGGAACGACGGAACCACCCCCGCCGGCCATCCCGACGGTGCTCAGGGGCGGGGAATCGCCTCCCCCTCTTGCGAGGAAGAAGCAAAACCGACGCCTAGTGCGTGGCCGGCGGGAGGGTGTTCCGATGCGGGTGAGGCGCCGTCACGTCGGCGTACGAGCGGCGTCCGGGTGGTGGAGGCGGCGGAGAACGACATCAATGTCGTATGTGAACCCCTGCGGCCACGCGTCGACTCCGGCGTCAGAGTTGGAAGGGGTGCCACGACATGTAGCCGGGAAGACGCTACCTCCGTTCCAAGTCCTTGTGGGCGTGTTCGACGGCAGCGGTGGCGGAGGCGGTAGTAGCGTCGTCGGGGGTGCGGGGATCGACGACGGCAGCGGCGGCATCTCCGGCATCATCCTGGCGCGTCTGTCTGTAACGAAAGCGACTCTTGCATTTGTGCCATTTTGGAGTGAAGCTTTTGAGCTGTGTGGCTATTTACTCTGCATTACCTTGTTAGGCATGTGAAAAACAGCACATCGTACAAGCCGTCTTAGCTCAGTCGGTAGAGCGCACGGCTTTTAACCGTGTGGTCGTGGGTTCGAATCCCACAGACGGCGTCTTGAATTTTTTTATTTAATCTTTTATGTTATTTTTTTCCAGGCCATTTCACTACCGCAGCATTTAGTACGGATACTTCTTTTAAGCCGTTGGTACAGTCTCTCTCTCTTTGATTGGGCAGTTACATTACAAGTCAACGGACACAATGAGATGCTCCAGAAATTTTAATTTTTGCCGGATTTGAGTTGAGACGTACTAGTATTGATTTCTGTCCGGAAAGACAAAAAGGCACCTGCAGGCTGCAGAGCGGGAAAGCCTTAATTTTTTTAAATAAAAAGGAAAAAATATGATATGGTGTTTCCTCGTGAAAAAGAGGAACGAATAGTCCCAAATACAATCTGTAGCCTGTTACAGACTAACCGTGCGCACTTAAATAAATTGAACGCCAATGAAGTTTCCAGCGCAAATTCGATACAAATAGATCGTAGCATGAACCCAACAAATCGCGACCAGCTGACTACTCTACCAGAGGAAGCGCAGCATCGACCGCCGCCGCCGGCGCCAATCCGGCGATGCACCGGGGGCTTGACTTGAACCCGATGACCGGGAACGACTTCGCGATGGGCCCGATGTGGACGGTGACCTCGCCGCCGGCCACCTCGACTCCGGTGATGGGCACCCAGGCGAACAGGACGCGCACGCGCACGCCCCCGAGCCCCGTGACCGCCCCGTGGGACACGGTGCCGGAGAGCTTGATGTCGTAGCCGACGCGGTAGCCCCCCGCCTCGACCACGCAGCCGTCGTCGAGGAAGAGCTCGAAGGTGCCGTCGTTGTGGAGGAGGTACCGCCGGGCGGTCTCCGGGAGGAGCGCGCGCGGGAGGCCGAACCGGTCCATCAGCTCCGGCACGGTCGGCGGGTGGTACGGCGCCGTGGCCGAGGTGGAGGCGGCGGGGCCGAGCAGCAGCAGGAGGAGGAGGAGGAGGGCGGAGGCTGCGGCAGCCATCGCCATGTTGACCAATCGGTGTAGTGGTGGTTCTTGGTTTTGGGCGTTGCCGCTTGGATGGATGGGAAAGGTCCAGGACAGCTCTTTTTTACTAGTTGGGTTTGAGAAGAGGGAACAAAGATGAGGAATATTGAGGATATTCTATTAGGTTGAGTGAAGAATGAGAAATACAAGGCTTGATGCACTACTCCAGGTCTTTTCTTTCAGGAAAAAAATATGTACCACTCCATTGGTCCTAGAAGGCTAGAGTTGTAGGGCATATTTTGTTTCTCTCAGACAGGATTTTGACCAACAGCCTCTATTAATTTGTCACTCTGTGATATAAACTTTTAATCATAAGTAATTAATTTTGAATATGAATCTGATAACGCCAATTTATATATATCATAAAAAGTATATACCAATAAAGTAATATTGACCAAAGATTTGTCCCAACAAAACAAAATTTGGGCAGAGCGAGTACTTTATAGCTCTTAGAGATTGGTTGTGTCTCCAACGAGTTAATTTAAAATTTGGGCAATTTTAAATTCAGGGAAATGAAAATAAAACAAAAGTCCATTGACGATCCTTCTACGAGAATCTGAATGTATTTATCCTTTCTTTTTTCTAAATTAAATATTTATTCTTTTCTTCAAATTGTATCTTGACCGCCGTGTTTTCCCAATGCAAAACCATCAACAATGTTAAACCTCGCTCCCCTGTCCTGCCCCACCATCCCTTTCATCTGTGACGATGCTCCTATCACCATTAGATCTGTGATCGTCAGCACCACCTCAAAAACATGTTTACACTTGCATAGTTTTTCACCTTCACCGCGCTGATCATCATTGACTAAAGAAATCCCTATTCTCAAGATACCGGAGAATATGAAGCGAGTTACAATTTCGCCCTTTTGGCTGGGCGTTTTCTTAGAGCATGATCAAACTTCAAGGCCAAGCGAAATAAGACTAAATTCCATTCTTGGATTTCATTCTAAGTTAGGGATGTAGCACGCTTGTCCAAAATATAATACGTCTTCCAAAGTAAAGCACGTTGTCGGGCGGCCGCGACTCCCACGCTCGTAAAAATGTCGCAAAACTTTCACTTGAATTAATTTAATTCTTTTTCTTTTTTAGATTAGTTTAATTCTTTTCTTGAATTTGAATAATAGGACCCGAGTTGCAAATGGGCCTCTATGGACAAGTTGAACTGAACAAAGTCAACTCCATTCATTTTCCAGGCATTCATAATCTTCATGGCATGATATAAGTAACTTATAAGCCGCTGGACCTGTCACCGAATGCCATCCTCGCAACAAACACACTAAAAAAAGGTAGCAGTTTTACAAATGCCCGCCCCATTTATCTTCCATCAATTGTTTCGTAATGGAAGAACATGATCTAAATTTCTTTTGAAGCAAGCAGCGTACACGATCCTAACGGTTCATTTTTCAACTTTTCGACGCGGTCCACGGCCACTTCTCCGTAGCTCTTTGCTGCAATGGTCGCACAGGTCTTGTTTCCGAACAATTGGTCACAGATCTGGACCGTTGCTTCTTTTTTATCCTATGGCACTCCGCAACTGGTGAACTATGGCAACAAATGGATTTGATCGTTCACATGAATTCAGTTTCCACTCGCTTTCTCTCAAACTGAAAATAAAACCCCCCACATTTAAGAAACAAATTGAAAAAACCAAGCAAAATATCCGGTTCGACTAGCAAGCGCAGTGTAGCGCTCATGCTATCATCTGGTACTGGTGCTGCCCACACCATCTAAACAGCAGTAAGCAGATACACGGTACACACTACACAGCGATCCTCGCCGTGGTCAGCGGCCAGCCGGCTTAGCTCTTGTAGGCGCCGGCGAGGTAGGCGAGGCAGCCGACGAGGGGCGCGTTGGTGTACGTGGTCGGCTCGGACCGCGCGTAGTCGCCGCGGTCGTCCGGGAACGCGTCGTTCTCGTCCGGCCCGCCGACGACGGCGCCCGTGTGCACGTTGGGGTTGGCGGCGCCGGCGTAGAAGTAGCTCTGGAACCCCTCCTGGCACCCGATGTGGGCCGGGTGGCTGGCCACCGACGGCAGGGACGACGCCCGGTGGTGGATCCTCCGCGGCCACCGCGCGCCGAAGTTCACCATGTACGACATGCCCTGGGGGTTCGCGCCCAGGATGTAGTCCACCTGCTTCTTGGCGAGGGCCCTGAGCGACCTGGGGGTGACGGCGAGGCTCCCGCAGGAGAAGGCGTGCTTGGAGACGGCCATGTACTTGGCGTAGGTGGCGAGCAGGAAGCTGGCCGAGGCCACGTACTGCAGGTTGGCGTAGCCGGACTTGTGCATCAGGCCGCCGGCCGTGTACCGCGTCGTGGAGGACGGCGAGCCGGGCAGGATCCGGCAGAAGAAGTCCTCGGCCTGCTGCCGGAACGGCTCCAGCGTCCTGTCCCCGTTCACCAGAGCTCTCTGCATGCGCGCGTGCAACAATGCGGGATTGAGCAGATGAGCAAGACGCAGCAGCTTACGTGTTCGACCCTTGTCCGTGCTCCGACACAGTTGATGGCCAGCGTGGTTTGGCCGTGTTATATATACGTACCCGTGACAGGAGCACGCGCGCTCCGGCGAGCTTGTTGTCCCAGCTGAACATGTCGACGCTGTCGCTGTCGCCCAGGGAGTAGAGGTAGCCGAGGTACGAGGAGTTCTTCGTCGCCCACAGCAGCCACGCCGACCCCCACAAGAGCTCGTCCTGCACGATCACGCGTTCAGTTAGCTGAGCACGTGCAGGGCTGCAGGCACAGATACGAGCGCGTGCGCGCGCGTTGCGTTCCGGGAGCAGATCGACCTTGTAGCCGGAGTAGGACTGGTAGTAGGCGCCGATGTTGCCGCCGACGACGTCGCTGTACTTGCCCTGGTTCCGCACGGCGAACTCCATCACGTCCCGCGCCGCGGCGAGGAGCCTCCGGGAGTAGGCCCGGTCGGCGGCCTTGAACACCATGCTCGCGGCAGCGAGCGCGGCCGCGGTCTCGCCCGCGACGTCGGACCCGGGCGCCGACGCGGACACCGCGTACACGGTCCGGGGCGTGTCCATGTCCTCGGGCCGCTCCCAGCACCGGTGGTCCGCGTCGGGGTCGCCCACGCCGACGTAGAGCGCTCCCGGGGTCTGCGTGGCGGCCTTGAGGAGGTAGTCCGCGCCCCACCGCACGGCGGCGCGCGCGTCGCCCACGCGCGCCCTCATCTTCCCGCCGTGCTCCAGGACGCTCCACGACAGCATGGTCGTGCTGAAGGCCATCGGGAAGCCGAACTTGGCGTTGTCGCCGCCGTCGTAGTACCCGCCGGTGAGGTCGACCTGCCAGTGCCAGCCACGCACGTTTCAGCCCCGGGTCAACGGGAGTCAGAGCCCCAGGTCAACGCGCCGGCCATGGTCAAAATAGACACGTCTTCTACCACAGGAAGTATCAGAGGAGTTGGTGTGCAAGTGCACTGTGACAGCTGTTTAGGCTGACGTACGTTCGCGGCCGAGCCGTCGGAGAGGCCGGAGTTGGACCTCCACGTGACGGCCTGGTCCGGTGGGAGCTGGCCGGACCTCTGCCCCTGGAAGAAGAGTATCGCCTTCCCGAGCGCGTCGGCGTAATCGGGGTGCCCGCCGGCAGCGACATGGCTGCAACCGGAAAGCAAGGAGACGATGACGACCACGACGGCAAGCACAAGGGCCCGCGACGATGGTGGCGACGGCATCGCCCTTGGTCTCGCTGCCGCCAATGCAGCTCGATCGATTCGACGAGGCAGAGCTCTCCGCCGCAGAAACCCTTGCGAGTCCAGTGCGCTGCGACGCATGCCGATTTTATACGGCGAGGCCTGTTTGGTTCGGGAAATTGCATGTGGTGGTTTTGTTAATGTTATCTCGAGATCGAGCTTGCTCCGAGGCGCGCGCGAGTCAGAGCGGCCGATCAACGCGATCCAAGATTGGGTCTAAGTAATCCGCGGCCGCTCATGATGGCGCGCGCCTGGATAACTCCATCATCAGTGTCTGGAGTATTGTTCCGAAGCTAATCATACTGCAAGTGAGCTCTGCTGGTTCCATAAGCTGCTGCTACGATCGGGGTATCCGGAATTTTTCAAAGGACGATAATGCGAGAATGGTGCTGTAGCATTTAAAGGATGATCTCGTGCGGCGCGCGAGACCTCCTCTCGGATCCGGATGGAGCCTCGGAGTTTGTGGTCTTCGCAGGCGCTCCGGCGATGGTTGCTTGAGAACCACTTAAAGGTGCAGCTCTGCAGGGCAATGGTAGAATCAGGAATTGGCGGTTACAGTTACCGGCGATCAGGTGGAGGAAGGAGTCGAGAGTCTGTATGTCGTTGCCGTCAGTAAATTGTAGAGCGCATTTGCCAAGTAGAGATGGGTGCGTGAAATTGGGCAGGCTTTGAGTGGTACCGCAAGGTAGGGGACGCCAAGTTGGGTGTTGTGTGGGTTCGTCGTGGATGAAGATCGAGAGAGAGAGAGGGGGGCTAATCATGCTCATGCGTATGGATGAGAGGTCAAGAGAACGAAGAAACTCGTCAGCTGGAAGAAGTCACACCTGACATCTGTGTTGTCGAGGAACAGGATTTATAGCACACCTTGATCTGACGAATAATCAGGTTTCCAAGTGCATTTTCTTCTGCCTGTGGAACCAAAAAAAAAAACGAGAGAAAACAAGGGAAAAAAAGCGTGGACGGTAGGATTCGAACCTACGCGGGCGAAACCCACATGATTTCTAGTCATGCCCAATAACCACTCTGGCACGTCCACTAGCTTGCTTTGCCTTTCGCCATGAGCATATTTCTCTGTCTTCCCGTTGCTGTATGCCTCGCCGGGCGCATCAGGAGGCGACACGCACGCGGCCTACTGCTGGCGCCTGGCAGTGGCCGCACGGACGCGCAGGCCAACCACACGGCTCCACGGCGCTGCGTCCTGCGGCGGACCGGCGGTGTTGCCGGCCACCAGCGACGCGACCGGTGGCCGCCGTGCCATCCGCCACCTGCTCCGCCGGTCTGACTCCGGCTCCAGGCCCGCCGTCATCCCACATCTGTCACGCGCACGGCACTTGCCTACGGATCCAGCTTACCCAGGACACGAAGAAAGCGGCCGTGAGGAAAACCGCCTCCGAGCGGAGGAAGCGTACTCCGCTTCAGAGCCGCCCGCTCCCGTCTTCCCCTCGCCTTCTCCTGCTCCGTTTCCCTCCGTCACCCCCCTCCTTCCTTGCCGTCGTGTTCCCCCCTCTCTTGCGGCTTCTCCTCGCGAACACCACCACCGGCATATTCGGCAGCGCAGCCGCAGCCGCAGCGCGCCGTCCATGGAGCCCGCGCCGCTCTCGTCGCTGCAGGAGGAAGGGGAGGGGGAGCCCGCCTGGGAGGACTCGTCCGCCTTCTCCCCCGCTGCCGTCCCGCCCCGCCCGGCCACGCAGTAAGCCACCCGCCCCTCCCTGACTTCTCCCGCGCCTCCCGAATCTCCTTCTCTTCCTCCTGTCCCCTGACTCGGTGCCTCCGCCGCAGCCACTCGCTCCAAAAGTACGCGCCGTTGGACTGGTCCGCCTACTTCGACGAGGAGCGCCGCTTCGCCATCCCCGGCACTGACGACGTGCGTGCGCTCGACGAACAAAATCTCTGGGTGGCTTTCTGTTCCGCACTCCTGCCTTGATGCGATCTAAAAGTTGGCCCGTTTGTTTTGTTTCTCTTCCCCGTTTTGGGTTTTCCTACAGGTCTTTAATGTGTACACGGCCGGATCGGAGGGGCCCGTCGTGTTCTGTCTGCACGGAGGCGGCTACTCGGGGCAAGCCTGTGCCACGGTTTATTTTCTGCGAATCCTCTACATGTTTTGCTGCTGAATTGCGCTAACACTCATGCATTGGGACTTGCTGGAAATGCTTAGCACTGAGGGTGATTGGATTGGGTGTAACTGTAACCTGAGTAAGTGGTAGTATTTACTTTTACACTGTAAAGGTACTGGTGAGGATATATATCATAAACGAATTTTTAACAACAACTGCTATCTGTAACATTGAAATTTGCTGGAGCGAACAGCTAGTGCTTCAGGGCTGCGTTTGCATAACCCAGTGTGGAATGTTTGCTTGTCTAATGAAGGGTTGCACTCTTGCATCTTGCTGAATTTCCAGAGCACGCCTTCTGGAGTTTTTCACCCTCCTGGGTGCTACTGAAAATGTAGCAATAGCATCGTCTGCTGCAGTTGTGAAAGGTTTTTCCCGAATTTCGTTTTTGATTAATGATTAATAGGACGAATGTAGAAATGCTGCAATCAAATTGCTTTTGTTCCTGAAAATGTTCGCAATTGATCTTGATCCACGGTAAGGTTCTAATTTCTAAATAGCTAGCTATAGCTGTGTGAGACATGCCGCTGTTGGTGCTGTTGCGTATTTTGGCGCCTTGCCACTGCAAAGACTATTTAAAACCTTACTTGGTAGGGAAGCATGCGAAGACAAAATTTGCCTTTTATTTCTGCTAATCTGGTAACGTCTGCATTAATAACTTGACCTTCTTATGCAATTTTACCATAGCAAAATTGTTTATTAAACAAAGATGTACTTACGTTACTGTGATTATTCTTTGATTTCTTAGGCTTTCATTTGCTCTAGCAGCACGTCAAATGAAGGACAAGGCCCGTGTTGTCGCCATGGATCTACGGGGACACGGGAAGTCAACAACAAGCAATGATTTGGATTTGTCCATCGAAGTATGCAAAATTGTGTTATAATTGATGGTTACAGTCTCATACTTATGAGTTGATTGATGGTTGCATTTACATTACCGAAGTTGTTTCATGACTTGTTGCCCACTGCTGGACACAATTTCAGTCATTAAAAGTTTTTTTTCGCCACTGCAGACTCTTACCAATGATGTCATAGCCGTGATACGTGCCATGTATGGAGATTCACCACCAGCAATTATACTTGTTGGACATAGGTGAGTCAGCACCATGCATTTTCCTCTCTTTTCATTTTCTTCTGTGCATGCATCCCAGGTTAACGGGAGTTTTAGCTTGGTATAGCTGAGGCTTTCTAAAAGATATATCAGCTGAGGAGGTAGTGGTCCTGAAAAGTTGCTTTTCGTCATTTTGAAACTACCACGAAAACACCATGCTCTTAATCACTTCTAGCTTCGTTTACTATTTGTCTGATTTATAGAATGCCTCTTTATCTTTTAGCTGTTTGTTTAGAATATTTCGACTGATATCTCTATGTATTCAAAAACTTTTTACTATGGAATGCTCGAACTTCCTTTTTAGCATGGGTGGTTCAGTGGCTGTACATGTGGCTGCAAGAAGAGAAATACAAAATCTTCATGGGCTTGTCGTCATTGATGTTGTTGAGGTTTGTAACAGTTATTCCTTATGTAGCACCTTACGTTTCTGTATAACAATCTTAATCATTGCTGATTTTGGGCACATTTCCTTTTTAAACAGGGAACAGCAATGGCTTCGCTGGTTCATATGCAGAAGATCTTATCCAATCGGGCACAGCATTTCCCTAGCATTGAAAAAGCAGTACGTTAATTTCGTCTACATTGTTTCTGATAGGCCTTTCTGGTAACATCAAATCAGCTTTAAAGATGTATGCTCATTACTCTCAGCATCTGAAAAGATATCTTGTTCATCTCCTTAAGCTGAAATGAGTTACTAACAAATAATTTGATTTGTGCACGACATCACAACAAAGGTGGAAATGATGAACAAAAATGAAGAGCAATTGTTGGATGAAACCTAAATTCAGTTTTGAATCAATGTCATGCGTACTAAGCCATGTGATCGTAACCATTCTTACCAAGGAAGCAGTAGTTATTAAGCCATGCAATTACAATTGTTCTTACTAAGGCAGCAGGAGATATTATTAAATATATCCCCCTACCTTGTTTCTTGTTTGATCAATTTTGAAATTTTGCAGATTGAATGGAGTGTCAAAGGTGGGCCCTTAAGAAACATTGAGTCTGCTCGTGTGTCCATTCCGTCTACCTTGAAATATGATGAATCACGGGAATGGTGAGCAATAACTTGCATGGTGTATGTTTGTAGAATTGTGCCTCTCAGGTTTGTGCTTTAAACATAGTATTGGTTATTTAAGTACACCATTGTACTTTGTTTCAGCTATACATATCGCACTCTCTCTTGAGCAAACAGAAAAATACTGGAAAGGATGGTATGCTTTCAATCTGATGATTTTCTTTAAAACATCTTTCGTTTTAGTCTTCTGATACCTTTTTTTTAACTAAATATTCTAATGTTTCTTTGTTAGGTATGAAGGTCTTTCAGACAAGTTCTTATCTTGTCCAGTGCAAAAGATCCTGTTATTAGCTGGCACTGACAGACTGTACAGGTTTGTTATGCCTGAGTATTCGAAATTCTCTATTTTCGGCCCATGAGTTTTGCCCAACTTCTAAATATCACCACTTTTTGCTAGTGACATAACTTAGTGTCATTCATTTTTTGCTGCTCCTCAGTTGCAAGTTGCATCAGGATGGGTTGCAAAGCGAGCTCCTGGCATATTCTATGGTTTATAATCTGTTTATTTAAAGAGATTGCATTAGCAATCAAACTATCATGATAATGACTGGCAAAATACAGAAATTTCTTGCCTGGCTTGGTCGTTAGAGATTTTGAATGGCAAATCGGATGGTGGTAATCCACTATCTAAATGCTGCTTTCATTGAAACCAAACCTATTGTAAATTGTTTGTCATGTTCTGAAATGCTTCTTTCATTGGATGTCCAATGCTAATATCCTATTGCCTTCATAGTTAGTACTGTTCTGTAATGTGAAACACCTATAACTCCATGAGACCATGATACACCATGGAGGACAAATTGTGTAATGTACTGGTTAATACATTTTGCAGAGCTTTAACAATTGGTCAAATGCAAGGAAAGTTTCAAACGGTGGTGGTTCGGCACACTGGGCATGCCATACAGGTTAGCTCTTAATATGTTTGAATTAAGATATTTTAATATGAGTAGCTTCGCAATAATTCTTTTATGGTTAGGGCCTTTTGCGCCATTCTTGCCAGTGGTTATTTCTAGAAGCTTGTAATGATCCTGCTCTGCCTTGATGCTCTAGGGCCACTTAAAAGAAATTTCACAGATTCTCTGACATGTAGCTATAGCAGTAATTAGCAACCAAAGGTCCATTTGCTGAGCACTGTTTGTTGTGTTGTGCTATAGTTTGTCAACTTCTTTTCTTTTGAAAGCATTGGTTTTGGCAGTATAGATTTAACCAACGAACTACAAACCTTTACAAGTTTTGACATTATAGAAACCATTATTTTCAGGAAGATGTACCTGAAGAATTTGCATCGCACATACTGTACTTCATATCTCGCAACAAAATAGGACCTAGCGGTGTTGAGGTCAGTAATTAACCCTACCATAGTCTCCCACCCTATATTTGATATATGTACAATTTCTCCTCTATTTTTTTCCTTTTCTCCATGCCTTAACCCAATGTTTGGTACTTTTCTTTTCTCAGATACCTGGCCTTATTAAAAAATGGGGACACTAGATGGGATGCACAAGGAACCGTTCCAGTATTGACAATATTTAGGAAAATGATGAGTAGATCTGCCTAAGCTAGGTCTTTTGATATGGAAGAGAAGTTCTGAGATAAAGGTCTGTGATGATCATGCAGGTGTGAGCAATCAATCGTTGGTTTCATCATTTGGAGGCGACTTCAGGGTCACACGAATTGCTTCTTTTTGTGACATGTATTTGCGACGTGTGGGTGCCTTTTGTACAAGGTTTCTTATATGTTTGTAAGTAAAGCTGAGTGCATTATAATGCTTTCGATGAAGTTTCACTCATACCAAGCAGGATAAGCTCGTCACGGATAAGCTCATAACATGAATCTTCACAGGAATAATCTGTGCCAGTGGGGTAAAACCCAAATGAAAACATCGATGGCACGGTTAACAGTTCATTAGCTGAAGATAGCCCAAAATGCGAACGAGTTCTACTGATGATATATGTGGAGTCTTTATAAAAAAACGAGTGTCCATCCAGTATGCTTAAACATTTAACACATGGTTAACAATTCAGCTACAAGGTACAAGGTCTACGAACAGCCAAGGCCCTACTTTTCTGCATTTCTGCTCTGTGAAACTATTCGGCGCGAACAAGCATATGCAAAACTTAAATAGGTGAATTACTAATATGCGAGCTAGACTAACTGTTGACAATAGCCTTCAGCTGCTGAAAACAATGACAAGTAATTGTAGATACCGAAGCATATTGAAGCTAGAAAATCAAATGAATGCGCAGGAAACATCTCTTATCTGCCAAAATTGTGGACATCGCTCTAAAGGATATAAGCTCAGTCGTCTTAACTGCCAAAATGGTGGACTTCACTAGGATATAAGCTCATTCGAGAGGCTGGTAGTACAAGCTTTACCTCAATGTACAAAGTAAACTTTCACTAAGGAGCTATTTTACAGGAGTTCTCATGCTACATGAAGATGAAGTGGGGAAAGTAAATTCGAGAATGCCATCCCTACTTTAATCTGTTCTATCTCAACAAAATTCCGGAGTAAAGTCACAGCTGCAGTTGCAAGAGTAAATATGGCCACAGCCAAGGGAAGCAGCTCAGTTAGTCCTTGAACAAAAAGCTGAACATTAAGTCAAAAGGCTATCATAGGATCATGTCACGACTTGCTTGCATCTCAATATGCTCCTGATCACCTATGGCAAAGGTATCAGCAACCGGAAAATAGACCAGAATAACAATACAGACCATGGCAGCAAGCATCAGCACAAGGAAGGAGACAAACACAAGAGCCTCATGGATTTCACCAGGCCAAGGAAGAACCGTTAACCCAAGAAGTGTCACCCGGGGAAGTAATATTCCAGTGGCGACAATCAGCATATATATCCTTCGCCGGAGTCCCTTGTTGATCACCAGAGATAGCATTTGACCACCGACAAAGATGACATAGACAGTCAAAATGGTGTAGAACGCCCCAAGGAATATGCTGCTCAACAATGGGTATGTGCATGTAATATCGCCGTTGTGGATTGCAGAGGCAGAATACCAGTACTTTGCAATCTTTGATGGTTGACCATCATCTGAAGAAATATGAGCAACGAAAATAACACAAGCCTCCCAGATGAGACAAGGTGAGCAGAGAATGAATGCTGCACGTATGGTCTTCCGATTCCATTTCCGGTTCAAGGTACCAAGCTCTTGCTTCTGCAAAGCTGCGCTAAGAAGGAAAGAGAGCAAGAGGAATAATCCTGGTTCTGCAAACCCCAGATTTGAGATGATGTAGAATTTGCACACATTCACTTGCCATGCCCGGTCAGAAATTAGCCTTCACAAAGGTGAGCCGGAGTACCTCACCAATACCCCACCAGAATGCAACAAGCATCAATGCTATCCGAGTCAGCCACGGCCCGTTGAAGTAGCTAAGCCTCTGGTAACCTCTTCTTTTGATCCACAGTTGGAAATACACCGAGCGGCAGAGGCAGATCAGGCCCAAGATGGAGACTATGGAGATGAGAGCAATGATCACCACACCAATGATATTGGTGAAATATGTGATCAAGTGCATCACATAAAGCACCGCAACTTGAGACCTCCAAGCATTCTCACTTTTATCATCAACACAGGGGCTGTTCTAACATCCTACAAACCGAACAAAACTCTAAGACAGGAAACCTGCAAGGAAAGGGGAGCAAGACAAATTATCAACAGATGGAACTTGGAAGATGTGCACAGGTAGGTGCCAGCAACGCTGCTACTTATATGCAACAATAGATGAAAGACAATACTTGTCAACGGTAGACTTCAAATGGTCAATAATAACAAATGAAGCTTCCAATCTACTTCGTGCTTATCTTCCACATGGCTCTATTCACTAAATATTGGACGTGTTCAGCATCACAAATTCACACGGGTCCATTACAGTTTTGCTACACCCCTTTTAATTGTCTAACAAAGCTTCGTCTCACTTCCCATCCAAAAATGACTTTTATGAACAGAACTCTCCAGATCCACCAACTATTGCGTTATGATTAGGTGATCATCGCCCATTACCTAATCACATATGCAACACCAACACGACAGGGGAAAAGAGAAGAAGCCGACAAGGAGTCCAACAAGAAAACTTATGCAGATTGACGCAGGAACGCTGACCAATTCAGAGAGGTAAATCAACTACATGATCTCAACCTAAAGCTCCCGGGCATATAGAGGCGACATTCCCGAATATCACTGCAGAACTAAAACCAAGATCTAAGGCACACAATCTATAGCTTACTATACTATCCCCAATTTTTAGCAGAAAAATCCATCATACAGTCCGCAAAATTGAAGCCCTAACCGTACGATCGGGTAAAAAAATCAACTAATGCTAATGAATTGAATCTCTAGGTCATCAATCAATAACCATACATCGAAAATTAATTCGAGAGAGTAAAACAAGCTGGAAGGCAATTTACCAAACGAATTTTCGAGATTGAAGCAGCCGAGGAAGCGGTCGGTTGAGCCGGGCGGCAGAACAATGCGCCGGAGAGCCGAGGCGGAGCAGCGGGAGACCAACGGGGGGCGGTAGCGTGAGCCCCCCCAGCCCCCGGCGTTTCGGCCGTCGGCGATCGGCGACAGGGCGTGCGCCGCGCGGGTGCACCGGGCCGCCTCCGGAATCGGTCTCTGCGTCCTCCTCCCGCAAGGCTCGATGTCTGTCCTCGTGGGAATCAGAATTGCAACGGAAAAAGGAGGAGAAAGGCGCCGGGGGGGGGGGGGGGGGGGGGGGGGGGGGGGGGGGTCGAAAGAGGGCAATTGCATACAGCTGTATTTTATTTTGTTTTCTAACAATATATATTTTTTTGCGGAAACGGTAAAATTTCGTTTCAAGGGTCATAGAAAAACCTGAAAAGATATTTCGTGAGATTCCTATATCTAAACTGTTTACTCTATTTTTTTTACTCACTAGTAGATATGCCCATACGTTACTATGGAAAACCATATAAATATATTGAGTAGCATATAAAAATATATATATATATATACATATATATATTGAGCAGCATATAAAAATTATATATAATACAGATAACATGTATTTTATAATAATATAGTACGTGTCGTTTGAGTATTTCAATCTTTCTCTATTTTGCTTGTCAAACGCTAATTTTAAATGGTTCCAAACCCATAACTTAGGTTACAATCATCCCGATTCGGATTAGGACTCCGATTGACGGACCAAAGAATCATTATTTGCTTTAATAATAATATAAAAAGTATAGATAATTGTGTGAAATTTAGTATCGTTGTCACAAAAGTCCTAATATTTATGAAGTTGTTGGCTGGCGTTGCATCGGTGCTAGCAAGGCAGACCAACTAGCTGTTATTGCCTTTCCGAGTGTAGTCTGTACTGACCGTTGATATAGATTATATAACAAGTTACCATACTAAACCCCAGAATCCTAACAAACTGATCTGGTGGGCAACTATTTCTAAAAAAGAGAAAAATATCTATCCTATTTTCATCACTATGTAAAGGATCAAGTGAAAGACTATTTGACACTTCTCGCGTACTCCCTTTCTTACCTCCCTTACTAGTCTAAAGATTTCTTATGTTTTGCCACTTGCAAGGTTGAATCAAAATCGAGGAAGGGTGGGTGGCAAATCTTAAATCTTGATAAATATAACCTAGTTCTCTGATATGATACACATCTACCATCTTCAAACCTCCCTTTGTGACAATACTCACTGTTACTGCTACTACAATTAGTATCGAGCGGGTGAGCCAACCTAGCAGTGATCTAGAAAACTCCAATCTAAATCGCCAACACTATCAAAGCGAGACGATACATGTTACATGATAAGATGACGGAAATTAGAGAGGGGTGTTATGCAACTATATTTTGAACCCAACTAAACAGTTGTGCTGACTATTTGATCAACTTTCATAGTTGGATGAGCTTTTCTCGACTATCCCACGCCTTATTCTCATCAATTGCATATGACCCCTTCTATCTACAACATTGTACAACCACCAGCCCCAAGAACATGCGTAGGACTCAGACCAACGCCACATAGCAGAGCCACCGCCCCAGCTTCACGACTCTGCACATCACGGTTTGTGAAATGCACGTTGACTCCCCATATGAGCGCCCATCGTGAGTTTGTTGAACATGTTACCCCGTTCCTTGAGTTTTTAGTGACCAACTTTTATGACCGCCTTCTTTTCGGATACTGCCATTTTTTTCCCTTCGTTTTTTTTCTTCTCCTCCTCGAAAGCCTGTCCCTTTCGGATACTGCTTCTCCGTGCACATGCTTGGTTCAGATTTGAGCAGCATGCAGTTCTTTTCCTGTACCAAAAGTAGCCCCTGCCATCGTGGCGAAAAATATCGTTTGCTCTACTGCATTCTGATGTGCGTAGTACGGCATGGACTAGGAAATTAAGCAGATAATCAGAGTGTTTTGTGTGCTTATCAGTCGGTTTGGGTATGAATACGATTCTCATAATGTAAGATTGACCAAAAATATACCATTACAATACTGAAAAAAATTCTGTATATAGCATCAGTTAAGCTGTGACTTGTGCGAGTACTTAATTGCATGGTCAGCTCCAATGTGACAGAGCACATAGAGGGAGTACAAATGCACGTACGACAAATCAAACCATACTATCAGTGGTGTTTTTTTTTTGTCATATGACCAATGCAAGATTATCATCATTTGCCTAATACAGGTAGCTAGATAAGAAAGCACGAACCAAAACGGCAAGCCCAGCAGCAAAAAACCAAGACACACAGGAGGATTAAGCAATTAAGACGCGCTCACATCGGCACACACCAAAAGCAGTGACACTTGTGAGGTTAGCAGCGTCTAGTGGCCATGGCCACGGCCAAACACTTGCAGCCAAGCCAAATTGATGAGCTAGCAGGCGTCCCACAGGGAGCCGTGCGACCAGCACTGGGCCACCTCCGCGTCGCCGACGCCCGTGGCCCAGCCCGGCGGGTCCAGGAGCATGGCCTCCGCCATCTCGGCCCACAGCCTGGGCGAGCCCAGGTCCAGCTCGAACTCCTCGTCGCTCCCGCCGAGGAGCTCGGCCCCCGGCCCGGCGGCGGCCCCGACGAAGTCGAGCTCGTCGTGGCGGCACCGCGCCGCGGGCAGCAGCAGCGCCGGGTCGCAGCGCACCCGGTCGGCGGCCGCGGCGGCCGCGGCGCGCACGTCGCCCGGGCGCGCGCTGGCGGGGCGCGGCAGCCAGCCGACGCAGCCGGGGAAGTTGAGCTGCGCGTCGCGGCCCCGCAGGCGCAGCGCCGCCACGTCGTGCGCCACCGCCGCCATCTCGGCCGACTCGAAGCTGCCCAGCCAGATGCGCGTCTTGGTGCCCGGCTGCCGGATCTCCGACACCCACTTGCCCCACTTCCGCTTCCGCACGCCCCGGTACTGGTGCTGCTGCGACGGCGGCGGCGGCGAGCTGCTTCTGCTCGTCATCAGCAGCTGCTTGCCCATTCGGTCCATCGTTATATATATATATAGAAATCACTTCTTGAAAATTAGCAAAGAATGTATATTTGCGAGTGAACGACGATGAGGAATTGGATATGATCGTGATGATCATGGCGCCTGCCTTATATATAGGCGGCCGCGCCGCGCGCGATGGGGGCACCGGGTCGCAGCAAGTCGCTTCAAGAGGCCAGCTACTATGTTAAGCTCACGATTTGATCCATGATTGGGGGCTGCCCGCGTCCTGGCGGCACTGTGCGCGCGCAGTTGCTGCGGGCGCTTCACGGCTGTTGGTTCGTGCACCGCTACGGTCGATCCAACTCTAGGCGAGCCGGTGACCGAGGCCATACACTAACACTACTACTACTACTGTTTGGACGAACAGCAGAGGACTCATAATGGAGTATCATCCTTTGTCCCATCGATCTGTCAAGGAGAATGATGAAGAGCGTACAGTATTGTGGAAATCAAGCACCAACTGCTTAGAAGTACGTTTTCGCTTTGAAATCGCTTTCGCGTGTATTGCTATCTTCTCATTTGCTGATCTGCCCGTTTGGTTTTTCTCCAGTACCTTCTCCAAATAAATTCAGTGTGCTTCTAGCCTTCTAGGGAAGACGAAGAAGCTTTGGTCGCCGGCGGCCTGGCCCATTCTCCACTGTGGGTATGGGGTCTAGTAACAGCCTGGACCTGTACTGTTCCTGACTCCTGAGATTGAGAGAGACGCGTGGCTCGGAGAGGACGGAGAAGCTGGCGACGAACAGTGGCGAGATCTCTCGGCTCGATCTGAACTTCTCAAGGCACACTACTGATGGCTCTGCACACGCGCGTACGGCTGGAGGGGCACGCAGCAGCAGCAGCAGCACATAAAGGCTTTAGCTAGCATGGAGCAGCCATGGTCACGATGCCCGCCCCTCTGGGTGATTGGATCTTTTGTTGAAGACGCGGCCCCGAGTCCCGAATCGGGGAAGGAGGGCATGTATCCGAGCCTTTTTGAAACGAAAAGGCTAGCTACTACTAGCACCCAATCATGTGTGTAGTCGTGTTTGTTTTACTATCATCTGCAACGGGCTTCACAAAAAAGGGGAAAATGCTGCTGAAGCCACGTAGAATAATGGAGATAAAGAGCATATATGTAATGTAGACATGTAGTCAAAATATCAGCGCGTCAACAGTGCCGAGGATCAGGGTCACGGCTACTGACGAAGGCGGTGGATCCCCACGCCCGGCTGTCGCGAGCGGGTTGGCATTTTCTAGGCTACGTGCAGGGATCTTGCAATCAGTAGTTGCAAGATCTGGGCGTCGCCACGGTGGCCTTTAAACGGCCGTGGCTGCGCCTCGTAACCTGGCGCTTGGCGCAGCGACGACGACACACCCAACCGTGGATCCACCAGTGCACGATGACACGTCCAACCCATTAGCTTATTTCGTCAAATATCCAGAATATATAGCTACACATCATTACATTAAGAAGAAAAAAAAACTTAGATTACTAGTGCGCTGATTTCGTCGCTCCATTTTCAACTAAGCGTCGTGGATCAATAGATCCTCAGCCGTACGTGCGCGCGAACCCCGGGCATGTCGGCCGAAAGAGAGCCACACACGGTGGCGGCAGCCGCGCTTGTGGCCGCGGCGGCCGCTGCGTCACCCCGCCTCCGGCCGGGCGCCGGGGCCCCGCCGTCGACCCTCCTGACCTGACCTCGGTCGGATTTGACCAGTCGCCGCCGCGCCGGGTGGTGGAGCGCACGCATGCGCTGCGCTGCACGGCCGCCGGCGGGCCAGCAGGGCGCCAGCCGGGACGTAGGCCACAGCCCCGCACGCGCCGGGCCATGGCCGCGCCCGTGCGCGACGGCGGCGACGCGCGAGGCCTCCTATCTGCAGCTGTGGATGGATGGGATCAGGGATTCAGGGGGCGGGCGGTGGGTGGGTGGTTGCGGCTCGTCGCGTGTTCGTGGTACGGGCCCTCCGTGCGCGCGACCGGGCCGGGCGCGGGATCTATCGGAGAGCGTACGATCAAGAGTGAGCTGGCCGGCCTTAACGCCGCCTTGATCCCGGCGGCCCGGCGGGATCAATCATGGATGCGCGTACCGCCGGGACGTGACCGACGACGGACCGGCCGGCGGCCGGTCAAGGAAAGGGATCCGCCGGCCGGGCCGCGCCGGAGGGCCGCCGCGCGCGCGAGCCAGCCGGCACATCGGAGGCGTCCCATCAGTACCAGACTACCGGTACGTCGATCGCCCACCCTCGTCTACGCCTTTTTCGGTTTGCTCGTACTAGCCTGTACCTGTACACGGTGTCACGATCCGAGGCACCTTGTACTCCGCTACAGTGGACAAGGACTTGGGACAGTATGGACTGTGTGCTTTCGCGGCTGTAGCATAGGCGGAAAGCTAGTCCACGTTTGCTTCTGATCACGAGAGAAACCACACGCACACAAGTGTCAAGATCGGCGCCATAGACGGATTTGTTGGACGCCGGCTCCTCGATCCTTTTACTGTGATGCTTATGATTTGCCGACAGTCGCCATGCATGCATCGGGATGCATATGGAGAGATCGAATCGACCTCTCAGCGGTCAGCACTGATGGTAACAAGCAATGCAAGTTGGCCAGGCAGGCGGCCGATCGATCGGCATCGTCGTGCGTCCACGGCCTCTCCCCGCACTGCGTTCGTCGTCAGGCCACCAGCCCGCCCCCGCCACAGCGCGGGAGCGACAGCTAGAAGCCATGGCGAAAGAGACGCGCGAACAGCGAGCGAGCGAGCCCACCCCGGCCCGGCCGCGGGCGGTGGCTGACGCGCACGTATCGCCGTCGACGTCCATGATTGGGCTGGGCGGTCCCCACGCGCGGCACGAACAGCACGGCCGATGCGTCGATTTAGCGCCAGCTGTTGCTGATTTGATCGCTGGAGAGAGGCGGCCGGCCGGCCTGATCGAGCGCGACGGAGGCGCGGTGGTGGCGCTTGGGCACGGCGTTGCGTTGCACGGCCGAGAGCCGGATGCTGTTGGAGTGGACGCGCACTGGTCATCTTGGATGGCGCGCAATGGAAAGGACGGCCTAAATTTGGTTAAGGTTCCGAGGTCGGGGAGGCCTTCCGCGCTCCACCCACAGCGCCGCCGACGCAACGTCTCACCAACTTCCATCGACCGCAGCCGCCGGCCGCCGGCAGACGGCCGCTGGGGCGCGGGCGCGGCGTGGACGCAGCAAGTGATCAACCACCATACCTTCATGGATCGATCTCTCTGGTTCACGTCACGCTCACGCAGCAGCCATCGGCGGGCCGTTCCCCAGAGCCTGACGGGCTAACGACGGCTCCGGCCTGTGGGCTTGGCTCGATTCAGATCTGCCGCGCGAAAAAGCCCAACAAGCCGTCTGAGCGAATCGACCCAGAAGGCCCAGCCAAAACTCGCCCCACCGTGCGCCTCCCGCGACGGCAACCACACGCCGGCGAGAGGCGGTGACGCCAGCTTCCAGTTCCAGCTCCCAGCTCCCAGTCCCAGGCGCCCTCTTCCTCTCGCTCGCGCTGGCTGCCATGCTGCCCCTCGCTCACCCCGCGCGCCACCCCAGCCTCCGCCCCCCGCCTCCGCGGCGTGCTCTCGCTCCCGCTCCCGCTCGAGCTCGCCTACCCAACCGCGCCCGCGCGCGCCCTCCCAGCGCGGGGGCGGCCGAAACCGAGACCGCCTCTACGAGCGGCGGCGGAAGCGTCCTGTCGTTCCTGTGCCCGCTCCTCAAGCTCCTCGGGGTAACTAATTGATTCGTCGCGTTTGTCGGTCGCCCAATTCCGTGGGCTTGGTTATTAGGCAGGCGGGGCGGTTGCTAAAATTGGTGTGGTGGTGTGTGAATTGCCGAGCAGGGAGGCGATCCTTCGCAGGAGCGGAACGAATTCGTTGAGGTAAACCCTGAGGCTCAGCGCACGCGAACCGTGAATCAATAACTTGGGTTAGAGACTTGAGTCTGGAGTTGTATGAACAAACAGGATGCCGAATCGGATGGCTAGAATCATGCATTCCTTACAGTATACTATATTCGCAAAAGGGAACCCCTGCTGATTTATCTACTGCTGCTGATACCGTAATGTGTTTGTCGGTTTTCATTTGATGCGTAGTCATGGTTCATCTACTACCAAATGCAAGTCCTGCTGTTCATGCTGGTTGTTCCCTTGTTGAGTGAACCCTTTTCGCCTGTCCTCGATGACTATATGTAGTTACTGTACCTTTCCCCCCCCAGGTCACGACATCTTCAATTTCAAGTCTAGCCAGACTACCATGGGGATCAAGGGTGGCTACTAGCAGTGGAGGGAACACTGGTTCAGCAACAAGCGCTCCAACTCTGCAATTGTACGAGTTTGGTAAAAACATCAAGTTATGTTGGCTATGACTTGTGTAGCTCACGGATTTCTGGCTTTCAGAACATACTGATCGAATATTTTGTTGTCCTTACCACAGAGGCATGCCCCTTCTGTAGGAGAGTCCGGGAGGCCATGACTGAGCTTGATCTTTCTGTGGAGGTACTCAACCATGTCTTACAGTGATTCCTCAGTTTTGCAACCTTAGTACGATATCGTAAAGGGAAAACATGCAGCATGCATAATCGTTTCTATGTGTTATCCATTTAGTGTTACAATGATGTCTTCTTGTTTTTTCTCCCCAACTTTGCATCATGAATGTTTCAGGTCTATCCATGTCCAAAAGGATCACTAAGGCACAGGGAAATAGTCAAGAAAATTGGAGGGATGGAGCAGTATGTCTTTGCCTTCAATTGAATATAATTGTGGATGTCTGGACAAACTATGAATTCTATCTTTCTTCGTGGTTCACATTGCTTGCACCCTTAGCTTATTCATGTATCTTTATGATATTCTCCTTACTTTCACTGAGCTGTAGTTTTCTATACAGGTTTCCACTGCTTGTTGATGCTAGTACTGGTGTCACAATGTATGAAAGTGGTAAGTCAGATGAATGTTTCGGTTAATTTTGCACGTTTTAGCAGTTTTGGTTTGCTAGCTGCTAAAATTCCATGTCCAGAGTCTCTGAAGCCTTTTCACCTGCAGCCAAAAAATAGTGTCTTTAATAGTTAATTCTTAGATGAAGTGGTTCTTGTCTGGGTAGCTTAGTTAAAGCTTGCTGATTGGCTGCAGAATAAATATGGATGCTAATATGTGTTTGGATGTGCAGGAGATATTGTGAACTACCTGTTCAGACAGTATGGACAAGGAAGGAGTCCTTCTTCTGGACTTCTTGAGAGGTATCCAGCTTTGCTTGTTTCGACAAGCTCATTTTAACTATATTAAGTAACAGAGATATACTTCATACATGTTGTTGATGTTGAAATGTTTTTTCCAAGGATGAAGTCTGATACTGGATTGAATTAAAAAATGAAAAATAATTTATAAAATTGGCTAGACAAAATTCCTTTTGATCTATGCAATTCTTAAGCCTTCCCCATATCTCTGCAGTACAATTTTCACAGGATGGGTGCCCACTCTTCTTAGAGCTGGAAGAGGAATGACGCTGTGGAATAAAGCTGGTGTTGTACCTGCAGAGAAGTTGGAGCTCTTCTCGTATGAGAACAATTCTGTAAGAATCACGTATTTTCTTGTCCCCTTGTTAGGAGTTAGCTCTATTACTTGTCTCTCATGTGGCCTTCACACATTATGATTCAGTATGCAAGGATTGTTCGAGAGGCTCTCTGTGAATTGGAGCTTCCTTATGTCCTCCAGAACGTGGGAGAGGGATCGTCCAAGATGGATGCGCTCCTAAGGATTTCGGGTTCTAAACAGGTAAGGCTAGCCATATGCCGCGTCATGAGAAGCAGTAACTGATTATTTTCATGATAGGATCTGAAAAAGGATAACCTCTAACACTGGAGTAATCTTGTTGCAGGTGCCGTATCTGATTGATCTTAACACCGGATTCCAATCGGGGGACTACAAGAAGATACTGTCCTACTTATTCCAGCAATACTCGATTAGTAGTTAGTCCCTGTATCTCAACCAACACACCCCAGTCTCGGAAGTCTGTTGCCCAAAACATCGGCAACTCAACTTTACATGTACCGTGCCGGTGATCTGCTTCTGAAACTTCAGCGGTTTGGGTTCTTGCCAGGCAGAACTCACCTGCTATTTGTTTGGCATCTTTCATGCAAAGGGGTGGCAGAAGAAATGTGGTCAAATCTCTGAGGGCTGGAAACTTTCCGACTCGGCCCCCGCGTCGCCCCCCGCTCGGGCGGCTCGGGTGGCGAGCAAACCCTAGCCTCCGCCACCCCGCTCCCTCCTCCTCCCACCCTCGCCGTCGCCGGAGGGGCTCGCCGGAAGCCCGTGCGGCCCCTGGGATGGCGGCGGCGGGGCCTTTTTTTCCCCAGGGACCGCTACGTGCTCCGGATCTGGGCGGGAGTGGTGCACGGCGGCGGCCTGCGGATGCGGCAGCACGCGGGGATGGCGTCCCGCCGGACCGGCGGTGGGTCACGCACGCGTGTTTGGTTAGGCGGCCATGGTGGCGCGATTTCGTGGATCTCGCGCGGCGACGTTCCGCGTCAGCGCGCTGGCCTGACGTGCGGCGGCGGCGGTCGGCGTCTGCACGCGGCGGCTGGGCGAGTGGCGGCGGTTGGTGGGCCGGCTCGGAGGGCCTGTGTCGGCCGGTCTGGGCGGCGGACCCGATGACATCGGCGGCTGCGCGCGGGCCATGGCGGTCGGGCCAGCGTGGTGCGTGGTGGCCGCTCGGAGGTGGCCCGGAGCAGAGGCGGCGGCGCGCGAGCCCGGCGACGGCCGCGCGCAGACGAGGAGGCGGCGCACGGGTCAGGCGAGACGCCGCAGCGGGAGGGCTCTCTGCTTCGCTCGTTCGGGAGGTGGGCAAGCACCGGCGAAAGCCATGTCGGATCTGCCGGCAAGATGATGGCGACGCTCTCGGGCGCGGTTTACCTCCTTGGAGGCGTTGTCATGGTGTCTTCCCACTCCGGCCAGCTACAGGGGTGCGTCGGCTACGCCGTGGTGGTGTGGCCGGCGGCAGTTTGCTTCGGTGATTGCCGGTGATGCCATGGTGGTTTCATTGGCAGCAACCAAGCAGGGGTGCCAGTGGCGCCATGGTGGCGCGGCTGGAGGCGCCTGGCTGCTTCATGTGCTGCTGGTCATTGAACTTGTGGCAACGGCCGCAAAAGGAATGCTCGCGTGTTGGCGAAGAAGTTGTTTCCGTTGAAGCTGTCGATGTCACAATCCGAAGTCCAACAAAGTGAGGAGAACACAGGCTCAGGTTAGGCTCAGGTTGATGTCCCAATCCGATCCGGTAGAGTTTTTTTACTGAGGCTTGTATCAATGTCCCAATCCAACCAACCAAAGTTGAGAGAGTCCAGTTGATGTCCCAATCCAACCGGCTATTGTGTGCTTGAGTTGAGTTGGTGCAGTACGATGCGAGTTGATGTTCCAATCCAACCGGCTGATGTTGTAGTGCTAGGTGTTGTAATTGTAGTTGTATGGTTTTTGGGTCCGATTTATAGGATCAATTCTTTTACGTGACCTTTAAAAAAAAATCTTTCATGCCAAGGCTATCCAGACTACTAGCCCAATATGTCGGGCATGGTTTTGGATTGTACATACATACTCGGATACTATACTCGCTTTCACATGATGCTCGCTACATTTCTCTCTAGCTGAAACCTGAAAAAGATATTGTTTGCAAGGTGACCTTCCCTCCGCAAAAACTTTTCATCTATCACATCAAAAAGATCTTACTATGTAGGAGTATTAAATAAAATATGTTTATAAAATTTTGCACAGATGGTTGTAATTCGCGAGACAAATTTAATGAGCCTACTTAATCCATGATTTGCAATAGTGATGCTACAGTAAATATACATTAATTACCTTCGTTAGATGCATCTCGCGGTTTACAGGAAAAATATAATTAGTTTTATTATTAATCTAGTTTACTTAAGATTTTTTTATGTGACGTGACGTGACGTGAAAGATCGAGCAACGGATCGTGCAACGTGATCAGTGATCACCTTTGCAGGCGCGGCGGCGCACCCGTGAGCCCCTCCTGTCATCTCGTAGAAAAAAAAAGGAGAGCCAGCCGGACGCAGGGAGGGAGCAGTTCGACGTCACGACGCTGCCGAGTTAACGCATCGCCGGATCGCTTTGCTTAGTTTATACACCTGCGAGCCTGCGACTTCTCGGGCCGCGTGACGGAGTGGCGACTCGCCCGGGGGGGTTTTGCGTCTCCTCACGAGCCATCCGTCACCTCCTACCTCGCGGAAGCATCTTCCCCAGCCTCGTTCTTGGTTCCGGGAATCGAAGGCAGGAAGGAGGAGCCATGAGCAACGAGTTGTGAGTGTCCGTCCCCCTTCGTTTCCTCCCCTCCCTCCCCTCCCCCCCCCCCCCCCCCCCCCCCCCTCCATCCCCCGCTCCAATGTGCTGATGAAGTTCCCCCTTCAATTTGGTTGGCAGCGATTACCTGTTCAAGCTTCTCCTGATCGGCGACTCCTCCGTCGGCAAGTCCTGCTTCCTCCTCCGGTTCGCGGTGAGTAGGCGACCAACGCGTGTCGTGGGTTTTCTGCACATTAGGCCAGATACGGCGGTCGCTTACCCCTTGTGTGATCATCCAGGACGACTCCTACGTCGACAGCTACATCAGCACCATCGGTGTTGACTTTGTGAGTGGGCTGGGTCTCCTCTTGGAATCCTCCTGATTTTTTCAGGGGGGCTGCTTTTCCTGCATTTTGGCTGGTCGATCTACTGACCATCCTTTTCCCCTTGTTCTGTTTGGGCAGAAAATTCGCACCATTGAGATGGATGGGAAGACCATAAAGCTGCAGATTGTAAGTTCACCATTTTCTCATGTACACTTATGGAAAAGAATTTGTGCAATGTAACATATCATATTACTTGTTCACAATGTTTGGATACCACTATACCAGACTACCAGAGAAGCCTGGCACTGAAAAACTGGACAGCAATCCGCTTTTACCATACAGTTCCCCTTTTCTGTTTGAGGCAGCCAATTCACGGTTTGGTTAAAACACACAATGACCTGGCCGTAGGGACATAACTGAACAATATATGAAAATGCGTAAGACCATTTACATCAATGTGAAAATATACTCTTCCCTGTTTTCGTGCCAAACTTCGAACAAGCAAGGATCTAAGTCTGTTTTGAACGAAAACGGCAGTCACCATAGATTCACCTTAGCTTGTATTCTTCCATTTTTCACCTTAGCTTCTATTCTTCTATTTTCAAATGTATAGCGCAAAGCAGTGACTGTAATGCCCGATTTGGCCTGATACTAGCGACACCTGATGGATGCTGCATGTTTAACAGTGGGACACAGCGGGGCAGGAACGATTCAGAACAATCACAAGTAGCTACTACCGTGGAGCTCATGGGATAATTGTAAGCAAGATCTCTCAGACTGCGAACAAATTATCATTTGGATGTGCATTCCGCTCAATTGTACATTTTCTGCTTGGGTACCCCCAGATCGTTTACGACATCACGGACATTGAGAGCTTCAACAATGTGAAGCAGTGGCTGAGCGAGATTGACAGATACGCCAACGACAGTGTATGCAAGCTTCTCGTTGGCAACAAGTGCGATCTGGCTGAGAGTAGGGCTGTTGAAACTGCAGTAGCACAGGTCCAACTTTCAATTAACCTACATGCTTCCAGATGATTATCGATGTAATCATCGGTAGTTTATCGAATGTTCGTTCACCGCTGTGCAGGCTTATGCTGATGAGATAGGCATTCCATTCCTGGAAACAAGTGCTAAGGAATCCATCAACGTGGAGGAAGCTTTCTTGGCAATGTCTGCAGCGATCAAGAAAAGGTATGCCAGAGAAGTTCCTGATTTTTTTCTTCTTCTGAAAAGGGTTCTTCTAACGGAATTTGGGCGTCTGATGTGCAGCAAAGTTGGGAGTCAGGCAGCCCTGGAGAGGAAGCCCTCCAATCTAGTTCAGATGAAAGGCCAGCCACTTCAGCAGCAGCAACAGCAGCAGAAGAGCAGATGCTGTTCGACGTGAAGGCATAACGACCGTCTTGGTGTCTTTCAGGAATCAGGAAGGTGGTATATCTGCTATATGTGTTTGTCTGCCTGATCTTTTGTCATCAGACACGTATACAGTTGCAAAAATGTACTAGCAAGAAACTCGAGTATTTAGGTGCTGCAAACATCTAATGTAATCTGTGTCAGAACTCTGAGTGCCAAAATTTGATATTGCATCCGAAGAGTTCTACCATGTTAAACATAGCGATGCATCAAGTCTTCAAAGTAATTTTTTTTTACATACGCGGAACCTGCACAGATACAAACACTGGTTTCCCCAAAAACCATAGATATGAACGATCTGAGGTCCCAGTATGATAGCCTGGTTGAACTGGAAACAGCGTTGCTGAGATGACTTGATCACTTGATAGGACAGCAACTTTGCCTATAAATAGCAGTTACTCTCCATGGTTAGCTGGAATGGTGCTTGCGGTATCATCACGGTGTCGCTGAAATTCAGAATCCCATTCTGCTCAATTATCTACAGGCACAAGATCAAGCCAGTGAGGTATGTGCTGATATCTCCCAAGACACCTTCCCCATAGAAAATCTCTCTGAATACAACATCGAGTTAAAGAGCCTTTGAAGACTAGATCACTAAAAAGAAAAAGATATACACTCCCTTAAAGTATGTTTGGACTTGTGTATAGATGTAGGGGCATGCAGGGAAGTTTTGAACTTAGTCCATCCCTAACTCCTAACACAATATTTCAAACTGTGTGCTTTTTTATGTTAAAAGATAGGAAATACAGATTAAGTACCCTGTCTTGAAGTATGTCATTGGCAGCCTGCAATATGCCTTCCTGCAAAATATAAACACAAGGAAGGGAATAATAGCCATGTTAGTCTCTTCTCTGTATGTAAATCTCGGTTCGATGCATGAACAGAGTGACAGATGCTGAACCAACCTTGTTCCGGAGCATCTCAATCTCCCTAGACATGATCTGCATCTGTTTGACATAAAAGATTCGCATATCAAAACTTGCAGGTGCCATCTATTTTTTAAAAGATTCCACCTGTATCGGGAAGAGCATGAACCTTACCTTCTGGGAGCGAATGTTATGTACCCACATTTCAAGATTATTTTCAAGGGCTTGGAGCTCACCAAGATTCATGTGGTTTATATCTTTCTCTCCATGAATGTACCTGCATGGATGTGCACCTTTCTCATCAGTCCCTTACTCTATACTATACCTGGTTACCAAACACTAGAAAATGCCACGATTTGTGCATTCTTGGTAGTACAACATGACCCTCAGTTCATACCAGTAAGTTGTTCGACCATAATATAACCATGAAGCTGCATCCTCTCTAAAAATTACACTACTATATAGCGATATGTTTTTTCTATGAGTTTTAGAAAAGAAAAGAAACACAAAGATAATGAAAGAAACATCTTTCTAGCTAATTATAAAGTTACAACTGCTCTCCTGAATACACCTATATGAAAGATGACATGCACCATGTGTTACTCTTGTACCATCCTTGTGGAAACACAGAAATGCTTGTGTGTTTGATGGGGTGTCCCCAAATCTACAGCAAGCACTCCATGCTTACAAGGATGAGTTTCAGCTTTGGCAATTTTCTGGGGCTAAGGGGCTTGCTGCCTTAGTTTCAGGGAGGGCACTAGCTCAGGACTTAGCTTAGTGCTTTGGCGGTCAGGCCCTATTCCTTTGTCCTGTAATAGTTTACTTTTGAAATTCCTACAGCCCGTACTCTGGTTCAAGGTGCAGCGCTGTAATTTGTAATTGGACCAAACTCTCACTCTCTTAATACAAAGATACGCAACTCTCCTGCATGTTCGAGAAAAAATATTTCTTTTCTGATTTGCATGTTTTACACTTTATTATTTGCAAAAGCACGTGCATGCAGGATAATCAAATTCATGATCTACTCTAAGAAAATAACTTTGTGACTTGTTCATGTAGAGTCCATTACGTTTTTTAGTGCATACATGTAATGCAGCTACTTTACCTTAAGCCCTTTTGAAAGAAGTCAATTTCACGCGTCAACGCTAATACCTCTTGTTGTATTGCCTGCATAAACAAGAGACTATCAGCATACAGTGCCATAGTTAATGCTAACATTCCTCTTCAATCAGTATGAAGTAAATCAAAATAGGTTTCCATAGAAATAATAATGCCTTATGAAGTTCTGTTAGCATCACTGATAAACAAAAGCCAAGAACAGGTGCTCTAAGCAAAAGTTTCCTTGTTAATCATGCACTCAAAGTTTCATAGAAATTCACCATTTCTAAGCATAGGTTTATTCTGTTGATTGTTTTAATTGCAGAGTCGCGTCACTTGATGCATACTGTCAGTCCCTGACCTGAGTTTTGTTCTGTTCACTACTTTCACCACGCATTTCTGAATAGGTTCTTCTGTACCTCTCGATCAAGCCTTGCATGTTCCTAATATCAAAAGAAATTCAAAGAAATGAAAAATGATCACTTTGCACAGAAAAGTTTGAATTAGTAAACAAGAAAGATATACAAACCCATTGGTAGCTAAGTCATAAATCTTTCCATGAGGGGAGACCACAATGACACCAATATCAGCATCACATAAAACAGACAACTCCTTAGCTTTCTTGAGCAGGCCCATTCGCCGCTTGCAGAAGGTGACCTGCCGGTGCACCGGGTTTTCTATCCTCCTCATCTGGACCTTACCACGGGCCATCACTGATTGAGCCCTTTTTCTTGTTTGTGCACACAACCTCCCACTAGTTTGGACTAGCTTCTGAGACTGTTGACGGATTTGATCTCCCTCTTGCACTTGAGGCAAATGGCAGCTTGGATCCGCGATGGAAGTGAGCATTTTATTGTGGCTCCTGAGGACAAGGAATAATTGGTAGGCCAGTCCTTCCACTTTGCAAAAGTCTACATACAGAGATCAAAACTGCTACCCTTGTATAAATTTCTACAGTCTTCGTTGTTGTTCTCAAGACCAAGTTGACTCTGAAATATCCTAGTTGCATAAAATTGCTGTTTTCAAAAAGGAGCAAAAGAAATATATTAGACATTGTCCACTGAGCACCTGAACCAAAAATATTGTTTCCATAAAAGCAATAGAGTCTGACACTGACGCATGAATCCTGCTTGTAGGGAAGAAGCCAAAACCACTGGTAAAAACGTTCTGTCCTTCAAATGTCAGACCCCAAGTTAAATCTTGTTTCATGATGACTCCCAACTGCCTTAGGAGTCACACAGACTGTAGTTATAATAGCTTGCTAGTAAAAGGGCTTAGGTAAATACTAACAGGTTCTAAATTATTTTCTAAGTAAATAAATAACTCATGTAGTTTGTGCTGCCCCAACCTAAACAATCAAGTTGTCTATGATCATAATGAATATTTAGTGAGGAATATGTCCCATGTAAAGGCATTTACACTTTGTATTGTTAAGAATTTGTTCTATTTTGAAAGGTCAGACTAAAATTTTAAAATCTACACCTACCTTTGTTCTAAGCGCATATTCTCTATGCCGCCATCTGATTCAAATTATAGGAAACAATAAAGCTATGCTGTATGCTCTAAAGTCTAAACTTATTTCTGTAAAGTACAAAAGAAAAGAAAAGTGTGCACACTTCTTAGCTGTTAAGGCTCCACTATACATTATACCACAGTTCTGATTTCACAAAGACTATTTGTTTGTAAACTTGTTCTCCAGACCTCTCCCTTCAATATAAATTCTAACACTAACCAAAAGTCTCAAATGGAGCTGCCAGCGGCACAATCTGTTCTTTTGGCATACCCACTTGGAAACCAAACTGCTGGTTGGCGCTACAATGTTTTTTTTAATCGAGAGTGCAATAGCTCACTCAACAGATCCAGAACCTGTCATTTCCACACTCCCAAATAGGCAAGTACTAAAAGAATAAAGCAACACCCAGTACACAGCAAAGCATGCATTGGACCACTCGTTTTCTTGCTAGTAAGAAGCTTTCGGCAGGAATACACATAATCAATTTGTGCATGCACAGCTGAAACAAATCTTAACTGACCAAAGTACTAAACTAAAGAAAAACCATATACCATGTGGACCATGATTGCAGTTTACCAGGACCACCCCTTTAATGAATCCTTTAATATTGCTTTAGATCCCCTTACAAACCAGTTATCTTCAAGTATAGTGGAAGTTGAGGTGATCAATCACAGTAGCTAGGCACAGCTATGCAATCATATCAATCATTCAGCAAATCCTGGGAACTCCAAAGAAACCTTAGAATCAAACTTGAGTTAAAAGACGCCACATAGATTTGAGCATTTCAAAATGCAGCTGTGTTACTTTATTATCAACCTTTTATGTTGGTTTTATAGCCTTTTATTTTGATTGGCTATGTTGATTTTGAAACATGTATTGCTTACCCATAAAAGGTACATCTTATATGCGAATGCTTGGCTTAGCAAGGAAGATTTCCTTTGGAGAGTTCTATCCATCCAGTTCCTTTGGAGCATTCACCGTTGCTAAGCCAAACATGCGCATATATGATGTGCCTTTTATTAACATCCACAACGAGTGTTTCACCGGTGTTTCATCTTCCAGCCATGTTATTAACATTGTGGATGATGTTGAGAGAAAACAATACCATTCAAATGGGCTAGGTACTCCATCAATAGATATAGGCCAAAATTCTAAAATTTTGACCTGTAATACATGCAAGAGTAAACATAAACATGTGAAAATTAGGGCATTAGATTTGTATTGAAATATACCTTCACAGACATATTTCTTGCTTTTTACTAATATATTTTATCTAAAAAATAGGAAAAGCCGACCTATATAACTATATTTAGTGACAAAGGGCTTATTACTTAAAATCTGTGTCCCTGGTCCTTATGAACATGGTTGTTGGACTCAGTTTTGAAAAACAAGGAGTATAATTAAGAAATGCAATAATCATAGGGGACAGAAAAATTTCAGAAATAAATGAGATTCGTAAAGTAGAATAAAGATGCAACATATATGCATGAAAATGAAGGAACAGTACTGTAACAAGCCTGTCCAAATGATGTTTTAGATGATATGCACAGTGTTATGGGCGTGGTTCAAGAGTTTGCTACTTAATCAGTAGGGATTATGTTTTGACAGGGAGCCATGGCTCACCCTGGCCTCAACAACTAAGCTCCGCCCCTGCACATGTAAACAACTAGATAGACCAAGCAGACATGCTGATGATAGATAAGGTAAAACAATATATAATGTAACGGAGAAACTTTGTGCGCATCCTTCAGATAGTTTGTTTACTTCAGTGATCGACTGGGAGCAAGTGGAAAGCAGCACACCAACAAAAGGAACAGAAAGAATAAAAACTACCGGGACAAAAGTACAATACAAAGGCAAAGCTGGTGTTCTTATTTCATTTCCATATCTTTTGCAAGTCTAACCAATATTGTTTAGGTAATACCATACACTGATGAAGCATAAACCTATGTTGCAAGATGTCACTATACCAATGCTCTCTCGGACTCTTAACTCAACAAACCAGTTGAGCAAAACTTCAGTTCTTCGCAAGCTTTAAGTAAGAAACGTGCCTACAAGTCAGATTTCCTTCTCTTCGTTCCAAGTAACGTATGAAAGGTGTTAGAACCAAATAAACGGTGCAAAATCTAGCCAAAAAGAATGCGTGAATGAGAAACCCAAGTGAAATATATGTCAGACACATAATGTTTATCCTCACTATAAATCAAGAATCACAGTAATATGCTAACTCTGAACCATAGTGCGGGTAGCCAGGAATTGGTAAAAAAAATTCTGGTCCACTGGATGATCTAATATGTAAATCTGAACTAGATTTCCATATATGTAGTTTCTGATAGAGAAAAACTGAATAAAAACAGCAGGCATCTAGAAACTACAAGAATAATTTTATATAGAACATGTTCTTTTGCGAAAGCTATTGGTGCTCAGTTGCTCACCAACAAACAAAACTCCAAGTTGATGGTGTGCATCTGCCATACATTTTAATTAGAAGATATTTTATACAGAAAATGGAAGTGGCAGCTATAATATAAGACCACGTAAAAGCTTCAGGAAATTAACACAGGAAACTCTAGCACTTCCAAGATGCTAAAGTTGCCACGCAACAAACACTAGCCATTATATAGCTTTTATTTTACATGGGAATAATAACGGTGCCTTTTTACTATTCCCTCAAAAAAGATCATGCTTTGAAGTAGATATGATCAAACTCCTAAATTTATGCTGCTGATATTTAGATTGGTGATACAAAAATGATATGCAGATTTGTCTTTTTTTTTCATATATTACATTCAACTAGGTTTTAAAATTCATCATGCAGGACAGAGTGGTCAAAGGTGTCCTCTGTAACTGTGTTGACGTCCAAAACATCACTTACTACTGTCAAATATATGTGTTAGAATTGTGTTGATGTCAAAATTAATAAACTTTTGTGACTGCAGAAGCATCTTCTCTAGGTGGTGATATCCACGACTAAAGCTAAGAGCTAAGATTCCCTTGATCTACAAGCCTGATTTCTTTAGTAACAACAAGGTACAATGACTTCATAGATGGATAATCATTCCAGACATGTTTAAGCAGTTACTTTTCTGATAAGCTCAATGACTAGTGGAAAGCGAACGACAGCATAAACAACTTCACCATAACACTTCACTATGAGATCCCACCTTTCCATGACTGTAAGTAACTATTGGGACACATGGAAGGAAAATGAGGAAAGATGGAAGCAACATTTGACTACATCAGGCTCAGCATAGTCGCATGCAATCCTATTTGATCTTCTATCACTCTTTTTACAAATAATATTTTAAAATATTGATTGCAATGATCATATTGTTTTGTCCATACACATGAAATTAGGCATTCCGAACGACTTATTCCTCTAATATTTCCAGTACAACAACTACTCAATCTAAAAAGACCTTCGCTGAAAAGGGCCCATTTACACATCTGTCGGAAGAAATGGGTAATCAGTATATCCAATAACAGGATCAGGGATGTAAAATGTCTCCCTGTTGTACTTGTTAAGAGGAGCATCTATTTCAAACCTTCGAGGCAAGTCAGGATTAGACAAAAATATGCGCCCATATGCAACCAAATCAGCATACCCAGTGGTGATTGCATTATTTCCGTCCTCCCTATTGTAGCCTCCAGCAACAATAAATGTTCCCTTGAAAGCATCCCTCATTGGACGAAGACTGTAGGGTGTTTCAAATTTTTCACCAAGTTTTACCATCCGTGGCTCCACCACATGGCAATACAGGATTCCAAATTTATTCAGTGCATTTGCCATATACAAGCCTAGAGCTTCTGGGTTTGAGTCTGGTGCTTCTGAATAACTGGCAAAAGGTGACAGCCTTATCCCAACTTTGTCAGCTCCAATTTCATCAACTACAGCTTGAACTACTTCTAATGCAAACTGGCAGCGGTTCTCTAAGCTGCCACCATATTTGTCTGTGCGATCATTGACCTGGTCCTTTAAAAACTGATCAATCAAGTAACCGTGAGCTCCATGTATTTCAACACCATCAAATCCTACACACCACAGAGAGTTAAATAGTAGATTGCCCTTTTATTCAGGTATCAGCTAGGATTGCAGTAAACTACTGGATAGTTGTTGAACACTTAAGACATAATCCATATGAACATTTATATGTTAATTTCAACCGACCCTAATTCAATTGATAAATAAGTCAAACTAAAGTAAATTGACATTTGCATATGCTTTGTAGGCTAACTTTAAACTGTGACAAGGAACTTACCAGCTTCAATCGCATTTCTAGCAGCAACCCTGAAATCACTTATGATCGAAGGAATTTCATCAGTCTCTAATCGTCTAGGAGGTGTGAAAGTAGCCACATCTACACCATTGGCTCTCACTTGAGGTTTTAGTGGCTTATCAGTGCTTGAAATTGGAGCCTGCCCATTAGGTTGAAAAGCTGCATTGGAGCATTTAACGTTTGTTGGTATAACACCATATTTTATTTAAAAAACAGCAGTAGAAATATAGTATGATTGTGCCAGTATCATCATTTATGACAAGGATAACAAGTCTTCATGGACCAGTCTGCTGATATCATTGTTTATGACAAGGATAACTAATGCTGTTATGAAGTCTTTATGAATAATTGTGAAGCTATTTTTCTTGCAATTTAGCTACACTACTATTAAATTTGGCTGCACGAACAAGTTTGTATTAGAGGTTGCAAACTCACTGGAATTAGAAACTCTTCCTACGTGCCAAATCTGACAGAAAAATATCCCTCCTTTCTCATGAACCCCATGTACGATTGGCTTCCATGCTTCCAGTTGCTCGTTTGTCCAAATGCCAGGAGTATCTTTGTACCTTGTATGCAAACAGAACACATATCTTCTTTAGAAATCGCTAAACTGTGAAAAAGAAACTTAACATGTCTACATAGACTTTAAGAAGCAGCAGCCTAAGGATCTTGGTGACGTACCCTTGAGCAGTGTCTGACACTCCAGTGGCCTCAGCAATCAAAAGGCCTCCTTTAGTCGTCCTCTGTTGATAATACAGTACGGCATGAGGCTGAGGAACATTGCCATAGGACCGCTGCCTTGTCAGTGGTGCGAGAACCACCCTAGAAACAAAGAAAAAGGGGAATTCATAGCACCAAATGGATCTTTGAAAATTGCTGATACGCACGTCACACTTCAGATTCATTGGACCTTTTCTCAAAAGAAATAAGAATAAGGTGGACTCGGTTTGTTACAAAATAGCTTTATTTTCCGAAGCGATTCAACATGATATGGCACACATTCAGGACCCATATCGATTCTGCTGCGACTGGAAATCATCCCCGCCCTCAACTTGCAAAAACATGGTTGGATTGGGGAACCTACTCTCCCGACGAACAGCAGACGGCATCCAATGCAATCCAAATAATAAAATCGAAGAAAATCACAACATACACGGGAGAACTACGATCTTGTGCCGGCCCATGGCTTGTCATCTTCCTTGTTAGGGAAAAGCAGCGCCTACGCCGCTACCTAGTTTCGCCCGCTTTGACACCCACATGACACCCCCAGTTACGCAACTCGCATGTACAGAGGATTCCCAACGAATCAGTTCTTGGGGGGAGCTAATCGCCCACAGTTTGATGATTGGGTGGATTAGGAAATTGGGATTGGTCCAACCAAAGAAGAGGGCGTACCTGTGGGAAAGGTCAAATTTCCCCATCTTGTAGGGGGTGAGGAGGGGGATAGCGTTGGCGCCGCCGCTGCTCATCGTCCCTCCCTCCTGCGTCGTCGTCGTCCTCTTCCCACAACCCCACTTTGCCTTGGCACCGCCCTTTATGCTGGCAAGTTGGTCGTGATGAATGGTGACTGGTAAGCAGAGCGGAGATGGTGCCGCTCTTAACACTTCGAGAAAGCAATTGATTGGTGGAAGGTGTCAAGGTGATTCAATGAACCTGGCGCATTCCCCGACTCTTGACCCAAGCAGGCGAGGAGCCAAGGACGGCAGGCAACAACCGCGGTGAGGTCACTGATGATGCGGACAGGCGATGCACAGGAGGCAACAATTGCGAGCTCTGCAGTTCACTTCCGTACTGATTACTGAATACAGACGCTTTCTGACGGGCAGCTAACAGCCACAGCCAAGACCATCATAAGCTGTCCGGGAAAATTGGCCTGACCTGGCCCAACTGTAGTTTGGAGCAAGCTTGCGCTGTTGGGCAGCACAAACTGAACCAGCCTTTGGCCTGAATTTCCAATCCATCTTTCGAAAAAGGATGAAGTCTTCCCTTTTCTATAAACTCTAAGGCCTCCTCCAAACTTACGAGCTACTACCCAGCTTTAAGCACTCTAGAAGATAATTTTTCTAATAATATAGCTCTTAGCACATAGCTCACAATATGAGTGATCCCACACATTATCCCCTTGCAATCTCAAAATTCGTACATGACACTATCTTTTGAACAATAGATAGCTCTTCACTTTTTTTTAAAAATAAACTAGCTAAGAGTCACTCTTTGGAAGGATGAAGTTTCTTTTTTAATGCTTTGGATTAGAGACATAAGCCTATGAAAAGGAGGGATTATTTTGATGTAAATTCCGGTATTTTTTTTAAACAAAGGTAGGAGCTCTACCGCTCAATTAAGATAAAAAAAATTATTTACAAGAAAAGAAATGTTAGACCAACGAGAAGTCAAAAGATTCCAGGGGGCTAACCAACCCACGCGACGCGATTGAGCACAAGCACGACACACTGCCATACTGCCATAAGTCATCGTTGCCGAGCATGGAAGTAAAGCCGACAGCAGCTCCGACTTCACACGGCAGACCATGCACGAACCACACACCAACGGTTCCGAAGCAAACGGCCCCAACCAGTTATCGTTGCCAAGCTCAACCTCTCGAAGAGCATCTCCAACTTCTGATCATGAACCCACGTCTCGCCCCAGCGGATGTAGACCCCCAGGCAAAATCCCAGATTACAGTAGAAAGGGAGGGTCGCTGCGTGTCAGCGTTGCCGAGCCACATTTCTAACGCAGCAGCTCCGACTTCGTATTGCAAAACCCGCCATCCGTATGTCGACCACAATCTAGTTCGAATGAAAAGGCCAGCCAATCCGTCAGCAGCCGCAGAAGAGCAGACGTTATACGACATGAAGTCAGAACTATGTCTCTGTGTTTCAGGTACGAATCAGGAAGACGGTGCATCCGCTTGGTTTTTTTTTTCTTCGCATTGTCAAACACTTCAGTGACTGCAAAGTATATTTAGTTGGATCATTTTGTGCTGGAACTAAACATCTGTCGAAACTGAATCATAACTCCAGGTGCCAAATCTCCATATTGCTTTCATTAAGTTATACCATATCGAATTCAGAGTTCAGACATGTACTCCCTCCGTATTAAAATATTTGTCGCCGTTGATTTTTTCTTACAATTTTGATCATTCGTCTTATTCAAAAATTTATTGCAAACATATAAAAAATTAAATTATACTTAAAATACCTATAATAATAAAGCATATCACAAACAAAGTAAATGATATTTACATATTTTTTTGAATAAGACGAATGGTCAAAGTTATAAAAAAAAGTCAACGGCGATAAATATTTCGATACGGAGGTAGTATGTATCAATTCTTAAAAGGCAGTTTCTTTATACATGCAAAACCTTTCCAGATGCAAATGCTGATTTGATTTCCACAACTCGAAGTGAAAGATACAAAGCTCCTCCTAGGAGGTTCCCGGCATGGTAAGCCTAAACGGAGCTTGCAAAAGAACCGACGAGGAAACTTGACAATACTGATATCCAGGCTTACAAATAGCCGTTACTTCCCCTGTTCAGCTGAAATGGCACCTGTGGTACCATCACTGATCCACTGGCGTTCAGAATCCCGTTCTGCTCAGATATCTGTAAGCGAAAGATAAGACGGTGAGTACTGTGTTCTGGCATCTCCCAAGATGCTTTCTTGTCAAAAATATTTCTGAATAACATTTTAGGTCGAGAGGGGCTTTGAAGATAAGAAAGATAGATTGGTCCTAGTGCAAGGCAGCAGATATACCGACTGCGCTTTGTACAACTTTAACAATGTTAGCTCACTAACTCCTCTGGTTGATCCCTAAATCCGTACACATCCTTGAAGTTTATTTTTTTATGCTGGAACATTAGGCTTGAGAAGTACCCTCTCTTGGAGTATATCATTAGTAGCCTGCAGTATGCCTTCCTGAAAAACATTGGTGAAGGGAACCACAATGCTTGTCTCTTGTATATGTAAGCTCGAGTTTGTTACAGGAACTAAAGATGAACATGCTGACCCAACCTTGTTCCTGAGCATCTCAATCTCCACAGACATGATCTGCATCTGTTAACCACATACATGCAGTGTATTACAACTTTGCAAATACCTCCTCCAGAAAATTTCCATCTGTATTTGAAAAGAACATGAACCTTACCTTTTGGGAACGAATGTTTTGCACCCATATTTCAAGGTTACTTTCGAGGGAGTGGAGCTCATCAAGACTCATGTGGTTTATATCACCCTCACCATACATGTACCTGCGTTGATGTTCCCAACTTTGCTCGTCAATTTCTCATATCGAACAATTGTTTACCAAACCCTAAAAACTATGCATTTTCTAGAAAAAACTTTACGGATTCTTGGCATTTAATGCATCCTATTAGATCCTATTATTGTGTTGCAGGCACATTATCTTAATTTCAGCTTCCTTTTATAATGTTACATTAACTATCATTGTTTTCAAGAGCAACAAAAAATGCAGGATCATTTGTTTTACTTTTTACTCTTACAAGTCTGTTATTGCTCTTACAGAGACAGAATCCTTCATGTTAACACAGCTCATTTACCTTAAGCCCTTTTCAAGTAATTCAATTTCACGTGTCAGTGTTAGTACTTCTTGAGGTATTGCCTGCAATAACAAAGAACATTACCATTTAGTACAGTAGTTAAACTCTGCATATTGTCTTTTACCAATATGTGTACTTCAGAATTGAAATAATCATGCCATATGAAACTTTGTTAGCACCACTGATTAAAGAGATGACAGATACATGCGTGCTCGGCAAAAGGTCCCTCACTAATCATGCCTACAAGGTTTCAGAGAAAGTCCTTCATATGCATAGCTCTGCAGTTTATTTCTAACTGGAGATCTACATAGCTTTATCTAGACTCTTAGTCTCTGACCTGAGGTTTCTTCTTTCTGTTACTTTCACCTTGCATTTCTCCGTAGGCAGTCCTGTACCTCTCAATCAAGACTTGCATGTTCCTAGTTACACAAATTTGAAATAAAGGGAAAGTGGAAACATACTAGCGTAACTATTGCGAAGATAAACATGAGAGGTAGAGAAAGAGATACTGACCCATTTGTGGCGAGCTCATACATCTTGCCATGAGGGGAGAACACAATAACACCGATATCAGCATCACAGAGAACAGATAACTCATTGGCCTTCTTGAGCAGGCCCATCCGCCGCTTGCAGAAGGTTACCTGCCTGTGCACCGGGTTCTCTACCTCCTCATCTGAACCTTACCTCGAGCCATCATTACTCAGATCAAGTGTTTTTTCTTGTTTTGTGCACACAACCTCCCACTAGTTTAGACTAGCTTCTGAGGTTGCTGCAGCTACTTATTTGATATTCCACTTGCACTTGGGATCAATGGCGACTTGGATCCACCATGGAAGCAAGCAATTTATAGGGGGCTCCTGAGGACAGGGAATAAGTTTTAGGCCAGTCCTTCCACATTGCAAAAGGCTGCATACAGGACCTGAACTATTTCCCCTGTATTCACTCATACACACTTACTGGAGATTGATGTTATAATCTGTTTCAGTGTTTCCTGCACAGTGCTGGATCTTGTTCTAGAGCTGAAGTTTTCTCGAATACGGTTCTAGAGCTCAACTTGCTATTACCCTTACATAAAACACTTTCTTGGAAAAAAGAAAGAAGCAAAGATACCATACATCTTGGACTAAGAATTTAAATCAGAATTGCCTTGACACTCTCACATGAACCCTGGTTGTAGGGACGAAGCAAAAATTACCATGCAGACTACTTCCAATTGTTAGATGTATATGTATTCTTGTATTTTCCCATTGTATAAGGGGTTTTGTGCATATTTTCTACTACCTGTATCTATAAAAATTTTATCACCATGATCCATACTCAGTTTGATATTTCTATTAGGGTCTTTCATGCCGATTCTGTTGGGGAGTTTTTATCTGGAGCTCTTCGTTAGTTTCTTTCTGAGCAAGGCACCCTTGGCCAATTCTCTTGTCCTGGTGCTCATGCTCAAAATGGTGTCGCTGATCGTAAGCATCGTCATTTACTTGAGACTGCTCGTGCTCTTATGATTGCCTCTTCTATTCCACCACATTTTTGGGCTGAAGCTGTTTCCACTGCCACTTATCTGATTAATATTCAGCCCTCATCCTCTCTTCATGGTGGGATCCCGTATGAGCGTCTCTGTGGCAAGCTGCCTGACTATTCTAGTCTTCGCCTCTTTGGGTGTGTGCGCTATGTGCTGCTTGCACCTCGTGAGCGCACTAAGCTGACCGCTCAATCTGTTGAGTGTGTTTTCCTGGGATATAGTGCTGAGCATAAGGGGTATCGTTGTTGGGATCCTGTTGGTCGTCGGATGAGGATTTCACAGGATGTTACTTTTGATAAGTCTGGTCCTTTCTATCCTCGTACTTCTCCTGATGCTCTGCATCTGTCATTGAGCCTCTTTCTTTCCTACTTTTTCCTAATACCCCCATTGCCCCTATGTTTCCTCCACACCGAGTGCCTTCTTCTGAGGCTCCTGTTGAGTTGCCTGTCGTCTCTTCACCTGTGGAGCCTTCTTCTATGGCCCCTTCACTTGTGGTCCCTTCTTTTTCGGAGGTTATTCCATAGGTTCCTATGGGTAATGTTTATGACAATAAACCTCCTGTCATATGTGTCTACACACGTACTCGGCGGGTTGTGAAGCCATCTTCTGATGAATCGTCTCCCCTTGATGAGCCCTATTCTGATGTGCCATCTACTCTTGATGAGCCTTTTCCTTCTGACGCACCTTCTCCTCTTGATGGGATAGCGTCTGATGCGTGTTCCCCACGATATGGTCTTCGTGATCGGCAGTCGATTCGGCCTCCCGATAGACTTGGTTTTGCTGGTGTTGTTCTTTCTGAGCCGACCTCTTACCGAGATGCCATTCATCATCAGGAATGGCAGCATGCTATGGTCGAGGAGATTGCTGCTCTTGAGTGTACTGGCACATGGGATCTTGTACATCTTCCTGCGCATATCCGTCCTATTACTTGTAAGTGGGTTTACAAGGTTAAGACTCGCTCTGATGGTTCTCTTGAGCGCTACAATGCTCATCTTGTCGCACATGATTTTCAGCAGGAGCATGGTCGGGACTATGATGAGACATTTGCACATGTGGCTCATATGACCATTGTTCGCACTCTTTTTTTTGTGGCTTCTGTTCGTGAGTGGTCTATATCTCTGCTTGATGTGAAGAATGCCTTTCTCAATGGTGAACTCCATGAGGAAGTGTATATGCAGCCAACACCTGGGTATTCGGTCCCTGAGGGTATGCTATATCGTCTTCGCCGCTCGCTTTATGGCCTCAAGCAAGCTCCTCGTGCTTGGTTCCAGCGTTTTGCTTCTGTAGTCACCGCTGCTGGTTTTTCTGCCAGTGCTCATGATCCTGCGCTCTTCGTTCACACTTCCTCTCGTGGTCGAACTCTTCTCCTTCTTTATGTTGATGACATGATCATCACCGGCGATGATTCTCAGTATATTGCCTTTGTAAAGGCACGTCTCAGTGAGCAGTTTCTTATGTCTCATCTAGGTCCTCTTCGTTACTTTCTTGGGATTGAGGTTTCTTCCACACCTCAGGGCTTCTATCTTTCCCAAGAAAAATACATTCAGGATCTTCTTGATCGTGCTTCTCTCATTGACCATCGTACTGTAGAGACCCCCATGGAACTTAATGTTCATCTTCGTGCTACTGATGGTGAGCATCTTTCAAATCCCACTCGTTATCGCCACATTGTTGGGAGCCTTGTATATCTTGGTGTTACTCGACCTGACATTTCATATTTTGTGCATATTCTTAGTCAGTTTGTTTCGGCTCCTACTCAGCTCCATTATAGTCATCTTCTTCGTGTTCTGCGATATCTTCGTGGAACTATATCTCGTCTTCTGTTCTTTCCTCGCTCGAGCTCCTTACAGCTCCAGGCTTATTCTGTTGCCACTTGGGCTAGTGATTCCTCTGATCGTCGATCGCTTTCTGCTTATTGTGTTTTTTTTGTGGTTCTCTCGTTGCTTGGAAGACTAAGAAGCAGATAGCAGTTTCTCGTTCGAGTGCAGAGGCTGAGTTACGGGCTATGGCTCTTGTGACAGCGGAGGTTACTTGGTTACGATGACTTCTTGCAGATTTTGGTGTTTTAGTTTGTGTCGGCTCCTCTTTTGTCTGACAGTACCGGAGCTATTAGTATTGCTCGTGATCCGGTGAAGCATGAGCTTACCAAGCACATCGGTGTTGATGCTTGTTACACACGAGCACAGGTACAGGATGGTGTTATTACTCTTCAGTATGTGCCTTCAGAGCTTCAGTTGGCAGACTTCTTCACTAAGGCACATATGCGAGTTCAGCACAGGTTCTATCTCTCCAAACTCAGTGTTCTGGATCCACCTTGAGTTTGAGGGGGGTGTTAGATGTATATGTATTCTTGTATTTCCCCATTGTATAAGGGGTTTTGTGCATATTTATTTGGGCCTAGATCCCCCATAATGAATACAAATGCCATTCATAACACAAATTTCATAAATCAAATTACAACTTTTGCTTGTTGATACATCTATTCTTGTATTTCCCCATTGTATAAGGGGTTTTGTGCATATTTATTTGGGTCTAGTGCCCCCATAATGAATACAAATGCTATTCGTAACACAAATTTTATAGATAAAATTTCAACTTTTGCTTGTTGATACATCTATTCTTGTATTTCCCCATTGTATAAGGGGTTTTGTGCATATTTATTTGGGTCTAGAGCCCCCATAATGAATACAAATGCTATTCGTAACACAAATTTTATAGATAAAATTTCAACTTTTGCTTGTTGACTCCCTGCTTCTTTAGGAGTCACAGTAAAAAAAACTCGACCCTTGGGGTGATGAGCTCCCCGCATTTCCTGTTAAATAGCACAGCGAGTGTCTTTTTTTTTTTACTCTGTGAGCACCAGCTTGCTGAACCTGGGGTTCGAGCGCTGGTGGGCTGGCTGCACACTGCGAGCCGCTGCCATCCCGAGCTATAGCTTGGTCTCAGGAGTCGCAGTACAGTAAGTATCCCAGAGCTAGATAGTCAACTTATTCATGATCATTACCAAAAAAATTAGCGAGGCATATGTCTCAAGCGAAGGAATTTATACGTGATGCTGTTAAGCATATGTTCTATTTTGAATGGTCAGACTAAAATCTTTAAATCTACAGGTCCTTTGTTCTTTCTCCTAGAATGTATTAATCCAATTAGAAGGGAGAGACGTCCCTCAATTTCGTAGAACGGAGGTGTCAGACCTGGGTTCTACAGCTCCTTTGTTCTAAGTCCATCTTCTCTATGACATCATCTGATTACACCAGCACAATTTCCTAAACAAAATATGAATGCAACAACTGTATATTCTACAATTCATTCTTATAAGCAAAGAGGGAAAAGCCGAAGACACACAGTACTGTACACATCTAAGCTGTTAGAGTCACTTCTACATATTCTAAAATTCTATCCACAGAACTAGTTGATTATAGACACGATTTTCGACCTCTGCCTTTTATACAAATACAACACTACTGGAAAGAGTCTTCAACGGTTCTGACATCAGCACCACCAGTTCTAAGCATCTTTTCCTTTGGAGGAATTAAAGTATCTGCTGTTGAGGAAATTTAGTTTCACTGGATGGCACTACAGTTTTATTCAATTTACAGCACCTGTATCAGTTCACTCAGTAGAGTTTTATTCAATTTACAAGAGCTGTACCAGTTCACTCAGTAGATCCAAAAACTGGCTTGTCATCACACCCAAATACTGTAAGTACTAAAACAATAAAGCAAGAAATAATAAGCATGCAAAACGCATAACACCACTATTTTAGGGCCACGTTTTTTTCCGCCAATAAGAAACTTGCAGTAGGCCTTTATTTAATACAGGACTCACGGCTCTACTCGATCCTGCCAGGAAAAAAAAAGAAACTTGAAGTAGGCAACTACTAGTATGAAACTACATGCAATCAGTTAAATTGTATATGCAAAACGGAAACAAGATCTTACCTTGAACAAATTACCAACAAAATAAAGCTAAATTATGCATTATGGACCACAGTTGCAGTTTACCAGGACCACCCCTTTGCAATAGCTTTAGGTCCAGATTCCCATCCAGTCATCTTCAAGTATTGTGGCAATCCAGGTGATCAATCATATTCTATAGGTTCAGCAATGCAATGCTATCAATAATTCAACAAATCCGGGAAAGACAAACAAAATCTTAGAATCAGCTACTTAAGGTGATACAAAAGAGGTGCATTTGAGATTTACAAAAAAAAAAAACCCAACAATGCAGGCGTCACCACCCTTTATTTCCTACTTTATGCCCATAAGAGGTAGATCTTAGGTGCACATGTTTAACTCAGCAAGGAAGGTTCCTTTTTAAGTATTCTGTCCATTTCAAATATTTAATTGATCCATTTTACTACGCTTTGTCTTGCCAAAATAATTTGGGTTTTTCTTATTTGGCCATTCTATTTCGTCTTCCAGTCCGGTTATTAATGATGTGAAAGATGTCAAAGGTTGAAACATAACATTTAACATGGCTGAGTGATTCCTGCATCATTAAATATTGATCAACCTTACCCTGTACTGGTTCCTAGCGAGTGCCTTCAGGCAGCTCGTGTTGTAACTTTTTGAGATTATCCTTCTTAATGCAAAGATACGTAGCTCTCCAGCGTATTCTCAAAAAAAAGATAAACATAAGGTATTAAAATTCAGAAATAGATATGTTTAATTGTAATGATGATCTAAGTTCTTGGTAAAATACTCAAAGATGATCTAAAATCTGTCCATTCAATTTGGAGAACAAAATGCAGCTTTTTTAGGGATAAAGACTCAGGAGGATCCTGTTTTTAAGTATTACATAAACATGCTTTCTAAATAATTTTAGATAACAAACCTCACCGCATCTTAATATTTCTAAATCCAAACAGTTCTCTCCACACCACTGCAGCTGACGATGCAAGAAAATGATTCAACTCCTGAACTCCTGGAGAAAGTTGGCGTGTGCCATGATACCACACTATGCACAATGGCATCACCAAAAGGTTTATTTAAAAGAAAAAGAATGCACAGACCATTTTTATTATTATAGAAAAAGATGAGAAATCAAAATTAGAAACCGAGGTAAGTAAATTTCATTACTTGATAACAAATTAAAATTGTACAAGGATATTTACAGTAGAGAAAAATCATATAGCCTGACATGTGTAAGCTGATAGGTATACAATTAAGTGGACCAAACTGGCATGTGGCTACTGGATAATCATAAGGTAAAGCAATTATATAGTGGAGAAACTTCTGTGTTCATTGTTCAGAATAAATAAAGTTAACTTCAGAGATATTTCTGAGATGAGTTTTTTTTCTCGAACGCGTAGGAGAGCTGCGCATCAATAAATTAAGAAGAAAGAGGGGTAAGACCCCTGGTGATACAGTTAGGGGCCAGTATCATGCCCTTACAGTAGGCGCCTATAGACTATTACAGTAGTGAGGCCTGACCAAACACTACACCACCCAAAGTTCCTGGGCGAGGAGGTGAGACACTTCTCGAGCCCTGGCAAAAGACCATTGATATAGCTCCTCTAAGACGACTGAAAGAACAAAAGAAACATTGGGTGTAACTCCGTCAAAAACACATTTCTGAGATGAGTAAAAGTAGCATGAAAAATAAAAGAAACAGATATAATAATTTCTACAAGGACAAAGCGGACAAATTCAAAGCTAATATCATTATGTATTTCCACATTTATTCAAGTTGGACCAATATTCTTTAGGCATTAGCATCCGCTGACGAAGCATAAACCCAAGTTTCTAGATACCAGTTGATGCAATATATAGTACTTTTCTCTCATGCGTATTTGAGAAAAAAATAATAATACTTTAAATTTTAATAATGCAGAAGAATGCATAAGTATCTCCCCTGTTTTTGAATATTTTTATTGTATCCTCCTTTTAATTTTTCGTATGCATAATCGTAATTTATGCATTTTCTCTTGTTGTTATTGAAGTTCAAAATGAAGGATCTGGACTAAACACCAGTGGGTCATTGCTAGGCAAATAACTTCAGTTTTTAGAGCAGTAAGTACACTAAATATCAATTATACATTTATACTTTACTAAAGTGATAGAAGGTTTAAAGCTTCCAAGGAAATAAACAAATGCTAAAAAATAACAGAGGATGAAAAAAGAATATATGGCCCTAGAAGTTGTTATAACCAAACTGAAAAGATAAAACAGAATCCTGAAATATAGAATAACAAGAATCTATGTAGTTTACATGTCCTCAATTGTTTGGGCCAATGCCCTATAGATACTAGAAATAACTTGGTAATTCATTACCCGTCTTAAGACAATCAGCACGACAATACTTTATGCCAAATTAAGCTAACTGAGTCAGGCTTCCTACCCCCTTTAAATAACAACACGAGGCAATCTGCTCAGTTCCTCATATGGAAGAAAATTGTAAAAACTAAAAAAAGGCTGGATCTCATAGATATAAGAATCCAACAAACTCAGTGAATTACAAATATATCCTGGTTTGTTGCATGGTCCAGTACATGTGTAGTCGCTGAAAGAGAAGAATTGGAGGAAAATAAGTACCTAACACAAAGCAGCTTTTTTTTGTCGTTCATCATAAAGAATGTCCATGATAAAAAGCTCACCTTCATCTGACGTTTACTTTGATACTAGGGGATATTGAAAAGCTCTTGTTCAAACATGATACTTTATCCCAAAAACTAACGTGGCAGACTGGCAGCTATTGGCATGGCCAAGAGAATTCTTTATTTGCCACTAAAAATTGTGGCTTCCTTCCTTGCTACTGAACAGAAAAAAAAACAGGAATTCCTTATTCACCATCGACTTTAACCTCGTTTTATAGTTCACCACTTTCTTCACCTTTGGTTTGTCATCCAAACCTTGCCTTAGACTGACGATGTCAGCTGGTATGGTTTGCAGGTGCAGCTGCTGAACAGAACAAACGTGCGACGGCGAGCGACACAGCCCACCAAGATGTCATGGCTCTCCTGGTTGGCATGGGGCGGGGTCGAGGAGCTGCGCAGGCATGTGGAGGCGGAGGCGGTTGAGCCAGGCTAGATGCAGGCACAAGCCAAAGCTGGAGGCTGACGAGCGCCGCCACCATATCAGTTCCTAACTTCAGTTCAGGACTAATCCAGGTGGATACAAAGCAGCCAGCAACAGCTTGCACAGCTGAATCGGCTGCCCCAGCAATCCAATTTCATCTGTAGAACCTCTTCCAATTTAAACAGCAAAAGAACAAGAGTATTACTGGTACAATTAATGATCCCAGAATTCAGATCAATCAATGATCTTACTCCTCTAATATTACTACGTACTCCCTCCTTCGTTCCAAAATGTAGATCGTTTTGGCAAACTAGATACATAGATTTTGCAATGCATCTAAATATACATACATTGTGTCTAGATCCATAGCAAAAATTATGCATCTAAATTTGCTGAAACGACTTATAATTTGAAACGGAGGAAGTAGTACAGAAGGTAGCTCCATTCAATCATCGACCTTTAGATGTCTGACAAAAGAAATGGGTAGTCAGTATATCCGATAACTGGATCAGGGATGTAGAAAGTCTCACTGTTGTACTTGTTGAGACTAGCATCAATTTCAAACCTCCGCGGCAAGTCAGGATTGGACAAAAATAAGCGCCCATATGCGATCAAGTCAGCATAGCCACTGGAGATTGCATTATTCCCATCCTTCCTATTGTAGTTGCCAGCAACAATAATTGTTCCCTTGAAAGCATCCCTCATTGGACCAAGACTGTAGGGGTTTTCAAAATCTTCACCAAGTTTTACCTTCCGAGGCTCCACCACATGGCAGTAAAGGATTCCAAATTTATTCAGTGCATGTGCCATATACAGGCCTAGAGCTTCTGGGTTTGAGTCTGCTGCTCCTGAATAATTGGCAAAAGGTGAAAGCCTTATCCCAACCTTTTCCGGTCCAATTTCATCAACTACGGCTTCAACAATTTCTAGGGCAAATCGGCAACGGTTCTCTAAGCTGCCACCATATTTGTCCCTGCGATCATTGACCTGGTCCTTTAAAAACTGGTCAATCAAGTAACCGTGAGCTCCATGTATTTCAACACCATCGAATCCTACACACCACATATGGAGTTAAGATTAGATTGCCCTTTTCTTCTGGAGTCTGAACTAGGATTGCAGTAAACTACTACTATGTGGTTGTTGAACATTTATCACATAATCCATAAGAACCTTAGGATGATAAATTAGTATTTTTCTACTGACCCCAATTTGAAAAGTCTGAAAAAGTAAGTAAACATTTCTTCATTCTGCTAGTCTTATTAATTTGGAAGGTAAAAAATGTTAGAGGAAGGTGCTTACCAGCTTCAATTGCATTTCTGGCAGCTATCCTGAAACCATTGATGATCAAAGGGATTTCACGAGTCTCTAATCGTCTAGGAGGTGTGAACTTAGCCACATGTACACTATTCACCGGCTTATCAGTGCTTGAAGCTGGAGCCTGCCCATTAGGCTGAAAAGCTGCAACAGAGCAGTTAACATTTGTTGGTATAATGCCATCTTTTCTCTAAAAAACATCAGTACAGAGTAACATCATGAGTGTGCCAATATCTTCGTTACCACAAAGACAATTTGTTCTTAATTTAGCTTGGGGAACAAATTTATATTAGAGGTTGTAAACATACTGGAGTTGGAGACTCTCCCTACGTGCCAAATCTGACAGAAAAATATTCCTCCTTTCGCGTGGACCCCATCTACGATTGGCTTCCATGCTTCCACTTGCTCCTTTGTCCAAATGCCAGGAGTATCATTGTACCTTGTATTCATACAGAAAAAAAAATCTTTAGAACGCTGAACTTCTAAAAAGGACTTAGCTGACTAGATATATCAAGAAGGCAGAGCCTGAGGATCTAGGTGACGCAACCTTGAGCAGTGTCAGACACTCCAGTGGCCTCAGCGATCAAAAGGCCTCCTTTAGTTGTTCTCTGTTGATAATACAGTATGGCATGAGGCTGAGGAACATTACCGTAGGACCGCTGCCTAGTTAGTGGCGCAAGAACCACCCTACACATGAAAGCAAAGTTATTGTCCAAAGCAAAACCACAGTAACAGCAACGGTTTCTACTGTGTCACACTCGCTTTCGGTCGCCTCAGAATCTCGGAATGAAATTTTGTTTCACATGCATGCCATAAGCTAGTCTTTGAGGCATCCCCAACCAAACCTTTCAGAAATTTGGGGAACTTACAAGTTACAAATTACAATTACCATCAGTTTTGTTTAGGGTTTCAACATGATGCCACGCATCCTGAATTATGAAATGAAAACATGGGAAAGAACTCCCTTCGAAATCGCGAAAGGTCAAAGGAGAAAAAGAAAAGGAAGGGGAGAGAATCGGGGAACCTAGTCTTCCTACGAACAGAAGACGGCATCTGCGTTAAAGCGGATAAAGCCGCACCTTCAGAAAAGCAAAGATCACTAAACAATGTTCTGCCGGCCATAACTGTCATCTTCCTTCTTTGGAAAACGCAGGCTTGCCTCGTTCTGGCCTCATGGTACACCCCGTAGTGCTCAACTCGCATGAACCGAGGATGCCCAGGCCCAGCGAATAACATCTTGGAGGTGCGTGGTAATCAAAGCGCCACTTCTGGGGCCTTGCGGGTGATGATTGATCGGCTCGTTTCCCAAAGATCGCTTGAGAAAGAAAGGGGCCCAATGCAAGAACATCAGGCACAGCTCTGGTGGTGAGGTCACTGATGATGCAGTCATGGAGCGATGGAGACAGCAGCCGGCGGAGGCCGGCCGGATGAAATTACAGCCGCGCGCACGGCACGATTCCGGTGCGAACAAACACGACGCCACGCTTCACCTTCCTGTGCGATCTCGCTTTCCTATGACACCCTCTCCACTGATGATCGGCAGGGGGACGGCAACAACGACGCGATCCGAAACTCATTCAGCTGACCATCTCACGCACCAATTTCGTCGGCTTCCTATCGTGCCTCCCTTCCCTTTTCTCGTTCCCATCGAGCGATTCGTGTCGTGCGTGCCCACGTGATAAGAAAGAGGGAAACAGTAGGGACTAGGGAGCAACATACTAGTACATACTATGAACCATCTATAAGATGGTATAGCAGACAACTTCTAGCACAACTCGTCTACAACTTCACTTGGGAAGATCGTCAAGGAACGGGTCGTCCGTATACCCGATCACGGGGTCCGACGTGTAGAACGTCTTCCTGTCGTACTTGTTGAGCGGCGCGTCCAGCTCAAACCGCCGGGGCAGGTCCGGGTTCGCCAGGAACAGCCGCCCGTACGCCACCAGGTCGGCGTACCCGTCCGCGACCGCGCGGCTGCCGTCCTCCCTCGCGTACGCGCCGGCGACGACGAACGTGCCGCGGAACGCGTCCCGCATCGGCCGCAGGCTGTGCCGCGTCTCCCCGCGCTCGCTGGGGCGCACCATGCGCGGCTCCACGGCGTGGAGGTAGAGCACGCCCATGCCGCCGAGCGCGCGCGCCATGTGCAGCCCGAGCGCGTCCGGGTCCGAGTCCACCGCGCCCAGGTGCTCGGTATAGGGCGAGAGCCGGACGCCGACGCCCTCGCGCGCCACGGCCGCCACGACCTCGAGCGCGAAGCGGCAGCGGCCGGCCAGGCCGCCGCCGTACGCGTCGGCGCGGTCGTTGACGCCGTCCTTGAGGAACTGGTCGATCCTAAAGTCGTCGACGACGGCAGGGATCTCTTCAGCCGCCAGCCGCCTCGGCACGGGTTAGGTTGTCACCGAAACACCGTCCTCGCTTTTCGTCGGCGCGATGGGCCTGTCGGTGCTGGAGACGGGCGCCTGCCCGTTCGGCTGGAACTCTGACGGACACAGAACCACCACGCACTCAGCCTCAGCAGGCAGCATTCTAAGCAGAGATGCATCGCCGATCAGAGAGGAAATCGCATACGGTAGTTGGAGGCTCTGCCGGTGTGCCATATCTGGCAGAAGAACACCCCGCCCTTGGCGTGCACGGCGTCGATGACCGGCTTCCACGCCTCCTCCTGCTCCCGTGTCCAGATCCCAGGGCTGTCTGGGTACCTGACGAGCGAGCGAGCAGTATCCAATCATTGATCTCAGGGGAAAGGAAGCATGTCGGTGATCAGCGGAGTGCGAGACTCCGGTGGCCTCGGCGATGAGGAGGCCGCCCTCGGTGGCGCGCTGGGCGTAGTAGACGGCGGCGTGCGGCTGCGGCACGTAGCCGTAGGACCGGCACCTCGTCAGGGGAGCAAGAACCACCCTGCGTGCACGACATGAGCAGATCGAATTAAACTGCCGGGATGTTGCAGTGCATCGAGGAGGGTGGTGATCGGGGAAGGCACGGGCGCACGGCTTTGGACGATGCCGGGAATCTGGGATGGCATGGAAGTTACTGACCTGTGGGAGAGCTGGAAGCGGCCCATCTTGTAGGGAGTGAGGAGAGGGATCGTGGTGTCGTCCTTGCCTGCTTCGCCATTGTCGTCACCCATCTTCTTGCTGCTCCGATGATCGACCTGTTCTTCTTCTCAATCGCACTCGATCAGATCATCAACAGGTCGATCGAATTCTTGGACAAAGTGGACAAGCAAAGTCGGCGACAGCCAACGCCTTTTTTTGTATGTGGCTGTGTACTGGCTGCTCCGATGATCGACGTGGACGGAGCGGGGCCTCTCGGCCTCTTGTGGCGCAGGAACTTGCAGCCATGCGAAGTCAAGCAGCGTGCAAGAGAGCGGCCGAGCTCTCGAAGGTCTACCACACATCGATCGATCATGGTAATTCACCGGCCGGCCGGCCAACTTCAAAGCTGCAGCTCGATCGCACCACCAACTCAAATACTCAATGCGATGCTTTGTGAAGTGGCAGTCTTCTTTTTCTTCTTTTGAAGAGTGAAGTGACTGTCCTTGTGTGGAAGAGGTAGTGCACGCGGCCTGCCCTCCTGCGTTCCTCGATCAGGCCGTGTCGTCTCCCTAACTTTGGAACATATTTGGGCGCGAAGTGGACCAATTCGGGATAATATAAGCTTGGGCAGCGCGAGTTTAGAGGGTCACTTGCTACCTCCGTTCTTAAATATATGAAACTATCAACATTTATCATTCATGTGACTATTCATCTTTTATATAAATATTTATGTAAAAAGATAAATCTAAAGTAAAATTTTGATGATTGGCATAGCGGTACTCATTTTACTCTATTTAAATAATTTATTAAATAAATATTGTTGGCCAAAGTTTGAAAGTCAGCGGTGTGATATAGTTACAAACAGAGGTAGTATTATGAATAAGATATAAGCGGATCGGGTATGAATATGGATTCGGATAGTGCAATTTTTCATCTTTTATAAGATGACGGATCCGATAGCGATAAAAATTCCCAAAAATTAATATAGATAAAATAAAAAATTCAATCAAATAAAAATTGTGCTGAGCTAAGAAAAATTGCTCTAAGAATAACAAAACTGCTCCACTACCAGGCTACTAAAAATTATTTTAGGGAAAATAGAAATTATTTTGCTACTAAAAACTCTTCCCGTGACAGCATAACCTTTTTCGAGTATGAGAGATGAGAAATGAGATGCCATGATTCGCGATTGCAGTAATCATAATTTTAGTAAAAATCAACCAGGTATTTTCTCTTTTGCAATTATACATATGCTCCTTTTTCCCATTCGCTGCTTCAGTTTCAGCTGCTTAGCCATATAATAATGATTCTTGTTTTTTTATTTACTTTCCTCTCTTCTCTTATGCCAAGATGACCTATTTGTCTAGAAAGTCATACTACACAGAATTTTGGGACACAGACTGCACAACATGAACCTAGGAAGCAAAGTAAGGAGGACCCCTTCACATGTACTAGGAATTATGGGAATACGTGTGGGAGGAAAATGGGGGAAAATAGGCAGACTTCATTAGGTCTGTTCCTTGTGGTGGAATTAGTATCATCACTTCTGACAGGATGGGAATTTTTCTGCCTGCACAAGTAACAAATTAGCAATAACACAGTTATCAAGGTATCATCGGAAGAGTTTATATATATATATATATATATATATATATATATATATATATATATATATATATATATATATACACGTTGGAATCGGAAGAGTTTCTTTTTTTACTTTTTTTTGCCTACTGCTCGATTAAGTGATTGTGCGCAGGTTTGTGCATGTAAAAACTCTATTCTCTTATTAATATAAGCTTGATTGTTTCGGGTCTTTCAAAAACTAAAGCAAGCTCACACCGAAGCCATGGCAATATAGGTGACAGATATATGATGGCGGAAACTATTACAATCAGAAGCTGGACATGAGTGTGATGTAGATGAGTTTAATTTTGCATCACTTAAAATCCAAAAGCCACCAACTCAATGTGTTCTTTTGGTTTGATGTAATATGAGATTTTTCAAGTTTCGGGACCCTACAAAGTGCAATAATACACAGAACCGATTGCACCTTCCGCACTATATTACCATTTAATACAGATGTGACCAAATCATCAAATCATATGTCGAAATACCTAAATTTGTCCGAATCTGTAGCAGTTCTTCATTTAAGCCAGAAATGTTAAAGAAACAACCTCACGAAATGAGAATCATCCAATTGTTGCTTTCCAGTGATGTATCAAGCCTGCTCTGATTCTGGGGGCAAAAGTCAGCACAAAGGCAATTCAGCTCTTTGTTAGTTGCCTCTCTTCTTCTTAATGCCATTCTCCCCACATGTGGAGCTCACTGGCTCACAGTCCTCAAGAAACGGGTAATCCGTGTAGCCGACAACAGGATCATTGGTATAGAATGTTGATCGGTCGTACTTATTCAGAGGAGCATCCAGATTGAACCGCCTCGGCAGGTCAGGATTCGCCAAGAACAACCGACCATATACAACCATGTCAGCATATCCATCAACCACAACTCTGTTCCCCTCCTCCCTGTCGTACCCTCCACCAACCATGAACATTCCGTTGAAGGCCTTCCTCATTTCGTGCAGCCTATGTGGGATTTGCATCTTGCCATCCACCGTGACCATCTCAGGTTCCACTGCACTGCAGTACAGGATGTTGTGTTTGTTCAGTTCCTGAGCCATGTAGACACCCAATGCATCTGGGTTCGAGTCATGGCAGCCAAGGTAGTTGGCATAAGGAGAGAGGCGGATCCCTACACGGTCAGACCCAACCTCAGCCACCACTGCTTCAACTACCTCCAGGGCAAATCGACTGCGGTTCTGCAGGCTGCCTCCATACTTGTCAGTGCGATCATTGACACTATCTTTCATGAATTGCTCAAGGAGGAAGCCATGGGCACCATGGATTTCAACCCCATCAAAACCTGCATTTGATACATACAGGTTATAATATTGATCATTTCAGGTCCTTGGACATGTTTCAGAGGGTACAGCATAGTCATATCATATCTAATGTTTATGAGCGAGCAAATCAAGAATCTGTCTTAGAGAGATCAACTACAACTTGAATCACCTTATTTTCTGCAGAAGCCAGTTATGTTTTTGGCCACGAAGGTATTGTGAACAACTGAACATAGTAATAGTTCGTCTTCTTTTATTATTATTTGCATAATTTTTCTCTCTTGTCAATGATCAACTTACCAGCATCCATAGCATTTCTTGCAGCAACTCTGAAGTGATTGACTACATCAGGGATCTCTTGTACAGCTAAGCATCTTGGAATGGGGAAGTCCACGTGGTCATCTTCATTCTTTTCCACTGGCTTATCTGTGCTTGAGATGGGCTCTTTCTCTGGCAAATGGCAATACAAAGATAACCACACCTCTCAAGAGTTGTTGGTTCCAAATATTCTGAACTTATTTAGCCGAATGACTAGAGTAGAGTAGTTAATGAAACAATGATTTTTTTCAGTTCAGCATTGGAACAGGAAAAGAGTAGGTGAAGCTCCTGTGGTTGCACCAAACCTGAAAAGAACATTCCTTGCCGCAGAAGATGCAAAATGGCCTATAAAAATGCTATGATGGAACCAAATATACTCAGTTCAACTTTGAAGCATATATGTAGCAGGTGCAGGGTACTGTCAAGTGTGACAAGAGCACAGCATTGTCCAAACACCATTATATTCATAATGGTGGTTGCCTGGTTGGGATAAATGAATGCAAGAGATCGTTCAAGAAATATATACCCATATCAGATACTCTTCCTACATGCCAAATCTGGCAGAAGAATATTCCACCCTTAGCATGCACCGCATTCACAACTGGCTTCCAGGCCTCAACTTGTTCCTTGGTCCATATCCCTGGGGTGTGCGGAATTAAACTCATCCCTTGAGCATCAGATGACACCCCTGTGGCTTCAGCAATCAGAAGACCCCCCTCTGTAGCCCTCTGTGAGTAGTACAGTATGGCATGTGATTGTGGAAGATTGCCATATGATCTATTTCTTGTTAAAGGTGCCAGCACAATTCTGTGTCAATATTGAAGAAAGTGAAACATAAGGAAGATGTCACAGAGTTATGTGGCATGATATTTCAGGTATAGGTCTTGTAATAGGGGCATAGGGCCTTGTCAGAGTTCTCATAATCCTAAAGGATAAGTGTGTTGAGAACATGGTTGTTTATACTTGATATAGACTGAATTATTGCTCAGAGAAAACAAGATTCGCACCAGCATTTAGTTAACACAAGTTCTACATTTATTACCCATTCCAAAACATTATGTATGTATGTTCAATCATTTTAAAATTCCCACATTAGCATCAATCTCTGTACCATTTTGAAGCAATATCCTGCTTGTTTAAGACCATCATAGTTCCACAAAAATTACCATGACCATGAGACCAAACATTGTTACCTCAAAGTCTGGGAACAAGCAGAAGAAAGGAAGAATAATTATGATTCAGAACAATTCTATTCATACAAGAAAAGCCTGTACAGGCATACATCATATATATGTATTTCTCCCAGTGAATTTCAGTGAAAGTGACAAGTAGGTTGAAAGAAACTATTTTATAAACTGAAGAAAACCAATCTCCATAGCAGAACTGAGGAATTCGCAGGTCAATAACACAACTGGTACATGAGAAATTTTGAAGATAGAAGAAAGAAAAGAAATTGACACACAAAGTCATCCGAGTCTACTGAAACTCTAGCAGAATAGGTCTTCCAACTAACCTGTGCAAAAACCTGAACCTTCCTGTTTCACAAGGACTCAGAAGAGGTATAGGCTCCATGATTGCTCTCCTTGTTCCTCTGCTACCACTCTCCAAGAGGAACCAAGAGTAGCTGCTTTTAGTGTCTATCACAATATCTCCTGATATGATGGCACTTCGGGGTGATTTGGTGGGAATGCCCGACTCATCCTTGTCATCTAAAAGGTTGCTGGTGGGGAAAGGTAGGTGGGTAGGTCGAATATAAACAAATTTCCAGGTTATTAATACTACAGCACAACTGGACAAGACTGGTGGTTGAGGTCATACCGTCATAGGTTCGAGCCCCCATTCTCCTTTGAAAAAGATATTCATATGTTCTTGTTTTTGTTCTAAACAAGTCAGGAGAGAGAGAAAAGAAGCACATGAACCTCAGATGGTTTTAATAACTGTCTGATGAAATATAAGTTTATCAAGTACTCTTTCTTTATAAACTTAGGAATATATTAGGAAATCTTAGTCTATTTATTTAATAACAAGAAAAAAATGAAAAATTGTTGAGATGAACAGGTCAACAACATGCAACTGATGCATGAAAAGTTCCAAGAGTATATAGATGGGAAAAGAAATATAACAAGCCAGTATCTCCAGGGCATCGCAGTACAATTGACAGTAGCTTGAGGTTATAATTTCAATTTAGTAAGCAGAACATGAAAACATCAAATCATTACATGAACATTTGTGATGAATTTGCAGGTCAGCAAAAAAATATTGACACAACAAAGGTTCAAAAACAGCAGAGAAATGTACAAGCTTGCAAATGAAATCATCCATGTTTACTGAAATTTTAAAGCCAGAGAGGTTGATCATGACAACTAACCTGTGAGAAAACATGAAAATTCCCATTTTAACTCAAGAGTGGGATTCATCTTTTCTCTACCTCTCTCGACCCTTTGCTATTAGCCTATTGCTGCTCCTCTCTGAAAGGAAATCGATTGTCTAATTGTCTTGCAATACAATGGGCAGCACCTTGCTACTCTTCAAGGTTGTATTTTTTTATATATATATAAGTACCCAAAATGAAAAGTTTAGCACGTCACTCATCATTACATAGTTGTCCTGACTTTTCTCTTTAAGTGTCACAGTCGTCCTCATCCTTATTAAACAGTGCTGGTAAGGATGATGGCACATCAACAAGAGTCAAAAGAAAAGAAAAAAGGCTAACAGACCTTAGATGGCTTTGAAACAAACATAAAGTATCTTAAATAAATATGATAACAAATACTGAAAATGTGAAAATCTAATGTCTAAATGCCAAGTCCCTGACCAGGCAATGATCCATGAGCCATAACCATGTCAGTATGTCGATAGCTGGTAGGATTCCAGAGAACAAAATAGTTTCCACTGGTATTCAAGCAAATTTTCAATTCAGCTGATAATTATCTTGACAGTCGTATTATAGAATGTTTCTCGGAGTGAACATATAAAACCAAGGATCTGTTTAATTCAAACTTAAGTTATTTCAGAACAACATGGTGCAAATTTAGCTACCTATCTTCTGCTACTCTGCTATATAGAGCTTCTTGTGTTAAGGATTAAACATAAAAGGTTGTTTCCTTCCTTGAGATTTGACCAAAAATCAGTAGCACAACCAAAGGAACGAGTTCGGAACTCCAAGTTCATCACTAGTGGTAGCTTTTTAAGACACTAAAAATTTGTGAAGTATACAGCTGAGGCTGTTGCATTGTGACAACAAGAGCACTCAAATGCAGATCCCCACCCTATATTCCAAGTTATGACTCCTTGTTTTCCTCAGCCATTTCCCTTTTATACGCCTGCAACCGTTCTTTAAATTTCTTGCTCTCCTCAAAGTTTACCTTCCTCTTCAAAGCTTTCTGAATTTCACAAAGAACAAAACAACATTTAGGGAAGCGACGAACTAGTATCATAGGTTCTCACTTCTCACATAGGAACAGACAAATAAATGTTAGTATGAATTCCAATGCAGGAAAAAGAGAAAAAGAATTAAGCACCTCCTGCCGGAAGCACTGGTCTAGCTTAATCTTAAGATCTGTGCATTCGCCAAAGAACTTCTTGACAGGGTGATCCACATGGCACTTCTGGAATGCTTCAATGATCTGGATGACAAATGGACATTAGCTTCATGAAAAAATACACAAATTGTACAGTCACATGCCAGAGCTTTAAACAGAGCCAGATATAAGCAGAGAGGTACCTCAGCACACATTGGATGCCTGTGCAAGGTTAGCGGAGGATGCATCTCCAGGGATGGCCAAGCGTGAACCTGCATGATCGCTGACCATGTTACTGAAGGAATGGGAGCTTAGCTGAACCCTCAATATTTGGAAAATTAAGTAATTACTAGCCCTTCACACAATCACACAGCAAGCGAATTTACAATAAACTCGATGGATTTCGATTATCCATCCCGGCAAGGATGATCGGGATTTGATTGCTCGCAGGAAACAAAAGATCATGTGGCACACACCCCATTCACAGAATATGCATCCAAGCAGGCAGGGGCGGAGCCAATAATTTTTGCAAAAGAAAAATCAAAGTTAGTAGGTACAATACGAAACCCTGGTCAGATCCCGAATACAAATAGCTACGTTAGGGGTTCAGGTGTTCGATTTCGCACAGCAGGAAAGGAAGGGAAGAGAATGGGCGGACATACCCTTGTCGGCCGGCGATGCACCCGACGAAGATCTGGCAAAGGGGCGGCTCCACTCGCCTTGCCGAGAGAGGCGTGGGGAAGAGAGAGAGAGAGAGAGAGAGAGAGAGAGAGAGACGGATTTTTTTTTATTTCACGTCGAACAGGCCCACGCCGAGAGAGAGCAGGAGCAGAAGGCCCAGGTTAGCTTACTTTCTTCCATTCTATTCCATCTGGACAACTTTTTTTAATACTTTGTGAAAGATATTTATACAATTGTAACACATGTCCATCATTTCATGTTTAAAATGTTAAAATTGTAGTGCCAAAATGCTGACATTAAATCCCAAATGTTGAAAGATACAGTTCAAATTTAATTAGCCTTACACCTATCAACATTTATGAAAGCTAGGTCCACATTCTAAAACACATGGTTTAACATTTTATATACAAGAACTAGTTGTTTCAAACCATTGATTTAAAAAATAAAAAAAATACATGTTGAGTCTTACTTTTGAATTAATTATGAGCGTCATCTTGCTTCAATCAATTCATAAAAGGGATGCATGAATGATAGAAAAATATATTTGAATTTCAAAACGCCAATGAAAACATCCCACCAAATCACTCATACTGCCCCTCTCAATCCACCATGAATTCCCCTCTCAATCGCTTCCTAAGGTCCTCCGTAGGTGATAGTTTTCAGCTTTCCACTCGCGTGCCCCGTATGATACTAATGCAATGCTTGTATTGTGTGAAGCTCGAGCTTTCAAAATGGAAGATACAGTCTTCTAGCCATGACACTTTCACAACGAATTCAAAATTATATCCAAAATAAGTCAGGATTCATCTTTTTTATACGAAAAAGAAGGGCGCTTTGGCATCCAAACATGAACAACTACACGAATTTGAGAAATTTTCATAGAGCAAGAGAATTACAATGACAGTGGCAATAATGTTTATAGAATCATAATTAAAGTGCAACCCACACTACATCAGCGATATATAGTGTCCAAAATTCTACATAGTATTTGATATTTTTTAGGTTATATGTCTCAATGAAGGATATCCAAATACAAACACAATTAATATCTTGATGTATGATGATAAGGTTACGACTAAATAAGTATTATTATATATTTGGATACGCCTTCACAAGAATCCTAATCATTTTGAGGTATTAGTTAAAATATAAAAATGTATATTTCAAGTAAGATCCATGTCTATAATTGGAGAATTAGACTGTACCAAGGGTGAACTACTTGAAAGGAGATATAGATACTCACCTTGAGAATCATTTTATGATGGGTGTGATGTAACCGAGATTCTACGCTTTCTCCTTCTTTAATATAATGATCTATATCTCTCCTGCATGTTCGAAAAAAATGTAGACTAATGTGAGATTTTGAGAAAAGTTTAAAGACCTAGGTGCATTCTATTCAATTGTTTATGATATATAACAACTTTATTATCTACTACAATCTGTTGGAAAAATCATAGCATACGTAGAATGACACACTTTCTGTACATTACTAATTACTGCGAGTAGTTGGACAAGTCACAACATGCATAGTATGACCCACTTTCTGCACACTATTGCTAGTCTTCCCTCGGTATTCTCGGTTGTCATTACTATAGAGTAGGTTGGCACCGACTACTCAACGTGTGATAAGAAGTATAGAACAAGAATAACTAGTTAAAAAACTTAGCATAGCACCTTTAGAATTGATTTAAAAAAATACCCGATTCGAATAATAGAATATAAATATAACATAATTTGTCTATATAGATATTGACGACCTTGAAAATGCATATATGGAGGAGGAAATATTGCACATAAAAGAAAGTTACAATACAAAAATCAACTTGTTATCATAGTTCATTCATCACAAAAGAGTAGTAGAAGTGGCATACATGCAGAACAAATGCTGCCGCCTACTCCATGCAGGTCGAAATAAAATACACACGCTCTACTTCTGTATACCCCGTGCATTCATGCAGGATAAGAAAACCCCTAAATAAAGTTGAATTCTCGTGCTTCGTCAGCATGCCCACACACAATTTAATCACCAATTACACGCCATATGTATCCTTGGCTCTTATTACACCATACCAACAACAAATAATACCACATGTACACACATCGTCGTACAACACCAAAACTAATAATCCAAACAAATCAGGTTATATATAAGATCCCAATGCAAGCTAGAAAGCCGCATCAATTTGCACGATCTCATGTACGTATGATGCTGCATGCTCACTTGTTCTTCGATCATCCTGTCTCCGATCAGACATGGTCATCAAGCTTTTTACCTCCCGTAACCCCATAGATCCATCTCCCCGCCTCGTTGGGCGCCGGAGCTCATGGCGCCGGCCATCTGCTGCACCGCGGCGCTCCCGCCGTTGCTGAACCCGTCCATCGCCTGCCACTGCTCGGCGGCTGCACCGCTCGCCTGGTCCCTCCCTTCGCCAAGCTGGGCACCGTCTGCGGCGACGCCGTCTCTGCTTCCGACGTCCAGGCCGCCGGGGTGATGCTCGACCGGCAGGCCGGAGAAGTCGTAGCCGGCGCCGGCAGCGTCGTCACCGGGCCGGTGGTTGGTGAGGAGGTCCTGGACCTGGACGTGGTGCGAGTAGGCGGCGTGCGGCGCCGGCGCCTGCATCTGTGAGTAGTAGGCAGAGGAGGCGTGGTGGTAGTACTGGTGCGGGTGCATGTAGTGGGACGCCAGGGCGGCCCTGGCCTGGTCGTGGTGGCCGCCCAGCGGCGGGGACACGGCCAGGTGGCCGCCGGCGTCCGCGCCCTGGCTGGTGCTCCCTTCGCCGCCGCCGATCTTGAAGAAGCACTTCTTCTTGAACACGCGGCACACCACCCATCCGTCCTCCTGCGCGGCCAAGCACACAGTTAATTAATAAGCGATCGGAACCCTAATGGCCACCATCAACGCGCTGAGATTTCTCGCATGCAAGCGTGCATGAGGACACAGCGGAGGGTTGTGGAGAGACCGATCGAGAGAGGGAGAGAGCTCTGCTTACGCTGGTGCCGCCCTGGGCGTCGTCGGCGTCCTCGAGGCGGTACTCGTGCATGATCCAGTCGGTCTTCTGGCCGTGCGGGGCGCGGCCGCGGTAGAAGACGAGCGTCTTGCGCATGCCGATCTTGCGGTAGCTGGTGCGGATGGACTTGTCCCGGCCCGTCGCCTTCCAGAAGCCGGCCGTGGTGGCCCGGTTCGTCCTCGACCCCGTCGGGTACTTGCGGTCCTTGTGGCTGAAGAAGTACCACTCGTTCTGCGGCGCCGACCCGATCCGGCACCTCTCTGCATCCATTATCATCCATGCCATAATAATTATTCAGGACGCATCAATCGTGCGAATCATCATGGAAGAATTATCAAGACTGATAGATATGCATGTACAAAATTGCATGTCTAGTTTACTACCTTGCAGCTCCCATGGCTCGATCTTGTTGAGGTCGACCTCCCTGATGACCTCGAGGTCGAACTTCTCGAAGCCGACCTTCTTCTTGAGGTAGTAGAGCAGCAGCTCCTCGTCGGTCGGGTGGAACCGGAACCCCGGCGGCACGCCGTTGCTGGACGAGAAGGCCGCCATGCGATCCAATCAATCGTCGGTCAAGCCTTCAATTTTGACGCGGGAGAGGCCTGTAGCGCGTATATATACACGCGTGGCCGACCTCCATGGGCAGCAGCAGGTGCGTCGTCAGCACTGCCGCGCAGGCAGCAGCTGGCTACCTGTAGCTAGGCTGCAGACCGCAGGACATGCAGCAGGGGGTGGTGGGGAGAGTTGACGCCGGCCGCCACGTACGGCGCTGGACGGGGATAAAGTTGGTCGCGTAGGAAGGAAGGCAGGAGCGCGATCGCCTAGCGGTCAGCTGCCTTATTCTACGCCCGTTAACGATCCCGAGGCTCGTTGTTTAGGGATCGCTTGATTGCTCTCAAAGCAACTGCTGGCTTTAATTTGGGAGAGCTGCTACCCGATCCACTAGTAGTATAATCGTCTTTATTTGCTATTCGTATGTGTGTGTATGCCTCTGTAATTTCACATCTGATGATGGACAGAACTGAAGACTCTAATAATCGGGATATTTTGGATAGCAGATCTTCCTTTGATACTCGACTATATGCATGATGGTTGCATGATGTGTTTGCATTGTATTATACTTACTTGTGTAAATCAAGGATGAAAAGTTGAGATTGCTAGATCTAGATAATAGTGGTACTAGTGTGAGTGAGTGATTGGCATGCATCCTTTTTCATGAACATGCTCACGCACAGGATTTGAGGATGACTGCTAGCTAGGAAACAAGCAGATAGAGCAAGATCCAATACGTATCATAAATGATTTGGATTCTGACCTAGCTAATTTAACCCATTCATGTAGCTGTGTCTACGTGGCATGCATCCATCAGGCATCATAGCCGCAATTTTAGATACAATTCAGGAGGGGCAATTATTTCAGACGAAGTATGATCAAGTGGATCGGAGCAAATTAGGAACTATACTGCTCCTAACCAGGAACTAACTTTCTGCTGAATTTTTAAGCGAACAAGCAGGAGAGTTTGCGATTATTGCACACCAGTAACGACGTGTGGAAGAAAGTGAGCTTTCTGTTGTAGTTTGCTAGTCTTTGCAATGCATGGATTTGATGCAGATTAAAGCTTGTGGTTGATTGGGGTTTATTACTTGCACAGTTGCACATTGGAGGAGGCAAGGGTGGTTATGGACAAATTAAACTAGACGATAGATAACGCAGTCCAACGAGCACTTGGTACCGCAGCCCAAACCAACCAGTCTCCCTAGGGATCGAGCACCATGCACACACATGCAGGCAGGCACAGTTTCCGATAAACCTTAACTGACTGATGAGCTTAACTGCAGCTGAAGGATCAGTTGACATCCACCCTCCGCCACTAAACTAGTAGTACTGATGAATTCTGCTTCACCCAATTGATCGATCAAACAGCTAACTTTTAAATCACTGAACTGGAAAACAGCCTGCAGGCTACAACTGCAAACTTGGGAAATGGGCACACATATATAGATCATGCAGTCAAGTTTCAGACTTCTAGAGTATTCAGAATCTAATCTGAAAGTTTTGGTTCTGTGAGTTCCGATCCAAAATGTTCATAAGCACGATGCATGGTTCGCATTCATCGAACATCTCAAAACTTATTCATATGTGTAGAGATTGGGCTAGCTTGAATCCATGCATAATGTACCCCTCAACTGAAATATCACAGAAATTGGCCACGAAAAAAAAACGGAGGAAGAACGAACCAGCATGATTACTCAAAGCATGAGTTAAGGGCCACTCCATGTGAGGGGCAGGCCCCCGATCGAGCCACGACTCGTGGGGGTCGTCGTCGTCGTCCACGCACTGCGCGGACACCGCTAGCCCCGTGCACCTTGAGTGAGGTCTACTTCTCCGCCGTCACCCTGACGCGCCTCCGCCCCGCCCGCGGCGAGGCTCCCGATGCCGGGCGGGCGGAGGGCCGGGGTAGCTCGTGCGTGCGCGGGGCGCGCGCTCGCTCGGTTGCACGCGCAACACGCGATCGATCGGCAGAAGAAACCTCGCTCGCCCCAGTGGTCAGGCCGCGCGGGGGGGCCTCCCCGGCCCGGCCGCCATTCGCGCGCGCTTTGAGTGAGAGCTGAGAGAAGGCAAGCAACGCGAGCTCGCGGCAAATGATTAGGGGAGAGCCCTAGCCTGGAGTTTACCGCAACCAACCTCATCAGGGGAGGCTCTGATCGAGATTGTTACCACCTAGGATAGGAACCTAGCCGGGCGAGCCGTGTATGCTAGCTGGTCTCAGCTTGCTTCCTGTGCCATTTTGCTTGCTGCCCCTGGTAATCTTTTTTTTTTTGTGTGTGTGTGTGGCTTGTGAAACGTATGTACTTGCCATGAAAACTTGTGCCTCCAGGCTCCGATCCTGCCTCGGTTTTAAACTCGCCAATTCGATCGCCGTGTGATGCATGTATGCTTCAGGTATGTGCTCTGTTAGTCGAGGCGGCAAGCTTCCCAACCCACAGGGTGAGAGGACAAGAGGATCTGAGTGCAACCAACATGACAGTGTTTTTTACTGTTCTTGTGCTGCTGGTAATGTAAGAAACCATAGTACAGTGATTAGCTACTGTTTCTAGTCCCCCCCCCCCCCCCCCCCCCAACACACACACACACACGAGGTACCTATGGCAGAATTAGGAGACAGCGTTAGTGCAAATTTTGGTGTATCACGAGGTCCATAGAACAGCTCAATACTTCTACTCAAGAATTATTGAACCTTCCTAGGAAAAGGAAAAGAAAGGAAAAGAGAAAAAAAATAGAAAAGTGGTTTTTATTAGTGATCCAGAACAATGTTTCAGAACACGTCACAAGGAAAATAAAATAAGTCGTTTTTCCCATGTTCACATATGAGCAAATCTCATATATTTCTCAGTATAGCTTCTTCTCCTCAGTATAGTTGCTTCTTCCTTTTTCCCATTTCAGATGCCAATAATATAAACTGCGCACCTGTTTTTACTTATACAATTAAGGTGGGTTGGTGTTACACCATTCTACAAATACACCACTCCTATCACCATCAATCTCTCAAATTAGCATGATCAGAAACAGGCATATCAAACCATTGGGTATACTTAGTTTAAGAAAACATTGGTATGCATATGACAATAAAGAAAACCTCGCTCGTTGTGCGTGATTCCAAACCAAGTCAGAAAATAGGGGGGAAGTTTTATAAGAGGCTTGATTAATTTACTATCCAATTTTCTCTATTCTAATTAAGAGTAAGACGGACACCTCAACTCGACTAATAATATATTAGCATTAGATACTATACACAAGAAGTTTTGCTTTCTTTCAAAGTGTCCTAAAGTGGATTCGTTGAAGATGATCAAAGATGTTTAATAGTTAATCCCCACAAAGTCAATCATGTGAACTGTAGATGGTAGAGAAGCGTTTACTATCTTCAGCCATGCATGCGCCACCCCTTTTTTGCGCGCTCTTATCTGCGTGCAAGTTACGTGACTGTGTAGTGCACTAATTCCCTTAACAAAAAAAAAATCTAACGCACAACTAGAATTTTCTACAACTCAAGTAATTCATATGCAGTCATGATGGTCAACCAAACTGTGTAGCTTATGTGAATTTTCTACTCATTTGGTAAATATACGTAAGTATTTGAGGAAATTGCTAGAAATATTTACAAAATGAGTAGCAACTCTGGTCGTACACTGTAACTTATGTGGACAATCTAAACTGACTCGAGCTATTTACATAGCTAGGCCCCCAAAGAAAATAAAGATATCCACAGAGCGTGGGAGGAGATAAGAATATCAGTTGAAATTTCCAGCATTTTCTTCTCTATTACATGCATTATCAACCATTGGTGCTGCTTTTATTGATGTGACAGAACACATAGAGCTTCTTGGAACCTTTCTCGGCTTTGTTATGTTTGCAATTTTTGCAGAAGAATTTCGTCAATGTAGTTTTTGTCATATTGAAATCGATCTGTGGAAATGAAGCTTGCTACACTCGCATTCCTGAAACTGAAAACATAGCAGTAAACTAAGCTAATAAGTTTGACATTTAGATGAAAATGTACCTTCGCCATATGAAGGTTCAAGGATTACCTGAGGCAGGTATTGGGGGGATCAAGCTCCTAGGTGGCATTGGGGGTCTTATTCGAATTGGTTTGCTTTCTTTTGCCTCAACAACCACCACATCAGAAGTGAGAAAAGACTTTGCAACCACAGCAGCATGCTCAATGCAACATCTCACAACCTGGTGATCATATTAGGGAGTGTGAGAAGATATACTCCATCATACGTATAGTCCAAGGTGGCAGAGATGATTTAAGATGTCTATGACTACTTTTCTACAACCTTTGATGGATCCAGTATTCCAGCAGCCATCAAGTCCTCATAGCGGTTCTTGGCAGCATTGTAACCATAATTTGTGTTGTCATTCAATAACACCTTTTGAGAACAACAATCAAACACAAGTTATATCCAGACGATGAGTTCAGAAAAATTTGTGTGCGCAGTTATATGATGCACTTGCATGGTGGCATCTGCATACTTTTGGACGCAAAAATATGCATAACATGTACTGTAACTAACAGAGCTACCGGTGCAGCTAACAAACCTTTTCAACGACAAAATTACCATTCATCCCCGCATTGTTTGCTATCAGTGAGGCAGGGTAACTCAAGGCTTGCTTGAAGATGTCAGCACCAATCTAAACAAGGATAATACAAATCAGAGTCAAGACATAATCATCGCATTGGAACAAGCAACAGAACAATATACCTTGACAATCACTGCTACAAAACAGAGTTACACAAGTAGGTCAACTTACTGCTAATACCTCAACTTACCAAATATTTCATTAAATACCTTTTTACTCAAATACAAGTAATAAAGTACGACCTTTTGCTCTATATTATCCAATGATGATTCCTTGATTGTGTCAATCTTCTTCGATAATCTTAGTAGGCTACATCCACCACCAACTACAACACCTTCCTCAATAGCTGCCTGAATTATTAAAAAAAAGAATTGTTCAAAAAAGTTACCGAACCACACATGATACACACGTAGATTGGATCAATCAAGGTACCCTAGTTGCATTGAGAGCATCTTCAATTCTCAGCTTTTTATCTTTCATCTCAATGACTGTCTGAGCACCAACCTGCAATTAGCTTCGTGCCAAAATTTCAAATTATGGCATTCCCATGGCAAAATTAGTACCCCTGAAATGTTTTGAGCAGTGAACTAAAACAATATGTGGTACCTGGATGATTGCAATTCCACCACATAACCTTGCTATCCTCTCACCCAATATTTTCTTGTTGTACCTTTCCTTTGAATTCTGAGAGTTAACAGTTAAAAGATATAATTTTATCCAGAAAAAGTGAAGCATGCAGAGGACAGAAAGTCACATGGGCACTTTTGCATGTTTCAACTGGAATAACTATACCTCAATTTGTCCTTTTATCATAGCAACTCTTTTCTCAACTGCATGACGAGTGCTTCCATCAGTAACAATTAGTGTTGAATCTTTCCTGATAACCACCTTAGAAGCAGAACCCAGAACCTCTTTTCCTGCCTTTTCCAATGAATATCCCATGTCATCCCTCACTACTGTACCTGAAAACCAACAAGAATTTGTTGATGACTGGAATTGCATTGGTTAGACTGGTGACTGAGTTCCATACCTCCCGTCATGACCGCAACATCATCCAAGCATTGAGTCTTTTGCTCCCCAAAAGAGAAGGCCTTAACTGCTGCAACCTTAATTGTCCCTTTCAGCTTGTTTTTTATCAAATCAGCCATTGCTGCTTCTTCCACATCCTCAGCAATTATTAACAATGGATAATTTTCTTTGACAGCACTGTCCAGTATACTTATAATTTCACTAGCATCAGTAATTTTCTTGTCAACCAATAGAATCTACAAAAAGAAAAAAACAAACTCTTCTAGTCATTCTGCAGACCAATAGTGTATAACAGGTAACTTGCGCTTACCTTACAGTCTGTGAACTCCACCGTCATATTTGCACGATCAGTAACAAAGTAGGGCGAGAGGTAACCACGTTCAAATTGCATTCCTTCAACAACATCCAGACTGTTTTCGGTGCCTCTTCCATTTTCAATTCTCACCATTCCTTTTCTACCTACTCTTTGAAAAGCATCAGAAATCATATTTCCAACAGCATAATCATTTCCTGCGCTAACTGCAGCCACATGTGCAAGTTCATGGTCTTCAATCTACATGACAATATGTCACACAATTAAGTTTCAAGAAACATGTCACACAATTCTAATATATTTTTACAAGGGAAATACAAAAGAATACTTGGATAAACTTAAAAAACATACCTTCCGTGACATTATTCTGAGTTCAGACACCAAAGCGGCAGCAGTCTTCTCAATACCACGTGCAACCTGAACTGGGTTGATTCCAGCTGCAAGAACCTAATTTACGAAAAAAATCATAAAAAGCAATGTAGGTTCAGGATTCAGAATTTTAGTATCAGCGAATTCATCATAGCACCCAAGTTATTCCCTGTTACCAGACTTCACATTGTAGAAAACTAGAACAAGGAAAGAGATGGCATACCTTCATTCCTTCAGCAATCAGGCCTCGAGCAAGGATTATGGAAGTGGTACAACCATCTCCTGCAATATCATTGGTCCTTGCACCAGCCTGCCTGACCAGCTTCACTCCAAGATTTTCTAATGGATCCTCCAATTCGATCTTCAACAACACAATTAGATTGATACATTCAGCCATTGAAAGTTGTATGACATGATCAGGAAAGAACGTAAGCAAGCTCATACATTAGTGCCTGAAACCGACAACAATAGCAAATTGCATTTTCCCACTTATGTTACTAGCTTACTGCAGAACAGTGAACACAGTAAAAAAGGGTCGGTCTACTATTGCAGTAAAATAAGATAACAAGAACGGTCAAGAATTGAACAGCAACCACTGGGGTGAACAACACGTTTAACGTTTTATGGCTTCATATGAATGCAGTCAATCCAGAGCTGACACTGAATAGCAGCATACTGCAAAAAAAACTTCATGTCGGGAAGAATGGTATTACCTCCTTAAGGACGGTCTCCCCATCATTGACAATCTTGGGAGGGCCATACTTGTTGCCAAGCACTACGTTCCTCCCCTTGGGCCCCAGGGTGACCCCCACCAACCGTGCCACCAGGTCCACCCCTGCCTGGAGCTTCTTGGTAGCGGAGAGGTCGCGGTTGAAGTGCAGGTCCTTGTACACCGGCATCGGCGCCGGCTTCTTGGGAGGGGAGAAGGGCAGCGTCGGGGGCTTCATGGACAGAGGAGGGGACGGAGGCACCAATCTCGACATGCTGCCGGCTGAAGGAAGAGGCGCGCTGCCGGGTGGAGCGCCCACCCCTACCTCTCTGCTCGAGCTCGAGTCGTAGCTGTCGTGCTTGAGATTTGAGAGGAGCAGCTTGCTTGCTGCCTTGGAGAGTTGGAACCTGGAGGAGCGGAGGTCAGTAGCTGAGCGGATAAGGTGGCTTGGAGCGCCGTGGCTATTAGCGCGATAGGTTGGGTGCATGCGGCCCTGGCCAGGCTCGCCGGATGCAAGCAGCTCGTGATTGGATGCCCTGTTCAGCCTATGAACCAGGCTCACGAAACTATCATGCAAATATAGGCAATAAAAATAATAATAAAATTAAAATTTAATTTGGATGCTCGATTTAATTTTATAGTTTTTTATTTCTATTTTGCATGCACGTAGGTGATATCATCGTTACTACTTATTTTGCATGCATACACTAATCTCTCTTCCCTAGCTGTCAGTATGTATACACGCGCAAAACAGTCTATTAAAATGAGCTTTTATGGGCCGAAATATAGTAGATCATAATCCCCACTCTTTTCGTGTAATGATGTGCGCTTCAGGTAATGGCTAGCGATTTTATTACCTTCGGTGATGTATAATCGCTCCTGGATTGGAGCTCGGGTGGGGATGGTCAGTGGGGAACGTAGTGCAGTTGCTTCTGGAGTGTGCGACCTGTGAATCTGTGATATAGCAGTTTGGCTAGTAAATGGGCCTGGGCTGGAATATGTTGATGGGCCTCTTTGTATATTTTGGTCGCATCGGGTAATTCGGTTAATTAAGAACTGAAACCGAAATAATCACGATAATTTTGGTTACTTAAAACATAAGATCAAAATTAGAACCAAAATATTCGGTTTCGGTCTCAGATATTTCGGTTCAGTCTTCGATTATCGATTAATTATATCCATCCCGAGCGTGAGAGGAACCGAGGGCTCGGCGGAAGGCGAAACCCTGCCGTTGCGCCCATGAAAATATCTCTTTTTTTTCAAACGTCCTCTCCGTCCATTTATTCCCGTGGTGCGATGATCGTCTACTGGACGCCGAGGCAGCAGACGTTGCGGGCTTGCAGCTGAGATAGGCCGTGAAAGGCCGGGCTGTAGCGTGGGGCGAAGAGCTTTCTTAGGCCCACCGCGCTGCCCGTCAAAAATGAGGATGCTAAAGTGGGCTGGAAGTGGCCCAACTACTTTTGGTGGCGCACGCCGAAATTGACCCTAAATCGGGTGCTGCTCGGTGTGCCGCAGGCAGCCCACACGCTATGATTCCGTGTGTTTGGGCTCTAAAATCGGCCCAACAAATCGGTCCACTCGTATTTTGTTGCTAATTTTTTTGTTGCCGGAATGATTTTTTTTGCTGGAACAATTGTTATTATTTGAGGAAAAAAATTTGTTCCGGCAAAAAAAATATGTTGGGCCTTGTATAATGATTTGACTGTTAGTTACACGTGTGACTCCTAACATTTGCCCTCTAAATCTGCCTCTGGTTGAACTAAAAAAAATACGCTGGTTTGATTTACATTTGTTTGTTTGCCTTTTTTAAAAATAAAAAATTGCCCACTCACACTTGCTTCTGGAATTCGAGCGCTGACATTGCAATTATTCAAGTTTTAACGTTGAGTTTGCATCTGCGCGAACTGCATTCAAATGGCGGCCGTGGGAATAGAGTTTTTAATTATTTATTCAACCTTGTACTACCTTTGGTGATAATAAGTATCTAATGTTTTTAATTATTTATTCAACCACATGTTAAAACTTGATGGCTAATACTTATTCAGTTTGAAAGTATGAAATTCAATTGAGTAGATTTATATCAAAACGGACTTATAATTCTAGTACTGGAGTTTTCTTTTAGGGTCGGCCGCTTCTTTCTCAAAACTTTACTAAAGTCTTTCCCGTAAAATAAAATTTATTAAGGTCCAGCCTTTCACGTCATCACGTGACTAGGTTCAATGTTTTGCTATGACTTACTCGCAAAAAAAAAATGTTTCTCTATGAATAGCCCAAAAATGGCCAAGTCATTATTTAGTATATTTATTCAGTCCCATGGACTTTTACGGGCCTGTTTGGTAGAACCAATCCGAGGCCCATTGACACGGACAATGTGGTTGGGCCTGGCCATTTGCTCACTCGCAATCCAAATGGTCAAGATCAACTTGTCGACTTGTCGTGTGGGCTCGAATTGAATAAAACCGCAATGATCAACATTTGCCATTTGGGCCATGTTTCCTTGCTATTTTCATGAACGAGCAACAATCATAATACGAGCTGCAAAATACTATGATTTGTCCACTCAACTGAATTCTGGCCAATCCAAGCACCTTCTAGTTCTAGGCCCTTATCGTTTGCCTCTGGTTTGGAAACTACTAGAAGCCTAGTGCACAACCTTCCAGGCGTTGCTGAGTCGATGCTCTTCCCGTATCTCTCTAGCCCCTTCCATGCGTCGTCACACGTTGACACGGGGGCGGGGGCAAAGTTACTAAACACTTCACGAGCCCCCTAAACCATGAGCTCGATCAAGCTGCTCAACTTAAATTCACACCGTTGCCCCCCCCCCCCCCCCCCCCCCCCCCACCCACCCACGCCACCACACCAACTCCAACCGGCCGCTCCAACCCCAAAGCTCACCAAAACCTCTCCAAGAACGCTAACGAAGTTCCCCATAAATCGGTCGCAGGCACGTGACACCACAAGAAGCTCGCTCACACCGAAGGCGATCGCGAGGGACCATCATGTCGTCGTTGCCCGAGGACGACGTCGACGCGGGCAGCGGCGGCCCGCCCGTCGCGTGGTGGAGCGCGGCCTCTCCGGTGGGCGGCGACGTCGTGCTCTCCGCCGCCGTCCTCCTCTTCCTCGCCCTCGCCTTCGCGTTCGTCGTGTACCACTACTTCACGATCAGTCGCCGCGGCGGCGCCGCCGCGATCGGGGTGTCGTCGGGCGCCCACCAGCGCGGCACGTTCGGAGGAGGCGACGCCGCGGTCGTCACTCGTGGCGGCGTCGACACGGCGCTGCTCCGGACGTTGCCGTTGACGGTGTACAGGGCGAAGGACGACCGGGGCGGCGAGGCGCTGGAGTGCGCCGTGTGCCTCGCCGAGCTCGCCGACGGCGAGGCCGCCAGGTTCCTGCCCAGGTGCGGGCACGGCTTCCACGCGGAGTGCGTCGACCTGTGGCTGCGCGGCCACCCCACCTGCCCGCTCTGCCGCGTCGACGTCGGCAAGACGGGCGCCCTGCCGCCGCCGGCGCCGTCGTCCCTGGCCCTCCCGCCGGCGCTGCCGGAGCCCGCGAACTACCCCACGAATCTTCCGACCAACGTCCTGTTCTGGGGATCCCAGGACACGGTGACGACCGGCGGCGGCCCGAGCTCCTCCCGTGGACCCCCTGCGGCGCTGGTCATCGAGGTCCGGGACTGGGAGACGGCGCCGGCTGTGGCGCCGACGCAGCGTGAAGGTGCCACGGCGAAGGCGCAGGGCCTGGCGAGGCTGACCTCGCTGAGGAGGCTGTGGAACAGAGGGAGGCATGATGCGGCGGCTGCCGCGAGCTCCGGTTCCTGCCGCCAAGCAAGCACTGCAGGTGATGGCAACGAGCAAGCACCGGCACCGCCGCCGTTGGATATTTGGAATCTTACGTAGGAGATGAATGTGCGCTCAGATCACAGTCGACTAGTCGAGCATGTTACAAGACGAAACGTGTTTTTATAACAGTTAAATATGTAGAACGGAATTCGACCTGCCACGTCCTTGTGATCTTCTGACGCACTTACCCTGAGGATCAAATTTACTTGGTTGACCTTGGGTGCTCAGCTCCACACGAATGTGTTCGAGACATGTTCAGTTGATCAGATTTTGCCACAACGAGGGGCATACTTGGCAGGACACCAGCTCCTTCTAAAATGATTTGGTCTTGACTTAACTGGTGAAGCTATTTTACAAAATATTTGGTAAATAATTTCTTATTGGTAATGTATTAATTTTAACAGCAACTTAATGCTTCGGAGGACGGAGGCACAAGTGAAGCCACTTTTTCTTAGCTCCTTGAAAATCTCTCTAGTTTACTTATTGTGCTGGCTCGACATGCTGTCAAATGAGTAACAATGTAGATTATTCTGGGGCTTTCACGTAGGTTTCTCGAGTGAAGCCATTTTATTTTTACTCGTTTGGTAGAACTTTGACGAAAGCTGTTAAAAGAAGGTGGTGGAGAAGCCATATACCAAATAGGGAGTTAGCTAAAATGTTACATCTATAAAAGAAATGGCACAGAAAATGATCTTGACGGTTTTAGTAAAAATTGGTAAGAAAATTATTCCATCATATACATAGGACATTCGGGTGAGTATGGAAAGCCAGATTTTTCCTTTTTTGAAAAACCAGATTATCTGTGTGTCTGTCAGGTACATCAGGTCCTTGGTGCCTTGGTTACCCAAACGGGCTACAAGTTGAGTTTTTTTTTTAGGGGAAGGCTACTAGTTGAGTGTTGGTTTTGAACGTTTGGACGAGAGAGAGTCTCGGCCCGTGGTGCGTTTTCTTTCAACCTTTGGCCCACTTAAGCAACTGGACGGATTTTTTTTTTCTCTCGCTTTTCTTTTTACAGTATGTTGGCCCAGTTTGTAGTTTCCACTTTCCAGAATTCCATCACCTTGTCGCCCACCGACGCGCATGTCAAATCCCTGATCTCGCGGCCGGCTGATACGATACGACAGTCCGAACTCCATCGTCTGCCGTTGCCAGTGTCGCTCGCTGCCCTTTGCCTGCTTCAAGCGCACATCTACTAGCTATTAGTAGTTCTCACATGTTAGATCATCATCGCCAACCTAGCTATCGTCCAGACTATATATAATATATATGCCGTCGCACCAGCAACATTTTGTACGCGTGCAGTGGATATGTGCCATCATTACACACAAGAGTTGCCGCCCACTACCTTTCGGGTAATGGCTCCACCTCATCTCTCATGTCCTTCTCCTCTTATCACCAGTGGTAGCTATATATCACACCCTAAAATATTTAATTTTAGAATGTGAATATCATTTTGAACGTGTTCATCTATATTTAGAGTTTCTCGAAAATTTTCTAGATTCATCTAGTGATTGTTCTCATTTTCTCTAGAGCTAAATCCATTTATTGGAAGGCTCTAAAATCTTGATAATTATCGAGAGGTCAAGTATTTTGTTTGGATTTTTCATGTCCCAAATTATCTTTAGGATTTTTTTTCCTTGGAATTTTTAGGATTCTTCTTGATATATTTTTTTATGGTTTAGAAGATTTTTCTAGATTTGTTTTAAGCCTGAAAATATGTCTAGAAAATAAATTCTTTCTCTTTTCATCTCGAGCTGGATTCAATTCGTTTTTGGTCCAATCCATCCTAAGCTATAGACCTGTGCTATGCTGAGCTCGGTCACCGCCACGATCTTATCATCCGTTGCATTTCTATCTTGTGAGAAAACTTCTAAACCTGTTCACTTTCCTTTTTCTTGTTCTATAGTTTCCACTTTCTTGTCGCAGTCGAACCAAACCGTTTCTTCATTGTCCGCCTTTTTTTGTTTTATTGCATCCACCAACCTTAGATGCCGCGTCGAGTTCCCAGTTCTCCAATCTTGCTCTCCGATCCAATCCACTCGAAATGGAGTCGTAGCCCGATTTTGATGTTTTCCGATGATGTCTACGGTGTCGTTAGTGCCCGCTATGGCGACCTGCTTCACGACTGCGAGACCCTGAACTGAACCGCCAACAGCTCAGCCCGATCCCTCTCTCTCTCTGTCTTTTCTATCCCGTGCTCTTGAATAGCCCATTCGCGTTCAACTAGCACCGTCGGCTCGTTTTCGTGTTCGACCCCCAACCGAACCTGCTCGGACAGCCAAGGTTCACCTCTCAACCCATGGCCGAAACTGTTCAGCTCACACGCGAACCTGTCTCGGCCTAACCAGATCCCGACCAACCCAAATCCGGCCGACCCAATCGGCAAGCCCAAACTCATTTTCTCGTCTGATCCTTCAGCCCCCAGGCCGTTTTGCTTTTTCGGTCCATGACCGAGGCCAGTTCGGCCCACACAAACTTGTTTCGGCAAGGCCCAACCCGGCCAGCAGCTCGCTGCCTAGTTGTCAACCCTACCCTGCCTGCCACGCTCACGCTAGGCCTGCTGCGCGTATAAAACGCAAAGCCAAGCCCCTGCGTGGCCCCTGCTGCAGTCGTGCGCCTCCCTGCGTGCCGCCTCTCCTGCTCGCGAAGCCCTACCCCCGCATCCTCTCCCTGGGTCCGCAGCGCCGCCGCCACTTCGCGCACCCAGCCTCGCGCGTCCCTCCCTGCTGCCGCGCCTACCTGCACCGCGTGCACCTGCTCAGCATCGCAGGCCTCCCTGCGCCCCTGTGCGCCGCCACCAGGACGCCGTGCGCTCAGGAGTGTCGTCCCCCTCTTCTCGCGCAGCGCCTCCGCTCGCCTGGACGCGAGGCCGAGCCGCCCTGCGCCGCCGCCCCTTGGCGTCTTTGGACCGCGGAACCGCGCAGCCCCTGGTGCCCGTGATCTCATCTGCTCGCTCTTCCGCTCCCCCATCACCCCCACGACATGCAGCATCGCTGCCAGGAGGACCGGCCACGGACAGAGTCGCCGGCCCATCTTCCGGCTTCGATTCCCGCCGCCTTGGTGCGTCCCTGCCATAGGTAAGAGGTAAAATGGATTCCCCTCCTCCTCCTCTTTCGTTTGCCCCGCTGCCCGCGCTCTCCCGTGCCCTAGAACGCCGGGAATCTGCCCAGCAGTAACCACCGGCAACCATGGGGGATATTTCGAGCTTTTGCGATTTAGTCGCTGGATGAACCTGTAATTTTTCTGTTCTTTCTTGTGCCTTGTATAATCTGCATAACACACCCTAGATTTAACACATTTTTTCAGCCCAGCCCCTCCCATGACCTTTTTCAGATCCAACCCTAGCTTTCCGTTGTTTCGCGACCACAGTTTTAAGTGTCTTGCGAAAATCAGCAGCTAGCCCTTCAGATCTACGATTAATCACGTTTTGGTCCCTGCAGTCCTATTTAGTTCGTAGAATCATCATTTTAGATCCGTTTTAGCCCGTTCTGGTTGCGTTAGTTTTGTTTTAGCATGAGCTATAGTTTAGTAGTATTGTTGTATTGTAGTCCCTAAAATTAAATATAGATTTAATTTAATTAATATTCTCTCATCTAGTATTTTCTAATTAAAATCTATTTAAGTCTGTACTGCGGTTTTTATAATTAATGTTAATGTGATTAATACCAATTAAAATATGTCTTAATTATAATTTGTTTAGCTCAACTCGAATTATAAAGTTATGCGTCTAGATGCTCTCACATGTTTCCTATATTTAATTGTTTAAATAGTATAATTTGTACATGGACAATCATAAATAAAATATGACTAAGTTCTACTTCGTTTTTATAAATGCAAATATAATGTGAGTTAATGATAATCAAGGATGTTTCTTTTAAATATCCTCCACATTTATTTTTTCTCCAATTAAAATAAATGAAGCTTATAGTTCTTTTGTTTCCTTTTATAATACAAATCTTTCGATAGTTGTTTCTTTTCAACCTTAGCTCCGTTTTCCGTGTTTCTTGCGCCCTTGTGATCGTAGCAACAAGCCCTGTCCTTTAGTACGCTCTTTAAAGCTTTTCTTTTTGTTTGGTGTATTGTTATTAGCTGTACTTGTTTGTTGTTTTGTATACTTTTGCTTGATGTTTGCTTCGAGTAGAAGGATCGTTGTTCGAAGCTTGAAGATCAAGATTTTCAAGTGAGCAAAAGCTGAAGAGCATTAAGAGTAGCTTTTTGTTGGTGAAAGGCAAGTGTCCCTAACCATCTTTCTACCTATGCTTTATTACAAGAATACTGTGAATTAATTGGAACATGGAGAACCACCCAAGAAAACAGTGCAACCACAATAATATATGGCTCTGATTTTGGCTAATTAATTAGAAACTCTGGCTTGTGATGATCTTACCGAAAAGGCAAGAGGGGAGTGCGTAAGATGGGGTATAGCTTGGACCTCTTGGGGTAGTAGCCTTTGCTAAGGTACTGACTATTAGGGAGGGTTATGACCACTGCGACCTAAAACCTTAGCGGATTGTCACAAGTTAGAGAATCTTTGTAAAGGACTCGTAGCGTCCCTATGCAATCACACCTTGAAAGTGTGGTATTGTGCCTGGCCCGCACATTGTGGTTGGATCCAAAGTTCTTCTCAACTTTTACGCGAATTGTGGGTAAAGTGTACAACCTCTGCAGAGTGTTAAAAACTGATATATCAGCCGTGCTCACGGTTAAGAGCAGCTTGGACCCTTACATGATTAATTTAATTTAAAGATGGTTTTAAATCACCTTCTAGTTTTTCTTGTGGCCTTGCTGAGTACCAACCATAAGTGTACTCACCCTTGCTTACTGCTGCTCAGAAGAAGAAGGTGTGAAGTCTCTTGAAGATGATGCTGAGTTTTAGGCGTACGCAACCTCCAGTGGATTGCCTGTGAAGTTTGAAGCCTTCGTTTCCAGGATAATCTGTATAACTCTGATAGTCTTTTAATCGTTGTAAGTTTTTTTACGTGATACTGTTGCTGTTATTCACTGATGATAGCACTATATATATGTTATTTGATCCTGGCATACATATAGTTATGCATTCGGTTTTATTTTAAAACCTGGTGTGACACTATATATCGCTTCCAATTAGCGACTTCAACCGCAACCTCCAAGCCATTGCCGTTGAGGTACTTGGCCAGATCAAAGATCATGTTGATTTCATGCACACGTATGCTCGTGTTAGTTCTTTCGGTCGCCAGCATATGCACCATCTTTCCACGACCACATCCACGGCTCCTTCCTCTCTCTTAGCTACATCAACCATAAGATCTACCCCCTTCATCTAAAAAACAAGTCATTCTATGATTCAAAATTTGTTTTAAAAAATAAATTATTTTACCCTATTTAGAAGGTGCATGTGCATGCAACAACCAATTAGAACCACATACAGCTAATAAATACAGCTAATAAATAGTACCTTCCTATTAATATGTCATAAATTTCCTATAATAACTTATTTTTGGTACTGAGGAGTGTGCTGTATTTGTGACGATATGATCGGACTAGATAGGGAGCTGGAATATATGCGGGTCGTCCCACCTCGACCAATATGTGAGCCAGGCTCGAGCCAAATTTTTTCAACGTGCAACAATATACGGACTAGGCACGAGCTGATTTTTAACTCAAAATCCGAAAAAAATCCGACTCGACCCGATCCAAAATATGTACATTACATCGGGTCGGTTTGGTCTGGGCCAAAAAATTTGGTCTGGTGGTCGGGTTGAGCCGAAGAAAAAAAAATACTTAGTATTTTGACCCGACCCGGCCTTGCCCTACCATGAGCGGGACTAGTTTTATAGGGATGAAATTTTTCCTTTTCTCTCCCCATAATGAGGTTGCCAAGTCATCAAAAACTTATTGATGTATCATATACTTTAATGTTTATAAAACTCTTGTGAAACCCCATCGAGACTAGCCTTGCTTACGATCCCATGCTTAATTCCATCTTACCTTTGCGCATTCCAACTTTTGCAATTCAATACTCGCCCTCCACATTAGGGCCAGCCACAGTTCCCCTCGGCTCTCGTCCTCAACAGTGTAGTGGGGGGGTATATCTAGAGCACAAAGCTATATCGACCTATCTATCTATCTTCAAAGGAACTGATTAATAGCACAGCACACTAGCCAGTGACAAGAGGCTTGCTGGAACGTACTACTATACGAAGCAAAAACGACACACTGCACGTGAAAAATCCTGGAATGGACGGACGAGGTGCTCCCAGTACATGTTGCCTACTACTAGCTATATCACGCTACCCGCTGAGCGCGAGTTCAAACGAAGTACGCAGCTTCTTTTTTTCTTTTCTTTTTTTCAAGTAGCTAGCTAGTGTGCGCTCAGCTCGCTGGAGCTGAGGCCCCCAGCGCTTTGGGCAGCATGCAGCAGTTAACTCTTGTGCCGGGCGGGGCCCGCTGGAACACCGGCCACTGTGGCGACGATGAACAGTCATACAAGCGCCCCGCAAGTGAGCATATGCCGCCCGATCGACTTTCGCCTGGCGCCCTACGCCCAATCCTGCATCCTACTCTTTATTGGCAAGCGTAGGCCGGGCCGGGCCTATACATCGCGAGCTCGGCCGGCATCCGACACGGCCGTGTGACGCTGCCGCCGTTCGATACGATCTGATCTCTCGTCGTCGTCTCTCTCCGCCAGCAGCGAGCTCTGCGACAGCGCGCGGCCATGGATCGGAGCTGCTAGCATTGTAGCAGCACAGCGCGCGGCTACTGTGAGCGAGCGGTGACGGGACTGAACGAGCGAGCCGGCACGCAGCTCATCAGCAGCTGATGAGCTGGTGCGTGCCCGTACGGCCGTGTGGCGCCGGCCGGCCGGCTGCTGCTGGCCGCAGCCACGTGAAAGGAAACGCCCCCCCCACCAGCGAGGATACCACACATGGACGGGCGCATGCGTACGTCGTACAGATGCAGCAACAGGGGGCCGCCAGCTACGGCGTGCCTGCGTGGGTACATGGCGATTCGAGTAACTATGTTGTTACTGAGAGAGGCTGTTTCGATCGTTGGGAGACGGATCGTCAGATCAGACTAGCTATATAGCCGCTGTCTACGCCGTCGATCGACCCATCTCGTGCAGCTACTAGCAGGGCTAGCTGTCCGTATGCATGCATTATGGGTTTTATGACTCACGACTGCTACTGTATGTGTGTCCTTGGGAGCAGACAAATTTGTACACTTTTCAGGATTCTGAATCTCCGATACAGCCACATACTACAGCAGGCAGCCATGTGTGTGTGGGTGGGTGTGTGAGAGAGAGAAAGGGAGAGAGACGTCAGACGTATATGTACTACAGTGTAGCCTATCTACTAACCTAGGCCCTAGAAAAGCTCATGCCTGGTCACCATGTACTGCAGCAGCCTCTGCTGGCTCTAGCTCAGCTCACTCTCAACAAGCTCAGCTCGTCGCCTACGCCTGGTAGCGGCCGGGCGCATGCATGCATGCGTGCGAGCTGAGGGGCGAGAGCGAGAGACCAGCCCATGTTCATCCCCATAATTAGCCCGTCGATGGATTCCCCCAGCAGGTGGCTGGTGGTGAAGCGTCCTGTTCATGGAACAGTGCGTCGACTCTGATTCGCTCAGGCAACTCGCTGGACCGCCCGGCCCCCGAGGCCTGGTAACCTTAACTTCCTCATAGTACACACGCTCCTAGCTACTGCACGCCCACCACGCACGTACCGACAGGCCTCTGAACTGTCCTCTCCGGATTCCGCCCCCGGCCCTCTTGTGGATGCTTGATCAGTCTCCTCCTCTACTCTACCCGGATGGGGCTCAGCTCGCTAGTAGCTCTCCTCCAGTCTCCAGTCTCCATAGCTGAGCTGAGGTTTAATCTCCCCTACTTCACTGGAGCTAGCAGTACATCTCCATGCATCCATCTCTGATTATTACTTCACTGGATTGAGCAGTACATCCATGCATCCATCTGCGAGTACTATGTGCTTCGACCAATCTGTTACTTTAAATTGTAGTATATCTGAAGACGTAGGAGTATATAGTAGCAAACTGTTAATGATGACACTTTTTACAGTATTTCTTCTCTACAGCTAGCTATATATGCAACAATTGAGAGTTACTGAGATGAAAAAGATCATATATACTGATAGAATCGACGGCGAAGAAGGCGGCGGACGGATCCGAAGAAGCTAAAACCAACATGGGCCATGCCCGAATTTCATTAGGAAGAGTAACGAAATTACAGAGTACCAAGTTAATTCAGCAGGAAGTTTAAAGAGAAAAAAGGAAAATGGTACCGCTGCCCCCACTAACAGAAAGAGCCTCTCTGAGTACTATATGAATCCGACGAAGCTAGCTATGGTGGATGAGTGAGATGACCACAGGCGGTTCAACTGTCGCTGTTCCACAAGTGAAGCCCCAAGATCGATCATTAGTCAGGTTGTGACTCATATATATCTACTAGTAGAAGAGGACAATTAATTAAGGAGATCGGTCGATGGATCCATCGATAACACATGTAGTACAAGGGGGGAGGAGACAGGGAGTCAGAGAAGGAGACCATGAAATTAATCGGTGTACGCGCGCGCGGCGCAAGGCCTGGCCCGGCCGGTACGGCCGGGGTCGAGCGGATGACTGGATCGATCTCGGCTTCGTTCCAGCGCCTTCCTAATAATGGAGCATCGCCCATGTCCGCCTCCCGTGGCCTTCCCCAAACCCTAGCAAGCCCACCCAGTTGGCGTGGTCCTCCCCCGCCCCCGTCCCCGTGCGAGGGCGCCACAGTGCCATGCACATACGCGTCCACAGTCGGGAGGTGAAAGCTAGCAGCGCGCAGCAGACAGACGGCACGAGTCGATGGAGACGAGAGTAACCTAGCGCTAGAGCAGCGCCCCCCTGGCCTACCCCAAGCCTGCTGCTCTCTGCCGCCCGGTGGTGGTGGTGTCCGGCGATCCACCAGAGCAGGAAAGAAAGGCGCGCCGCGAGCTAACCATCCTAGGCCTCTCTCTGCTCGATTGATTGATTCGATTCCCCTGCCGGCCTGGCCTGGCGCGGCTCGCCGATATGATTTTACTGCAAGCGTTTTCTGGGGCATCGTAAACTGTTGTGTCCATCCAGCGTCCAGTTCCCCGACAGGGACAGGCCGAGGCGGAACCCCACCATGCGGCAGGCAGGCCGGCCTCTCCCCGCACCCCATGATATCATATCATGGACGCGTCCGGGTTCCCGTTGGCTGTGTGGCTGCTGCGGCCGGTTTCTTCCCTGTGAGCGCGGCCTGGCCAGAGCTCGCCGGTAGCGCGGCAGGCTGATTAGGTAGTAGTAGAAACCCGCCAATGGACAGGGGGATGGACAGGGTCTTCGGCTCCTGTATACCGGGGGGCATGGAGGCGGCAGCGGACAGGGACGAGGAGGGGCTGGAGCTCAGCCTGTCGCTGCACCCGTCGCCGTCGTCGCCGCCAAGTTTCCAGGCGGTCTTCGCCTGCTGCTACTGCCCCAGGAAGTTCCGCAGCTCGCAGGCGCTCGGCGGCCACCAGAACGCGCACAAGCTGCAGCGCAACCTGGCCAGGCGCGGCCGGGAGGCCGCCTCCGCGCCGTCCGCGCCGCCGCCGCCGGTAGCCGACCAAGGTAACAGCAGGGCGTCCGGCAGCTTGAGCGCGCCGGTGCCGTGCTCCAGTAGGGCGGAGCCTGGCGCCGACGCGTGGGGGGAGGGGAGGCACCGTCGTCAGCATCATCTTCACCAGGGCCTGGCAAGCGGCGCGGAAACCTCGTCCGGCGCGCGGGGCGACGGACAGGATACCGAGGAGATTATTGACCTGTCCCTGAAGCTATGAACTCATGCGTGCATGAGCTAGCAGCAGCAGCTTTTCTCCTCCTCTTCTCCTCAATTAGTTTGCTTAGTTTCTTCTTCATCACGTCATTATTTCTTGTTTGATCTGTTGTACGTGTTATTCCTTGTCTCAGCTTTATGGCCGAATATGGACTACTCATCCTCATTTAGAGATTGTGATATAATGTTTCAGTTCAGGGATCACGCAGGGATTAACTTAAGTAATAGTTAGGTGCATTCATCACAAAGCTTCTTCATGAATTCCTTGTACTGCTAGAGTGCTAGCGTGATCTCTCTGTAAATATTCTGTCCTGCTGCAATTGCATTGAGCTTAGCTTTTTAGAGGTCTCAGATCGATAGCTGCTACCCTTACTTGCTGCTTTAGGGATTCTTGATTCTTCCATGGCTATCTCTCCTTGCTTGTCCTAGCCTTCTGTAGTAGTGGTAGTAGTCAATTTGTGTCATAAACCTCATGTAACTCACTCATGCCTAATGCTGTTGTGTACTGATAAATAACCCCATTGTTCCATGCTTTCATCATTTCGGATTGTGGTTCCTGAAAAATATTCTGGGCAAACATACACTATATACTAGATGTACTTTGATTCCCAATAATTTTTTTTATTTAGGAATGTGGCTCATCTTGCTTCATGATGTACCTTTTGAGTCCATATATTTGCTTATTATTGAATTATTAGTTCAGTTTTCTTTATTGGACAGACATAAGCTGGTAATATATAGCAGGTGCAGCAGTACGTAGTAGACTAGTCACAGCCATATATATGTGACGCCGATATACATGTATGCTTGCCTGCTTTACTCCTGACCAAATCTGAATGCACATAGATTACCACAGCCAGCATACATCTGGTCAGGCCGCGGGTAACCCGTCGTATGTGCTACGGAAGGGAGAGCAGGCCGGGAGGCTGACAGAGAACCACTATGGAAGAACAGCACCAGCATAGGCATGTTTCATGTCTGACACTTCTCATTCTATCTAATAATTTTCAAACGTTTAATTTGATATATTCTGATGTTCTACCATTAATCACTGTTTGAAAGATTGTTGCATATATAATTGAATACAGAGAGTATATGTGTGCTGCAGATGGATGACACGAGCTGAAAATGTTTAATTAATTTTGTTTCTGCAAAAATGATGTAAAACTAGTTGCTTATGACTTTGCACTTTCTCTTTTGTTTTGCTTAGAAGCAAAAATAAGTCAGGAGCTAGTTAGAAAGTTCTCACGCAGTTGGTTCTCTTTTTATTTGATGTTTTTGCATTTCATGTTCTGTGAAAGATGTAACTTCGATCAAATCTTATTATGCTGGCAGATGTTTATAACTAGTATATAAGTATTCGTTAAGACAAAAACAATTAATCAGTAGTACTTTGTGGATTCTCTTTATATTTTATATATTACTAATTCATTTTTTGAAAAAAAATCCAATATGATACATCTCTTCAGTTTTTTTCCATTTTCCTCTTAACCAAAAAATTGTTAGGATTCCATTATTTAAGATTACATCCTTATTATTTAAGGTTTGAACATCCTTTTTGACAAGATTCTGATAAACATATATGGGGATGGAAATCAGTTTGCATACAAGTTATCTTGTAAAAGATTCTCTTGGTGTTGCTAGAGACATGGTCCCTGCGCAGTATAGGGGCTAAAAACTAATTTTGAAAACTATCCAGCTTTGTAAAAGATTCTCTCCGGTCCTATTAATGTTTCATAGAAAAACACGACCATGTGAGGAAGTGGTGTGTTCTTAATCTTTTTGTTAATTGTAAAAAGGAGTGTTCGACGGTGATTTCTACAGTCACTCTGTATTGTACCTACAGTCTATCCGGTATAAAAAGGACAACTTGACACAAAACAATCTCTGAAAAAACAAGATCTCTATGCTCATCTTCTTCTTTAATTTCGATCCAGCCCACAAGAGTTTGAAAATGCATTGGAACCAAAGTTTTGAAGATTATTTATATAATAGATCAAAACTTTAGTTCCATGTGTATTTGTTTTCTTCTCTTGGAGTTCACTTGGGAGTTAGATCCATAGCACGGAATGTTAGGTTTATCCGTTGAAATAAATTATAGATAAAGAAGGCATGCAATTTCTTCTCGATATATAACAAACTAGCCGCAATGCACACTTTGCCGCTTCAAATATTCTCTGAAAATGCCATTACCGATTTCCTTTTTTCTTCCAAAATTAACTTAGTAATAGTGTGCCATGTGCTAGCAAACTGGGCACATGTTTCATGCAATGCAGAGGCGCACCCTATCCGCAGCCTTTAGCGTCTGAAAACAACCACAATGTTGTCCCTCGCGTGCTCACATGCATGTCACTCGGCGCAGCACCCGCAGACGATCCACGCTCGGGCGGCGGCAGACAAGTATCTAGCGCGGCCACCTGCGCGACACCTGTGCTGCTCCGCCGACCCTGCAATTAGGCCAGTGCCAGATGTCTATAGTTAGTGCCTAGAGGAGAGAAATATCAATAAATATATGTTTAAACACTGCCTCCCAATACATAGTGTCTATAGTGGTTTTCATGAGAAAGAGAATTTAATAGATCTTTGCATGTAACGTTAACATAGAAGGATCAGCTGTGGCAAGTTATGCAACGAACACAGCTGTGGCAATATTCATCAACATCCATCTTAGTTAAATAAAAAAGACACCGGTGCACATAAAGCATATCATGTTGACACCAACTAACTTGAAGATAAATAAGCAGCCATGTAGATAACAAAGTAATAAAGTGATGATTGATACTGATAGTCTCATGACAACCGTACATCAAAATAAAGGAACATAAATATAGTCTCATGAAAATAGAAGCAGTGGACAAGAGCACTTCATCCATCCAGAAATAGGAGCAGTTCATCCATTAAACAGCGTAGGCAACACCAAAATATCAGGACTTGATCTGCAGAAAAAGGAAGACAAGTCAGTATCAAAATAAGGTAGACAAATCACAGTGAGGAAAAAATGATAACTTATTTAGTTGAACTTCTATAACTAGGCTATATATGAAGTAGTATATGTGACACACAGATTGTAAACTAAACTTTAAAATGATGCACAATCATCTAATTAATTAACTTGAATTCCCAAACCTATCAATATACCTCTTGGACCACTACGCCTGGTAGGTCTCATTTCTTGTAGAGCTGCAACTTCGATCTTCAATTCATCAACCACATGATCAAAAATATCACCCAATAAGCTGCTCGCCTCATCCAAAGGGTACAGATCCATTGGATCCATGATGCTCACATCATCCAAAGAATCATCATGGGCGGGGGAATCATCATCGTGATTTTCAGATTGGTGGGACATGAGGTAAGAGAAAAGAAAATAGAGGAGAGAGGGAAGAAGGAAGATATAATGTGCATGCTAGAGGGTAGTCCGGGTGGGGTTATATATACATAAATATGCCAGGGTAGTCGAATGGATTTACAAAACTAAATTGTGTTCAGATTTGCATTATGAAAAGAACCCATTAGACTACCCGGTGACTATTAATCTTCACGCTAATTCCGAAAAAATTAATGTTCAGAAGCATATAACTGCATTTCTTGATCCATCTTTTGATCGTCACTCATGCTACTTTGATATACTTTAGTGATTCCTGCATAACAGCCATTGAATTCAGTAACTGGTTTCTTAATGCGCTCCCAACTTAGTACCCTGGACAAAATTCACAAAACCACATGGTGGGTACAACCTGAAATCAATAGCAAAATTAAGAGGTGGCAGTATATTTCCAATCAGATATAGCTAAGATATAGTATGTTTCCAAACAGATCCATTCAAGATTTGAGAAACAAAAGATATTGCTAAGAAACAGGCTAGCACGACATGCATCATTGTACTAGCAAGAGTGCGTATATATAAACATTGCAGGTATATGAGACAGCAGCCATAAACTAACTAGCAGAGCATGTCATTGAAGTGAAAAAAAAGATTAATTGAAGAAGGCACGTACTATTCAGAGCTGCCACGAGAGGATCCTGACCACATGGCAGGATGAGCACCGACGGCAGGAAAACCAGCGACCGGACCGCTAGCACGTCCACCACAACCACCAGCAGCACTGGTGTCAGGAGCACTGCCGGCTCCTACAGCACCATCGACGGCCGGAGCAAGGGCGGCCGATTTGCCGTCGGTCCGACAGGATCTCGATTGATGCTTCTTCGGCCCCGTTAGATTCATCCTTGCACACGGCTTGGGGAAGGAGTTCCTCCACGGGAATAAAGGATTGGTGCCGGATTTTGCCGATTGTAGCTCGTAAGCAGAGGAATCTGGGTGATTTCTTCCTCAGCGAGTAAATGGGGAAAATTAGGGCAGCGAGATATATGAATGGAGGATGGACCTTTGGTGCCGATAGGATTTGGAAGCGTGCGAAAAAATTCGGGGCTCTGGCGCACCGGAAAGGTTCGCGCGCAGGAGGAGCAGGCACGCACGGTGAGCATGGCGGCGGGCGGCGGGCGGAGGCACCGGCGCAGCGGATCGAGAGGCGAGGAAAATGCGGGGGGAAGAAACGATGAGTACAGCCCAACGCGTTTCTTTAGCTGGTTTCTTCGTCTTGGAACAGCCGCCGAAACGGTGTCGTGCATGCGACTCGGTTTCCATATTTTTTCTTCTCTCTTCTCCTTAACTTCTATGCCATATCAGATTTTTCTTAGGGCAGTCCCAACCCAAGACACTACTACTAGTTTCTATACTTGCCATGTCATATAGACATCACACATAAAAACTACCTCTCAAATGGATAGTGTTTTCAAAATAAATTGTTATCCAATTATATCTCCTCTCTCTTTTCTCCCCCTATTATCTCTTCTTTTGTCTTGGTTTTCATGTAGACATGGTTTCTTGCATGAGACCCAATTTCTTCATATATTTTCTTCTCCCCTCATTAACTCCCCTGCCACCTCAGCTTTTTGCTTATGTGGCAACACATTTAGTGCTATGGAAACCAGCTGAGTTGGAGGATTGAGAGTGCCCTTACATGGCAGCCTCATTAATTCTATGGACATCATCCTAGTAGGAGTTAGAGTATCTCCAGCAATAGTCCCTACTTTAGACTCCCTACTTTCTGAGTAGGGGTTGTTCTTTTTTGGGCTCTAGATTTAACCCATAGCTCCAGCAATAGCCCCTACTTCATACCCCCTACTTTGATATGACATGTGGGACCCATCTGTTAGTGATCAATTTTTTTTTCTTATTTTTACTTCCATCGCTCGCTCCTCTCTACGCTCCTCTCCCTCCCCGTACTCTTCAGTCTTCTCTCTCGAACTCTCCCTTCCAGATGGGAACAAAAGCTCTGGTCGCATCAAGAAAGAAATGGAGGTAGGTGAGACATGGAAGCTTGTGGTGCTCGGAGGAGCGCACCAGAACCAGTCTCTGAGGAGGGCATCAGCGACGGTGATGACTCAACGCCGGCGTCGGAGAGTCCATCACTTCTCTCTCCCCTGAGCTCATGCCGTCGGCCCACTTCCCTGCTGAATCTCAGCAGAGCTTCAGCTCTCCATGGCACCTCTGGGTGTAAGAGGTGGTTGGATCATCGGACCAACATCATCTAAGCTTGGATCGGCGTGCACATGCTTGAGCTTGGGCGGACATGAGTTCGGGGGCAGCGTTTGTGCTGAGGTCAGGAGCGGAGACAGGGTGCTCGAGCTCGACGGTGGAGGTTGGGGTGCTCGAGCTTGCGGCCGGCGGCGAGCGGGTTGGAGCTCGGGGAGCGAGCGCCGGCAGCTTGGGGTGGCGGAGCGCGAGGGTGCTGCGGCGCGCGCGGTCGCCGCGGCGGCTGGCGGTGGCGCGCGGCGCGGGTGATGCGGGGAAGGAGGAAGGAGACGGGAAAAAAGTAGGAACCTCCCAGGAATCTGTGGTAGATGGGGCTGGGAGAGGGGATTTGGGTGTCTCCCTACTCTAGGGACCCAAGTAGGGGTCCTACGGGAGTGGATTTTTTTCCTTAGGTCTCTAGTTTGTCCTTAATTTGTAAGTAGGGGCTGGAGTAAGAATTTTGCTGCAGTTATTCTTGGCGGCCCAATCATATCACAGGCCCAGCTCGCGTTGTCCACCGGCGGCTGACATGTCAGCCACACGACACGACTCGTCTTCTCCATTTAACTCTACTGACCAGTGGACCGCGAAACCTTCGTCCCACCTGTCAGCGGCAGGACGGCGCTGGTCAGGAGTGCGCGGTCGCCGTGGCAGAAAGGTCCTAGTCAGAATATCCCACCCAGCCGCCACGCCACCTGCTCCGTCCCCCCTCACTGGCGTAGGGTCCCGCTCATCCATGCCCCCACCTGTCAGTAGAACATCCAGCCGCACCAGGATACCAGCATATCCCCGGACCTCCCGTGGGCCACGCCCGTCAGCGACGCGGACGGTCGACGGAGCCTCGTACGCGGGCCGAAAGCAGTAAACAAACTGGTGCCCAAAGGCGAAAAGCGGGCCCGCACCCCACACCCACCCACAGATCTCCATCTCTCTCTCTTGCCGTCGCCGTCGCTCGCGCTCGCTCTCCCAAGTCGTCGCCCAGTCGCTGCCCAGCTCAGCTCCGACGCGAGCACAACCGTGCAAGCGCGCGCATCTCCCTCCACAGCTCCGGCTCCGTCCGCTCCGCTGGACGCGTCACGGTTCGCTGCGGACCTCTTTTTTGCGGCGGCTGCTGAGGGGGTAGGCGGTTCCGCCGGTTCGTCGTCCCTGCACCGCGCGGTCGCGCTTCCGGTGATGGATTTTCCTCGCTTTTTTTTGTGGGCGGGGGATTCCTTTTGTCTGATCCGGGTTTCTGGTGGCGTGTGCAGATCTGACTGGCGGCTCCGAGCCGCGGGGGAGGGCGCCGCGGCGATGCAGAGGCAGGGGCGGCACCTGGAGCGGTCCAACTCGAAGCGGGCGCTCGACCATGGCGGCGGCAGCGGCGGCGACGACGACGATGACCGCGCGCCTAAGCGTCCGCGCGTCCCCGCCCTCGCGAGGTGAGTGGGTTGAACCTGGCGCAGTTGGACTGTTGCGGAGTGGTTGCTGATGATTCAGTGTCTGTGTAGATGTGCACGTGCTGCTTAGTGCTTAGATTGGTGACTGTTTGGCTAAGTAGCTAGCAGCAGTTAGATGCAAACGTTGATTCGTAAATCGTACACTTGATAGTCAGTTCGGTCTCTAATGCAGTGCAAATTCTGTGGATCACTGGATCCCAACTTGAGTGGCCCAGTTAATCAGAATGGGTCAGGAACATTGTTTATGAAGGTAGAGCAGGTCATGGATCGATCAATTTAGCTCACAGTAGTGCCTAATAGGATGGGTATGAACTCACTATTGTAGTTTCGTCCACGTAGAATCTGCGCCTCTTTGTTTGGGATTGTGTATGAGCACCATCCATGCCCTTTCAAACACCTTACTTTCTAAATGTATGGCAGCATTTATTGTGATCTATAACACCCTTAATCAGGACATAAACCATGTTGTTTCCCTTTTGAAGTAGTATATCTATGAATTACCAATCCATGGTGCTGTCTATTAGTATTATATAAAGTTTTAAATGCTGAATAGTGTTCTTAATAGATATTTGCTTGTTTACGTTTTAGTTTCTATGTGTCATTGGATATCCATTTTTCTAGGGCCATTTGAAAACCAGTGAAATATGACTCAGCTAAGAATTTAATCTAGATAATCTATACTGTAACAAATATCTGCACACTAAACAATTTATTTTTTTGTGATGGATCAGTTCTATATGTACCACACTTTAATATATTTTCCTGATGATTGCAGTGTCATTGTAGAAGCCCTCAAGGTGGACAGTTTACAGAAGCTTTGCTCATCACTGGAGCCGATTCTACGCAGAGTTGTGAGTTGAAGCCCGAGGACGACTTTTGATATAACCATCTTGATAGCTTTTCTGATCATTAGCGGCTTAATGTTTGCTTTGTAGGTCAGTGAAGAAGTAGAGCGTGCTTTAACCAAATTGGCCCCGGCTGGTCCTGCTAGGATCCAAGGAAGGTATGAAATTTGGAACTTGATCATTTATGGTGTTTCTGCAGTTTTATCTGGATATGCCGCAATAAGTTGTGAATTTCGCATACCAAATGAAAACAGGGGCTCTCCCAAGCAAATTGAAGGCCCTGATGGTAGAAATCTCCAGCTTCAGTTTAGGACTAGGTTATCCCTCCCACTCTTTACTGGAGGGAAAGTAGAAGGCGAGCAGGGAGCAGCAATTCATGTTGTGCTGCTAGATGCAAACACTGGACATGCCATTACTGCAGGACCTGAGTCATCTGCGAAACTGGATGTTCTAGTGCTTGAGGGTGATTTTAATAAAGAGGAAGATGCGGGTTGGACTGAAGAAGACTTTGAAAGTCACATAGTTAAAGAACGTGAAGGGAAGAGGCCTCTTTTAACTGGTGACCTCCAGGTGACCCTTAAAGAAGGTGTTGGGACCATTGGAGAGCTTATCTTCACTGACAATTCCAGCTGGATAAGAAGCCGGAAATTTAGACTTGGGTTGAGAGTCTCTTCAGGGTTCTGTGAAGGAATTCGGATTATGGAGGCAAAAACAGAGGCATTTACTGTTAAAGATCACAGAGGCGAATGTATGTTCATTTACTGTGCTGTCATTGTTTAATGATCTGACATATAGACATATAGTTCTTATTGATGAATATGTTATCTGACTTTTTTTTAGTGTACAAGAAGCACTATCCTCCCGCACTAAAGGATGAGGTATGGAGATTAGAAAAGATTGGAAAGGATGGTTCATTCCACAAGAGATTAAACTCAAGTGGAATCTATACAGTTGAACACTTTCTTCAATTTCTTGTTAGAGACCAGCAGAAGTTAAGAAGTGTAAGTCTAGTTTTCTAGAAAACTACAGTTCATCAACTTTGTAGTCTTGTAACCAATACTTCTTTTACTTTTTGGTTGCTTTGGCAGATTCTTGGCAGTAACATGTCAAATAGGATGTGGGAAAGTCTTGTTGAGCATGCGAAGACTTGTGTTTTGAGCGGCAAGCATTATATATATTACTCAAGTGATGCCAGAAGTGTCAGTGCAATTTTCAATAACATATATGAATTCACTAGTTTGATCACTGATGATCAGTTCATTTCAGCTGAAAACCTCACTGAAAACCAGAGGGTTAGTGTCCTTTCAATGCCTTTTATAACGCTGGTCTTGGGAGTCTCATATCTTGTCAGCACTTGATAGTTGATAGTCTATGGATTGAGATTCTTGAGCTCATGACCGCTGACAAAATTTTATGCCCCCCATAAATATTTCTCCTTTCATGGTCCATGAATTTCTGTTGCCACTCTTGTCTTCTGCTATTATTTTGACCTAGGCACACATTTGCAACAAACTGCCTCAATATTTCACTTATATATCAGTGTTTTCTCATGCAGCCAAGAAATTTCAATTATCTCCCCGATTCTCTCTCCCAAATTGCTATCCGTATAAGATGTGAAGTTTTTAATACTTGCATGACAATAAATTAAATACAAAACCATTTGCTGCAAAAGTCACAAGCTCACTTACCTGATCGCAGGTTTTTGCTGACACGTTGGTGAAGCAAGCATATGATGATTGGATCAATGTTGTAGAATATGATGGGAAGGCACTATTGAGATTCAAGCAGAAAAAGAAATCCGTTATGACTAGAAGTGAAACAGAAAAGGCTTCATCAAGCTACCCCGCATCAAATGGTGTAATGCATTCACAGAAACAATTGGTAGGAGGTCCTGTAAATGCTGAGCAGTCTTCCCTGAGCAATATTACTGAAGGTATCTAGATTTGGACTCATGTAGCTTAACATTCATTTTCAGCACGTTTCTTGTGCACTCCCTTTGCTTTTTTAATAGTATTTCTTGAGCAGTATTTATTTTTTTTATAAAAAAGAGCATTCCACTTTCTTCTGTGCAGCTTTTTTACATTGCTCTGTATCTGTTGAATTATACCGTTTATAGGACCTATACATAAAACAAAAACATGGATTCTTTTGTTGAGTCTGACTGTCTGACAATATCATTAGTTGTTCCTGATTGAATTTAGTTTAATTGCTCTGTACTAATGTCACTTTGGCAAAAAAAAACAACTATTTACCTGCTGACAATTATTCTGCATTATGTGTTGACTTGTTTCTTTATTCACTTAACTATTGTCAATCGCTGACTACTGCTAGCTTGAGCTTATAAGCATATTTCCTCTGTTCAGCAGATGCAACTGGAATCGCATCCATCGGGAACCAAGTAGCAAGAGGGTATGCAGCCAATCCTCAGGACATGGCACCAAGTATGACCATGCAATTTGACATGAGTTCGTTGGCCCCTGAAGGCCAGTTCAGCGGTTCGTCCATCCAGACTCAAGCTTCAAGAAGCTCCAACACGCTAGCATTGCGCCCTATGCAGCAGCAGCAGCAGCAGCCGCTGCAAAACTTTGAGTTCTCCGGGCTTGGCGGTCAGTCCACCCAACCTTCAGCTCTCAACCCTTTCGACGACTGGTCACGGTTACAGGAGAACCGTGGAGGCGTCGATGACTACTTGTTGGAGGAGATAAGGGCGAGGAGCCACGAGATACTGGAGAACGATGAGATGCAGCAGATGTTGCGCATCTTGAGCATGGGCGGGGCACCGACCGGCCTCAGCAATGTCGACAGCTTCCCTTCGTACCCATCGCCTGCCCCAGCCTTCAGCTTCGAGGACGGATGCTCTCGCCCGTCCGGTAAAGCCGTTGTCGGGTGGCTCAAGATTAAGGCCGCGATGCGGTGGGGCATCTTCGTCAGGAGGAAAGCGGCCGAGAGGCGAGCTCAGCTTGTTGAGCTTGAAGACTAGCGGGTCCGGGGCTGGAGCGTTCAGCTTATTTATGCGGAGGGCTAGCAGATGCTGCAACGTTGTAATTTGTAATTGTAACACGCCTCCCTTGCACAGTAGCTCATTGATGTTTGTATACTAATGGCAACATGGGATGGGGATGACGATTAAGACCCTGAGCTTTTACAAATGAACTCACATTGGTTGTATACTTTGTATAGATGTCCGATATGATGGTCACTGTCCATGGTTTTGCTAGGGGTCGTGTATGTATGCCTCGATAATCCTCTGCCTATAACCTTACTGTGAAATTTACTTGTGGGAGGATTAAGGGAAGGGAAAGTCCACAAGCTCATTTGTTCTGCAGCCATCGAAGGGAAAGGTTTGGAGACAGGCTCCATGCGAGCATCGGTACATATGGCCTATCGGTACAGAACCTTTTTTTTCTTCAGTGCAGCTTTGTGTTGGTGCCCATTATATTTGATGGCGATATGCACTCGCGGTCGCAGCATGCGTAGCCTAGCCACTGTGAAACTGATCATCAGCGTTTGCACGTGACTCACGTGGAACGTAAAGCCAAATCGAGCCTTCTAGAATGTGGGTCAAGTGATGTACACGTGGTCATTTTGTCTCCAACATACACCCGTGCTGCCGTGCATCCTGGACATCACGAAAACGTGTTTTTTTTTTCCCATGTACCAGCAGGATGGCCAGTTTCTCTCTACTCGCTGTAGCTTACGTAAGCTGGAATACTGACATTTTCAAGGGCCAGCGCTACGTTTTCTGGCCAAATGCGCAATGGTTTGAAATTTGAATGCAAACTGCATCAGCCAGAGTGCCAGACTGTGCAACTACCCGGGAGACGCCAAGCGCCGGGCATGCTGACTCGGATTAGGTGGGCTACTGATTCATTCCTCTGTTCCCCTCCAGTCAGCTCCCAAGGTTCACAGAACAGAGACGGCACAGCGGCGCCGCTGCCAGAGCATTATCAGGCACGGGACGCGGCACGCCACGACCACTTGATTGGCGACCGATTAAGAGAGGAAGTACTAACCCCACCACTAAACAAGTCTGCATTGCCACCAGCAGGGGCGGACCTGGGCCCGACCCGGCGCCTGGGCCACTCCGTGTGATGAATATGCTAAATCTTCTGAATTTTTCTTGTGCTACAGTATTTACAGTGTAAAACTTCGGCCACACCTCTATCCGCCACGGGACCCACCAGTCCACCAGACCAATAATAATACGCCAGCTAGCCCGCGATTCTTCTCCGAAGCAAAGGCCAAGAAGGCCAGCAGCTAACCACGACTTGTCTAACGCTAACCCCCCTGGAGATTACTAATAATTAAAGTAATCCAACGCGCCCCTAGATTTCCGGCGCCATTAACAAAACCGGAGCTGGCATGGCAGGCCGGCGCAGGGCGCAGTGGGTGTGGGGGCCGGCGGCCGGGCGCATAGAAAAACCCCAGGACGTACGAGGGCAGGCGGCCAGGGGAGACGAACCCCGGCCTGGATCCCGTCGGAAAGCCCCGCCCCCTCTCCCCGCTCCCTCCCTCCTGTATAAATATTCGCCCACCATCGCCGCAACTTGCACCCGGGCGACGACTAGTTGCGCCAGGTGCAATGCATCCGCCGCGGCCTGCTGCTGGCTCTCTCTTCTCCTCTCTCGCAGCCGCAGCTCAGGCTGCTCACCCGTCTCGTCTCTTCCCCCCTACCTAGCCTGCCTGCCTGTCCGCGTCGCTGTGCCCATCCGGCGGCAGCAATCGCCAGCCGGCCGGCCGGCCTTCCCTCATACCGAAGCTAAAACTGGCATGCATGGGAAGATGCTGCCGCCATCGGCCTCGCCAGGTACGCGCCCGACGATCGAGGCCTGCTGGATTCGCTGCCTGCTTTTTGCTGGATGCTGATGTTCCTGCATGTGATTGTATGCGTCCCCATGTAGCGTAGTATACCGTTTTTAGTTAGTTTCTATGAATCGATCGTCTCGTGTACAAGCTTAGCTTAGCTCACTGATCTAAGAGGACTTTGCTACTCGATCGATCTCTTTCGTGTATGTTCTTTCAGTTAACGAGGTGCCGGCCGGGTTTATCTGGTCTCGCCCTTTTCTGAAACAACAAGGAATTGGATGCCTTTTCGCCTCCTGCCTGCCTTTATTTACGAGTTTTTCTTCCCTTTGTCTGCGCCTCTTTCCAGCTTTTCCTGCTCGTGAAACAATTCACACGTACAGCTTACGCATGAGGTGCCGCCGATCCATCAGGTCGATCGATCGCTCCATGTGCTGATGATGAGATCTTTCTTGGCGAAATCGCAGGTGAGCTAGATCTGGCCTGATTCGGCGATCGGGCAGTCAGAGTTAAACGAGATCGAGAGCTTCAGACTCCAGTCAGCTAGCTACTAGCTACTGGTGGTGCAGCGTATGTGTATGCGTGCATTGGACTTCAAGAAGGCGCACGCAAAGGGCCCGAGCGCTCCGATCCCTCATGTTCTTGAGCCCGAGGAATGAGCCCCTGGAGGACACCCAACAGCTGATCGTCAACAGCGCCGGTCCCGGCCGCGGTCCGCCCGCCGCGCCCAGCAGCCGCAGCGACATGGAGAGCGGCAGGGGCGACGGCGGCGGCGGCGCGTCATCGTCACGCACGTCGGCGTCCGACCAGAGGGTGGTGGCCAGCAGGGAGGAGGAGCCTAGCAGCCACGGCGGCGGCGGCGGCGGCGGCTGGGCCAGGTACACCTCGGCCTCGTTCCTGCTGCTCGTGGGCGTCACCGCGTCGCTGGTGATCCTGCCGCTCGTCCTGCCGCCGCTCCCGCCGCCGCCGTCGATGCTGATGCTGGTGCCGGTGGCAATGCTGGCGCTGCTGCTCGTGCTGGCGTTCATGCCGACGACGGCCGGCAGCGGTGGGGCGGGCCAGACCTACTTGTAGATAATTATCACATCGTACTCCTTTTTTTGTCCTTTTGTCTGAATTTTGTGATGGAGATAGGCATGCATGGATCACTCCTACCTCGTCATTGTTCGGCTAATTAAATGTGAAATCTACTAGTTACAGTTGGTATACTTGCTTACACTCAAAGTTCAGTGAGATATGCTAGTGTGTATGTATGTATACACACACACACACACACACACACACACACACACACACACACACACACACACACACATATATATATATATATATCAAGTGATTTATTATTTACATAGTTACATTGCAATTTCTTTTAGCAGTCTATTACTGTACTGTACTAATCATACTATTTATATGTAGGCTACATCAAACGCTAATAGTTTCTAGGTGAGTAGGTGATACTGTTGAGACCATCATGGCAGCTACACGATGGAACATGGGCGAAAAAATATCAGCACATCATGAGAAAAACAGTCATAAATACCATCATGGAAAGTACTATAGTCTTCTGATGATAATATATTCCAAGGTTTAATTTCCTCCTATATGGGAGTTGTGATTTCTTACTGATCGTGCAATAATGTTCAGCAACTCAAGACAAAAGAAGACATAATAACAAAAAAGAATCACCACAACACACCATATAGAAAATTTCTGCATAGATACATATTACCATATATAGTTATTATTTTCTCTACTTGGCTTTAAAAAACAATTCAAAAGAAACTTTGAATTTAGTAAGATATTTTAATTTTTTCTTAATTTAAACTTCGCTGATTTTGACAAAGTTTATATAAAATATATTAACAACTACTCCCTCCGTTCAAAATTACAATTCGTTTTGACTTTATTAGATACATAATTTTTACTATGCACCTAGACATACAACAAAGAATTTATATTTATATTTATATAATTACATTGTAATTTCTTTTACTGTACTAGTCATACTATTTATATGTAGGCTACATCAAACGCTAATAGTTTCCAGGTGAGTAGGTGATACTGTTGAGACCATCATGGCAGCTACACTATCGAATATGGGCGAGAAAAAAATATCAGCACATCATGAGAAAAACAATCATAAATACCATCATGGAAGGTAGTACTATAGTCTTCTGATGAATGTTTTATTTCCTCCTGTATGGGAGTAGTGATTTCTTACTGATCGTGCAATAATGTTCAGCAACTCAAGATAAAAGAAGACATAATAGCAGAAAAGAAACACCACAACACCATACAGAAAATTTTCGCATAGATACGTATTACCATAGTTATTATTTTCTACTTACTTTGAAAAAACAATGCAGAACGAACCCTTGCCCAACGATGCATGTATACCCTCTTAGCAAGTGCATTTGCAAAGTTCAGATATAAAAACAACAGCTCTACTTCAAAATGTTTGAGTATATATGTACGCCTTTCCACTTAGGGCTTCTCCAGTGGTCGACTCATGATCTGATGCGGCAGCTTGATGAATCGATGCAACTACGGGAGAAAGCTGACTCCAAATGAGAAAGAGAGAAGAATCAACCCATCTTTGAGAGTCGACTCATGCGCAATAAAATAAGAAGTAGGATGCGCTGCCACTCTGCTTGCGAGGGGAAGCCGTGAGCCCCAAAGGGAAGAGGATATCAATTTTTTATTTGAGACTAGGTTCGTTAATGACAGCTTGTACTGGAGAAAGAAAACGAATTGCTTCCGTGGAACGTATGAATCGATTCATGGGGAAAGGCCACTGCTGATGCCCTTAGTAATCATGCAAAAATGTTGAGCAACTCAAATTAAAAGAAAGCGAACATAATAATAAAGAATCACCACAACACCATATAGAAACTTTAAGGAAAAATATAGGAAAAAGTTCAATTTACTCCCCTAAGTATAGCCAAAGTCTGAATAACCCCCTAAACTATAACTTGGTTCAATTTACCTCCTAAACTATGCCATTTAGTTCACTTTACCCTATAATATAATTTATCTTTTTTGTTTCTCCATACACAAGTTGAAATTTAATTTCAAATTTTGCAGGATAGTAGTGGACATCACAATGCATATTAAAAAAATTATAATTTTTTCATCGTTATTTTTTATATAATTTTGAACTCCAATGATTAATTTATTATTAAATATTCTAACCTATCCAAATAATGATAAAAAATTATTATGTATTTTTTCGAACATGTGTTATGATGTGTACTGTCATCTTGTAAAGTTTCAACTTAAAACTCCACCTATGCATGAAGAAATGAAAAAGATAAATTGTATTAGAGGGTAATTTGATCCAAATAGCATAGTTTGGGGGTAAAATGAACCAAACGATAGTTTAGGGGGTTATCTGAACTTTGACTATAGTTGAAGGGAGTAATTTAGACTTTTTCCAAAAATATATATCACCATAGTAATTATTTTCTATCCACTCTACTTGGCTTTGAAAAAACAATTCAAAATAAAATTTGATTTCAGAAAGAGACTTTAATTTTGTCTTAGTTTAAACTTCTCTTACTTTGACCAGGTTTATAGAAAAGTATATCTATAATACCAAATAAATATACTTTTTAAGACATATTTGATGATTTATTTAACAAAACTATGATGTTGTAGATACTGGTGTGTTTCTCTATAAACTTTGTTAAATTTAGAGAACTTAATTTGACTTGGGATAAATCTAAGACCTTTGCATTTTATAACACATGGACTAGGGCCCAAGATTTGAGTTTTGTTGGACACAGGCATGATCCGCACTTTCTTTTTACGAAGACATGGTTAGCAATGCAGTGGGTTTTTCCCACTTGTGTGCAACAATCAACAGTATGACCTCACCGAGTGGTTGGACGTGCTACTAAACGCCTACTGCACGCTTACAGTTTTTTTTTATTCCAAAAATGATCGTCTCTCCCAACTCTGAGAAACGAATCGATAGATGCGTTGTGCAGTATATTTTTTTGGCAAACCAAGAGAGAAAGATATCACGTCGGTATTCTGTATGAGTACGTGTATATGCATACATGATACATGGTACTTGTTCCATCATGTCAGAGCAAGCAGTGCCCGTTCAACGGTCAAGGTGCATTGCACTTGGGCTTTTTTAGTTCCCCGTGTAAAATTTTTAAAATAAAATCTTTTTACATTTAAAATATTAAATATAGATTAATTAAAAAATTAATTGCAAAATCTGTCCGTTAATCGCGAGATGAATCTAATGAGTCTAATTAGCTCGTCATCAGCATATGTTTACTGTAGCAATGATGTAGCATTTATTGTCAGATTACGGTCTAATTAGGTTCATCATATTCGTCTCGCGATTTACAGTCTATTTGTGTAATACGATTTCTTTTTCGACTATATTTAATATACCATGTATATGTTCAAATATTGATGTGATTGATGTGTAAAAATTTTGGCAGAAAACTAAATAAGATTTTTGGATGGCTTCCGTTGGAGCCACGGGAACACAAGCTGTCAGTCGCAGCAGGTCAGCCTGAGCCAGCCAGATACACCCCCTCCTATCCTACCAAAATGCGTAATACAATCGAGTGCCACTGCCACGGACGACAAAAAGGACGGGCGCCTGGATCGGAATGAGGGCACCAGCAGGGTGGTGTGGTGACGTGTTTCGCTCGCTGCACATCAACAAGTAAAGATAATACCGGTGGTCAGTGTCACTTGTTTCACGGTGAACCACCGCGGCTATCCGTCACCGCTTCACCGGTAGGCACAGGTATACCGGAGCTACTCTCGGAGTCTCGGTCATAGCCAAACACAGTCACGGTTTCACGCTAGCTCAGTCGTCGGCTGGCTCCCCTCGGGCATTCTGCTGCTGCAGCTGGTTCCTTCCTCGCTCGGCTCCGCCGCCGCCGCCGCCACACCCAGGCCAACAAGGCCGGCGCCGGCTACCCTGTTGCGCCTCCGGGCGCCGTCGGCCCAGCCTCTGATGTGCTCCGCGACGTCGTCGGCGAAGACGGCGCTCTTGAACGAGCTCCCCATCTGCAACGCACTCGCGCAGACTAAGTTCAGACCTTGGAATAACCAATTAACCATGTGTTAGGCAACTGAAGGAGGAGAGGCGCGTGTTCCTTGAGGCCTACTACTGACATGGGTGACGATGGCGTAGAGAGGGAGCGTGCTGTAGCTGCAGAGGACTTCGACGACGACGCTGAAGAATTATCAGAGAGACAAGCGTTAGCTACATTGTCGTATGCCGATCTCCCAAAATTTGGATGATCGATTATTGGTAACTCATTTCGTTTACAGCACAAGATTACACGAAGAGGATGAAGTAAAGTTCTTGCTACCATATGATGATTCTTGACATGCTGTATCCCGGCCCGTCCATCATGCAGGAGCTGAAGCCGAACTTCGCCTGCATAAACTCAACGGCAGCCCCAAAATTCAGTGTCTGCTGATGCCAGAGCCAAGAGTCTGATGCCTGTACGTGCTTACCAGCGTCCAGAAGAAGTACGCGAACTCGAACGCGTTCTGGAACAGGATGAAGTGGATGAGGACGAGCACGAGCCGGGGGCTCTGGAACCAAAACAGCTCGTCGGAAGGGCGCACGACCATGTCCACGTTCCCCTCCTCGTCGGCGGCGAAGTGCTTCGTGGCGACCTCGTAAGCCAACTTGTTTATGATGTGCTCCAGCTTTGCTCCGATCAGAAGCAGCAGCTGCAGGCAGAGGACATGAAACGTCCGCGCAACAAGGAAAACAATTTTTTTTTTCTCGAACACGTAGGAGAGTTGCGTATCTTTATATTAAGAGAGAAAGAGGAAAACAAATCTTGAGCAGCAGTACTTCAGTAGAAACAGCTGAAACGGTTTATTTTACTTTTATTCAGAACTCGTGACACTGGTGCTTTCTTTTTTTTCGTGAAAGACACTAGTGCTTTTGTTCAGGGTTTAGGAATCAGTAGCTGACTAGCTGTTTGTGTATATTAGGATCACACAAATAGTACTTACAGCCAATGGGATTAATGAGATCCAGAAGTTGGAGTGCCATCCTGAACCAAGAAATTGCAGTAAAACACATCACACTTGTGAATGCTACTAAAACCATGCCTGGATACAGAGCAGACAGACGTGAGGAAAATAATGGCCATGTGATCGAGGAAACTGAAGCATACCGGAAACATTGAATAGCAGAAAGATCATCACGAATATCCAATGATACCATCTGCAGTTGAAAAACAAATGCAGGTACTTATTCAACATTCGTGACATAATTTTCTGGATTCTGATGAGCAACAATAATGGTACTCTTCAAGTATGGGCTTACTTGATGCCAACTACTCTCTTGAAATCCTTCTCCAGAGCTTTGATCATGTAGTCATAGAAGTTGAATTTTGGGTGGCCTCTGATGTGTTCCTGTCAACAACAACCGAATAAACGAGGATAACAGCAAGGTAAATAAGTCAGAAAGACTGATGACAACATGAATGCCAAGTAGCATTATCGACTTCCAATGCAATGAAAAAGACAGTCCCAGGCCCTCCTGGTCTACCACAAAAGAAATACTCCTAAGTAGCATTTCATTTTTACCATGACGAAACCAAGCCTCATTGCAACGTAGTCATCGTTGGATACTGATCCGTAGAACTGCTTGAAGAACGAACGCTGGAATCCAGAAGAGTACATACATCCCATAGTAAAGTTCAGAAATTGAACAAGCAATGCTCAAAGAAGTAACATGAGATCAGTGCTAGTTGCAGTTGCAGACCATCCATATTATGACCAGGGCGACTTTCTCGTGCCCCTTGCACCAATCCTGAATGAACTTGATTTTCTGCACTCGGATGATCATCTTAGGAGCTGCAGTTGATGGAGAATCATCGATCGATCGGCTAGCCTCATCGCGCTAAGAACTCAATGCAAACTGCTGGTAGATAAAGGAATCATGCTGCTCATCATGCGTGTAAAGCCATTGTCCTACCACTGTCGCCCTCTTCCTGGATGGCGTTCTCCCAGTGCATCCATTTCCGCATCTGGACAGGCGAATGCAGATCAGATCATAAACGTTCAGAGTTTTTTCTGGAAGAAAAACCTTCAGAGATTCAGAAAGGTATATGAACGGCGTTGGTGAGGAATATATATATAACTGCATGCCTAACCTGAAGAAGTCCCAGGAGGACGGTGACGGCGCTGAGAACGACATGCGTGATGGCCAGAACGAAGATGAAGATGTGTATCTGTTCTAAGGCGTGAAGCGAGAGCAATGGGACTTCTCCCTGAGACATGAAAATGGTCGGCCTTAAATTAATGTTCAATGCAGCACAAACTATATTGTGTTTTAGTAAACTTTTATATTTTCTGTCTTGAGATATTTCAAAAAAAAATCTCTCTTGAGTAAGGTCCTTCGCAAAAATGTATGATGTGTTCCTTCAAAATGAAATAATCCAAGTAATTGTACCAAGGATAATTTTGTATGGGCCTAGGTTTTCATAATAGGTCTAGGTTTTCACAAAAGGCCAGAATGGGCCTAGGCTTGGGCGGTGTGGGCCGTGTGGCCTAGATGCCAGATTATGGGCTTATGGCATCTGATGGCCCTGAATACGAAAGGGGACAGTATGTAGTGTAGTATCCAATAGACCAATACCTCGCTTGAACAGTGGCCCGAGCTGGCATTCCTCCGAGCATCCTCCTCGCGCCGGCGCCGCCGTCACGGAAGATGGAAAAGATGATGCCGCGATGGCGCGCCGCCGGCGAGGCGCCCCGACACGGCAGCCAGCGCTCCATGAGGCTCTCGTCGATGCAGACCTCCCGTATCACGTCCTGGAAGACGACGAGCAGCAGCGACACGAACCCGAGCAGCATCAGCTCTGCCAGCGATCACCATGAGACACACGAGCAGCCGTTACACAACCGAACACTCGCCGCCGCTATATATAGCCAGAACGACTAAGCAAGCAACCTTCTTTGAGCTTCAGCAACGCCTCGTACAAGGTCTCCCTACGCCGGTGCTCCAGCGCCTGCACATGCTCCCGGCCATGTCAGCAGGGGACGTACGGGAACGGGATCAGGACGGCTGGTTTCTCACGCACGCACCTTGCCGAGGCGGTGGAGCGCGCGTTCGAAGACCAAGGAGATGACGACGATGACGGAGCACACCGACGCGACGATCCATGTCGGGGTGCCCTCGAGCGACGCCTCCTCCGGCATCGCCGCCGGCGGGAGGTTCCCAGCTGATCTCCCTGAATCGGATCGGCCCCTCACGTGCGTGATCTCCTAGCGTACTTACAAACAAGTGACCTGGCAATGCTGCACACAGGCTGAAGTGGCCCTTAACAACAATTAAGTATCAATCTCCAGGATGGGCATCAGCTTTAAGTTAACTCCGATATATATATAAATCCTTCAAGCTCTGCTGTTTTTCCAAGAAAGCAGCAGGCATATGCTCCCTTTTCCCTTTTCGGTGGATTAATGTGCACCGTGCAAAATTTTAGCCAACAACTAAGCTAGATAAGCATATGGATTCCTCTTATAATTTAGGTCGGAATGGCATGCATGAAGCGCATTTTCGTTACTCTATTGCGTTGCAGGTCTCCCGCAATTACTTAATATGCAAGGAAGCGCGCAGAAGCACATTATTAGAGAGCAGTCGGCTATTCAACTCTAATAATTATATGAGAGACATAAGTATCAGAAATTTATAAAAAATTAATAGATCCCATAGCTAATAACCAAAAATGCTTTTATCTTCTCTTTCTCTCTCTAACAAAATACTTATATAGATACGTACAGTTACTGCTCTACACACATTTTCATCCATATTCATAGTTCTTTTTTTTTATTTTGCACCACACCACCATACATGGTTGACATGTGTTTAATTCACATCTTAGTTTGGGCTTTGGTTTAGCAAGAAAATGGGTATTCTTATCGCTTACTCCATACATGAATACATGGGCATATTTTTTATAACCGAAGATGTGTGTAATTCAAATGCTAAAGTTATTTTATATTATTTTTAATAATGGTTGATATGGGTAATTTATATGTACATTTGTGATATTATTTTATATTTTTTATAACAGCATATATGGTAATTTAGATGATTATGTGTTACTTTATGTTCTTCTTCATAATAGAAAATATGGGTAATTTAGATATCGGTTTAGGAGGTTATTTTAAACTTTTTTTCATAATAGTAACAGTAGGTAATTCTTTAGAAAGCATAATAGATCTGATCGGCTATGATGATTGGAGACGACTGGACTTATGGCTTGTTATTTCCGACTTTTATGAGAATTTCTAGAATTTATTTTTAAGAGTGTTAAAAGGTTGTAAATGAAGTTTCATTATTATTAAAACAAGATGAGATGGAGGAGGTTCTATTTCGGTTGAAGGTGGCGTTCTTCATTCTGTTGTCTCCTCATCATCTACTGTTTATCCGGTCGTCATTTTAGGCAGACTGAGACCAGCTGACAGGGCTAACTTCACACCGATCAGTAACACAAGGTGTTAAAGACAACGATGCAGCTCAAACGTGGCGGCAGATGCAGGCTACCTGGTCCCGACTGTTAAGCCTGTTATCTAAAAGAAGATGGTGTGTGGGTGGGGTGGGGGGGGGGGGGGGGGGGGTGGGGCGGCTGGTATGCCGATCACAACACGGCGAAGACAATGCTACATGCGCAGGGTTTAGCGGGGTGTCTACTTATCTTCAAGGTAGGGGACTGATTTTTTCAAAATAAAAGTAAGTTAGGACTACACTAGTGTAGTACGTTTAATGTGCTAGCAGCGAATTATTCCTTCGCGGTAGTATTATTCTCCGATCGAGTAGTTCATCAATAAATTTAGAAAAAAAAAATATGAACACTCATACCGAGTTAAGGATTTGAATTTGAGTGGACAAGTTCCATCAGGGGCAGGGGAGGGGGGGGGCTTTTGCCCCTCTACTCTTCAAGAACTCCATTAGAGACAAAGGGAAGAAGGAGGAAAAGAGAAGAAAAGAGAAGACAAAGTAGAGGTAGAAAGAAGGAATTTGAGCTCTTCTAGACTCTACGTACTTTTGTCATTAGGTATCGCAATAGATCTTACCACCAAATATACTCCCTCCGTCATATAATTAGTGCATTTCTAGAACTTAAATTTTGTTCCAAAATAAGTGCACTTCTAGAGTTTGGGTGAAGAGCCGATCAAACTCTCTAAAGTGATCAAGTCTCAGATAAGCAACAACCAGCGGTCTTTAACCACGAAGCCAAAAGCACAATCACATACACCACATCCTCTTTCAGTCTTGTGTAAAGCTAACCACGGCTCGTTGGGTGACCCGAGAGGCCCAGACGAAGTGGCACTGCATGCGCGTGCCCTGCAGACTATGCGCGCGGCTTCTCTCCTCAGAACGAGATGCTCCGAAGCTGGCCTGGGCGGCTCCTCCCTTCCAAACTCCGTTCCGCTCCCAGGCAGCCGGCGGCGTCGCCAGCCGTGGCAGACCTTCTGATCATGCGCCTCCGCGCGCCGTCGGCCCAGCCCCTGAGATGGTCGGCGACGTCGTCGGCGAACACCGCGCTCTTGAACGAACTCCCCATCTGATCGAACACACATACAGTCCACAAACAGGAGGGTTAAAAACACCGAACCGTGCAGTAAGCCTCCATCAGGAAATAAAGGTTTCATGAGACGCGTGGTTCTTGATTCTTCTATGGCCTACTGACATGAGAGACGATGGCGTAGAGGGGGAGCGTGCTGTAGCTGCAGAGCACCTGGACGACGATGCTGGAGAAACAAAAGAGACAGGCCGTGCAAAACCACAGGTAAATCGTCAGATCGATCGTTGTGCAGTGCATTGCATTGGCCTCAACTACTCAAGAGGAGATTGAAAGCAGGTTCCTGCCACAGTACCAGATGACGATCCTCGACACACTGTACCCTGGTCTGTCCAAGATGCAGGAGTTGACGCCGAACATCGCCTGCGTTGCATTGCAGCAGCACGGTCAAGGACGATGTCAAGGCAACGCAGGCATCTGTCCATGATGCTTCAGAAGAAATTGACTGGACTGTGTCTTGGGCAGGCTTACCAGTGTCCAGAAGAAATACGCGAACTCGAATGCGTTCTGAAACAGGATGAAGTGGATGAGGACGAGCACGAGCCGGGGGTTGTGGAACCAGAACAGCTCGTCGGAAGGGCGCACGACGATGCCCCCCTCCCCTTGCCCAGCGGCGTGCTTTGAGGCGACCTCGTAGGCCAGCTTGTTTATGATGTGCTCCAGCTTTGCCCCGATCAGAAGCAGCAGCTGCAAACAGGAGAACAGATCATAGCTTCGTATCAGAGAACATAGATGTACTACTTCTAGCTCTGGTAGATAGTGCAGAAATGGAGCTTACAGACAACGGGACCAACGAAATCCAGAAATAGGAGTGCCACCCTGAACCAAGAGATTGTAACGAATCATCGCCTCATTGGTCAGCTTGTGTCATGCATGCTACTAGAAATATACCAGGTAATGGATTGAGAAACATGAGGATAGAAATGATGTAGAAAGAGTAAGCGCACCGGTGATGTTGACCAGCAAAAAGATCATCACAAATATCCAGTAATACCATCTGCATTAGAACATACGAAGGCGGTTACTGATTTGCCAGTTGTAGCATAACTTCAGAAGCTTCCTAAGAAAAAACATAATCTCCAGGAACAGCAAAAAATAAAGAATTATAACTTACTTTATGCCAACTACTCTCTTGAAATCTTTCTCGAGAGCTTTGATCATGTAGTCATAAAAGTTGAACTTGTGGTGCCCCCTGAAGTGCTCCTGTCAACCAGGAGAGACACAGATCATAGCATAAAACCACATGGATCGATGAGCTATCATAAAGAACAAACGGCAACAAGAACAATGACAGGTAGTACGTACCATGACGAAGCCCAGCCTCAATGCGACATAGTCATCGTTGGATACTGATCCATAGAACTGCTTGAAGAACGGTCGCTGAAATAAAGCAAGAAGAACACCTCTAGTGAACTTCAGGCACTCATCATCAAGTAATTAGTACCAAATTAAGAAGTGGCATGAGGTTACAGTTGCAGACCATCCATATTATGACCCAGGTGACTTTCTCGCGCCCCTTGCACCGATCCTGGATGAACTTGATTTTCTGCACTCGCTTGATCATCTTCGGAGCTGCGGTTGATGGCGCATCAGTTATCCAGTTAGTCTCATCGTGTGAAGATGCCAACCGGTTCCGCAAAGAAAAATGAAACTTTAAATTGATGCTCATGTTACAGCCATTGTGTAGTCCTACCAGTGCTGCCCTCTTCCTGGATGCTGTTCTCCCAGTGCTTCCATTTCCTCATCTGAACATGTACAGTATCGAATTGATTTTCATGGAGTGTCAGACTGCATGTTAACGTTCTGAATTCAGAGAGATCAGGCCGTTGGGTTTAGACAGATGGAATCAGCACGCATGGAATGGACGGACCTGTAGGAGTCCCAGGAGCACGGTGACGGCGCTGAAAACGACATGCGTGATGGCCAGAACGAAGATGAAGATGTGTACCTGTTCTAAGGCGTGACGCGAGAGCAATGGGACTTTTCCCTGGAACAAAGAAAAAGGATCACGTTTGAAATCTTTAAGTTAGTTTTTATTCCTTATTATTAAACTGTAGCATCATATTATTCTATGCTTTATTCAATGAAAAGAAAAACTGTAATGAATTTGTCCGGGTGAAATATTCCAAACTTTGCACTACCAACCACCAAGAGCAGCATGGGTCAAGTTCTTTAGAACAACAGGTATGGATGCCTAACGAAAGCGAGCCGCCCCATCCCTTCAAAAAAAATTAGCAAGAGCCTTAAAGCACCTTTAGCCTAATATTAGTGAGGTTAGGTCAGGATCGTCCCCAGCCCGAGTGCAAATACCTCTAGTCCCTCTATCGAGACATGGAAATACAAATAAGAAATTGCATTTTTTTCCAAAATGAATCCTCTAGCTAAGAAACATATATTTGACTAAACTGCAAACTAAAATTTACTTGTGTGTAGTTCTGCAATGTTGTAAACAAAAAATAATCTTAATATAATTCTACACTCCTTCCGGAAATAAAAAATGTGATCGTGCCTAGCATGAGGACCGAGGATGACGCATTCAGAAATGCATATGCACAAAAAGCTTAAATTGATGAAGAAAGGAGCATAATTACTTATTTAAATTGTGTCTAGCAGTATTCAAAGTTTCAAACTCGAGACATCTTCTTAGCGTGATATCATATTGGACTGCACGCACCTACTTACTACTGGTTCAACCCAAAGCTTTAAGCTTGTGATAGAAAAGTGGATAATTCGCTTATACTAAGATAGGATTACCTTGCAAATACCTCTAGTCCTTCTATCGAGCCATGGAAAACACAAATAAGAAATTGGAAAAAAATTCCAATATAAACTCTCTAGGAAATATATTGTGATTAAACTACAAACTAAAATTCCTTCCCTCCTTCTGGAAAAAAAACATGATGGTGCTCAGCATGATGGAGAAGAATGCATTCAGAGACATGTATGGATATATTGAGTTATATGCACCAACTAATTTAACTTAAAAATTTAAATTGATGGGGGAAATGGGCACAATTCATGTGCACGTTCCTTCAGATTTTAAACGTGGAAATGAAGGTCAGGTGCAATTATTTTATTTAAATTGTAACTCGAGATGTCTTCCATGATATCATATTGGACTGATGCATCAATTACTACCAGTTTAACCTAGAAACCTAACCTTTAGACTGAAAGGTGGATAATTCACTTATATTTTGACAGTGGGGGTTACCTTTCTTAAACAGTGGCCAAAAGTTGCCCCTCCCTTGAGCATCCTCCTGCCGCTGCCCGCAAATGTGGAGGAGGCCCCGTAGTGCGCTGCCGCCGAGGCCTTGTTCCCACTCCCTCGGCACGGCCGCCAGTGCTCCATGAGGCTCTCGTCGATGCAGATCTTCTGTATCAAATCCTGGAAGACGACGAGCAGCAGCGAGACGAACCCCAGCAGCATCAGCTCTGAAAAATGGTAACAAGCAAGAGCGTCCCACGGCTCAGACCATCTACGAGAGCTAGCTGGACATTACGAGGAGGAGGAGGAGGAGGAGGCGATGACCATCTCGAACCTTCTTTGAGCTTCATCAACGCCTCGTACAGAGTCACCCTCCGACGCTCCAGTGCCTGCGCTCAGCGATACGCATCGATCGACTGTCAGCTAGCTCGCCTGATCTGCAATGTCTTCTTGTACGTAAGCCATGGCGGGCGGGCCGGGTTTTCCTCACCTTGCCGAGTTGATGGAGCGCGCGCTCGAAGACGAGGGAGATGAGGACGATGACGGAGCACACGGACGCCACGATCCATGTCGGCGTGTCCTCCAGCGTCGCCTCCGACAACATTGCCGACGACGGGTACGTAACCTCTGGCTCCTGAAACGAAGTGGTGCTAGCCGAGCACTGAAAAGCTCTCGTTCACGAAGGTGCGTGGCTCTCAGGATGATCGACCGGTTGTGCTCCAGCCACTCATCACTCCCTTTTGACCATCACATTGTTTTTCGGTGTATTTTTTTAGATGCTTTTTCAGTGATATATACTGTACTAGTATGCTCCATGTAGTTTTCTACCCAACACTCTGATAAAGACGATATAAAGGTAGAGTCGTAAAATAATCGAGAAAGGCCGATGATTGGATGGCATTGATGCATGGAAAGGCCGCCAGCTGGTTTTTCAATTCCATCCATCGACGCGGAAAAGGCTCGCGTCGCTGCATGGCACTACTAGCGTTTACTTCCAGTGCAAGGCTGCCTGCAACCTGCATCTGCATGCATGCAATGTAAGCCAGCGCATCAGCGGGAAGAACAAATAATCCTACACACGCTGCAGCGGGAAATAATAGTGCCGGCTGGGTATCTGGTGCTCCCACCGTGTCCCACGCAAGAAAATAAGCTTTTGGTAATGCAAAGATCTTTTTGTAACACGGGTATTTCATTTCTTAAAAATATAAATTGTACTTGATTTGCCACTAGAACATGCTTACAAGCAGGTAAATGCGATTTTTTTTCTGAAAAATAAAATGTGAATTTTCTAAGAGAATACCACGGACCAGACGAAGAACCGTGACCAACACAGGCAGCAGGCTAGGGGGAGCGTGGGCCTTGCCGGAACGTAGGACCATGGGTCGTGGCCCAGCTGTAAGCGAGGTCCATAACTAATGTAAGTCCAACAACACTAGCTTGTAACCCAGCCCATTTCAGTTCGTAATCCCCCGGTCGACTGGAACTCGTCGTCGTCTTCTTCCTAATATCCTTCTCCCCCTTTCAGCCGGCTGTGGCAATCGTCGACGCTAGGTGACAATGCCGTCGACGCCGGCTCACCTCCTCTCGAAATAAGGCGCCACTGCCCGAGCCTCTTCGCCGAGCACGCCTCCATCGATTCTGGGTCCTCCCTGCCCCGCCGCCCCCCCCCCCCCCCCCCCCCCCCCCCACGCTGCTCCACCCCTCCTCGTGTAGGTCAGCAAGTAAACCCTGGATTGGTTGGATACATCCACCGCTCCGTCGTTTCCTTTCCGCGAGCGAGGGATCCAGATTGCTGCGCCGCACCCGGGCTCCAAAATTCATTAGTCTGTCTTGGTTCGTCTGCTGCCTGTCAGAGTAATGGATCCGATCTTTGCTGGTAGAGTGGTAGTGGAGTTGGCAGCTGACGTCTGCTGCTTCGATTTTGGCTAGATTTGGGTGTAGGGTGTTTGATTATGACTCTCAGGTTTAGCAATTTGTGTGGAAACTAGCTAAATTATCAGATGGTATGCTTCTTGTATCTACTCGTTAAGGGTTAATTACGCTTTATTCCAGTGGCGTATCTAGACTTTAAAAATTGAGTGTACATAATCTCTAAAAATATTTTTTATATTTATTTATATTATAAATAAAAGTTATTATGGCTAATTTAAAATATATATTATTTTACAAGCTAAAATTCATTACCCCACATACATTCTATTCCTGTTTAGGCAAAAACTTCTTAAGATTAAATAATAAAAATTTTATATGTCTAATGTACGGTCGCTAGGTACTTTATTTATAGCTTATGTTAGTCGTTACATAGCTAGCACATAAAATATATATTAATGTGATATTTTGCTCGGCTATATAATTTGAAGTGTTGCAAGACATGTTTTGTAATACTTAGATAGAATAAAATATTTTAAGTTAGAACAATTTATTATAATCCTAGCAAATATGTCCATATGTTGCTACAAGTGATGCCGTAAAGCATTTATCAACCTTATTGGTTTAAATACCATCACAACATAATTAGATTTCACATGACAATATCTCATTTAAAATCCTTTCAAATAAAGTTTTGATCTCTAGCACTCTTAATACTTTCATACATGATGGCTGCCACGACCTTGCCTTTAGCAACGATAAGGGTGCCCACCATATTAGCATGCGTGCTTGTCCTGACACCGTGGTTTGATGACCTGTACACCTGTTGACCTGCTGAGCATTCAAGGTTCACCCCTATCTTCAAGTAGGGTTACCGGAAAAGCTTAAGACTCATGAGTTATTTGACTTGCTAAAAACTCACTTCAAGCTAAGCTATACTTGGAATCAAGCCAAGTTTAGATCTAACTTGGAGCTCGATCCGAGATTGAGGTATTCAATGAACCTCGAGTATTTCAGTTTTGTGTGGCATGTGCATGCACCGTGCTACCTCAATTAATTAAATTTCCAACCATCAAAAGTTAAAATAATATATCTAAAGGCTAGAGACTTGCATTAGCTAGCTAGCTACTGCATTGTACAAGCTAAAATAGGTAAAAAAAATACTCCATCTATTCTCTTTTGATAGTTATATTTATCTTGGTATAATAATCAAGAAGAAGAACATTGCTTATCATCTCATTACTTACGATTACTCGCTTTTGATGTTATTGCATGGGAATCGAACGGTCTTTCATACTATTCCCAAGATATCAACGTCTTCCAGGCCAATCTCAGTGTATAGTTTCATTGCACCATTACGAAGTTTGTGAACTTGGTAACCGAACTAAATAAGTGTTACGAGAATGAAACTCCTTTCGCATCCCATAAATCTCCTCATTCCCCTGCCATATCAGCAAATTTGATGTTGCGACATAACATTTAATGTCCATAAAATTTCTACTGAGAATAGTTTTATACGTATATCTCCTTATCTAACATCAGCCCAATAACTGTTTGCACACGTTGCAAGCAAAAGAGGAGAGAGATTGTGTGCATGCATGCAAAAGAAGACAATAATGATGATCTCACCCATATGCATGCAAATTTGAAACTAAAAAAATTATAATTATTAAACCGAGCATCCAGATTAAATTTAGATTGCACCATTATCTTTTTTATAACAAGACCTTCAAAACAAGACCATATTTGACTATGTTTGCATGATATATTTTAAAACTATTTTCGTTAATACTAAATACTTACTTTCATATGCTGGGAACAAATATTATAACAATACGAAGAAATAATTATTTTATGAATAAAAACATTAAATATAATGAACAAATAATAATATATAATAAAAATATTAAACACCGCGAATATTTTATTATATAAAATATATACTAAAAAATAAATTTTGCCAATAAATGAGTCAACATCACCAAATAATTTAATCTACAAAGCGAGCAAATAATTTAGCATTGCAAATAAATTGATTATATGCCAATAAATAATTCTACATAAAGGACAGATCCATTTCATCGCAAAAATATTTTTACAAGTATATATATATACACGTGCTAAACAAGTTAGTATATAAAATATAAATTACAAAATAACTCTACACAACTTACATAAATTATATAACATGACTAACATTTAGTTAATTAAAATATAAAATAAAAATAAAATATAAAATATAAATTTAGAATTAAAAAATAAGAATAAATAAATAAAAAAAATATTATATCTTATTATATTTAGATCGTGAACAAATGAATCTACATGTGAAAAGAAATATACTACAATTCTAAAACTATTTTAAGACCGAGGAAGTACAAATTACTGGAAAGAAAAGATGAAAACAAGAACAACGAATATCAACATGAGGTTTAGACAAAAAGATAATAAATGAATAATTTAATATATACTATGAGAATTAGATGAAAGAAAAGAAAAAGTAGTAAGGAAAGAAATGGAAAAGAAGAGGAAGAGAGAAGCAAAAAGAAAAAAAATAGTACTACGATAATGAGACATAAAAACCGAAAGGAAACGAAACTACAAGTAAAGAAATAGTAAGAAAGAGAAGTGAAAGAAAAAAGAAAACACAAAAATAAACACTTAATAGCAAATCGGTCTGCTACCGCTGCAGCATGCATGCGTTCGTGCCTACTATCACACACATGCGTATATGCATACACATGCACAGCAAACATTTGTTTTAACCAAAAACTAGGAGCTGTGCCGCTCAATTAAGACGAAAAAAATACATACAAGAAAGGCTAGCCCAACAAGAAATGGGAACTTCCGATGGACTAACCGACCCACGCGACACGGTTGAGCACAAACACGACACATTGCCATAGATCATCGTTACCGAGCATGAAATCAAAGCTGCCAGCAGCTCCGAGTTCCTATGGCAGGCTACCCACAGACCACGCACCAACGATTCCGAAGCTAGCAGCCACAACCGGTTATCGTTGCCAAGCTCGAACACCCGAAGAGCAGCTCCGACTTCCGATCATGAGCCCACGCCTCGTCCCTAGCATATGAACACCCTAGCAGAGTCCTAGACTACGGCGGAGGGTTGCTGCGTGTCATCATTGCCGAGCCACGTCCCCACCGCGGTAGCTCCGATTTCACGTTGCAAAATATCTCCACACGCCGACCAGGCGCCGAGAAGTGAGAGCAACCACCAAGGAGGCATCGAAGCCACGACGAAATCCAAATGTGATGCTTTCGGGAAGAAGTGACACAAATGCCACCATCGCACGTCCAAACTGCACAACAAACATGCTTGCTGCATGCTGCCACTACCATCGCACTAAGAGCGTCTTCAAAAGTCTAAGCCAAATCTCACTCTCCATATTTTCATTTTAGCTATCCATTTAATTTCAAGATTTTCTCTCTATATTTCGGTGCACTCCAACAGACTAGCCAAATCGCCTATGTATATACCCAGCTTTAGTCTTAGAAATAGGTCCATAGATTTTTCACAAAATACCCTAAAAAGATCTTATGCCCTGCAATGTCATCCCCAGGCATGGTTGCGGCGGTGGAGGTCAAATTTCCGGCGAGGGAGGGCTCGCCGGCGGTGGGGGAGTACGAGGGAATCACCTACGACCAATTTGGTGCGGGAGTTAGGGCTGGAGGCGGTCAGAATGGGGCTGTCGGCGAGCAAGGCCTCAGGCGGCCGTGGAGCTCGGTCTCCGGCGAGGCTCCGGCGAAGTAGGTGGCCGGGGTTGGGCTGGGAAGCAGCATGCGGCTGAGGTGAAGGTGGTGCAGGGGTTGGTTTTGGCCGAGGTGGGGCGGAGTGGGAAGCTCGGCGTGGAGGTGCTCGCCGGCGGAAATGGAGTCCATCAGGGCTGCTTGGGCGTGACCCAGGGGAGGGGCGCTGCCCAGGCGAGAGGGAAGGGGAGGGAGAGGAGGGGCTGGACGTGGCCAGGCCGAGGAGGGAGCGCGCAGCAGGGGCTTGGGCGCAGCCGCGACAGGCGGCGTCGCCGCTTGTCATCGTGCGTCGGGCAGGAATCCGGCGTCGCGTGGCGGCACGGGCATGGACACGGGCACGGGATCCGGTGAGCAGGGCTCCGGCGGGGCGGCAGGATTCGGCGCGCGGGACTCCAGCATGGCGACGAGCGTGGGTGGAGGGCGTGCGGGAGCAAATGGCGAGTGGGAGTGGCTCGGTACATTTAGCTAGCGAAGAGGAGTGGATACCTAACGGGATAGCGAGGGGATCTGATTTTTATCCTAGTTTTGCTATTTTTGGCTATTTAATTTAATTTACAAAGGTTCTTGTAGATACTATTCTCAGTGCACACAGTTTCATGATATAATTATCTAGATTGGGAACTAAGTAACTGTGAGTTTCATGATGATGAAACTTCCCTCGTATCTCATGAAACTTTCTCCTTCTCTCTCGTTGCTCATTGCCATATCAGTAAAAAATAATATTTAATAATATAAAACTCTTCATAAAACCTCCATTGATACTGGTTTGCAGTACAGAAGTCAAAGTATGGTCGAACGAAAACGTTATTGGGCTAGTTATTGGGCTGGTTATTGGGCTGATTCCCCTCACCCTTCAGGTGATGGACCTGCGATTTGCGATTTGTCGCACGAACGACATAGCTGCGTTCATCTCCTCCCTCTGTTAATCCTTTCCCTTCTCTCGGACTCTCTCCCCCCTTGCTCTTCCTTCCCTGGCGGGCTGGCGGCGACGACTGGGCGAGCGGCGGCGCCATCTGTCCTGTCTTCGCCCAGTCCTTTGCCGGCGACGGGCGCACCCTCCAGGTATCCCCCCCCCCTCTCTTTCCTTCTGCTGTGCGAGACGGAGCACCCCAAACCCTAACAAAACTATTTGTATTCGGATCTGAATCCAGTTACAATATATTACCTACTAACTTCGATTTCGTTTGCAAGAATGATCGGGTATACATGTGTACACCCATGTCCTATGCTGGGTCCGCCCCTGCCCTATCCTGGTGTTTGGTAGTTAGCTGTCCCCTGCACTCTTCTCTGGGCACTGTTTAAAGATAGCTGTTTTGCACAACGTTGATTCCTGGCAGGGGTGGATCCAAGTATCCAACAGGGTCACTGAGTGTGCCCAGGCACATCCAAAAGTTTATAAAGTTTACTAGGTATTACGGAGTAGGTGTGGAGTCCAACCGAGAAATGTAGAGCTTGGTGGTGTCCCAGTGAACAGATGAGCCAAAATATCTGTTGTTTACCTTGGCACTCAAACCTGAAGCCCTTGGTTACCTATGCCAACGAGTGCTCTTCCGCTTCAATTAGACGAGTCTTCAAGCTCCGGCAAGTAGCAGCACAATTATTGTTGCTCTCCGATGATATGAGACTCATAATTTGATGATTCACGCTGGTAGATTACTGATTGGAATCAGGTGGTAGTAGAGGTTTCATACATAAGCTTTACGAAACCTATCTCATTCGGAACTTGCTTTTGGCATGAAGTCTCCAAATTATGAAATTTTTACCAAGAGAAAGCAATTGGACGTACACCTAGAATCTTGTCCAAAATTTTGATTGCAATTTTTTAGTTCTTAGTTCTGCTACTGTGGTTAGTGTGCACACCCAGTGAAAAGCTTCTGGATTCACCACTGTCCTGGATGTTATCTATTAAGTCTAATAGACTAATAGTATATGGTTGTCAGTCATAGTGGCGTTGAAGTTTCCTAAGACTCGAAGTATTATTTAATGTTCTTAGATGTAGTGGCATCTCAATGATAATTTCTTTGCTGCTGTGTCAATCTTCCACTTACAGTAACTCTGGATGATTGATCTTTTCTGCGTTTATAATTTTTCTGCACACACAAAACCTGACTATGCTTTTCTCCTTCTGAGTTTGTAACTTAGCTGCTATCAGTCATAACATGGAAGATGTGTTTCTTTTTGTTGTTTCTTTTGTTAAATTGTTGGTGTCCCATAAGGATCAATCGTGCATTTTTTATTAAATAATTAATAGCACAAAATTAGATTTCATTGGAGCCAGAGGCCATCTGTAAATGGTGGCTGGATGATATGTCTCATGCGTGTACCACTATTTTGACATCTTAATTTATGGCTGTTAAAGAAATATATGCTTGCTAGATTCATCACTTTCTAACATCTGGTACCTTATATTTGTTATGTTGGCATGTAGGGAGTAATCATGTCTTCTTCAATGGAATCGTCATACCTTCCTGCTACAACTGAGTCATTAGCCAAGGCTCAAGAGGCTAAGGATGCTTCAGAGTCCATTTCAATCCTTTACCGTGTCATTCAGGACCCATCTTCTTCTGCTGATGCACTGAGAACAAAAGAAGTTGCAATTACAAATCTTACAAACTACCTCACTAAAGAGAACCGAGCTGAGGAGCTACGTAATCTTTTGACCCAGCTCAGGCCATTTTTTGCAGTGATTCCTAAGGCAAAGACTGCAAAAATTGTCCGTGGGATAATTGACGCTGTTGCCAAGATACCTGGAACATCTGATCTTCAGATTTCACTCTGCAAGGAGATGGTGGAGTGGACCCGTGCAGAGAAGCGTACCTTCCTCCGGCAGCGAGTGGAGGCGAGGTTGGCGGCTCTCTTGTTAGAGAATCAGGAATATACAGAAGCCCTTACCCTCCTTACTAGTCTTATTAAGGAAGTCAGGAGGCTTGATGACAAGTTACTTCTGGTGGACATTGACCTTCTGGAAAGCAAACTTCACTTCTCCCTGAGAAACCTGCCAAAGGCCAAAGCCTCGTTGACTGCTGCTAGAACAGCAGCAAATGCCATTTATGTTCCACCTGCTCAGCAGGGTACTATTGATCTCCAGAGTGGAATCCTCCATGCTGAAGAGAAGGATTACAAGACTGCTTACAGCTACTTCTTTGAAGCATTTGAAGCTTTCAGTGCACTAGAGGACCCGAAGGCCATCTTCAGCCTGAAGTACATGCTCTTGTGCAAGATAATGGTCAACCAAGCTGATGATGTTTCAGGAATAATCTCATCTAAGGCTGGCCTAAAGTATCTGGGTCCTGATGTTGATGCTATGAAGGCTGTAGCTGATGCATACTCTAAAAGATCTCTCAAGTATTTTGAAACCGCCCTTTGCGATTACAAGTCCCAGCTGGAGGAGGACCCTATTGTCCACAGGCATCTTTCATCTCTGTATGATACGCTCCTGGAGCAGAATCTCTGCAGGCTGATTGAGCCCTATTCCAGGGTGGAGATTGCCCACATAGCAGAGATGATTGAATTGCCAGTTGACCACGTTGAGAAGAAGCTGTCACAGATGATCCTTGACAAGAAATTTGCTGGGACTCTAGATCAAGGTGCAGGCTGCCTCATCATCTTTGAGGATCCCAAGACCGAGGAAATCTTCCCCACTACACTAGAAACCATTTCAAACGTGGGGAAGGTTGTGGACAGCCTCTACATGAGGTCGGCCAAGATCATGGCTTGAGAGCAGCTAGTTGTGTGCTAGTTTACCATTTCAAACGTGGGGAAGGTTGTCTTCTTTTTTAGCACTACATATTCAGATGAAACGCTGACCATTTATTCTTGTGTAATTGAATGAGCGATTAACTGCGTATGAAGCATTTGTCTGTTTTTTTAATACCAGTGTTCATAATCGGCTTAATTCAACATGTCTCATGTTTCTGCTATGTTAAGTCTGTTGGTACTCCCACCATGGCTTATGTTCGTCATCTGAATTCATCCTGAAGCTGACAAACCTTCAGACTGAAGAGCTGAGATTTCTCAGAAACAAGTTTCTGATGAATCTATGTTCTTACCCCAACCACCTTACCTATGGTGCCAAGTATACTGGGCTGCTCGAGTACACGATGGAAAGAGCTAGAGTGGGAATGCTAGACCCGGTAACTTTTGATGGAAAAAAAATCACACAGCATGCGCAGCAGCTGTCGGAGTTAAAACTGTCTATAATTCTTGTCACAGTCTCACCATTTTCCCCCTACAATCATTGCTAATTCTTTTTCTTAGGCCCGTGCCATGCCAAATTGACAATCCAAAGAGCATCAGCAAATGGAGGGACGAAACAAAGAACAAACGCATTACCAAATGCGACGGGGGGCGGCGCCCGGACAACAATATAGACTCAAGTCATGGGCTTCTCGAGCAGCGCCGACACGTACCACTCGTTCCTCTCGGCGCCGAGGTCGAGCTTCCGGCCGGCCTTCCACCGGAGCCGCCGGAAGCCGACGCGGTCGAAGATGGGCACGTAGGTGGCGTTGAGCTGCGGGCCCAGGCAGAAGAAGTGGTCCAGCCAGAAGACGCCGCCAGGCCTGAGCACCCGGTAGATGTCGAAGAGCGCGGCCTCGAGCACGGCGTCGGGCACCCAGTTGCTGAGCGCGTTCATGGAGTGCACGATGTCCAGCACGCCGTCGGCGAACGGCAGCCGCTGCATCAGCGTGATCTGCAGCGGCACCAGCCCGCGCGACGCCACGAACCGGTTGAAGGGCGCGTCCAGGTTCAGCGTCGTGGTCACCACCGTCACGTTCCGCTCCCGCATCCGCGCCGCGAACGTGCCCGTGCCGCCGCCGATGTCGAGCCCGATCCGCACCGTGCCGGGCGCCCGGGACCGCAGCACGCTGTCGATGCTGAACCCGGGGCCGCCGTTGTCGGCCTGCCACCGCCGCCGCTCCTTCCCCTCCAGGTCGAAGCAATCCTTGCAGAAGTAGGCGCCGCCCCGGGTGCGCGCGCGCTGCACGAGGCAGGTGTAGTTCTTGCACGTGTACAGCGCCCAGCGCACGGTGGTGTCCGGCGGGACGGACCACAGGCTCCGCGGCAGCGGCGCCGGCTCCACGTACCCCGCCGGCGACCTCGCCCGGCAGCGCCGGCGGGGCAGCGGCTCGCACCCCTTGAGCGCCAGCTGCAGTGCGAGGGCGTCGTCGTCGGGGCACTCGGCGCCGGCGTCGTACGCCATGTACTGCGCCAGCTCCTCCTGGAAGTTGCGGCAGGCGAAGCCCAGGCCCGGGAAGAGCTCGTCGGTGCCGAAGTTGGCGTGGAAGCCGAGGGGCAGCCTGTGGGGCTCGATGGCGAGCTTGAGCTCGCCCGTGGGCTCCTCGGGCCACCCGCCGAAGTCCCTGGCCTCCGGCGTGTCCCCGTGCACGGCGCCGAGGCCCGCGAGCACGGACTCGAGGAGGTGCGACGACGCGTTGCACTGCGCCCGCAGCGCCGCGAGCTCCGCGCGGGCGCCCGCCAGCGCGGCGCGCGTGGCGTTGAGGTCCCGCAGCAGCGCGGCGGAGTCCCACAGGTGGATCCGCGGCGCCGACGCCGGGAGGTGCACGGACAGCGACGCCCCCGAGAAGAGGTAGACGGAGACGAGGTTGGTGGCGATGACGACGAGCAGGATCTTGAGCTTGGCGGCGCGCCGGGGCGCCGGCCGCGCCGCCGCTGGCCGGTGCCCGTGGCCGTTGGCGACGCCGCCCATCACCGCCTCGTCGACGTGCTGCCGCTGATGCTGCGATGAGTGGCCCCGGTGCTTGGCCGCGTACATGGCCACCTGGCGGTGCCGGCGATCGGCGACAACGATCGACTAGCTGCGTGTGCAATGTACCGATCGATCAAGCTGGGAGTCTCTCCGGATGTGAAGCGCAGATGCATTACGCGTTTGACTTTTGGATGTGCTTGCATTGCATGTGTGCGTGGATTGCAGATTACACATCGGCGCTCTCTCGTCGCCGTGGGCGCTTGCTTTGGGAGGGGAAAGGGTGGACATTTTTGCTTCGCAAGCCAGCAGCGCGTTCCTGTTCGTGCTACGTCACCGACGCACTGTGCACAGGGCACAGGCAGCCATTCCATCGCTCGGGGGCGCGAGATCCGTGGCCGACTTGTAGGCCCGCCACCGCAGCGAGTGTTTAGCGGATGGCCTTCAGGGCTTCACGTCCTTTTTTTTTTCGAGCGTAGGGCTTCACGTCCTCGGGCATTGGTCTGCGGCCTAGAAAGGGGACTCCGCCATTGCTGGGGTAAAGACACGGAAAGGATGGGGATTGACTCTGATCTTGCTCGAAGAAAGTCGAGTAAATAGTTTTTACCCCGTCTTTTTAGAGTTTTGTTACCCCGTTTTCTTACAGGGAAGCAATACAAGCAAACATTATGTATTTCACTTTGCACCAAGAACTCCTAAAAATTGTTGGCTGCAAACCAAAAAACCAAAAAAAGCGAAAAGGGGTTGTCAGTAATAAGAGAGTAAAGAAACCTTGGGAGAACAAAACGCTGCTTAGGCTGAACGCACTCGGCATACTCTAAATTCATCCTCTAAAAGAAATATTCTGTCCTGATCATCGACATTCTCTCCTCTATATCCAGTTCTCCCGCACCCATTCATCCTCTGTATCTCTGCTCCATACCAACTACCAGGGATGGGACCCACGTTTAAGCTTTTTTCTCTTTTTTCCCTGACCCCGCCCGACGCCCTCCTCTCTCTCTCCCTCCCGCCTTCTCCGCCGCCGGCTCCCCTCTCCTCCTCCCGCACCCCCTCTGCCTCCTCCTCCGGCCGCCGCGGCGAAGCTCCACCTCCTCACCCAGATCCAGCGGCGGGATCTCGGCGGGACATGGCGGTGGCAGGCGTTCGCAGGGCGGCTGGACATGGCGGCAGCGCTCGCGAAGGCCGACCGCCCTCTCCTCTCAGCCGCAGCGCTCGGCTGGCCGACGGCGAAGCCCCCCCCCCCCCCCCCCCCCCCCCCCGCGGTTGTGGCCATGGTGGCGCGCCTCCCTCCCTCCCCCGCCTTGCCCCCTTCTCCCCTTCATGCTCCACCCCGCTCCCTTCTCCCCTTCCTGCTCCGCACCGCCGACCGGATCCGCGCGTGGCGGCGGTGCGTAGGCCGAGGCCGGTCGCGGAGGCCGGCGAGGGGCGGGGGCAAAGCTGCTGCGCGGTGGCCTCCAGCGCCGGTGGCTCCTCCGGAGCGGAGCTCGTGCGCGGCGGGGCGGCGCCGGCCTCCCTCTCCTCGGCGAGCAGGGGCGCGCCGCCGTGCTCCCTTCCCTCCCTCTCTCTCCCCATGGAGGCCGGCGGTTGGGCCTGCGTGCGGCCGACGGTGGGCCCCGCGCCTCGTCGGGCGGTAGCACACATCCGCTACTCCGCTTGATTTGGCGGAAGGGAGTCCGTCCTCTACGATAGCGGAGGCTTTAGCGGATACCAGTGCGATGAAATTTCCGCTATCCGCATCCTCTAGGACCGGGTAGCGGTCACTGGTGCGGACAACCTTAGCTGAAATTTATCTAAGTCAAGCTTCAGACAGGTGCGACTCTGAAAACGAAGAAGTGGAAAGGTAATATAGAAGCTGTCAGCTTTGTGGGGTACAAGAGAAATGCTGACCCCATGCAATAATGTGCAGCTCTCCAACGTATTTGAGAAAAAAATATTGGGCTCTTGGTGTATTTTGTAGAGCTTTGCTTAGCCTATGGCTATTAGCTTGTATGCTCATGTGAGCTGGTAATCCCAGCAGTTGCTGATCTTTGTACCCCTAAACTTTATGTGCTTTATGTAGAAAAGGTTCAAAAATATTTTCCTCGAGTATCGACAAATCCAGATAAACTTATAAACTAAGTTTTGGTTTAATTTCACATTAATTGATCCAATTTAATCCTTAACCATATTTGTCTTTTTTTAATTTTTTCATGTACATATGGAGTTTGAAGCTATTTTTTGCAGGTTAATAACTTATGTTAAAAAGTAGATTATGAATTTTTATTATTACTTTTTATACAATTGTTTATCCCAAGATTAATTTACTATTAGATGTGCTATCCTATCAAAATGATAAAAAGAAATATGAAATCTTTTTTAAAATATTTTTTATGATGTCTGTTCTTACCCTGTAAACTTTTAACTTAAAACTCCCATTATGTATGGAGAAAACAAGTAAATCTCATTAAGAGGTAAATTGGACTAATTGATATAGTTGTGGGAGACTAGGAGTAAATTGAAACAAAAAATAGTTTAGGGGGTTATCTAAACTTTGTCAATACTTGAGGGTTCCTTCCATAAAATACCAGAAGGTTCAACTTAAAAAGGTGAAAAATAAATTCCAGAAAGCGTGAGCTTGATAGAATCGCGGATCATCTCCACCAGGCATAGAATCTAGATTTAAGAGCATCTCGAAACAAAAAGAAAAGACACGCGCCGTCCTCGGAAACCATCTAATGGACCAGCCCAACTCGTAAGGTATTCCAGAGTTGCACGTGTATGGGCCTTCGTCGTTTCCGCATCGGCCCATCCGTCCGACTCCTGATTTTTTTTTCTATTAGCCAGAAGCGAAAAAATCGCCAGGAAGACTAGTGGCCCAGGAGAGAGCCGGGGGACGTGTGGCCGAGCCATTCCCGTCCGTACGGGGTCGGCGGGCCCACGCAGTAATAGTCGCCTGGCAGGGCCACCGGCGAGAGCAACGGCCCGGGCCCACCGGTCGTCGTCTCGCCCCCGCCGCCCCGCGTAGGGCCATCCCCCGATCTATCACCATTCTATCCACTGTCTTCGTCGGAGGTCCCAGGCGATCTATCGCCGTGGCGTTGAAAGGAGATCGCCGTGACGGATGGACGGCCGAGTCGCTCTGCAACAAGCCAGGGGCTGGATGGATGGATGGTCAATCGGCGGCCACCGCACAGCGCGGTCTCCCCCGGCAACGGCAGCCACCTTAATTCCCGTGGCTGGAGTTTTTTTTTTCTTCTCTTTTCTTCTTCCTTTCTGGGAGCTTAGCGGAGAGTTTAATGGGGTCTTTATCGGAGGTTGAATGCGATGTCGCTGGAAGAAAGGGCCCCTGCTCCAATCAGTGGGAATTCTTCGTGGGGGAAGAGAACGCCCCTATACGACATTCAAGACGAAGGATGATTGCAGGTGAATGCTAGTTTCATTCTCCTTTTTAACCTCAGGAAAAGAAGATCCTTTCTCCTCTTTTCTTCAAAAAAAAGAGAGACCTTTTCTCCTCTTATCCTGAGAGAAATGCTTCCACTCGAATTTTCTGTGGCACTCGTCAGCGCGTTCAAGCCCCGACACTGGTAAACCGATTCTACTTCGGTGAGCATCTTTTGACAGCGTTGGTTGAAACGAAGGAGCTCCACGGATAATTTATCGGGGAAACGATCTTTTCCTGTAGAAATTTTCACCTAATCACCTGGGATTGACGTGGGCGTTTGCGTTTCCGATCTCACGGGTGGCCCTTCCTGAAGCACACGTTGGTTGTGTGGCTTGGCTCACTCACTGCGCCACTCTGCTCAGCGATGCCGCAGCCGCAACCACCTGATAATGGCACTGGCATCCCCTGCACGCAGTGCCGCGCCGCGCCCTCCGCGCCAACTCGTCGCCGTCGCGGACGGCGTCGCCTGGGCCTGGTACAATGGCTGTATAAAAGCGGCGAGGCCTAGCCCCACTGGAGGGGGGCAAAGCAAGCTAGCGCGGCCCCAGATTCTCTCGCGCCCCCACCTTACCTTCTTCTTCTGGCCTTCCCCGCGCCATGGCCCACGAACGGGAGCCGCTCCTGCAGCGCCATGCCGCCGGTGCCAAGGGCTCGTCCTCAGCGCCCGCCGCCGCCCCGCCGCCGTCGCTGGCCAGGACCGTGCTCAAGTTCCTCATGTGGGCGGTGTTCCTCACCTGGGCCGCGGGGATCTTCCTCTACCCGACCAAGCCCGCGCAGGCGGTGTTCAAGAAGTGGGTCGGGCTCACCAGGGACTCCACGTTTGGCATCGCCGGTACGCTCTCATCAAGAAATCGTACTCTTCTTCTTCTTCCTTTTCGATGTGAAAGTTGGTGAAAGTAAGTAACAGGTCTTTCCCCATTTTCCTGTTCCTGGTTCTCGCAGGTGGCATTTTTCTGACCTTCAGCGCGCCCATCCTGATCATCGCGCTTCTGGCATATGTGTACATCTCCTTCTTCCCGAGTGATCATATGGAGTAAGTGTTTTCCCCCTTGTCATGTAGTTATGGGATTTTTGTGGGGAAATTTGGTCATTGGCTCCATGATAAGCGTTGGAGAAATCCTATGGGCTTAGAAGAGACTGAATTGTGGGAATATTTATTTATTGTGCTGTACTAAATTATTTCAATAACTAAAAAAAACCTAGGCATTCTAGTCCAATTCTTTAGGTGAAATTGTAGGCTTACAACACGGGTAAATAGTTGTTTCATTCTACAGCAAAACCAACATAGCACGATGGTTCAGATTCTGAAATTGTAAGCTTAGAACAATCTGAATATTTTAAGTTCAGATCACGGAATTGCAGGACTTTTACATAGATTTATCGAAGAGTGGCCTGTGCCTGCTTCTGGTTCATGTCCATAACTCATCATTACTCTTACTTGTATGCCAGGAAGAGGAAGCTGAGGTCATTGAGTTTTCGTCTCTGGACATTCCCTGTTCTTGTCGACGGCCCTTTTGGAGTTGTTTCTGCAGTTGAATTCATCGGAATTGTCCTATTTATCGTTTATGTCGTCTACTCAATGACCTATTATGCTTTGGAGAGTGTGAGCCTCGTCTCAAAATTCCATATACCATCAAAGACTGATAGGTATGTACAATGATGAAGAATAGATTGATTGAAAGTCATTTCCCTTTTCTTCTCTTTTCTTCTGCTTTTCTTTAAATTTTGTGGCCCAGACTGAAAGCCTGTTGAAGTCAACAACAATGTTAGGCATGCCAGCAACACTTTAGGCTCTAGAACTAAGTTTTACATTTAGTGCCATCATTTGTACCTTGCCACTTATATATAGTTGACCATTGCTGATGCTAAAAGGTTGTATTTATAATGCTCCACAATGTCTTTTTTTTTAAAAAAAAAGGATGCTCCACAATGAAGTTCTTTTTTTTTTCTAGAAAATACTGCTGTGGATGACTTATGATTATATATTGATTGCAGTGTTACTGCTTGAGTTGTGGAGCATGCACAGATACTATTTCATCAGTTTTTCTATCTGATGTTGTTTATATTACGAGATTCCTGTCCCATTTACCTTGTAATAACTTATATGCCCCACAGCTTTGTCTCTGCAATACTTTAAGCCTGATAGCAATACAGAGAAGAATGATGCATATAATGTTTTAATGGTGGAAGTAGATAGTAAGGATATTCTAAAAATAGCTGGAAGAGCTGGGCAAAATGTAGTTCGCTGCAAAACTTCTGTTAATAAGAACAAGTGTTGATGATTTGTCGAGTCTGAAGATAAGTACCATGCTCGTACAACTAAAAGTTGAATAGCATAATGTAGTCAGTAACATAGGTTAGTTGATGATCTGATCAGCAAAGTTCTAAGGTATTATAAGTTTTTCCTTGCAGTGAGTTGATGCTGCATGTCATCGGCCTCCGCTTCGGATCAGTTGGGCTGTTCTGCATGTTGTTCCTGTTCCTGCCAGTTGCGAGGGGCTCAGTTCTTCTTCGGCTTATCGACATTCCATTTGAGCATGCTACTAGATACCACGTCTGGCTCGGACATCTCACGATGGCTCTCTTTACATTGCATGGCTTGTGCTATGTGATCGAATGGTCCATGCAGGGTCTCCTACTTAAAGAAGTAAGTACAGAGTGATATAGAATCAATCCGGATTATGATTTTCCATGGTCAATGCCTGATAAAAATTGCAGTCTACTCACTAGTGAATACATGTTGGAAATGTTTCTGAAACATAGAAAATACTGACGGTCAATAACTAGAATATGACTGAAAACACTTTCAGATCTCAAAAAGTTTACAAGTTGTGGCTAGAATATGCAAAGTAGTCTGTTGTTACTAGTGTTCTATATCTCAGAACTTGTGATTCTATTAAGTGTGCGTGGTTCTGTCTTTCTAGATGCTAGGATGGAAGGAAGTTGGAATTGCAAACCTCCCTGGCGTGATCAGCTTGGCAGCCGGCCTACTTATGTGGGTGACCTCACTTCACCCAGTGAGGAAGAGATTCTTTGAGCTCTTCTTCTACACCCATCAACTCTACGTCATCTTTATCGTGTTCTTGGCATTACACGTCGGCGACTTCATCTTCAGCATTTCAGCTGGGGCCGTCTTCCTCTTCATGCTCGACCGCTTCCTAAGGTTTTGGCAGTCAAGGGCCAAAGTTGACATCATTTCAGCTGCCTGCCGTCCATGTGGGACAGTGGAGCTAGTCTTCTCAAAACCAGCAAGTAAAGCTCTTATTTTCCTTGTACTGCATTAATCACTGTTTCATTTCTGCTGCCACTGTGTCTTTAACAGTTGCTTCCTGTTCTACAGGTCTCCGCTACAATGCACTCAGTTTCATCTTCATCCAAGTGCGCGAATTGTCATTCTTGCAGTGGCATCCGTTCAGTGTATCTTCGAGTCCAATGGATGGGAGATACCACATGTCTGTTCTCATAAAAGTACTGGGCACATGGACTGAAAAACTGAGGAGCATCATCACCGATGTCCAGGAGCAGAACAGGGGTGACTCCGAGCTGCAATGTGGCCGCATAACAGCCTGTGTGGAAGGGCCGTATGGACATGAATCTCCCTACCACTTGATGTAAGTTTTGAGTTAACCCAAATACCTTTTAGCTACTAGCTGAAAAAATGCCATTGGCTAAAAGTTCAAGCTCATGACTTTTGCATGATACACATCCAGGTACGAGAATCTCATCCTGGTGGCAGGAGGAATCGGAATATCGCCGTTCTTGGCAATCTTGAGTGACATAATCCACAGAATCGAGGAGGGCAAGCAATGCATGCCCAAGAACGTGCTGGTCCTGTGGTCAGTGAAGAAGTCCAAGGAGCTTTCTCTCTTGTCGGCCGTCGATGCGCAGACCATCAGTTCATCTGTCTCTGACAAGTTGCGCCTGGATATCCAGGCCTTCGTGACCCAAGAATCCCAGGCTCCATTGGTAAGTACCACGCAGTCCATTGCTCAAAGAATTCGCTCATCTTGTTTTTTCTTATCCACGATTCTGAAGAAGTAGCTCACTATTCCATGGCAATGGCACCAGGAGGATGGCATCGTTGGCGACGACCAGAAAGTCCCTGGCATGTTCGTCAAGAACGGGACGACCATGTCTGGGCTGGTGGGCACCGGCGACAACTTCTGGGCGGCCATGTACTTCCTGGCGTCGACGCTCGGGTTCCTCCTGGCGTACGCCCTGGTGCAGGTGTACTACGTGAAGCCCCACAACGTGATGGCGTGGTGGTACCTGGGCCTCCTGTTCATGCTGTGCATGGTCGCCGGCGTCGCCCTTCCTGGCGGCCTCGTCGTGCTCCTGTGGCACCTGTCCGAGAAGCGGAGGCTGGAGGACGAGAAGTGGGACGCCGCCGCCGCCTCCCAGTCGCCGCGCGCCGAGCAGGCACCGCCCGCGGCAGGCGGTGACGACGACGCTGCCGCCGTCCCCGGCGCCGGCCTCGCCGCCCTGCGGACGACCCGGTACGGGTGCCGGCCAGACTTCGAAGGTAAATATCTAGCCTGAAACCGAAACTGGCCGCGGCGATCAATCAAGTGGCGGTGTGTGCAGCAGGTGAACGGTCCCGGGTTTAATTTGTTTGTGGATTGGTTTTCCAGCGGAGTTCGCGGCGTTCGCGGAGCGCGCCGGCGACGCGGCGGACGTGGGCGTGCTGGTGTGCGGGCCGCAGGGGCTGCAGACGAGCGTGGCGAGGGAGTGCCGGGCGCGGAACCTCCGCCGCGGCGGCGGGGCGGGGAAGAGCGGCAGCCGCGCGGTCTTCCATTTCAACAGCCACAGCTTCGACCTCTGAATGATTGCACACGCGCCCATAGGCCCGTGAAGCACACATAGTACATGTTGCACAGTTGTTCAGTGTTACATGCTGGCTCTGTAATTATGCTGTATAGTTAATGTATATTATTATTGTATGTAGATGATGTTTACAAAAGTTAATTAGACAAGCATATATGTGTATCTGTTCGCGTGTAGCCTATCCACGCATGATCGAAACACAGAGGTTAAGGGTAAAAGGAGTTTCAGCAGTAGTACTGGACATCGCATTGTGTGAGAACCTACATGCCATTGCATGAGATGAATTTTGAATGCCCTCGTCTTCTTCCTTCGTCTCCGGTCCGGTGCTCCCATCGCCAGATCCGCGGTTGCTCCCAGAGGTCAACCTGACTATAGGAACCAGAGAAGGCATGTTGACCAAATCGGCCCAGGAATAGATACGGCCCGGCCTAACCAGATAATCACAGCTCACCCTGAGAATTGTGTCCGAGCCAGGCGCCCAGGCCCATCTTCAGACCTGAGACACACACACAAGTTCCTTCCCCAACCCCCGACTCCACCACCGAAATTTAGAGTAGCCCCTCCAACTTCCGCCCACCCGGTTCTGAATTTCCAATCCTCTCCGCCCCCACTACCCTCCCACGGTCCCACCACCGCCGCCCACCGCCGCCGCCTCGGCTTCTCCCGCCGGAACCCTAGCCTCGCCTCGGCCGCCGCCGCCGCTCCTCTCGGGCTGCCGTGGTGCGGCCGGGCGGCCGCGATGGACGAGTACGGCTCGGCCCCCATCTTCCCGAACGTGCGCACCCCCGAGGACGTCTTCAGGGACTACCGCGGCCGCCGCGCCGGCATCCTCAAGGCCCTCACCACCGGTGCCCCCCCCCTCCCCCCCGCTCGTTCCCGCGGTCGTTTCCTCATTCTGGATTTCGGTGCGGGATTCGTGGCTTACGGTTTCGTTTGCTTGGCTGTTTTTCGTGTGCGCAGATGTGGAGAAGTTCTACAAGATGTGCGACCCAGGTGAGGATTTGCTCCTTCCTTTTGGTTCCGCTGGATGCGGTGTTCAGCTGCTTTACAGCTTTAGGGGGTACTGGATTGGGACTGCTGTTGTGGCGCTAGATGAAGTTCCAGGGCGCCGCTGTGGCAGGATTGGTTTCTGTGGTGTTTAGTTAATCCATTAGGATGCACCGGCGCCTGTGTCGATGGAGTGGAATTACTAGTTAGTCAACTGTAGTGAGGGCGTCAAGTCTATGTAAAGACTTGCAAATTTGAGCCACTTATAGGGTGCCATGAAGGTATGTATTGTTTATCTGACCTTTGGCCATTGTTAATCTGAGTTAGAGGATGCTAGCGTTCACTTGCATTTATGCTTACCTGGGAATCAGGAAAAAAAAATTATGGGCAGTGACCACTTGACCACAAGCTTAGACTGGACAGGCCTTTTGTGCCTGAATCTGCAGAATTCTCCCAATTGCATTGCGTTGCATTGTTACTGGCTTCTGGCAAGATACATTAGTTGTTCTGTTGGCTCTGGACGAAATAGCTTTTATATGCTTGTTTGTTTTCTTTAATTAATCAACCTACTACTACTCTCTTACGCATTATAAGTGCCATTTTGTGTCATGGGCCTTGTTGTCTCTTTCATACTCATAATGCTGATGATTTATTTTTCCAGAGAAGGAGAACTTGTGCCTCTATGGACTATCTAATGAAACCTGGGAAGTGACCCTTCCAGCTGAGGAAGTTCCTCCTGAACTTCCAGAGCCAGCACTGGGAATAAACTTTGCTCGTGATGGAATGGCCGAGAAAGATTGGCTCACGCTAGTTGCTGTACACAGTGATGCATGGTTAATTGCTGTGGCATTTTACTTTGGAGCTCGGTTTGGATTTGATAAAGATGCCAGGTCTGGTTTAGTTTTCATCGCAATGTCTTTATATTCTATTTCTGAAGTCCAAACTTCTCGAATAGATTATTTCTATGTGTCCAATATGATTGTTTCAGAGAATGCTTACTTTGCTTGCTACGTTTCTTCTCAGGATGTCATTCAGAAATGCCGTGTATGTTAGGTTCCAGTTTCATGGTATTAGATCTGTGAATCTAGGCTGCTATGGGCATTGCCAATATTGGAAAGGATAGTTGCATCTCCCCAGAACATATCTGTAGTAACCATAAACTGTCAACCTATTTACCGTGCACAACAATTGTTTCCTGAAAGATAAAATCAGGAGGCAATGATGAAACATAAACAAGCTTCAATGTATGGTGTGTATGCATATGTTCCCATTCTACTACGGTGCACATGTATGCACAGATCTATCTATAAAAGGTCACACAAGATGAAGATATGGCAGTAAAGAGTTGGGAGTTGGGACCACCTTTTCAGCTCTTTTTTTTTTCCAAAGTCAAGTGTTAATAGTAGATTCTGGTTCTATTTGCATGATCACATTTAAATTATTGCTTGTGAAAAAACCTGCTTTCTGAGGTAATAGTACATTGTTGTGTTTGCTAAAAGTTACTAGTTATTGGGAAATCTGATGTTTGCCACTGCAGGAGACGGCTCTTTACGATGATCAGTAATCTTCCCACTGTACATGAAGTTGTGACAGGAAGTGGGAAGAAGCAATCAAAACCCCCCAACAGCAACGGCAAAAGCAAGTCGGGTTCTAAAGTAAGCTCACTTGCTCAACATAACATGCTTTGTTTCTTGTTTAAATATTCACACTGGTTTCCGACAATTTGTTCATTTCCCCTTCAACTCCAGCCATCCAAGAAACCCAATTCAAACAGCAAGCCAGCAAAGCAGCCCCTGCCAAAGCAGGAGGATCAGATGGTCAAAGAAGAGGGAGGTGACAAGGATCAAGCTTACCTGTGCGGAACATGTGGAGGGAGCTATTCTAATAATGGTGACTTCTGGATAGGCTGCGACATTTGTGAGAACTGGTACCATGGCGAATGTGTCCGCATCACTCCCGCCAAGGCAGAGCACATCAAGCAGTACAAGTGCCCGGCTTGCAGCAACAAGAGGAGCAGAGAGTGAGCGTGGGACGCTCCTGGCTGATGTAGTTAGGGTTGGTAGGGCTTGAGCCGGGGGATTCTTGCTTCCTGCTGTTTCAGCAGCGGCAGACTGCCAGTTGCCCCGGCAGTTGTATTAGTTTCATCTAAACATTGGACGTAGTTGTTAGTACTGTAGTGACCGCTGCTGCTCTCCTAGTGCACTAGAAGTGTTATGTTAATGGATTGTCAAAACTCTCCATGAGAGTAACGAAGTGGTTTCTTAGTGGGTAATGACCCATTTCTTGCGCACCGCTGTGATTCCTGTGTCGCAACTTACAAGAAATGTCTCTGCTCTCTTCTTTTTTTTTCAGAAGCCATGCATCTCATTTTACCTGGAAATGTTTTTGACGTAATCTGTATGCACGTTTTCGGTTCAGATGGTTCATAGGGAACATTACATTCCCAGTGGTTTTGTAAGTTGATGTCGTTGTTGACACTGGATATACAAGAGTAAAACGGATCTACTAGCTTAGCTACGTGCGCCGCTTGCTTGCAGGAAATAAAGGAATCAGATTGGGATACGTGCCTACTGCTTATGCTAGCATTGTTTTGTCGAAGTCATCGCCGTTGAAGATCTCACCTCCAAACATTGAAGTTGGAGGGATGGACAAAATAGCTGCTAACATCATGTGCTTGTAGAGTGCACAAGATGTTTAAAGTATGCACTAGCGCCATTGCTTACAGTGTGTTAACAAGGTGGATGATATTCCTTTCTTTTTTTGAGAAAGACACCCAAAGGGTGCTTCGTATATGATATTCCTATTTATCAAGAAAAGCAATAGCCAATATAAAATAAAGACAACTTGATGCAAAACGATCCTAGAAAATAAATTACATCAAAGACCTTTCTGATTATTTTCTTCGCCCCCTGCCGGAGCTTTAAGATTACACTGAAAAGATTTTTTCTTTATATTTTTTTGCGAAAAGATTTTTTTTCTTTAACGAAGGCAAAGCTATCTCATTCTCCGAACACGCTTGTAAACGGGGAAAAAAGACCAACCCCACACATCGGGTGGCTCCATCCATAACCGCAGAAGATCCTGACCGTCTATTGTAGGATTTTTATTTTTTTTATGTGTCCAGACTTTGGACACCGGAGCCCCAGCCCCAGGCACAGAACCGCCTCTCCGTCCCTGTTCTTCCCTAGTAGCCGCCGCCGCCGCCGCCGCAGGTCCGCTGCCCCTCGGCGTGCGGCCGCCCCAGCCGGACATCCAGCCGACAGCCTGCGCCGACCCCAATATACCGGCGTCCCCGCGCCAAGCGGCGGCCGAGCGCGACTCTCGCGTGCCTGAATCTGAAGCCTCCGGGCTGAAGCCCGTCGGCGCCGACGCGGCCGTAGGAATGGCGTGGCGGATGCTGCGGAGGAAGGTATGGCGGAGCTAACAGCTGAGGGCGTACTTTGCATCCATACGAGACCCTGATTTTTCCAGCACTAGGCTTCGCAGTGACTGTACTGACGCCTGGGTATTGCAGGAGTTCCAAACGGGCCTTCTGAATTTGGCGTTCCGTGCAGATCATGGGGATAAGAAGCATTTCTCCAATGGAGCAATTGGAAATCTGTCACGTAAGTTGATTATAGTCTTTGGTCCCATTGTCAACTTTAGCCTAAACCTCTCTGAGAGTGAAGTATTGGGGTTACATCTGTTTTATGTGCTTCCAAAATGCAGAGTTCTACCGCAGTGATAGGCCCCAACATGCTGCTAGTTGCATGCCCTCTAACCATTTCACTATCAGGTATGTTTATCTGTGTGATTTACATGGCTGCACATTCATTTCCATTGTAAATATACGAAACCTATCTGAAGTATCCAGCACAAGTATTACAAATAAATGAATAATTGTTGGATTCTATCAGAGATGAACAAAATGATTTATTAGATCCAATCAGGAATTGCCTCTGGACGAAACTTACCTGAACATTATTGTTAATCTTCCAAACTTCTCAGTGATGGTTGCAACTTCTGCGTGGCACAATTTGCAGCTTATGTTATTTGACCTTATGTGACTTGCAAATTAAGAAACTAAAATTGATGTGATAATTCATGGGGGTAAGGCTCCTTTTTGTCCAAATTTGATGATGTGTGCATACAGATGTATGTGCTGTAAATGGCTGAATGCTACATTTGTCACATGTATCCTGAGGTGCCATTCGACACATTTTTATGTGACCTGGTAATACCTCAGTTGTTGCTAGACACGTATGTGAACTCCACCACACTGGTTAATACTGAACACGTGATGATAGTACATCATATTAGGTTTATCAGTCATATATGTGACCGATGAGCACATGGATGTGAAGTTTTGATTATTTTAGATCTGTTTCATTTAGTGGGAACTGGGAAGTACAAAGTGAATATTGTTGGGTGGCCAGGTGGGTTTACCATTCCTCTAAAGAGAAAGTTTGTAGGTAGATTTGATACATGGACCACTCTGACATGATGGTAGGTTGTTTCTTCCATGAAAATGGTGCTGGAGTCTATTTTGAGCTTGCTTACATGGCATATTTATTAAACATATTTTTTTTAAAATTTTGTCCTCTGATGACTGACTGATATAGGGTACTGTTCTGAGTTTAACACACGTGGATCATGATGATTAACATTGTGGACTAACAAAAGAATGCAATCAGTTTGTTTGCCTTGGTGTAGTCAAAGAGATTTTCGTAACTAGTATTCCAGATTTCTTACAGTTCCTCTTGCCTTATTCTGTATCCCTTTTGCCTCAATTATCTGTTTGTCCTTTGAAACAATTCATGTTGTATAATTGTTTAGCATTGAACTTCAAGCATCATTTTAGTAGGGTACTAGGGTTCTTGTTGCTATTACTTTTTTTCTTGATTTCAGTCTTTATATGTCAGGTGACTATACCATCTTCTTTATAGGAATTTTCATGCAGGTGTTTATATGTTAGCATGGAGTCGGAAAAAGGAGGATGTTGTAGGGCTGAAAGCTCCGAAAAAGGAGAAGCGAGTGAAGAAAGAAAATAGAATGCAACCTCCTGTAGAAGCACCATATGTTGCACCAAAACCGAAGATAGCTACCAAATCACCAGATAAAACTGTCGAGATTTTTGATGGGATGACATTGCTTGACCTCTCTAAACGAACTGGTGCATATATTAGTACACTTCAAGGCATACTTGCAGATCTTGGTGAAAAGGTTGAATCAGAGTTTGACTCTATCAGCATTGATCTTGCTGAGTTGGTTGCTATGGTATGTCTTAATTATTCTCTTCATATTGCATAAACCGGTATTGTCCTTTCTGTTCAGTTGCCTGAAGCATACAAGAAATGAGCATAGATTTCTTCACTCCTATTTCATTATACCCTGCAAGCCTAATGCAACTCAATGATATGGTAGAAAAAATGATTTTGTTGCAACCTCCTGTAGAAGCACCATATACCTTTATTACTTCTACCACAAAAAATGGTCTGTTGAGCAAACTTGATTCGTCTTTTCAAGTGCAGTTTGCTTTCCCTCCATTCTATTATAACCCATCAGCAACAGTTTTAGCTTGCTTACATTATTAGGTTTGTTCTTTCCAATGATAGAAAATGTGAAATACTGCAGACTGGCAGTGGTACATTCCATGACTTGACAGTATCTAAATTAAGTATGCGTTACTACTGATTTGATTAATTTTTATTTGAACATACACATGCTAGCTTTAGTAGCATAGTTCCAATTTTCTGCATTTTTATGGCAAGCTTTGCCATCATGGAATGTTCAAGCACCACTAGGAAAATCATGTTTTCTTATAATATGAGCACATATGTTTCATGCTTCTTTCTCAGGAACTTGGTGTCAATACCAGAAGAATGCACACTGGTGAAGGCACGAATGAACCACGTCCTGCTGTTGTAACGGTAATGGGCCATGTTGACCATGGTAAAACATCGCTTTTAGATGCTCTCCGTCAAACATCTGTTGCAGCTAAGGAAGCTGGTGGTATCACTCAGCATATCGGTGCCTTTGTTGTTGAGATGCAATCAGGAGCATCTATCACATTTCTTGATACTCCAGGACATGCTGCCTTCAGTGCTATGCGGGCTAGAGGTGCTGCTGTTACAGATATTGTAGTCCTTGTGGTGGCAGCAGATGATGGTGTTATGCCACAGACGCTTGAAGCTATGTCTCATGCAAAAGCAGCAAATGTTCCTGTTGTAGTTGCCATAAACAAATGTGATAAATCTGGAGCTGATCCTGAGAGGGTCAGAATTCAACTTGGTTCAGAAGGCTTGCTTTTGGAGGATATGGGTGGGGATGTGCAGGTTGTTGAAATATCTGCAGTAGCAAAGTCTGGTTTGGATAAATTGGAAGAGGCTTTGCTCCTTCAAGCTGAGATGATGGACCTGAAAGCCAGAATAGATGGCCCTGCTCAGGCTTTTGTGGTGGAGGCAAGGGTGGACAGGGGTAGGGGTCCACTGGCAACAGCTATAGTCAAGTCTGGCACATTAGTTAGTGGGCAACACATTGTTGTAGGAGCAGAGTGGGGAAGAATTAGATCTCTTAGAGACACAGCAGGAAATATTACAGAGTCTGCAAAACCTGCGATGCCTGTTGAGATCGAGGGGTTAAGGGGCCTTCCAATGGCTGGGGATGATGTCGTGGTTGTTGATTCAGAGGAAAGGGCAAGAATGCTTAGTCAAGGGCGGAAGAAGAAGCAGGAGAAAGATAGACTTCGAAAGATTGATGAAGGCATGGCAGATGAGCTAGAAATTAAAGAAGAGACTCCTGAAAGAGTAGAAATGCCCATTATTGTCAAAGCTGATGTTCAAGGCAGTGTTCAAGCTGTTTCAGATGCCTTAAGGAGTCTTAATAGTGCACAGGTATTTTCTCATGCAGATTTGCTGCATATTTCCCTTCTGGAAATATTGCCACATAATGACATTGCAGTTTTTATGTTTAATCAACTCCCAAGTGCCAATTGTGAATCTCTTGGCATATGTTTCTGTTTACATCACCCTTTTTTTGTTGAGTTTGTATGTTAATACATAGTTTGCTCTCTGCAGGTTTTTGTGAATGTTGTTCATGTAGGTGTTGGTCCAATTAGTCAGCATGACATTGATCTGGCACAAGCATGCGGAGCGTATATAGTTGGTTTCAACATTCGCACTCCGCCTATTGCTCTCACTCAAGCAGCAGCTAGAGCCAACATAAAGGTACCATGTTCATGAATCATTATTTCTCTAATGTCAGTTGTGATGTTTTTGTGAGTTTGATGTTATCATTGGGTTTGAGTGCATCTTCGAATAAATTTTCAATTCTGGAAACATTTGGTTCTGTGCAGAGATGCTAGAATCTAGATTATACATGCACTGTTTTTCATTTGCCACGGTAAACAGTATATATATTGTTTAGATGTTATGGGAATCATTCGGGAGGAGGATATCATGGTAATTTATCTCCTGGAGGAATGAGGATACGACTACCATTGAATTAGTTGGATTGAAATGAAATGTGGTTTGCAGATTCAAAATTCAAGTACATTATACAGATGTAACATTCTGAATGTAGAATGGCCTGTTCCCTTTATTTCGTTCTTTGGATTTGAACAGTAGCCTGAGCTTCAGATCTGTTTGCTTCTTCCACTGCTTCAGCACCTCATATACATTTTTTTCTCTAACATCAACTGGAGTCTTCCCTAGAAAACGTGGTTATTTTTAAATAGTATCATACCACAAAGAAACAATTATGTGTTGAAGTATTACAAAAATCTGGTTTCCTATTGTTGGTCACGTCATGTGTTGTTTGCTTTGAGTGTGGTGATATGGGACCTAGTCTGTTAGTATAGCTGTATCTCCAAACGCTGAAGTATCAATGACCACTTTACGTTCTAATGTAGTTCCATGAACTCATTTGTTATAACTCAGTTGATCTTTAATCTTATATACATCTGAGGGGATCTGACTTGTTAATGTTTCATATTTAGGTTTTGCTGCACAAGGTTATCTATCATCTCCTTGAGGAAATGGGAAGGGCCATTGTAGAGAAGGCACCAGGGACTGCTGAAACCCAGGTTTCGGGGGAGGCTGAGGTTCTGAACATATTCGAGCTGAAAGGGCGCAGCAAATCGAAAGGACCAGACATCAAAATTGCTGGCTGCCGTATAACTGACGGTCACTTTAGCAAATCTGGAACCATGAGACTGTTGAGGAGCGGAGATGTTGTATTTGAGGGTCCCTGTGCATCTCTGAAGCGGGAGAAGCAGGATGCAGAAACAATAGAAAAGGGTAATGACTGTGGACTGGTGATTGAGGATTGTGATGATTTCCAGGTTGGGGATGTTATCCAGTGCTTGGAGCAGGTGATTAGGAAGCCCAAGTTCATCTCAACGCAGAGCGGTTCGGTTCGGATTGAATGCTAATATAGTAATTGTTTGCGGCTGACATTGTTTGGTTTTCTATTAATTCAGCCAGTTATGCTGAACTGACCAAGGTTTCTGAGTGTAACAAGATTTTGTTCGCTAGTGACTTGTTGCAACTGTGACCAACACGCATTCTGATATGAACTAGCACATAATTATTTCATTCAGGAGCTTTTACAGCCTTCCGGGTCATGCCTACGTGAGAAGGATCAGTGGGTTGTATATTCCTTTTCATAATTCATCCAAACCTTGTGCAGGAAAAAGGCAAGTTATATCTGCTATTGTAATTGCCATACCATTTGATTGATTCCTCGCTCTGTGGAGTCAAACTGAAGCCTTTTTATGCTGTACGTATTCTGTACTATGTATGCTGTATTGATGCTGGCTCTACTGTATGGAAGATGCTTGTAAGCTTAACTGTATGCCCTGAAAAAATTTGAAGCTGCGTCTATATGACATAAGGTGAATGCGGTGTTGGAATAAATTTAATGTGTGATTATTGTCATTTTATCTGCTGCTATAATTCGAAAAAAAACTAGTGTATATGTTGCTATAATTCGAAAAAAGCTAGTGTGACCAGAAAAGTTTTGTAGAAACCTAGGCATACTACTTTAATATTTGCATCGCCTATTTGTGGTATGTCCGTTTTCGGTAAAAAAATCAGCTGCAGATTTCTGAGGCCAGCATTTGTGATAGATGTTTTCATCATTTCAGAAAGAATTTTTCATTGCCACTTGCCAGCAGTTCCTACATTAACAGAGGATGCAGATTTCCAGATCACTGAGCGACTGCAGCTGTTGTAGCCTGCTCCAGGATCCTGACCAGCGGCTTGCAGCTGCACCTCCGCCCTTCGTCCAACGGCGTTTCCCCACCTGCGTTCACCATCTCATTAATTCCATTTCAACAGATCCCGACCGGAATCACACGATTTCCTCCGGAATCCCTGCGAAATCCTTGTGAAATCCAAGCGTGCTGGGTTACCTGTCTTTGGCCTGAACATCCGCGCCGAAGCCTATGAGCATGCCGGCGGCGAGGTGCAGGCCCTCCGCGGCGGCGATGTAGAGCGGCGTCCTTCGGTCGTAGTTCTTGCAGTTGGGGTCGACGCCGAACCTGAGCAGGCGATTCAGCAGGTCGATCCTGCCGTCGGTGACTACCCTGCACAGGTACCCTCCGGCATCCTCCAGGTTCAGGGCCGCGCCGTGCTTCACCAGGAGGGAGGTGATCCTGTCGTGCCCTGATCTCAGGGCTAGCAGTAACGGCGAATTCCCAAACTTATCTGCAGGTTTAGAGATGATCGTCTATCACAAGATAGATTCATAAAAATGTTGTTTTTAAATTTTTGTGTTTGCCTTGGATAAAACTGCTTGCATACTTTCTCTCTGAAAAAAAAATGCTTGCATACCTATGCTGTTGACGTTTGCTCCTCTCTGAATCAGGAACCTGACGATATCTTCATATCCTCTTAACGCAGCCACATGCTGTAATAACGTAAAGGTCAGGAAAGAGTTTGGTAAATCTACAATTATTCAAATTCGCAGGTATTTTTTTCTTCACATGGTTCTATCCAAAAGAGGAGGCAATTTACATTATGCTATTTCATATTTTCAGAAAGGGGAAAATGTGTCGCATGCTGCATTTGTTTCAGTGAAAATGAACTTCTGTACTCTGAATTACAATTATTTTTCTCGAAATAAAGAATTACAATTACTATATGATGAGGGAGTTCACATACCAGTGCGGTCCTTCCATCGTAATCGGCTTTACTAGGATCAGCTCCTGCACTGATCAAACCCTTCAAACGGAACAAGTCTCCATGGTAAGCAGCATTGTTCACTCCGAGAACAAGTTCTGCTTCTTGCCTTGATATCAGGTATGTGATGTCTGATTCGAGCTGCTTCCCTCTGGATTCGGTTTTTCTCCACTACAGGAGGGGAAAAAAACTTCATTTGCAGCTAAGTTCTGATCCAGACTCGCTGTTGTTGACACGTTACCTTCAGTAGGTTGCTCAAGATCTGACGGCTATCCTTGAAGTAAATTTGCAGGATGCTGGTCAGGGACTGCTTGTCGATTCTCAGGACGCTGCAAAGCTCACAGACCCTGACTGCGTGTGGCTGTGGAACATTGCAGACTACAGCAACATCGCCGACGATGTCGTAAGGCAGCAGCTCTGAGATGATCTCCTCTGATCCACCTTCTCCAGTGGCCACCTCTTCCTATGACAGATGATACAGTGATACAGCTGAGTTCTGTTTAGTATTGTGCTCCGTAAAAGAGCTCTTCTCATAATTCATGTATTCTTTTCCTTCAAACTGAATAGTGGAAAATTTTAGAATCATGTTTACAAAATTGTTGCTGAAAATTAGTACCAGGCATCCGTGTACGACAATATAAATTTGATCCACCACAGTGCCTTGCTCTAAGATAGCCTCACCAGGGAGGAAGAATTCTTCATGCAATTTTACCACCTGAAATTATCGATGGAAAAATTTGAGTTGAATGATTACCATGCTAGTACTAAGTATATTTACGAATTACTAGTGAGAAACATGAATTCACTCAAAATCTTACAATCTGGCTCAGGAAGTCCTCTGAACATCCTTCGAACAGGCGCACTTTCGAAACCATGTCGAGGTACAGTGTCTGGGACAACTGCAAACCGAAACAAAGGCTCATGATGCTGATCTCCACACACACAAACATAAAAAAAAAACAGCTGAATCGTCTCTCCTGATTTATGCAGAAGATTGTCTACCTTTGATCGAACAGCAACCGGGATATCGTCCACGACTCTGTCCTTGGTGTAGCTGCTCTCATACTGCAGCAGCAAGTGATCCTTCACCTGGGACCTGATGTCGGCTCCCAGCTTGTTCCTGTTCATGTACCTGATGAGGTCTGTCATCTTGTCCCGGAACCTCTCCGTCTTGGAGCCCTTGACGATGAGCGCTGTCATGTTGCCGATCAGGTACGCGCTGAGAAGGATGCTGAACGAGATGTACGCCACGGTGAAGGTCATCTCCCTCGGGTTCACCACATGGATGTCGCCGTAACCTGAATGCTTTAGCTTTGCACGATCAGAAACTACTGCAGATTTGTCGATCCACATGATGGACAGCAAGATGATCGATCGTACCGACTGTCGCCATGGTGACGATGGCGACGTACAGCGAGGTGACGTAGCGGGTGAGCAGGTCGATCTCCCTGAAGCTGATGTACCTGGTGTCCCCCAGCGCCAGGCTCCCGATCCAGGTGCCGCCCTCGCGCGCCGGCAGCAGCGTGGTGGCGAGGTAGTAGAAGACGCAGGCGGCGGTGTGCGTGAAGTAGAGCTCGACGGTGATGACCTTCACGATCCGCGTGAAGAGGTAGCTGATGCGGATGTCCTTCTCCATCGTCTTGAAGAAGGTCATGATCTTGCGGGCCCTGTACAGCCGCAGCCACACCAGGCACCTCACCATCTCCGTCCTTCCCGTGGCCTGACAGACACAGGGAACGAACAGTCTTGTGATGAACAGAAATTCCTTCTCTCTGACGCTCAATGGTAATTGCAGTTGCAGGGTTTGAGATGTCACCACCTTGTATATGAAATCCCATGGGAAGCAACCTAGGATGTCAAGAGCGAAGCTTTCTTTGATGTAGCTGCAGAACATCATATTCAGAGACACTGAGAAACAGATGCAATGCAATGCAAGCTAGGTCTTGGATATTTTGAGAAATTAAAGAACAATGGTGTCCAGGCCATGAGGCCAGAGCAACAACCGGCAGCTAGTACGGCCTCACCGCAGCGCGATCTTCCGCCTGTCGTAGACCATCCGGTAGGTGTGGGCGTCCCTGTAGGCGAGGAAGAAGTGGACGGCGACGTCGGCGAGGAAGACGAGCTGCACGCACTCGAGGTCCAGCAGGTGCTCCGGGAGGCCCCGGAAGATGCCGAACTCGAAGGGGGTAAAGAAGGTGGAGTAGATGGACCACACGAAAATCGCGTTCGACCATATCCTGTACCACCTGCGACGGATAAATCAAGAACATTGGCATCGTTGGACGATATCTGAAAATGATACGAAATGGTAAGCAGCTATATATTCTGCTTCTGCATGATTCCTGTCTTAATCAGGAAATCTCATTCCATGCAGAAGTTCTCTGATTGGCTATAAACAAAACATCCCTCTCATTCTATCTCATGAACGTCACACACACGTGGAAAGAGAAAGACTCAACTTTTGCATGAAATGGTATAGCTTCAGTTACTTTCAGTCAAATTTACTGACAGCCTGGGAGCAAACTGAACAGAACTGATGAACTGATGAGAATGAGAGAGATCCTTAGTTACCTTCCATTAGGGTGCATGACGAAGCTGCCATAGCAGCTTTGTGGAAGCCTCAGGGCGCTTCTACTACTGTGCCAGGGAGAGCCTCCTCGACTTGAGCTCCCTCGCAACCAGGGAGAGCCTGCTCCCCATGGAGCCATGCAAGGTGTCCGCATCTATCTCGTCGTTCAGCTCATACACTTCAGACATCATCTCTCTCTCCATGAAGCCTCCTCTCTGACCCTGAGTCTCTCTCTCTCTCTAGTCTCTTACCACTTTCGCGTTCCTCTGTGCAGTGCCATGCAAGTCCAGAATGCCACACACACACACACACACAACGCATATATATAAGTACAAATATGGCCGTGGCGTCAATGTGGTGTGGCCCTGCTCTGCCACTTGTGGAGTTGTGGTTGTTGCGCATGGATTGAGCAATTGGCAGTTGGGCGGCTGCACAGGCAGACGCCACTAGCCAGTAGCCACCGGCGTTCGGCAGGAGGTTTGTTGGGCGCTGGGGCTCATCTGGGGATGGCCTCGCCGGGAGACTCCAGACTCTTTTTTTTTTGGGTGGGGGTCTGGGGGAGACTCCAGACTCCAGTTGCAGCACATGTTGTCATCTCGTCGCCTTTTTTAAAACCTGCAGGCTCCGCAGCGCGGCATGGCGCACTCGCCTTTATCTTCTGCTCAATGGAGCAAACCGGCCGGCGCCTTTCTCGCTCTCCGTGCGGTTTCAGCTTGCTGTTAACGCTGCTTGTTTCCAGTTTCCATGGCGTGCTGACATGGATGATCATTTTAAAAACCGAGCGTTCTGTTCCTGACCAAACCCAAGTGTGAAGTGTCCTACAATACCCTTTTGCTGCTGAATGCCGTATGTTCGATTGCAAGTTGCGATGCAGGAACTCTATTCAAGTTTGCTTCTTGTAACGCATATGCATCAGCTGCAGCTGTAGGCAGCTACTGTATCTGCATGACCACTGTTGATGGTTGCTGCTGCTGCTGCCGCCGCCGCGACATTGCAATTTTTTTCGACCGGCACACAGCCAAGTTTTTACATGTTTTTCAGCTCAGTTCCTGCAACATTGCAATGGTCTTTTCAAACTTTATGCATCCTTCAGCAAGTCACTCTAGCTGAACTGCAATTCAAGGACGAGCCACATGGATAGCTGGTGAAAGATCCCTGCAGGGATCAGCTGATTTTGGGGGCTTTCTGCAGCCAGTAGCGTGCATCAAGAATCCTGTCAGGTTAGATTTCAGTCTCCGTTTGGGACGCCGGTACATCGCTGGATTTGATATATTCCAATAGAATTCTCTGCCGGATTAAAGAACTGGCAAAATTATATTCCAATAGATCAAATTTCGAGAGCAGATTCAGCATCTAGGGCAGTTGCCGGTAAAAACGGGTCAAAGCTGAATCGAAGCGTAGGTCAGTCACTGTCACTGTCAGGGCATCTTGCTAGTGCGTATCCTGCGTGGCGTCTTCAGAGCTTCAGAGTACTCGGCGGTGCCGCCGAGTCCTGTTGGGCCACAGAAGATCAGGGAGGAGGTCAAAGGTGGTAGTGAGTTGTGACACTAGCCCGATGAACCGGCTAGCGTAGTCCTTTCACTAACCTTAGTTTTTACGTTGACATGAATATCAAATTACAATGCTGACTCAGATGTATTTTTTCCTTTGCGAGGAGGATAACTCATACGTTAATCACGAGTGTCTTTTTACAATGTTAATTTGTTTCTACTCCAGATAAGAAGTGCATCTAAAATTTTAGAAATAACTAAATGGTAAACTGGAATTTGCCTAAAAAGACTTCTCAAGTTTTGGTATGTGTTATACTCCCTTCAGTAAAAAAAAACTTCACCTTTGACTAATACTTTTATTAAATATATTACAATATCAAACAAATTTTTTAAGTTCATGAACGGTTTTAAAGATAAATCTACCTTTATGATTTTTGTGTTACCTAACTAAATGTTTTAAGAATTTATCACTGGACAGGCTTTTGGCTAGATGTCAGAAGCTCTCACGCCATATAGTAGACTTTCAACGTAACCTTCCTTAACAGCTCAATCTTTTGTGCCAATTGACATACATATAGAACTAGATAGAAAAAAGTCACAGCACCTTTCGTCAAAACCATGTACTACCAACCATTACAAGATACAAGGCCTTCCATCCATGGTTAAACATTACCATAAGTGGTCATAGACAATCATATAAACAATGCTAAACCCAGCTGGTTCGCATTTCCATCCAAGGCAAAGCAGCCTCACAGAAGACACAAACGGCAATGTCTTTTTGCTCCACAACGAAGAACCCATCAAAAGCTTCCGGTCACTACAGTATCTGCACTCTCTCGCCAAGACAAAATATTTGCAACCAAATTAGTGCAATTCGGGGTCCTTTTAGATGCACCACCGTCTTAAATTAGCCGCATTATGCCCAACAATCAAACTATTAAAGGGAAGAACACCGCGAAAAGTGGTGCAAGGGAGATGGATGGCCATGGGAGGTTGCTCCACTAATGAGTGCCCATGGGGGATTAGAGTACAATTGGCAAATTGGTGAGATGTCTGATGAAGGGGGTTTAGCTTTTGAAGCTGTGGTTTGGGCCGGTAAAGTTCGGATTAGGACCAAGTTGTGGTGCATCCGACACTCACTTGAGGGGTTTGTGCTTTGCTCCTTTGGTTTTATAAGCATGTTTGTGCGAGCATGATAATGCTAATGTTTTGCTTGGGCTAGTGCAAACTTGATTGGGTACTAAACTAATGTGTGGTGCACAGATTACCGTGCTAAATGCGGGAGGGATTTGATACTCTGTTTAAATTGTTGTGTATCACATCGCATTGCATTGTACCTGTTGTGCAATATATATTGCAATAAGCCTCCAACTTTCATACACTTTAGATATACATGAGGGGGAGGGGGGGGGGGGGGGGGTGGGGGGCATTAATAGTACATTTTAACCTATTCTTAAAAATGGAAAATAATCTATGTCATGTACCTAGTACTTTGACGGTATAATTGCATAGAGCTTCCATATAACTAATGGGCGAGCACAAGCATTTGCTACGCTATTATAATAGGGTGCGAAAATTCATTAACCTAAGGTATCCACCGACCATATTTTATTATTTTCAATAAATAGTTCTAGTTTTTTAATTAATATTATCTATTGATCCAAACATGGTCAGTGGATATCCTAAAGTTCATGAATTTGCACCTCCAGCATCATATTTTAGGGGAAAACTTACTCCAAAAGCTCTATAATCCATCTACATAATAAAGAGCGAAAGCAGCATCCACGAAAATTGCTTCCACTTTTCTTCCCAAAGGAGAGGAAGACCGCTTCGGTCCACACCTTCCCATTCCTTGGTGTATTCTCTCTCCTTTTCCATTCTGGCATTTTGCAATGATCCGGGATATCAAGATGCGTTAATTAGAATCAAGTTCTAGAGTCTAGACATGTTTTTTGAAACTAATAGAGTCTAGACATGTCATCCACACAATCAAGCATTAACACTAATCATGTACTCTGATTATGGACCTTTGTTCTCCCCTTTTTTAAATGGGGACATGGTCGCTATCTGCTTCTTATTTTCACTGTTATTTTCTCTTATGCATGTTATTTACACGCAGAGCGCACTTTGGAAGCATAATATTTCATCCCACATTGGTCAGGAAATTTCTTCTGATGTGGAGTTATCCTGGAACAGATTATCCTGTGATCTCAAGGGGCGTTTCTTGAGATATTTTTGGTATAAAATCGATTCGGGAAAAGGCTAACCACAGTAAGCTATACCTTTTTAATTGGTTGATGAATACCAGCGGCGTTCTAAAGGATCTAGCAAAAATTCAGCGCAATTTCTTGATTAGGGCGTCATTGGATGATCCACTATTCAAGAAAAAAATAATTTTCTGTTGTTTTTGTTGTTGTTGTTTTTGAAAGGTGGCCACATTTTAATTGTTCGGTTAACTGTAGCGATTTTTTTTATTTGAGTGGAGTCTGGAGTGAGAGCAAAATTGCAAAATTCGTCCAGTTCCAAATCCAAGATGGGCCAGTGAGATTCATCTATTAGCCCATAACGGCAGCAGCCCAGCCCATTTTTGACCTATGCAAGTGCACCCACTCGAGTTCTACATAAATCTTACCACAAACCATCATGAATAAAAGGGGGAACAAACACACATAAATTCGGTGCAATTTCTTGATTGGGACGTCATTGGTTGATCCACTGTTAAGGAAAAGAATATATAATGTGCTCGTTGTTGTTGTTTTTTGAAAGGAGGCGCTCATTGTCATTGTTCAGTTAAATTGTAGCAATTTCATTTTTTAAAGGAACTGTAGCAATTTCTGATTTGAGCGCAAATAATCGGGGTCGCACGTGCGGGTGCGAGCCGTTGAGTCGCACAGGGCTTATCAACGGCATGCCGCCACTGCCGCTCGCTGTGCCGGAGCCGGAGGGGGAGGGTGAAGGGGTGGGGTGGAGCAGCCGCCGGGGGTGGGAGGTGGGGGGAGCGGCCGCCAGCAAGGTCGCCAGCGGCCAGGGTGGTGGAGGGAGGCAGCGGCCTCTTTAGGGTTTCGGGTTGCTGGGGTGGGCCGGTGACGGTGCTTCCATGGCCGACGGTTATAGAGGGGAGGTTGGGGGCGGTGGTGGTCCACCGGTGGTGGTGGTTTGGGCGACGGCGAAGGCGAGGCGGCACGGGAGCGCCACCGCCCGAGTAGGGTTGAATCCCTGACAGGCGGTGGCCGGCGGCGGGGGCAAGAAGAAGGCTGGGCGAGGAAGCCTACCGAATTAGGGTCGATGGCGGTGGAGGGTGACGACGGAGGCACCGGGGTGGCGCCGGAGCCGGCGGGCGGTGGCGGAGGCGGGGGAGCTTCAGACGGCCCACGACGGCGGCGCGTTCTGCGGTGGTTCGGCTCCCAGTCGGCATGAGAACAGCCCCCGATTTGAGTGGAGTCTGAACTCTGGAGTGAGAGCAAAATTGCAAAACCCGTCCAGTTCCAAATCCAAGAGAGGCCAGTGAGGCCCATCTATATAGCCCATAATGGCAGCAGCCCAGCCCATTTCCCTCTTGGCCACTCGCTCCGCGTGGCGTGAGAGCGAAGCAGACTAGCAGCAGAGCGATGGCAATGGCATCGGGAATAAAGAAGGCAAGATGCTGAACGCGACGGTGGAGTTATTCCGGCTGCGAGACGAGCGGCGGAGGCACACCCATGGTGGGGAACCAGATGCGCCGCTCCACCCCGGGGCTGGTGGGCATCGCCACCGTCGCCTTTCTTCTTCTTTTTGGAGGAGATAAATAGATAATCTCTGATTATATTGAGAGCAGTTGTCACAGGGCTCAGCGCCGGGGACTCGCTGCCGTCGTCGCCTACCTCGTTGGCGAGGCCGCATACAACCTCCTCCACGGCTCCTCCGCCCAGCGAGCTTCCTGCGGTAAGTCACAGAGAGCTCCAATCCCCGGCCAGGGAATCATCTCCCGCGCCACCTCTATTTCCCCTTCCTGTACGTACCTGAATGAGATGGCGCGCCTGTCAAGTGTCAAGATGTTGAGATCTTGCAGCCGATATGTGCGGTTTTAGCATACAGATTTTGACGTTTAGAGATTCGCACTCGGTAAACTTTGATGTTTGTTCATTCATAATGCTTAGTTTGCTTGGTTTAGAGGCGACCGCGAGAGCTTATTTTGCTTTGCCTTTTTGTACTGCGGAACAAATCGTTTGGGGAGTTCTATCGCCTATGTTATTAATCGCACTGAAACTGCCTAGCCCTTTTCCGCTCGCCAAAGATACAGAGAATGTTTTGTTCAGAGTAGAAATTCCCCAAGTTGTGTGCTTTTGATGGTTATCCAGTATTCCAGTTATCCTAGTGATCTGCCAAAGTAGATGAGATTCTCTTTTTTTTGAAAGGAGATAACTCTGCTTTTCTTGAAAGCAAAAAATTAGATGAGATTCTCTTATGCTTTTGACAGAAAAAATCCATCGCCTCGTGCTGATGGTTGTGTTAGGAACTTAGGATCAGTTGCCTCAGCCAACCCTCATGTCAGATTCAGCATAGCTTATATGTTGAACTTCCAAAGGCCACAATGAAACCAATGCTGGCAATGCTAATATTGCCTTATATGGTTGTATACTGCTCCTAAACTGTGGCACGTGGCGGCTGTTTTGCAGGTCTTGATGCACACTGCACCTGAACTTGATACATGAGATATCTCAACACACCACACCTGAAAAGGAAAGACCGAACAATGCAAGAATTATTCTTGATCAGGTAATACTAGTTGCTCATAAGTGAGACAACAGAACAAATTAAAGTAGAAGCTACCGGAACCACGCCTGCTAATAGAACCTCTTCTTCTTTACACCTGAAAAAAGAAAAAGAAAAGTAAGGATGAGTGGTTGCAATAGGAAGACTAAGTGATTCCATTCATATACATTGAGATACACAAGTGACTACATTTTTCTATTTTAGTTTCTACGGTCACCGTTAAGGGCAGTCTCAACGATGAATAATTCTTACCTTTTCCGGCAACCTCTTCCTGTTTTCAAGAATGTGGATTGTGTTTTTGGAGAAGAAGCATATGATTGCGTATGAAAACTAGATCGATGCTCTCAAAAGTCACCGAGAATTTGCTCTAGTTTGAGCTCATCGTTTTTCTATATTTTCAATTTCCTAAGGAATGATTGCAAGTCTTGCAGTGATATCCATGGAATAATATTTTGAATTTTCTATATTTTAAGCATATCATTTTTTTATTTTGCGGGACAAGAAATAAGAGTTAAAGCCATGGATACCGCTGTACGACTTGCAATCATTCCTTAGGATAATCAAAATATAGAAAAATGATAAGCTCGAACTAGAGCAAATCCTAGTGACTTTTGAGAGCATATGCCTCCAATCGATCTAGTTTTCACACACAACATATACTCCATCTTCATAACCTGATCCTCATTCTCGAAAATAGGAAGATGGCATTACTGGAGAAGTAGGAATCGCTCATGGTGGAGGCTACCCTCCGCGGTGATTGTAGAAACTAAAATGGAAAGACGTAGTTACTCATTTATCTCAGTGTAAATGAACGAAGTAAAGTCTTCCTACAGCTACCACCCGTTCTTATTTATTTTCGTTTCTTTTAGGTTCTAAATTAGATGTTTCTTAGTAGGCTCGAATCAGGTAGCTTTACCTCTGTTTTGTTGTCTCATTTATGAGTAGCCGGTACTACAGAATCAAGAGATAAGCATTGCTTTGTCAGGTGTGGTTTGTAGAGATATCTCATGTGTAGCAAGTTCAAGCGTGGCTGAGCAAGCTTTCCACCTACACAAAGACTGGCCTGCTGGGCCCTACTGCAACCAGCTTTACTGGAACTCTGAAAAAGTATCCTTTGTACTTCTCTGTCGGCGGCACTCGGCACTCCATGAGTGTAGTTTGGATTCGCGGATGTATCTGTAACATGAAAGTGTTGTTCTCTGTTCATAGAAGTTGCTACTGAGTTATCTTGGATTCGCGGATGTATCTGTGATTTCTTCTTCTTCTTTTGAAATCTATATGTTGTGATTTTCATGGCGTGGTTGCCTTTCATCCGTTTCCGTTTGTTCAACAATCGATTAGCTCCGTTAAAAAAAAAAGAAGAAACAAACATTTGGCAGCTGTAGAAACTTGGTACTATGAAGCCCACCAAAGTTGTGCGAGGCGGCTCAGCCCACAAGGAACGCTGCCCGTGGGCTGGCCGTGGCTGGCTGAGATGTTTCGGGAAATCTCTCCCGCCATCGGGCAAGTCGTCAGCCGTGCGGCAACCTCTGCAACACCCTCGAACACTCTCGAGCTCGCCGAACCTTCTCGCTCGCCACCGCGCTGCGTCCTCCGATCCCCTAACCACCCTATAAATGAACCCCCGCACCGTCCCGTCGCCATCGCGTCATACCAAGCGAAGACACACCAGCAAGAGCACACACAAAGCAAGCGGCAGCTTTGATCCGCGCATCGATCCTAGCGACCTTAATCGAGCGGGGTTGTTGATCAGCCGGTCTTCTTCTGCTCGATCGCGTTCCTTGGATCGGCGGTGATGTCGAAGGGAGCTGCGGCATTCGCGCTCGCGTGCCTCGCCGTGATGGCGGCGGTGGCGGACGGCGCGCTGCTCCCGTGGTTCGGCGACGGCAGGCGCGGGCGCGACGAGGCGGCGGCTGCGGCCGTGTCGCCGCTGTCCGACCTGGGCCTCCTTGCGGACCCGTTCCGGATCCTGGAGCACGTGCCCTTCGGCTTCGACCGCGACGACGTGGCCATGGTGTCCCTGGCGCGCGTGGACTGGCGCGAGACCCCCGACGCGCACGAGATCGTCGTCGACGTGCCGGGGATGCGCAAGGAGGACCTCAAGATCGAGGTCGAGGACAACCGGGTGCTGCGGGTGAGCGGCGAGCGGCGGCGCGCCGAGGAGCGCAGGGGCGACCACTGGCACCGCGAGGAGCGCTCCTACGGCAGGTTCTGGCGCCAGTTCCGCCTCCCCGAGAACGCCGACCTCGACTCCGTCGCCGCCAGCCTCGACAACGGCGTGCTCTCCGTGCGGTTCAGGAAGCTGGCGCCCGAGCAGATCAAGGGCCCGCGCGTCGTCGGGATCGCCGGCGGGGACAGCGACGGCGACGCCAAGATGAGCATCGGCGCGGGCGCCGGGGAGGAGCATCAGGCCAAGAAGGTGGAGCTCTGACTCTGAGGAGTGAAGTGAGGAGGGTGACTCTGCTGTGCGCGTGCTCGTTGTCGGCATGATTTGGATGTCTACGTGTATCCTGTATACAGAGAAGTGTGCCACGTGTTATACTGCCATGTAAATTTGCGAAGTTAACTCGGGAATAAAAAGTCTCTCATCTTCCTTTCGAGGAAAAAGACACAGATCTTGTGATTGTGTGCAAATGACATGAGTCTAAATCCTCGATCTGAGTTAAAAAAAACACGTTTAAGTACCCGCTGGGCAGCAATTTCAAAAGCAAAAAAAAAGGGGGCTTGGAAAATCATCCGCCAATGGATCGATCACCTGCCACCTGTGTTCGCTCGTCGCCGTGCTCTGAGCCTCTGATGGATGCGCAACGAAAACGAGGCCACCTGTCACTGAGAATGAAAAAAACGAGGGGACAGGGGAGGGCAGAGGACTCGTTCACAACGTCGAGGAGGACTCGTTCCCGTCCTCCGGCGACATTGGCGGAGCCGGGAGCTCGATCGATCCGATCGCCACGGCCGCGACGCCCATAAGGGAGGACGACGCCCAGTAGCCCAGAAGCCTGATCCTTTCTCGAAGCATGGGTTCCATCTGATCTCCTGAGCTCACCTCCCTCCTACGAACTCTTCCATAATCTCCAGCTTTCCATCCCCAGCCGCGCGCAGCTTCCTGTGGCGGCGGCTGATGAACGCTGCGGCGCCGGCCGGCGGCTCGGGGTGGCATCCCCCGGCAAGCGCGTGACGTTGTGAGGGTGCAAGTGTTCTCTGCTTTTCTCTGACAGCTGCTTCATGGTTCAGGTACCGTCGTTTCTTTAGAGCTTTTGATCCATCCCTGATTGCAGTACACGCAGGTGTCTCGATTTGTTTCCACAATTTCTCAGGGTACGTACGTCTCCCCTTATTGTTTCTGACGTCAGTAGCGATTGTGCATCTGTTTTATTTTCGTAGGTGTTTACCCCATAGGGCCCTACGTTCAGTCATTTGCTGATCTGCATTCTACTCTTTGGTTCCATAGTAGTGTGATTATACTGCTGCTAATTGATTGTTTGTTTTGTTCCGATTACAAGCAGGCGAGAAGCTTGTCTACTGCCTTATCTATCTATGCATCTGGGAATTAATCTCGTAACTAAAGTAAGGCAATGCACATAACAAACTGACCTGTAGAATCGAATTGAAAAGACTAGTAGATACCATTGTAGGATAGACCGTCGGAAAAAGTCCTGAAGACCTCGTTAGGCAAGGTCGATGGGTTGGTGTGGCAAAACCCAAATATTTTCTTGACTCTGTTGCTTTAACATACTACGGTACAAACTCGTAGCAGTTGCCATGATCACTAGGACGCGTGCGTGATGCACGCCACATCTCCGCACAAGCCGTGCCATCCCACGGCTTAGAGACATGCCCCGCATTAGGAGTGAACCAAACTAGGAAAAAGTGCCTGCATGAACACGCATGCATCGAGCATGTACGGACGCTTTCGACTCATGAAAACAAAACACACTAAGCTAACTTAGTAAAGAGACTCTGAAGTGTGTTAGGACTATCTCACAGTCTCTCTTTAAGAGCATCTCCAAGAAATTAGCCAAATTATATTTGAAAGATAAATTTAGCTATTATTAAAGAAAAATATCTCTAACATGTTTCGTAAACGACTCTTCAAATTTAGTACCTCTCCATCCCACCCTATACGGAGCATCTCCAAAAGTCTAGTCAAATCTCACTCTTTATATTTTCATTTAGCTAAAATTTCCTCTCTATATTTGGTACACTTCAATAGACTAGCCAAATCGTACTCTTCATCCATGCAAACTCCCTCTCCATGCACGGCATGAGCAGCAGCTCATCTTCTACCTTCCCTTCCATGGTCGGCGCCCCTCTCCTCTACCTCCTCCACCGCCACCAGTCGGCGCCCTTCCCCCTCTCTACTCCCCTCGCGTGGCTGCAGGTGTGACACTAGCTGGGCTGCGTCGGGGTGGCTAGGTTGCCGGTGGCCCGGCCACGCCCGGCTGGCCCCGCAACTGGTGGCCCGCATGGCGAGACGGACCGCTGGCGTCCGCTCCCGCCGGGATCCACCTGGATCTGCCGCAAGCAGGTCGCTGGGCTGGCCCTGGACACAGCGCTGCCGTTGGTGAGGGAAGGAGAGGGGCACATCATGGCTGCTGGTGGATCTCGGCGCACGGGAAAGGAGGGTGAGGGCGCGGGAGGAGGAGGAGGAGATGGCGCCGCGGATGGATAGCGAGATAGCAAGGATTGGAAAATAGATAGATTGTTGGATCCGGTTTTTACTCCAATTTAACTATTTTTATCTATCCAACTTATTTTACAGAGGCTATTGGAGATGCTCTCATTCTCTACTTTTGGATAGCTTACCTCACTAGTTGTCTAGTCTCTTAGTTTTACAGAGTCTATTGGAGTAATCTAGTATTTTCTTGTCAAATCTATTTTAGAGAGTAGCTAAATCAGTAAATTTGGCTAGTCTTTTTGTCTAATCTTTTGGAGATGCTCTAAGAGCAACTCCAGTAGATCCTTTAAACAACCCCTTATCTTAAATTTAGAGGGTTAAATAAAAAACTTCAACAGACCCTCTACTAGGTCCTCTATTTTCAGAGGCCTCGAAACCCTCTCCTTCACCTTCCATTCCTAGGGGGTCTCTAGGGAACCTTCTATTATAAATTACAATTGAAGACTATTTCTGGAGTTGAAGCAGATTTGAAAGCTCAAAAAAAACCCTCATTTAGCATTCAGAGGGTGTGATTTAAGGGCTATTGCTGGAGTTGCCCGGTGTCAATGATAATTAAGTATGTTGCAAGTACAGGAGAAGATTGTTGGATAATCCTAGCACAGTTTAGAGTTTTTGGTCATTACGTTAGCTGTAGTGCATTTTCTTTTCTTAGTTTCTATAATGTACTTAGAGCAACTTCAGCAATAACAATTAAATCAGACCCTTTAAATGTTAAATGGGGATTGACTATATTTTTTATGAGCTTTCAAATTTTCTTCAACTCTAGCAATAGCCGTTAGTTCTAAATTACAGTAGAGGGCTCCCTAGAGACCTCCTAGGAATGGCGGGTGGAGGGAATTTCGAGACCTTCCTAAAATAGAGGGTTCAGTAGTGGGTCTGCTGGAATGTATCTTTTTTATTTAACCCTCTAAACTTGAGATAGAGAGTTGTTTAGATAGTCTTATGGAGTCGAGAGCATACACACACATACATACATACATGTTTGTTTGATGGACGCATGTTCATGCATGGACTTTCCTTGTTTGGTTCACCCGTAATGTGCGGCAAAGCTTGTGCCGAGGCGTGGCGCGCTCATCATGCTGATCATGTATTTAGGTAAAGAGCCAAGCAAGCGGTATGGGTTTTGCAACACCAATACTTAGAGTTCATCACGTGCTCTTGTACATGATCGAGAGCTCTTCTTCATCGTCTCCAGCAACGGGGCATTGGCATTGAAGGAGTCAAATACAACAGACTCGAAATAGTGACCACGATCGTCATGACGCGTGCGCAACATGCGCCACGTCTACACACAAGTCGTGCCATCTTCCAACTCAAAGGTGTGCATTATTGACGAACCAGACCAAGAGAAAGTCCATGTATGCACGGGTTGATCTTAGCGGCTTCGTCCTGGGCTCCCTGACGCCCATCGAAATAGATCCCTGACTCATGCATGACATATGTTTGTGGTTGTGGGATGGCACAATCAATCGTGCTTATATGCCACGCAAATAAGGAAATTTAGATGTCGTAGATTGTACATTTCCGTTTAAATAGTTGCTCAATATATTTAGAAAAGCCGCTGGATTTTTACAGCAGCAAAACACATGTCTTCTCAGTTTGCGTTTGCGTGCATTTCATGAGTTTTGCTAGCTAGCGGTGAAGTTTCACCGTGAACTATGACATTTGGCATCAGAGACGTTATAGTTCTAGGCAACCATATCGACTCAATTAGCTGCGAACAACAGCAGATTGCCTACGCTTTTTCACATTGTTGCCAAGTCTCTCTTTTGTTCACACCACGTTGTGGTTGTCATCCAGCGTCCTCAAGGAAACAGTAGTCACCACCATATATTACTGTATGCCCAGCATACACAGAGTGGTCTTTGTTGATATATGCGAACCAACAGGATATCTTGTGCGATGTGGTGCTATGGTATTTAACGATCTCATCTTCCTTCAGCTCCACCGCCTGACAGGGCCTTGGGATTGTGGGTTCACTTGCATCAACAACGACCGCTCTTGATTATTAGTATGCGAGCATCAAGTATTGTGCGGTGTCGGCCGTCTCCTTGAGGATACATTATATGACGGCCTTGACACGGCATGACAGAATTGAGGCTCGGCAATGGCATAGTGGCATAGGCAATGGGTCGTTTTAGAGATGACTGAGTATTCATGTTTGTTCAGAACTACAACGGCTCTGATGCCAAATGTCAGAGCTCACGTGGAACCTCACTGCTGGCAAACTCCTGGAATTCACGCAAACACAAACCAAGGATATAGGTGTTTTGGTGCTGCAAAAATTAGGTGCATCTCTAGATATATTCATCAACTAATTTATAGGAATGTTTAAAAGCAAACATGGCAACTAGCCTTCCATAAATGCATAGCACACAGGCACGATTGATCATGTCATCCTATGATCACAAACTTGCCACACATGACTCGGACAGCTCCCGTATGACTCTCATGCGATCGACATACAAACTCATGGGGCCATAGCAACAATTGAACCATGAATCGAGGGGAAACACTAACAAACAAAATGGAAAGAAAGTAAATAAAGTGAGATAGCTAATCAGTGACATGCTAGAAAGTAATGAGAATGGGCCACTTTAGCCCGTGGCTTGTACAGAGTTCATCAATACAAAGGGTAAAATAGTGTTGTACCTCAAATAGTCTCTCCATATATATGGGCTCTCCATATAAGAAGGCCAGGTAAAATAGTGTTGTACCTCAAATAGGCTAGATCGAGCTAGCATGTAGACTAGCCTGTGTTGCCCGGAGAGTAATGAGAAAGGGCTCAACCTGTAGATCCTTAGAAAATGAACAGTCTAGAGACATACACCGCACAAATCCCATATACACAACATGGACAAGAATCCCATATACACAACATGGATAAGAAAATGCAACTATTATGGGATACCCTGTTATCGGATATAATCAATATTAGTGGTTTCATTTTTAGGTTAATAACATTGCAAGATATTGACATCAAGGTTTCATTTATAATGTTGTACATCACGTATATGTTGGAAATTTCTTCCATGTTTTCATGTGGATTGTTGAACTATAAATGCCCTTATTTGCAGATTTAGTAGATTTCACCAATTAAAATCTGTGCGGAAAATGGCAGAAAAATGTTGAGCTGGTTTTTAAATCTATGCAGTTTTGTTAGGAGCATGGGCATGAGCGTTTTGAACTTGTGCCCATGGTGCATGTGTATAACATCCTTATCTTGTTGTTGTGCAAATGTGCAATTCTGCCTAGTCTGTTTTATGAGCGAATACATATGTTACCTAGTTCTCCCTCCGATCATGAATGCTAGCTTATTAGCCTGCTTGCAGCTTATTTACTTAGCCTACAATTTAAACATCCAGAATTACGCCTACTGTTACCAAATGATTATTGTTTACACTCACTCACCCACTCACCAGATCACACTATTCACGCTGTTCGCAACTCGTCATACTCTATTTTCATTCTCAAAAAGGAATATTGGTACAGAGGAGAGAATCTCCATGACTAGGATGTAATATTCCTTTTAGATGATGAAAATAGAGTATGACGAGTGCGGACAGCCTCAGTGCCCCAAAATTATTTCAAACCTGCATTTGCATACTAGTGTTAGTTCCTAAGGGCCTGTTTGGCACCGCTTCAAGTCGAGGTGCTTCAGCTTCTCACTACAGTGTTGCGGCACTGTAGCAAGAAGCTAAAACGAACTACGAGGCGCTACACTCATCTGAGTGGGGGGGGGGGGGGAGAAGCTGGTGAAGCTGGAAAATGGAGCTCCGCCGGCTTCATGCTACAGCACTCCACAGTACTGCTACAGCGCGTGAAGCTAGTGAAGCAGGAGCGGTGCCAAACGAGACCTAAACCAGTTTTAGCTGCTTCTGTACCTGCAAAGAATCTGTCAATGAAACAGCTAGATGCATGGTCATAAGACTTGCATGCATGTGGAATTGGTCAGAAAATCTTATTGGATGCATGGAGAAGAGATAGAGTACAAAAATTCCTCTTGTGAGCTCAGCAAGGATGGACATTTTCATGTCCTTGACAATGAGGACAGCTGAAATTACCAGTTGATGGAAAACTCAATGCACAAGGGTGAATGTTTATTCTTGCTGGGGCAATTGTACCGATTTAAAATCTTTCCTTACCTCAGGGTTATGTGGAGTGCAATGGACTTTGTGTCTATTTGAAATGTGTATATTTAAAATTTCTGATTTTCTGTGTGGATGTGTAATTGCTATCTCATTGATGAAACCTGCTAGATTATACTACTTCCTCCATCCCAGATTATTAGTTATTTTAGTTTTTCTATATTTATAATTTTTACTATACGTTTTGGCTTTTATAGATTCATAGGCTTTGCATAGCATATGAATCTAAAAAGCATACCGAGCCTATGCCAAGACATGAACAAAGATCAAATCTATACCGGGTCATCACCTGCCGTCCACGTGGAGAGTGCGCAGAGCACCCGCCCTTTCCATCCCTGGAGAAGCCAGTGCTGATCCTCGCTGACCTCGAAGCACCTGTGGTATTCCTTCCTCACCTTGTCTTTGAGCATCTGAACAACGCCGCGGTCCAGCGGCAGCTGCCGCAGCCCTGCCCGCTGGCTCCTCGCCTGCCACTGCTTGTAGCTCCGGGGCCGCAGCACCCGGTCCGCCCCCTCGCAGGCGACGACGTTCGCGGCGCACCGCGCCAGGACGTCCCGCTCGAACACCAGCCTCCTGTCGCTGTCCCGGGGCACGACGGTGTCCAGCATGTCGAACTGCGCCGTGAAGCTGTAGAGCATCTCGCGGAACCGCGTCAGGAAGAAAGCCGCGCTGTACGACGCGTTGACGATGGCGTGGATGAACACGGCCGGCCTCATCTCCCTGATGGTGTTCAGCACCGTGTCGATGGGGTTCGTGCTCCTCCCGTCGACGGCGACGGCGACGGCGACGCCCTCGTCCATCAAGGACCTGAAATGGAACGTGCTCGCGACGACGAGCACCTCGTCGGGATCAATGCCCAGGTCACCTGCTAGGACGTCCTCCGATTTCGCGGCGATGCCACGGAACTTGAACGGCACACCAAACCGGCGCGCGGACTCACTGAGCCGGCGGCCTGTCTCCTCGATGACCTGGGCTGGCCGGAACCCGGGCAGCGGGGCGTCGATGCCGGTGAGCTTCACCTCCGGTGGCCCGCCCTCCCTGTTCCCGAGCCGGCGGAGCACGTCCGGCCACTGGAGCCCGTGGTTCAAACCGTAGCACACGATGTGCAGCTTCTTCCTCCCCGCGACGGCGCTGCAGATGGTCTCGCTGCAGAAGAGGAAGCTCACGGGGAGAAAGCAGCACGCGGTCATGTGGAGCTGGCATGCCTTGAGGTAGTCCGCGAGGGAGCTGCGCCTCACCATGATCGACCGGTAGAGCCGGCTCCCCGTGCCGGCCATGCGCGCCTCCAGCCCCAGCGCGAAGTAGTGCGCCAGCCGCTGCGTCCCGTCCCCCGCCGGCGACGAGTGGCGCCTGATCCGCTCCAGGAGGTCGGCCACGCCACGCCGGTCGTCGGCCGCCACGGCCTCCGCGCAGCGGATGAGCATGGTGTGCAGGTCCACCGCCTGCCCCACCGCGCTCGTACCGCGACTCCCACGCGGACGCGGTGTCTTCTCCATCTCCATGGCGGAGCGTAGCTCCTCCATGTCGGCGGCGCTTGGCTCGCAGCCATTGAGCATAAGCTGGTTCAGCATCTCGCGCGCGGCAGCCTCCTCCGACTCCTGGCCGTCGGCTGCCATCTGCTTGCTGCTCCTGCCCGTGCCGGCCTCCGCCTCGTCGACGTCGTCCACGTCCAGCCTCTTCTTCTGGCCTCTACCGCTGCCCGCCGCCACGCCATCGCTGGGCAAGAACTTGCTGGCCTCCTCCATGCCTTTGAAGAATGCCATGCTCACCACGTCCATGCAACAGCTGCTGCTCTCCGCTGGCAGCGAGCTACTGGGCTCCACCGTGTCCGTGGCCATGACATTCAAGGAGAAGGCCGGAGCCGGATCCTCGGTGTTGTTGCCTTGGGCGGCGGCGGCGGCGGGCGTGTCAATGTGAGAGGAGTAATAGGGCGCCGGCGCCGACGCCTGCACAGTGGAGAGCTCGTCGGAGCTGCACGGCTGATGTGCGGCGAGGGCATCCGAGAGGATCTGGGTGAAGGGCTGCTGGGCCTGGATGAGTGCGGGGTGGTCCGGGTACTGGCACAAGAACTTGTCGAGGAAGATGCAGCTGGAGGACGGTTGGTTGTGCTCCATGAGGCCCAGCTGGAGCTCTCACTCCTCCGCTGTGAGTGTGACCGCCATTGCTGGTGTGGTGATGACGATGAGCTCAGGGTCTTTATAGTTATAGACTTGAACTGCTAGAGGCATTTGGCTTTACCGTCATGTGCTCGACGAATCCAACATGAGGCCATAGCCAGGAGGAGGAGCTCACAAGGATGGCAATTGGCACGACACAATATCTGCAGGAGTAGTTACTATCGTGGTGCGTCCGTTGTTCTGACTGACCGAGTCACAGGGGAAACTTCCTCAGAAAACAAAGTTACCGGTAAATCCTTCTCAAGTCGCAGTGAATGACCCTCCGATTATAAATTATTACTGAACTTTTTCCCTTAAACTTTCCGAAATCTGGAGCTAATTTGACTACATGGGCTAGTTGCAACAAAAATGTAATTCGGGCGGACAAACCATGCAAGTTTCTGCAGATGAACAACACCTTCGCAAGCAAACAAGCAACACGCTCCCTATTTGTGCTGAGATCAGATCATGATAAACAGGGAGAAGGAAGACAAAGTTTCACGACAAGAAATATGCAGCTCCTGCCTGGAAAAATGTTTTTCAAGTAAAAAAAAAGTGCACATCAATACTGAATAGCAGATACAACAATGCTCTGCCTAATTCATCAAGAATCTGATACTGTAGCACTAGTAAATTTACCCTTGGAAAGGGTTCTTAGCTTACCGAGACTCAACACATGCACACAGTAAATTTTACTGAGTTCTGCAAAAGAAGTCGTCCCAACTTATTACATGTGAAACTACTTCTCGCCTTCTCAGACAATAGCATTCACATGCAAGGACCTAGTGCCGAATACCCTCCTCCTCCTGAGTTCATTGCCAAAACTGAACATTCTAACATGTACTTGAGCAATCGGTCGCTGAAAAAAGTAATTGCAGAACAAGACGTACTACCGAATTGAACAATCCGTCTTCCTCCTCAGCAACATGATCAAAACACATGGAGAGAGGTGCTGATAGTTGTCTATAGTAAGTCCTGAATACCAGAAATAACTAGGGCATAACATAAAATGCTTTTCAGCAGCCGTTACACCAGCACTGAATGATCAAACAGTTCGACAAACGGTAGACACGGCCAGGTGCTTCTCAGGGAGATGCGGAAGTTTATGTTATCGCTAAGCAGCAAGAAACTAAAGCTTCATTCAGAAGATCCATCTTCTACTACCCATGTTGAGTGAGCAAAGATGGCGCGCCCCTTCCATCCTTGCAGCAGCCACTGGCCTTCCTCACTGAGCAAAAACTCCTTGTGGTGGTGCTTCTTGACCTTGTCCTTCAGTACCTTCATGACGACTGGTCTCAGTGGCAGCTGCCTCAGGCCTTGGTTTCTCGATTGCCACTGCCTATACTGTTGGAACTTTTTTTTCGGTGGTCAAAAAGGCCGAGAATGAAAGAGAAGAAACGGATAAGTCAAAGTCCGTTACGCGCCTTGATCGGAGGCCCAAACCCGCTAGTGGTTATGGCCTCAGGTCGTTCAACGCCATATTAAATAGTGGGACCCGACACTTTTGTGATTAACCCAATCATTAAGAAACCCTAGCCACCCACTATAGCCGTCCCGATCTGCGGCGGCGCTGGAGCTACCTGAAAGCCACCGCCTCCGCCTGCCGTCCAACACCGGGCAGTGCTGGTACAGGCTGGAAGGACGACGGTACCCGGCGAGATCGACTACTTCGTCTATGTCGGGAACATCTACGGGAACGACTACGGACGCACCATCTTCGTCCCCGACACCAACCACCGCCGAGATATCGTCATCAGCTGCTCCTACGATGACTGGCGGTCGAGATCTAAACTTCCTCTTATTGTTCATCTTGTTCTATAGGTCGTGCTCATATTTTAGGTGCTAGATCCTATTAAGTTTAAGTTCTAAGCCATGTTTTATCTAACATTTGTTATCTTTCGCCTAAGCACCTAGCCGTGAGCCTTAAGAACCTATAGATCTATTCAACTTTTAGATCTTTGTTGGTTTGTTTCAAGTTTTAGTTCTCGATTTAGATTAAGTTCTCGGTTCTTTCATGTTTTAGTGTAGATCCATAAGTCCTAAGTGTAGATCTCGCACGAAAAGAGTAAGATCCGAGAAACAAAGTATAAGAACTAAGTAGATCCAAAGCAATCCCACCCGTAAAATCCCCCCAAACCCTCGGCATAAGCATAAGAAACCCCACGGCGGTGCCCGGTTTTCCGCTAGAATTCAACGTACTTCTCGGGCGCTCACGTGGGTGGCGGCTTTTGCATAAGGCCGGCGGGGCACTAAAGCTCCCACTGAAAAAAAATGGCGTCGCGACTAAGCAAGCCGCGGATGCGCCGTCGGCCCCATGGCCGCCGATGAGGCACCGGGACCGGCGGCGCACCTGCGTCACGTGAAGCCGCATATCAGGAACCACGCGCAAAGGGGCGCAGAGGCTGCGTAGTGGCACCACGGCCCCGCGGCGGCATACCTACCCCGGCGCTAAGGCGGCCAAGGCCGCATAAGTTCACGCGACCACGCCAAAGACCGACGACGGCCGCCGTTCACACGAGGCTAAGAGGTGGTAGGGCTTGAGCTGGCCACCATGGCGCCCTGCCACGCATAGACCCGGCCAGCCAGAACCGAGCGGTGCCGCGGCCACGCGCCGGCTCTATGGCACCACAAGGACTGCCGGAGCTGGCGGCGAAGCCGCGGCGCGCAAGGGCGCGGCATGAGGAGGCTGGCTGGAGGAGATGCCATGAGCAACAGGCCGAGCCGGGCTCCGGCCACCATCCGTGCGGTGGCGCTCGGGCCGGCGGCGCCCAAAGAGCTGGCGGCTGCTGGTGGAAGTATGAGGGGAGAAATGACCTCTAGAGTTAGGTTTTGGCCGGCTGCCCGCTTTTATACCGCCGAAAACGACGCTGAGCCGTCGGATCAGCCCCAAGCCGATCAAACGGCCATCAGGAAAAGTGGGGGCGACGGGCGCCTGAGCTGGGCCGCTTTGGCAGCCCACTCGTTGGCTACCGGGCCCGAGGCCCAGGCGGGTGGGGAGAGAAGGAGGGAGCGGCTGGGCCGAATTTGCGGCCCGCCCGTCGGTTTGTGGGCCAAGGGTCTAGTAAGAATTAAGCCCCTACTCTTTTACGTTTTATTTTTATTTTTATTCGTTTCTGAGTTGCATTTTCAGTATATTTTCCTCATTGGCACTAAGAAATTTGTTTTGGAGGTGATTTATGCTGGAAACTTATGAAAAGATTAAGAGTTGCTATTCTGGATAAATAGAACCAACGTGAAATTTATTTGGAATTGTTTATTTTTAGTAATTAATTAAATTCTGACCAACTTTGATTTAAATTAATTGCAATCAAGATGCTTAGTTTTATTAGCTGCGTTAATTACGCTAAGTCATTAAGTTTATTTTGTTTCTGCCCAACAGTGATGCAAAATTAATTCATGAAATGATAAGTTTAATTTGCTTCTGGCAAACGGTATTACATTTATTATTTTGTTGTCGTTACCGATTCAATTTTATTTTATGAACAGAAGCTACCCCCTCGAGCATCATGAGTTATATCAATGGTGTTTCTTAGTTGGGAGGGGACAACTTCGTCAAGTGAAAGACTGAGATTGGCTTCATTCTGTTGACGATGGATAAGGATCATTCCATGAGGATGCCCGCTCCTGTTGCACCAGTGTCACAAGGGACTGAGGATACTACCCTTGCTGCACGCACTGTTGCTTACGAGAAAGAAAAAGAGCGCTGGGAGCATTCTGACAGAGTGGCCCTAAGTCTTATGAACATGACTATTAACCCTTCTATCAGGGGAGCTCTTGACAAAGAGCCTAAAATTCTAAGGACTTCATGAATAAAATTGGGAGTTACTTTAAGGGGTCTGACAAGGCCAATGCTAGCACTCTCTTATCTCAACTCGTGAAGGCTAAGTATAATGGGCAAGACAGTGTTAGAGAGCACATTATGGGCATGGTCAACATGAGGGATAAGCTACAAGACCTCGACTGTCCCCTTAATGATGGAGCGCTGCTTCATCACGTCATGATGTCACTTCCATCAGTCTTTGAGCAATTTAAGATAAATTACAATGCAAGCGATCAGAAGTGGGACATCACCACGCTTGTGTCTAAGTGTGCTCAAGAGGAAGAAAGGCTACGCTCTCGGAACCCCGACTTTGCCAACGTCGTAAGACATGAGGGACATAGGGGAGGAAACAAGAGGGTATTCCGCCCCAATAAGCCAAAAAAGGGTAAGAAACCTAATGAAGCTCCTCAGCAGAATGATCCATCTGCTCCTAAGAAGCTTCGCTGCTACCACTGCGACAATGAGGGCCTTGAGAGGAAAGACTTCCCAAAGTTTAAGGTGTGGTGTGAGAGAAAAGGTAATAACGACATCATTTCTATAGTCGATGAGTCCTTTTATGCATATTTCCCATTAAGTACTTGGTGGATTGATTCTGGTGCCACCATTCATGTTACAAATTCCTCACTGGGATTGTCTGGCGTGCGGACTATAAGAAGAGGGACTCGAAGGTTAAGAGTCACAAATGGCGTTGAAGCCGACGTGGAGGCCATTGGAGCTCTCCAATTAGAACTTTGTGACGGCTTTTGTCGTTGTCAAGATTAGCAGATCTAGACTAAGACTAGTAAATTTATTTTATGCGCGTAAGGCTTCGGATGGTAGCGTGGGAGACACGGGGTTCAGACTGGTTCGGGCGGGGAAAAGCCCTACGTCCAGTATGAGGAGCTGCTCGTGTTGCCCACGCGGGGTCTGTAGTAGGGGTTACAGGAGGGCGAGAGGGGAGCTGGTCCCAAGTCTCTTGGGTGTGCACTGATGCTCTAATGGTGAGTGTGTGTGTCTTCTCCTCGCCGGAGAAGAGAGAGTCCGTCCCCCCTCTCTGGGCCCCCGGCCCTCCTTTTATAGCGCAAGGGAAGCTCGGGGTTACCGATGAGCCAGGCGTGAGGAGAAAGTAAAATATAGAATACAAGGGGAAGGACCAAGTCCCCGGGTCGCCGCCCCCTGCTCCGGCCTTCGGCTCCTGTCGGCGCGTCCACCGGAAGAGGGCGGCTGCCTCCGGATCCTGTCGACGATTTCCCTAGTGGCCATTGCCACCAGGCACGATGATGGTGTTCGGTCGTGGCATCCATGCCATCGGGGAAGGCGCCGCGGACCCAGGGTCCTGTTACCTTGCTGATGGCCCGTGGGACGCGGACGTCGCGTCTTAGTCGCCGGATGCGCGGGGCGTGAGGATGGGAGGGGCTTCCCCCTGTGCCGGGCGGCGCAGGCCATGAGTGCCCTGTAGCGAATCGGGGAAAGCTGTGGCCACTGTAGCCTGTGCTGGGCGGTCGTGCTTGGGTACTTGTGACGGGTCACGTCGGGGGCGCGGGCGCCTTTCTGCGCACCAGAGCCGCGACGCATTTATGGCGAGATCGGCAGGGGGCCCACGAGATCCGCACTCCTATCTTCCAGTCTGCGCCCGAGGCGGATACTCGCCTTGTGGGTCCGGGTGAGTCCGACCCCCTACGCCCTGGGTCGGGCAAGGCGGAGCCTTGTGGCGAGGGGTCGGGCGCTCCCGACCCTGGGACCGCGGGTCGGGCGAGGCGGAGTCTGGCCGTCGAGGGGTCGGGAGCGTCCGACCCTGAGGCACTTGGTCGGGCGAGGCGGAGTCTGGCCGTCGAGGGGTCGGGAGCGTCCGACCCCGAGGCACTTGGTCGGGCAAGGCGAAGCAGGGCGCTCCCCTCCCATGTTGGGCCAACGGCGGCCGCCATTGCCGCAGGTGGGCCTGGGCCTTCATTGTTGTCTTAATGGCCATTAGGAGGTCGTTAATATTTCCCCCCGATAGCTTTATTCTTCACTTAGTTGATGTCCTTTATGTTCCGTCTATTGAGAGAAACTTGATTTCCGTTTCTAAATTAGATTTTGATGGTTATTCATGCACTTTTGGTGACAGCAAATGTGTAATAAGTTTGAATGGTGATATTATTTATCGAGCACCTTTACACAATGATCTTTACTTACCGCCCCATAGTAATATCTCTGTGATGAATGTAAGCGAAGTTAGTCACAAACGCAAGAGAGGTAATGAGCCTTCGTCGAAATTGTGGCATTCTCGTTTAGGCCACATTTCGAAGGGGAGAATGGAGCGTCTCATTAGAGAAGAGATACTTCCAAGATTAGACTTCTCTGACTTAGACCAATGCGTTGATTGTATTAAGGGAAAATTTGCAAAACAAATTAAGAAGGATAGAGCTAAGCGCAGTTCAGGAATATTGGAATTAATTCACACTGACATCTGCGGTCCATTTAATGTTAAGTCGGTGGATGGTTTTAGTTACTTTATTACATTCACTAATGATTACTCCCGTTATGGATACATTTACCCCATAAGAGAAAAATCCGAGTCACTTTATAAATTCAAAATCTTTAAAGCTGAAGTAGAAAATCAGCATCAGTCAAAGATTAAAGTGGTACGGTCAGATAGAGATGGTGAATATTATGGGAGACATGCCACGTATGGACAACTCCCAGGCCCTTTTGCCAGATTCCTTCAAGAAAATGGAATAGTAGCTCAGTACTCAACTCCTGGTGAACCTCAGCAAAATGGTGTAGCAGAAAGAAGAAATCGCACTCTAATGAACATGGTGCGCAGTATGCTAAGCACCTCTATACTGCCAGTGAGTTTATGGATGGAAGCACTGAAAACTGCCGTGCATATATGTAATCGCGTTCCTAGTAAGTCAGTCCCTAAGACTCCTTATGAGCTTTGGACTTGTAGGAAACCCAGCATTAATTATTTTCATGTTTGGGGTTGTGCAGCTGAGGCGAAGTTATTTAATCCGTTCCTTGGAAAATTAGACCCTAAGACAGAGAGCTGCTATTTCATTGGATACCCAGACAGATCAAAGGGATATTGGTTTTATTTTCCTAAGGGCACTACTAAGTTTGTTGAGACGAGACATGCAATATTCTTAGAGGAAAATGGATGCACTGAGACTAGGCAAATCGATCTCGAGGAAATGTGAACTTATGATACTACACCGTTGACTTGTGATTATTATGTGCCTAATTTGCCTAATTTTCAGAATACAGCACCAGCTCAGACAGTTGATTCCCCAGAAGTGAATGTGGAGCAAGCGCCTGTTATAAGTGAGCATGAGAATGTGCCTAATGAGCATCAAAATGAAATTGTGGAAGAACCTGTTGAGAAAGCACAGGATCAGACCGCCGCTGGGGCGCCAGAAGCACAGCAAGAAGTTGTTGTTGAGCCTATTCCAACGGAGGAGCCACAGCCTCTGAGAAGATCAATGCGAGAGAGGAAAACTACTATCTCCAATGATTACGTGTACATGAGTGGAGAAGGACACGATATGGGGAAGGTTGATGATCCAAACTCGTTCAAGGAAGCTATGAGTAGTGAGCACTCCCGCAAGTGGATTGAGGCTATGGAAGAAGAGCTGAAATCTATGAGTATAAATAAGGTATGGGACTTAGTAGAGATTCCTGATGGAGCTAAAAAGGTGGGATGTAAATGGGTCTACAAAACTAAGTATGACTCCAAAGGGAAGATCGAACGTTTCAAAGCAAGGCTTGTGGCTAAGGGCTTCACTCAGAGAAAGGGAATTGATTATACTGAGACCTTCTCGCCTATCTCGAAGAAAGACTCGTTCAGAATTGTTGTGACTCTAGTAGCTCATTTCGATCTCGAGCTGCATCAGATTGACGTTAAGACTGCGTTCTTAAACGGTGATTTGCATGAGAATGTATACATGACGCAACCAGAACGTTTCGTTGTGGAAGGCAAAGAACAGTTGGGATGCAGACTAAAGAAATCCATTTATGGGTTGAAACATACGTCCAGACAATGGTACCTTAAGTTTGATGAAGTAATTAAGAAATTGGGCTCCGTTGAAAATATAGTGGACAATTGTATATATATTAAGATTAAGGGGAGCTCTTTCATCATTCTAGTTTTATACGTGGATGACATCCTATTAGCAAGCAGTGATAAGAACTTGCTGCATGAGACAAAAGGTTTTCTCTCATCGAATTTTGATATGAAGGATCTCGGTGATGTCTCTTATGTACTGGGCATTGAGATACACCGAAACAGATCCAAGAGTGCATTAGGACTCTCTAAAAAGGCTTATATAGAGAAGGTTCTTAAAGATATAATATGCATCAATATTCAGGCACAGCTACTCCAGTGGTTAAGGGCGATAAGTTTGGGCAATTTCAAAGTCCCAGAAATCAATTAGAAATTGATCAAATGAGTTTGATTCCATATGCTTCAGCTGTTGGAAGCATTATGTACGCACAAGTATGTACACGTCCTGACTTAGCTTTCATTACTGGGATGCTTGGTAGATATCAGTCTAATCCAGGAATGGATCACTGGAAAGCGGTCAAGAAGGTCTTGCGTTATTTGCAGGGCACTAAGGACTACATGCTTATATATGAGAAAACTGAGAATTTAGAAGTAGTTGGCTATTCAGACGCCGACTTCGCAGGCTGTGTTAACACTAAATAGTCGACATCAGGTTATGTCTTCACACTTGCGAATGGAGCAATATCATGAAAAAGCTCCAAACAATCACTTACTGTGGCATCAACCATGCAGGCTGAGTTTGTGGCATGTTATGAGGTCGTGGGGCAAACTGTGTGGCTTAAAGGATTTATACCCGGATTAAGAGTGGTAGACAGCATAAGCAAACCACTAAAGTTATACTGCGATAATAAAGCCGCAGTTTTCTATGCTAGTAACAACAAGTCAAGTGGTGGTGCCAAGCACATTGACATTAAGTTTTATGTTGTGAAAGATAGAGTCCAAGATCGTACTATTGAGTTAGAGCATATAGGTACTAAGGAAATGCTCGCGGATCCATTAACGAAAGGCTTACCTCCCAATCAATTCCGTGAGCTAATTGCCGGCATGGGACTATTGGATAGCCTGTGATCTTGGAATTAAAAGGGTCATAAGTCAACCACCTCCCGTTACAATAAGTGGTTTAATGCATTGTGGATAATTGTGTCGCGATAGGATTATACACTGTTGTGATACATTATCTCTTTACATAACTCCACTTTAAGAATGACATCAGTTTTAGACCTTTAGACCAAAGGGGAGAATGTTGGAACTTTTTTTCGGTGGTCAAAAAGGCCGAGAATGAAAGAGAAGAAACGGATAAGTCAAAGCCCGTTACGCGCGCCTTGATCGGAGGCCCAAACCCGCTAGTGGTTGTGGCCACAGATCGTTCAGCGCCATATTAAATAGTGGGACCTGGCACTTTTGTAATTAACCCAATCATTAAGAAACCCTAGCCACCCACTACAGCCGTCCCGATCTGCGGCGGCACTGAAGCTACCTGAAGGCCACCGCATCCGCCTGCCGTCCAACACCGGGTAGTGCCGGTGCAGGCCGGAAGGACGACGGTACCCGGCGAGATCGACTACTTCGTCTACGTCGGGAACATCTACGGGAACGACTATGGACGCACCGTCTTCGTCCCCGACACCAACCACCGCCGAGATGTCGTCCTCAGCTGCTCCTACAATGACTGGCGGTCGAGATCTAAACTTCCTCTTATTGTTCATCTTGTTCTATAGGTCGTGCTCATATTTTAGGTGCTAGATCCTATTAAGTTTAAATTCTAAACCATGTTTTATCTAACATATACTTCTCGGGGCGTTGCACAAGGTCAACACCCTCACAGCCGATGCCATTCAGTACACAACTCCCAAACAAGTCCTGCTCCAGCACCGATCGTGATTCACTCTCCTGTGGGACAATTACATCCAACATGTCAAACAGTGCCGAGTAATAGAACAGCATCTCCCGGAACCGTGATAAGAAGCAGGCGCCCTGTGAACAATTCAAAATGCTCTGGATAAAAATATTTGGCCTCATTTTCTTGATATTACTGAGGACAGTATCCCTAGGGTTTGGGCTATCAAAGAATACGCTCTCGTCCTTCAAGGTGCTGAAATTAAAGAGGTCACTCACGACAACCACCTCATCTGCATCTATGTTCAAGTTCTCGATGCAAACTTTCTCCCACTCTGTTGTGACGGCTTCAAACACGAATGTCAAACCAAGCTCACTAGCATACTTGCTGAGCCGGTACCGTTGCTCCTCAATCCACTGAACCGGAAAAGAACTAGGCTGGGAACAACACATGGCGGTGATCTTCATCTCTGGCGGCGGTCCACCCTCCCTCTTTGCCAGCCAGCGGACCACCCTCAGCAGCTCATCCGCAATCAAATAATTGTTTGTGTCCACAGCCTGCGCGCAACGGATCAACAAAGTGCTTAGGTCCATCATATCCCTCGTAACCTTGCTACAACCTTTTCTGTTCTTCTTCTTCTCCTTATTATCCATGGCGATACGCAACTTCTCCATGTCCCTGATCAATGCCTCGTGTCCAGCCATCATCATATTGTCAAGCATCTCACGGATGCCACTCTCTTCTGGCACCTCCGTCATCATCATAATCTTGCTGGTCCTGCCTACCTCCTCCATATGCTTACGTTTGCTTTTGATGAATATTTGACTCATTTGATGGTCCTTTATAAAGATGTTGTCGCTTGGCAACAACCTGTTAGCAACTTCCATGCCCTTCAAGAACTCCCCCACCACATACTCACTGTCGGATAAGGCCAAGCTGAGATGTTTTCAACAACCTGTGGGTATTAGGAGTGCAGGCGTTCGATGATCCCAATGTTGTAATTCGTTGGCTAGATACTGCACGAATCAAACAAAGATATCCTATTTTATTTTACCTATCGAAGCTGAGAAAGCAAGAATATATTCTGTTGTTCAGTCCAAAACATATTTAAATAAGCTGTGCAAGCTGATATGAAGCATTACTGAACAAATATGTGCGAATCGTCATTTTTGAAGCTGTTGTCCCTACTCCCTAAGACAAGAACTCACTAGCCTCTTCCGTAACCTTCAAGAATTTTCCCACCACACCAACACCGTTGGAGAAAGGCCAAGTTGACTGTGCTAGGATCACCGGCTCACCGTTAGGGACCCAGCAACAAACCCTCACTCCCTTCTGTGTTCCCCTCACTGATCGTGCTGCTGTTGTCGTACAAGGAAGGAGGAGAGAATTTGGGCAAAGGCGTGCTATTCCTGAAGAAGTCCAGGGTGATCAGAGTATTGATGCAAGAGCTTATCATTAATGTCATCCTTGGGTCCCCACAACCAAGAAATACATATAGGCCCAGTATGGTTCCTTCTTCCAGGTTGGTGGCCAAGATGACCATTGGTGATGGTGATGTGTTGTAGCTTTTTTTCCTTATATCATCATGAGGATACAGATCTTTGCATTGTATTCTAGTTCCAACTTCCAACAACTTACGATCTGGGAGATGAAGTGTGCGATTCTTCCAATGTTGCTTGGATACAGTGGGTAGCTATAATTCCAATGCTACTACACTTGGGTAATAGAGACACTGGCTAGCTACTGCACAAAGTCAACAGAGATTTTTTTTCCTTTACCTTTTTTCTGAAATAGCAAAGCAAAATGATGTCTGAACAATTCACAACAACATTTAAATAAGGTTTACAGTACAGGCTAAGTTAAAGTGTTTAGGTTGGTTATATGGGAATCACATGAGTATAATACTGTTGCTGTCCTAAAAATTATATCTTGAAAATGTAACAAGGGAAACAACGTAACATAAGAAGCTATGGCTACAAGTGAATATAAATACTAGAGTAGATGGTTGTGGGCACATACTGATGGACTTTGAACTACTTGCTCCCTCTGTTCCAAATTATAGGTCGTTTTAGTTTTTCTATGGACATAGTTTTTGCTATGCATCTTGATATACACTATGTCCAGATACATAGCAAAAAATTATGCATCTATATTTGCTAAAATGACCTACAATTTGGAATGAAGGGAGTACTATCAAGAGGTCAGTGCAAGTGTAGCTTAACCATTTTAAGCACATCTGAATTTAGCGTTGGTGGTAGCGACTGTGTCAGATTACAGCACCAAAATAGAAAATAATAATATTATCTAGCACTGTGTATTGCAGTCATTCTAAAAAACTGTTAGTAGTAGGGCTGAAATACCTGCGGCATATGCCATGATAGCCTAGATATGCCGATGTCTTCCTCCCCTCTTTGTGTGAAACTTAACATTAATGTGTTATCTGCTAAATTTATCCTAGAGTTGTGAACAATGCAGGTATTGATCTTTACAAGGACTAGAAAGCGGTGTTACATGCCCCAGTATAGATGGGCTGCAGAAGAGTGAACGACTACTTGTGAAGCAGGTTAAGGGTATGAATATGTGCAGATTCCACTTTCGGTAAGGATTCTACACCTGCTTGTATGTCAATGTAAATAGGCGAACTTCACTGCCTCGAAATTCATCAAACAGATATATAGTGACAAAGAACAAAAGAAAACACAAGTACCGTAATTCGCTAATCCAGAGCTTTATTGTGATGTTTAACACTGAACTGGAGCATCACTGGTTCAGAGCACAGCATGTCTACAGGCAGGAATGGAAAAGCAGGAGCAATTCAAACATTCCCACTAGGCGGTCACCAAATATCTGCTACTGCGTACCATACCAGGCTAGTCCGGCATGGGCGGGGGCGGCTACTCGAAGTTGTAGTGCTTGTCGACGGCCTCGGCGACGTCCCAGGTGCAGCTCATGCCCTTGGGGAAGACGACCAGGTCCCCCGCGGCGATCTCCACGAACTCCTCCCCGTGGCCCTCCGGGTACACCTTCACCTTCCCCTGCAGCAGGTAGCACGTCTCCTTGGCCGAGTAGGTCCACGGGAACTTGCTCTTCTCGCACCCCCACCTGGTCCATTCGTCCATTCACCAGCAGACCGCCGTCAGCAAGGGGCGCGCGGGCACAGTGGAGCGGGGGTAGATGAGAGATTCAGAGATTAAGATGCCCGGGAAGGGCGGGCTCGGGTGGGCAGCAGCTTACTTGGGCCACTGGCGGACGCCGAGCTCGGAGAGGCGGGACTCGGGCGGGTTGCGCTCCACCCTGATGCCCAGCTTCTCCGTGGCCATCGCCTCCGCCGACGCCCTCACCGCCGCGAACCGCCGCCTGGGTGCTGCGCTGGGGGGGGAGGAGGAGGAGAAGCTGAGGCGGCCGGTGCTGGTGCGGAGCTGGACCGGGGTGGCCACCATCGGGCTCGCCATCTCTCTCAACAAGTTGCTGCCTCTGCTTGGGCCTTCGCGCCGTAGTAGTGAACCTCGTGGCTCAGCGATCAGTGGCCCAGGTTTCCTCCTCATCGAGGCCCACTCGTTGCTTATCCTCGAGTTGGAGCTTTCTGGTCCAGAGTTCGTTTTTTTGTCGGGGGTAATTTTAGGAAGTTTTTACTCATTTTCCTTTTCAAAAAAGAACTTTTTACTCGTTTTACCAGCCGCAGCCGGGAGGTAAAAGGCTGAAAACTCACAGAATGGGCTGGGCCGTTAGCTTATGTGCGCAGGCAGCGCAGCCCATTAATCTCGGAAGCGCTGAGGAGAAACGAGATTTTTTTCTTCTTCTCTTTTTTCTCCTCTCTCCTTTTCTTCTTCTTGGAATAGTGGCGACTGGCGTAATGAGCTGAGCAATGAAAAGCAAAACATGCCCTGTAGTACAGTACAATTACTCCCTTGGTCACTCATCAATGCAGTACAAAAATAAAAGAGAATCCTTTTCACAGCACATCAATGCCTCCATCGGACAGCATATCCAGATTGGGCATCAATTAATGAAGAGAATCCTCGGAAAAGATTTTTCGCATCCGGACACGGCCATAAAACCCATCCAAAGCTTCAAGGCAAAGCGGCAGCACCGCCAAACCAACGTGCCAGCACACGCACCCTCCCAGTCGCAGTCCCAGCAAGCAGCGATGGCGGCGAGCCTCGTCCCCGTCCCCTTCCTCCTCCTCGTCCTGGCCGGCTCCCGCGCGGCGCTGGCGGCCTCCGAGACCGTGGAGCAGATCTGCGCCGAGGCCACGTCGGGCGGCGCCCACTCGGACCTGGCGGCCTTCTGCGTGGCGTCGCTCCAGGCGGCGTCCGGCAGCGACGGCGCCGACGCGCGCGGGCTGGCCGCGATCGCCACCAACCTGACGCTGGCCAACTACACGGCCGCCGTGGCCACCATCAAGGCGCTGGAGCGGCGCGGGGGCTGGTCGGCGGCGCAGCGGGGCGCGCTGGCCACGTGCCGCGCGCGGTACATCGAGGCGCTCAACGTCGTGCACAGCGCCGTCCACGCGCTGGCCACCGGGAGGCCCCAGGACTACGCCGCGGACATGGCGGTCGTCGGGAAGGCGGCCACCGACTGCGAGGACGCGTTCGGCGCCGCCAACGCCGGCGGCGGGCCGTCGCCGCTGCGGAAGGTGGACGAGGACGCCGTCAACCTCACCACCATGGCCGCGCTGATCGTCAGGTCGCTGAAGAAATGAGGGCGGATCGCCGGCGCTGCCTGCCCAGCTGATCCGACGGAAATGTAGTGATTGAGCTGTGATCTTGAGCTGTTGCGGTTAAGAATAACAGCAGTGTGCCGAAGATAGATACCAATCCTTTGCTGCTCCTGAATGAACCAGGATGGCATGTTCGTCGGTTCTTCCTGTTTCAGAAAAACATTCTCTATAATTCTTCTGGAAAATTGCATGAGATCGTAGTACATCTGTATTGAGCATTGACCACAAGTGCACGCAACACTAGCGGCTCTGTTCATCGAGGCGTATCCAGTGCGGGAATTAATACGGGGGAATTTGTCGTCTTCTGCCTGAAATCTGCCCGTGACTCGCCGGAGATAGAATGTGACGTAATGCTACGCTGAACAGGCCAGACTGTAGAATGGGCCGCGGTTTAGGCATTAGGGGAAAGCCCAACCGCTTCGACGGCCCAACTTTCTCAGCATACCCCCGGCCTTCCACCAAATCGGGGGACAGCAGGCGAGCAAGCCGACGACGAGCAGCGCTGCGCGAGCCACTCCAATTCAAATCCCTCAAAAAAAAAAAATCCCTCCGATCTCCCACCCCACCGCCCAGTAACTGCAGCGGCGGCGAGGGCGGTTCCTTGTCGCAGCCGTCCACCATCCACCCCCGACTCCCTAACCTGTGACACCCCTCAGCGTCTCTCTTCACGGAGCCGGGTGCGAACGCGGGAGGAGGTGGGGAGTAGGGGCTAGGGTTCCTGTCGGCGTGGGGGCGGGGGCGGCCAGTCTGATGGCGGCGGACACGGGCGAGCGACTGGCGGTGGACGAAGTCCTCTCCTTCGCCCAGGACCTCGTGGGCGTGCTCCGCGCCAGCAACGACCGCGACGCCAACGCGCAGACCGGCGCCGGCGCGCGGATGCTGCTATCCGCCTGCCGATCCGATTCAGACGACCTTCAGCTGCAGATGAGAGGTCCGGTTCTCTCCTGCCCTGCTGGGAATTATTTTCGCTCTGTGTCGTGCCGTGTGGTTCATATGCGCGTCTGCTCTAGTTGAGACTTGGTGACAGCGAATTTAGAGAAAATTTAGCCCATTTCGCTAGTAATTTGGGCACTTAAGGTTGAGTCTAGCATAGAAAACGCATTTCCTTTTCACAGGGAAACTAGGTAAATCATCAATTTCATTACCCATTTCATTATCGGTCCATTGATGTGAATCCTCTCAGTTGCACCAGGGAGTTTTGAGCAAGACTAGCATTCAAACACTTACACAGGGTTCAATAATCAACTTAGAAGCGACAATCTTTTCCACAGCTGCAAATGTAATAAACTAAAAATCCAGTGCTAGATATACCTGTTCTGGACTTCTGGTGATCAATCGCATGAGAAGCCTACAAATAGACAGAGAGTGTAAAGGCACACTTGCCTATCAGCATTAATCGATATTTTTTTCTCCCCTACCATAGCACTGCAGTATTATCCCTTTACAACGGCCAACTGCCTCAATCACTTGGGAAGCTTACAACAGTCAGAGGGTATAAAAGAATGCTAGTCTGTCTAGCATTAACTGAATATTTTCTACTACCAAATCATTGAATAGTCTCCCTTCCCAACAACCTGCTAGTCCCTTCTGAATATCTCCTAGCTTTTGGAGACGAGCATTCTTCTCTGAATTCATTTCATTCATTAATATGCACACCTAAAGATTCATGGTGGTGTATGCTCATGATAGATGCACATGTATGTTAAAATGAGTGTTTTCCTATATATGTCTTTACAAAAAAGGGAATTAAGACTTCAATGTGCAGAACTAGTTGGGATAGAATTAACAATACACTATGCGGTGGCTCCTGAAACCTATTGTGGAACAAAAAACTTCATAGCTAGAACATTATTGCCATCTTAATGTCTTGTTTCTTTTGCTTAACAGAACACCAGGAAAAAATACGCTCCTGTAAGGAAAAGATAGACAAAGCAAAATCTGAAACCATTACTGATGAAGAACTGAATGCGCTGCAAAAGAAGATGGAAGAAAAACTCCAGGAAGAGAAACAGCTTCGCCAAGAATTAAGATAAGTTCTTTCTTCAGCATCAGTATTGATATAAACTTGTATTTTACAGATTAAGAAAACGAGTTACTTATGTGTGTATGATCTCAACACAGTGTTGCGTGATGAGCTTGATAACCTAGACCGTCAAAGAATTTCTATCGAAGAAAGAAAGGATGCTGTCAAGAAGAAAAAGAAAGACATGCAGAAGGCAGAGTAAGTTGTTTCTCAGTACATCTTGCTTTCATAACTTTACTCAGTTTATTGACTCCTGGATGCTGAAATTATTTGAAAATTCCATCCTAGAAGAGCTAGACATATTAACAAAATAACAACTATGCTCTGCTGCTTGAATTTTGGAAAAAGACCACTGCTGATCTGTGCTGCCTCCTGCCTCATCTTTCCTCCCCCTTGTATTAGCTTTCCTCAACTTTACAATGTAGCTAATGCTGCTCAAATTTAATGGATTAGTACTTGTTCTATAAAATTTAATGATGTCTAATGATTAAGTAAGAATTGAGTTTCAGTCTTTAGCGACATTGCCTCTATTATTGCATCCTGTTTCTGAGTTGAATGAAATAAGTGACTGACAACACTTCTCATGCAGACACACGCTTTCCATGTGTGTGTCGGTTACAAACATCATGCCAAATTTTGAAGACCAGGAAAAGATTTCTGGCTGTATCCTTCCAATTTGTTACTGTTTTCCCTATTCATAGAAAAGAATTATTTGCATCATCTATGCTGTGCTTGGTGCTGTCTTTGTACTTGATATCACCTTTGACAATAAAAGTTACGGATGTACGGAAGTCCTTAGCTACGATCAGACATTGTGGACAAGAGTGGGAAGAAGATAGAGAAGTTCGAGTTTGACAACACGACACCACCGGTCGAGATCTGCGACAAGCTCTGGAAGAAGATCTAGTGCACGCAGACCACCACTGTTGTATGGCGGCGAAGACTGTGCTTCTGTATATTGTCGTAGGTGGTGGACCTCCCACCAGGAAGGATGCAGCTCGCCATGTTGTTCGAATCATTAGTTTCGTGACATTGTTGTACTGTTTCCAGTTAACCGGTCAGATTAGCTCCTAGTTTGTGTTCGATGGACACTACTAGATCTACACCAGACATTAGTTGGAGAAACAAGTCATGTTTGAATAAGTTCTAGATCTGTTAGTTGTTTTTTGTTGAAATGATGCGTGTTTTTTTAAAGAATTTGCTTCTAGTTTGCAACTCGCGTCCAGTGGCATCTTGAGTCTACAGTAACCTGTGTGATATTCAGAAATGCAAGAAACCGTCATGCTTGTGCAGGTCTGCTGATCTGATGCCCGGTTTAGGCGGTCTGCTGTGCGCGTCAAATGTGTGCGCTGCACGCCTGTTCTGCTCGGCTGGTCCTTGATTGCTCTCGTGCCGTCGTGCGTTCATACCATCGCCGTTGGTTCTGAATTCGCTTTGGCAAATGCAAAGGTGCCACATGACTACATGAGTGCTGTTCCTTCGTGTCACCATCCACACAAGTATACTTCCTCCGTCCGACTGCAAGTGCAACTGTAGGATTAAAATAAATCCCAAAACGAGTGTAATTCTAAATTCTGGACCACCTAGTACATGCTTCAGCAATTCAGCGCGCTCAACTGCTCAAGCGAGGAAGGCAACAGTGGTGGAACAAACATGCATTCCCCACACCACAGCGGCACAGCCACAAGCTCGTTGAAGCAAACAGAAACGGCGCAAAAGCATTGATTTACATCGGTAACAGGGCACGGTGACGATGCTCAGGGGCTACATGGATAAACCTGCGAGGAAATGGATATTGTCCCTACGGTATGATGGAATGCAGTGCAATCGTTTAGCTAGGTTATAGTATTTGCAACACACAACAAGGGGACGTAGCTCATATGGTAGAGCGCTCGCTTCGCATGCGAGAGGCACGGGGTTCGATTCCCCGCGTCTCCACATTTTTGCTTTTTTGTTTCCATTAAATTGATCTTATGCATTCAGAGCGTGGAGCCGTGGACAGGTGTCCACACTTTGCTCCTTTTTCCCCCACTCTCACCCAAGACCAAATCAGAGCCTTGCTCCTTTTTCCCCCACTCTCACCCAAGACCAAATCAGAGCCACTGGCTTGTATAGAATAGCCGTTCATCATGGTGATCGCATGCAGTCAGTATCTCAGTATGCTGAAGTTCATTTAGCGCTAATTATATATTAATATACCTTATTAGATTTGTCTCGCGAATTAGCCTAAAAATTCTGCAATTAGTTTTGTAATTAAATTTTATTTAATATTTCTAAATGATAAGATTCTTTTTTATGTAACATGAACCAAACAACCCCTAATTCACTCAACGGATCTCTTCCAAATTTGCAACACATAGCTAAAACGGCGCCTTTTGATAACTAGATCCTACAAAAAAATCAGATTCCTCGGTGCTTTCCACTTCTTTTCCTGGTGGCTGGCAGTGGCAGGAGAACAACTGAACAAGAGCCTTCCCTTTTTTATGATTGGTTGCACTCATGCTACTGTTTCAGTTATGCCCACTCCATCTCTTCTGCACCGTGCATACAGTACAGTCGCTTGGCCAGCGCAGAAAGCTGAAGCAGATGCAACATTACCTGACATTGGAAGAGCAAATCTGCCAGGCATCATCTGAACTCCACCCTTTGTAAGGTCTCACTCATTCTGTAAAACTAAAATGGCAAAGCATTACTCCAAACAATCTTCACAGCCACAACATTCCAACAACGGATCGGTTCATCAACTCCCATGCCTGAATGCTGCTCCAAAAAGAACCAGCATTGATACAACTCCCAGCCCCAGCATGCCGTTGAATAGCAGTTTCGCCAGTTCTTGGCACAAATGAGATCACATCAGATGTTATTAATGCAATGGTAGAGAAACAAGCAACGAATTGACTAACATCGTGGTACAGCAAGGACTATTCTAAGGCTAATACTAGTACTTTTACTAAGATGATCAATTTCCACTGCTCCCAGGTCATCATCTCTTCTTTGAGATCACATATAAGTTAAATTGGGGCAATGCAATAATTCTATGGTCACACCGATACAGATTCTTAAAACACGGCGAATCGCCAAAATTACTGGCTCTCTTCTTCCTCCTCCTCCTCCTCCTCCTCGGACTGCTCACCCTCACTTGCAGCGGCAGCAGCGTGATTGTTGTCATGGTATTGCTGGTAATGTGAGCGCGGGGCATGATAGTGTCGGTCCCCATGGCTGGTGCGGTACCGGCTATGGTGATTACTGCTGCCACCGGCATCGGTAGCCATCGACATTCTCCTAGATGAGCCACCACCAACAGTGGTGGCACCGGCAGGGATGGCGGCTGCGGCAGGAGAGGCGTGGTTCTTGGCCTGCGTGAGCTCCATCTGCGCGTTGAGGAAGAACTGCACGCGCTGAGACTCCAGCTCCCGCGCGAAGTCTATACGCCGACGCTCCATCTCGGCTGCCTGCTCCAGCTTCGTGGCCTCCACCCGCTCGTACGCCTCGCCGAGGCGTCGTATCGCCTGAGCCAGGTCACGGAGGCCCTGTGTGCGGTCGCCGCCGCTGCCGCCGTCGGCACGCCCTTCATCCGTCCTCCTCCTCTTCCCGTTCGCCGCCGGGAGCGCCGGCACTGGCGGGAAGCCGTCAGAGGACTCGGAAGACACCGACGGCTCCGGCGAAGGGGCTCTCCGCTTGGCCACCGCTGCGGCGGAGGGCATCAACGGCGTGCGGCTGCGCTGCGGGAAGCCCATCCGCAGCGCCGCAGGGAGCGGGCTGCGGCTGTTAGAGTTGTGCCCCCCGCCGCCTCCGCCGGAGCCGGGCTTGCTGCCGTAGGTGGGCGCGAGGAGAACGTCGAGGCGGTCGAAAAACTGCCAGGAGGATACCGGCTTGGCCCTCTCGATCTTGTACTTCTTCTTGAGCGTGTCGATGCGGTTCTTGCACTGGAAGTCGGACTTGGGCGCCTTGGAGTAGCCGTCGCGGGAAGAGACGGCGTCGGCGACCTCCTGCCACTGCGGGTGTCGGAGGCTGCCGCGACCGAGCGCGACGAAGCGCTCCCCCCAGGCGTCGATGAGCGCGGAGGTGGCGCCCTCGCTCCACGCGTCCTCCCTCCCGCCGCCGCCGCCGCCGCCCCCGCCCCCGCCCCCGCCGGCGGTGGCGTACAGGGACGCCGCGGTCCGGTGGATCGGGAGCGCGACCGCGTAGGCGCCCCCGGGCGGCGCGGAGGCCACGGTGACGGGGTCGGCGACGGGGAGCGCGGCGGACGGCGCCCCCGGGGAGGACGCCGGCGACGGGGAGGCGTCGGGCGACACGTCGTCGTCGTCGTCCATCGCCGCGGATCGGAGCGAATTCGACGAGGAGGGGGGAGGGGAGGGATCGGATTCGATCTGGTTTGGGTAGGGTTGGTTTTGGTGGTGCGGCGGTGCCGGCGGCGTGGGGTTGTCGTGCTTTGAGGGGGATCCGGCTGGGACTCGGCACGGCAAGGGCAGCGCGGGGCGTGTTGTCTTGGGCCAGGCCGGGAGGATGGGCCGGCGCAGGTCGTCAGGTGGAGGGTGCGGCCGGCGGCGGGGGTGGTTTGGGCTGGTTGGGAACCGACGCGTCGGCCGGCAGGAAGACCGGTTTTCCACGTTCCTCCATGGTACGATACCCTCCTCCCGCTCTCCTCGAGGCATCACCATTGGGAGGAGATGGCAAACCGTGGCTTTATTTGCCCGCCAAAAATCAATTCTGGCAATGCATATATACCTGATCGAGCCGAGGCCACTAGAGTGGAAAGACGAAGCAAGTTTTTGCAACTATACTCAATGGGGTATAAAACACTCCCTTTGTCATAAACTATAAGTCGTTTAGAGCAGTGGCATTTTAATTAGCAATAATATTTTTCATGTTAAATCTGATAACACCAAGCTCATCTTTTCAATCTGCATAATTATGTCTCTGTTAACAACCACAGTTATATAAAACAAATTAACAGGTCGCGTCACTAAACAACTTACATGATGGACCGAATGGAGAGTGCATGCTAGAGGTTTTTATACGTTAGTTAAAAACAATGGTGCCATGTACTTTGATTATATATTTCTATTCAATTATGACGAAAATTAAAATTCATACTCATAACCCCATACCCGGCACAAACTGTGAGTGCATCTACTATTGCAGGTTATAGATAATACACACTGATAAATTCATACTACTCATGTTGAAAACATAATACACAACATCACTCTTCTTGGGGTAAGGAGTTTTCTAGATCCGAATTTTTATATCATAAAAGTTTTGTGAGTATTTTCTTGAACACGTAGGAAACCCGTGTATCAATATATTAAGAAAAAGAAGGAGTAATAACCCTTACAAGACCCACCATTTTTACGCAACCTAGCGCGTCTTCTAAAACAATGTTTTCAGAGCATTGAAACAACCTTTCAAAGTTGACCAGGTAAATATTCAATGCATATGAGTGCTTCTACTGTTTTTGAACGAAAAGTATAAATAGGTTTCAATGGAAGCCCCCCCCCCCCCCCCCCCCCCCCCTCTCAAGTACCTCCTTAAGTGGGTCATTTGACTACATTTTTATGCCAAGAGCTATTTCCTTGTTATATGAGGCTATAAGGAACAATAATATAGGAGCAAAGGAATTATAATGGATTACTGTTTGATTTACATTCACATATTCCGTACAAGTAAAATATAAGACATATATCAGGAGCGCCCAAAAGAATTGGCATCTAAACAAATGTGTCCAGTTATGGCAGCATCACTCGATGAAACAAAACTTGTTCCTTTGAAGCTGATGAAAAGAAGAGGGAAAATCGTATGCTACATCTAACAAATTCCTCTCTAAATTACCAATCGTGAGACGTTGCTGCAGGTTGTATAAATATGTAGCAAGGATGGATCACGGCTTGAATGGAGCAAATACTACCACCGAGTTGTGTCCTCCGAATCCAAAGGAATTAGAGATGGCTGCATTTTAAAGACGGCAAATATGCATTAGATACGAAGGATAGGGACAAAAAAATTGTCTGTATTTAAGAGTGGGTGGTAATATATATCACGAGCAAGATTTTTGGGACTGTTGTGGTCAAAACTAAAATTTAAATATGTTTGTTTTTAGCTTGCAATCTGGATGGTAACTTTTGAATTACGCCCTGTGAGCATCACATGAGCCTCCTTCAAGAAATAAAGGGATGAAAACACTAACCAACATTCACTTCATGCTGCTTCTTTTCATTGGCTACTGTATCGAACTCAACTTCAGGCTCTGGGTTCTGCAAGATTGTAACTGAAACATGAAGAAGTTTTGCAACAAAGAACAAGAAATTCTGAAAACAATATCATTTTTTTTCTCGAACACGCAACGTAGCTGTGTATCATTTCATTAAGAAGAAAGAAATAAGTACAAGGGAGAGGGAGTGAACTCCCTTACCCTGGCACACCCAACTCAACCTCAAAACACACCCCAACACATGCCTTGAGAAAATCATGGAGCAAAATAATGTCATTATCTCCCATCTTGACACTGTTAAGTGAATTGATAAATGGCAAGAATCAAATGAAGCTATTTTAATATCTTTGTGGCACTGGTAGCTCGTATTAAACCTGTACCACTTTAAATATTTCATTAAACACTAGTGAGTCAGATATAAATAAAAGATTATATTTGCCAGCAATATTTTGCCTAAATTTTGCTGTTTTTTGAATCATCACTCAGCATAAATAGGAGACAAAAAAATTACAATGGTTACTTACAAATTGATTAATTGTAGGATGCACCCATCCAGTAGTTATAGCTTCTACCGTGGCAATAGCTTCTAATCCACCAGCTGAACCTAGGCAATGGCCTATCATTGACTGGCAAGGAAGGAGGAAAACACCATTAGGGAATAAGATACAATAAAATGGATCCTTCCAATTAAAAAATACAAATTCCAGATGGAGGTGAGTAAACCTTTGTTGAATTAATTTTTATCTCGGATGTATTGTTGAAGACTTGCTTAATGGCTCTTACTTCAGCCAAGTCACCAGCAAGCGTGGAAGTTGCATGCGCATTAATGTAATTCACCTAAAAGGCGTATACTCAAATTAAAAAGGCAGATTGTTGATCTGTGTCAACGATAACAATATTAAAAATTAAAACTTCCGCTAGGTATTAGAACAAAAGGTTTAGAAACAATAAAGTGATGTGATAATTGCAATAGCAGTGTGTTTCCAATTAAGCCCATTTCTGATCGCACATTGTACGGACCTTTCGACCTCCAACCAGTCCCAGGATGAAAGAATTGATTTATTTTTAAACCAAACCAATTTTTTGGATTTTTGATATGTCTAGGATTAAAAATTGCTCAGAGTTGTTTTCTAGATAGATACAGATACCTCCTCAGGTGCAACACCGGCATCTTCAAGGCTCTTTGTGATACAGGACGATACACCCAGTCCATCTGATCTAGGATCAGTCATATGGTAAGCGTCACAGTTCACTGCCCCTCCCAAGTATTCTGCAATTATTGGTGCATCACGCTTCATTGCATGCTCCAGGCTCTCCATAACCTATTGTCAATGAAATTATCATTGATTAAGTACCTATAGCAGTTCATGTTACTCAATAGAAACTCTTAGTAGGCTGCTCAAAGCAATGACCATATTCATGGTGATGAGCAACATGAAAAGAAACACTTAACAAGCAGCAAACATTGATGGAAATGATGGAAATCATGCAAAGACTCAAAACATGTAGTGGATATTTAAGGAGTCAAAAACTTGGTAGTAACAACACATACCAGTACACCAGCACCTTCACCCATAACAAAACCATCCCTCTCCTTGTCCCATGGCCTAGATGCAGTTGTCGGGTCACCATTCCTCTGTGATAGCGCCCTACAAGCTACAAAACCTCCAAGGCCAATGGGAATAATTGCGGCTTCAGTACCACCAGCAATGATTATATCAGCCTCACCACGTCGTATGTGGTTTGCAGCAGCATAAAAGCAATAGTTGGAGGTAGCACATGCAGTTGAAATTGAGTAGTTAGGACCCATGAAACCAACATCCATTGCAAGTAACGCTGAGCCCATGTTAGTTATAGCATATGGAATGAAGAAGGGTGAAATCTTTCTGTATCCCTTCTCGATGAGATTCTGAACACCATCAGAAAACACTGTAAGGCCACCCATGCCAGTCCCCACGAGAACTCCAGCACGCACTTTGTCAAGCTGTTAACCATAACATAATCAGGAAACAAGTTTTAGAAAAGGAAAACAGATATGAAAATATGAAACCTATGACAGGTATGAATATGTTGGTACGTGCTCATTAGCAGGCAATAGGGTAGAAAATTTGATTAACACATCTTGCTTTGTCAATGATGCCAAACAACTTCTATGCTCTGAAGCCCACAATAATGCTACAAAAATCCAGAGGAGATAATTGGGTTTTGATTTAAGCTTACAAATGTTTTCAGGACTCCTGTGGTTGTTTATCTGGAACGATCTAGCAGCTTCTGTGCAAATTATGTTCACGTGGACTTTCAACCACCCATACACAAATTACATTCTGAACAAATCGTACCTGAAGCAAATCAAAAGTCTTGGCGCACTGTGCAGGAATGCTTCAATTGAAAAATCGTAATGTTTTATGACATCAAATATTTGCTCCTCGGAACAGAGCTCCACTAATTAAATAAAATTCAAATCTCTAAAATCATAGAAAAGGTCAATATATTTCAACCAAAATCCAAGTGTTCGTTAGCATGAGCTGCACTCAGTAGACACGGTGTAAAATCCAATCGTTTCCTGAAGTGTTATGCAGAGAATTGTTCTCGAGCATGAGTTACAAAAGCAACTCCACAGTCCACAAACAACCTATCGTTTTTCGTTTCCCGAATAAGCGTGTTGCGAAAAAAAAGGGGCTCTAGTTCACCGACACGCTCACACACACTCACCTTGGCGTGCGCGTCAGAGCCCTTGGCAAGCCCTGCGTTCTCGAGCGCCTTCTTGCCACTGACGATGCAGTATCGGAGGCAGTCGTCAAGCCTGCGGTCATTCTTGCCGTCGATGTATCCCTCCGACGAGAACCCCCTTATCTGGGCCGCAAACCGGGTGGGGAAGCTGCCGGCGTCGAAGCGGTCGATGGGGCCGACCCCGCTCTCGCCCTGCAGGAGCCGGTCGTAGAAGATGCCCACGTCGTTCCCGAACACGGACACCAGCCCCATCCCCGTGATCACCACCCGTTTCCTCGGGTCCGTCTCCCGCCGCGGCGCCGCCTGAGTGGCGGCCGCCGCCGCGCGGACGGCCGGACGCGGGCGGGCGCGGCGGCGTGCGGAGGAGGGAGGGGGCAGGCGGAGCCCGATGGTGTGTGCGGGCGCTTGCATGGCGGAGACGGAGCTGCGGCCGGCGAATGGGGAGTGAGGCGGGGGTGCGGCGGTTATGGCGGTTAAATAGACGCCGCGGCGGACGGTGGCGGAGGTGAGGCGCGGCGCCGCGCGGCGAGGGTGGCACAGGATGTGTGGGTTTTGGAGGGAGACAGACTCGTGGATTGGATTGGGGTAGGGGGGTAGGCAGCCACTGTTCCTTTCTGGCTTGGGCGTTGTCTAGTTACCGTGTAAAATTTTTAAAATAAAATATTTTTCACATTCCATGTATTAAATATATATTAATTAAAAAATTAATTGCAGATTTCGTTCGCGTGACAAATCTAATGAATCTAATTAGTCCGTCATTAGCATATATTACTAATGAATCTAATTAGTCCGTCATTAGCATATGTTACTGTAGTAATATTGTAGCAATTTACTGTCTAATCATGATCTACTTAGATTCATTAGATTCATCTCGTAATTTACAGCTCGTTTGTGTAATGCAATTTCTTTTTCGATTGCATTTAATATACCATACATATATCCAAATATTGATGTGATTGATGTATAAAAATTTTAACGGGGAACTAAACAAGTCATGGTAGCGGGATCTCGTGGGGTTTTGGAGGGAGGCACTCTGCACCTTTTCTTTTTCGGGCTCAAACGTCCAAATAAAAAATAATATTTGCAACACTAAAAAATTTTCAGAAACGCATCAAACACATCCGGATGAGACGAGTAAAATTCCGGTTGCAACATCATAACACTAACACTGTTTCATGCAACATGTATTTAAATTCACGCAACATCAAAATAAAACTACTGCAATATCAAATTTATGCAGGTGCACCATAAAAATGCTGCATCATCAAAATCAACCCGCAAAACTATAACATTCCCATGGTAACATAAATCTCAACATCAACATTTCGAATCAACCATTGCAGCGTTAAAAAAACCTACTGCAACACCATGGAAGCATCCCCCCATCTCCCGCCGCCGTCGGCCCGGACCTCGCCGTCGGTCTTGTGCGCAGCTCCCACATCCGCCCTCGCGCGCCGCCGCCCGCGCGGGGCTTGGCGCCGGCCTCCTGCGCCGCCGCCCCGGAGCTCTGGCAGCCACCCTCGCCCGCCGCCGCCCATGCGGGTCTCACCACCGCAGGGAATGGCGCCAGGCCGTCGCGACTGGGGACAGTTGGGGTGATGCCAGGCCGTCGCGGTTGGGGCGGGCTGAATGGTGCGGAGGCCGGCCGGCCGTGGCTATAGCCGAGCAGGGGCGGGCTAGCCGTAGCCACAGGGGCGCTGGCGGGGAAGCAGGCAAGCGCTGGCGGGAGCAGGCGGCGGCGGCCGCGCGGAGCTAACGTGGAGCAGTTTACTTCCTCCCCAGAGTTGGCAGTTTGGACGGGATCGGACGCCCTATCCCTAACATTCTCGGTTTTTTTTTTTCTTTTTAACAAAACTATATATATTTTCTTTTTTTTAACTAAATCTCTACACGTTTTCTAAATTTCACTTCCGGCACACTCTATACTCATACCTTGTAAGAGCATCTTCAAGAGTCTCTCTAAACCTCGCTCTCTAAATCATCATTTAGAGAGTCATTTGCATAAAAATCATTTTCTATATCTTTCCATTTTCCAACAACTTTTCTATATTTTGTATGCACTCTGAAAAGTTATTCTTTTTTCCATATTTGGCTAGCGAGAAATTCGGAATAGAGAGTGGCTATATCTGAATAACCAAATAGAGAAGTTGTTGGAAGGTACTTTTTAATTAAAATCTCTAAAACTAGCAATTAGGAAGGATTTAGAGAGTCTCTTGGAGTTGCTCTAAGTACGAAATGTTTAATAGTTTTATTAAAAAGAAATATTTTGAAAACACGCCTCCTAAAAATTAGATGAATGAAAAGTGTGCATTTTTCTTTGATGGAGATTTAACGGACCAGTGAGAAATGTCACTTTTGTGGTTTTAGGGCGGTGGTCGAACACGAGAACAAATGATGGTGGTGAATGCAGGCAAAGTAATAAAACATTACTCTAAAAAGCACAAGTCACGTTTGTGGCGGATGTTGAGACGGAGGCATCACGCGACGAAAGTGGTTGAGGATGTGTGAGTTTTGGAGGAAAACAGAATCGTGGATAGGATTGAGGTAGCTAGGTAGGCAGCCGTTATCCCTTTCTTGCTTGGTGGCAGGCTAGCGATACACTGTACATGTTTTCTAAACTTTGGTTTAGATACACACGATTTTGTACTCGTATTTCATGAGGTCATAAACGTTTGAAACAAAGATGAGAAAAGCAGACAAGGAGCTAGTTGTGCCATTCCATATAAATAAAAGAAAGGGTATGTTCTAAAGAGATAGAAGAAAAAAGAACTGTTCTAAAGAGATAGAAAAAAGAAAGACAATCCGCTAATATCAATTTAATTGTTCAAGATGATCAACTATGAATTTTGGCCGCGAAAGGGCCTATAGTCTAGTGGTTACAAGAGCCTTAATAGCATCTGAGGTTCTGGGGACTCCCCGTGGGAGCGAATTTACTAGAATTCAATGACGTTGTGCTTTCAGTGGTAGGCGACGTTCCCGTCGACAACGAGGCGCCTGTGGTGTTTCGTCAATCTCGAGGATTTGCCGGCTCAGTCTCTCGGAGGTGCTTATAGAGGTAGGATTGCGTGCGTGTATTCATAGCGATGAGTGTGCGTGTGTGTTCTGAGCATCTGCGTATGTACTGTGTTTCTAAAAAAACTATAACTTTTAGCCGAGTAAAAATGACATGGCTCTTATATGTCCCTTTATCAATTATTTTTATTTTTTTTAAAATGGAATTATTTTTATTTTCATTGTTTTACATTTTTTTAATCCATTGGACAAAATACCCCATATTTCCCAATAATAACACTACTATAGTTATGACACTTGCATCGACGTCCTACCTTGGAGCATCGTGCCCTTTTATTAAAGATTGATCACAAGCGGCGCTCTTCAGCATGCATAATAAGTCTTAAAACTTTGAAGGTCAATTTTTTAATTGTATCAAAGAGTATGTAAGTGTGATTGATTTTTTTTTCAATTATCCAATATGTAGTACTTCCCTGTATTACGTTGGATAGTCGAGTACTCGAGTACAAAGATCCAACCGCACTGCTTATCTTCTCAAAATAGAAATGCACATTGCATTGTAGCATCAAGATTGCCTACACGGAACAAACGTAGAAGTGGTGTGATGGTAGTGCTAGCCCCGCCCTTGCTCTGTCTGAGGTTCGATTCTCCATTAAGATTGCCTACACGGAATCATTTGATCTGTCGTCTGCATTTTGAATTGGTGCTTCACACAATTCATATGTATCATACTTCTAGCATATAGATTTGGATATTGTTTGGAGTGTTAAAAATTGTTGAAATTTATCAACTGTTGGAGCACTCTACCGGTGGTAATGATTCTTTTAGGGAACAATTAAATTGTTCTATCCTTATTAAAATACTACTTATTGTCATGGATTTTGCAAATAAGTTCTCGAATCTGGTCGAACCATCTTTCAGATAGGATTTCTTTTTCAAGACCAATGTTGACCTTGTTTTTATATCAATAAATACACTCATAGAATTCACCAAAGAAGCATTAAAGCACAATTTTTTATCCAGCCAATGAACTTAGGCTGGCCGCACCGGCGCACTGGATAGCATCCTGCAGTACCGGGATAGAGAAAATATCCCCGCAGCGGGGTATTGCACGGCATCTGGTACCCTTGCGTCCTTACCTGTTTCCTCCAAATGTAGAGGGATAGAGGGCCTCCCCTAAACGCATTGTGGGGCCCGGCAGCCCGCGCGCCGCTGTCATCCTGCCCGCCGTGTGGAGAGAGAGAATGGGGAGGGAGAGAGAGTGAACGGGGAGAGAGTGAAATAGATTATGACATGTGGGTCCTATGTTGGTAGTTCATATAGAGGATGAGATATAGAGTATGAATGAGTGCAGAAGAAGTAGGTATAAAAGAGAAAATATCGATGATCAGAACAGAATATTCTTTTAAGAGGATGGATTTATAGTATGACGAGTGCGGATAGCCTTAATACGTATTTAGGATCAATTACAAATTGTTGTGCTAAAAATGCACATGCTTTTTTTTTCACTACGGGGATTGTATTTTTTTTTGGATCACTATGGCGATTGTATGGAAATGCCTTTTATCGTGATCTGATTATTGCGTGTTAGCAGAACGGAGAGCTCTCTCGGGCCCACCGGCCAGTGGCACGTCTCGTTTCTTAACAAGTCCTTTCGATCTGCTCCCTTCCCTGTCCGTGGATCAAGCACCGAACTCTACTCCCTCCCTGCTTCCCGTCCCGTCCACGCCAGAGCACTCCACTCCCACGCAAACCCTAGCAGCGGCTCTCTGCTCCCCTGGGGATCCCTGCCAAGCGGCTTTGGTCCAAGCCGTCGGAGCAACTCTGATCTCAGCGGCGGCGGGTTGGGGCTGCCAGCTCCGGTCTGTGGCGCCGGATTTGGGATCGGCGCGATGTCGTGGGCCGGGCCCGACGAGATCCTCCTCTCCACCTCCCTCGCCGGCTTCTTGGACAGTGAGTTACTGAGATCCTATGCCTGCGATGTCCCTGAGCTTGCCTGGTTGCTGATATTGGTCCTTGTGGCTGAGCCGATGCGCCTAGATTTGATCTTTATAGGGTTCGTAGATCCGATGGGCCTAGTTTCCGGCTTGTATTGCCCGCGATTCTCATCCAGAGTGAAAATTTTGTGCCGACGATTGCTGTCCATGAGTGGCTCAGGCCAAAAGTAGGCACTGCTGTGTGACTTTTTGGAAATCTCTATAGCTTTATTAGTAGAAGAGACCTTCATAGGTTATGCGGGCATTGATACTTGATACAGCTCATGTTAGTGGTTTTGACAAAAAAATGTATTTTTCCTGTAAGTTGCTTCAAATTTGTGTGAATGTGTTTAACCTTGTGGAAGCTTTCAGTAGGTTTATTTGTGTGATATGTGCATGGATTTGCAGATTCTGTGTGGGTGTTTTGTGCCAATGTCTGAATGTTACCATGCGCCTGTACTGAATAAGAATGCCTTATGGTTGTTGATGAAAATCTTACATGTAGTTTGATGTGTCTTGTGGCATATGAAAGCGTAGCTCTTGTGGGTTCACACTAAGTAATTAGTACTAGTGGATTCTATTGTGTTGTAAAAGGTTTTTAGGTCCCACGATTTGTTTGGTTTGACGGTTTCACAATTATTCTGGCAATTATTTCTGCAAACTTAATACTAAGTACAAAGCTATGGCTTATTGGACCATATCGTGTTTGTTAGAGTTGTATATGGAGCTTTTCTTTATGAACAACTGTATTGCATTTGGGCCATTCAGTTGGGTGGATACACTCCTATGTCCTATCATGATATACTGCATGTTCAAGTTCTTTGTAGTGATTTTGTGGTGAATCAGGCTAATTATAAGGTGGAAACTTTGGTGCATTCGTTAATCTCAAAGTGTCACTTTAAGTTTTTCTTTTTATTTGCACTTTAGTGGATTACGTGTGCCCCCCTTTTTTTAATATAATATAAAGTAAATCATGCTAGCTATTTATGCCTGTTGTTAGGCCCTCCATTTGCTATCACTAAAAGACAGTCACCATTTGTTCACCGGAGTTCCTCAATGATGATGTATTTCATGCCTTGATAGATCCTTAAATTGAAATTGTTTGTGCTGTGTCAGTAGAACCTTATTGTGATTCTATATCCTGATGGTGATACAATTGTTTGATACTTCCATTAGTGTATATGAGACAACGAGGAAAATTTCACCTTTGGTAGTGCCTGTAGTAGAGGACTGGCCTACCCGAGCTTCCTAGAATCACTTGATTTGTTCATTTGAAATTATCAAATTACTTTCTATATGATGAAGCTCAGCCTGACTTTACAAGCAGATATCGTTATGACTATAATGAGTGGAGATGGTTAATTTATGCAGCCATCATAGATGCAGAGCTACACAAAATGTTAGGTACATGATTGCATGAATCATTACTGGAGCTAAATGGCAGCAAAAATATTTTGTGTTTCCCAAATGATCTACTAAATATGTTATTTGTTTCTTTACTGGGTTTTTGGCACCTTTGTAAACCCCAAGTGCATATTTGATAATATATGCAATTGTAGCGCATTTGATCAGTTTTTCCCTAGGGCATGCCACACAATGTAAGATTTGTTTCGTTTCATCTTTCACCCTTAATTAGTGTAATTGTGTATATAGGTAGGTTACTTAGAAGCATATATGGATAAGTTTGTTTCTTGTTCACTGTTATTACCTTGGAAGGGTATTTTAGACCAAAGGCCTTGGCTCTGCACTTTATAGAAAGCAACAGTTTGGGGTTTTGTGGTTACAGCTGACAGACCAAGCGTCAATTGGTTCTTCATGAAGAAACCAGAAACCTTACTATCTCTGCCAATGTAAATCTCCTGCTTAGAACAACCTTAGCGAGTTAACCAAAAGAGTGGTTACAGGTCCTTGGAAGGATAATTCCCAATTGGCAAGTTCGTGCATAACATATGATCTTTGGGTTTGAGATAAAACTATTGTTATTAGTTATTACTGAAACAGTTAGAACCAAAATATAGCAGTAGTACATGACTACATGTCATGTTACTGCACTTTCCTTTGCTATAACACAGGCAACAACAGTCATACTTATATGTTCTGCATGTGTTGGCTGTTTTCTACAACTTGCTTTGTCTCAGAAACAATTGTTTTGATTTAGCAACCTATTTTACTAACTTATTGCATGTCCTGATCGCAGAGAAGCTTATTGTGCTGCTAAGAGATGGACGGAAACTGCTTGGCACCCTGTGCTCATTTGATCAGTTTGGTATGCCACTTCTACACCCAATTTCCTTAGTGTTTGCTTCCAATTATATTTTCGGCCATTAATGTTCTGCTTTATTATTTTACTTTGCAGCAAATGTTGTTCTTCAGGGTGCTTGTGAACGAGTAATTGTTGGGGAGCAATATTGTGATGTTCCTCTTGGTCTGTATGTGATCCGGGGAGAGAATGTTGTTTTAATCGGAGAATTGGTAATGACCTCTGTTGCATTAGAAAGTGGCCACGGTCAAACTCATATCTCCATGTTGATGTTATAAATATGGTATTGCATTGAGCAGGACCGCGAAAAGGAGGAACTCCCTGCTCACATGACCTGTGTCTCAGAAGCAGAAATTAGAAAGGTACGAACCTACACTCAATCTATTCTTGCTTTGAAGCATTTTGCGGTGTTTAGCTAATTCTTTTCTTTGAATGCAACTTAGCTCTATCCTTCACCCTAACCTTTTATATTCCATGCATTTATGTTCTTGCTAATATTGAAATGGGCTCTACCGCTTGTCTCCGACTCAATATAGGGCCTTTAGTCTCTGTCTATAGGCATATACAGGTTACATGTATGTTGATATCCTAGTGGTACAGATCAACGGTTCTTCTTTCCCTGAAGGCCAATTCTAAAGGTGTCACTGAAATGTCCATTGTTTTGCTCTTCTACTGGGCGTTTCATTCATGGCCACGGTTTCAGCCTTATGGAAAAACATACGATAACTGGGATATAGACTTGCTTGCATTAGATGGTAGGCACATTGGGATGGCCCTGTTTTATTGTATAGAAAGCAAAAGGTCTAGACGACTAGGGATTTCAGTTAACGATCAACTGATAGTACATACCTGAAAACGGAAGACTCCTTTTCACAGGGATGCAACACCTCTACTAAACCCTAAATCTGATGAAATCAGTTTGTTAACCTGGCTAAACAACTAAGTGCTCATATGGGCCTGGGAACATCACAGAAGCAGAACAAAGTTATCCAATTCCTGGCTGCTGTCTATATTCAAACCCCTTCATCCTGCCATAGCACTCTCAAGCTCTTGCTTCTTTCATCTACTCTTCTGATGCTACTGCAAACAACGAGAAGTATCCATCCCTGTAAAGTCGAAACCGTGGGCTTGTAGGAGCATGCAGCTTGTAGGAGAAACAATTCGAATCTCTTTTATATGATATAACTTTAAGCTCTGATTGTGTGTCCTTTTTATAGAATGTTAGACAAATCTTGCAATTAAGCACTGAAGTATTTGGGATTGGCTCACCAGACTCCTTTTGTATTGTTATTTTCATATTTTGCCATCACAACTAACAATATCCCATCTTTACCCAGGCTGAGAAGGCGGAAAGGGAAGCAAGAGACCTGAAAGGCACGATGAGGAAACGGATGGAGTTCCTAGACTTCGACTAGGTCCGGTCCTCGCGGTACCCTAGTCGCCGCCCCCTATTGTGGCCGCGTTGTTTTTAGTGGCGGCTTGTGTTATACATGTCTGAAAATGAAAGCCTGATGGTTGCGGTGTGTCCCGGTCGCATGCTTCCTGTTTAACCAGAACGCTTTGGGTTGATGAAAAACAGGTTCTTTCGTGGCAGTGCCGCTTGCTTTTGTTGTTACAGTTCCCTCCAGAGCCCCTGCTCACAATCTCTGGCACCTCTCTGCTTGCATGAAGAGATGCCTTCTGCTCCCGCTGTCGTTTGCTACAGTGCCCATGCCTTATCGGGATTCCATATTTCACGCTACTGTGCGGCCGATTGGATCTGGGACCGGTGCCACGCCTTGCTGGGATCCTCTAGCCAATCAATCGAGCTGCCAATCAGCAGCTCAGCATCACCTTCAAAAAAAGAAAAAAAGCAGCTCAGCTTGCTCTGCTGTCCTGGTCTGATAATATCTCCAGTCTGCTGCTGCTCGATCAGCTCAACAGAACATGCAGGTGAAGCAGAGGTAGCTGTGCGTGACGCTGCTGCTGCCAGTCCGAGCGTCCCTTTCCCTGGCCGTATCCTTCTTTTCTCCGCGCCCATCCTCTGGAGGCGCGGTCTGGCCGGCCTGTCAGTCAGCCAGTGAGACGCCGGCGGACCCCGTCAGGAACAGCGCCGTCGCCAACGGCTCCAATGTGGGGTGTGTCAGTGTTACCGAACGCTGAGGGAGTAGTAATGGCGCGATAACGCACGCTGCTGGTACCCAACGAGCATTAATGAGCAGTGAGTGACCCCGCTATTACCGACACCGATCATCCATGGCCAACCTCCCGGACGCGAACAGGACACAGAAACGAGCGGGCATTTCGCCCAACGATCAGCGGCTAGTGCAGACCGGCAGATCGATCCCATCCCTCCAGTTTGAGAAGCCAGCCAGCCATGTTCGGCTGCCTTGCACTTGCACGCACGGTAGGTCGGGCGCCTCCATTGATTAATGCGGCGTGCGGGGCAGCGAGGCCGTGCTCCATCCTCTTATCCGCCGGCCGGCCATTGAAGGCGGCAGCGGCCAGCGTGCATGTGGGCGATCTCGGCTAGCTCCACCGGCGGCGGGCGGGTCGCCGGTAGGTCCCTGTCCCCAGCCGAACTTCACCTGGCGTGCGAGCGCACGGGACGGCACGCGGGATCCGCAGAGATTAGGCAGGCGTTCAATTCAATGGCGGCGTGATGGGGGTTCACGTGCGATCCGCCAGGTCGCGTACCGAACTACCACACGCTGTTGGAGAGCCTGCCCCAGTCGGCAGCCCGTGCAGTACTGCTGGCCAGCTGCTCGTGCCGGAACTGAAGAAGATCACGGGAAGTGTCGTCGTCTGGATGCACGAACTGGAGCGGTTCGTTCACATTATCGGTCTTGGGAGATCAGAGACCGGTTGTACTTGCATTAATATTGATCAGCAGCGGTACAGAGTACAGGCGCACTATATGCCGTAACGGGGTTACATTTTCTTTTTTTTTCTAAGCTGGAACAATCGGCCGAAAAAGAATCTATGACGCCCATGGATGGGAGCTGCAGCAACGCACTGTTCCGCGGCACTGCTGCAGATGCTTCTTCGTTGCCTTTAGAAGCAAAAATAGAAGAGGAAGACGAAGATGAAGAGAGCACAGTGAGGGCCTGTACAACATCATCCACCTGACCACCACCTGCTGCCAGACGCACACGCCATGCACGCCGCACGCGGTCTCTGGAGCCCACCGCGCGCCGACGCGACGCCGGTGCGTCGCCGGCCGCAAACGCTGCGTCCCGCGTCGTGGAGAGCGCGGCCAGACAAGCTCCGGCTAGGCCTGCGCGCCCGCGGCGCGCTTCATCCGCGCGACGGGGACGAACGGCGCCGCGAAGTAGGGCTCGACGCCCGTCCAGGGCGGGTGGGCGCAGGGCGGCGGCGCCCCCGCCGGGTGGTGGCCCGCCAGCGCCGCCACGCAGAGCTCCGCGAGGCGCCACGCCGCGCGCCGCAGCCACCGCCGGAGCCGGAACCCTCGCCGCGCCGGTGCGCGCGCGCCGGGGCCGCACCCGCCGCTGCCGAGCCGGACAACGTGGACCTTCCGGCGCCCGTGGCGGGCCAGGCGGAACGAGTGCGGCGCGGCGGCGCGGCGAGTCCCGACGACGACGCACGGCGCCTCCCCCATTCTTGCCTTCTCTTGGCGCGCCTTCGGCTGTGCTGTGATCGAGTGATCTTCTTCTTCCTCACTCTGCTCGCGGGCTCGCCCTGCACCTCCTCTCTTCCTCCTGCCGCCGGCCTCCTGCTTCTTCCCTGTTGGCGGTTGCCTCCTCGTGTGCTCCCGTGCGTGTATATAAAGGGAGGAGGCCGGGGCACACGCGGTTGAGCTGGGCCACTATCGAGTACGCGTATTTTTAAACTAATTAAATAATGAAACGAAAAACGGGGGAAAATACTAAAAAGCAGCAGCGAGACAATGTATTCAATCTGCTAGGACGATTTCTCAAAGAAAAAAAAATCTGCTATGACGAGCAAGCTGGCTGGCAAATGCTGGAGCGCAGCATACTCTTTGATTATATTTGAAGGGTGTCATTCTCTTTTATTTTCGGAAAAGGGAGGGTTGTTTTATTTTTTTAACAATGTAGAACACCATCATGTTTGATTTCATCTTCATGTATTCCTAGGGAAAATCGCGGGCGCGGAATTCGGGCGAAACCGGAGCTTCAAACTACAGACGTGATCATGCCCAGAGGATCGTCTTCATCTACCTTCCGAACAAGTCCTCATCAGCTGATCGAAGTTGGAACCATCTACATTTGTGCACATAAACCTTACCAAATGAAATGAGATCAGATGTGTGGTGGGACAATTGTTCTGAACATGCTGATGCCTTAGGACTCGAGTACACACCCCTGAGCGCAACCAGCAGTGCGCGGGACTGTGTGGGTAGTTCGGACACGTTTATCAGGACAGGTTGCGCTCACGGTTGGTGAAATAAAAAGAGTGGAGAGCAGAGAAAAGGAAAAGCTGCGCGAAATAAATGGAAAAGGGAGTTCTAGACGAGGTACTACCAATGCCTTTCTTTTCTTTTCTTTTTTTCGTTATTTATTTGCACAACCACATCTCAGTTGCTTCTTCTTCTTTCTATATGATGAGGCGGGCACATGCTTTGGTCTCTTTCTTTGATTATGAATTTATGATCTCTCCTTTTCAGAACACGGAGTCGTTCGTCATCACTTGTAGTTAAGTTGCTGGGGTTTCTCATGCACTGCTAGTATATTTCCTGTAAAAAAAGGGTTCCATGGGCATTGGAAACCTGCGAGATCCATGCATCCTAATCATATGGCTGTTGATTTGTCTGTAGGCTAAGACAAAATGGTGTTGTCTCCATCGCGGAGAGGATGGAGGAAACAAAATTGGGACCCCGTAGGCGATTGACAGGTAGGACTGGCTGCATTTGGTGCCAACATAGAAACAGAAGCATTATGGATCACCCCAATCATGCCAGTCATCGGCATTGGAGGCTTATGAAACGGCGTCGACACGTCGTACTAGGGGGCAACACCAAACACCAAACGCAACGCGAGGTTCGTGACCTTGGCTGCATAGCATTTCGCTAGCTTCGTGCGTGCTTGTTGGAGGGTCGCTGGGCAAAGAAGTGCTGACGACGCGACACCGTTGTTCTCCAGGGTTAACGCCAAGGGAGTGGTAACTGGGAGCCGGGACAAATCCCCTGGTGCCGCGTCAAAACTTCTTGTCAAGATAAAACAGAGGGAGGCGGCGGTGTTTATCTGTGCCGTCCTGCCTTCGTCCGTTGCCTTGGCGCTCAGCCATGGCTGATCCGAGTCAATCGACCAACGAACGAGAGCTCGGGACGGCAGGAGCGCGTGCCAACTTGGCCTGCCCGTCGGCTGCTGCTTGTCGAGCGTGACGGCGTTTTAACCGGCCCAAGTCGAGTGAACCATCGTCTGGTGGGCTACGCTGCCAAAGCGGCAAGCAGCGCATGCGTGCGGGCCTGCTGCGGCCGATTACTCAGACGTGGGCAGAGCCGGCGGGGAACGCGCTCAGCCTGTGCGCGCAGTGCGCCGGTGACAGACAGACTGTCAGACTGGGAGGAACGGGAGCGGCGGACGCGGTCGGGTCGGTGCAGCAGGGCCACCGCCAGACCGGCCCGCGGATTCGGAGTGCTCCGGTGGACGCGCGGTGTATGCCGTTGCCAGCCCAGGCGTCGTAACTAGCCGGCCACCGCAGCCGTCTCCGATCGCAGGATGCGAGCCTGCACGGGCAGGGCAGAGAGGCCCCAGCGCTCAGACAAATCGCAGGGGATGCGCACGCGACGGGAGCTGTTTCCGGGAAGGATAGCACATGTCAGCTCGCACCCCCCTCACAAAGAAATGCCGGAGAGCACTGCTCGAATCTGTAGGCTGCGGTGTCTCCGATGGAAACCGCATTGCCCAACAACCCATTTCTCAGAGCACCAATCATCATCACACTTCCGCACATTGTTTGGCAACCAAAAAAGGCTTCGGAGGGAGCAAAAGGCGTAACCCCGGTCTCCACCGAAACCTTGTGAATCTTCCGTCCACATCGCAGCAGCAGACCAATGATCGAGCCAGCGTTTTCGCCGCGACGAACAGTAGCTCATCTACCATAGTCAAGGTAGGAGGAGAACAAAAGCAGTGGCCGAAGATTCCATCAGCAAACACTGAATTTCGTGGAGAAAAGATGCGGTCAAGTTTTCCTTTAGCAGGTGGTTGCTTAGTCCCAAAGGTTCGGTCGGAAGGGCTCGCCGGCAACTCCTCTTGCGGCCACTCAGCATGTCAACACACGGCCGCCCTTGTTAACTGGCTACGGCTTCGCTTGCCAGAAATGTTTGACGCCCCGGCAGCGCCACTGTTCGGCTTTCCCTGACCACGAATAAACAGTAGGGTTAGGCAAGAGAATCATTTGTTAGGCGCTTTGTACCAAAGCTAACATAGAGGTAAGAGCCTAAGAGGTTGCAACAAAAAGGCCCCAGCTCTAGGTAATGCTTGATCGACTCTTACTGCAAACAGCGTAGCCTGTTAACCAATGTCAGAATATGGAGGGCATGCAGCTTAGTCCACACAAAAAATAATTAAAAAAAATGCCGCAGAATTAGTGGCTGGCTTCACAGATATTAAGAATTACCACGTATTCTTCCCCAAAATCTCAATAGTTCACTGATCACCAGTGAAGAACAGCAATATACGCTAATCAGGCATTCTTTTAGCCTAAAAATGGAAGTCACGAACATTTAGAGGCCACCAGAAAACACCAGTGATGGAATATAGTCAATCCTTTTCAGCCCAATTGATATTCGCATCAACAGTAGAAAATGCAGTGTGCTTTTTCTTGCAAAGTGCCCCAGAAATCAAGGATCCTAAGATTCAACGGCTCGGGCCAGCATGATTGATTGCATGAAAGGGACACTCAGAGATACGAGTCCTTCAAACAAAGAAAAGGAAAAAGTTAGCAACAACAAAAGGACATGATGCAAACAATAGTGAAAATATTTTTTGCTGTAAAGATAGGATACCAAAGTCAACCGGTGGAATGTCAATAACCAGAAAAAATCTAGGTTCGGTAAATTTCAGAATTCAATTGCTTGCACTTTTTTTGAATGAAGAGCACACAAAAAGGGCTTCTATTCTTGCACTTTTAAATTCTAATAGTTGCACTCAAGAGACAGGCTAAAAAGAGATTCTCTTGAAAATGCACAAAAATACAGGATTATAGGCACCAATCAATGACATGCTAACAAGATGCAAGGCCCATTTCGTTGTTGGTAAAGCTTTGGCATTTTCCTTGAATAGGTTATAGTGTGCTCAGCCAAGCTTTTGCCAAATTGGATTGGCTAGCAAAATCAGGTTGTCTGTTTTCATTACCTTTCAGCCAACGTCTTCTTTTCTTTCTGCTGACCTCCCAAAACATATCTGCTCCCATGCTAATCCACCCGTTCTGTATATGTAATTCTTGAGAATGGCAAATTTCATGACATATGGTTTCATGAGCAAATGAAAGCTTTAACAATCAAAAAGAAAAGGAAGTTATTGATCACCTTGGATTACAAATTATAGTAGGAGTAGCATGTAGAGAGCATGCGCCATTGTGCCCACAGCCCAGACACCAGAAATACTATTGCATGGACATGGATTACACAAGGCTAACTTCATTCAAACAAAAGTCTGCGTAATAAGAAATACCGGTGACAAATATTCCTGCCTTCTGGTAAAATTATTATCATCTAATAGTGCCATGCACTCTATATTTGCGACATTAAAAAGTTTGAGATGAACAAAAAAAAATCAAAGGCAGTGTTGCAACCTCAAATGAAATGATTAGAATGCGCATAAGAAGCACTCACAGAAGAGATACATACAATGGCCAAGGAGAAACTTCTGAGCAACACCACCAGAAAGATGCTGCTTTATGAAAGTTAGACAAACTATATTCAACCAGAGCAGATTTTCTTTTTCCAGGATTGCTTTATGCAGGGCTTTTGTCCAACTTGCAAGAAAAGTTCTTGCAGTGACTTTCCATAGTAGAGAGACTCTGAACCACACCAACCTACTGGATTTTCCTCATTGCTTCTCAGCTTGGGAGACTGTCTTGTTTGAAACAATCATCTTTTGCTCCAATATAAATACTCGCCTGCTGGCCACAGAACTTGCTAGAGGCAAGGTAGGCAAACAGAAACAGGGGTTCAGATCCAAGCAACAGATCTCTCCTCCACTTTGTGAGCAGCATCAAGCAAAATGGACAACAGCATTCCTGTAGTTAGCAAGATTTTTTGCTCAGGCACTCCAACAATGCTGATGATCAGGAGACGACCCATTGTAGTGAATGGTGGTGGTTTTGTTGTTACTGACCTCAGTCATAATGTTGTCTTCGTTGTAGATGGTTGTGGAATACTTGGATCCAAGGGAGAGATTATGGTCAAAGATGGTGAAGGAGAACCGATACTATTCATATCTAAAAAGGTAATGGATCATAACTGCAAAATATGATGCATGCTTTCTTGATTTTCAATGATTTTCGGTGCTTCACTTGAACTAAGATTGTGAAGAACCAATATTATGTTGATCTAATTATATGAGCATATTTACGTCATTTCATACTTCACTCGCACTGGCTAGCTCTTAAATTTTGTAGAGATGTGGGAACAGCTTTCTGTTCCAGCTCCCATTTACAATAGGGAGACTAGCTCTTAAAGAAGAAAATAGTGAGAAGGATGCGAGACTTCATATACTTTTCTTGAGAAATGGAGGAAACATAACTGCGAAAAAAGAAACAGAACTATTTGTCCTACAATATCTTCACTTCCTATGTTTCTTTGATGTTCACATTATTAAAACTCTACACCGCAGGGAGGAATTGTCCAGGCTCTAAGCACTAGGAACAAATGGAATGGATACTCGATGGATTACCAAGGAAAAGACAAGTTGGTCTTCAGCCTAACTGATCCGAAATCATGCATAGCACAAGGTGCTCCAATTAGAATTCATATTGAACCCAAGAGGCACTGCAAAAATTGGGATTTCGAAATTGGTGGATCTTTTGCAGATAGAGACTGTACAATAGTTGATTGCACCAGAAAAATAGTAGCCCAGGTATGCCATCCATACCATTATAGTTGCCTACTCTTACCTCAGCTTTTGTAGTAAATTATCTTTCAGACATTCTTTTTGTTGTCACTGAATTGATTAAGGCATACATAAACTAATCCAGATCATTATTAACAAGAATTATTCCATGACAACAGAAAAAACAAAGTATATTCTACATATCTACAGCCATCATGTTGGACTAAGAAAAGTGCTTAATCATCTCAAGCGATATTGCTACCCTGTTATCTAAATCTGCATGCACTTGTCTATATGAAAGTGTAGAAGTGTATTGTAAGCATTGCACTCATGCCACCAACATTTGAGCACCAGGGATTGAGATCTAATGCATGGTATCTGTCTGCAGATGGGTAGGAAAGAACTGATAGGAGGCAAGGACTTCTACCATGTGGAAGTGCAGTCAGGATATGACCAAGCTTTCATCATTGGGGTGGTGGCAATTCTTGACAACATCCATGGAGAATCAACCAGATGCTGATAGCATGAACGAGAGAATAGAGTAGACTCATGTTCAATAACACTGATCATGCAACCTACTTTCATCTTCAAGTCAGAAACAAATGCATGCTGGCACCATCATATGATTGTATGCCGCACTGAATATCATTTAGAAACCAGCGGATATGAGCCTTTCGCTGCCACTCATTTGCTTCTTTAATAAAAAGGGAGACACATAACACGCAGGAGGACTAACCGACCAAGTGCACAGAAGCATAGAGCATCCCTATTCCAATGGTACCCACCTTCTATGTATTATAACTCAACAAACAAAAATTGCAATTTTCATGAATTATCAACAAAGTTGCTAAATGTGTACACCTTGTACCATGGTCCATGGTCACTAGAAATCTGGGTCAAAGGTCAACCGGCCCGTGGGTAGCAGTGTCTAAAAATATGGGTTGCTACATGCATAAGTAGTTATAGCTATAGAGGTTCAATATAAAGTAAAAAAAAAGTAAGAAAAAAGAGAAGTAAATTCATCCAGCCAACTACCCCACCTAATGTAACCCTACAATAGTCACGCATGCAGCCGCCTCATGCGGTCCTGCCTTGCTTCTCGCTTTCTCTCTCCTCTCAGGCAACCCACCTCTGAAATCCACAAATCAACCACTGCTAGCCAACATCTCCCAGCAGGCAGTAGTAAAATTGATTGCCCATGGTGTCCTCTTCCCTTTTGTGACCTAAGTTTTGTTGGAGACATTTTTATTTTGTGTTGGCTGTTGCTGCTCCCTAAGTCGTGTGGTCCTATCAGCCGCTAGCCGTCGTCCCACATCTCAGCAAAAGAAACACACATCATCCCACCCTCCCTCCTTTCCCCTGTTTCTATGTACGGCCCACATGCACCTGCTGCTGCGGAGAGGTGACCCAGGCAGAAATGGGGCATCAACCCTGCTACATCCTGACCCTGGATTTGGGATCGCGACATCTATCCCGACTTCTGTGACTATGCCTTGTACAGTCAAAAGTAGTGCTCAAGGATATCCCTTAAGCAGTGAAAACAGAAAAAGGATGGGAAATGTCTTGACTTAGCAATCGAAATTATGACTTACGACCACCTTAACTTGGACTTCAGAAAAAAGATGGGAAATGTCTTGACTTAGTAATTGAAATTATGAAGAACTTTACCACCTTATCATGGACTTTTTTTGGACAGATTAAACTTAATTTTAATGCTGGAACAAACTGAAGTCCTCCCAAAAAGCATGACATCTGAGGCCTAACAGACAAGCCAACGTGGAAGAAGAGACCGAAATCCTTCCATGGCTTAACTGATCGCAGCTCCTCAACAAACTGATTATGCTAGTAAAACTAGAAACTACTCAGCATTTCAAAGGCAAGTTTAAAAATTGCAACGGAAAAACCGTATACTCAGGCTTGTGTAGACATATCTAGCAAAAATTGTGTATGATGCCACTGTAGACATAGCTATCTGGGCATGAAAAACGCACAACAGTGTGCATACTCTTTCCTAAAAAGAATCTATATGAGGATGAACAATACACAGAGAAGAAATAATACAGCTGAAGTACCTCTGCTAGAGAGTAAATCACTTCCATCCAATTCTTCAAGCATAATCTTCAACTGAAGAAAGGATATAACTGAAGTAGCTCTGCTAGAGAGTAGCTTTACTTCCATACAATCTTTCAAACATTGAGTCTTCTACTGCTAGTTCAATTTTATTCCGGTCAAAAATCTCCTGAACATAGCTGCTCTTGAATCTTGGTACAATGCCCAAAGTGACTGACAGAGATTATGATCAGATATAATGTTTACAGGAGCGTGTCAAGCATCATCTGTGCAAGTTTTGTAGCATCACTGCAGCAGAGCAGCACTATGGACACTCATTTGACTCCTCTACATGAGACTCGCCAAATCAATTCACTGAATGCACAGTGCACCAAATAGCTTAACCTTTCCATTCTTACTCAGAATGAACTTGGTTTGATTACTTTCTCGATAAGGTAGCCTTGGTGCAACCAAGATCTCAATATTTACACTTGAGTTTCTTTCAGATGAATGTCCTGCAAAACAACAATTTTGTTTCATTGAATAAATTGAACAAAACTCAACTGCGAATGTGGGATTCACAGGATGAGGCATGTTCGCAAAATAAGAAGGAAACATGTCGATTAGGTCTTTAATTTAGAAATAGTGACATTATGTCCGGGGCAGTAAAGTGTGCATATCTAAACAGGCTATTAAACCCAATATTTCTTTCATATTAAACATGCTACCATATTCCGCGCGCCCGCGCGTGGGAAGGTGGGGTGTATATCTTACACAACTTACAGAATCAGAGTGCTGATTAGGTAATTATGAGTTAGAGTAGAAATAGAGGTAGTTCGAAAAACAAAAATGTACTAACTAGCACAGTTGTGATGCAGGAGGCAACTGATAAAAAAAACTCACCGGAGCCTGTTGCACTCATCAAGATAAGTCCAGTTCTACGATGCAATAATCACCTGATACAGTTAAGGTGCTCTTCCCTGCATTCTCTAATCTCTATCTTAGTATGATATGATTCAACTATACAGCAATTGAAATATGTAGTCTTTGGCTCTGGAGAGAACAAACTTTCTGACTAGATGAAGCACGTCCTGAAGCAATAAGCATTATGCGATCCACCTCATTTGGCATCCCAGCCTTCAGCAGACAACTAATAAAAGAATTAACCATAATATCGTCAGGGTAACACCCAGTCTCCACCATTTTGTGGAAAAGGGTGATAGCTTCTGATATCCTACCTTTCATACAGTGCCCAATTATTAGAATAGTATACGTATACTTGTCAGGATGACACCCTTTATCTTCCATATCCAATAGGATCGAGTTTGCTTCATCCACCTTTCCTCCCTTGCACAGTATATCAATCACAGGGTTATATATGAACGTTCGTGGAGCAATGTCTTCCCGCATGTTCAATTCTCTCAGAAGACCAAGAGCTTCCTCTGATTTATTCTGCTTACAAAGTGAGTGTATCATGATAGAGAAAGTGTACAGATTTGGTTGGGTACGATACTGAACCATATCCTTCCAAATCCTCATTGCACCATCAAGCTGTCCACACCGACAATATCCATCAATCAATGAACTAAATGTCACAACATCAGGGGGACAGCGACGGAGCATAAGCTGTTGATACATTCCCAATGCAGATTCAATATCTCCAGCCTTTCCATATCCATTAATAAGCACATTGTATGTGACCGTGTTGGGTCTTGTCCCAGATTCAAGCATGTCATTGTATACTGCCATAGCATCCTCCATCCTGCCAGCCTTACAATAACCTGAGATCACTGAGGTGTATGTCACTACATTGGGCATACAAACACCATGCCTTTGGAGCCTCCTCAATACCTCATGGCCCTTGTTCACCTCCTTAACCCTGCATAACCCATCAACAAGAATATTGTGTGTGATGGTATCTGGTGAACACCCAAACTCATCCATCCTTTCAACCAACTGGAGTGCCTTTTGGACATTCCCCACCCGACACACCCCCTTAATGATGACATTAAAACTCCAGACATCCGGAGAATACAGCCCCTCTTGAATCCAATTCTCAAACAAAGCAACAGCATCCTGCACGCGGCCATGTGCAATAAACGAGTTCATGAGCTTGTTATATGCATAAGGCTCAATGTGGCAACCAAACTGGGAGCCCTTAGCGAGCAAAGTCGCCGCGGCATCAAAAAGGCCTGCATTGGTGCAGGATCCTGCCACGAACGAGAAGAATCCCGCATCGGGAAAGTACCCCGACTGGCCCATCATTTGGTCGAACAGCTTAAGGGCGTCGCTGTGGCGGCCAGACCGGCACAGCAACGATATGACGTGGCGGTAGGAGTGCTCAGAAGGGAGTAGGGAGAGCGGCGGGGAGTGCAGGCAGGAGAAGATGCACAGCGCGGCGGCGGCGCACGGCGCGAAGCGGACCGCGGCCGCGGCGGCGAGCGGAGAGGGATCGAGGCCGCGGAAGGCAGGGAGGCGGTGCGGCCGGAGGAGGGCCGCTGATGCGAGCGCTTTGGCGATCCAAAGCTCGGCGGCGTGCGGCGGGGCCGGGACCGGGGCCGTGGACGGATGTTGCGGCGGCGGGTTGGCGTTGGGGCTGAAGGAGTAGTGGAGGAGGCGGAGGGGGTGGTGAGGAGGGAGGCGGATGCGGACGAGCAGGAAGGTGTTGTGGAGGAGGAACATCGGGGAATGCGGAGGCCGGGGCGGCTGGGCGTATACGAGGAGGAGGCGGCGGCGGCGGCGGAGGTCATGGACTCAGGGCGCCGGGAAGAGGCATCCGTCAGGGGAGTGCGCGTTGGAGGGAGAGGACTGAACGAGCCGGGTTTTCCGGTAGAGACCACAAGCGAAGCCAGGCGCTATTTCAGCAAATGCGAGATCATGTTCGAAAAAATACGGCGAACGCAATTCTTGATGCACGGACGGATCAACACGACTCCAATAGAAAATGTACACACTTCTTTAAGTTGTTTAGACATTATTTCTCATAATTTTTTCCGAAAAGCCAAATAATCCTTAAAAAAGGGAAAAACTAGATAATTTTTTGAGACTCAATATAAAAAGGAGATCATGAATTGCTTTGTCTTAAAGAAAAAAATCAACCCCACTTTATTTTATATAAAAGTATAATACAAATTTATAATATTTAACATTAAATGTATCTGAGGAACATCCATCTAAATTTATTAAGATTCTGCCTATCTCATTTCTGCCTATCTCATCACATCGATTAATAAAGATGAATTGTATGCACGGACAGATCAACACGAGTCCAATAAAAAATGTACGCAGTTCTTAAGTTTGGTTTAGACATTATTTCTCATTTTTTCCAAAAACTGAATAATCCTTAAAAAATAGAAAAAGTAGCTAATTTTTTGAAACTCAATAAAAAAAGAGATCATGAATTGCTTGTCTTAAAGAAAAAATCAACCTCGCTTTATTTCGTAAAACAAAGTATAATGCAGATTTATAATATTTGTCATTAAGTGTATCTAAAGAGCGTCTAAATTTATTAACATTTTGAACCTATCTCGTCACATCAATCAATAAAAAATAGAGTTGATCCTAGGAACCTCGACGGTCTGATTCCTCTCCCCTATATTGAATAATTTTCTTGTATTCGGCAGTACGAACTATTTTCTCAACATCCTGGTGACCGAGCATCAAACTTGATCCTCTCAACTTCCCTCCCGAAAACACACAGATTGTTAAAATTTTCACATAATACAATAAAGTTATAGCATAAACTCAATTTAACACTTGCCATCGGATGTGCAAGGAACGGAGCTGCGCATTGACGTCCCTCGAAGATAACTTCAACTATGCCAGAGGATCCGGTTGCTTTCAATTGCCCCCGCTTAAGTCCAAATTCTAGCTCCGCCCAACTTCCTGGTCACATTTCAAACGGGCGCAACGTCCCTACACGCAGAATCTAAAGGACGTGCCTTTCAAAAAAAGAAAAAGAATCTAAAGAACGTGAAGGTTCCATGTGAAAATCGCCAAAACACCCAAAACTAGATTACGGCCGGGTGGCGCGGGCCGGCCGCTCCGTTCCATCGTGCCCTCGGAGAGGCCGGGCCGTCGCCGCGCCGTCCAAATCCACCGCCGAAAGAGAAAAAAATTAGTTCCCCCCCCCCCCCCCCCCCCCCCCCCCCCCTCTCTCCCGTGACGATGGCCTTGAGCTCCAGCAGCGGCGTTGGGGCGGAAGGCGGGGTCGGGGAGGGGCCGACGACGCTGGACGAGCTGTACCAGATCAACGTGCTGCCGGCGGAGCTGCACTTCAAGTTCCGCAAGGAGCTCCAGGGCCTCCGCGTCGGCCTCAACCTCGAGGTCTCATCTCGACCCATACTAAATCCTAAACCTCGTCATAGACCATAAATTGCTGGATACGAATTTTCGTCACACGTAGATTTATTTGTTCGTTTCTTCCAATAGTTTCCCTCTGGTAGTAAAATTGATCCCCGCAGGCTCCTTGCTTCGGAAATGTCAAACCCTCGCAATGATTGTGCGTTTGAAATAGTATTTTCATGAATTTGCCTCCCCTTTTTACACATCGACAAAAATGTTACTGGTCTGGAAATTTTAGTGTTATATCCCCATAGTGACTATTACTATTCTGGTTTAATCGTTTCTGCTGCTTCATAATGTCTAAATGCGATGATATATTGTCTTTGCAGTTCTACAATCTTGAGGTGAATGATTTTGAGGCGAAGGTAGTACTGAAGCCTCTAGACTACGACCGGAAGTGGAAATTCCAGTACAAGCCCATCAGCGGTGACATACAGCTGCTTTCCAAGAAGATACCAGTTACAAAGTTTCTAAATCTACAGGTTCTTTTCTTCTGCAGAATCCTGTCAATTGGAATAGTGTTCTGTGACAGAAAGTATTGTTACCTAGTTGGAAAATCATTTTATGCTAACAGCTGCTAGCTACTTTATATTATTGATAGATATAGGCCATGAAACATGCATCTGATGGTGTGGCTACCAATGTGACTAAAAATTATGCATTTGATGCTTAAGTGAGTGCATGGAATTTATGCAAGTATAAGTTAGAAATAAAAGGCCGGAAAAGTATTCTTATGTATTTGCTGCCTTCATTCTGATAGCATAACGTTGAAGAAAATATCTCAATACACCCCGGCAAAGTATAATTATTATCTGTACAAAGTGCAAGCTGCCTCTTGTATATGCGCCAACTTTGGTTGCATATTCTTTAAAAAATGTTTCTTGAAACACTGTGTAGAACTGTAGATGTCTTTCTTTCAAAAAAAAAGAACTGTAGATGTCTATTATCTTTCTCTTTTGTTATTTAACATTTCCATGAGCAAATGAGGGTAGCTGAGAACACAATTTAGTTGATATGCTAGTCATTCCTATGTGTGTTTTGATGATTAACGGTTACGTACATGCTTAGTTATTTATCCTAGCACAAATTTGGTCATTGTAAATAGTCCTGAAATTGCCATGCTACATTAGGAACAGAGTATATACCATTTTCCTAGCCAGGAAGTCCACTGAACATTATTACTCACCAGACTCACCTTGGAAAGGTGTGCAGTAATCATCAGCATCTAATATAGATGCCATAAAGGTAGGAAAATCGCACCAGGCGGCCATGCCATCGATGATCAACATGGCCAAACCCAGAAAAGCTTAATCGTTTTGATTTTTAGAAGTTCCTTTTGGGGCACTGACAGTGCATGAAATTTCTAACAGCACGGGTTTCACAGGTTGGCATTGGTCATAATTTTCAACTGAATGCAACTGGATGGAAATGGAAGCTTTCTACTTGTCTTGGGGGAGATGGTGTCTCTCAGATAAGAAACAAGTCTAAAATCAGCATGTTCCCGGGGTTTGATTTGAGGATTGGATGGAGAGCTGAATATGTGCTTCCTGAGATTCATGGGTGAGTCTGAGTCAATACTAACACTACTTAAATTGCTTGAACATTAGAAACATTCGTGCAGGATCCTAGACTCATATCCATCAAAAACCTACTACATGAGGACAATTTGAACTCACGAACACTTTTCTTTTTTCGATTCAAGACTGTAACTCAACTGTGGTTGTCATCTTTGCTCTACGCAGGGCTGTTGGCACAGGAGAACCTGCCATCAGTATGAACTATGGGCGGCTGCATGCTTCAATAGATCGGGTCGAGGCTATCGTTACTCACTCAGATCGGTACTGACCTCTCCATGGTGGAAGTCAAAAGGCAAGAGTTTCTTGATCAACAGCGATCATCCCACCCAGATCCCAGGGTTTATTAGGAGCATTTTGAAGTTCTGTGTATGATGTACAGCGATTAGCAAAAGTTCACACTAGAACGACTTTGAGATTCTCCATACCCTTGCGCGGCTTTTCTTGTTTCTGAAAGCATAATAAAATATGATATTCGAACTACTTGTGTTTGGCACTTGGACGTTTACCAAAGAACATGCTCCCTTACACTATCAGAGCTGTGACCTTACTCCACACACTAGCAGTTGCTGGTGCATGATCTTTAGGCATACAGATTTGCATTGTGTTCGCTTGCACCTTGCGTAAAGTCGCAGTATGGAAATACGTGATTCAACGGTTTTCATTCCTCTCTGAAAAATGCTGAGCGCAAGGGCTGCAGATGAACTGGTTGCACGCCCACACCACGGTTCTATAGAATATAGAGGAGCCAGATAGTTACTGGGATAGACACGACACAAAACACAGAACCAAGGTTTATGTCTTGAGGGGTATTCATTCACTGATCAACCAGTACAGTATACAAAAATGTCTGTTTAGATTACGCTAAGCTCTCTTCCATAAGAGGGGTTTCCCTAGACAACCAATGTCTCTCCGGATGGTCAGAGACTCGAGCTACCGATTCATTTACTCTTGCGCTCGCTGTTGTAGTCATCAATCAGCTTCTCAACATCCTTCCAGAATAGACCTTCCACAAGAACCCCTTCCTTAGTAAACCTGCCAAAGGAATACTGTTAGTATGTGTGCAAGTGAAGATTCAGGAAAAAAGGAAATAGCTACTACTTACTCCCTATGTCCCAAATAGGTGCACTTCTAGCTTTGTCCTAAGCCAAACTATCTTAAGTTCAATTTAGTTTATAGAGAAGAGTGTCAATATTTATGACACCAAATAGATGCATTATGAAAATATATATCATGATGAATCTAATGATGCTTACATGGTGTCATAAATATAGGTAATTTTTTGTATAAGTTTGTTCAAAAAATTTAAGATGGCCTGACTTCGGATAAAACTAGAAACGCACCTATTTTGGGAAGGAGGGAGGAGTATGTCATAAGGATGTTCTAATAGGCTTTTACGCAGTGACACAACAAAAACTGGCAAACTGCATTTCAGGAAAACTAGAACATCAGTTCAAACAATAAGTTATATATATGCACTTGAGCTTGCATGTTTTCTCATGTAAGGGAATAAGACCCAGAAAGCAACCACTATGATTTTCAATGAACATCTAATATACTATGGAATCACATAGGAATTTGGGTACATCATACAAGAAATATAGTTTGTAGCAGCCTTGCGTGAACTACCTAATTAGATTATCTTAAAGTAGGACAGATGCGTCAGTTGATAGCACTCTGGATAGTAAGCATTTCAGTCAGATTTAAAATATAACTAGAAAGACATGCCTCACTACAATCCAGATTAAAACAAGAATTACATCTTCAGTGTCAAAAATTTAAAATTTTCAACTGAATGTTATTTAATACATACCACTTTGTCACGCTCTTAGTGAAATGGACTGGCTTATTTGCAGAGATAGACTGCGGGTCCGCACTGGCTATTGTGAGGGTGTACATGTCCGAGAACCTTGGCAGCTTAGAAGAAATAATGAGGCCGGTGCTGTTGAAAGAACCCTGGTAGAAAATCATAAGTTAGCAAAGGTATACACATCGTGTCAATATGACAGATGCTGAACAAGAACAGACATTTCAAGAAACTGGCAATCACAATTCTTCATAGTTCAAAATAAGATCACTTCACTATCTAACAAGCGGGGCATTCACTACTACATCCATCTTGAAGGCAACACATACACCAAAGGAATTGTTGGGCAAATAACAAGTACTGCTTTATGAAACATATGCTTTAGTGACTATAAGGACTGGATAGCAGAGAAAATTTGAAATTATGGTCAAAAGTCTGAAGCAAAATAGCCAAATCATCTATATAAACACCCTGTTACTGTCTAAACTTGGTTTCCTTTCTTCTAAATTGACAATATTTATAGTATCATGCAAGTCGTGGCTAAATAAAGTAGTTGTTTGCATTCAAGCAAAAGTGGTGCACAATATTGCAACTGCTCAGCATAGAGTATCACTCCAGACCACAACTAATTCATATAGGGTATCACTATGACTCGGACTGAAAAGTTCAAAATCAAAGGCATGTGTTGAGCAATGAGGAAGCAAAATACACAGCTGCACATTTGCTCCCTTAGAGAAGGATAAAGAATAGAATTCAAGTAGTCCAATGTTGAACAAGGTACTCCATTGGAAACAAAAATGTTCATAAAGTGGGATTAGAAAACATATCACAACTTTAAAAATCGAGAAACTTCCAGTGTGATTGCAAATAAGATAGCAATAATCTGTGCCATCAGAATTTGCAATAGGTGAAAACTCCTTAACATTGTTCATCATGGGCAAATGACTTCCCCTGCATGGATACTTGATTGAAGAACAACATCTTCAGTTGGTTAAACATAACATTATTCAACACTCTTCAACAAGCAACTTCTTCAGATGATTTTTTTTTAAAAAACAACTACCTCAGTCAGAACTTTAAGATGGAACATAGACAAGAAGTTCCTCCGAATGTCAGTATCAGAATTTCTTCCTAACCATGATCAACCATATCTAAACAGATGCAGATACCCAAACTGAAAATAAAAATTCTAAGTTCCATTCTGATACAGTACAGTCATGAAGAAAGTAGAATGGATAGCATATTAACATCTACACATGGAATTCAAGAGCAGCAGGCGGAGATGGTGGCTGACCATAGGAGGGTGGGTGAAGAGGATGGCATCCTTCTCCTTGGTGTAGCTAAGGATCAGTAGCACCACATTCAACACCACATACGTATCAACCCATCCAAGTCAAGGACCAACAGCAAAAAACAACAATTCCACACGATTCTCAATCGAAATCAGATCCGGCGCTGATCCATCAGAAGCAAAGGAACGGGCAAACACAGCGAAGAAAAGGATATAGTGCGATGCAGCCGAGGAGGAACTCGCGGTTCTGCGGGAACTTCTTCGGGTAGAACTGCGCGAGTAGGGCGACGGCGATCACGGCCGCCCCGATCCCCAGCTTCAAGTTGCCCAGCCGCGTGTCCTCCGTGTAGCCCTTGCTCTTCACGACCTGCACGCACCACGGAGCCACCTCGTCAGATGGGAATTGTAAAGGAACCAAGTAAGAGGCGATCGAGAAGGGGCGAGAAAGAGGGAGGAGGACTAGGGTTTAGGGTGAAGCGCCGTACATCGGAGATGGTCTCGTCGAGGAGGTGTTTGATGGAGTGCGGATCGAGGAGGTTGGCCTTCTTCGGGGTCACCTTCGCCGGCGTGGCCGCCGCGCCGTCGCTCGCCATCTGCGCCGCTGCTCCGCGAGATCGTCGGCGAGGAGGAAGTGGTGAAGACGGAGCGGGCGAGTGAGGGACGAGAGATGCGGGGCCCGTGGGTATATCGGGATCAGTTGATGACGGGTGGGGACGGTGGTACTGGGGCCCGACTCGTCAGTGAGAAATAGGGGCTGCTTCTTGGTACGCTGGACAAGTTATGACGCGCTGATAGTGGCGGACCAATGGGAGATTAGGAGCGCGTCACTGGAGCGCCATGTCACACTGTGATTGCAAATGGCAGGCGATAGGGACGATTCATAATAGAATAGGACGCTAATAATAAAAAACACACAATCAGAGTTAGATAAAATTTGCAATCTACGGGGATTCAAAATACAGTACATCTTTTATAGAGCTTCTAAATTAAAGTTTCCATAGGTTCAAAGTTCGAGCCTCGTTTTATCCAAAGTTCTCATCTTTGGTTGTGTCGCCGGAAACCTGCCTCCCAGCACGCCATGTCGCCGGAAACGCGCTACGAAGCCATCTCTCTCCTTCCCTTTCCTCTCCCTGCTGCCGCTGCCTGCATGCTCGCTGCTCCTCCACTCCGACGCGATCCATGTATATCTAATTGGCACTCTTGAAAACCTCGCGATGAAATCTTGCACTGGGAATAGTCTAAGTAGAACCTTTTTATTTAGCATATGCCCTATGAAAAGCCTGACAAGGAGCGTGCCAAACAATCGATCACCTTTCATTACATGATCTGATGATCAACAAGACAGAGCAAGGCTTGCCCGAGGATTTAATCACAACTCGTTGCACAGATTTAGCCAACCATGCTAACTTTTGGCTTGAATGATACGTGCACAGTAAACCAGAAGTTACCAGGGATGCTTATTATAGATGTAGTAATCTTGGAACAGCAGAATAGGCTAACATACTGAGTTTATGGGCATCCAATTAACACTGAAAAGTTGGACAGCAATAATCACTCAGCTGATCCTTCTATAAACTCACTTCATAATAAGCATGCTCTCGAAAGATACATAGTAGTCACAATTCAAATACCAGTCAAGATTCAAGAACACTCCACGTTTTGGAATTCAGCAGACAGCTGCTCTTTCGAGGTTAGTACATTTCTGATGTCGATACCCGGGGAGTTTGGATCTGAGCACTATAAAAAAAGATAAGATTTGCCGAGCTGTCCCAGATGCATGCCAGAATATACGAGTGAACAACTACCGACTGACTTGTCTCTCACATGCATCACCATCTGTTCACATACATTTCATAATCAAAACATTTGATCTTGAACAGCTGGAAAGTTTCTTCTTCTTCTTTTTTGTTTAGTTAGAATAGCTGCTGGACAATTCAGATGAAATAGCACTGATGAGCAAATAACCAGGTCTACTTCCCAACAGGGGAACATTGTTTTGTGCTCATCAGCTAATTAGTCACTAAAGTGTGGGTCTTAAACAATACGAGCATGTAGCAACTACTAGTGCATGCTACACAACATTTACCACCATAAAGATAGACCCAGTGCATATTACAGACTTTGGCTAAAAAGAACACATGTAGCCACACGTCACTTCTGCCACTTCATATCAGCAATAATCTGGAGATTGAGACCCATCAAGGTGACTGCATCTAATACAGGAAGATTTTCATTCCTCTAAAATAGCTTAAGTTGCCAGATTGGGGTACAAACTTTTCCTCGTCATCAGATTCATACTCATCAAAACAGTCAGGATGCCGCCAACATGGTGTGGGCACAGGCCACCTGTTGAGTTCAATGAAATAAAGCAGGAAAAAATATAAGCTTGCTGATGAAAAAAAAAAGTAAGAGGATATCTCATGAACATAAAAAAGGGAAACCTTTTCACTTCGTTTTGAAACAACAGAATACGTAACAATTTTTTACCAACCATTCACACATCACTACGATACTGAATAGTCAGGACTTTTGTGCATGCATAACACATTAGGGAGCAATTCAGTTCACTAGCATGTATTCTGGCATAATAATAAATCACGGAACTAAACCATCTGGCAATGTTCATGCATAGACAGAACTAGTAACACTAACAATTTTCCAAACAACAAAGATTAAGAAGGCCTCTATAATAATTTATGAAAACTATTAGCAAGGAATGAATTGTTTAGATCAACTATTCTTAGGAGAGATGCATATAATGAGATGCCTCAAGCTCAATATAGAGACATGCATCAGTATACTTACATGTTTAACTTTTCTTTGTCATCTCCAGCAATTCTCAGTATCCTTCCGTCATTGTCAAACACAACAAAAAGAGGTTCAACTCAACCTGCTACGGCAAACTTCTTAAAATGTTGAAAAGAATGAATGTACGATGCAGTTGAATACCTTTTCTTCTCAAACAATGCTAGGATGCCACGAATACCCTTCCAATAGAGGAAAGGGGTTCCTATTTTTCTATCATAGAAGTTCATGCCAATAACATCCCCATCCAGAGTAACAAGGGGTCCTCCAATCCCAGCCTAGCAAGGTGACATGGACAGGTTGTGATTTCTATTCCAAAACAGGTAACATAGTCAACTCATCACAATTAAAAATTAGGGAACAAACACAGGACTACCTTGGTGATTTTACATGAGGAGTGTACAAGAAAACCACAATCAAGTGCTCCAGACCAGGAAACTATCTCCCCAGATTTAGCCATAAGGCACCTGATTCAAAGCAACGCCCCACAGCTGCTACTTCAAAACCCTTCCAATAAACCACAGTATTTGCTGGGCAAGCATCACTGCAATCCTCGATACTGACTAGAGCAATGTTGTAATGCAAATTATAATGTTTTAATGTCCCTTCTTGGCGTCGGTTTTCTCCAAGCACCACTTCAATCTGCAAATGATACAGTGGTGAGACTTGAGCAGCACTTTGAAAGAACAAGCAATGGCACAAAAATGAGTAGCACCAACCCGCAAGCCAGCAATAACCTCGTTCCCATCACCAGAATTTCTAACCAAGCTTGCTGATGTCAAAACAATCATAGATCCATTCCATTCAATAAAAAAGCCTGTGCATGCAAAAAACCTCTTTTCTCCTGAATGCCAAGATTCTGGTTGTCAGCTAGTTGTGATCAGATCAAAACAAAGATGAAATAGTACATGGCACAGCAATATAACAATCACCAATAAATGAAGCCAGTGCAACAACAGTGTGATCTATTTTAAAAGCTTGTTCACTGAGTTTGCTCCAGACACCTTTACCAAACATGTCGCCAAATGTCTCCTCAAAAGTATTAACCAGAACCATGCCAGCTGGAAAATATAAGATTAGTTGTTAGTGGTACAGGAAACATGGAAATGGTCAGCAAATTTAGAATCACTGACTCACCACCCAACATGGCCGCTGGTAGCTTAGGGTAACCCTTGGAGTCCACATCTAGCTTTTCCTGGTTGACAAGAGATCTAGGTACTGGTGCAACGAGATCATGTGCCCTATCAGTGTCATACACAGCTAAACTAGTTGATAAACAAATGTAAAAGCAAAAACTTGCACACCATCACAATTAAAAACTACAACAATTTTCATGATACCACAAAGTAAAGCAGTCTCAAGGAATGCCTGTGTCCTCACCTTCTGCATGGCTGAAACGTTTTTCACCTATGGGTCTGCTCCAAACATGCAAAAGAACATAACAATTAGTAACCCAAAAACCAATGTGTTAATACACAAAATGGCGCCGAAACATACGTGGATAAAATCATTGGCAAATAAAAAAGCTAGAGAATACCTGTTAACATTAGAAATCTTTGACTGCGCAAGAGACGACTTCTTTGGTGAGGATGTCCCAAAACGCACCAGACGCTTGAAAATTGTACCCCATGGTAGGAACATGACACTTCTCGTAGTCAAAGAATGATTCATACCAAAAAATTTCCCATCAAAAGAAAAAAGAGGCCCGCCTTCCCAAACCTAATAACACAACAAAGGTGACAGGAAACAAGAGTTACATTTGAACAAAATGTAGTGGTATGGAACAAGAGTTACATAAAAAAATAACTTGTATTGCCTCCTTGCTTATAATAACAGTAACAGAACAAAAGGTTCACCTTGTCATGCAAGTCATCCTCCTCGGATGCCCTTAAATCAACACTGAAATTTATAATCCTTGCCATTAGTTGGCCAGAGCTGCCACGTCCTAAAGCTAGTAATTCCTCACCATGGGGCACAATATCCAGCGCACATCTAACTACATCATGAACATCGAGGAAGGCAAAGACTTTTATAACTGCAAAGTTGTGATCTAAATAACCTTCATCCAAAAACCCATTGTACACTTCATTGTTCATGGCGCACTTCAGTCTACAAAACGACAAGGTAACAAATGAGCACACAATGATCAGATTAAACAGATTAGTAAAGTATGATTGTCAGCACCAACCTTTAAGTCACCATAGTCTTTGTGAATTCTAGCCAAGCTTGCAGAAGTCAGAAACCTTGTAAGGCACCCTTCACGTTCTATAGCTATGCCGGAGAATGAAAATAAGGTTGTGTCTCCTACAGAACACAATTTAAATCATATACAACTGGTGGTGTTTCAATATATAGGAGCTAGAGAGCTGAGAAGACTAGAGCAGCATATATAATCACCATTGCACAAAGTAATTGAGGCAACACTTCTTGACAAAATATATTTTAGCCCATCACAGAGCCCAGTAGAAACATCTTCATTACAGTCGCCACGGAGGTGACCTAGTTGAATAAAAAACAGTAAGGCAACTGTAAACTTTAAATGCTCAAATAGAGTAGTGAGGAGGAGAGGGCTAGCAGAAAAGAGGAAGAACTACCGTACCTGAGACCAATGACCCAGTCTTGCAAGATTTACTTTCCTTCGCAAACCTTCTGGTGAGATCATCACCATGCCTTGGATCTCCGCGTCATTTTCAATAATGAAGCAGAGTTTCTTTTAGAAATAAAACAAAATGGCCAACATATGCGGTAAAGCAAGTAAGCAACAATGTAAAGTATAACTGGCCAACCAATCAAAGAAATGCTACTATAATAGACTTATGTCAGTGCTGCTGGTCTACAATCCCAGAAAAACAATGTTGATAACTTGGGCTGCTGGCCAAATAGCATCATTTCTTAGGTCAACTATCAACTGCAACATGGAGTGTGGACATAAAAAAGCTTGTACATACACTATACACCTGGCTCATCTAAAGTATCTACCAGCTAGCCTATTCCTAAGTTGTGTCCAACTGTATTTAAAGTGCCACCTTGCTCCTGAAAAACATGGATGCTATCTCAGAGCAAAGGGAAAAGAGCTATCAAATTAAGAAAAAGAGCTCACTTAAGCAAGGAAAAGAGCTAGCTGAAGCCTATCTTTGTGCACATTGTAGCATATATAAGGTAGTCAGGCCTATGCTTTACCTCCTATTGGACTATCTGCAATATATGTCCTCCTACTCACTACCCAGTCTAGACAGGACATGCAAATTAAAACCACCACGGAAGCCAATCAGCTGTATATGCAGCCACAAAAACGAAACTAACGTTTTTAAGACTTCCTCTTGTAACAGAAACGGGAGGGGAAGGCCCAACGGAGCTAGTATAAGAAACAAAGCCGTAGCTTTTAACGTGCTGCACTGAACATCGGATTAGCAATCAATACTGGAGATTCTTTGAGCGGATTTTGGAATTCTAAACACACGTCTCCTTCTGCCGCGTAGGGTTGAAGGAGCCTGAAGTCACACAAGAGGGATGCAGGGATGCGGAGTACAACGCGTTACGCATGTACCTGGTGTCCGACCTTAGAAGGCGCAGGGCGGCTCGGAGCCCCCAGGATCTCCCGGTCGTCGCTGACCTCAGAGCGGCGGGGTCTGGGTGGGTGGAGGCGTCCTCTCCGCCGCCGAAAAAAAAGGGTCAGATGTAGGGAAGAGGGAGGCAGGGATGCGGAGGCCGATGCATGCATGTATGCAAGTGCGGCTCGGCACCCCAGCAGGATTTCGCGAACCCTAAATCCGCACCAGAATCCATCCCGTTTGGAAGCTGGAGCAGATTCTAGATTATGGATTATGAGAATCCACCGGCTTCCAAATGGGGCCTAAGTATTTCCCATCCCTACGGATAACGATTCTTCGAAAATTATTCTTATTTTGTCTTCTACATATTTATCACTACTCTTCACGCAAAACTAATTATTATCAAAATCACCAACGTGGCACTCCAAGTCACCTGACCAGCATGGAGAGGGCACGCAAAAACACCTTCGTGCTCCTGTTTTATCACAATATATATTTCTCCCTCTTCTTCTATCTCTATGACCGGTGGGAATTGGTCATCTTCTTCCACCTCCGTATTCCCCTTCCTCTCACCTGCCTGATCCCGCTCCTGCTGCTCCACCCTCCATCACGCCGCTGAGGGCTCCATCGTGGAGACCGAGAACCGCTTCGCCTGCCTTAAGGCCTTCGCGCAAAACACGCTTGAAATGATCTTGGTGATGCCTAGAGGAGGGGTGAATAGCAGAACTTGTAAAAACCTGAAAATTCTTCGCAGAAATTCAATCTGTCGAAACTTCCGACGCCTGGTCGGAACTTCCGACAACACAAAGGATTTATAGCAAAATTCAAAAACTAAATCAAAACTGTGAAACCTGGCTGAATCAAAAGTTGCATAGTGATGCTAGAAACCTTCTGCAACCAACCCTAGTAAGCTCAACAACAAGAATACGTAGATTGGGACAAAACAAGGTCTAGGTCAATAAGAACTAGATATGAACGATATGAATAAGACACAAGCGATTTTATCCCGAGATTCACTTCCACTAAGGAAGCTACGTCTCCACTGAGCCAAATCACTTTCAATATCAAAACCCATTTAGGGAGCCAAATGCACTTTCAATCTCCCATTTTTTGGTGATTGATGATAACACAATTAAGGCTCACAAATAAAATCATAAATCAGTTTTGAACCAATCATATAGTTAAGCTCCCCCTTAATATGTGCATTTTTCATAATGAAATAAAAAATAGCCTCAAATGTCATTTGCACAAATTAAGAGAGCTAACCCTATATCATTGAATCTATGGGGTGCAAAGTGTGATAATAATCAACCGTGATGCATATGACATGATATATCACAACAACAAAGTGGAAATAAGCATTACACCAAGTCATGATCATCACAAACATTAAGTTCTAGGACCACACTAACATAACAAGCCATGAATAAGTCTTACAAATTTAAAGTCTCACTTGGCACACCACACATAACACAAGTACATAATAATTATCTTACATGTCCACAAGCCACGATACGATACGATAGATAGATAGATAAAGCACAAGCACCATCCGCAAGGCCTATAGTGAGCTCACTCCCCCTTTGGCATCAAGCACCAAAAAGGAGAGGCCCTTCCATAGCCTTCACTCGTCGTCCTCATCGTCATCGTTGCCATCTTCTGGCTCGGTCTCCCTGTTGGCAGCGGGAACGTCTTCTTCTTCTTCTTCTTCTTCTTCTTCTTCTTCTTCTTCTTCTTCTTCTTCTTCTTCTTCGGTCGACTCCTCACGCCCACCAAAGTCTTCTTCTTCAATTTCACCAAATTGAGACGCACCATATGTCATGGATGGTTCCATCCTCTCCCAAGGATTGTAGAAGACGGGAGGAGGAAGAAAATCCATAGGAACACGGACCTGAGAATGTGGAATGTTGCTCTTGGCCATTATCTCCTTTTACCTTGCCTCAATCTTGAGAAGTTGCTCATCTACATATTTCTTATGGGCATGAATTTCCTCGGCGTTGTGACGTCCCACATTGAAGCAAGCTAAGAGTCCTTTAGAAAGAAATCCAAGAATGCCCTTTTTCTTTGGTGCACGAGGTGGAGGACCACGGGATGTAGAAGGACCACGTGAAGTAGAAGGACCATAAGAAGTATAAGGACCACGAGAGCTTGATGGAGCTTGAGAACTAGGTCCTTGAGATGGCCTTGCGGATCTCCTTTGAGGCGCATGCTTGCCAATCTTCACAAGACGCTCAATTGTGCCCTAGCTTATCCTATAAACTTGATGACCCTTGTCGGTGAGAATGTCAACCCTGGTCACTTCCGCAATCATAGGAAAGATATATGGTGAATAGTTGCAGCTCTTCTTTGGTGACACGGAGCACATGATGATCTCCTCCCAAATGAAATCAAAGACGCTAAACTCTGCTTTTCCCGGAGCCATCCTAGCAAGCAAGTTCCTTGACATGTTTGAAATCTTGTCCGCATATCCTCCCTTGGGACTGACTGTGAGACGGAAGAGATTGTTGAGAATCTTGTAATAGGGGGTTAAGCCACTGACGGTCCCAAGCTTGATATCCCCATAAGTGCTATCATACATGAAAGCCATCTCTCCATCATCTAACACATTTTCTTCTTCATGCAGCTTCTCCCTTTCAAGATCTGCACTAGGAAACCCAAGAATGCTAGCAAATTGTGAATATCCAACCTCTAAAGGCTTGCCTTGGGTCATCCAATGAAAGGTCTTGTTTGCACGATCGACATAGAGAGTTGCATAGAATTGGGCAATTATCTCCTCATTCCAATCACGGGTGAAGGACATGATAGACGTGAGGTTCATCCTTGCACAAGCATCCACGGCGGGCGGAATGAATGGCAAATCAATGTCCAAAAGATGATTCCAATCAATAGCTTTCATCTCGCCAGTAGGATGAGACTTTGTCATGATAACGGTTTCATACCAGTCGGCTTGAAACCAAGTCCAAAACCTAAAGTCTCCCTGCTGCTCCTTGGGAAAACCAGAAGGATCTTCATATCTCAAGTTGTAGAAATTGTGCTTGTCCCTCATGTAGTTGACTGTACGGTGACCATTGTAGGCTCCATCAACCCGAGTAGTTGGCCTCACCATCCGAATAGTCATGTTTGTAAGATACTCAAGGGACTCCTCATGATCACCCAAGCGAGAACCCGGAGCGGGGCCACACCTAGCTTGAGAAGCACGGCTAGAGCCTTGGCCATGAATTGGCTTTCCACGACCATGCGCACGCTGTGGCACTTTAGCAACTGCCTTCCTCTTGTGCTGAATGGCCGGTGTCGCATCGGCGGTGGCTTCGGAGTTGGAGGAACGCGCTGATGAGGATTCATTCTCGGATTCGTGCTGCGTGCTCTTCTTTCCATGAGCCATCTGAAGAATATAACAGGAATATAAGGATGGATCGAAGAAACGGAAGAAAAGTTGGTGACAAGCTAGACTTATTATGGCAAAACAGGCACCGGTCAGAACTTCGACCAGGGGTCGAAACTTCCGACCTAGCCCGACTCGGCACAATAAACCATGGAACAAGAGATTTAGCCCACCAAACTTCATGAAACTTAAGAAAAAAGTTCTAGGATGTATCTAGAGACTATCCCCAAAAGGAATCCATCTAACTCTTACGGCATTGAGAGATCGGGCAACAGAAGTTTTGAATGCAATACTTTGAGCTTTTCCCGCGTGAATCGAAGGAGAGAAAGATGGAATCGGAAGTTCCGATGCTTGGCAAACCCAAAGATCTTCACGACAATGAAATCCCACGGTTGATTTTGAAGTTCCCCTAAAGGGTTTGAGAGGAGAGAGGTGTAGTTGTCGGTGGGAGAGAAAGAAAATAACCTAGGGTTTGAAGGGGTATCCACGGGTATTTTTAGTTCCAGGTAACTTGTCGGAAGTTCCGATGGGGGGTCGGAACTTCCGATGAGAGATTAAATTCAAACCGAGAACCCTTTGATGGAAGAAGCAAGCAACTTCCGACGGCAGGTCGAAGGTTCCGACAAAAGAAAGATAGCCTCCCGAGGAACCTTTGTCGGAAGGAGCACAAGACTTCCGATGGTGTCGGAAGTTCCGACCTTGTGTCGAAAGTTCTAACAGAAGCTGAATTTCTCCACAAAGACAGATTTTGATATAGAGTGAATTTCGAGATGTTGAGAGAATTGGCTTGTAGACATACGACAACTTGACACTTGATGATCAGGCACAAACAACATTACATAACAATGATCACAAGCATCAAGTTTCGATCCAAGGATCCAAATCCAAATATTTTGAAGAAGTCACACAATAAAAGTTCATTTTTTATCTAGGCAACAATCAAGTATGTGCAACAAGTCAAGCCAAGTTACGAGAATCCAAGATATTTAGCTCACTCCTCAAAGCACAAAACCTTTGCTCATCTAGTGGCTTAGTGAAGATATCGACAAGTTGTCGTTCGGTGCTCACATGACGCAAAACAATATCTCCCTTAGCCTCATGATCCTGTAAGAAGTGATGTCGCATATCTATGTGCTTTGTTCGGGAGTGTTGCACCGGATTGTTTGCTAGCTTGATGGTGCTCTCATTATCACACAAGAGTGGAATCTTACTAAACTCACAACGAAGTCACTCAAGGTTTGCTTTATCCATAAGAGTTGGGCACAACATGCACCCGCAGCAACATACTCCGCTTCCGCGGTGGATAAAGCAATCGAATTCTGTTTCTTAGAACTCCAAGATACTAAGGACCTACCAAGGAATTGGCAAGTACCCGTCATACTCTTTCTATCTACTTTGCAACTGGCATAATCCGAATCGGAATAGCCAAGTAAATCGAAAGTGGAGCCTTAGGGTAACCACAAGCCAAGGTTAGGAGTGTGTACTAAATATCTTAAAATTCTCTTAACTGCGGTTAAGTGATATTCCTTGGGATTGACTTGAAATCTTGCACACATGCATACACTAAGCCCCTTCCCATTTATTTGACTTGAAATCCAAGGAAGAATTTCAATTCACCCATCATAGACATCTCGAATCTCTTGGTCATGATCCTACTAAATTCCTCACAAAACTTTTGGTCAGTAGAACCAAATATAATGTCATCGACATATATTTGGCAAACAAAGATATGCTTATCGACTTTATGAGTAAAGAGAGTAGAATCGGTTTTGCCCATTACAAAGTCATTCTTGAGAAGAAAATCCTTAAGTCATTCTTATCATGCTCTAGGTGCTTGCTTAAGCCCACAGAGCGCCTTATGGAGCCACATGGTTTGGAAACTTTGGATCTTCAAAGCCCGGCGGTTGTTCAACATACACCAATTCGGATAGGGGGTCGTTCAAGAATGCCCTTTTCACGTCCATTTGATAAAGCTTGAAATCATGGTGAGTAGCATAGGCTAATAGAATCTGAATTGACTCAATCCTAGCTACGAGTGCATATGTTTCACCAAAATCCAAACCTTCAATTTGGGTGAAACCTTGTGCAACTAACCTTGCCTTATTTCTTGTGACGACACCATTTTCATCTTGTTTGTTTCAGAAGACCCACTTGGTGCTAATCACATTTTGCTTCGGTCTTTCAACCAATTCCCAAACCTTATTTCTAGTGAAGTTGTTCAACTCTTCTTGCATGGCAATCACTCAATCCGGATCACCAAGTGCTTCATCTAACTTAAGAGGTTCCAAAGAGGAAATAAGCAAGTAATGTTCACAAAATGTTGCTAAACATGAATGAGTGGTTACCCCTCTTTGAATACTCCCAAGAATGTTGTCAACAGGATGATCTCGTTGAACACTTTGATGAACTCTTGGATGTGGCACTTGTCATTGAGGTTGAATTGGTCCATCATCATCATCTTCAACTTGTCGTGCATTAACTTGAGCTTCTCCACCTTATCCTCCCCCTTGATCAATTCCATGATCTTGACTTTGACCTTGAGGTTATTAAGAGCTTGGTGGTTCAACTCTTGTAGATGATGATGGATCATTGCTTCTTTATTCAACTGGTGTTTGGGCTTGAGCTTGAGCTTCACGAGGTCTCACTTCACCTAAGCTCCTCGTCATCTACAAGGTTATTATCAACTTGATCCTTTTAAGAGCTGTTGGATTCATCAAAAGTCGCATCTACCGTGACATCAACACAACCGGTGGTTTTGTTGAAGACACGATAGGCGTGTTCGTTAGTACCATAACAAAATAGGAAGCCTTCATCTACCTTTGGTGCAAACTTTGAGCTTTTGGCTTTCTTGTTGAAAGACATCTAGGCCCCTTAGTGGGTTTTGGTAATTAATGACAAAACACATGTAAGTTTAATTGTGTTATCTAGCATGTGTGCAGGTGATAAGATGATCAATGAATTTGAATGGTGAATCATGGTCCACAAAAATGGAATGAAAAGCAGTGATTCAAAGATACTTGAAGATTAGAATTTTATGTTTGTAATTTGAGTATAGGAACGCCGTACTATCAAGAGGAATTCGATTCTGCAGGTCTTGACTTAGAAAAAGTGCTCAAGAGAAACCTACAAACACTTGTGCGCCACAAATACCACTCAAACATCACATGAGAGATCTTTTGAGTGAAAATCCTATGTTTTCCGGATTGTCCAGGGTGTTGTCCGAACAACTGTCCAGAATGTCCGGACGCCTGGTCCGGAGTATCCGGACGCCGGCCGGAGTCTCCGGGTAACCCTTAGCCAACGGCTAGTTTCTGTGTGAGGGAGTATAAATACCCTTTGACCTCCTTCTTTTACCCCTCTCTCGCCTCGTTTTGAACTCAGCACTGCAACAAGCCTTCAAGAGCTCTCTCACTCCCCTCTCTTCCATTCTTGGTTGAATCCTTTGAGGGATTGAAGTGAGAGTAGAGTAAGAGCAAAGATTAGTGCAAGTGAGCATCCATTCCATCTCTTTGAGCACTAGAACTTCATCAAGCTGGTGGATTCAAGTTTGTTACTCTTGGAGCTTCGAGCTCCTAGACGGCTAGGCGTCGCTTGTGAGTGCTCAGGCAAGTTGTGAGCGTCACAAGAAGTTTGTAATCTCCATTCCTCTCCGAGAAATCCATTGTAAATGACCTTGGGCTTGAGAGGTGATCTTGCCCTTGGGTGAGGAGCATAGGGGTTCTTGAACGCCGTTTCTTGAGCCCTTCCTCAACGGAGACGTAGCTCTTTTGGGAGTGAACCCAAGTCGGATTTTGCCACTAAACAAGTCTCGGGCTCAACTTTCTCCTTAGAGAAATCAACAAGATAAACTTTGCCCTTCAATAGAGGAATCCTTTTTTCTAGCGACGGTCACACCCTCGTTAGTAAAGAGACAATTGTAGCCCATCATACAAAGTTATGAGACGGACAACAAATTGTATCCCAAGTTTCAACCCAATAAACAACATTAATTGAATTATTGTGAGTAAGAACAATTTTACACAAACCAATCACTTCATCTTTACTATTGTCTCCAAAAATAATAGTTTCTTTAGGTATGTTATTTGTCTCCAAAGAAGTGAACAAGTTCTTCTCCCCGATCATATGATTTGAACATCCACTATCAAGCAACCATGCGGTGCCACTGGACGAGTAAGCCTACAAAACAAGTTAAGCTTTGAATTTAGGTACCCAAAAAGATTTGGGTCCTTGTGGGTTAGATGGGTAAACTTTTGGAACCCACACACTTCTTAGAATGGCTTTCTTTGTGTAGGCTCCAACATACTTGACCATAATTTCACCTTTGTGGTCCATGGTAACCATTTAATCCGTAGTGCAGCTTGGTGATGGCTCATACTTCACTACATTTGTCTTAATGGGAGCCTCATCCTTCTTCTTAGCTTGAGGAGGAGTTGTTGAGGTCACACCATGTGCTATGTTCATCAAATCCTCAAGCTTTGTTCCCTTAGTGAAGACAACACATTCCTTACCTTTGACCATTCTCCTATCATTTGCTTTGACACCATGATAGTGACCAAGCTCATCCTTCTTGTGGGAGCGTCTCCCTTCCTTGTATACAACCTTTGGCTCGGGCTTGAAATCACCATCATACTCATTTTTTACCAACTTGTTCAATCTCTCAAGTTGAGCATCTTTTTCTTGATGAGCTTCTCTAGCTTTGCCAAGTTAGTAACACAAGCTTGCACATCAACTTTATAGCATTTAGAGCAACCTTCACTTGTGGAGGCATTGGAGTCAAAGATTGCCTTAGAATCGGTTTTGGTGCTTTTCCAAAGAGCACCATAGTTAACTTCAAGGCTTTTCCAAAGAATCGATTTGACCGTCAAGTATGAGAAGCTCTCTTGAAGTTAACTATGTGTGTTCTTCAGAGAAGCTAGAAATTCATCTACCAAGGATTTCTCCTTTGATATCCTCTTGTTTGAATCATTGGGCAAAGACAAGTCAATAGCCAATTTATCAACCTTAACCTTTTCCTGGGCTATAGATTTCTCTAAGGCAAGGTTTCTCTCCTTCTCAAGGATGAGCAAGTCCTCTTGCCTATTGAGAGTCTCCTTCTTCTTCTCCAATTTGTCCATAAGGATTTTAATTTCATTAAAACCTTTCTTACATAATTCTTTCATCATAAAGACTCTATGTTTTTCTTCCTCATCTTCCAAATTATTTTGTGTATTTATCAAATGTGGAAGGAGGTTGGAAAGAAGGTTTGAGTGTTTCTTGTACCTTGGTTCCTCTTGCCATAAGATAAAAGTGAACATCATCCTCATCATCGGAGAGGTTGTTGAAGAGCTTCCTTATGGACTTGAGCATGGCTAGAGTTGCCATCCCCTCATGATCAGTCTTCACGGCTTGACTCCCATTCTTGGCCAACACGAGCTTGAACTTGATATTTCTTCTCCTAGTCCTTGCTCTTTTCCTTGTACTTCTTCTCTTCTTTGGCCTTGTTCTTCAATTGTGGACAAACAACAATGTAGTGACTGACTTCCTTACACTCATAGCATCTTCTTTGTTGCGGTCTTCTCTTGTCATCGCCACTTCTCTTGTAAGATTTATTGTTCATGAAGTGCTTGAAGTTGCTCAAGACCAAAGCCATTTCTTCATCGGTTGACCCTTCATCCTTTGAATCTTCTTTTGTTGAGTTGGGAGCCTTGGAGCTTGACTCAACCTTGTTACTAGAGGTAGCATTGAGTACCACACTGTGACACCCCGGCCCAGGGCTTAATAGGATTAATAGGATACTCATACCAACAAGTTGCAACTTCTTTTTCGGAAGTCCAATTTCAAAGAACTCCAAAGTTAAGCATGCTTGGCTTGAAGCAGTTAGGGGATGGGTGACCGACCGGAAAATTCTTCCTAGGTGCTCACGAGTGAGGACAAAGTGTGCAGAAAAGACTTGTGTTGGTTTGTGAGGGCAGTCTATGTCCTAGGAAGCGGCCAGATGTAAGCGGTCCCGGCCTCGGGGAGGCGGGACGCTACACGCATTATTGTTGATCTTGTGGCCAATGGATTTTGCCACATCCCTCTTCACCAACTCTTGACGAAGGATTTCACCAAGAAGTTGGTTCGGTGTCTTGGTCTTGAATTTTGGGTCAATTCTAATCATTGTTGCAAGAGTAGGGTTACTTGGTGTGAAGGACCTAAGCAACTTCTTTGTCACTTTGTGATCATCCCAATCTTCACATCCAAGAGCTCTAATGTCCGACACAAGGATCATTAGCCTATCGTACATTTGCCTCACGGTTTCATCATCATTCATGACAAAGTACTCTAGCTCTCCTTGTATCAAATCAATCTTGTCTTCTCTAACTTCATCGGTCCCCTCATGAGCCTCTTTCAAAGTGTCCCATATTTTCTTGTCCACTTGAATATTGCGGACCTTGTTGAACTCTTGAGCACAAAGGGAACTTGTGATAACCCACACGGCTTGCGCGTTGCGGAAGTAGTCTTGAGCTTGTTCGGCTGTGGGTATCCCATTTGTGGGCGGAGTTACACCTACAACAACAACTTCCCAAATGGAAGGGTGAAGCGCATAGAGATGCATTTTCATGTCATAGGACCACTTGGGATAATCCGTTCCATCAAAGAACGGGGCTTTCCCCAATTGGACCGATTGAAATTGAGAAGCGGGATATTGAGATTGTGGATAGTTATGTGATACTTGGTCCATCCCGAAAAAAGGATGCTTCTTCATTTCTTGCTTGATTCTTTTTTTCATCAGCTTCTTCGGCTATTTCTCAATTTTGGCTTTAATCTTCTCTTTTCTTCTTGTTCTTGCTTCTACGTCCTCCCCTTCAAGTTCATCACTCTCACTTGATTCTTCGCTTGAAGCGGAGTCGTAGACGAAAGGAGCGCGACTTCCATTTCCACACGGTCTTCCGGAGCCTTCGGGAATTTGATCCGCCTGTGTGCGACCGGTGGGCTCCTCCGGAAGAGTGACGCCATTCCCATCTTGAGACATCGCGAAATCCCTTAGCGGTTAAGTCTTAATCAAGATATTAGGCTCTAATACCAATTGAAAGGATCTTGGTGATGCCTAGAGGGGGGGTGAATAGGCGAACCTGTAAAAACCTAAAAATTCTTCGCAGCAATTAAAACTGTTGGAACTTCCGATCAGGGATAGGAAGTTCTGAGGGACCGGAACTTCCGACGCTTGATCGGAGCTTCCGACAACACAAAGGATTTATAATGAAATTGAAAACCTAAACTGAAACTGCGAAACCTGGCTAAATCAAAAGTTGCATAGTAATGCTAGGAACCTTCTGCAACCAACAAGAATATGTACATCGGGACAAAACAAGATCTAGGTCAACAAGAACTAGATATGAACGATATGAACAAGACACAAGCGATTTTATCCCCAAGTTCACTTCCACAAAAGAAGCTACGTCTGCGTTGAGGAGCTCACAAAGAGCCGGGTCTTCTCTAACCCTTTTCTCACTCATTCAATCACAAAGGAGAATTGAGTCACTTACTATCAAATCCACAAAGGATTGGGCAATACAAACATCCCGGGGCGCACACACAAGAGAGAGCGCTCCACGGGCGACGCCGAACCGTCTAGAAGCAAGCTTCAAGAGTAACAAATGCAAATCGATGCTTGTAGATGCTTCAAGTGCTCATGGGAGGATGAGGACTGCACTCTTTCTCAAGGGAACAAGTCACAGACCTCAATCTTTCTCTCACCCAAGCCCTAGCTCAAATCAATGCAAGGATTAGCTCAAGGAGGGAGTGGGGGAGTGGATTGAATGCTTAAGGAGGTGTTTGTCTCGAGTTAGGTCAGCAGCATATGAATGAGGGGGTGAAGGGGTATTTATACCCGAACCCCCAAAACTAGCCGTTACTGTGCTGGTTATGTACTGGTCGGAAGTTCCGACCCCACCGACCAAGGTTCTGACCAGGGGACGGAACTTCTGACCCAACATTTAATTTTTGGTCGAGGACCCCTGGTCGGAAGTCTGGGGAAGTCTCCCATTATGATATTCCCAGACTTCCGACCAGGCTGTTTCTTGCTGGTTTACGTTTTCTAACAAGGATTGGGTCCTTCATTTGCTTTTGGGTTTTCAACTAAACACTCTAGCATCTCCAGAACACTTTTTCGCATCTCTCTTAATAGTATAGTGTTTCCTATACTCAAATTTAAAATAGAAAATTAATAAAACTCTTCTTTAAGCAATTTGGCATCTTTTTATGCGTATTTTTTTATTTCATTGCATCATAACTTGTTCAAAACTCGATAAACTCATTAGCTCCTTAATTATGTATGTCATCAACAACAAAACCCACTTAGGGGGTCAAATGCACTTTTAGCGCTCCGCCCAAGCTCGATGAGCTCGCTGTCGAGGTCGCCGCCACACTCCAGGCTGAGTCTGCGGCCTCCTTGCGCTCCTTCGCCACGCTCTAGGTGGAGTCTGCCGCCATTGCCCGCTTCCTCACCGCGCTCTAGGACGAGGCGGCCACCGCCTCGCCCATGATCTCCTCCAGCTTCGAGAGTATCTCTGACAAGGCCTCCCCCGTCCTCGGCCCTTGTCCTACTCCCGACCTCCCAGTCTGTCAGAACAAGGGCTACGGGACCGCGAACATAGCATACAATATTCTAGAATAAGGGATGGGGTATATCTCATACTCTGCATCAGTTGTAACTAGTCGTATGCGAATAGCACTAGTCGGAATAGAAGGAAACTACCCAAGTAGTACTCAGATATGACTCCTAGGCTAGTATTAGACTAGGATTCCATGTAACCCTATCCACCTGGAGTATAGAAGGGCGGGTAAAGACCCATCTAAAGCATAAAACATTCAAGGCAATACAAACCACCATACAGGACGTAGGGTATTACGCACATTGCGGCCCGAACCTATCTAAACCTTGTGTTGCTTGCACCTTCGAGTTTCTGATCTCGGCGATATTCTACCTACAACCTATCACCTCGAGGGTATCTCTCAGTGGGCTTGGCGGTAAAACACCGACAACTGGCGCGCCAGGTAGGAAGTGGCGGATACAAGGCTAGGGCCACAAGGGCCATGGCCCTAGGCATTGGGCCGATTTCTCCACACTGTAGCTACTGCAGCACAAGTGACCCAACCCAGCTAGCAAATGTTCTCCAGTGAATGGCCCTAGGCGTGGGCTTGGCCCAGGTCCGCCCCTGCAGGTAGGGGTGTTCATCGAAGATCCACCGAAGAACTCGATGGCAACGTTCAACTTCACCACTGCCGTGTACCTAGAGGGCACCTCCTTCATCTTCGGCTCGTGAGTCCGCTTCGCTGACGGCGCAGGTAGCTTCCGTTGCACCTCGTCGACAACGCGAAGCTGGTGGCTCCAACGGCAACCCAACGCATTGACCTCGACGAGTTCATCGACGATCTCAACGAGATGCTGCTCCCTGACTTAGCCAGGGAGATTGAGGAAAAGTCTGTTTTCAACGCGACTTCGACTCGTGCTGCACCAAGACTCCTCGGTTCAGACTAAACCTGATTCGAGGAACAATGTATCCAATTCCCCTTCGGGCTATGCAATGCTGCCACTGTTTACCAGGAGGCCATACAATCCGAGTTCCTCTCCGCACTGAAGAAGGACTTGGATGATCTACTCCACATCGGAGAAACAAAGGCCACCACATGTCGGGAGGCCCCGTCTTCGATGACTACGACTTGGATCCTGATTACGACGCAGAGCCTTTTATGGGCGGCGATCAGGATCTGGTGATCACATCTACTCTGCAAGGTCGCTTCATGTATTGGAAGGGAATGAACCCTCTGAACTAATCAAAGAAGACGATCAATTTGTGGCACACCTCGAAACTCTGCCTTACCAGAAAGGCAGGCCCCTCGCTTCCATCGCACCGGGAGGAACGATGCTGGTCGACTACAACTCAGTCGAGCACACTTCTCACTTCCACGCCTACATGGCAGAAGTCAAAGGCGAAGGCAACGGGGACCCTAATGAACTACTCGAGCAAATCTCTAGGGATGAGGCTACTGTCAATGCCAGCAACGAGAATGACGCCGAGTGCGACGCTCGCCGATTCAGGAACTAGAAGCGCACCACTCGAACAAGGAACGTCGTGCAGCGCTAGCGCCATTTGCGGCATGATCTGGACGCTGAGTTCGTAGTAGTAGGGAAACAGGGTTTCCAAACCCCAATCGCCAATATCGCGGGTGTCACAAAAATACTAGCTGATGAGGACATCACCAAGGTGGATACGTACAAACCACGCACTTCGCCAAGTTACAAGTCGTCATCAACTTGAACTTCGCGTTTGGTTCAGATTCAGCAGAGCACCCTGGATGGATTCGCCATATCTCCCTCATACGACATCGAAACAAGGCGTTCTTTGATCCTTTGGAAAGCTAACGATGAAAGCTTTCTTTTGGTTCTGGCCCTAGCTCCAAAAGCGCCATGGATCATTCTATATGACCACGATAATGTATTGCATCACCAGTTTTGGGTTGAGTCGGCCTTTGTATCGTGTCGGGCCTTAAGCCCAAGTTATGGACACCCCTAGTAACCCGGCCCTATGACATCCCTTTTTGGTATAAAATCAGTCGTTGCCGCCACATTAGGGTTTGGATTTTGTTTAGTGCTAGTTTTCCGTCGAAAAATAGTCATCTTCATTGTAAGTGTGACGTCGAGTCCTTTTACTATGATTCAGGGTCCCTGTTCTTGTTCTTCACCACTGTGGCAATTAGTCCTTTTGTGCTTAGAGTTTGAACCCCATCTTGATCATCGCTTCATACACATCTGCAAATTCAGATTGCTGAGTTTACCCTTTCTTTCTTGTGTTCTTCGATTCGCTTGCAGGGAATAGCCTTCTTGGCGAGGTCAATCGAGTTTTCGCTTGGTTGATAACCAACGGAGCAGCTGTGTAATGGCTGCAGGGGTTCAAATCATGACCGATTAGAAGCTCGCATCGCCAACGTCGAGACTTCGCCAATTGAATTAACCAATACCTATCGGAAAATTAGGCCATTGCTACATCAAGTGGTATCAGGATTCAGGTTAACCGTGAGGTATATCTTCGTGTTTTTCCTTTAGATTCATCTTGTTCCTTTACCTACAGTCCACAAAAAGATAAAACATATACACTTTCCGCTGCCCTATCACCCGTTTTAGCATTGCAATTTCGTTTCAGATTCGAGTCTTGTTGCTCGATCGTCCTTGTTTTTGTTTCCGTCGCTATCCCATCCACGTTTACCCCGACAAGGCGATAACAAGTCGAGCCCTCACGTTACTTGACTTGCCCCCGCTAGCCGTCTTGTGTGAACTCTCGCCACGCAAGCCTTAGATAGGTTGCAAGCCGCCTTGTGTTTTTCACCTTCCATCGCAGCCTTCTTGATTCATCTAGCGAGACCTATTGCTGCACACATAAGGGAAGATTTGCCCTAGGTTGTTCGCTTGATGAGAAGTTTTGCTAAGCCGTGTTTCTGCGCTGGAGAATAGGAACACTTTGCTCTAGCCGCGCTAACGTGTTTGCCTTGTTTCTGCCTTCCGAAAACACTGATTTGGAGGAACTTTCTTAAAACAAGCATAACTTTTCGCTCGTAATTCGGTTTAGGTGTTATTTCTTTTGAAATTGGGTGAAATTAAATTTTGCATCCAGCCATCACCGGAGGAACCTGGTCGGGTTAAAGATAGAATCCCGAAATTTGCTTTCTAAATGGGAGATCTCGAGCTCCAAAGTTGCTGCATGCTTCTCAGAGAACATGCCTGATTTTCTGTGACCACATCCTTACTCCATTTAAGCTGATCTAGCGCCGATCCATCAAAAGAAAAAGAGCGAGCAAACCCAGCGAAGAAAAGGATATAATGCGATGCAACCAAGGAGGAACTCCCGGTTTTGTGGGAACTTCTTCGGGTAGAATTGCGCGGGTAGGGCCACTGCGATCACGGATGCCCCGATCCCCAACTTCAAGTTGCCCAAACGTGTCCTCCATGTAGCCCTTGCTCTTTAGGACCTGCACGCACCATGGAACCACTGTGTCAGATGCGAAATCTGAAGGAACCAAGTGGGAGGAGCGATCGAGAAGGGGCGAGAGGGAGGAGGGACCAGGGTTTAGGGTGAAGCGTCGTACATCGGAGATGGTGTCATCAATGAGGTGCTTGATGGAGTGCATGTCGATGAGGTTGGCCTTCTTCGGGGTCACCTTCGCCGGCGTGGCCACAGCGCCGTCGCTCACCATCTGCGCCTCTGCTCCCGCGAGATCGCCGGCGAGGAAGTGGTTAAGACGGACCGTGCGAGTGAGGGGTGAGAGATGTGGGACCCATAGGTATATGCGGGATCAATCCATGACGGGTGGGGGCTACGGTACTGGGCCCGGTTCGTCAATGAGAAATAGGGGTTGCTTCTTGGTACGCTGGACAAGGTCTGCCACACTGATTGTAACGGACCAATGGGAGATCAGGAGCGCGTCACTGGAGCGCCATGTCATATTGTGATTCCATATGGCCGGCAATAGGGATGATTCATAATAGAATAGCACGCTCATAATAAAAAAACACAGAATCAGAGTTAGACAAAACTTGCAATCTACGGGGATTCCAAATACAGAACGTTTCCAATAGAGCTTCTAAATTAAAGTTTCCATGGGTTCAAAGTTCGAGCCTCATTTTATCCAAAGTTCTCATCTTTGGTTGTAAATCTGGGAATAGTGCAGACTGAGAACAAGCATCATCTCGTTAGCGAAGGAAACTCGCTCTAGTAAGATCAGGCAAGGGAGCGTATGATCCAAACATTCACTCGCCAGTTGTTTCGACCACTTCTTTATTTATTCTCAAATCATCACCAGCAAGTACCCAAAAAAATAGTCACTCATAATGCCCTTCTTGATCATAAAAAACTATTGTTGCCTCTTTTTGTTTAATCCCATGGCAAATGGCCACTGGCTTTGAAATAGCATGAATGCGCCTTGGTAGCTGTTCCACCCTAGCTGCATCGAAGGAAATTTGTGCTATGTAATGCTTCATTTTTTAAGGGCCCTATAACATTTTTTCCCATCAGGTTTTAGTCCACTAGAATTTTTATATTTTTTCTTTTTAAAAAACATGTACATACATACACGTATTCCCTTTTATGATTTTTTAATCTTAAGATAAACGAAATCACCACAAAAGTAACTCCCATAATAAATCTAGGAAAATGTGAGTATTCTTAGACTTAACCTAGATCAACAGGTTACACGATAAAACAACTAATATATAAGTGGTTCTAAGATTTCCTTTTTGTTCCAAAAGAGCTTTAAATTGTAGAAAACATCTCAAAAGAACGGCTCATGAAAATTTTTCCAACATGATGAACTTCATGTTAGAGTTACTCTACTTTATTTTTTTATCAACCCTATATTGTAAAGGTGACCTCAGGTTTCAACAATGGACGAAGCAAGACTCTTGTTTTCCATGCGCATGTTGCAAGGACACATTTGGAGCAATTAATAGACGGCTGTGGTCACTGGCTAGAGAGTAGACAATAAAAAAAGGGCTTAATGGCTTACACAAAACTTTTCCCAATGAGACCTTATCTAACATAGTTTCAGGGGTGGATCTAGCGCGGGGCTGGGGGCTCGAGTCCCCTACAACCTGGAAACTCCATTGGAGCATGAGGTGGAGGAGGAGAATAGAAGAAGAAGAAAAAAGAAGAAGAAGAAGAAGAAAGAAGAAGAAGAAGAAAGAGATGAATACAGAGGAGGAAGAGGATCCGAGATCCATGTATAATTTAAAGTTGGAAGAATTGCGTTCTTACCCCTACTTTAAACTTCAATTATGATTTTACCCTTATTTTTTCCTACTTTACATTTTTACCCATACTGAAGTCTCCGTTTACCTTTATTTCTAACACCACCGTTAGCTGCATGCAGAATAAAACAATTAGAAAAATAATAAAAACCATGCGAAAAGACAAACATATCCCTTACCCTTATCTCTTTTCCCCCGAACATATCGAACCAACCACTCCTCACTTCTTCAGGGCAACCTCCCTGATCCTCCTCGGGGCAACCTCCTCTGCCCAGCACGCCAGAGCACAGCCAGCCACGCCGCGGCGGCTCGGCCGTCGTGGAGCCGCCGTCTCCGGCCACCATCGACCCCACCCAAGCCCTCAAATCAGTGCGCCCCGTCCTCCTCTCCATTTCCCCCCTCTTTCCCCTCCCCACCGTGGTCCTCCCTCGCCGGATTTTGGGCCAAACGGAGCTCCCAAAGGTCAGCCATGGTGGCAGGACCATATTGCTTCGATTAGAAAAGGTTTAGGGGGTTTTCTGTTAAAAGGAAGGACCTGTCTGTAAACGAGAAACTTCAATATTCAAACCAAAATAGTGAACTTGTAAAATCCATGTAAAATCGTAGAAAAATCAGAAAAATGCAAACTCAACTGTTCTGCAATCCTTGGGACAAGATCTACAACTTTAGTTACATGCACTTCTTTAGTTTCTCAATATATGGTTTGAACTTACTTTTATGTGTCATGATGCTGTCAAAATTTTGTCAAATTCTTGTTCATATTCTTACTGAAATGCTGCTGAAATATAATGGCAAACAAAGGTATATTTACAAAGTTCAAAAAATGTAGGGGTATATTCGCAAGGGTAAAATTGTTTTCTTCGACACCGTTATGTACAGTTCACGGAGTAGGGGTAAAATGAAGCTTCGCAGTGAAAAAGTAGGGGTAAAAATGCAAAGTGAGCAAAAGTGGGGGTAAAATCACAATTGGGGTTCAAAGTAGGGGCAAGAACGCAATTGCCCCTTTAAAGTTTGTAAGATGGCATCATTTCAAGGAGATCCATAGTTCTAATTTCGAGATCCATGTATATCTAATTTCATTCATCATTTCAAATATCTAAAGATGGCATGGCACTCTTGAAAACCTCGCGATGAAATCTTGCACTGGGAGATAGCCTAAGTAGAACTTTTTTTGTCTAGCATATGCCCTATGAAAAGCCTGGCAAGGAGCATGCCAAACAATCGATCACCTTTCATTACATGATCTGATGATCAACAAGACAAAGCAAGGCTTGCCCGAGGATTTAATCACAACTCGTTGCACAGATTTAGCCAACTTTTGGCTTCAATGATAAGTGCACAGTGAACCAGAAGTTACCAGAGATGCTTATTATAGATGTAGTAATTTTGGAACAGCAGAATTGGCTCGTATGACAAGTTTTGGCTCTGAGCAAAAGCTTTTACCTAATCACCAGCAATTCCATATGATGGGCTTATCAGCTATCTGTTGGGCCCTTTGGAAGTCAAGGAATATTGTTTGCTTTGAGCACAAAAGACTTAAATCACCGACTGAATTAGTTTGTTTGGCTTCGGCTTTTATTTCCTAATGGGCAGGTCTACAGAAGCCTGAAGATCGAGAACAACTGGAGACCGGAGCTGAGGTTCTCAAGAATGCAGCTTTAGGGTGTGTTTGGTTGGGCTGCGGTTTTGTATAAGCTGTTGTGAGCTGTGACTTTTTGGAAAAGCTATTGTGAGCTGTGGGCTGTGACTTTTAGAAAAGCCCGTTTGGTTGGGCAGCAGTTGCTTTTGAGAAAATTGTTAAGCGGACCCCGCATGTCATCCACAACCCTACCCACTCAACTCTCTCCCTCTCTCGCTGATGAGCGGACCCCGCTCGTCAGCCCCTTCTTCCTCCTCCCACTAGCCAAGGCGCAAGGGACCACGGCGGTCGGAGCTCGCGGCGTGGAGGCGCGGGACGATGGAGGAGCAGGGGGACGTAGGGCTCCACGGCGGCTGGAGCTCGCGCCCGCGGCGGTTCGCCTGCACGGGACCACGCGGCGGCGGCGGCGTGGACGGGGCAACGCTTACGCGGCGGGGTCCGAGGCCCACGGCGGCTCGGCCCATGGCGGAGCTCGCCCTTGTGGCGCCCACGGCGGAGCTCACCCCTGGGCGCGCGCGGAGCTCGCTCCCACCACGGAGCTCGCCCTAGGGGTCGCGGAACAACGCCGACGGCCGGGGGAGCTTCGCCTCGCCCTAGGGGTCGCGGGACGGCGCCGACGGCCGCAGGAGCACGACAGGGAGCGCGGCCCGCGGCTGAGCGCCGGGGGGTAGCGGTGCGCCGAAGCTCCGGCGGGGTCGTGGACGGGAAGAGAGGAAAGAAGAAAAGAAAACGAACCGTTACCACATAACCAGTGGCAGTGGGTAATTTTGGCGAACATTTGGAAGCCAAAAGCAGGTGAAAGCAGTGGGTAGGGGTGTCGTGAGTTTTGTACTACTTCACAGCTACTTTTTGACGAGAACATCCTCCACTATTACCCGCTGGCAAATACGCAACAAACAGGCCAAGTGGCCCAATAGTAGTCGGGCGGCGACCGTGTGAGCCTCTGAATAATCTCACCTTCCTTAGCTTGGGAGGAGGAAGCCACTTTAAAAGGAAGAGCCACACTTCCCGTATTGGATTAGTCTTTTAGAGAGATTGGGCCTTTCCCCGAGTTCGTGTGTCTAACAACTGTTGGGGTCCGAGTAACCTTAATTTATTGGGCCTCGACCAACCCCACCTGGACCGGATTCATCATTTGTATCAGAGCTAGGTCCTTATTTAAGAGGGTGGGAACGATGAGAACATCATCCACTATTACCCGCTGGCAAAGACACAATAAAGGGAGCCAAGTGGCCCAGTTGTAGTCAGACGGTGACCGTGTGAGTCTCTGAATAATCCCACCTTGCTTAGTTTGCGAGGATAGCTGCTGGGCAATTCAGATGAAATAGCACCTATGAGCAAATATGTTTAACACGTTCTTGAGCAGAACAAGGCACGCATTATGCATGCAATTCAGCAATTCTCCCTGCAATATAAAAGATTGTACAGAACTTGGGACATAGTTCTGCCAGACTGAAAATCAACCAGCAACTGCGACCGCTACGTTAATATACCTTATCTGGTTCCTTGCATTATGTAAATGGACAGAGAATTTCAGCTTATTTGAGATCCATTCCATAATATTTTGATTTTCTGCATAACTTTGCCTGATGTCACTGGGTGCAACACAGAAAATAAGAAAATTATCCAGTCTGGCATAAGATGAAAAGGTGCATTTGCAGAACTGCCAACAAATTTTATCTTAAGGAATTCTGTGCATAAGATAAAGTCTTTCCACCTCAAGAAAGACTATTGAGGCACTGTGTACGTTTTCTTTCGAATTTTGGAGTTGGGAGCAGGATTAACATGGACTGTTCAAATAAAAAAAGGTTATGTTCACTAGGCAGATTCACTATGCTGAAGTTATCCTGCACTTCCATAGGGGATAGAAAGGGCATTCTTGAAACCATGGGAAAGAAACTAGAAATCTTACAAACTACTAAGCTCTCCTATAATAACGAGTCCCAGGACGATGTGGGAATCGGGATCAGAACCGTAAGTGCGCATTATCTGTTTGATTGTTTGCTCAATCAATCCACATGGAGTGATCTTGATTGTGAAAACAGAAAAGTGCAACTGACAGGTTAGTTTATATCGTACCGGCAATAATTGGAACAAATCGCTTTGTACATGAGTACACCGAAGCCCATTTAACCACCAAGCCTTAAGTATGCAATTCTAGCACTGGAACAGCACAGAAGCAGGAGCAGCAGCAAACCATCTAGATCAGGTAAGGGACGGCAACAATCAAAGCAGCAGCACAACTCTCATATCACACAGCCTCTCAACTAGAGCCTGCCCGGAGCAGGAGCAGCATATTGTACACGGTAGTAGTACAACGAAGAACGGAAAGAATGGCGTCCAACATGGACATGCCGCAGCTACTGCACCCCGGATCCCTTTACAGCAGCGGCGGCGGCATCAGATCAGATCACAAATAAATCACGGACCTGACACCCGGACGAGCTCGAGCTTCGATTGGCGCGGGCGGAGGCGGGGTGAAACGGTGGGCGTCAGGTGAGGGGCGTGGAGGAGGAGACCTCGGCCCGGTCGAGCCGCCGCAGCTGCCACGCGCGCAGCGCCAGAAAGGCGCCGAGGAAGACCTGCATTGCGACGGCCACGCCGGCGAAGGCGATCCCGAGCCGCTCGCCGAAGTTGAGCCGCCGCCGCCTGGGCGGCGGGGGCGGGGGCGGCGGACGCTGCCTCCGGTGCCGGTGCCGCCGCGCCGGAGGGGGGGCCGGGGGGTCGGAGGCCGACGCGACCTGCCGCTGCGTGGCGGGGACCGCCGACGGGGGCGAAGGGACACCTGCGGCGGCGGCGGAGGAGGAGGAGGAAAGGGAGGCGGAGGCGAGGAGGAGGAGGGTCAGGGTCGCGGCTCGGGCGGGTGCCGAGGGGCGCGGGCGTGGCGCCATGGGAGGGGGCGTGGCATCAAGGTGAGGGAGGGAGGCGGGGGCGTCGAGGCGAATCTGGTGGGATCGGGGGAGAGGTGGTGGTGGTAGGAAGAGGGAAGAGGGCTTGAGGGGGAGGTGAAGCTCGAGGGCGCTGAGCTGAGGTGAGCTGGAGCGAGGCGAGGGGGAGCTGGACGCGTGGTTCGGTTTCTCACTGCCTGGTTTTTTTGGTGCGTTCGGTGGGAGGCGGCACATGCCCGGCTGGCAGGATGGCATGGCTTGCAAGTTCGGTGCCGCCGGCCAGCCGCCGATCCGGACGACCGGGCGGCCACGAGCCCACACCGCCGTAGCGTGTAGGTTTGTGGCAGAGACGAGTAGACGACAGGTACCTGTCGGGCGTAGAAGTAGAGGCGGGGAGCCGGAGACGCGGCTCTGCAGAGGAGGTGCAGCTCCAATGCGCGTCGACTGCCCCGGAGACCAGAGTCTGGACTCTGGTGACAAATTTACACTGAATACGCACGCCTCGTACGTTTTGACATTCAATTCGTAAATCTTTTAAAATATAACTTTCTGCATACGAATTTTTTCGATTCAGGAGATTTTATCCTCTTTTCTCTATTTCTCTGATTTTTCTTCTACTTTTCATTTTACATCTCCTTTGAAAAGACCACGTTACCCCAACTTATCCTTCACCAATTGGATCCAATCGGCTCTGCCCTTCTCCCGTGCGCCTCTCTCCTCCCTCTGTTCTCTCGCTTGCCAAAGAACAGCCGCCGGGTTGGGAGTGAGAGTGCGAGGAGGCACGTGGGAGGATTAGGGGCGGCCTCGGTGTCGCTGTCGCGGCCATGGCGGCGCTTGCCGCTTATCCCCGACTTGACTCGGAAGAACGAAACGCACTCGACACTACTGGCTTAGTGACTTGAAAGGTGCCGCGGTCTGACGAAGTACGCCATGGCGCAGGATGAAGCAAACTTCCACGACCTGCTGAAATGATGAATCACGTGTCCCTGTGGAACTGCGAGTACACCTTCAACTTCAGTTTTGGCTTGCTGATTCATGTGCAGTCACCAATCACTTATCTGTTCAAGATGATCTTGAATCCGGCAGCATGTCTCGTCAGTTTTTAGATGTTTTCATTCATGACGAAACTTTCAGGGTTCAGATGTCTCGCAGGCATTCGAATTGCAGCAGTGCATTAGACTAGGCAATACAGACTTGCTGAACTTGGGATGGCAGATTTGTTTTCTTCTGATGAGTTCAAGTATACGATTCTCTGCATGAAGGCATGGCAGATTGGTGTGCATAGCCAGACAACTAGACAATAATGGGATGTGCAAAACAATTTGCAAGCAAAGAAGTAGCGTGCATAGCACAATCACATACAATTTATAGTTCCTTTTTTTTAAGAATCAATTTATAGTTCTGCAGTTTGTACTTTATAGACTCAGGCCAACCGGAATAGCTAGAGATATATCGAATGTACTGCAAACATGTAGATTAGCACTTCTGCACCTAACGAAATTTTTGCAAAATTCTACCTCCCGCATCTGCGAAAGGGTTTGATTTCTTATCTGTACTACAGAGCTCAATGTGCTATTGCTTCTGTTACTAATCTCAACCAACAACAAATATGAGCACAGGACACGTCGTTGCCTCAACAATGACCGCCCCCAAAACTTTGTATCTGCTTCGCTTTCAAGGCACAAGTTGTACGACATGGGGAGGACGGCGGCGGGGGCAGCGGAGGGCTCTCGGCGGCGGCGGCATCCTGTTCTTGGCGAGGAGGCGACGCCAGCGTCCTGTTCTTGGCGAGCGAGAGAACAGAGGGAGGAGAGAGGCGCACGGGAGAGTGACAGTCGATTGGATCATCCAATCGGTGGTAAAGGATAAGATGGGGGCAATATGATCATTCCACTGGGCTGTAAAATGAAAAGGAGAAGAAAAAACAAAAAAATAGAGAAAGGAGTATGAAATCCCTTGAATCGAAAGAATTCGCGTACGGAAGGTTATATTTCGAAAGGCTTGCGAATTGGATGTCAAAACACGCTAGGCATGCGTATTCAGTGTCAAATATCGGAATTTCTCGAGCTCTGGTCCTGCACGCTCTGTTCATCTGTGTCAGACTCGGGGCAGCGGGACTGCACACTTGGCGCATATATTTTTGTAGTAGGGGATGGCACATGGGTCATACCTTATCCTCATTGTAACTAGTCGTATATAATTAGGACTAGTCGGATGTAAGGAAACTACCCGATAACGTACTCGGGTAGGACTCCTTAGACCGTTCCCGACTAGAACTTCCATGTAATCCTTTCCCCCCAGACTATATAAGGGCGGGCAGGGACCCCTCCAAAGCACATCGTGCATACGCATAATCTCTAAGGCAATACAAACCAAACAGGACGTAGGGTATTACGCTCCCGACGGCCCGAACCTGTCTAAACTTTGTGTTCCTTGCACCTTCGAGTTCCTGATCTCGGCGACACCCTACCTACGACCTACCACCTTGGGGGTATCCCTCGGTGGACTTGGCGGTAAAACACCGACAGCTGGCGCGCCAGGTAGGGGTGTTCATCAAGCATCCATAGGAGAACTTGATGGCGTCATTCAACTTCACCAGCATTGTGCTCGACAAGGGCACGACTTTCATCTTCGGTTCCTGGATCTGCGTCGCCAACGACTCGGGCGGCTTTGACAGCCACCTAGCCGACACCATAGAGCCCGAAGCATCGAGCTGCCCGAGCGGACTCGACGAGTTCATCGACAGTCTCGACGTTATGCACCCGCTTCTCACCCTGGGGACCGAGAAGAATTCTGTCACCGATGCGATTTCGACTCGTGTCCCGACACGACCCTCCGGCTCGAATCTGATCCGATCTGGGGAAGAGCGTACCCGATTCTACTTCGGGCTACGCAACGCGGCTTCCACCTTCGGGGAGGCCCTACGATCTAAGTCCCTCTCCGACCTAGAAGCGGATTTAGAGCTCCTACTCGAGCTCGGAGACGAAGATGCACCGCTAGCCGGGAGGCTCCCGTTTTCGACGCCTACTCGGATTCAGATGACGATCCTGACTCCTTCGCGGTCAGTCATCTGGGTTTGAGTATTATGACTACCACGCAGGGCAGATTCGTGTACTGGAAGGGCATGGAGCCCTCAGAACTACTCGATGATGACGCCCGTCTGGTAGCCACCATCCAGGAACTGCCTTTTCAAAGGGGCAGACCTCTCTCTCCTATCCAGGAAGAGACATCCAGGACTACCACCTCGACGGTCCTGGCCACCGACTACTCTAGCGACTACTCGCCAGAGCGTGAAGTCTACATGGCTTCAATCCACAACCTCAGAGACAATGAGCCGGGCATCGAGTTCGACAACGAGCTCGAAGACGAGACCTCCGCTAACCAAGACACCGCTAACGCCCCCCAGGACGAAACTGAGGAGCAGAGGCGGGCACGAAGGTGGAAGAACGCCCTGAGGAACTAGCGCAGACGCAATGCTCAGGAGCGCGCTCGCAACTCGAACTGGCAAAGAAACCTATGAGGGGATTTTGATGCAGCAGCGGACGAAGAATTTGTTACTCCCATGGGTAATATCTACGAAGCATCCCTACTCCTGCAGCAAATCCCACAAACAGACGCAACCCAGCGGATCATGCGACTTGTCAAACAAGCCGCAATCCAACTCAATAAGTTGGACCCGCTGAAATCCATCCAAAACACACGTTCTAGATCGGAACGCCATGACAGCTCTGTACCCCAGGGCAGTCGTACTGTCGGAGGTCATCCCAACCCCCGCAACAATCGACAAGTCGAGCAAGAGGTACAGCGGCAAGGCCCTAGACCCAGGGGAGGGGGACAATCTGTGGGAGGCCAAGGCCACCAGGGTAACTAGCTACCCCCACCTCCCGGTGACCTAAGGTAGCACATCAACAGCAACCGCGACGCGCGCACTATCATCACCAATCGGCAACGAGAGCGGTTTGAGAATGCTGCTCGCGATGACAGTGAGTACTCGAGGGACTTCAAGCCCACTAACATCCCGAAATACGACGGGAAACAGGATCCGTGGCAGTGGCTGCGATGCTACTCCGTAGCCATTGAGGTGTGCGGGGGCTCTAATTCGACTAAAGCACTCTACTTCCCGATGGCTCGGGAAACAGCACCACTCACATGGTTGGAAAACCTCCGGCCAAACTCCATCGACTCCTGGGAGACCCTGAAGCAGGTCTTTGTCGACAACTTCCAGGGATCCATGATCCCGGCAGGTACTCGTCATGACTTGTCGCAGGTCAAGCAAGAGGAGAATGAAACCCTGAGGTCGTACACGCGTCGTTTCTTCGACACCCGCGCAACCATCGCCAAAATCACCGACGAGAAGGTCATCCGCTGCTTCCGCAATGGATTGGCCACGAAACTAACATACAAGAATTCAGAAGGAACCTTCCGACTACTGTACACGAGCTCCAAGACATGATGCAACGATGGGCGGACCAAGAAGACGAGGAGAACGAACGCTTCCCCAAGCGCAAGAACGACAAGGGCAACAACAAAAACCGCCTCGACAAAAGCCAGTACTCGGGCGTCGCCCGCAAACGGAAGCCTGAAGATCAAGTGGCCAACGTCGAGCGCAATCCATGCAGCAAGAAGTCGTGCAAGGTACAGGATCAGTACGATAAGATCCTCCACAAGCAATGCCCGATGCACCCGAAGGCCAAACACACAATGTTCCAGTGCACTGTCCTCCGCAAAAGCCTCAACGCACCCCCTCCTCCAAACGACGAGGAGAAGGACAAGGACAAGGTGGACGAGGACAACGACAAGTCAGGCCCTCCGGGTTTACGGCACCCGAATAATACTGTCAACGTCATCTTCGGAGGCGAAGACGGTAACCTCACCAAGCGCGCGCAGAAGCTATTTCGGCGCGAGATCATGTCAATTGAGCAAGCCGTGCCGCGTCCCCTGAGACACAGCGAGGTCCCGATCTCCTTCTCCAGGGAGGATCAATGGACTAGCTTCTCCGAGCCGGGAAAACTTCCACTCGTACTGGACCCGATAGTCGCGGGCTCACCCTGACCCGAGTACTCATCGACGGGGGAAGCGGGTTAAACCTGCTCTTCCCCAGCACTCTAAAGAAAATGAGATTGGACATCGGCAAGATGCTCACCCCCAGCAAGGCTCCGTTCTACGGGATTGTCCGGGGTAACACGGCTACGCCAATTGGCTCGATCACACGGCCAGTTACCTTCGGGACAACTGACAACTTCCGTACGAAGTACATAAAATTCAAAGTCGCGAACTTTGAATCTTCGTACCACGCCATCCTTGGCAGGCATGCCCTGGCCAAATTCATAGTGGTACCCCATTACATCTACTTGGTCTTGATAATGCCAGGTAACAACGGTGTACTCTCCCTCCCCGGCGACGTCGAGAAGTCCTACAACTGCGACCAGGAGGCGATCAAGTACGCTGCATCAGCACGCATGCCAAAGCCTTCATCTGAAGTACTCGCGGCCGCACAGCAACTCTCCAAGACAGAGCCGGAGGTGGCAAACAAGAGGCCAAGCCAATCGAGGGTAAAGCCTAAATCCGACGTCGGCATCAAGACCATCCAGCTCCAGGAGGGTGACTCGTCCATGACCGCCCTCATCGGCGGCCACCTGGATAGCAAATAGGAAGTCGCGCTCGTCAGCTTTCTTAGGGCCAACCGAGATATTTTTGCATGGAAACCAGCGGATATGCTAGGTGTGCCCAAGGAGTTGATCGAGCATGCTTTGAAAGTCGACCCCAAGGCCACTCCGAGGACGCAATGACTACGTTGTCTCCCTCCAGAAAAGAGGCAGGCCATCAAAAAAGAACTAGCTAAACTACTCGCGGCTGGTTTCATCAAAGAGGTGTACCACCCAGAGTGGCTAGCCAACCCTGTACTTGTTCTCAAAAAGAATAATAACGAATGGAGGATGTGTGTCATTACACCGATCTCAATAGGCAGTACCCGAAAAATCCTTTCGCGCTTCCCCGTATCGATCAGGTTATCGACTCCACCGCCGGCTGCGTCTTGCTCTCCTTCCTTGATTGCTACTCTGGTTATCATCAGATTTCCCTCAAGGAAGAAGACCAGATCAAGACAGCGTTTATTACCCTGTTCGGTGCCTACGCATACACGACTATGTCGTTTGGGCTAAAGAACTTGGGTGCAGTTATGCCTCGCTGACCAGCTACTTTGCAATGTTGAGGCCTACGTGGATGACGTGGTTGTCAAAACCAAAAATCCCGACGAGTTCATCTCTGATCTTGAGGAAACTTTCAACAGTCTGCGAAGATTTCAGTGGAAGCTCAACCCGACTAAGTGCGTCTTTGGTGTACCCCAAGGAAAACTCCTCGACTTCATCGTCAGTCACCGAGAAATTGAGGCTAACCCTGAAAAGATTACCGCCATCACAAGCATGGGGGCTCCACAGAAGATCAAAGATGTGCAGAAGCTCACCGGCTGCATGGCGGCATTAAACAGTTTATCTCCCGACTTGGAGAATGGGGCCTACCTTTCTTCAAGCTCCTCAAGCGGTAGGACAATTTTCTTTGGACCGAGGAAGCGGCGCAGGCATTGGAGGATCTTAAGACTCACCTCCAATCGACCCCCATCCTCACAGCTCCAAACCCAGGCGAGAACCTGCTACTTTACATTGCTGCGACTACTCATGTAGTCAGCACGGCTATCGTGGTGGAGCAGAACGAGGAGGGCCATGCATTTGGCGTGCAACGGCCAGTGTATTTCGTCAGTGAACTACTTTCTGAGTCAAAGGTTCGTTATCCTTCGATTCAGAAACTTCTCTACGGTATACTCATCACCTCCAGGAAGCTTCGCCACTACTTCGATGAGTGCAAGATCTCAGTTGTCACCAATTTCCCATTGGCAGACATACTCCACAATCGGGATGCCACTGGACGCATCTCCAAGTGGGCAGTGGAACTGGGAGCTCTTAACATCGACTTCAAGTCACGTGCCGCCATCAAGTTGCAAGCTCTAGTCGATTTCTTGAGTGACAAGAAAACCAAGTCATGTACTTCGATGGGTCCCTCAAACTTGAAAGCGGTGGCGCAGGAGTACTCTTCATCAGCCCGACTGGTGAGCAACTTAAATACATATTCCGAATACTGTTTAAGGTCTCCAACAATGAAGCCGAGTACGAGGCACTACTCCATGGGCTACGCCTGGCTGGTGGTCCTTACTGGTGGTCCAACAATGCAACAAAGAGTGGGATACCAACAAGGAAACCATGGACGCCTACGTCGCACTAATCCGCACACTCGAGAACAAGTTCTTAGGGATCGAGATTCGTCACGTGCTCCGCGACAACAATGTTGGGCCAGACGTGCTCTCAAAGCTAGGCTCTGAACGAGCTAAAGTTCCGGCTGGAGTTTTCGTCCACGAACTCCACCATCCCTCTATTCCAAGGATAGAGCCAGGCACCATCGACCAAGGACCTTTGGAGCCTAGTCGAGAGGTCCTGATGATTGATGTGGACTGGCGTTCCCAGTTCATCGACTTGATCAAGGAAAAGAAGCTACCTCCCCACGTCGACCCCAAGAGAGTTGAGGCTATCCAACTAGTCAGGCGAAGCAAGGGTTACATCCTGGTGGGAGATAAGCTCTATAAGTGTGGATCAGCAACAGGGATACTCATGAAGTGCATGACTACCGCAAAAGGGCGAGAAATCCTGGAAGAAATTCATGAGGGCGCTTGTGGCAATTATGCAGCCTCCCACACACTAGTCGGGAAGGCTTTCAGGTCCGGATTCTATTGGCCTACGGCTTTGGCTGACGCCGAAGATGTCGTTCGCCGATGCACGAACTGCCAATTCTTCGGTAAACAAGCTCACGTCCCTGCTCACAAGCTGATCACCATACCACCTTCTTGGTCGTTCACTTGCTGGGGCCTCGACATGATCGGTCCATTGACAATAGCGCCAGGAAGTTTTACTCATGTGTTGGTGGCAATCGACAAATTCACAAAGTGGATCGAGTACAAGCCAATCACAACACTGACGACGCATCGAGTAGTCACTTTCGTCTGTGACATCCTCCACCGCTTTGGTTTTCCTCATACAATCATCACTGATCTGGGTTCCAATTTCACATCACACGAGTTCTAGGAGTTCTGCGAAAGAAGCGGCATCGAGGTCAAGTACATGTCAGTCGCTCACCCGAGGGCCAATGGCCAGGTGGAGCGTGCCAACGGCTTGATCCTCGATGGACTCAAGAAAAGACTCTACGACGAGAATAGAAAAAGGGAGGCAAGTGGATTCACGAGTTACCCACTATCGTCTGGGGGCTTCATACTCAACCGAGTAAAGCCACAGGACAGTCACCTTTCTTTCTGGTCTATGGGTCAGAGGCAATTCTTCCAGCCGATATCATGTGGGAATCGCCCAGATTGGAGATGTATGAGGAAGCAGAAGCTGACGAGGCAAGGCATCTGGAACTTGACTGTGCTGAAGAAGTCAGATGCGACGCCTTGCTTCGATCAGCCCGATACCTACAAGGCGTTCGCCGGTACCATGACCGCAATGTCCAGGAAAGATCCTTCAAGGTTGGAGACTTGGTCCTACGCCGCATCCAAGATGAGACTGGGCTCCATAAGCTCAACTCTAGATGGGAGGGACCCTTCATCGTCACGAAGGTCACAAGGCTAGGGTCGTATCGACTACAGTATCCTGATGACCGGGAAGTTCCAAACTCTTGGAACATCGAGCACCTACGCCGTTTCTTTGCTTAAGAAACTTGTACAAAATCTGTCAGCTGCAGTGCAACACAGTATAATAATACATGGTTGTTTCGGTTCCCCAAACGACTACTGTGTCTTTATTTTTCCCTTAGCAACATTGAGTAAACTCGGGGGCTGTCACCACGAGTTATGTCAATATGCTACCTTACTCTAATCTTGGGAAAATACTCGGGGGCTGCGCCACGAGTACCTTTCCATCACGATTAAGCAACAACCTCTCAGGCTACCCCTTTGAGTGTGTTAGACGTTCTTTCCGACTACCTCCCTTCATAGCTTAGTTAGGCTATAGGGCAAGGTCTTACAAGGTAAAGTCGAAGAGGTTCTCACACCTACTAACAGAGGCTCTACAAACACAACTCTGTACAAAAGTACAATCTGGTACACAGTTCACCAACTGAAGCGTTGCCTTCAGGGTAACTCCATACTAGAACTAATGTAGTCAAATGCTTAAACGATTAAGTTTCAACACACCACTCCACGAGTCGAGCGTAGCAAACAACAATCAAACAAGCATTAATACATTACATAAACAACTGTTGTTTTCTTCAAAACATACACAGTTCTAAAAAGCTCAAAAGAGTGAAAGGTCATCAACAATCTGGTGAGCCACATCTTGTACCTCGTTACGGTACTCGTTGAACTGCTCTTCAGTGCACTCTCCGGAGATGCCTTCTGCAAATGGGCGAACATCCATGCCCGGGAAGTACGACTTCACCACTGCTAAAGCATGAGGAAGCACGAGCTTGGCGGTGCCGGATGCGTACCCTACAATGCTCGTGGGAGCATCAACAAGGCGCTGCACTAGCAAGCGACCATGGCGACGAGTCAGAGCCCGCGGTCCGCCACTCCACCACCCCCTCCTCTTGCAGCACCCACTCGGCGACGAGCCGGAGCAGGTCCCTCTCTTAGATGGTCGAGGCCCTCCACTCGCCTTCCGCTGCTGTCCCTGCGACGTTGATTGGCGGTGACGACTCATCTCCGCCTTCACTTCCCCTCTTCTTCCCCCGACCGGCGGCGGATTTCCTCGGCATTGTGGGACGAAATGTCACATAGCGCTTCGTCCGCATGCCCCGGGAACTCACACAGAGGTGGATGAGGCTAGGGAGTAAGGATTCCGGCTTTTCTTGGCTGGGATTTTGGCGGAGTGGTGGTCGATTTGGGCGCGGCGGTGGTGGCTAGGGTTCTTGGCTGTAGATCTGTTTTCATTGCGGTGAGAATGAATGCGGGTAAAAACCCTAAGGGGTAACGCGTGGTTATTTATAACACGCGACTCCCTATTTTTCCGTTAGAAGTCGAAGAGACTTTCTCGGGATAATAATTCGATTTCAAGTGGTTTTTACGGGTTCTGTGCAACGGATAATAGAAACTAGCCGTTTCTCAGGGATAGGCTCCCGAGAATTCGGAGCTTTCAACTTTCAGAGCAAATTAACCCTAAAAATCATCAAATTGAGTTAAAAACATACATTCCATGCCACGACTCTTTAGATCCTTTTTTCCAAACAGTGAAATTTGGATTAAAGGCTCGGGGGCTGCGGGATACGTGTCATCAACAACTTGTTTTTCAAAAATTCTTGGAAGATACAGACGGAAGATTCAAGACTAATTTGACCCTCAGCCTGATTCTTCGATTCAACCTAAGGCTCGGGGGCTACTCCATATGGAGTGCGAGTTCATCGCACCCCATATAAAAGAAGACTTGAAAACTACTCGGGGCTTGAGCACCTCACAACCTCGATGCAGCCAAGAAAGTATTCGAAAGACACCTTCTCAAGGAGACTCAGCAAGGACCTGAAGACACCTTCCAAAAGTACTCGGAAGCCTGCAGTACTCGGCTACGAAGAGCTCGGGGGCTTGTCAGACCCGGGGCAGCGGGACTGCACACTTGGCGTATATATTTTTGTAGTAGGGGATGGCGCATGGGCCAAACCTTATCATCATTGTAACTAGTCGTATAGAACTAGGACTAGTCGGACGTAAGGAAACTACCCGATAACGTACTCGGGTAGGACTCCTTAGACCGTCCCCGACTAGGACTTCCATGTAATCCTGTCCCCCTAGGCTATATAAGAGCGGGCAGGGACCCCTCCAAAGCACATCGTGCATACGCATAATCTCTAAGGCAATACAAACCAAACAGGACGTAGGGTATTACGCTCTCGGCGGCCCGAACCTGTCTAAACTTTGTGTTCCTTGCACCTTCGAGTTTCTGATCTCGGCGACATCCTACCTACAACCTACCACCTCGGGGGTATCCTTCGGTGGGCTTGGCGGTAAAACATCAACAATCTGCAAGCTGAAAATACTAACTTGATTCGTTTAACAGTTTCATACCTCCAAAGTACAGTAAATGCTTGATGATCTTGTCATTTCCAATTTGTAGTATGCGACTTCAATTACTAATTCTATTGTAGGGTTATGATATAATCATTTATATGCTTTATGGAAACAATTTTTTCCATGTGAGTATGGCAGTTCTAAACTAAGTTATTGATAGCAGGAGTCTGCCTGGTGACTATGCACGAGGGTATTTTTTTTTGCCACTAACTAAGCTTAAAATTACCATATAATCCCTAAGAAGTTATTTTAATCCCCGAAGGAGTGCACCCTGGTCAATTTGATCGCCCTCCAAACTCCGAGTATTTGGCCAAGCAAAGTATAAAATTGTTGTAGAAAAAAATTGGTCAAGCGGCTCCCTTGGTAGAAATGCTGCACATAGCATCGAGTAAAATGCATATTGCCTGCACCTTTAGTGGATATATAATTATGGGATGGCAAATTATTAGTAGACAGACTCATTCTTGTAAACTCGGTTTTTTCAGCCATGCCAACCTTCTACATGTGCACTTTCAAATTGCCGGTTCCCATCCTTGATCAGATTGAGAAATATTGCAAGCACTATCTTTGGAATGGAGGAGATGTGACAAAAAAGGTGGTTGCTTAGTTGCGTGGACTAAGTGCTGCATGCCAAAAGAACAGGGTGGCTTGTGTATACTTGATATAAAAACACAAAACATTGAAACATTGCTTTGTTACTCAAATATCTTCATAAATTCTATAGCAAGGCAGATCTACCCTGGGTTCATTTAACCTGGTCTCATTTTGACAAGAGAGGGAATCCTCCCCATGCTAGACTACATGTTGGCTCTTTCTGGTGGAGAGACATCATGAGTTTGTTTAGCAAGTTTCAGCAACTGGCCTCGCCTTTGTTGCACAGAGGGGATTCAATTATTTTCTGGAAGGATAATTGGGACCTGGGAGTTTTGAGTTTGAGGTATCCGCAGCTCTTCACCTATGCTTAAAGAAAGAATTGCTCGGCTAAAGCGTTCATCACGGGCTCTTCTGATAGGAACTTCTTGCTGCCCCTATCAGTCATGGCTTCAGACCAACTTTCTGAGTTAGTCCAACTACTCAATGCCTTCACGCTTTCGGAGAATGAGATGGATGAATGGAATTATGTTTGGGGGTCTAATATTTTCACATCCAAGAGAGCTTATCTACATCTGCTAGAGCCTCAGGTTGCCTCGCCTCTTTTTAAATGGATGTGGAAATCTTGTTGTCTGGGTAAGCACAAGTTCTTCTTCTGGCTTTTGTTGCGTGACCGGCTGAACACAAGGAACATGTTGAGGAGAAAGAATATGCATCTACCAGACTACAACTGTGTTCTTTGTGCATCTGCATCTGAAGAACTCTCTGGCACTTGTTTTTCCATTGTGCCTTCAGTCAGCAGTGTTGGGCGACAATTGACATACACTGGTCCCTAAACTTGGCACCTCTAGATATGATTATCGCTGCAAGGCAAGCATTTGGCAGCTCAATTTCAGAGAGATAATGATGGTTGCAGCCTGGAGCATTTGGTGCCATAGGAATGCCTTCATATTTGACAACGGAACAGTCTCATTGCAATGTTGGAAGGCCTTTTTTATTCAAGAATTGTCTATGGTTGTGCTTAAGGCCAAACCATCGGTGAAGGTTCTCCTCACTAACTGGATGAGTAGTCTTTGACATGAATGTCTTTTTATCCTTTTTAGCCTGAGGCTTTTGTAAAAATATTTGTACATATTACTTACCCCTTATAAATACAAAAAAAGGTAGGGGCCTTCCCTACTGACTTCGGTCAAAAAAAAATTATCAGTGGACATGCTCATGCATACGATCGAGCTCGAACGACCAAACGAAGACATGTTTGGACTTTGATGTAGCTAAGAGGACACGGAATCAGGATTGTTCCTTAGTTGTCAGATGCCACAAAATACAACTTTGAACAAATTTCAGTACAACTCAGACATCTACATGGGCAACAAAACAAGGTGATATCTGACAGAAAGGAGCGAACGCCACATGAGCATGATCACTCTGCCCAGTGGATGAACTCAAAACATGAGCCCCGTTTAAGAATTAATCTGAAATGTTTATGAATATATGAACAACCTGATGTCAAAGAGGAACGTTCTCGCCCTCGTATTTTCCGTCACACATAATTAGGGACTACTCGGAACTGATCAAATTTCACTCGAGTTACACCGAATTTTGTCACACCGGAAAAAAATTTATTGCTCCAAATGGGCCTCAATGTCACGAACGGCCCGACCCAAATGGGTTAGACAATATCACACATACCCGAGGGCGAAAGCACAAAACGACACCCCTCAAATTCTTTCTCCGTCCCCCCCTCCGCCGCCGCTCCCCCAAAACCCCATTCGTTAGGGTTTATCGCCGCGGCGCGCCGCTTCCCGTCCTCCTCTCCCCGCCGCTTCCACCACCCTCTGGAAGCTTCCACTGCTCCACAGCCCCACCCATATCAACCCCAACCCCCTCCCGTCTCGTCGCCACTGAGACGCTGCCGCGCGAAGTACTCGCCGAGCCGCCGGAACCATGTCGACTTTCTGGGGTACTAATCGTTTCCGCCGCCACCCATTTTGCTTGCAATTTCCATTGTGCGGCCTGACCGGATTGTCGCGTGCTTGGCAGGCGTGGAGGTTAAGCCTGGGAAGCCCTACACGCTCACCCACAGCGACTGTGGCGGCCGCCTGCGCCTCACCCAGGTTCGCTTCTTCTAGCAGTTTGACACTTTGACGGTAGTAGCTTATATCTGTGATGTTGTGTGTCAAGTGTGAAATTTTTTGGTTGGATTGACAAATGGCAACACAGGCAACGCTGGGGGATGAGGTCGTCAAGGGGGAGAAGGGTGCCGGCCGGAAGAAGTGCGTGCTACAATGCAGTGTCGAGAGCAAGGACCCCGTTTACCTTTGTGCCCTGGTGCCGGAGCAGAGCGAAACATGCCACCTGGAGCTCGAGTTTGATGAGGAGGAAGTTACCTTTTCGGTGATCGGGCAGAGGAGCGTCCATCTCGTTGGATACTATATCGCGTATCCTCTGCTGCATTAGTTTCAATTGATTATAGATCTCTTTGCAGTAGGTTGCTGTAGGATGGCTTCATTCTTTTATTGTTCTTTCGAGTATGCTGGGTTTCAGCTGCTTATCTTTCTTCGCAGTAGATCGCTCTTTGCGTTGGGAATTGTTGTTGTGGAGCTTGTTTTTCCTTAAGTATTTTTGTCAGTGATGCGTATGAGGAAGATATGAGTGACAGCGGTGCTGAGAGTGACTCTTTTCAAGGCTCAGATGAATATGAGGATGGTTTATTGGAGGATGATACAGATGATAGCAATATGGTAATGATTGGTCACATGACAACAGGTAGTACACAGATTTTATCCTGTTGCACGACTCATGTTAGAATGTTACTGTCAGGTTATGGAATATTCAGACAGCGTAGATGATTCAGAGTCTGATGATGACGAGATGGCGTACAATCAGTGTAGGGGAAAAAGTTCAGGTAAGCACTACATGTTGTTCCATTGTGCTGTCATATAATCAATCAAAGAATGTCCCTAGAAATATGTGTGAATGCTACTAGTATTCTCCGGCTCACTGATCATTGTTTTGGACCTTAAATTAGTTATCTCTAGGTGTCTGTCTTTTCCCTTCTGTAGTTATTAGTGTTGGTAGCCTTGTATTTGCCTTGTATTTTGGGGTTGACAGTAGGAGAACAGTTGAACCAAAGCTATGATATGAAGTGGTAGTGGTAGGTATTGTAAATGCATATGCACAGTGAATAACTGATGAAAACAAATGTGAAGTTTACATAGGAGAAGGTTAAATATTTTTTAATGCATATTGCCAGAGTGGAGCTTCTTCTGAAGCTTCTCTAGTATTCAAATGTGCATGGTGAGATTACGGACAATCTTATGTGGAATTAGAGCCTGATTGGTTGAATGCCAATTTTTACCAAGCCAAAATATTGGCTTACCAAAATCAAGGCATGCCAAAGTTTTGGCAAAAAATTTAGGTATTCATTTGGTTTAGTGCCAAAATATGGCAACCAGTATATTTTCCCTTTTGTAAAGGTTAAGAAGTTTCTAGTAACTTGCCAATATTTTGGTCACAAGTGCCAACTTTTAGATATGAACCAATTGGTAGCCAAATTTTATTGGCATGCCCTGATTTTGGCTTGGCAGAAAATGGCATCCAACCAATCAGGCTCTTAATATTGCAAACTACAGCCCCATCTTCCCCATCGCATTAGAGAAATCATACACTTCCATTTGTTCACTTAGTTTCAGTTGCACTTCTCATTTGCATTGAAATTACCTCATGCAAGGGATATTGATTGCCTTACTCCAGTCAGGATCGCATTATGGCTTTCCTTACCTGTTACTAAATTTTGCAGTTGTTATTGAGGAAATACAAGAGGATGACAAGCCTTCTTCGGGTGAAGCGCAGAAGGGATCAAACAATAAACAGAGCAGTGAAAATGGTGATAAGTCTCAACTTCAGCTTGTTGTGAGGGCCCCTGCTACTGAATCCTTGGAAAGTGAAGATGAAGATGGCTTTCCTGTATCGTCTGAGTCAAAGAAGAGTTCTAAGAGTGTGTCGAAGAAAAAGGGGGGAAAAGACAAGGAGGCTAGCAATGAAGACCGGAAAAGGAAAAGTGGAGCCATTACCGATCTTGGTGATTCTTCAGGGTACATGCTATCTCACGTGTTGCCCCAGAATTTGCCATTAATTAATGGTGTGGTAACATGCCCTAATGCTTTGCAAATTTACCTATTGTTCTAGGGATGTAAAGGCTGAAAATGATGGGTCGTCAAAGAAAAAGAAAAAGGCCAAGGACAAAAGTACTGCTATGGACAACGGAAAGGTAAACGATAATGTAAAGGAGATTAAGCAACAAGATTCTCCAGCTGATCATGTTAGTGCAAAACAAAAGAAGAAAAACAAGAACACAAGTGTTTCTGAGGCTGGTGTTGATGAGCAATCTGCTAAGAAAAACAATATGTAAGTATCTTAAGATGCTGCATTTCTTTTTTCTTTTTTCTTTTCTTTTTACATAGAAATGTGTTTCAGATGGTTCTGTACTATTTGACATCCTTACCTTTTACCTAATTCCAGTGACAAAGATGGTCAGGAGGTAACTGCTCAGGAGGCTAATAAAAAGAAGAACAAGAAAAAGAAAGCACAAGACACAAATCAATCACCAACTGCACTTGCAGAGTCAGAGAGCAAGAAGGAGCCACTGCAAACACGAACTTTTGCCAATGGTATGATAATTCAGGAGATGGTGTTGGGCAAACCTGATGGTAAAAAGGCCGCCAATGGAAGGAAGGTAAACATTTCTGGCTTCTCTTTAGCTTCAAGCTACCATTTTACTATGGTAACTTCTCACCGACTCCTGCAGTGCTGGCATTTGCATGCTTCAGTTTCAGTATCTTTATATGAGCATTAGCTGCATGATTGCGTATGGTTATGATTGATTGGGCCATATAAGAAACTTTTCATTACCTGATTGTACATTTACTTTTACTGAGAACTGTGCCCCCCTTTTTTCCCTTAGGTTGCTGTCAGATATATTGGTAAGCTAAAGAATGGCACAATTTTTGACTCCAATGTTAGTGGAAGACCGTTCGAGTTCAGGCTAGGTAATTACTTCTTCCTGCTGATGTCTTGCTCTCTACCATATCTCAAGAAAAGTATTGGGGTTGATTTTGATGATACGTTGCCTGCAGGTGTTGGGCAGGTTATCAAAGGATGGGATGTAGGCGTCAATGGTATATGAACCTTCATCTTGTTATCAAACACAAGATTATCATGTAGTCCATATTTTCATGCTTTTGGCCTGGTGCTTGTTAACAGGTATGCGGGTTGGTGACAAAAGGAGGCTCACCATTCCACCTTCAATGGGGTAAGACATCCATCACATTGATTTGTATTGTCGGCAGTTGGTCGTTCCGATCCAGTCCTGATTTGTAGCTTCTTCTGTAGGTATGGTAGCGACAGAGTGGGGAAGATTCCGCAGAACTCAACGCTCATCTTTGATGTGGAGCTAGTGAACGTAAAATGAAGCTGAGGACCAAGATGGCATGAAGGTCCATGAGAAACTGATGCAGTTTCGCAAGTTTTGGAGCACCGTCTTTCTTCTGCAATGCTATTTCATAGCCGTAGGGACATGTTCAGCGAATTCCGTGCCTTCATTTCTATTGACATTAGTATACTGTAAAACAGGAGTGATCCTGGCTAATTACCGGGTCGCAACAATTACCCTGCTTGCGCTTGATCAAACGGCGGTTGATTGCTGTTGGTCCGTTTTGATTCGATCATCTCCTCTAGTATCATATGAAACCTATTGGAATGAATTGATTAGCACTATTGGTGTTTATGTTGCTGCGCTTAGTGTCAATTAACTCTGTTGCTTCCAAGTCGTCATATTCACCCTTTGCGTAGATGTCGGACTGGAGTAGTTTGGGTTTTGGAGCTATAGCTTTCCAAACTGAATCTCTCCTTGCAAAATCCCAATTTGGGGTGGCTTGTCCGCGTGCTCCATATTCACCCTTTGCGTAGATTGGGTGTGATCATTCTTTGGCCTAAATGAGAGCTAAATTTTCTGGTTAACTTGGACACCTGAGAGTTATGTCTGGCATCAGTCATCCCCTGCGCTCTTCGACACTTCGACAGTTGCCACTAGTAGAGCGGATGAGTAGGCAGTGGCAGTGAGTGTGGCACCAAGCGCGGTGCGCCGGGCGCCCACGCGGCCACAGGCTAGCCACGGCCCATCGCTTCCCGAGCGCCGAAATCCAAACGCACGATGCCTTCGCCACCACCGCCCCCAACCGCGTGCGCTCTCCTCCTCCCCTTCTCCCCCTCCCCATCCACCTCCGGCCAACCCCACCACCCCGCGCCCCGCCGCCTGCGCGTCCGCGGCTCGAAGCCCAGCCCGCCGGGCCTCCCCAAGCCCAGCACCGGCTCCAGGCCGCCCCCGCGCCGCCTGCACGAGGCGGACCGCCGCCTCAGCTCCCTGGTCCACCGGGGCGACCTCGACGCGGCGCTCCGCCTCGTGCGCTCCTCGCCGCGCCCGCCCGACGTGCCCCTCGCCAACCGCCTCGTCCGCGACCTCTGCCGCCGGGGCCGCCCCGCCGACGCCGCGCGCGTCGTCGAGGCGTGCGGGCCGGAGGCCACCGCCGCCACCTACGGCGCGCTCGTCGACGGGTACTGCCGCGCGGGCCTGCTCGAGGACGCGCGCCGCGTCGTGGGCGCCATGCCCGCGGCCGTGCGCGCCACCAGCGCGTACGCCTACAACCCGCTCATCCACGCGCTCTGCGAGCGGGGGCGGGTCGCCGACGCGCTCGGGGTGCTCGACGGCATGCTCTGCCGCGGGTGCGCGCCCGACGTGGTCACCTACAACATCCTCCTCGAGGCGGCGTGTAAGGCGAGAGGGTACCGGCAGGCCATGGACCTGGTCGACCTCATGCGCGCCGAGGGGTGTGAGCCCAACAACGTGACGTACAATGTCATCATCGACGCCATGTGCAGGGAAGGAGATGTGGACCAGGCACGCGAGTTCCTCGACAGCTTGCCATCTAGAGGTTGCCAGCCCAACACCATCAACTACAACACTGCCTTGAAGGGATTTTGTAGCGCCGAACGATGGGAGGATGCTGATGAGCTTCTAGACGAGATGGTCCGAGAGAATTGCCCACCGAGCGAGGCAACCCTCAATGTGATCATCAACGCCTTGTGTCGGAAAGGATTGCTCCAGAAGGTTGCTCGGTATCTAGAGAAAATGTCTAAACACGGCTGTGCAGCAAATGTTGTTACTTACAATGCTGTCATCAATGGGATATGTGAGCAAGGGCATGTGGATAGTGCCTTGGAGTTGCTTAGGAACATGCAATCCTATGGTTGTAAGCCTGATATCGTCACCTACAACACTCTGCTGAAGGGTCTGTGCAGTGCTGAGCGATGGGAGGATGCTGAGGAGCTAATGGCTAAGATGACCCAGAATGATTGCCTCCCAGATAATGTGACATTCAATACTATAATTAATTTCTTGTGTCAAAAGGGATTGATTGTGGAGGCCTTTGAAGTCTTTAAGCAAATGCCTGAGAAAGGCTGCAATCCGAACTCAATCAATTACAGTACAATAATAGGTGGACTTGCCAAGGCTGGCAAGCTGGAACACGCTCTTGAGTTGTTAAATGAAATGGCCAGCAAAGGATTCAATTCAGACAAGATGTATCAGTTGTTGACTGAGTACCTGAATAAAGAGGATAAAATTGAAGAGGTGGTTCAGGCAGTTCATAAACTGCAAGATGCAGGCATATCACTCCACACTGTACTCTACAACACAGTACTGTTAGGGCTGTGCGGAAATGGGAAAATAGATTATGCTATCGACATGTTTGCTGATATGGTCTCCTGTGGTTGTATGCCTGATGAATTGACGTACATTATACTCATTGAAGGTTTGGCTTATGAGGGCTATTTGAAGGAGGCAAGAGAATTGCTAAGCAAGTTGTGCTCTAGAGATGTTCTTTCTAACAGCTTGATCAAGAATGAAGCTTTGTTGTTAGATCAAAATATTCACTCTTCTCGAGTAATGATTAGACAGTGCTTTTAACTACATTACATATAGTGGTGGAGTAGGTTAGCACTTAGACAGTGCTTCAATTTTGATTGTAAGTTCTCTTTGCTTCAGACATGTTGTAGTGTAGAGCTTAGTTCTCCATCTGTTTAAGTTCTGTCTGTAACAATGCTGTCCAATATCATGCCTGTTTGGCTGATTGTAGTCGCAAATTTTTACGCATACTTACACAATATGAGCACATTGGATTGCAAACATGAGCTGATGATTACTTTCTGGATGCACATCTAGTTAATACACCCTCGCCTTCAAAATATAAGTTGTTTTTTTTACTTTTGGATCAGTTTTCTTAGTTCATGTTTGATGGAAATACTTGTTCTAGGATTTAAGCTAAGCTGAATGTGCAATCAGCTTTAAGGAGCAGGAATATTGTAGGCCTGCTCCTGTATAGTACTCTAGGAATTCCTGGAGTACTTTCTTTAGAAACAAGAGGTCAAATTTTTAGTGGTTATATATAAAACCAAAAATGGATATTAGGCCTCTGAGAGCAGTATAGTAAGTGTTCCTTTGTTTCAGACTAGAAAAAGGTCTGGCCTTAATGTGAAGTCAATTCCTAATTATGATTTGCTTACTCTAGTGTAACAGAAGTAACATTTAAAGAATAAATATACAATTGTAGCTCAAGTTGTTACTGATGGATGGCAATTTTTATCTTGTAAGGTGTCTTTTTAGGGCTATCTTGTAAGGTGTCCTGGACCCCATTTTGTACTATATCTATACTACTGTTTCAAGATAACCCTCATTGTGATATTTTGCTTAGTCTGATAATCATATGTCAGTTCGTGCTCTTTTAAGTAGTTATTTCAATTGAATTGGAGTAAATTTCATCTGCCAGTAGTATTAAACTCTTGGCTCCTAAGTGAAACTATGCTAGTGCTGCATATTTACATGTACATGGCCCCCTTTTTTTTCTGTTGCTGCAGTTAGGAGTTAGGACATAAGGCAGCTAATATGCTTTGAACTATAGTAATATAACCACTAATATTATTGATATCGCATTATCTGATAGTCTTCACATTTCTCTATTATGACCACTGCATGAGTTCATATATTTTTTTCCACTTACATCCATGGTGCCAAATTAATCCAACCTTCATGGGTGATTAACTGATTACCATTTTACCATGTTTATATCCTACACCCCAGACTGGTTTGCTTTGTCCACTTGTGAAGAGTTTTAGTTTGACTTTGTTAGGCTAGGTTAGCATGCAGTACCCTTTAGAAATTCTTGTTATGCTATGGTGCAATTCATGAATTGTGCAGAGTCTGCACGGCAGCAGAAAGCTCTTCAGCCTGGATGCCTTGGAAAGACCGAATCTGGGGTATGGATGATCACCCTTTACTTATCTCTTGGTGGATCCTCATACGGATGGTCACCTTCCTTTGACCAAATTTGTTGTGTATGTGTGTGTGTGTTTAGTCATCACCTTTTGGTCGATTCAGAGGGGATAGTCCTTCTGAATATGGTCCGGTAAAGTTACTTTGTGTGATTATGTGTTTGAATAGATCTGGTTTAATCTATTTTAACTCCCTCAGACTTCTTTTCTAGTGCCAAAGTGGTGAAAGGTTGTAATGCGCTTGCCTACTTGGGTTACCATCTACATCTACTGAGAGGTTCAGACCTTTATTCTCTTAAGTGGAATCTCGGAAAATACCCACCCTCATATTGCTTCAGCGTTCTTTGTTAGTATCTTGCACCTGCGGAGGCCCACATGGATGGCATGGTAGTTTCCTAACCCATGGGCCTTGAATCTTGAATTGATGTGATGTTCTTCCGTGTGTATCAAAGTTTAAAACCAGAGGTAGGTCAAACATCACAAAATTCTGAAGTTATGCTTGTTTTTGCAGAGTACAGAGTTGAGAGTTGGTAGCCAGCTTCCGGGGCCTGAACAGTGACCACTGGCTGCTGGGGTTCTCTTTCTACTCAAACTGCCCGCTGCTCCAAGTAACTCCAGGTAAATCATCCCAGGTGTCTAAAGACGCCTCCAAATGCCCTTCCTGTAGGCGTCTCCACTCTCCAGTTGTAGGTAAAGTTGCCTAATCACCAACACGCTGTGGAAGGCACACTACGCGTACTCGTTTGGTTCTTTCTCTCAGACTCGTTTTTGCTTTACTGGTCTGGTCACCGATGATGTATCTACTATTCCACTCTTTTTTTTAAAAAAAAAAAGCAGGTGAGATGTTGGACTTGACGGACGAGACGACGGCATTGCGTGCCATGTCTATGTGCAATGTGTGGCTGCTGCTCGTTCCTAAACCACTGTTCAAACTCCAAAGTCCAAGAGCATTTTGGGCTTTCTTGCTGGCCGCTTTTGTCTCTCTGCTCGCTCGCTGACCACGGGACCAGCATGAGAACTCGGACCTGGAAGCTGAAACCGGGGAGCCCCTCTGAAAGTCTGGATGCAGGCCGATTGCCAACACGGGATCAGAGGCTCAGAGCCCTTTCCACTCGTTGCCAACCAATAAACCCTCGTACAAAAAACCCCAAAAAAACCATGCTGCCAACTTGTCATAAAGCTTCACATCGTGGCCGTGCGGGTGGAAGCCAAGGTTTGCGTGCCGGGCCGGGCCGGGCCGGGCCGCCGGCCTTCACCCGCATGCCATCCGCGCCGTGGCCGGAGGAGGAGCTCCTCGCCCGAGATGTTCTCCGTCCCCAGGGAGAAAGTTCTCGTGGTTGACAACCCGCCGCTCCGCAGTTTGGTCAAGCTTTGGTGTTGAGTGTTGACGTTCTCCACGTCAACGCGGACCTGCCCTTTCACACCCGACGACCGTGGCTGTGTGGACTCTGGAACTGGAACTCGATCCGTCGGTCCAGCTGACGTGCGGACGTCGCTCCCGTCGCGGTTTCAGACCCTGTGCCCCGTTGCGCCACGGACCCGCGGTGCCCGGTCCGTTGGTCGTGACGTGTCCCGTTTGACCGCCTCCCGTTGCGGGACTACCACTAGCTACTACTAAACCGCCTGACAGACAGGTGGCTGTTCTCGCGCGAGGAGGCTGTTCTCCGCGGCCAGCGTTCTGGAACGGAAAAGCCGTTGCCGTTCGCTTTCGCCGTGGACTTCGCCGCGAGGTCTGGAGACTCCGGTTACTGCACGGTGGTCACCGTCGGCGAATCAGCACGGCGAGAGTCGTCCCGCCCCAGCAGCAACGGCGAATTAAATACCAAAAGATCAGAGTGGTCACAGCCTCACAGGTCCCTGGTCAGATCTCAAGTGTGTACAACATCGCCACAGATTCTGCGAAATTCTTCCCACTGGCCGGAGACCTGGGAGTCTGGGAACGCCGGCCCGCGAGGCCCAAATGGGAACGCTCGAACGACCCAGCAGGCCGCCGAAGCCGCACGAGGCCACCACGTTCGGACGCCGCCGACCTTCCCGGGGGTTCCAACACGTCGGCGCACCAGCTGCTTGCACCCGCGCGGGCGGCCTCTCGTTCTCCCGGCACGCCGCCGCTGTTGCCTGCCTGCTGGTCAAGCTCCGACCACCCCCCGTTCAGAGGCATGCACGCACGGACGGCGGCCGGCGAACAGGGACCTGGAGGCTGGAGCTCCCATGGGAACGCCGGATCCTGTGGGCGCTTTTCTTCGGGTTTCGTCGGCGGCGGCGCCTGTGCGGTCGGTACGGTCAGTCTCTGAAAACGCCTCGATGCTACAGTAGTGGCCGATCGAGCTCACTTTCGGTAACTTTTGACCGGTTACCGCGACGACGAGTCCAAGCTGACGGTGATGAGCTTTTAGTCCGGCGCGAACTTTCTCGCCGGGCGCGGGCTCCGTTTCTTGTTAGCACTAATAACAACTCGTTCCGGCCGCTTTGTTTGCGTCGTCTCGTCATCCGTGACTTCATCGGCGGCGTACGCACGCCGCATGCGCGAGACGGGCCGGCCGGACCGCCCCATCGTACCCTACGTTGGCAGTGGCAAGCCGGCCGCCGCGCGACGTGACCCCCCAGAGCCTCTGTCTCCGCAGGGCAGGCCGCAGCCGCCGCCACCGGCCCCGGCGTGGCAGCACGCACGCACCCACGTCGTCGTCTCTCTACCGCCGCGCCGATGCGCAGCAAATCATCACCGCACCCCCGACGCAAACATCTCCCCATCGCGTCGCGTCGCGTCGCACTCCACCGCCACCCGATCACCGCCGGTGGCCCGCGCCGGCACGCGAGCGACGTGCCGCCGCCGCACCGTGACAATTCCCGCGGCGAGGACGACGACCGAGGGGAGTGGGCGGCTGAACGATCGCGCGGGCGCGCTGCTGGAGCCAGCCGCGGCCGCACGAAGCGTGCGTTCGCCGAGGCGGCCGCGTCGCCGCCGCCGCTGCTGCCGCGCCCGTGCTCCGATCCGCCAAGCAGTAGCATTCATGCCGCGCGCGCGCGGGCTCCATGCTGTGTGTATAGCCAGATGGCTAGCGTGCTAGCGCCTCGCGGCCGGCCGTGCGTACGTTCCGTCGCCGTCGGGGTCCCATCCGCTTTTAGTCAACCGGATTTTATTTGCCGCCGCGAACTGCATCGATCGGTGGTGTGGCCGGGCGACGCTGTCTGTCCTCAATCTCTCGATCCTCCAAATCATTGCCTATTCGTTGTTTATCCCCCCCCGCCCCCCCCTCCTACTCTCTCATGGTTGCGGTCAGATCATTGTCTCTTGTTTCAGCTCTCTCTCTCTCTCTCTCTCTCTCATTGTTGCGGTCAAATCACTGTCTCTTGTTTCATCTTTCTCTCTATCTTTTGTGGTTGCGGTCCAGGTCGTATTTGTTTCCCTTGTGTAGTGGAGACGTGGAGTGCTACAACGATCTGCTCCAATGATTCGGACGTTGCCTGTTGCGTACGGAATTGAATGCCCACTCAAAAAACAAGTTACTCCTGCTGTGCCCTGTCGTTTTATTTACCATGGGCAACGGCTGGTCGAAACTCAGGCACGGCGAAACGAAACCCTTGACGACCACGACACCCGGCCAGGGCAATCAATCATCGATCGGGTCCTCAACCAACCGCCACCGAGCCGCGGCCGATCCATCCGTCCGTCCATCCCACGGCTGGCTGGCTGGCTGGCTGGCTTTCGGCCAGCACGCCGCGCGCCGCCCCTGCTCACCAGGAACGGGCGACGGTCGCCGTCGCTCACCGTCACCGGCACCCCTCCGTCGTCGGGGGCCTTTCAATGCATCGCTCGTTCGTCAACGCGGCGCCCCGGGCAGAGGAGGCAGGCGTCGCGGCGGCGTTGCCGATCGTATTGATTGACCGCCGTGGCCGGAATGAACCACGTGTACGCGAGAGGCGCTGTTCGTGCCACGCCGCCAAGCAGCCGCGGCGATGTGCGCGACTCGGGAGGCTTGCCTTGCCAACGAAGGCGACAACAGCGTTCTCCTGTCGCGCGTGCCCACTACATTTACCGATCGAATACTAGTACTGTATCTATCACTATCAGATTCCGCTCCGGTTGCCTTCAGTTTCACATGCTGTACGTGCTACTCCATCCTGAGATGGTAAAACGTTTCTACTTCATCCCGAGATGGAGTAGTTTCTTGGAGCTAGCATGTAGTACGGCAGGGTGGCCATAATTAACCGAGAACCGAAAACTAAAATAACCGAAACCGAAAAAATTGATTCCCTGTTCGGTTCTAGAAAGCATGAACGAAATAATCGAAAAAAGTTCGGCTCCTACTCTCGGTTTAACCGAATAACCGAAAGAACCGAATAACATAAAAATCTTGCATTTTGCAAGAGTATGTTTAGTTTATATGTGATGTGTTATATTTCAATTAATATGTATTTCTCTTACTCTATCATCATCGTTCCCTTCTCAATTAATATTCTCTAAATTAGAGAAAGTATTGTCTAATTTGCTATAGAACATGTATATTTTTCTTATTATCTTACCTTTTGTCAGTGTTTTACCGCCAAGCCCACCGAGAGATACCCCCGAGATGGTAGATTGTAGGTAGAGTGTTGCCGAGACCAGGAACTTGAAGGTGCAAGGAACACAAAGTTTAGACAGGTTTGGGCCGCCGAGATCATGATGTAGGGTGTTGCCGAGATCATGATGTAGAGCGTAATACCCTACATCATGTGTGGTTTGTATTGTCTTAGAGGTTATGCGTATGCACGATGTGTTTTGGAGGGGTCCCTGCCCGCCCCTATATAGTATTGGGGGACATGGTTACATGGAAATCCTAGTCGGGGACGGTCTGAGGAGTTCTACCCGAGTACGTTGTCGGGTAGTTTCCTTACGTCCGACTAGTCCTAGTTCTATATGACTAGTTACAATGAGGATAAGGTATGGCCCATGCGCCATCCCCTACTAGAAGAATATGTACGCCAAGTGTGCAGTCCCGCTGCCCCGAGTCTGACAAGCCCCCGAGCTCTTCGTAGCCGAGTACTGCAGGCTCCCGAGTACTTCTAGAAGGTGTCTTCCGGTCCCTGCTGAATTCTCTTGAGAAGGTGTCTTCCGAGTACTTCCTTGGCTGCATCGAGGCTATGAAGTGTACCAGATTGGAGACGTGTTGTTGCGTACCCATGAGGCAGAGGACAACCTGGAGGCCGAAAAAGCTAAGAATGCCAAGCTCCAGGAAGAACTCGCGGCCCTGAAGGCCTCTCATCGAGACGTGATTATCGATGAGCAGCGCGATCTGGCAATCAGGAAAGTCAAAGACTTGACTGCCCAGAAAGAGAGTAAGTAGTCACCCGAGTAGTGTTGTCCGTCTGCTTTTCTTCCGAGTTGCATACGTGTACTTTTTTCCCAGAGTACGCTCAAATTGAAAGAGCCTTAACTGATTGGAAACGTAACATATACGAACTTACAGAGGAGAAAGAGTAGTTGAAGAAGGCACTGGAAAACCTTCAGCTCAAGTACTCGGACCTGGACGAGGAGTACAAGACTGTAGTCTGCCAACTGAAGGATGCTGACAAGCAACTCAGGATGGATATGCAGGGATCCAGTCCATGGCTCGGGACAATGAGCGCCAAGAGAAGGAAATGAACCAACTCACGACGGCTGCTCACCAGCTGTGTGAGTTTGTCGACCCGACGCCGGATGGTTGCTCGCTAGTGCAGCGCCTTGTTGATGCTCCCACGAGCATTGCAGGGTACGCATCAGGCACCGCCAAGCTCGTGCTTACTCATGCTTTAGTTGTGGTGAAGTCGTACTTCCCGGGCATGGATGTTCGCCCATTTGCAGAAGGCATCTCCGGAGAGTGCACTGAAGAGCAGTTCAACGAGTACCGTAGCGAGGTACAAGATGTCGCTCATCATATTTATTGATGACCTTCCGCTTTTCTGAGCTTTTTAGAACTGTGTATGTTTTGTGAGAAAACAACAGTCTATTTATGTAATATATTGGTGCTTGTTTGATTGTTGTTAGCTACGCTCAACTCGTGGAGTGGCGCATTGAAACATAATCGTGTAAGCTTTTGAGTATGTTAGTTCTAGTGTGGAGTTACCTTGAAGGCAACGCTTTAGTTGGTGAACTATGTACTAAATTTTACTTTTATACAGAGTTGTGTTCGTAGAACCTCTGCTAGTAGGCATAATAACCTCTTCGACTTTTACCCTGTAAGACCTTGCCCCATAGCTTGACTAAGCTGTGAAGGGAGGTAGTCGGAAAGAATGCTTAACACGCTAAAGGGGGTAGCCTGAGAGGGTGTTGCTTAATCGTGACAGAAAAGGTACTCGTGGCGCAGCCCCCGAGTGTTTTACGAATATTAGAGTGAGGTAGCGTATTGACATAACTCATGGCGACAGCCCCCGGGTTTACTCAATGTTGCTAAGGGAAAAATAATGACACAGTAGTCGTTTGGGATACCAAAACAACCATGTATTATTATACTGTGCTGGACTGCAGCTGACAGGTTTTGTACATGTTTCTTAAGAATAGAAATGGCGTAGATGCTCGATGTTCCAAGAGTTTGGAACTTCCTTGCCATCATAATACTGTAGTCGATACGACCCTGGCCTTGTGACCTTCGTGATGATGAAGGGTCCTTCCCATCTAGAGTTGAGCTTATGGAGCCCAGTCTCGTCTTGGATGCGGCATAGGACCAAGTCTCTAACGTTGAATGATCTTTCCTGGACGTTGCGGTCATGGTACCAGAGAACGCCTTGTAGATATTGGGCTGATCGAAGCAAGGCGTTGCATCTGACTTCTCAAGCACAGTCGAGTTCCAGATGCCTTGCCTCGTCAGCTTCTCCTTCCTCGTACATCTCCAATCTGGGCGATTCCCACATGATATCAGCTGAAAGAATTGCCTCTGACCCATCAACGAGAAAGAAAGATGATTGTCCTATGGCTTTACTCGGTTGAGTACGAAGCCCCCGGATGATAGTGGGTAACTTGTGAATCCACTTGGCTCCCTTTTTGCTATTCTTGTCGTAAAGTCTTTTCTTGAGTTCATCGAGGATCAAGCCGTTGGCACGCTCCACCTAGCCATTGGCCCTCGGGTGAGCGACTAACACGTACTTGACCTTGATGCCGCTTCTTTCGCAGAACTCCCAAAACTCCTGTGATGTGAAATTGGACCCCAGATTTGTGATGATTGTATGAGGAAAACCAAAGCGGTGGAGGATGTCACAAATGAAAGTGACTACGCGATCCGCCGTCAGTGTTGTAATTGGCTTGTACTCGATCCACTTGGTGAATTTGTCGATTGCCACCAACACATGAGTAAAACTTTCTGGCGCTGTTGTTAATGGGCCGATCATGTCGAGGCCCCAGCAAGCGAACGGCCAAGAAGGTGGTATGGTGATCAGCTTGTGGGCAGGGACGTGAGCTTGTTTACGGAAGAATTGGCAGTTCGTGCATCGGCGAACGACATCTTCGGCGTCAGCCAAAGCCGTAGGCCAATAGAACCCGGACCTGAAAGCCTTCCCGACTAGTGTGCGGGAGGCTGCATGATTGCCGCAAGCGCCCTCATGAATTTCTTCCAGGATTTCTCGCTCTTCTGCGGTAGTCACGCATTTCATGAGTATCCCTGTTGTTGATCGACGCTTATAGAGTTTATTTCCCACCAGGACGTACCCCTTGCTTCGTCTGACTAGTCGGATAGCCTCGGCGCTCTTGGGGTCGATGTTGGGAGGTAACTTGTTTTCCTTGATCTAGTCGATGAACTGGGAACGCCAGTCCACATCAATCATCAGGACTTCTCGACTAGGCTCCGTAGGGCCTTGGTCGATGGTGCCTGGGTCTGTCCTAGGAATAGAGGGATGGTGGAGCTCGTGGACGAAAACTCCAGCAGGAACTTTAGCTTTGAGAGTACGTCTGCCCCAACGTTATTGTCGCGGAGCACATGACGAATCTCGAGCCCTGAGAACTTTTTCTCGAGTGTGCGGATTAGTGCGACGTAGGCGTCCATGGTCTCTTTGTTGGTGTCCCATTCTTTGTTGCATTGTTGGACCACCAGTAAGGAGTCGCCAAAAATAAGTAGTCGCTTGATGCCAAGGGAGACAGCCAAGCGTAGCCCGTGCAGTAGTGCCTCGTACTCGGCTTCGGCTGTGGCGAGCGGAGGGGGGAGGAGGAGTAGAGGGCGGCGGGGGAGGAGGAGCAGCGGGCGCCGGCGATGGAGGGAGGCGCCAGGGAGGGAGGCCGACGCGCTCGAGGTGGAGAGAGAGAGAATGGGAGAGGTGGAGGGAGATAAAAAAAAATCTGATGCGTGGGCCCCGCAGGGGTAGTTGGGATAGAGGAGAGATATAGAAGATGAATGGGTGCAGAGAAACTGAATACAGAGTAGATAATCTCGATGATCAGGACGGAATATTACTTTTAGAGTATAAAAATAGCGTATGACGAGTGCGAACAACAACGTGAGTGTAAACCGTAAACGTGCACGTGGCATAACTCCAATACAACTCATGCTACTGGTTCATTGGTTCTGCTGTACACCGTTACGCCAAGATCTGCACGGGAATTGCCCCCCGGCTCCGATCCCATGGAACTGACAAACCGTCACTCGGTTGACCATTTGCTACAGCACAGCTGCCAGACAGCTACAGAGCCCCTTCGCCGCTAGCTGACAGAGCAGGTGTGGAGGTACAGCTCAGGCGGCAGGCGTGTAGTTGCAGCTGAGTCTCTGGTAGCTGTCACGTTAAACGTTAAATGTTCGGATATCAATTTGAATGTTCGGATGTCCGAGTTCTAAGCAAATCTATTAAGTATAGTTAATGTACGATTAGCGGATATTACGGTTAAATTATAGATTAATTAGGCTTAATAGATTTGTCTCGTGATTAAGTTATAAAATTAGTTTTATAATAAATCTATATTTAGTGCTCCTAATTGATGTTTAAATATGCGATGCCACTGAAATTACGACTTAAACCGGAAAAAAAGCAAAATAGGCTAGAGTACCGGCCTACTCGCAGCACTGTACAGTACTGCACGGCTACTGTAGCTTTACCAGTCACGCGGGATCAGGTCCCTTTTCCCATGTAGAACGCGCCATACGTACGCAGCAGATCCGGTGACGTCTAGCATCCTTTTTTTCACGCGATGTTACTGTAACTTCCTCTTGACCTGAACCAGCTTTTCTCGCAGTACAGCAGTATTCTGGAAACAGGCATGGATGCACCCAGAGATGGATCATGCCAACGAGGATTTCGAAACTCCAGAGACGTGACAGAGTGGAATGCAGTCAGGGATGATCCTGACCCGATGATCGACGCTCCAGAAGTTCCAGAAGGTTCCGGGACCCTTCGGTTCTTCCCAATGATACTGGTAGTCTGCTAGTATTCGCCAAAAAGAAGATGCTTGTCTCCGTATCTTGGCGCCCGGAGCGGAGACCCCGCGTCGCGACTCGCGGATTCCCTTCCCCGCGCGAGCCGCCATTCAGCTCACCTGATCCGAGATCCAGCGCCCCCACCCCCAAGCTAATCGAATTTTTCGAGCAGCAGCAGTAGTACTCCTCCATAAAATACAAGGCAACCAAAAACCCCTAGAGTAGAGTTTTGTGCCTCAGATATCTTTGATCATTTTTACTCGTTGTTTTCGCATGAAACTATTGTAAACTATTATGTTGACATAGTTTGGAATATGGCATGTGTTGATGAATGGTTGATGAGTTAGTCTATTGTGGTCAGCCCCCCTATATTTATTTTCTACGTCCGCTCCTGTTTGAAATGTCAGTTATCTTGTTTGAAATGTCAGTTATCTTGTAAAAGCAGATGATTCCATAGTTCAGTAATGGCTCGAATCAATAGGAGATGCACGTCGCTTAGCCATAACATATGTTATATGGTCACATTCTTGATGCATTAATACTCATTTACTTATGAATTGTGCTTCAACATGATGGAAACAAATAGCTAATTAGTGTGCTGCATGTAGGAACAACTTAAATGGCCGATTTAAGCGAAGAGGCTCTGTCGGAGTACTATGAAATTGTTGGCAAGATGTTTGGCAGTGAGGATGAAGGATTTCAGTTTTATAACAACTACGCTCTTGAGAAAGGGTTCAGTGTTCGGAAAAGCTATGTTGAGTAGGACAATGACAACCATGATCTATTAAATCTGAGGAAATTTGTATGTAGCCGTGAAGGTTTCCGTGAATCTAAGTACATGAAGAATGGAAACAGGAAGAGGAAGGCGTGCAATATCAGTCGTGTCGGTTGTCGAGCCAAGTTCGTGATTGCACGAGTGAAGGAAACAGGACGGTGGTATGTCAGGGATTTCATTGATGAACACAACCACCCTTTGGCCCCACGAGACCTTGCTTGTATGTTGCGGTCCTTGCTTGTATGTTGCGGTGTCACAGAAGAATCCGCGAGGAGCAGAAAGCTTCAATTGTAGAGATGAAAATTTCTGGGATCCGCAAACACCAGATCATGGATATTTTGAAAATGCAGTATGGTGGGTTTGATATGGTTGGATGCACAGACAGGGACATATATAATTTCAGCTATAGCTATAAGCAGGAGACAATTGCTGCCGGTGATGCTCAGACAGTGATAAGTCACCTAAAAGCACGCCAAGATAAAGATCCTGAGTTCTTCTTCAAGTATTTGGTTGATGCAGATGGTCATCTGAGCGGGCTGTTCTGGTCTGATAGTCAATCTCTGCTTGACTATGAAGCTTTTTGTGATGTTGTCATATTTGACAGCACATACAGGACGAATCGGTACAATATGCCCTTTGTGCCTTTTGTTGGATTGAATCATCATAGGAGCACTGTTATTTTTGGTTGTGAAATTATCTCTCATGAAACAAGTGAGGCCTATGAGTGGATGTTGCGGACCTTTTCTGCTGCCATGGCCCAGAAGCACCCGATATCTGTGATCACCGATGGAGACCTTGCAATGCAGAGGGCAATTCGGGTGGTTTGGCCTAATTCAAACCATAGGTTGTGCATATGGCATATTGAGCAGAACATATTTCATAATCTGCACGATGATGATCTTAGAGAAGAATTCAGAACTTTTCTATATGATTGCTGCTCCATAGAAGAAATTGAGAGGAAATGGGTGGAGTTTTTAGAAAGGAATCAAGTTACAAGTGACGACTCGTGGTTGCATCAGATGTATTAGATGAGGAACCTATGGTGTGCTGCATATCAGCAGGGACGGTGTTTCTTAGGGTTGAGGAGCAATCAACGTAGTGAGAGCCTAAACTCTAGGCTTCACACGCATCTTGATGGGAGAATGTCATTATTTGGCATGCTACAGCACTATGAGCATTGTCTTTCAGTATTGCGCAGAAATGAGGCGAAGCTCGATGCTATAGCAATGCAATCCGTTCCATTCACAGAGACAGATGCTTCAAATATAGAAAAATATGCTGCACAGGTGTTCACACCTACGGTGTATGACATGGTCAAATGGAGCATACAATATGCTAGTAAGTGTGTTCTCATAGAGATACTAGATAGAGGCGATTTGATTTCGTACTTTGTCGTTCGAAAGGACAATATGGAGAAGAATTTCCAGGTGGACTGTGAGTTTAAGGACGACTGTCTGTATGGCATCAGTTGTTCTTGCCGTAAGCTAGAATGCAGAGGAACACCATGCTCGCACATATTCTATGTTTTGAGAATATTGAAGTTGATGAACTCCCAAAGTGCTGCATTCCTGACCGTTGGACGATGAGTGCAAAGTCAGCATTTCCTCCAACCAGAAAGAACAACATGTATGATTATTCGACAGCCTAGGGAGGTACCGGGAGCTGCGAAATTTGAGTCATCCTGCATCATTCAGGGCATCTCAGTGTACTGAAAGTTTTCAACGTTTCAAACGGGTTCTGCAGGAGGAAGCTAGTAGCACCCTATCTAATGTTAGAGATGAACACATGAGGTATGATCCAGTACTTCCACAAACGATACAAGTCGACTCTGCCAAGGTTCTAGATCCTTTGCATGTGAAAGGGCGAGGTGCACCTAAGAAAAGACTGAAGGCAATGAATGAGAAAAAAGGAACAGTTAAATGTGGTCGTTGTGAGCAGACGGGTCACAGCCGCCGTACCTGTTCCAAGAGAAAAACGGGGGTAAGTACACTTGTTGTCTATAATGTTATTACTGCATGAATTCTGGATTTCTTGAATGTGTCATTAGTCATATTGTTGATGTGTAGAAAAACAAGGTGCCTGAATCTTGGTAACGACACATCCTCTGAATGGACGCCTGTTATTTTTGCAGTTCTTAAAGGTACGCTGGTAATTTTTGGTATTTTGTCATCGTGCTTGAACTGTATCGCTGATGAGCATTATTTGCCAACCCTCTTCAATGTCAGTAATTCTTTTGAACTGATATTTGCCTTTGTTTTTTTCTTGCTCCCTTGCTTTTCGTTTTCTAATACTGTTGGTCTTTAATCTTCAGATGGTAGATCCTGGTGGAATTGCTAATTGGTCAGTGACTCATGTTGATTGGTCTGAGGGAAAATGGCATTCAAGGTCATATAGAGCTGCAGATGTTACCTATGAACTCTTTAAGAACATAACGGTGTGTAATCTTGTTTAATGGAAAACATATTTTGCCACTTGTCCTCTTTGTGTTTCATACTAATCTGTTTGCTGTATCTCGTGCAGTCTGTCAATGAGAATTTCCACAAGGATGGTGATGATAAGGTACGCATATCAATTCATCCTTGTCTCCGAAGCACAACTTAGGAAGATCTGCTATTACTTATTTGGTCATGATCACTTACTGTTGTACCACACTTATCTGAGAACACCTGAAAATATATATTTTTCCCCTCATGTGCCGTGCACTCAAGGTATCAGTCTTGACCTTAGTTTTTGGGGAGTTAAGTGAGTCAAATGTGACCTGTTTCGAAGTAAATGCATGTGATTACTCTCTTCTGATAATGCGTTATTCGAATAAGCTGGCATGCTGAAGAATGTCCACTCAGATAATTCTTTGAAGTTGAAAAATATTGTGTTGTACAATATGTATGTATTTTAACGTATTTCTTTATCTCCATTGCAGAGAGTTGCGACACTGACCCATGTATGTGGAATGGAACAAAAAGACCGTGCTACCTTTTTGCTAGAAAATTTTACCCAGAAGCTATGAACAACCTATTGAAGCTATTCTCCAGTCATACAGACACATGAGTTCTACATGATTTTTTGCCTTTGGCCTAGGAGATTCACCTAGGATTTTTTTCCTGTTTCATGTAAATTGTGAAATTGATACTTAGCGTCTTAACAGAGTCACAGATCCAGGGCCAGAGACGTCTTGTAATTCTGAGTCCCTTGGTAGGGCTGAGGTGCTCTTTTCTTTAGTATTGACACTGCCCTCCCTGTAATTCGTGGTGCCCTCTGTATGTTTCTATTAGCCCTTCACCTTTCTCCCCCTCCCTCAAATTCTTAGATTCCTAGCGCCCATTGCCTGTGTAGCAGTGTTTTTGTCGGTTCAAACTGTTATTATACAATTAATTCTTTTGTAGACACGAAATGCTTATGAAATGAGTTACACTTTATAGTTTATTCCTGACTTGTTTTGAGTTTCCGGGACACTTGTACCATTCTGAGATTCACAATCATTGTGGCTATTAATTTTTGTTTAGTGATTAGTATTCCTTATTTCTGATAAGCATGGTTTCAGTATAAGCTGAACTTGTTCCTGAAAAGTATTCAGTATAGTAAACAAAGCACTGTAGAACTGGTACCAATCATGTTATCTTCCAAAATGTGGATATTGCAAAGGAAAGCATTAATATACAACATCTTCACTTAGCAAAGGAACTCATGCTGTTCAGGTTTGCTGCTCTACTCAAGTTAGAATGGTCAGAAGTAGCAACCAGTTCAGAGAAAGCTTGAGTTGCCCTGTTTTCCAGGAGCACCCACTGCTACAAGGTCACTGAAAGGTTCACCAAATGGATTTGGAGCTCCGGAGGGAGGTGCAGCGTACTGATATTGGTGGTGGTACATGTTCGGTGTCGGCATCGCCATTATCTGTTGTTGCTGCTGAAAATACTGGTGCTGCTGTTGCTGCTGGGTCATCAGTGCCAACTGCACATTAGATGGTGGCGCGAAGCTGCTGGACATGGCGAACGGGTCATTTGCATTGGCGTCGAAAGGGTTGGCTGCTCCAAGGCTGCCAGCGTAGGTCACACTGGCAATCTGCTGCCTCCTCGCCTCGTCTTCGTAGAGGCTGTCGAGTAACAGCTTGTCACGGAGGGGAGAGAGATCATGCTGTGGTAAAACAAAAATCTATCTTTACTATGCGACTTGCCACGGAGGGGAAACATGCAGGTACTCCCTCTGTTCCAAAAAATAATTTATTCTAGATTTAAAATTTAACCAAAAAATAAGTTATCTTACCCTATTTAGAAAGTGCATGTGCATGCAAGAATCAATTAGTGCTAAATATAGGTAATAAATAGGGATAAATATGATCATTTTATCTTCTTATTAATTTGTCCTAGAATTTCTAGGATGACTTATTTTTTGAGACGGAGGGAGTAGCATTTTTTTTGAACTATTGTACATTATATTAATTATTCCAGCATGAATATACGTGCATCTATAGGCACGTTAATTTTTTATGTGTGCATTTGATTGATTCATAAAATTACATGCATACGCATCGGACGATTACCTCTTCCGATTTTCCCTTAAAAATAGGTTAGCTTGATTTGTGTGTGTGGTGAACAATAAAATGAAGTGCATCATGAAATACTGTAGCTATTTTTTCAGAAATATTTGTGCATCTATATAATATTTGGAGATTGTGCATCCTGTTTTCTAAAAAAGTGCGTGCACTCTCATATATTTAAATATTTTTAATTTCATTTGTCTAAGCACAAGGGCACGGAGAGTGGACCAGAAGGATCAATTTGTTTTGTTGGTCCATTGATTGGTTAGATTTTGTTACACATGAGTTTGAGTTGGAGCTGATGGGAAAAAATCTAGATACTGTGCTAGATTCTTTTCTGGATCCATCCGGTGCTACCTGTACATTCTACCACCCCACGTGATGGGTCTCGAAACACGCGCTATAAACAAAGTTTATTTGCAAACGGCACATCATATACAGGGTGGACTGTAGCAAAATACGTTCCAAATATTATCACTGGTCTGGCACATCACGAATCACAACGTCATCAGTACCGTCCCGATTTCCGGCGCACCCGCCGCCCGCGGCTAAAAGTCCGCTCTCGAGACGCATGCGCGCGGATGGGAAGACCGCTCGGGATTTGGATTAGCTAGGGGTCTACCTGGAGCGATTGGAACACACACTTGGCAGTTGGCAAAGGCTGCAGGTGCAAATGCACCACGGACTACCTGAAAAGCCAGGTACTCCCTCCTTCCAATTTTATAAGGCATAGTATAATATGGTATGGTCTTCCAAATAATATTTTGACCATTCATATATCATATAATATATCACTTATGGTTATAAACTTATAATCATTAGTAAAATATATTTGATTACGAATTCGATCATATAAAGTTTACATTCTAAAAATAAAAAATTAATAGTTAAATTATTGGTCAAAGATTTCAAAGTTTGAATCTTGATATACGTATGCGCCTTATAAAAGTAGATGGAGAGAGTAACATGTTATTGGTAACGGGCATAAGTTGTTTGTGTTATTGGTAACGAGCATAAGTTATTTGTTACGAGAAACATTAACGGTAAAGGACTAAAGCCCGTTACCAATTAGACCCACAGGTCCGTGCTGAATTTGGGTAACAATAAAGCCTACCAATGATGAGATATTGATAACACACTTTATCGACAACCGTTACCAATTAGCTGCCCTTAATTTGACCTCAAAAGAGACTATTGGTGTTATTGAAATAAAAGAAACACAAAATTTTCTCTCTAAAAAAGAAAACACAAAATCTCAAAGGAAACATGACACATAATGTGTTAGTTTTGTACTGTAATCATGTGGTTAGATTGGATGTGGATAGCATGTCAACGAAACCCTAAAGCAGCATTATTGGTCTGGCACATCAACACAATGGGAAGCTAAACAATCTCGATGCGCGTGGATGGGTGATGCAGAGGGTTTACAGATGGATACTACTCCCTCCCTTCCAAATTGTAGATTATTTTAGCAAATTAAGGTATATAAATTTTGGTATGTATGTGGACACGATGTATATCTAGATGCATAGCAAAGCCTATGCATCTAGATTTGCCAAAACGACCTACAATTTGGAACGGAGGGAGTATATGCTGCCGAACGATGCATTAAGCGTATTAATGATGGAGATTAATCCCTAGATCAGCAAACTAATCACCCCAGGCCGCATCCTTTCAAACAGAAAACTAATCACCCCACATGGAATTTTAATTTGTACTCCCTCCATTCCAAATTTTTAGATCATTTAAGTAAATTTAGATGCATAATTTTTGCTATGGATCATGATATAATATATATCTAGATGCATTGTAAAATATATGCATCTAGATTTACCAGAACGATCTACATTTTGGAATGGAACGGAAGGAGTAGAATATAATCATGCGGATTAATCAGATCGCGAGGAAAATATAAAATTAGCCAGGCCAGGTCTTGGTGGTGCTTAAGCTGATCGAATAACGGCAATGGGTCCTAATATGATACGCCCAGCAATATATTTGAAGATGAGACTCAGGTAGGTACGGTGGAGCTAGTGACGGCACTCTTCTCCCATTCTTCTTAGCTTATGCTTATCTATTTTTTAAATAGTTTCTTTTTTAAAAAAAGCGAAAGTGCTATATAAACTTTATCTTATGCTTATCTGTTTTCCTCAAGATACAATGCTCGACACCAAAAAATGCTTTACGGTCTAAAAAGAAAATAGTCAACGTTGACCATCTTAATCTTATAGAAAAAAGCATTTCTTACACGCTTCGTTTCGCTTAAAACCTACATTCCTTCCGGAAGCTCCTTTGTTCCACTCATCCTTGCTTTTTTTTTCTTCTTCTTCCTATCGGTCTCAAGGTCAAAGAAATAGGTTCAGTGGTTCGACCTCCCAAAGGTTAAAGAAAGACATCAGTTTCGTGTCTAAAGATAAAGCTGGAAAGCTTAATCGGAATGTGAAAGACAAAACATCCTAGTACACGAACTGTGTCTAGATATTTACACATTTGAGAGCTTATATTAAGTCATAAAAAGCAATTTTAAAATCCTGGCTGCCAAAATATACTGCAGAACCAGTGGCATCGTAACAGTGACATCAGATGATTAGATCTATTAAGCGAGATCTGTACTTTAAAACACAATACTTTCATAATGTTGTCTAAACATCCATATCTTATTCTTGGACAGGGTGGAGCCAGTACTCCCAAGATCACACTTAAAACATGTCGAATCCCCAGCACTACACTAAGAAAAAGGATCACAAAAGAATACTACACTTTACTCTTTTTCAGAGAACTGGCATGCGCATCTAGGTCGCGCAAGAAGGAGGATAATGCTGCCGTCCACTTTTCTGGGCAACAAAGATCAAGCATATTAGTGGGAGGACCCTGGACCAGCAGTCCAGCAGAAACAAAGCACCCATCATACTTGTATATATACTCGGCTTTGAGAGGACACGGAAGCTTTGCCCAAAGGGGCGTCCATTTTAGCGGTTGGATCCTGTGTGTAGATTCTGCCATGCTCATGGTCTCACACAGCCACACATGCCCCAGCTGATCCCCGGGCTTTCTTTATTTCTCTCTCTCTCTCTCTCTCGACCTCTTCTTTTTTAGAGTTTCTTTTCCTCGCCCGGACCGTACCCCGGCCGGTCCGGTACACGGCTTTGACGGCCGTGTGCGATCGGCGCTGGCCGCTGCGTCGCCGTCGCCGTCTTGACCCCGACACCCCCCCCCCCCCCCCCCCCCCCCCCCCCCCCCCGCGACGCGATCGGCGAGAGGCGAGCTAGGAATAAGGAGTCAACGCGCTTAATCGCCGGCGCCGTTGTTTTTCTCGTGCGGCAAGCTAGCACAGACAAGCACATGCGTGCGTGCGTATTCCTACGACGCGTGCCGTCGCCAGCATGGCCGTGTATGTAGTGTGATAGAGATCATGGTGGAGTAAAAAAAAAACTTCACTGAAAACCACGTACACGCGCGTTACTTATTGATGGCCGCCTTCCGTTCCGTGCGCACCAACCTTGCCACCTTCTGCCACCCCGATCATCATTGATCAACGATGCCGGGGGGATGGGCATGCAAACGGCGGCCTGCGATCTGCCGGCGGAGGGTCGCCGGTAAAGCTGGCCGTTCTTGCTGCTACGCCACCGTCTTCAGATCACGGCGATACGCGTTCCAGCGTATCAGGAAAAGAATGTATTATTTGCACACAAGACCATATACGTGCCCGCCCGCCACAGCGTTCGATCTTCGGGAGGAAACAGATCGAATCGGATTGTAACGGGGAGGAAAAGAATGACGGCTGTGTAGAAGCAGGGCGGCGACCGGCGGCCCATCCTGTTGCGTACCGGCACCGCGCACACCGCCGGAGGAGAGATCGCCGCGGACAGCGACGTCTCGATCAACCGGCCCGCCGGCCGCGCGGTCCCCAGCTGCTACTCCCCCGAGCCGGGTGAAGATGATTAGATGAACGCGGCGTACGTGGCGGTCATCGAACATACGGCACGGCCTCGCCCCCCGTCCCCATGCCGGGCCGTACCGGTACACCGACGTGGCGTCACGCCCCACAGGCCCACACGCAGATGCGTCGATCAGTTCGACTGTTCCGCACCGTTTCAGCCTAGCTGCGAGCCAAACAAGGTGACTGACTCGTCGATGCTGCCTGGATGCGACCGGACGTACGTACCGGTGCTCCGTCCTCCTGCCTAGCCTATTTCCCCTTTTGGCGTCTAGGCCCTTTCCAGTTTGCACCGGCTGGCGGTGCACCACCCGCCGAGAATTTTGCGTGTGATTTCGAGCTAGCTTGCCGATCAGCTGGTGGGCAACAAGCCTTTGCCGCATCTGTGCTTTGGTTAGACTGGACACAAGTTGGCCAGCAGCACTGACACCAGCACCAGCACCAGCACCAACTGATTTCTTTCGACCTATTATATCTCACAGAATATTATTAAACCAGTTAAAACCAACCAGCTTTTAGATCAGCCGAACAGAATGAATAATTTGTTGGGTCCAACGACGGCGTGGTGTTGAGCCGTATGTTGCCGTTACTATTTTTTTTGCTTGGTCGGTTATCAGGATAATATGCGACGCAAGTGCAGAGTTTGAAACCAATATAATGGCCACATGTGTCAATTCCTGAGAAGCCATCTTTCTACTCACGGTTGTCTGGGGAGGAAAAAAACAGTCGCCTTTAATTATTTCATCTTTTCAAGGTCGATAACATGGTAAAGGTACCACTTTGACTACTGCCGCCCCCAGGCCTCGCCCTAAGAAAGTCTGACAGGAATTCTCTCATTTCGTTAGAGAAGAAAACACAATGCACAAATAGTATTCCAACTTGCCATATCAGCTCACATGGACACCCACCCAAACTAAACTAGAAGCATGGGGTATCCATCTCACACTTGCATCGTGCAGTTGTGTTTCTCGGGCCCACACCTATTCAGTGGTTGCAGGTTGACTTTTATGACCAATCTTGATTATTAATTTGTCCATATACAATTGCAACCTCGATCAAAGCTGAAGCTGAACTCTGGGTGCTAGCAGGGGCTAAGAGGCTTGGTTGTTTATTTTGCGAGTAGTCAATTTTCCCTTTTTTCTCTTCTTTGGTTGAGTCTTCTTGTAATAACATCTGCACAACCAAAGTTGCGCGTGCTCCGACACCGCATGTTGTAAAAACTCTGTTCTTCTACCTATTAATACAAAGATACGCAGCTCTCCTGCGTATTCTAGAAAAAAAAAGAATCATAAGGAATGGACTTTGAAGTTTAAAGGGGTGCCAATATTGATACTAGGAGTACCATTTTAAGAATTTGAAAAAAAAAACATTAACTAAGATTCAATAAACTAGTTGAATAATGAAGAAGGTATCGTCTGCTTATTGTATAATTAGTGATGATCCGATAATCTGCTGTTGTGTGATTGTTCATGAGGGTTATTAATCTTCCGGACATACATGGTGTTCGTATCTGAGTGCTTAAATAGAAAGATCGTAGCAAATATCAAATCAAGTGCCCATGTACATGTACTCCCTTTCAGCCTAAATTAGTACAATCTGGTAGGTGCCTTGATATAGCATGTTCTATTATTAGTCACATTTGCGAGGACTTGTTGAGCCTCATCATCAAGTGGTACAGGATAAGACCCTCTGCAACCTACATGGCAATAAAAAACGTTACTTTTGTTTTGATAGGTACTCTTCTATGCCTACTACACCGGAGAAACCTTATTTGGGTGCCGGAGAGAAGAAAATATCATTTTTTTCAGATGGACAAGACTCCTGATCCCATTCCGAAAAACAGTTATCAATCAATTTTAGCAGTAGATCTTTCTATGCCATACTAGACTAGACGATCGTATATGTTTATGAAGATAAAATGACCCACACTTTAGAATGAGGAAAGCCATGGTTGAACTATTTATGGTAGCAACCTCTTAAAAGGAGGAACTATTTGTAGTATTCAGATGCTTGCATTTCCAAGGCGAAGTGAGTTCAACTTCTATCAAGCTGAGTTTTACCTATCAGCGCTACTATTCTGGACATTAAGTTGATATTTGTCATAGATCAGGTAGAGCACATCATGTGCCGACTTGGTTTCGTTCAAAAACAGTAAGTATTGTCATGCCATTTAGCAATGGGGGTGTGTTGTGCTTGCCTAGTCTTGGCACAACGCGTTAACGGTTGCCACGTAAAGATCGCCATTACAGGAGAAACATACTTTATGAGTAAACTTTGGTGGTCGACCATATACGCATATGTCTTGAAGTTTGTCCCCTCTCCTCCAAATTTCCAAGTTGGAATAGGCAAAAGTTTATTGCAGCTAATTTATTGCAAATATGGTGCTCACTCCGTCTAGATGTACAGATGTACGCTATGCCTAAATGACCATTTTAAACGGGGTAGGTTATCAATTCTGACAGCTAAAAAACCGTGATGGTTCTCATTTTCTTCTTGAACAAAAGTGATTAGGGTATCCCCCCCCCCCCCCCCCCCCCCACCCACACACACACACACACAGAGAGAGAGAGAGAGAGAGACGTTTTTGACGGTTTCGGTCTGTGCCGCCGTGCAACCAACCCTCCGGCGGCCCGCGCGGCTTTATTGATTGAGATGAGGCACGCCGTGGTAAGGCATCGTTGTCCGAATCACCAGCCACACACCCTGCAACGAACGCTCGCTCGCGTCGCGCACCTCAGCTGCGCCGAAGCCTCGGCCCCGCAGCTCCGCCTCCTTTTCGTCTTCCGGCGCATCGGACGCATGCAACACGTGTGGCCGGCGGCAGGAAGCCCCCTCGTTGCGCGTCCGCCGAGCGGAGCCCGACATGAGCTCGTCGGTTGTTGCTCGCCCGGGCCCGCCCACGGTCCTCACTTACTCACGACCCCCCCCCCCCCCCCCCCCCCCACCACCCCCCGACCTCCGCGCGCGCGGGCGGCGCGCCCCCGCCTATATATGGTGCTCCGCCCACTGCCGGAAAGGTAGCTCGCACAGACTGGTCCAAAGCCAGCAACGGAGTGAGGGGGAAAAAAGAAAGGAGACACTCCGGAACAACTCCTCCCACCCTCGCTCGCCGCTGCTGACGCGAGCTGTCTTGACCCGCGATTTCTTTGTTTTTCTCTTCCCGTGTGCCAACCTTAACTGCTACGATCGATCGATCGGGGGTGAGGAAGGGAGGAAGGTTCCAGTTCCAGCCCCGCAGCACATGGCGCCGCCGGCGATGGAGATGCTGGGGAGATCCTTCTTTCCGGGCCCTGCGGGCGCGGCGGGCCGGGAGCGGGGAGGCGGGCCCTGCTTCGCCGCGGTCGGGCGGGAGGGGAGGAGGAGGGGGTCGATGAGGTCCGCGGCGCCGGTGGGGGCGCTCGCCGAGCGGGTCGTCGTGACGCCGGCGCCGGCGGAGAGGGCCGGGGCAGCCCCGCCGGAGGAGCCGCCGCACCCGCAGAGCGTCGCGGCGCGGGCCGTGGTCACCGTGCGGCGGAGGCGCAAGGAGGACGCCAAGCGCCGGGTCGCCGAGCAGCTGGACGCCTACGCCGACAGGGTCGGCCGGAGCGTCCTCCTCGAGCTCGTCAGCACGGAGACCGACCCAAGTAAGTGAAAAGGCTTCCCTGATTCTTCCACCACCACCACCATGGCGCACCATCCCCGCCCCCGCGCGATGCTTCTTCCTTCACGACGGCTTGGAATTCCGTGGCGCATTCCCGCGTTGCGTTGCATCTTTGAATCGTCGACGCAGCACAATTGGGTTCCCTTTTTCTTCTCCCCTCTCTTTCAGAATTTCCATTGGCTGCTTGTTGAGCTTCATGGAACCAACCCGGGGCAAGAATATTCCAGCTGGTGCGCCTTGACCTCTGGGGCCTTGTCCCCCGAGTCATCATTTCCAAATGGACAAGCACGTGGAGCTGTCTCGCTCGATTTGATTTGCGTCGAAAGCTGCAGAATTTTTACCGCATCGTACGAGCGCATCGATGCTAGCTGACTGAATCTTGGCTGAATTGGCGGTGGCAGGAAAAGGGGGCCCCAAGAAGAGCAAGGGATCGGCGCTGGTGGGGTGGTTCGAGAAGAAGGACGTCAAGGCGGCGCGGGTGGTGTACACGGCGGACTTCACCGTCGACGCGTCCTTCGGCGAGCCCGGCGCGGTGACCGTGCTCAACCGGCACCAGCGGGAGTTCTTCGTCGAGAGCATCGTGGTCGAGGGCTTCCCCTCCGGCCCCGCGCACTTCACCTGCAACTCGTGGGTCCAGCCCACCCGCGTGGACCGCCGCCCGCGCGTGTTCTTCACCAACAAGCCGTACCTGCCGGACGAGACGCCGCCGGGGCTGCAGGAGCTCCGGCGGCAGGAGCTCAGCGACCTGAGGGGCGAGGGCGCCGCCGACGCGGACGGCGAGCGCAGGCTCACCGACCGGGTGTGGGAGTACGACGTGTACAACGACCTCGGCAACCCGGACAAGGGCGCCGAGTTCGCGCGCCCCGTCCTCGGCGGCGAGCAGCTGCCGTACCCGCGCCGGATGCGGACGGGCCGGCCCAAGACCGTCACAGGCAAGCCCCCGCTCTCCCTCTCACCGGCCTTCAGCTATCCGTCCAATAAATTCCGCGACGGTAACGGTGGCCGACCTGGCATGGCGGGAGGCCGCCGTCGCCGTCGCGCGTGGCTTTCGTATCCGAACCACCCGATCCCGGGACGCTAACGTTTCCTCGCGGCCCGTGCAGACGACCGCGCGGAGAGCAGGGTGGAGTACCCGGAGCCCATCTATGTGTCCCGGGACGAGGAGTTCGAGGAGGGCAAGAACGAGATGCTGTCGGAGGGCGCGCTCAAGGCGCTGCTCCACAACTTCATGCCGCTGCTGGTGAGCTCCGTGTCGCCGGACATCCGCGACTTCGCCGGCTTCCACGACGTCGACAACCTCTTCAAGGAGGGCCTCCGGCTGAAGCAGGCGCTGCAGGACCAGCTGTTCCAGAAGATCCCCTTCGTGCGCAAGATCCAGGAGAACAGCGAGGGCCTCCTCCGCTACGACACCCCCGACATCATCAAGAGTAAGCGAGCGGCCATGTCCATGTCCATGCGTCCTCGACGATCCATGGAGATCCGATACGATAAGATTCGGAGCACGGCATTGTCGTACTGATGGTGTCGTTCGTTTTTTTTTCCTTTTCCCCTTCCCCTTCCGTGTGGCAGAGGACAAGTTCGCGTGGCTGCGCGACGACGAGTTCGCGAGGCAGGCGCTGGCTGGCATCAACCCCGTCAACATCGAGCGTCTTCAGGTAACCCGTCACCGTCCCGCCCAGACACGCCGCGGACACTGAAACCGCCCGCGCCAGCGCTGCTGTCCGCGGGGTGGAGCCGAAAGGCGCCGCCGTGCTTGCAGCTCACTTGCCGCTTCCCCTCTGCAGGCGTTCCCGCCGGTGAGCAAGCTGGACCCGGCCGTGTACGGCCCGCCGGAGTCGGCCATCACCGAGGAGCACATCATCGGGCAGCTCGACGGCATGTCGGTGCGGCAGGCGCTGGAGGACAACCGGCTGTACATGCTGGACTACCACGACATCTTCCTGCCGTTCCTGGACCGGATCAATACGCAGGACGGGCGCAAGGCCTACGGCACGCGCACGCTCTTCTTCCTGACGGCCGCGGGCACGCTCAAGCCCATCGCGATCGAGCTCTGCCTGCCGCCCATGACCGACGGCTGCAAGCGCGCCAAGCGGGTGTTCACGCCGCCCGCCGACGCCACCAGCAACTGGCTCTGGCAGCTCGCCAAGGCGCACGTCTGCTCCAACGACGCCGGCGTCCACCAGCTCGTCAACCACTGGTACGTGCGCCTCTGAACTTGGCGACACTGTCAGCCTCTGCATTTCCATCAGTGGCCGATGCAGAGGAACTCAACTGATGGATTCGATCAATCAACGCGCTGCCCGTGCAGGCTGAGGACGCACGCGTGCATGGAGCCGTTCATCATCGCGGCGCACCGGCAGCTGAGCGCGATGCACCCCATCTTCAAGCTGCTCAAGCCGCACATGCGGTACACGCTCAAGATCAACGCGCTGGCGCGGCAGATCCTCATCAACGGCGACGGCGTCATCGAGTCCGGCTTCACCCCCGGCCGCTACTGCATGGAGATGAGCGCCTTCGCCTACCGGGAGCTCTGGCGCATCGACCAGGAGGGCCTCCCCGCCGATCTCATCAGAAGGTGCCCCACACATTGCATTGTCCTCCATTGCATCGCCTGAAATAATGCTTCCGAAATGTTCATCGCCGATGAAATGTGCTGGTCCCAATGATCATTGTGTATTCTGCTGTCACAGAGGCATGGCCGTGGAGGACCCGACCCAGCCGCACGGCCTCCGGCTGCTCATCGAGGACTACCCGTACGCCACCGACGGGCTGCTGCTCTGGTCGGCCATCACGCGGTGGTGCGACGCCTACGTGGCCATGTACTACCAGTCCGACGAGTCCGTGCAGGGCGACGCCGAGCTGCAGGCGTGGTACGGCGAGGCCGTGCGGACGGGGCACGCGGACAAGCGCGACGCGCCGTGGTGGCCGCGCCTGTTGGCGCCGGCGGACCTGGCGTCGCTGCTCACGACGCTGGTGTGGCTGACCTCGGCGCAGCACGCGGCGCTCAACTTCGGGCAGTACCCGCTGGGCGGGTACATCCCGAACCGGCCGCCGCTGATGCGGCGGCTGGTGCCCGCCGAGGGCGACCCGGAGTACGCGCATTTGGTGGCGGACCCGCACCGCTTCTTCCTGTCGGCGCTGCCCAGCCTGACGCAGACCACCACGTTCATGACCGTCATCGACACGCTGTCCACGCACTCCGCCGACGAGGAGTACCTCGGGGAGCGCCCCGACGAGGCGTGGACGGCCGACCCGGCCGCGCTGGCGGCGGCGCGCGAGTTCGCGGACGAGGTGAGGCGCGCCGAGGAGGAGATCGACCGGCGCAACGCCGACACGGGGCGGCGCAACCGGTGCGGCGCCGGCGTGCTGCCGTACGAGCTCATGGCGCCCACGTCCGGGCCGGGGATCACCTGCCGCGGCGTCCCCAACAGCGTCACAATTTAGTCTCCGTACAGCAGCAGCCATGGGCGGGTAACAGAGATGATTCTAGGCAGAAGCAGATGATTTTTGCCATAATTCTCCCCCGTTGATTTGGGTTCCGGAATCCGAATAGGAGGATCTTGATTTTGACATGGGGTTGATATTGTAGAGTGGGGTGTAAATAACACAATCAATGGAATATAGTAGCCATATAGAGTTCTCTCAAGAAAATTAATCGGTATCATTGTCTTTTGAACACAACTGTTTAGTGTGCTGCATCTTGAGTTCTTGCTCTTATTGTGTTATCATCAAATGGTGGTGCACATCATTTGCTCTGACCAGACTGATGGCGTCATATCAGCAGATCGTCAAAAATTAAGTATTACTTGAGCAGAGTGAGAGTGTCATTTAAGTAGACGGTCAAAATTCACTTAGCACATGATTTGGTAAGAGTTCTAATGAGTTCCTTCGAGTTCTCAGTTCTCACTACGATAGTCAATACTCGCTTAGCACGTGATATGATAAGAGCTCAAAGCAGGAATTTGAATTTGACATTGGGTGGGAGGAATTGATATTGTTGAGTGGGTGTAAATAAAACAATTGATTGAATACAATCAAAATAGAATTCTGTTATGAACAGTTATCGTCTGTCAACAACAACATTATACAGAACTGTTCAGTTTGGTGTATCTAGTCAGGTGCTATCGTCGAATGGTACTGCACTCTGACAAAATTGATCTCGTCATATGAACCGATGGTCAAAATTTAAGTTTGTTCGCCAAGATTAAAAGGATCATTGATGCAATAGTCAAAATTCACGCACAGGTCTTAGTAAGAGACCCAATATTTTTCTTGTGTTCTTAGTTATCTCACACCCAAATTCTAAGGTTGATTTATTCAGAGTACAGGTCTTAGCTCATTGGCAGGAGACCATAAGATTGAACGAGTCTGAACTCAAAGGAGCAATCTCAGTAGAGAACTGTATGGGCAAGTTGAATGCACTGGCCATACAAGGGATGGCGAGTGCCAGAATCTTAGCCCGATCGATCTCGGCAACGTACAGCGCTGAAGACGCTACTGACAGAAGCGCATCAGAGACTCTAATTTATTGCCTCCATGGTAGTAATTCACTAACAGTCATTTAGGTTTTCGTTCAGTAAAACTTTTGGCAAATGTTAATCATACTGTCTGCAGGGCAATTGAGCCGTAATAGAAGGCAGCCACAGGAAAAAGATTTGACAAACAGGATAAGAGATTTATATTCGAATAAAAAGGGCAAATCTACCAGATCGAAGAACTGTACGGACAGGATGAATGCACATGCCATACGTGAGGATGGCGAGTGCCAGAATCTTAGCCCGATCAGTGTCGGCAACGTACAGCGCTGAAAACGCTACTGAAAGAAGCGCATCAGAGACTCTAATTTATTGCCTCGAAACTAATTCACAAATACAAAGCGCAGCAAATTATTGAATCCATATCCAGATAGAGGAGTCGAGGTGTAGAAAAAAAGGGGAGAAGAGGCTGCATCAGACTCAAGAAAGCTTTGTGCAATCAACATGGCGTATGATTGTTCAGAGTTTGATGGTATATATGAGCAAATCATCATCGTCCAACGCTAGAACCAAATCACCAAAGAAAACATCGCAACACAGAACCGAAACGAACAGAGAGAGAACCGGGCAACGAAATCGATCGGAAATCGAAGCAGGCGGAGAACAGCGGCGGCGGGCTGGCGAGGGGGAGACGTTGGCACTGGCTATCAGGTGTCAGGTGTTGCATATATATAGAGCGGCCGGCGGCGGGGCTGCAAACCCTAGCGCCTTAAATTTACACGTTTGCCCTTGTCGATTTGCGGCTCGCGAGCACGATCGTCGAATCCATTGGGCTTCCTTGTGGGGGCCCATGTCCGGTTCTGATTTTGACGGCCCATGAAAAGAATTGAGGCCCGGCTCCGAATTTCAGACTCTTTGGTTTTCTGGTACTAAATCCTTGTCCATTATTGCACTTCAACTCGTGTATTCCTTTCACAAAAAAAAAACTCGACACGTGTACATATGGCTACATCCCTTCGGATTAACAAGTTCCCCTCGTCAGTTGGCGCGCACAAATCCAACCGAACAAAATCGAAGCTCGAATTCAAAATTACAGACAGCAAAAGGAAAAAATGGAGAAGAAGAAGAAGAGAGCGCAGCCCGGGGGCAAGAACGAACGTTGGTTATTGTTGCCGGCGACGACCGGCGCATCGATCAGCACACCATGCTGCTCTTCTTCTTGTTGGCGACGAGCCTCCGCCAGAAGGTGGTGACCTCCTTCTCGATCTCGTGCGCCGACTTCTTGTGCGCCTTCCCGGCGTGCGCGTCCATGTCCGCCACCGTCTTGCCCAGGTCGGCGATGAGCCGCTCGGCGAGGCCGCGGCTGAAGTCCTCGCGGATGACCACGCGCATCACGGCGACGTGCTCGGCGTCGGCGGGCATGGTGTAGGCCGGCACGATCCAGCCGAAGCGGCGGAGGCTCTCGGCCACCTCGAACACCGTGTACCTGGAGGTGTCCTTGAGGGTGAAGGCCACCAACGGCACGCCCGAGTCCTTGGACACCACGTCGAAGTAGCCCATCTTCTGGATGCCCTCCCGGAGCACCGTCGCGTTGTCGCGGCAGTTCTGCATCACGTCCTTGTAACCCTGCGACGCCATTGGCGGCGAAACCGCAGGTAGATCATCAGTTTTGCAGATCGTAAAACTTACTACTACCTTGTAAGAGAGAGTCCTGATTTTGCAACGCATGGATCACAGCAAGCTTAATAAAACTTTTTTAATCTGCATGTTTGCTGTTTGCATAAGCTACGGTTGCCTCTCTTTTTTTTCAGTGACATCAAGTGACTGCTGGTGATGAAGAAGAACATTCGGATGGCATGAAGAATTCAAGTACCGGAGAGTATGCCAACAGACTCAATAGCCAACTGAAACTTTCTTTTTTTTGAAAGGACAGCCAACTGAAACTGAAAATGCATGACTTGAATTGTGTGTTTGCTTGCTTGCAGATACAAGCACCACACGTTTCTGTCTGTTGCTTGGTAACACAAGCAACAAGCAAGCCTCCGGGGCATGTTGGTCGCCTGCAGGTCGGATGTAGTAAATTGCAACAATTACCTCGAATCCTAGACGGATGAGCTGGTAATACTGGGCGATAATCTGGCTGGAACCTGTCCAAGAGAGCAGACGGATCGATGAACTGAGCTAGTGTTGCTCACTGAAAGTCTGAAACTGATCAAGCAGCATGATCAACAGAGGAGGCAGCCGAGCAGGGAACCTTTGGAGAAGTTGAGCGTGAAGGTGGGCTGGTCGGCGCCGAGGTAGTTGATGTGGAAGATGAGCTCGTCGGGGAGGTCCTCCTTGCTCCTCCAGATCACCCAGCCGACGCCGGCGTAGACGAGGCCGTACTTGTGGCCGCTGACGTTGATGCTCTTCACCAGCGGCAGCCGGAAGTCCCACTCCAGCTCCGGGTAGATGAACGGCGCGATGAAGCCGCCGCTGGCCGCGTCCACGTGGATCGGCGTGTCCCACCTGCCCAAAGCCAGAACCGACCGAGGTCAGCGTCAGCCACATCGAAACCTGGCTACGCCGCCTGTGACGATCTTTTCGTTGGCACTCACCCTGTCTCGGCGTTCTTAGCCGTGAGCAGGTCGTTGAGCATCTTGACATCCTCGAACTCGCCGTTGAGCGTGGAGCCGAGGATGGCGGCGACGCAGATGGTGTTCTCGTCGACCATCTCCGCGGCCTTCTCGGGGTCCATCACGTAGTACCCTTCCCGGAGCTTCACCTCCTTGAGCTCCACCTCGAAGTACCTGGCGAATTTCTCCCAGCACACCTGCGTGCCCGTGCGAGCGAGAAGAACCGATCAATCATTCTGCTCATGGGCTGATGCAGGCAGGCGGCGATCATGTTCTTCCTGCTTCTACAACATACGAGTGTACCTGGACGTTTGCTCCGGTGACGATGTTGGGCTTGTCGTAGGGCTTGCCCGCCTCCTTCATCTTGTTCTGCCACTTCCTCTTGAACGCCAGCCCGGCCAGCATGATGGCCTCCGAGGAGCCGACGGTGCCCACCCCGACCGCCGTCTCGTCGTCGCCGATCGGGGCGTTGAAGAGGTGCGCGATCATGTTGACGCACCGGTTCTGTTCCCCGTACCAAGTCCATCGATCAGAGCTAGATGTCCACCCGGACAGCAGCGGCAGGTCGGAGAGATAGATAGATCCAGTGCGTGCGTACCTGGAGCTCGGTGGTGACGGGGTACTCGTCCATGTCGACGTAGTTCTTGTTGATGGAGGCCTGGATGAGCTTGTCGCACTCGGGCTCCATCCACGTGGTGACGAAGGACGCCAGGTTCAGCCGCGGGTTCCCGTCCAGCATCAGCTCGTCGTTGATGATCTGGTACGCCGCGTCCTTGGGGATCGACTGCTCCGGGATCTTGAACCTGCGCGCGCGCACCGCCGGCCGGCCGGATCAATCAGTCCCCCCCCCCCCCCCCCCCCCCCCCGGATACTACGCAGCAGAAAACCAGGGACGACGGCGGCGACTCCGGCCGTGAATTAATCAATTAAGCGGCGGCGCCGCCGCCGTCGCGCCGTCGCGATCGCCGCCGCCGTGTTGTTTACCTCGGGAGCGCGGTGCGCACGTAGCGCGACGCGAAGGTGGAGCAGTGCAGGGACTCGCCGTTGCTGGTCTTCGCCGTGGACAGCGCCATTTCTCCCGACCGAGTTTATCCGAGACACGAGGGGGGAGCGGATTAGAGGACAGAGCGGAGCCGTGTGAGGGGCAGTTTTATAAAGGGATTGGCATGGGCGCGACGTGACCGGGGCGCCATGGCTCTTGCGGAGGCGCACGCCGTCCGCTCGAGTGCCCCGGCAGGGCGCAGGGGTTTCGGCACTGGACTCGGGGGTGGTGGGTCTCGCCCCGATCGATCTGCCTCGTCGCGCTCCATTCGACCAGGCATGGTGTACGTACAAATCTATTATCTTTAATAATATTAAAAGGAGTCACCACGTTTGCCGGTTTAAAAATTCTCACGTTAATCTAAAAATGAGAAGAACCTACGCCGTTGGATTTTATGAAGATCTAACGTTCAATGCTAACTGAAAGAGTCCATATCTTATCTTTTTATTTTTTTTAAGAGAGACTCAAAGAGTCCATATCTAATACATCAATTAATACATAAATTCGAATTTGAAAAATAAAAATATAAAAGTTGATTTCCACACAAAAGTCTCATACGGACTGTAAATGAAATAAAAGGACACATAATTCCATAACCCACAAAAGGAAACATGGTCCAATCATATATATATATATATAATATATAGATTTTTTTTACTTAACATGTCATAGTAGGCCATGGCGACCTATACATCCACTAGGATAAAGGGAAAAAAAAGGGTGAGCAGAGGGGGTGCCATGATCATGACGCATGAAGAGGTGGGATTAAAGCAATATGAAAGTTAGATTGATAGAAGCAAAAAAATTAGACCAAATCTAAGACAACGGCCAAATTGATCCATTGGACCAATCTCCACACAGAGAAGGTCACCTTGAACTCCAGCGAGATTGATCCGCTGGACCAGTTTAAATTAACTTGGGTATAATGTTAAAAGAAGCTACCATATATGTTGAAAGGGTCCAAAAATTACGATGTTAATTGAAAAAAGAAAAGTATCTACAATATTAGATTTTATGAAGATATAACGGCCTAGACTAGCCTAAAAAGTCTAAACCAAATGTGAGCTAAGCGTAATGCTCATCTAGTAAGGTTCCTTATGGTGGAATCTGCCCATGCCCGGGTTCGAGTCCTCAACTCGGCACGGGAGCTCTCATTTTCCAGAATTTAACCGGCGCTATTCTTTTAGTTGTAGGCGACGTGTCGTCGATAGTGAAGCACTTGTTGTGACTTCGTCAATCTCGAAAATTTGCCGGCTCAGTGTCTTGAATATGCTCATAGGTGTAGGGTTGCATGTGTGTACTGATAAGGGTGAGTGTGCGTGTGTGTATGTGAGTGTATGCATCTCTACTATATTTTACAAAAATAAATAAGTAGTAACAAGTAATTGGATTTAAACTCAGATTTAAAAATAGAAAAATTACGGATTCAGGAAGATGCGTTGGTTGTCATATTAAAATATGTTCACTAGCAAAAATAGATCATATCCCTAGCATATAAAAATAGAAAGGAAAATGAGTTAAATGCAAATGTATATTCCAATGCCTCAGTTTCAGCGACGTAATGTGGTCAAGCAGGTGTAGCTACGACAAATTTGGTGATGGTTTAATGGAAAAAAGTGTGCCTACGAATTCACAAGAGATCAAGTAGTATGATGGAAAAATGATTTTTAAGAGGGAACCAGAAAATTAAGTGAATATGCAAGGGAATCAGAAGACGATTTTGATGAAGGACCAACCAAGAGTCATAGAAGACAAGCTCGATTTTGCCTCATCATATTTCACAATCATAACATCGGACGGGAATCTAAAATGAGAAGAAAAGGAGATGCCAACTGATTTAAGATAAGGGGTTCATCAATAACCTAGCACGCTGTTGGTTCTTGGATGTAGTAAGTATGGTGTACATGGATAGGCATGAGGTTTAGGAACGAGTGATATGATTAATTAAAGCTATCAGATGGTAAATGATGAAAAAAAATCTATGGATATAAGTAATTACCGTTGAGTTCTCAGACACACACTAATCAATGCCAAAGGTGCAGAAGCCTAAAAGTTATAACTTAATTGGAGTAGTGGTACGAGCAAGCTTATCAGGTAGCACACACCTTGGAGAGGGCCGTTCAACAGTAGAGTGTTTATAGTAGGATATAATTTGAATAGAATATTAGGTTTTCTCACAAATTTTAACTACGAGATCATTCAGATGAAAAAAACTTCAAAAAATAGATAAATAAATAGGTACATGCTTAGAAAGTTCAGAAAAAGTAAGATAGAGCTGATCAACACAAGCAATCAAGTAAATGCAACAAATACTTTTTCAAGAAAAGATTACAAAATTTTTTGATGTTGCCAGAGGAGTGGCCGACTGGATGAATAGTGAAGCTAAGAATCAGTATTTTTTAAAGATCAAAGCAAGCATTTTTTACTCGGGAAAAAGTGAAGATATATGACATATTATGTACAACAAATCCACTTCAATTGAATGCTCCAAAATAATCATGTAAAGTAAAAGACTAAAGAAATAATGCAAATGATGAACACAAAAGATCAAGTGCACATTGTCTAAAGGCCAGAGCGCATCTCATAGGATTAATGGCATGCGGTGAGGGAGAGGTGGTGTGGAGATCCACCATCCTAGCGGAGGACTGAATAAAGATTAGTAGTGTATATGCAAGAAACAATTGAATCACCTAGCGGGCTAGCGGAAGGTAGAGGTTTCATCGTTGCGTAGGAACACATGATGTAGTAGGCAATAATATATGTCATTTATGAGTTGGAAAGAAAGGCTAGGGGAGGGAGGGAGGGAGAGGTGGATAAAAATAATTGATTTTCTCATAACAAAGGAGGTGATTGATAATAGATTGAATGTAGCGTCTTGAGAATATGTTCCCTATGTATGTTTCCAATTACTCTAAAATTTAAAATTAAATTAAGTAAAATTGAATATTCATATGGAGTCCTACCAATAATAAATTAGGTATATTAGCCATTAGTTTTTACGTGGCTTCAGAATTAAAATAATCAAATAAGATTATATTTCAAATAGATGTTTAAAATAAAAATAGAAGCAACCATGATTTGTATGTAAACAAAAGGAAAAAAATTCAAGAGGCACAAATTAATGCCATTAATTTACTATAAAAGTCACGTGGTTAGCGTGAGGAGGAGGTCGTACAGATGGAAACTTTAAATTTTATGATGAAAAAATACAGTCATAGGAAAAATAGTTATAATGCTTTCAATAGATACATAAATTATATTTATATATATCCACAACTAACCTCCCCTTTATCATGAAAATGAATGCACATTCCATGTCATGACGATAGAAAAGAAAAGTATTTTTGTCTGGACCACTTGAGTAAAATAATGATAAAGAAAAAATATCATTTAAATAAATTTATTTCCACGTATAAATAAGAAAATGTTAGTATGAAAAATAATCTAGCTACCCGTGCTATTTGCGTGGGCAACCTTGCTAGTTTATTACATATCAATAAAAAATATCATTTGACCACTGATGGTAAATCGTGCTCCTAAGCAGGGGCGGAGTCAGGATTTGGATGTAGGGGGCCAAGTAGTGGTAGACTGGCTTTGAGGGGCGCTATTATAGGCTAATATAGGTGATTAGCACATATCATTAAAACCAGCTAAGAGCCGGGGGGGGGGGGGGGGGGGGGGGGGCTGGAGCGGGCGGCTGGCGAATCGCTTGCTAGAGTCGGCGAAATCGCTCGTTCATCTCACTACAACGCATTAATTGCCAGTGGGGTCCGCCACCATGCATGGTGATCTGGTGTGGTCTCAGCCGGCAGCCAGTAGAGACTATTATCCTTGCTCTAAGTAACCCAGCAACTTTGCCACCAGCCAACACACCATGGTCCCCAGTCATCATCTATGATGATCAGGTGTTGAGGTATCGGATCCATGCTTGTGTGCCAACAGAGGTTATACCGGGATCACGATCGCCGCTGCATGATAAATTAATTACAAAAACATGAAAAATTATTCCAAGTACTCAGGGCAAGCATGTCAACAGATTTAGAAAGAATTTCTACTCCCTAGAGCCACAACAGTGCAAAAATTTCTACTCTATGCAGTAATTCTACAGCCTGCAATAAAAGGTGATGCTGGTGCATTACCTGGCCTGGGCTGAGGCTGACAAACTGAAAGCACATGCAACAGAGTGATGGGCCTTACCGGGTACTGGGCCATCAAACCGCTTCAACACTTCCAGTGTCCAGCTTCTCTCCGTCTGTCTCTCTCTAGTCTGAACGCATCAGGTGAGCCGTGAGCAAGGGCAACCCTAGCAAGTAACAGTGGCGGCCGGCGAGACACCTGCGCGCGGCGGGGAGTGGGAAGGCGGGCACGGGGCACCTGAAAGCAGCGGCGGCAGGTTCGTGGCAGTGCGGTACCATCAAGCAGCTGCCGCAGCACCGCGAGTCGAGGGGAGGACTGAGCAGGTCAGGTACACATTCCACATTTCCAATGACCCACCAACTGATAGGTTCTGCCTTTATAGTCCGATGCATAATTGCAGCTGCGCTAGACGCACAATCAAGGCGAATTCGATTTAACACCAATATAAGCGCCGAATATTGCTCCTGTTTTTTTAGTTGTTCTTATCTCTTAGAATAGTATAGTACTGAAGCACACGACCTGCCCAATAGGAATTGCCTCACCATCCTACTTGTGTTGATAGACTCCAAGTCTCCAACCATTGTTTATTCACATTGAGATTAGGGGGTATTTAGATTCCTTAGTAATGGAAAATAAAAATGTCAAACCCATTTGAAGGGTTAAAATTCATTCTATTTCTGGTTTTCGTAGTTATTGGAAAGTTATGGTTATTTCGCTCAATTTGCAAAGTTTGACATGCATATCATGACTAGGACATACTTGCGAACTATCGTTGGTGATTGGTGAATCATTCATCATTTGGGTATTATCATCGGTTCCTTGCTTTTGGTTTGGTTCTGTTCCATTTATGTATATAAATTCTGCTTGAACAGTTTTTTGTAGGTCCCCGTATGCCTATCCTGAATTTTAGTCCTGCATACGCTATCTATTCCATCCCTGCTACACCACACAAGCACAGAGGACCACACAAGCAGCAGGCCATGGCATCACCGGCAGGAAGGAGCAGTACCCGCCACTCCAAAATTCCAGAGTTCGTGGTGGGCCCTATCGGGCAACCAATGCCCGCAGTGGGGCTCGGCACGGCGTCACACCCATTCGTGGAGGAAGAAGTTAGGGCTGCCGTGCTCACCGCACTGGAGCTCGGCTACCGCCACATCGACACCGCGGCGCTCTACGCCTCTGAGCGGGTTGTCGGTGAGGCCATGGCTGAGGCGGTGCGGTGTGGAATTGTGGCATCTAGGGGGGACCTTTTTGTGACGAGCAAGGTGTGGTGCACGCAGTGCCACCCCGAGCTTGTGCTTCCGTCCCTCAAGGAGAGCTTGCAGTAAGTTTCTTGAGCTTGATTTTGCTTCCCTTACTATTTGGACTCTAATATTAAGCTTTACGGTTAAATACTCGGTTCCTTAAACCAATTTCTGACTTAGGTTATAATAAGAGAGGTTGGTGTTGTGAATTCGTATCGGTGCCTATCTAATTGTTAGTTGTGTTTCAGGCTTGCAGATACCAGAGCTCAAAATATTTTTGAATTTGGAATCTGGAAACAGTTCGGAACTACAATTTGAAATCAACTCTGTTGTAGATCCAATCAAGTTTCTGGGATTTAACCGTCACACCCTGTTTGAAATAAAAGATATTCTGTACCGAATGTTTATAGTCTACACTGAAAGCAAATATGCAATTTCAAATGTTAGTTCATAAATTTCACAGTGTTAAAGTTAGTACAGAGTTTGTAGTTGAGTTGGCACTAGATATTTTATCACATTTAATCAATTCTGCAGTAGCTGGCATTACCTATAGAAATAATCTACTTTGGTGATCGGCAAGGTACTTAACTCTCCATCTGCAGGAACCTTCAAATGGAATATGTTGATTTGTACCTGATTCATTGGCCCATGGCTGTAAAGCCTAGCAAGCCTCACTTCCCAATGAAAAGGGAGGACATTGTGCCGATGGACCTGAGGGGTGTTTGGCAGGCTATGGAGGAATGCCATCAGCTTGGCCTTGCTAAAATGATTGGTGTTAGCAATTTCACAACAAAGAAGCTGCAAGAGCTGCTTGCCATTGCAAAAATACCTCCAGCAGTAAATCAGGTTTGTGTTAATCAATTGAGTAGTCACAGATGGCAATAACCTTCTAGACTTCTCCTGTAAGCTATCAGTCTTTTTTTTCCCAAGTTTGTTGTATGCGTTTCTTTTATGACTACCTATCTATTTTTGTATACCTCATGTTAAAGAAAACCAAAATATTTTACCATATTATTTTAGACCAAAGGTTTTTGGTTTTGGCCCAGTTTTATAGAAACAAAGATCATCCACTGGGGTTACCAGCTTTACAAAAAGCGAGCAAAAAAAATCATCCCTTGCTAGGCCTTAGACAGAGGAGGCTAAGAAATCTCATGATGATGACATCAGCTAATACAAGTTTTCTAGTTTCCTGACGTCCAAAAACGTCACTCTAGAATCCCTCCAAATTGTAAACTTCACGCAAAATATGTTATCATCCATGACAACAGAAAAAAACATGGTACATTTTGTAGAAATTCCCAATTACAAATCTTGAGTTTTTTAAGCACTTAAATTATCCAACATCAACTGGTAGAACTGTATATGTCTCTTGACGTAACCTCACAAGTGGGCCCTTCAAGTATTCCAGCTCCTTGTCCACCCATCGTTGATCATCCTCCTTGTTTAACTGCTTCCATCGATGCGAAAGGGCCACTATACGGAAGATCAGTCTCTGTGGAAGATACTACAATATTTTGAAAGTGTAAAACATTCCTAATCAACCATAAGTCCAACATACTCATCCAAGCATGAAATAAGGTTCTGTTTCAAATGTTTATTTTGAACTTGAATACTTGATCCAGTAGTGTTTGGTAGCTCTCTAAACTAACTGAGCCATGTTGTCATTGAAAGATATCTCTGCACATATTCCCCACAAACGCTGCCACTGGGCATTTGAACACTATATGATTGGTTATTTTAGCCACACTACGGTTCTTTGCACTCAGTAGTTAGTAGTAGTGCCTGACCAGTTCTTCAACAACGGTTCAGCTGATTGAATCCTATCCTTATAGACTTGCCACAGGAACACACTAGTTTTCAAGAGCAATTTAGCTTTCAACAAATCAACGCTGTATCGTCTATAACCCCTGTAAACGTCAGAAATTCATATAACGATAATTTTGGATAAAATCCCTTACTTTTCTGGTTCATCCAAACTCACTATACTGTCATCTCAATGTCACATCAGCGGTAGTCATGCGTGTGATAACCTCTGCAGGTTGAATTGAATCCGACTTGGCAGCAGAAAAAACTAATTGAATTCTGCAAAGATAAAAGTATTCAGGTGGCTGCTTATTCTCCCCTGGGAGGTCAAAGAATACCTGAAATGAATCCAGTACGACAATCTGACATTCTGGAAGAGATTGGAAGGGCTAGAGGGAAGTCAGTTGCTCAGGTATGAACTGTATTCTCTCAATGCTTTAGTGCTTTACTATAGCAATTCACTTGATTTCTCATCCAAACTCAAGATCTTCGAAAACTCACATATTTATCAAATCTGGTGTAGTACTGTGGATGATTTTACTAGGATTGCACCTTATTTCTTGGCTAAAAAGCTTTATGCATTTTGGCAGAGCACTTGATATGTATTTGGTCAAGCATAAAAGACTTAAGAAAAACACACAACAACACAAAACGATCTAATATGTGTTCTGAACAAAATGTAACGGCAATCTTTTGCATTCTTGCAGTTTTGCTAACATCATGTAATTTTACCAACTAAACTAACTTCCCATTTCCCCCGAGATTTCACTGAGATGGATCTACGAGCAAGGCGCAAGCATGGTGGTGAAGAGCTTGAAAAGAGAGAGGCTTAAGGAGAACATCGAGATCTTCGATTGGGAATTGAGCGATGGAGACCGGTTGAAGATTGGTCAGATACCACAGCGCAAGTTGATCACAGTACAAAATCTTCTCTGTCCTGAAGGCATCTCCAGTGTGGACATCTCGGATATTGATGTTCTTGAAATGTAGCTGTGATCTGCTCCTATCTGCGGTGGATGAAGAATATAATGTACAGTGTGTTTTATATGTTAGAAGCAGGTGAGGCTTCTTTTGTTTCACAAGTGGTCCCAAGCAAATTGGTGTAGGCTAATCCTTTGTCACCGCGACCTTGCTTTTCTTGCAGGTCACCTGACTCTGCTCTACATAACTTGTGAAAAGATCAAATTGCACAAATTTTCCCTAGCACATATACCATCCATGATGAATTTTATATCAAGATATGTTTTATAGGTTACCATTGAATCTAAGGCTGCTTAATGGTGTAGCCTTTCCCTTTGTTGGCTTGACCTCATCTGCTTGCTCTTTTCCAGTAAGCAGTTATTTTGTTTGGTTCTACCTATGGAGGTTGCATTTGCCTTTGGATTTTGAAATGTTCAGCTCATTGAGCATTTTAAGTCGAATTTCATTTTCTACATCATACCGTATTTTCATATCTATGTCTCAATCCATTATTTCTGTTTTGAAAACTAATAACTGATAATTTGGGTTCTTAAGAGTCTAATTTTTGCCAAAATCGATGTGGAAATGCGCACTTTGTTTCACTGATTTTACTTTTAACCCATAGGAGTTTTCTGATCCCCATGAAAATATGCTGTCCTTCTGTACTATTATTTATTTACTTTATTTTTGGCTGAACACATCTATAGCAGGTATCTAGTTCACGATGAAGAGGGAGCCATTCGCGTGGTGACAGAGCAATCTTTTACAGGACTTGTGACGGTGGCCAAAGGACTTGAACATGCAGGAGACGCTTTTGTACATTTTGATTTATGAACCTAAGCGCAGATTGAACTAACAAAATCGAAAAGAAATGGAGATGTGGAGATATTTCCCCTCCATTTCGTTGCGCCTTTTCTATAGCCTTCGTTTATGAATCCTGTGTTCCAGATGCCCCCCATCAGAAACATGGAATTTTTTTTTACCCCTGTTGAATGGCTTGCAATGTACTGTAACAAGTACACCGCAGAAATCTGAGCTTGGTCCTCCTTTTAACATCTCCATCTGCGATGGCGTCCACTAGTCGCTACGCATCCAATGATCCAATACTCCCACTCACTGATGATCCAATACTCGCATCAGAGCATCGGTGGCTCGGTGCTGCAGCTTCCATCGATCCACTCGAAGAAAGGACGATCCCACTGCGCCCGCTGCCGCCGGCTTGGGTACACGGCGCACGCTACCCGCCTCGCCGGTGCAATTTTGTAACCCCAGATCACATCGTTCTCCACGCAACCTCTCCCCGACTCGAGGCCGCCACGTGCTTCGCCATGGGCAGTAATCTCGACCACCCCAGATTGGCAAGTCGATCATGCCATGCCACGCACGTGTACCGCCATTGCTAGCGCGCAGAGGAGCTTCGGCATCCATACCGGCCAGTCCCCTCCCGATGGAAAAAACCACGTGGCCTTGATGAATGCGACCCGCCAGCTGGCTTCAAAGTTCGAGCTCGATCAAGTTGGCCGACCCATGGCGCGCGCAATCTGGTGCAACAGGGTGCGCGCGTGGTTGACCAAATTAACTTCATCCACTCCGATCCCCGCGGCCAGTTGCCGGCGGGCTGATGCTATAAAAGGGGCGCGACGGCGTCGATCGGACACACATCGACCCGCTGATCCAGTACCCAGCAGCAAGCCATCACCGTCGTCTTCAGCATGTCGCCGCACGGAAGCAGCAGCTCGCCGGCGCTTCCGCTGCTCGTGCTCTCGCTGCTACTGCTGTCGCCTCCGGGGACACTGGCCGGCGGCGATGGCAGCCCGCCGTCCAGGCCCATAGTGACCCCGATCACCAAGGACTCCGTCACCTCGCTCTACACCATCCCCGTCACGGGCGGCGCGCCGCTCGTCCTCGACCTCGCCGGCCCGCTGATCTGGTCCCCGTGCCAGCCCGGGCACCGCACGGTCCCTTGCAAGTCCAGCGTGTGCACCGTCGCCAACCGGAACCACCCGGCCAACTGCGCGTCCACCGGCACCGGCCAGCCGGGGTCCCCCGACCCCAGCTGCGCCTGCACCGCGTACCCGTACAACCCGGTCAGCGACCAGTGCGGCAGCGGCGACCTCACCAAAATGTCCCTTTCCGCCAACGCCACGGACGGCAAGAACCCGCTGTTCCCGGTGTCCTTCCCCGCCTACGCGGCCTGCGCGCCCGACGGGCTGCTCGCGTCGCTCCCCGCGGGCGCCGCCGGGGTCGCGGGGCTGTCGAGGCAGCCGCTGTCGCTGCCGTCCCAGGTCGCGTCCAGGCTGAAGGTGGCGAAGCAGTTCGCGCTGTGCCTCGCCGGCGACGGCCAGACCGGCGCGACCATCTTCGGCGGCGGCCCCTTCGAGCTCCAGGCCGCCCCGCCCATGGAGCTCGCCGAGGACCTCCGCAAGAACGCGCTCCCGCTCCTCGTGAACCCCAAGAACAACGGCGCCTACTACTTCCGCGTCCACGGCATCGCCGTCAACCAGGCGCAGGTGCCCATGCCGGCCGGCGCCTTCGACCTCGACCGCCGCCAGGGCACGGGTGGCGTCCTGTTCAGCACCGTGACGCGGTACACCACGCTGCGCTCCGACATCTTCAGTCCGCTGATCAACGCGTTCGACGCGGCCACCAGCGGCATCCCGCGCCGGAAGCCCATGCCGCCCTACAACCTGTGCTACGAGGCGTCGGCGTTCGGCTCCACCCGGCTCGGCCCCGGCGTGGCGAACATCGACCTGATGCTCGACGGCGGCCGGAACTGGACGCTGCCCGGCGCCAGCTCGCTGGTGCAGGTGGACGAGCGGACGCTGTGCTTCGCGTTCCAAAATATGGGGTTCGGGGCAACGGTGGCCAACTCGCCGGCGGTCATCATCGGGACCTACCAGATGGAGAATAACCTGGTGCTGTTCGACTTGGAGAAGGGGACGTTCGGGATCAGCGGGCTGCTCTTGGGAATCCGCACCACCTGCGGCAACTTCAACTTCGCCATGGGGAGCTCGTAGAAGTGTCAGCAGAGTAGCCAGAGGAGAACCTTCCAACTTCCATGCAGTGTCGTATGAATCCAGAGCCACGTCGCCACCGTTTCGTTTCTCTGTTTCCACGACCTCGTTTCAGTACTTGTGGCGCATCAGTTAGTTGCTGTGTACTGTCGTTTTAGCAACGGGGATAAAAATGTCTCGACTCCTTCACTGAGTTGGCATGCCTACCAATATTTGATGCTCACCCTTCTATCGTCACTTTTTGTGAAAATTTTATTATTTTAGTTAAAAATTCCCAGACAACCATAAGGTCCAACATACACATCCAAGGATAAAATAAGGGAAAATACTTATTTTATTATCCTGAGCAATCTACTTTGTCCATTTTAACACCCTGAATAAAATTAGGCTTAATTTAGTCCATCGAACTGAAATAGTTCAAACTATATTTATTGAGATCAGTTTTTTTTTCATTTCTCCGCGTACAAGTTGACTTTTATATTTAAACTTTGTGGAATGACTTGTAACATGATGTTACATAAGAAAAAAACATTAGAAATTTTCTTGTAGTTTTATATCTACCAAATCGATTTTGCAGTAAATAATCCCTTTTATGGGAAGAGTAAATGTTCCTAACCTATCTATATCTCGATCCATTGTTGCTAACAACTGATAATATGGGCTCTAAGGAGAGGTGCAATGTTTGCCGAAATAGATATGAAATTGTGCACTTTGTTTCACTACTTCCACTTGTACCATCTAGGTGTTTTTTTTATCCCCTTTAAAATGTGCTCTCTTTCTTATGTAAAATTTTTATTTAGCTACTTGTTTTTTTACAGAACACATCTATTGCAGGTATCTACTTTGCAGTGAAGAGGCGCGAGATATTGTATGTCACTATGCTCATCAGGTATAATGTAGGTAGGTTACTGCTCAACAGTTTGCACATATGGTTCCTTCTATATAATGTAAAGATGGGCAACTTTCTTGCGTATTAGATAGAAAAAAACAATTGATACATAAAGGTGAGAACCAGTTTGATCCATAAAGAGCTCGATCCACCCATTTGAATTGTGCAAGTCTTGAGGTTCAAGAAGATCGAACATACAGCAGATGTTATTGTGCATTTTGATTTGAGGCAGATGCGGATGGACAAAATTGAAAAGAAATGAGTATGGTGGTTTAGGCCCTAATATTAGAGATCTTAACCTATGCTTGTTGGGCTCTTGGATAAGAAGGTACCAGCAGGATGGTGAGAAACAATGGAGAAAATTTCTTGATTAAAAATATAACACTAGAAACCCAAATATTTTTTGCTCTAGAGAAGTAGGAGCCTCCCAATTTTTTAAAGGCTTTATGTGGGCTGTTCAAGGTGCTAAACTAGGCTTTAGATGGAAAATTGATAATGGTAGAAAAGTTAGATTCTGGGAGGATAATTGGTTAGGGGGCTCTAGCCTAGCAATCCAGTACTGGGATCTTTATGTTCTAGTTAATGAAAAATCCAAGACAATAGCTGATCTTTGGGAAGGTGCTGATGTAAGGTGTACTTTCCGTAGAACTGTTGATGATAGGCTGGAGAGACTCTAGGTAGAAGTTATTCAGCTTGCTTCTACCGTGACTTTAGTAGATGAGGAGGAGGATGAAATGATTTGGAGTTTTAACAATTCTGGTAGTTATTCTTCCCATTCTCTTTATAGGGTGATTAATTTCAGAGATGCTCTCCCTACCTATGTTCCTACAGTATGGATTCTCAAAATTTCTCCTAGGGTCCAGTTCTTTCTCTGGCTGCCTTCTAGAAACAAAAACTTGACTAGAGATAACCTTAGCAAAAGAAAAAAGTTAGAAAATGTGAGCTGCTTGTTCTGTGATGAACCTGAGAGCAATCAACACCTTTTCTTTGAGTGTGTGGTAGCTAGGAGAATGTGGCTGACGATTTCACAAATTCTGGGTAGGAACATAGGTGAGGGTTTTAAATCAATAGGTACATGTTGGCTTAGTAATAAAAAGTTTCTTGTGACTAATGTTATCTCTGCTGCAGCCCTATGGTGTCTTTGGAAAAAAAGAATGGTATCTGTTTTCGTAATGGTTCTTGGCGTAATATGCAGGAACTGCTGCTGAGAGTTGTGCTTCTGGCTCTGGCTCAGAATTGGCAAATTCTGTGACCGGAGAACAAAAGGGAGGCCCTCAAAAACTGTCTCACAAAACTAAGGAGGATTTCAAGCTTGCCAGAAAAGCTTGTCTGGCAGCCAGCAACATGAATGAGGAGCTTCGGCAGTTCCTGTCTGACGATGCCTTATCAGAAGACCCTGTGACGATTCCGGCCAACCTGAAGCAGTGGTTCATGACTGAGGAAGATCTTGCAACAAGATCTGGGAAGGGGATGTGGATGGACACGGGGCTCCTGGCGTTCACAAGGTGAAAAAGCTTGCGAGGAGCTCTCTCTAGCGGTCCTAGTGCCCTCTTGGATGATATTTATTCGACAGTAGTCTTTAGTTTCTGTTCTGGGTTTCTATAATATGTGCTCGACGCTCGTTGTAACCTCGCTGCTTTTTTGGCGGCTAAACTTGGACTTAAACTGCTTGACACGGTCTTAGCTTTTTTTAATGAAAAGACGGGGGATTCCTCCCTGGAACTCTAAAAAAATTGAAAAGAAAACGAGATGCGCAGAGGTATATCATCCCCCATTTTATCGCACTTTTTTTATGCTGTTTCTTGTTGAATGGCTAGATCATAATGCAGGAAGCCCGGTACTTGTAGCATCACCAGCGCGATGACTCGACTAGTAGCCATGGAAACGGTGAGCTTGCACGCTGAGCATAATGAGGCCCACCATGCTCGCACACGCACCAAGGCCGTCGGTGCTCCAGCCTCCATCGATCATTGCAGCCAACAAAGGGCGGTTCCCTCCACCGCCAGCCGCACGCTGGTTGCCTCGGCGACGCAGCAATTTTGGTAGCCCCAGGTCACAGCGTTTTGCACGCAACCTTTCTTGGTTCCAGGCCGGCCGCCACATGCTGCGGTGTACCACCACATCGGCCGAATTTCGCCGGGCCAATTCTTTAGGACCGCGGCGTTGATGGTCACTACTACAGATCAAGCCTCGGTGGGCCCACGCGTCGCTACTCGCGAGGCCACGCAGGAGGACCCCCCTGGCCTGGCCCTGGGTTGGTACGCGGTACGCCGGAGCCGGAGGAGGGCACGCCGTTGTTTTGCTGCCCACAGCGCGTCGAAGCTCCACGGACGCGGCAGGATCTCGGCAGCCGGCAGGCGCCATGCCGTGGCGCACGTGTCCCGGCGCCGCTACGCACCCGCGCGCATGGATGTCTTGATACAACGTCGTAAAATTTTTAAAGAATATCAGCACATATTTAAAGTATTAAATATAAATTAATTAAAATTTTTTAAAAAAATATCAGCACATATTTAAAGTATTAAATATAAATTAATTAAAAAATTAATTATAGAATCCGCTTGTAAATTGCGAGATAAATCTATTAAGCCTAATTAATTTATCATTAGCACATGTTTACTATAGCACAATATTATCTAATTACGGACTAATTAGCTTATTAGATTCGTCTCGCAAAATATACTCAGTCTGTAACAGAATTTTTTTTTTATCTCCGTTTAATATGTTATGCATGTGCGTAAATATTCGATGTGATATTTTTAGATGTAAAATTTTTAGATCTGAATAAAACTGGAGTAAGACTGGCAATAATCCGGCCCAGAAATCACATGGCCAGATCGATGCAGCGAGTCCAAGCTACTATTAAAAAAGTTGGAGCTCAAGTTGGTCGGCACCTGGCCTGGCACGTAATCCAGCACGAGATTCATGCGTGGCGGTTGACTAAATTAACTTCATCAACTCCATCCAGCGCACGAGGTACTTCAATCACCAGCGCAGTTGATGCATTCAGAGACATTTCACACCAGTGTTGTACTTAGGGACGGTAACAGGTATTAGCCCCTAATAATCTCTTCACAATCTAACTTAGTCTTTAATATTTTTAGCTCAAAATTTATAAGATTAGAGCCCGATACTTTTTAAATCCAATACTTTTTAAATCCGGCCCAAACCACCCGTTCTACTACTTAGACAGACGGGACCACGTAAGCGAAGTAGCAAACCACTCCTTCAGCTTCCAGCATGTCGCTGCACCGCCGCAGCTTCCACGCCTCCGGGACGCTGGCCGCCCGCCGTCCACGCCCGTAGTGACCCACATCGCCGAGGAACTCCGCCACCTCGCTCTACACGATCCCGTCAAGAACGGCGCGCCGCTCGTCCTCGACCTCGCCGGCCCGCTGGTCTGGTCGATCGGCGTGCCCGCCGTCGCACTCGCACGCCAGGGTCCCGTGCACGTCCAGCGTGTGCGCGGTCGCCAACCGGGACCGCCCGGCCGGGTGCGCTCGCGCGGCGCGGGCAGCGGCCAGCCGGGGTCCCCCGGCGGCGCCAGCTGCGCGCCTGCACCGCGTACCCGTATGCACAACCCAGCCAGCGGTCTCTGCTGCTTGCAGACTTGTAGGGTAGCAGTTCGGTTGCCTTGTTTAACTATGTGATCCCTTTTTTAAAAAAAATCTTGTTAGCAATGCGAACAAAATGGTCACTTTTGATCAGATTTATTTCCCCCGACAATCGATGCGGCGTGCATCCCATTCCGACCAAGTTCCATCAACGTCTCGATTAAATCTAGACCGAAAGAAACTGAAGGGGATTCGTTCACCAACAGACTTGCAGGGGATTTATTCCTACCAGCTTTGTTTAGATCCTCGTCTAAAGTTTTTAAAATAGAATTTTTTTTAGAAACACAGTACAGACGCAGACGCTCACATTCACATTTGAAGTATTAAATATAGACTAATTAAAAAACTAATTGCAGATTCCGTCTGTAAATCGCGAGACGAATCTAATGCGCCTAATTAAGCAATACTGTAGCAATTTATTATTTAATTACGACCTAATTAGATTATTAGATTTGTCTCGTGATTTACAGGATATTTATGTAATATAATTTTTTTCAACTACGTTTAATATATCATGCATATATCCAAATACTAATGTTATTGATATGTGAAAATTTTAACGGGAAACTCAACCAGTCCCAACTTCCCATCTGTTTTCTTTAACGCACGCATTTGCGTGGCCCATGTAGCCCGGATCTGCGGTCTGAGAGACTGTCGACGGCGTCGACGGACAGAGACCATTTGACCACGATAGCAGTGCGCGTGCCAGATTCTATAATCTACACGTCTCTCTCTCTCTCTCTCTCTCTCTCTCTCTCTCTCTCTCGCGGTGCACGAGGCTCTTCATTTGCCACGGAAGCCGGGGGCGGTTCGTTCACTCAGCAGTCAACCCCTGCTTGCCATCGTTCGACAGATCAAGCAGAGAGAAGAGTAGAGCGCGCGGCCGCCGCCCCGCCGCCCATGGCGCCGCCACCAGGGAGTGCCGCCGCTCGCTGCCCCAGGATCCCGGCGTTCCCGGCGGGCCCGGCCGGGCGGCCGGTGCCGGCGTTGGGGCTCGGCACATTCTCGTTCCCGCTCGTGGAGGAGGACGTCCGGGCCGCGGCCCTCGCCGCGCTGGGGCTCGGCTACCGCCACCTCGACGCCGCCGCGGTCTACGGCTCCGAGCGCGCCGTTGGGGAGGCCGTGGCCGAGGCGGCGCGGCGCGGGGCCGTGGCGTCCAGGGCGGAGGTGTTCTTCGTCACGACCAAGGTGTGGTGCACGCAGTGCCACCCGGACCTCGTGCTCCCGGCGCTCAGGGAGAGCCTGCGGTAGCTCTCTGGCATCAAGTTCCGCTGCTCCTCTATTTCTTAGTTTGCTTCGAGTATATTGAATTACTCCAGCAGAATTTTAACGAATTCCGCGGCAGCTGGGAGTTTCAATTTCAATCGCAACAAAACAATCACTGTCCTTTGCTTTGGGGTCAATCTGCTCAGGGAATTGAAGCTTCTTTGATCTGTTCGTCTGCAGGAACCTTCAGATGGAGTACGTTGATCTGTACCTGGTTCACTGGCCCATGGCTGTAAAGCCAGGCAAGCCCCACTTCCCAATGAAGAAGGAGGACATCGTGCCCCTGGACCTGGCCGGCGTCTGGCGGGCAATGGAGGAATGCCATCGCCTGGGCCTTGCTAAGATGATCGGCGTCAGCAATTTCACGACCAAGAAGCTCAAGGAGCTGCTTGCAACCGCAAAGATCCCCCCGGCAGTGAATCAGGTTTGTGCGGATCAATCGATGAATAGTCACACATGGCAGCAGTTCCCTTTTTCACTGTAGATACGACAACCAGGAAATATTCTACTCGTATAGTTCAAAAAATGGCTTAATGAAAGCTATATACAATCAAGCCATGAGTTTCTAGGAGCGACTTGCCTGCAACAGGAAAGAAGACGGTGGCTGCAGCTGTCCCGGAGGAGGACGCGCTGAGGCGGCGAGGTCCTCACCATCAGTTTCGTGTTTGGGCGGCCGTACCCTCTCGAAGTCCCGTCCAGAACGCTCCACCGCCCATGAGATCGTCCGCGCCGCTTCCCCTCAGCACTCACCGGCGCCGTTGCCCCATCCAGCCGGCGGCACTGACAGCGGACGGGAGCGCCGCGGCAGGTGGTGGCGGCGGGAGATAAAGGCGCCGGCGCGCCCTGTCGCCAGGGAGGCCCTGACCATCAGACTCTGCACTTTCTGAATTCTGGTATGTTTTAAATAACAGGCCAAGACATTTAGCTTCGAGCCTCTAAAAATAACTAATAGCAGCTAAATAGAGCCATAGCTTTAAATAGCGGCTAAATTATATGAAGGAAATAGCGGCATCCTCCTCAATCAGAGGCTATAACCTATTTAAAACCTTGTTTTCTGGTGAGATGCATGCCTGAACGCCATACTCTCTCGCGGTCTCACCCAGAAGCTATGCAGGCACCGCCGCCGGTGGCGCGGGCGGCGGACGGAAGATCCGCAGCCGCGGCAAGGGGCGCCTGGTACAGGTGGTCGGTAGTGGTGTGCGGGTCCCGGGAGAAGAGTCACGGCACGGTGAACGCTGTCTCCAGTGAGACCCTTGCCATCAGCCGCCGCCGCCGTCTGAGCGCGGCGGCGGCGCGGAACATTCACGCGCACGCACCGGCCGCCCTCGCACACTCGGCGTTGCTCCACCGTGGTTCCGCCTCCAATATCTGGTGCGCGCGCCTTTCCTTGGCGCCCAGCACGCACGCGTTGACGCCATCCTGACAGCCGGCGAGCGCGGCGGCCGTGGCGAGGGGCACGGGGACGGGTGGTTGGGGATGGACGTTACTCCATTTACCGTCCAGGGTGGACGGTACTTCATTTACCGTCCAGGACATCGGCGCCGACACGGGCGTAAGTGGCCAACACATGGGGCTCTGCATGCGAGCCACGTGACATCGGCGCCAACACATGGGACTTCGGTGGAGTAGCAGCCTGCCGCAGCCGCTCGTAGAAACGGCACACGCCGACCCTGCCCGCAACCACCCGCGCGGGCGCAACGCGACGCACCAACACGCAGCCGGCGCGCGGGCAGAGACGACGACACGTGCATGGCCTCGACGGGCACGGCGGCGGTGCCGGAGGTGGCCCTACGTTCCGGCGGCGCGAGGCCGATGCCGGCCGTCGGCGTGGGCACGGCGTCGCGGGACCCCGTGGCGCACGAGGCCACCAGGAGCGCGGTGCTGGCGGCCATCGAGGTCGGGTTCCGCCACCTCGACACCGCCTGCATGTACGGCACGGAGAGGCCGCTCGTCGAGGCCGTGGCCGAGGCGGTGCGCCGCGGGCTCGTCCGGTCCCGGGAGGAGCTGTTCGTGACGTCGAAGCTGTGGCGCACCCAGTGCCACCCGGACCTCGTGCTCCCGTCCCTCCGGGAGACCCTCGAGTAAGAGCACAATCACCTTTCCGCTTGCGAAGAACACCTGAATTAATACCACAATCATCTTTCGTCGTGAGAGCAGGAATCTGCAGATGGAGTACGTGGAACTGTACCTGATCCAATGGCCTGTGTGCATGAAGCCGGGGCCGATCGCGTGGCCGGCCAGGCGGGAGGACGCCGTGCCGTTCGACTTCGAGGGCGTGTGGCGGGCGATGGAGGGGTGCCAGCGGCTGGGGCTCGCCAGGGCCATCGGCGTCAGCAACTTCACCACCAGGCACCTCGACAGGGTCCTCGCCGCCGCCACGATCCCCCCCGCGGTGAACCAGGTGGAGCTGAACCCGGCGTGGCAGCTGCGGCCGTACTGCGCCGACAAGGGCGTCCACGTCGCGGCGTACTCGCCGCTGGGGGGACAGGACTGGTCGCGCGCGGGGGCGGGCAGCGCCGTGCTGGGGTCCGAGGTGCTCGCGGAGATCGAGCGGGCGAGAGGGAAGACCGTGGCGCAGGTAGGCGGCGGCTCTAGCCCAGTTTTGACTTCGCCCATCGTCATTCCTGACGCGAGTTGATCTGCTCCTCAGGTGTCGCTGAGGTGGATACATGAGCAGGGGGTGGCATGGATCGTCAAGAGCTACAACAAGGAGAGGCTCAAGCAGAACCTCGACATCTTCGGCTGGGAGCTGACCGACGAAGACCGGCGCAAGATCAGCGAGATCCCGCAGAGGAAGTTTCTCACGGCGACAGCCCTGTTCTCGCCGGACGGCGAGTTCACAGCGGTTGATCCGTCGGACATGGACATTGTAGAGGAATAGGGTAGGGAGGACGCGCCGATGAAAAAAAAATGGCCTGCCTCAGTGTACTGTCTCTACATCTGAATAAGAGAAACTCATCGTTCACCGTTAAATTATGTGTTGATCTGATGCCCTTCGGTTCGTCCTGATCAAATCTGGTGACGCCGAAAGTTGAACAAAGATTGTAATCACCACCAGTTTTCGGACGTGCGTGCACACAGAAGTTCCCGAGTGCGCGTGCTTCTCGGGCAGGATCAGGACTAACGGCCCACCGGATTCCTGCAGAGCCGGTGCCCGCCCGGTGGCATGACGAATCAGGGCTCGCCTTGATCAATCCAAAACAGTAATCTCGTGTGTGGAATTTGACAAGTTTTCAGTCTTGATTTCGCAATCCAAGGTGTAAAATTGCGGCAGCGTTTTAGTTAGAGCCTTGCCCTCTTCGTCATGCTATAGCAGTCCAATCCTGCACGTATCTTCCGGTTCCAGTATTGTTTGTTCTTATATTAGCCCCGCGCGTCACGACTCGGATTGGACACGCGGAGCACGCAGGCGCCGCCGGCCATGGCATCACCACCAGCGGGGAGGGTAGGCGCCGGCTGTCCCGAGATCTCGGAGTCCCTGACCGGCGCCGCCGGCCGGATGCGGCCGGTGCCAGCGGTGGGGCTTGGCACGGCGTCGTTCCCGTTCGTGGAGGAGGACGTCAGGGCCGCCGTCCTCGCCGCGCTGGAGCTCGGCTACCGTCACCTCGACACCGCCTCGCTCTACCGCTCCGAGCGGGCCGTCGGCGAGGCCGTGGCCGAAGCGGCGCGTCTCGGGGTCGTGGCGTCCAGGGGGGAGGTGTTCGTCACGACCAAGGTGTGGTGCTCGCAGTGCCACCCGGACCTCGTGCTGCCTTCGCTCAGGAGAGCTTGCAGTAAGGGTCTATTGAGCTTAAAATTTGCTTCCTTCGCTCAGGGAGAGCTTGCAGTAAGGGTCTCTTTTTTTCTCCAGGGAGCTGAGTGATGAAGACCGTTTCAAGATTAGCCGGATACCGCAGCACAAGAGGGTCAGAGTGACGGGGATCCTCAGCCCCGAAGGCGCCTTCGGCGTGGATCTTGCCGAGCTCGATATCGTTGAAACGTAGCTGAAATAATCTCCATCTAGTTGCGGCCGTGTTCTGAAAAATTTGGTGGTACTGGTTGTTTGATGTATCTGAAAGCAGGTAGGAATTCCTGCAAAAACCATACTGTCACTTTGAACTGTCAGTACACCTCGCAAAACAAATCGAAAATATGGCAGCGCCCAGCACATACATTATTTGTCAAAATGGCCATTGCACTAGTGGCTAGAAAAGATTTTGTCGTTGTTTCACGGAAGAAACTGACTGTTCTTCCAGTACCATGTAAACCTTACCTTACTGTCAGTATACATTCCAAACACTTGGGGCTGTTTGGTCCCAGCCCTGGAAAACCTGCATGCGCCAGACATGTCAATCCGGGCCCTGGAAAACCTGCTCGCGTGGCTTCGTCCAACCCACACAGGCCTCAGAGGTGGGGAAATTTGTTCCGCTAGAATGCTTCCGTGTGCAGTCGCATTCTTTCTGAAGCTTCGAGGACGTACTTCCATAGTTCCATGGAGCCGTGATGGTGGCCTGAAGAAGTGTTTGGCGAACTCTCTTAAAAGCTACGGAGTACCACACAGATCGATGGTGTGCAGTCGCAGTCAAATTTAATGGTGTCGCAGGGCCACTCAGTGGTTATTGGTTATCGCTTCTTTTGTTTTCTTCCTTGGCTTGAAGGGTCTTCAGGAGAACGATTGATCGAAGATTACACACGTTTTTCTCGAAAGAGAGAGAGAGGTATTGTGAGCGTTTATTAGTCCACGCCAACTATTGCTAAACAGTAAACACCACTACCAAAGGAATCAACCAAGTGTCGTATCATGTGAACCTGACCGTTGGGGATGCCTCTTGTGCCGCACTGCTCGTCCGCTTCCCGTCCGGCACGGGCAGCAGTGGTGGAGCCAGGATTTTTGAAGTTGGATATTCCCAAAAATTTAAATGAAAAAATGTATATTCAATGCAAATTGAGTGTGAAAGTTAAATGATTCCTGCTATAGATATGACCGCTAATTTAGAGAAAATTATTCAATTATGCTACAAATTTGGACTTGAAAATTGGAATTTGGGGAAAAATTACAGCATAGAATCTTCTATGTCCTGCTCCTATATTGGCTCAGGCATTTTTGTCATTCCATACTATTGGAACTATTGCATTGCACCTAGCTTGCTCCTTTGTTGATATATTATAGCTCTTCTAATCCTCTTGGCCATTGCTACGGTGGTGCCACACCGTCCACAGTCTACCGGTCTGGCCCAAGTTTTGGATTTGAGAAGTAAAAGAGAACGATAGAGACTGACAAAATACAATATGCGAGACTTGAGAGATAAAAGAGATAGTGAGATAGAGGTGATGAGCTAGATAGTCTCATCATAGACTTCGAAATAATAGAATTTGACCCAACATAAACTATACATATGTATATACTTTATATATATTTATATTTTTTTTACAAAATAAGTTGGGTATTCATACTTTATATGGAGGGCAGACGTCGCACTGCTCCCAGTCCAACAACAGAGAAGAAGAATCTTATACCATGCCGCCGGACCTTAAACTTAGCTAAACTTAGCTCGGAATGTCATCCATATCTCTAAACTTTCAAAATGCATATTCAGATTCTTAAACTTGCTAATCATATCATATGAGGTCCAAATCGTAGTTGTTTAAGCTAAATTAAAACTTATATAATTTGTTCAAATATAAAATTATATACCACATATATACAAGAAAAAAATCATACTTGCACAATCATTTTTAAATACAAAAGATCTGTATAAAAAATTTTGTAGAAAAATAAAGCTCGTATGTCAAAATTTGAAAAAAAAAAATTGGAGCAAATATTGGAAAAAATATTTATACATAAAGTTTTGAAACAAAAATTTGGAAAAATTTAAAAAATATAAGAGTTGATGAAAAAAATTTAAAAAAATTGGGACCACATATAAGCTCCACATCAGCATAAATACTTCCGCTTTATAATTTAGAAATGGTAATTTGGACTTCACATGATATAATTAGTAAGTTTGTATAGCTGAATGTGCATTTTATAAGTTTGGAGATCTAGAACACTACGAATGATGGGTGGTGAATTTTACTCCCAGCTAGCTGTACATACAGATAACGCTCAGCTAGTCAGCTAGGCTCCAAGCCTCCAACACTGACTCCTTGGCTTTGTCCAACCGATTGGGGCTATTATGCTTCAGGCACTTTTTTATATTCGCTTTCTCATCAGTAGATGCTCTACAGAATAGTACATTTCACGTACCAGGATTCATGATTTCAAGGTGCAAAGATATTCCAATCATGCAAATTTTTCTTCATTCCTACGTGTCGAAATCCTACGCCCAGAGAGGCCCTAAGCTCCCGAACAGCTGGTGCGCAATCGCCATCGTCATCAGATGATGTCATTGTCAGAGTCACTTGTTGTGGAGTTTGTGGTCGATTGTTTCTCTTCTTCTTTCTTCAAGCAGCCTGAGGAGGAGATCTACTGGTCTTAACAAAACTTTTCCTAGGCACCACTAAAACAACACTAAACGACCCAGCCCTAATCAACGCCCGCGGTTGTTCATGAGTGGTTGACGTCACCTGTTACGCATTCACCTGTAATAAGGCTGCAAAAGTTTTTGATTTCTCTGTAACGGAGAAAAACGAAAGTTTTGCCAAGTGCGAGGGTAACGCGTGACGCCAAACGCTCTAGACTCCCGTGGAGGCAGGCATCATCGCATCCGCAGGACCAGGAACTCTCCCGTGCCAACACGACATGTCACGACACGAGCGCCCACCGCGATTGCTACATAAAGCGGCCGGCACGGGCTCGATCACGACGCGCGCGCTCCTGTCCCGTCACTGCACCTAGACGAAATCGTCGCATCGCGACACATCGCATCGGCATGGCGTCCGCGGCGGTGCCGGAGGTGGCCCTGCGGTCGGGCGGCGCGCGGCCGATGCCGGCGGTCGGCATGGGCACGGCGTCGTTCCCGCCGGCGCTCGGGGCCACCAAGGAGGCCGTGCTGGCGGCCATCGAGGTGGGCTACCGCCACTTCGACACGGCCGCCATGTACGGCACGGAGCGGCCGCTCGGCGACGCCGTGGCCGAGGCGGTGCGCCGCGGGCTCCTCCGGTCCCGGGAGGAGGTGTTCGTCACGTCCAAGCTGTGGTGCACGCAGAGCCACCCGGACCTCGTGCTCCCCTCCCTCCGGGAGACCCTCAGGTAAGAGCCCCCCGCCCCGATCAACCACGCCTCCCGTCCTTCCCATCCAGCTACTAGTCTCTCAAAAAAATAATCTTTTCTCGCTCGTGCCGTGTGGGAGCAGGAGCCTGCAGATGGAGTACCTGGACCTGTACCTGATCCACTGGCCGGTGGCCATCAAGCCCGGGCCGCTAACTTTCCCCAACAGGAAGGAGGACGCCGTGCCGTTCGACTTCGAGGGCGTGTGGCGCGCGATGGAGGAGTGCCAGCGGCAGGGGCTCGCCAGGGCCATCGGCGTCAGCAACTTCACCACCAGGCACCTCGACAGGGTCCTCGCCGCCGCCACGATTCCCCCCGCGGTGAACCAGGTGGAGCTGAACCCGGCGTGGCAGCAGCGGACGCTGCGGGCGTACTGCGCCGACAAGGGCGTCCACGTCGCAGCGTACTCGCCGCTGGGGGGCCAGAACTGGGACGGGAAGGGCAGCAACGCCGTGCTGGACTCGGAGGTGCTCGCCGGGATCGCCAAGGCGAGAGGGAAATCCGTCGCGCAGGTACGTACGCCGCTGGTGGCCGGCCGCCATCCGCGCGGCCGGCTGGGTTTTTCTTCTGACACGTAGCTTCTGACGACGGTAGTGGCTTGCTTGGACAATTGCCCGGACGTTGATGAGAATTCTATGGCGCCACGGTGTGCTTTGGTCGATCACGTATTTGGTCGTACTCCCTCCATCTAAAAAAAATGCAACACTTCGTGATGAGAAAATAATTTTTAATTTGACCAAATTTATATAAAATAATATTAATATTTACGTTACAAAGTAAGTATCATTGACCATATCATATATTTTCATACGAAATTTATTTGGAACTATAGATATTAGTATTTTTTTATAATTTTGATCAAATTTGAAATTGCTTTACTTCTCGGGAATTAACAGTTGTGTGTTTTCTGAAACGGAGAGAGTATATGTTTGGCTTTTGGTTTCAGTTGCTGTCACGGTGTCACTTGGAAAAGTATACGCGTGATGTCTAGTGCCTGCTACTATACTGAAGACTAAAACAGTTTTTTAATTAGTAAAATAAAAAAGGATTGTACCTAGCCTGCATTAGTATAGTAGAAGTATTCTGTTGCTCTCCATGTCTGTTCGTACGTTTAGCCTACGTTACTCTTAACTAGAGTTCTGTTCTAGCTCCAAACTCCTTTTGATGCTTGCCATACTGATACACACATCCATTCTTCCCTTACTTCAGGTGGCGTTGAGATGGATATACGAGCAGGGCGTGACGTCCATCGTCAAGAGCTACAACAAGGAGAGGCTCAGGCAGAACCTCGACATCTTCGGCTGGGAGCTGACCGACGACGACCGGCGCAAGATCAGCCAGATGCCACGGAAGAAGATTGTCAAGGCTGATGGCCTCTTCTCGCAGGAGGGTGAATTCACGTCCGTTGATCCAGCGGACCTGGACATCGTAGAGGAATAGGGAATGATGCTGAGTATGCTCGCCCGGCTCCGCAGACATGACGAACATTTGAATAAGCAGGCTTTTCCGGTCTCGCTCGTGCTGATGCAGTAATTTCTGAAAGTTTTTTTTTTAATCTCCTTTGTAATGTTGCGACATGGAACGTTTCGTCTCAGTAGAGATTGCAGTTGGTCACCATTTTCAGAGGTTGTGAGATACAGAATTTGCTTGGTTCTCTTTTTGTCTCCGCTTCTAGTAGCAGCAGAATCCGTGGTGTTGGAGAACAACACAGAAAGTGGATGGTCGTAATGGATCGATGGACAATAATAATTTCTCAAATTTTGTTCTCATTTTTTTACACGGTTTTTGCTGTACTGATTCTTAATTTCCATAGTCCAAATCAAGTATAAGAGGCCCTCGGACGTATTTTTTTTCTAAATAAATACATTCATGTTTGTTGCTCTCTGATAACCTCTTTTCACATTTTTCGGTCAACATTTTAGGAACTGACTGAGATTAAAGTAACAACCCATCCACAGCAAATAAAGAGGTACACAACACAATGACAGAAGCTATTATTGAATATCTACAAAGACCTAAAACTGGTGAACTTTTCGAGCACAGATCAAGCCACGTCGGCAGCAATTTTCGCTATACGGATCGCGCGACGGACGGGCCAGATCGGGCAGTTGGTCGGAAAAAATGCAAAACAGCCCTCGAATATTGTAGAAATCGCGCCCGCCGTCCCTCCCTCCTCTCAGGCCGGATATTTTGCAAAACAACCCTCAGATTTCATTAAAATCCAACCCTCCGTCCATCCCTCCTCTCAAGCAATCTTTTAAAATAGTCCTCATATTTTAACGAAATCCAACCCACTGTCAGGCAGCCCGTTAGCCCGTGGGGGTGGCAGGGTGGGCAGGAGGGGTCGAGCAGTGCAGCCGCCCTGGGTCCCCAAAATGAAGGGGCCCCTTCCCATGTACGTGGAGACTGTATGGTTGAGAGTATTCAGCAAGCTGTGTGTTGATTTGTCACTGTAGTTGGGCCGGGCGCCCAGGCCTAAAGGGTGAGCGACGTGCGCCGAGCAGCAGACTCGGACAGAAGCCACGCCTCCTGCGCGTTGCGAGCTTGCGAGTTCTGCGCTGAAACGACGGTGCCTCCGTTTTCCCCGATGACGACGAAGCCGATTTCCGTTCTGCCGACCAAGCAACGATGGACTGACATCTTTCATGACTCCGTCTCAGAACTGGATCCAGCATTCAAGATAGAAGACCAGGCAGCGACTGCCTACATGCTTAATGCCTATCAATTAGCAATCGATTGATGCTTTGAGCCCAATACTTAATACTACTATAAATTATAAATTGGTTGTTGAGATTGATATTTTGAGCCTTTAATTAATCGTGACGGTAGGTAATTGATTAAACTTTGATATGTTTATATAAGATTCTTAGTTGATCAGGTACTTCTACAGTTTTTTCTTAATGTTTTGTTAGAAAAAATAGCGGAAACCAATATGTAAAAGAACTTGATTGATATTTCTAATATTTTTTGATGTATTTACAAATTTTATATATTTTTTCTAGTACTCTTATTTCGAGAATTAAGGGTCCCATTTTTAATTTCGCCCTGGGCCACCATCTCAGGATCGGGCCTGCTCGTTACAAGGGTTACTTATACTCTTTCCACCTATAATTCGAAGACCAAAACGTATTGAAATCAAAAGATATCCTATACAAGAGTTCTTCAGAACTTAAAAATTCACAATAACTTTATAGACCAAAATTTTAAATTTCAAACACTGGTTACACTGGTTATTTATTCTTTCAACCTACAATTCAAAGACCAGAACGCGTTCAAATCAAAATATGTCCAATACGAAAGCTCTTCAAAATTTAAAAATATACAATATTTTTATAGATCAAAATTTTAAATTCTAACCGCTTCTATATAGATCTAAAATTAAATAATAGAAAAAAAATCATATTACCCTAAAAAAATCTAACAATTGCACTACCTTCTTTTCTTAGTAAAAATATACAATCAATTAATATAATTTGTTTGCCTTAACTACTTCTAAAAATAAATGTACAATAGTTACCAATACCCACTGAATCACAAGTACTATACCATACACAACATATTTGTCATTGCTCTAGATACATCCTCTTCATTCAATACAACATATTCCCTCTCTACAGTTACAACCTAAAAAAAATCTAACAATTGCACTACTTTCGTTTCTTAATAAAAATGTACAATCAGTTATTGTAATTTGTTTGCCTTAGCTACTTATAAAAATAAAATTTACAACAGTTACCAATACCCACTGAATCATAAGTACTATACCATGCACAACATATTCGTCACTGCTCTAGATACATCCTCCTCATTCAATACAACATATTCCCTCTCTACAGTTACAACTTAAAAAAAATCTGACAATTGCACTACTTCGTTCTTAATAAAAATGTACACTCAGTTAATGTAATTTGTTTGCCTTAGCTACTTATAAAAATAAAATTTACAACAGTTACCAATACCCACTGAATCATAAGTATTATACCATACACAACATATTCGTCACTGCTCTAGCCTCTAGATACCTCCTCCTTATTCAATACAACATATTCCCTCTTTACAGTTACAACCTAAATTCCATTTACAATACAATCTTTTCTTGTATTTCCGTGGACGGTGGGAATATATAGCTCTCTATATAGAGAGAGGGTAGAGAACAGAGATCCTAGGGAACGCTTGAGATCCTAGGATTGCCCCACGGGTGATTCACTGGTGCAATAATCGAATGGCTATTAAGCAGTTCTGGGAAGCAATTGAAGCTAGCAAGTAAAGCAGCAGGGACAAGCAAGGCAAGGAAGGGTTCGACGTGGGAGCGAAGCAGAGTGGCGTGGCAGCAACAGCATGGGACAAGCAACGCACAATGGATACATCATCGCTCAAGTCTCCCCCCTCCCCCCTCCAGTATATATGGGCACAGATCATAGGACTAATTTAATCGAACAGCAACAGCAATCTTCTCTTGTAACCGGGAAGCCAACCGGAGCGACCTGACAGCGGAGAGAGAGAGAGAGATGGTTCTGACACATGTTCAGGAGCTCGACGATGCCGCCGCCGCCTCGGCCGTCGTCTTCGCCTCCAGATACGTCCAGGAGCCGCTCCCGAGGTCGAACGCCGCCGTCTTCTGAATTCTGATCGATCGATCTATCACTTGTTGCGAGCAGCAGGAATTTTATTTCGTGTGTTGATGGCATGCGTGCATGGTTGCGTTGCGTGCAGGTACGAGCTGGGGGAGAAGTCCATCTCCAAGGACGCGGCGTACCAGATCATCCACGACGAGCTGCTGCTGGACAGCAGCCCGCGGCTGAACCTGGCGTCGTTCGTCACCACGTGGATGGAACCCGAGTGCGACAGGCTCATCCTCGAGGGCATCAACAAGAACTACGCCGACATGGACGAGTACCCCGTCACCACCGAGCTCCAGGCATGCATCTCTTCTCTTGCAAGTTTAATTAGTTTCCTAGATTTTTTTGATAAATAATTAGTTTCCTAGCTTGTAACGAGGTGTGGTGTGATCGTCGAAGCTACAATATATATGTTATATGCGTGCGCAGAACCGGTGCGTGAACATCATCGCGCGGCTGTTCAACGCGCCGGTGGGCGCCGGCGAGAAGGCCGTCGGGGTCGGCACGGTGGGGTCGTCGGAGGCGATCATGCTCGCCGGGCTGGCCTTCAAGCGGCGCTGGCAGCACCGGCGGAAGGCGGCGGGGAAGCCCTGCGACAGGCCCAACATCGTCACCGGCGCCAACGTGCAGGTGTGCTGGGAGAAGTTCGCGCGCTACTTCGAGGTGGAGCTCAAGGAGGTGAAGCTGCGGGAAGGGTGCTACGTGATGGACCCCGACGAGGCCGTGGCGATGGTCGACGAGAACACCATCTGCGTCGCCGCCATCCTCGGCTCCACGCTCACCGGCGAGTTCGAGGACGTCAGGCGCCTCAACGACCTGCTCGCCGCCAGGAACAGGCGCACCGGGTGGGGCACCCCGATCCACGTGGACGCGGCCAGCGGGGGCTTCATCGCGCCGTTCCTGTACCCGGAGCTGGAGTGGGACTTCCGGCTGCCGCTGGTGAAGAGCATCAACGTCAGCGGCCACAAGTACGGCCTCGTCTACGCCGGCGTCGGCTGGGTGATCTGGCGCAGCAAGGAGGACCTGCCCGAGGACCTCATCTTCCACATCAACTACCTCGGCGCCGACCAGCCCACCTTCACGCTCAACTTCTCCAAAGGCATAGATCATCCAACTGCCCGAGGACCTTCACGCTCAATTAACTCGATCTCTGACATGTCCAACTCTGTGCAGGGTCCAGCCAGATCATCGCGCAGTATTACCAGTTCCTCCGATTAGGCTTCGAGGTATGATCTCTGCACGAACAGTTTCAGTCCTGCATAATTTGGTAACACAAATTTGCATCTGAACCTGCAGGGGTATCGGAATGTGATGGAGAATTGCATGGAGAGCGCGCGGATACTGCGCGAGGGGCTGGAGCGCACCGGCCGGTTCACCATCATCTCCAAGGAGCGGGGCGTGCCGCTGGTGGCCTTCACGCTCAAGGGCGAAGACACCTCGCTGGCGTTCAGGCTGTCGTCGGAGCTGCGGCGGTTCGGGTGGATCGTGCCGGCGTACACGATGCCGGCGGACCTGGAGCACATGGCGGTGCTCCGCGTCGTGGTGCGGGAGGACTTCGGGCGGCCGCTGGCTGAGCGGTTCCTGTCCCACGTGCGGATGGCGCTGGACGAGCTGGACGACGAGGCCAAGGGCGGGCGCGTGCCGAGGATGCGGGTCACCATCGAGCTGGGCCCCGCGGCAAAGGGCTCCGACGAGGAGGCGTCCGCCAGGGTCGTGAAGCGGGAGTCCGTCGTGGCGGTGCAGCGGAGCGTGTCGCTCGCCGGCGGGAAGACCAAGGGCGTCTGCTAGTGCTAGAGCGCGCGCGCGGCCGCGAGCTGAGATCGGTGGCCGGAACTCCCAGTAGTTGTACGCGTACTGAATAAACACCTGTGTCGAAGAAGGCGCTACTGTAACTTCGATGGATGGAATTGGAATGAGAAAATTATTTCCTTAGCCCAAAAAATACTGTGCTTAGTTTCTTAATCTTTTTTCTCTTGAACTTGGCTATTTCACCACAAAATGAGTTTCATTTAGTTTTTGTCCCTTCCATCACCTTCAGTTAGGTCTAAAGTCTAATTATATTCAAACACATTAATTTAGATTTTTAACAAAAAAATAATAATATAAAGGAATTTTATGTGAATTTCTGGTATTTTTACCACTACTAAAATAATTTTTAGGCATTTAGAAATGTATTTTCAGTTTTAAATCATAGAAAACCGCAAGAACATGCTAAAATACTGAAAAATTCACCGAAGTCATATCTAAGCATGCTGCATTCAGCAAAAATCACAACATGCTATTTGAGGTACTGAAAAGTAGATATTGTATTGATATGCAAGATTAAGGACCTTTCTAGTATCAAGTGTCACAAGGAGATGAAGGACACTTGATTTAGTATAAATTTTATAGCTTTTAGTCTTTGACCGTACTATTAAGGGGGGTTCTTGAGTTAGTAGCTTGATCTAGTACTAGTTGGCCTTGAAATCATGCACACTTGCTCAAACTTAGTCCAAGACAACTCAAAGAAGTCATATGAACACTTGAAAGCAGAAGAAACTCGACGAAAATCCAAAACTCCAAGTCAAATGATCAAGTGCCTGAAAACTTCTAAGGACCGCATGAACCGACACTCAGTGTTCTTAAAGCGTCGGTGCAATTTTGCCTTGCTGATACGATCAAGTCTGAGAAACTCTTAAGCACCAGATGAACCGACGCCCTGGACTTCAATAGCGTCAGTGCAATTTTCAGTGGAACTGAAAACATTCAGTAGCACTAGATTATCCAACGAAACATCAGTGAAATTTTTCCAGAGAGCATTTTTTTTGGCCGCGCAGCTCACTCAGGGCTGTCTTCAGGATCGGTTGAACCGACGCCTGGTGTTGGATACACCGACACTTGATCGGAGCTAGCGTCAGTGCAATGACGCAAGCAAAAGGGACTGTCAGACTCTAACGACTACTATTTATACTCAGTGCGACCGGATGAACCGATAGGTATGACCGGAACATCCGACGTTGCATACATTTTTGGAAAGAAAGTACAAACAACTACATTTTGATCTCTAGCCTATATATACCCTTCCCCGGATCTCTTGGACCGCCTTTGCCATTCTGAATACTTGAGGCCACTCTTGAGCAGAAGAGAAACATTTGAAGCTATGAGAAGAAGAGATTGAGCTTGAAAGTTTGTTTCAAATACAAAGAAATCATTCCTAGTGAGTAGCAAGTGTGCTTGAGCTTAGGGGCAACTTAGTGTAGGTCAAGTGAAGTCTTGAGAGCTTGTTACTCTTGGTGTTTGACGGCACCTAGACAGTCTTGGTGGCCGGTGGCTCTTGGTGAGCTCTTGGAGTTTGTGGGAGCCCCAAGAAGAGAAGCTTTGTGCGTAGTTCTGAAGCTCGCCGCTCTAGAGATGGAGAAGGAGCATTCTTAGTGAAACACTTACGTTCTTGGTGATGCAAGGGACAAAACCCTTTGTGGGTGCTCCAACGTGGATTAGGAGGAGCGCCAACTCCTCGATACCACGGGAAAAAAGTCGGTTGTCTCATGATCCTCTTTTACATTCAAGTATTTACTTTGCCTTCCTTAATGCAATCTTTGCTAGCTTGCTTGTTTGTTTAAGTAGGATGATCATATGCTAGTGTGCTCTCTTGACTAGGACATATACTTGTTAGTGTGAATCTTTACTAGGAATTATGAACATCCTAGCGTGTTTGCATATCTTAGTGTGATCTAGTTGATAGTTTTTGAACTCTAAGTTTAGGCAACACTAGTTGTAGGTTAAGAACTCGATAGAAATTGAAAAAGTCTTAATTTAACCCTCTTCTTGGGTCATGATCCTTTCAAAGAAGCACTGATGTAGAATCTAGTATGATTGTACGATCTGTACGTGCACGAGTAAGAATGGAGATTCAAGGATATCTGTACACTCCATTGTTAAACAAAGATCAATACTGAACCCGCATTTTATTATGAGATACTGGATTCTACATTCGAAACCCAGAGAATGATTCTGACGAACATAATTACACAACCCAATATGTACTAGCAAATCGCCCGAGACATGCGTGCACATCATACTTGTTGTTCGGAGCAACATTCTTTGAACAAAGCGCAGGGGAGAGAGGATACACTTATTACACTCTACAACAACGGTCACAGGACGACTGGCCAATTGCACGCGTGCATTTGCAGCCAAACCACCAAGCACCAAGGCGGCCGAGCTCGCTCAGCCCAGCTGCTTGCAGGAGAAGAGGGCCGAGCAGACCTCGTGGAAGGCCTGGAGGATGGCGGCGCGGTGCTCGCGCGCGTTCACCGAGACGTAGCAGTTGAGCAGCGCCCGCAGCTCCGCGGGCTCGGCCATCCGCTTCGCCGCGATCACCTCCGCGATGGACCGCCGGAACTCCTCACGCGGGTCGTGCGTCCGCCGGTCCTCCGCCAGCAGCACCACGCACGCCCGCACGCCCGCCGCCGGCTCCCGGCTGCCGCTCTTCTCGTAGCGGCCGCCGCGGGCCCACGCGCGCGGGAGGCCGCGGCTGGGCCTCTCGGCGACGAGCTCGTCCGGCGCGCGGCGCGGCGCCGGGGCCGGGGGCGGCCGCGCGGCCTCGGAGGCGGCGGCGTCGATCATGGACCGCAGCCGCGCATGGACCATCACGTGCGCGAGCTTGGACAAGCCGCGCGGCTGCTGCGGATGCGCATGCGGCGGCGGCAGGCGGAGCGGCTCCGGCGCCGCGTCCGCGGACGAGCACGACGCCGACGAGGACACGCTGAGCCGCGACGCGCCGCAGCACAGCGCGCGGCACTTGCCGCTCCTGTGCCGAGCAGTCGTCGCCGCCGCGGCCTGGCACTTGCTCCCGCCCCCGCCGCTCCTGTGCTCCTTGCTCCGGCCCGAGAAGAGCTGCATGGCTGATCTCCTCGTCGCCGCCCCTTGCTGCTCCGGCACGCGAGTAGTGGGAGAGAGGGCAGTGGCAGCAAGCAACTGGCAAGCAGCAGGTTATGCGGAGCAGCTCGCGCGGCGTGCTGTAGAAGAGGACAGTGCGCCATTGTAAAGCGATCAAAGGAGGGCGGGCGCCGCCTTTTGCTTCTCTGATTGAGCAAATTTTCAAAGTCTCGGGAAAGGGATGCATGGTAAGCTACCTAGCTCGCTTTTAGGGATGTAGCCGGATCATGCTGTCCCCTTGCTAGCAGGCATCTCGCCTTCCTTTGATGCCGAGTTCTCAACTCGGATCAGCGAGCTTGTGGGATCAAAAAACGTGATTAGCTGCATATTAAAAACCCTAGGTGGCAATCATGTTTTGTAGTCGCCATTGCGAGGTGCCAGCGCATCATAATTACAGCAACACGCGATCGAGAACTATTGATCGGATGATCGAACCCAGATCTGAGCTTTTTGAGTGAACAGAGTATTTAATTTAGTACTAAATCTCCAACTTATGATCGACTGTTCTTAGATGGTTCTCACTTTGTAATGAGCTGTTCCTAGTCAGGGTACTTACCCCTGCTTCAGTAATAATCCAGCACCATGAGATCAGCACATGCGCATGCATGTCTGTCAAATTCAGCTAACTAAATGCTGCTGGTGCTGCTGATGAGCATGTGTGCTAGTTAGCTCAAATTTGTTTGTGATGTTTATAGCGAAGTTTTCAGAGTCCTCGAGAAATGGGGTATATTCACCAAATCAATCTCCCAAAAGGGGAGACAAAGAAACCTAAAGAATCAAAAAGCAAGGACAGGATTCCAGCTGGTGTAGTGGCCGTCATGTGGCTATCATCAAGCTTGGCGATGGTCAACAGCTTTAGCAAGTGCTGATCTTCCCTTTCTTATCGTCTTCTTTACATTTCTTTTCCTGTTTCCTTTTTCGGCAAGCTGGTTGGTTGCGTGTCGCCAACCATGCCAAATCAAAATTTACTTCATGTACAATTGTACACCCCAAGTATTGGATTGTCAAACATTTGTTCACTATAGCCAAAAATCATCAGTGTGTTTCATGTTAGAAAATATTCACTTCATAATTTAATGAACATGTGTTTATTGTGCAAAGGTACTTTCTTATCTGTGAGGTTGGTCTTGTCTTCCAAATCTTCTATGTACGCCTAGTCCGCTTGATCCTCTTGATTATTAATCTTCGGGTGTCATACAATGCTAAATGATGAGTTAGATAAATAATGGGCACGACTGTGAGCAATGACACGATAGATGCAAGGGTAAATAAGCTCTAAATAATTCCAAATAGATTACAAATAGATAGGTAGATTTTTTTCCCAAAAAAAAGGTAAGGCTCATATTTTCTGATTTAAGATGAACTAGTTATGATTTTTCGGATATTAGAGCAGATTTTTCGGATATTATAGAAAATATAAAATCACCTCTGAAACTAGCTAGAGGACAATTTTGTCTAGCTTCAAACATTTGGATGTTGTTTGTTGTCCTGTTTTGTACTACCTCCGGTTCGTTATATTTGACGTTGCGGACAGGAATTTTGGCTTGGAGCCGGATCAGTTTGCTTGTTGGAAACGACGACAAATAAAATGAATCGGAGGTAGTACTTGTGTTGAATAATCATACTACCATGCTAGTTGGAGGGTGTAAATTGTACTTTTTTTCCTAACTAAAAACATCATAGGTTGGAAGTCATTCTTTTCTTCTACTTGTACTCTGAGTTTGCTTCTTTTACCTTCGTTGTTCTTCATATTTTTCTCAATTTTTTCATAGGCACATGCCCTCATATGCTATGCATCTAATGCTTTTTAGAATTTTTTTTAAGTGTGCAACAGTACAAAATGTACAAATTCAGAAACGTATATATGCTGATATGCACCTACTTGCCAACAAGGAAAAGGGAAAGAAAGGAATCGCTGCAAAAGAAAACAAGGAAAAGAAAACCGCTTCCCGCCAACTACCCATACAACAACTTGAGGCTTGAGGCTTTCAGCAACTTGACGGATCATGTTGCCGACTCTTTTCAGTGCTTACTGGCTTGGTAGAATCGACCTCACTGTCACTCTTCCAACTAGACAACCGAATTCCCATTTTTAGTTTTTGAACAGTCACGGTGAACGTGGCAAGTGACAAGGCAGAGCACAGGTGAACGTGGCCACGTGGCTGTAAGTATCTCGGTGATCGATATACACCTGCGTCATGTGCACACCAGATGAATGGCTTTTGGAAGCATTTCGTTTGTAGCTTGTAAGTGGGCATCAGCCATATATGGGCTTCTTCGTCCTGCATGCCACTGTGCAAAAAAGCTCCGTTCCGTTTGTGACGTGACAGAAAACGATAGTTACGTACGACGCACAGCATGGTGTATATAGCATCTTTACTTACTGGAAAAGGAAATCAGAGCGAGAAAAGAGATGATCAGACTAGTATAATCATCAGATGATTTCGTGGTTAGCAATAAGAAATGTTCAGGCTAAACTCGTGATGGATGGATTCAGCAAAATTTGCTCAAAAGAAAAAGAATTCAGTAAAGAAACCGTTGGTACGAGACGAAGGGATGCTTCTGAAAGCATGCCGGTTTCGCAGGAAAAAGTTCGATTCAATTCTCGTAGAACACGTAAGGAATCCTGGGGTCCAACCAGAGAACTCAGCAATTAGGCATGCCAGGCACGGCAAATTCACAGCTAACCTTCCAAGATTTGAGACCCGAGACAGGTCTTCAGCTGCTCAGCTCGTCGATCGCAGCTAACCACAGCCAACAGGCAGCAAGCTAAGCTTCATTGCGCACGAAATCTCTCGTCCTCCATAAACCACCCCACCCCAGCTCACCACGCGCATGCATCGGCATTAGTCGACCTCCCGAAACACCAGGGCGGCCATCGAAATGGAAGCAGACCCTCGGGAGGATAGGAGAAGGGAGCCAGCCAGAAGGGGCAAGGTACACGAGGGAAAAGAGATCGAGAAACCGCGCGGCTAGTAGAGATGGAGGACACGCCGTCGCCGTCGCCGTCGCCGACGGCGGCCGCCGAGGCGGGGTCCGTGTCGACGCCGCTGCTGCGGCGGCGGGGCTCGTACACGCGGTCCATGTCGCACGCGCGCGACGAGCTCCGCAGCTTCCGGTCCTGCTTGCGGTGGATGTGCGTCGACCACTCGGAGGCCTCCAGCCCCGCGGCGTCCTGGCTCGTCTTCGCCGCGCTCGCCGTGGCCGTCCCGGGCGCCGCGCGCGCCGCGCTGCCGCGGCGCGCCTACGACACGCAGGTGCAGGCCTCGCTCACGCTCTCCGCCGCGCTCGCCTACGCCACCATCTACTCCCTCGTCCGCCGCCGGGGCCTGCGCCGGCTGCTCTACCTCGACCGCCTCCGCCACGACTCCCAGGACGTGCGCGCCGGGTACATCGTCCAGCTCGCCGGCTCCTTTCGCCTCCTCGCCTGCTTCGTGCTCCCCTGCTTCCTCGCCGACGCCGCGTACAAGGTGTTCTGGTACTGCGCCAACCGGCCCTTCCCGCTCTGGTGGTCCGCCGCCGCGTGCGCGCTGGAGATGGCGTCGTGGATCTACCGCACCGCCATGTTCTTCATGGCGTGCGTGCTGTTCCAGACCATCTGCTACCTACAGATCCTGCGCATGACGGGGTTCGCGCGGGACTTCGGCCAGTGCGCCGACGTCGCCGCCGTGCTGAGGCAGCACCGCCGCATCCGCGTCCAGCTACGCCGGATCAGCCACCGCTACCGGAGGTTCATACTCTACTGCCTCATCCTCGTCACGGTCAGCCAGTTCACCGCCCTTCTCGCCGCCACGAGGCCGCGCGCGCAGGTCAACTTGGCCACCGCCGGCGAGCTCGCGGTGAGTCCCATCATGCGCCCCGGTCGGTGCTGTTACGGGCGACGCTGCTGCTGCTCAGCTGATCTTGGTCTATCCTAACATGTGCTTTTGTGCATGCTTGCGATTGCTGCTGCAGCTGTGCTCCACGAGCCTCGTCACCGGGCTGCTCATCTGCCTCCACAGCGCGGCCAAGATCACGCACAAGACTCAGGCGATCACCAGCGTCGCCGCGGCGTGGCACGCGGACGCCACCATCAACAGCCTGGACCGCGACCAGGAGAACCCCAGGACGCCCAGCAAGGCGGCGTACCTGCAGCCGCACACCCCCACGAGCCCCTTCGCGGCGGCGAGCGCCTCCTCCGGCGAGGAGTCCGACGACGACGAGTCCCGGAGCGAGGACAGCGTGGACACCTCGAGGTTCGCGTCCTTCCACGTCACCAACATCTCCTTCCAGAAGAGGCAGGCGCTAGGTAAGCACCCTCACGTGTTCGTGCTCTAGTTTCGTCAGTGTTGCAAACGTGGCTCACTGCATCTGACCGACCATGGCGCTCTCAGTGACCTACCTGGAGAACAACCGGGCGGGGATCACGGTGTTCGGCTTCGTCGTCGACCGGACATGGCTGCACGCGCTGTTCATGATCGAGTTCTCGCTGGTGATGTGGCTGCTGGGGAAGACGATCGGCATATCTTGAGGAAGAGCTGTATACCTGTGCCACTGTGTACGATACAATCAAGAATTCATTGCCTCTTGTGCTGGCCATATACTGTAAAGTTCCATGTAGATCCTGTCGTTCTTGAATGTATAAAAATGAGCTGAGATAGTAGGGTAATTTTCTCCAAGTGTCGATTTCAGCAGGAACGTTAAAAATGTGGCAAACAATTGGCTCACCCTGGAGCTCGTAGCTTCTGGCAATCTGCTTCATCCTTCATGGTAGCCAACCAGTTAGAGCAAATAGCACGGGTCCTCAGTCATCAGTTCAAATATGACGCTTAAAAATAAGTGGGACTAAGATTTACATGGTGGTTTTGATCTCTAACATAACAACGACGACTTGACCAGACTTTTATCATTATCATAAACTATTCATTTGCTTTGATGGAAAATGAGAAATGCCGATCAAATGATCATCACGCATCCAGTGCTGCCTTCATCCTAATACGCTAATGGGCACAAAACAGCAAAACGAAATAAAGCAACTCCATATCACTATTATCAGCTGCATAATAGTGTCACTATTATCTGCCTCCTCGCAACAATATCATAAAACCCAGATTGATCCCATCTTTCAACTGTCATGCCCTGATATTAACTATCGCTTGGCTGACTCTCAGATCTTACGACAAAACTAACTTGAAATGGCCTTCGATAGCTGATTGAGACACCACGGCGAATGCCAGAAACCCTAACATGAGGGAGATTTCGACTTGCTCTTTCCCCATTTCTCCTATGAGATCTATCTCTGTGCACAAAACTTCTATGATAAGATCCTTCGTTGCCATCTAAGGATGTGTCACTGTCAGAGTTATCATCGAAATAAGTGCCATCGATGTAAGAATCGCTGTCGCTATCTGGATCAATGATGTAGTCCCCCATGATCATCGATCCTGGATTTAAGGCACTGACAATGCTGATTGCATCTTGCCTCTCCTTTTCATTTTCAAACTCCTTCCACTCAGCCAAACGCACAGGGTCAACTTCACGTGGTTTTGATGAACGATGCTTGGACCTCACATGCCTTTTGAGTCTCTTATATGTCCCAACAAATGAGCAATTCTCATGCGTACAAGTTCTCCTTTTGCTGTTCAGAAACCGCCTCGCAGGTTTGACTACTGTCCACCCTTTAACTTCCCCGCGGCAGATGGGGCATGCAAGCAGCATTGTCTTTGGCTTCTGGTTAGTTGGTGCCACCATGGTTGAGACTTTGCATGTTGGTTTCTCCCTCAAATAAGAATTTTTGAACAGCTCAAGGCAGTTGGAATGTTTATAATTGGTACCACACATGTATGGCCGGCAACCTTTGCTATGAGAAGAACAAAGGAGCAGCACAGCATCATGTGGACGCTCCAAGCATATTGAGCAGGTGGCATTTTTCCAGTCCTTTTCCTCTGAGGTTGATTGCAATTCATTTTTCTTGTCTAACTTTTTTGTTTTCTTGTAGTTGCAAGGTGCAGCATGGGAGGCTGACCTAAGATGCTGAGCTGCCAGCTTACGGTTTCTTGGACTTCTTGCCATGTCTTCAGAACACTGGGAAAACAAACAGGGTAGAATGGCATAAAAATACAGTTACATTAAGATAGAAATCTGAAGGACAGAATTTTTCATTACATTCTCATAGAAAATGTAGGATTGATCCATACTTTTATGCAAATCACGTCATATACAAATAGAGCAGCGCTCTTTTGGTTCACTGGTTGTTCTATGATGTATCATAGTTTTGTAGATGTGCATGTAACGAACATATACACAAACAAATTGTTTTGAAAGACTTGGTTTGTATGCGACAAAGGTGAAGGCAGGCTTTGAAATCATGGATGCTGAAGATGATTTACAGCAATCTTACAGTTTGCTGTAAGCGTCTGATGATTTAGATTGTTTACCATAGCATATTCCAAGCACAAGCTAATATTTACATAGCATGACTAATATGAAGTGAAAACTTGAAGTGACCTGATCTTATCTGCTATAAGTTCTCCACTTCCATTTACTGAGCATTGGCATAGTCAAATTGTAAAATACTGATAATTCATAATGTTGCACATTTTTTTTGAAACAAATGTTGCACATATTCAAGATAGGCTTTGTTTGCATCATGATGGTCTTTCAAAAGCATTATTTCCCTAGGCTGAATGTTTGGTTAAAGCGTCCCTTTAGATTCTTACCGCAAAATCCTGCTGGAATTAATGACTACTCTGTAGCATAGCACAGCAACTGCAAACAGGCCCTTAGTAAGGAGAGAATGGAACCTGTGAAGTAACAGGGTAAAGCATCAGAACCGCAAATTTAAACAAGAAACTAAAAGCATACATATCACAATAATTATGAAATCACTGTAGAAAATGCAGTTTCAGCACAAATTATATAATGCATCAAAGCATGATATCTTGAGTAAGCAAGTACTAACAGATTGGCTCATATGTCAGTAAAGCAGACAGTATAAGACAGCCAAAGAAGCTAGATATGATCCAGCACATGTCAGTAAGAACAAGCTAATACTCCCTCCACTCCAAAATGGAGGTTGCATAGTTTTGTCCTAAGTCAAACTTCTCAAATTTTGACTAAGTTTATAGAAAAATGCAGCAACATTTACAATATCAAATTAGTTTCATTAAATCCACTATGAAATATGCCTTGAGAGTGTATTTATTTGGTATGGTTGATGTTAATATGTTTTCCTATAAATTTTATCAAAGTTAGAGAAGATGGACTTAAGAAAAAACTAAAGCAACCTGCATTTTGGAGCTGAGGGAGTAATATCTTAACATTCGTTAAAAAAAAAAACTGCATCAGACATTGACAGGTTTCCAATTTGATGCCACACAAATAAAATGTCTCACTCATAAATGCAATTCAGAATTCCTTATCAAAATTCAACTCATCAACTATAGATGTCCGGGACTGATTGAGCGAATTCTTTACGAAGAAAAAGACACGGCAGCCAATTTCACAAGCATCCATAAACCAACATGCAAGCAGGAAGGTACTGGAAGTGATTTATTTTACTGTTAATATGTTAGGAAAATTTTGCTAGGAGTAGCAGCTCCTCAACAAATTCATGATTTTAATAGCATCCAACAAAGTAGAATGTAATTCGACCGATATAAGGAGAAGTACTTTCTGCGTAATCCTACAAAGGAAGCTAAGAACAATAGCAGTAAATATGAAGGACGTGGTTTAATCCAAAACCTAACATCAAAAAAATTGCATTCTCCTGTCCATCAGGGGCGGACCCAGGGTAGGACATGGGTGTACGCCAGATAGTGTTTGCAAAAAAATCGAAGTTAGTTGGTAAAATACATGGTCAGATCCAAATACAAATAACATGCATTAAGGTCTTGGGTGTTCGATTTCGCACGGCAGGAAAGGAAGGGAATGGACGAGCATAGCTGTCGGATGCTCGACGCCGGCGAAGAGCCCGACGAAGAACTGGCCAAGGGCAGCGCCACTCGGCCCATCGTCGCCGCTAGTAAAGGAAGAACGGGGGTAGGCATGGGGAGGAAAAAGGAAAACGGGAAGTCTAACCGTGAGACCCTGCTGATCCGCCTGGCGGCGAGGAGGTAGGCGCGGCTGCGATGGGGATGTCGCCGGCGAGGAGTTCACGATAATCTCCGGTGGCGGCGAGCGAGTAGAATTTAAGGTTCAGGGTATATATAGTTGGGCACTTGGGGTTACCCCTTGCCCTCGCCTCGTAGGCCTGGGCTTGTGTTTTAGCTGGGCTTGGGTTTGGCGGGCCACTTCCAAATGGCTGAGAACACGCCAACCTATCTAGCTAAATACTCGACTTCCACGTGCCTTAAAATTCACGCACAGACCGTTTGATCCTCCTTCTCTTCTTCTTCCTCTTTCTCTTCTCTTCCTCCTCCTCTCGGTCATGAGCCACCCGCCTCCCCCGCTGCCACGCCCGTTCCCACCGCAGCTGCTCCTCCGCCCACCCTCGCTTGTGCCGCCGCCGCCGCTCCGCCCGCCAGCCCCCCGCACGCCGCCACCGCAGCTGCTGCTCCGCCAGGCCCCGCGCGCGCCGCCACCGTTGGCGCTCCGCGCCGCCTCCATGCTCTCCGCAGCAGCCGCCAGAGAAGATGAAGATGGAAGAATCTATTTCAAAAAATGGTGATCTAGATTTTGGAAAATGTTAAATTTATTTTTAAAAATTGTTGAAATAGGTTGTGAAAATTTTTGATGTTAGTATTTTGTTTTAAAGTGTTGATTTGTGTTTCTGAAAAATGTTGAATATGCTATTTTTAAATATTAATTTATATTTTTGAAAATGTTGAATCTAATCTTTTTAAAATGTTGGATTTAGATCTCTGATTTAGGCCTAATCTCTAATTTGAATCTATTGAGTTTTAAAGCTATATTGCTTAACCAGCTTCCACAAGCTACATAGGAGCCCCCTGAGAATAAAAGTTAGATGTACTAAGCTTTATTAATTTCAATAAATTTTTCTATAATTCTTCTTATTATTAGAAATGACTTTGAAAACAATAGGTATCGATGATTTGGGCTGGCAGATATTTATTTCTGTAAAATTCTTGCTCCTGGTGGGAAAAATATAAAGTGATCTATATTGGTCCAGACTTGCTAGATCTGGTAATAACCCTATAATTAGTTGGATCTTTTAGTACCTCCAAATAGAGGTGTAGGTTTACATGTGATTGGGCTAAGTATTTAGCAGCTCACACCCCAAAAGTGTTATATCTCAACTAAGATCAAACTTGCCTCGCGAAACAACGCTAAACAAGGCACCAAAGACCACCTCAAAAGGACTAATGAATATGTGCATTAGATGAGTGCTCCAAAATGTAATTAAAAATGCTACTAACATCCTATTGATGTTCCATCACAAAAATCATGGATACTTAGAAAAAAACATATCCTATAATTAAAGTTTCTTGTCCGTCAATCGCAAATTCGGACAGATCCTAGGGTATCCAGTACCACCGGATAAAGTACGAGGAAGAGGTGGAAGGACGTTGGGCGTGAGTTTGGCAGCATTGACGTGCTAGAACACAAATGTACGATGTGACTAGTGCCCGTATAAGCACCTCTTCAAGTTTAAGGCTGATGGCTAGGGTTGGCTAGATCAAGACAGGCTTGATTTAGCGCTTGATTTAGCTCTAGGTGAACCTTCTGCAGCCTGAAATAACTACTTCATTTATATATGTTATTATTTTGTTAATCTAAAAATAATCTAATAATATTCTCCTCAAACAAAACATCATTTTTCATTCATTTACCTCATAAATTAATCGAGGAAAATAGTCTACATATTTTAAGAGAATTTAATTAACATTTTGTTCCTAGTACAAAAGAGATCGAGGCTAAGTTAAAAACATAGAGAGATTGGAGCCCATTTGATCGTTGCATGTTAAGTAAAGTGACGGCTTCAATTACCTAGTACATAGTATGAGGGTTCTTCATTGAACTAGTCTAGCAAAAACTTTTAGTTCTTACACATTATTTATTTTTGATATCAACATCCTTTTATATTCTCATATATTTTCAATAATTTTCTATTCAAACAAAGCATTTTACTAAAATGCTTCCAGGTATCGAAAGCTTGATGGCAATGAAGCTATCGTTTCACGTCTTTCTTCACCATTCATTGCCTCAATCCACCAATTCATATTATTTTCTGGCCTGTAATCTTTTCATCTATTTTCTTGCTTGTGCATAAAATCCAAATGTCTCCATATGTTTCTCACTAGACATGTTATGCGCTGGCTGACTAGAATATCAAATTGTTGCTATCTATAACTTGCCACTAGATATTGCAATAAAAAGCTACCATCTTAAAGTGTCGGCTGCAACACGACAAGCTTATTATACGTTACCAGCGAGCCTATACAAAATATAATTTTGTCTTACTCTAAATGTATACGTATACTTATGTTCGTGTTCTCTTTACACATAAGTGATGTTTGTTGGTACTTTAAAAATCTCTTTTCTCTAAAGAAAAAAGAATCATGATAGCACTCTTTTGAAATCTTGTATCACCTCTCTAGATCTAGGCACATACTCCAGAAAACTCTGCAGTACTAGAATTTCAACCAAAAAAAAATCTAATGAGAAAATTCTAATTACTAAAATATGCTAACTGGACGAAGAGATAAACCCAAATGGAATGGGCCACCAGAGAAACCAGCAACCATCATCGAACTCGGAGAGAGAGAGAGAGAGAGAAGTGAGGAGAGGAGAGGAGAGGAGAGGAGAAAGAGGCGAGGGGCGCTGAAAGCCACAGTTTGCTTAGGGTTTCTCTCCCCCCCCGCCGAGACAGACAAGTACACCACCACACGCGCCCCCCACGAAATTCACAAACCCACCGGAGGCACAGAAATTCCCGTGGGAGGAAAAATCCCGTCCGAAATCCGGCAGCACTCCAAATCCCTCCGACCCGAAGCGCTCCCCCGAGCCCGTCCCGAATCCCGCAAATCCCTGCTGAAATTCCCCAATCCTCCGTGGGTCGCCGCCGCCGCCGCCGCCGCCTCCCTGCGACCGACCCGCCTCCCCGTCGCAGCCGCAGCCGCGGATTTCCACCCGAGGTGTTTCGTCTCTCTCCCTCTCTGCTACTGCCGCCACGAATTGTCGCGACCGGCCCGTCATCGGGGACCTTCTCGGGCCCGCGAGGCCAGGGGCTCCCTTCCGCGGAAATCCCCTCTCCTCGAGAGGAGGCCCCCTCTTTATCGCCGCCTCCGCGCTCTGCTGGTACTTGAGTGGCGTGGGGGTGGAGATCCACCCGGGCGTGGATCGATTCCTCTCCGTTCGGTGGTGAGTAACCCTAGCTTGCTCGGGCGGATTGTCAAAGGACTTCGTTTTGTTCTCGTGGACCTGAGGATTTGTTACCGACGTGATACCCTGCTAATCCAATCCAATCCAATCCGTGCATGGCCCGATTAGGTTTTCATCATCCAGTGCGGAAGATCAATCCACAGAGGTGCACGAGAAGTTTGTTTCCCCAAGAATTCGGGGGGTTCAACTGAACCCCCATGCCCGACGTTAAGTCCGCCCCTGGCAGTGGAGGACTGGATTGGTGGAAGCTGCTGATTTCGTCACGGGCATGGAGCGAGCTGAGCCCTCGTTGAAGCCGGAATGGCTGCTGCGGCCTGCTGCGGTAGCTGTCACAGCCCTCCGGCCTGCAACTTCGCCCCGTGCTGGTGAGCTCGCGCACGTTACTTATCTGTTTGTGCTGCTGTAGTGGCTAGCGCTATGGATAAAATTGTTGTGCAATTTATGTCAGTAATGATGAGAAGTCGTAACGGATAGATTTATTGTGACACCGGATACGGCAGTTATCCCGCCAGCGCCTAGATTTATACATGCCAAGTGGTGGCTTTTGTTTGTGCATGTGGAAGCTAGTTCAGTTTTATGGCGAGAATTCACTGCCTCATTACAATTTCATGCTACTAAAAACAAGCCTTCTGTTTTGTTCCATCATTGTGGTATATGAGCAATGTTTGCATGCTGAGGTGTTCTATTTATTATGTTGCATGTAACTGATCGCCTCATTGGTTCCCGGTTGCGTACTTACGTTAGAAGTTTGGCTAACTATGGTAACTATTAAAAGGAAGCTGTTAGGGGGCATTGCTTTGCCTTGTATATTGTGGAGCTGTTGTTTCTCAGTTTGTTGTGTGACAATGTAACTGCAGTGATTATTGTGAAGTTTGGGATTCACGTGTCAGGAAATTTTGTTGTTGGAGTATCGGGGTCTTTGTTGGAACCTTGGAGGTTGATCAAAGTATTCGTTCTTTTCCTTGTCTGTTAGCCCAGTTTTGGTGATGCTTTTACAGTCTGTCTAGCAGAAATCCATCAACCTTTTCCTCAGAGCAAGTAAGGATTAGGAACAGGGGACACATGCGACTCTGTATATGCAAGAATGCACTTAAACGCCAACCATCAGTGCCGTAAATCACATCCGTAAAGCCGGAAACATAATCCTCTCATGTGCCTTTTCTATTTGGATTGCCCCCAACATTTCATTTTCTTGCCTATTGCATCGTGTAGAGAATACTAGGGATTTCTAAAACCTGATTTTCCGTCTGCTACTAATATACACAAACAAATCAAATGGTTTGCGTATAGCAATGATTAAATATAAATTTATAACTAAGTGACCCAATTCATCACCAGGCTGTGCTTTCCACAAACGGAGGTCAAAAATCAGGAATCAATACAAAGGAAAATGGCCGCTTACTCGGCATTGCTGGCTTGAGCCTTGATGCATGGGTACAAGGTCAAATAATGGGTTCTAAGGCAGATCATTGCATGTCTCTCCAGCTATGACTAGCGTGTTGGAGATTGTTTGTGTTTTCTCCTAGTGTGCTTGTACATAAATTTTGTTGCTTGTTGCATCTTGGCTGCTTCTTGGGGACAATAGCATGGGGATTGTATTTTTATATTTCTGTGCTGATTAGAAAGTACTATTGCTTCTATGCTTATGGGATCTTTTGTTCTTGCACACAATGGTATCTCATATGTAGTTTACAGATATGTCTTTCTTTCTCACCAAGTGTTGTTGTTTTAATGCCTTCTTACAATGCTATCTGTTGATGTTTAATACTCGGTTTACATGCATAATATATTCATGAATTGTTCATTATTTGCTAGTGACACTGATTTACATCTTGATGCTTTTTCTGGCATTATGTACTAAGAAGCTCTTTCTTGGATGACTTTAGATGATCAAGTCAGGGGTGCTTCATCAAGAAACCGTTCATCAGGGCGTGAATGTGATCGGAGCTCCCAACAGTCCTCCCGGAGGAGTGCAGGCTCTGGTGGGTCAAGGCGGAATGATCGGGATGGTACAGGGAAATCGAGAGGCTATTCTAGTTTTGGAAGGCACAACAGGGAAAGGTTGCAGGAAAAGGACCTGGATTTTCGTGACCGGGATAGTAAGTTGGTTCACCCAGAGGACCCTTTACGTGATGGTTTTGAGTCGTTTAGCTCATGCAGGTCTGAAAAGGACAGGCTTAACCGTACTCGTTCAAAGGTGTCCGTATCAAACCGGGCAGTAGGAGTAAGTTTAGACAATGGTAATATATCTAAAAAGGATACTGGTGGCATCTCCTTTGAGCGAGAATTCCCACACCTTGGTTCTGAGGACAAAAATGGAAAACAAGACATAGGTAGAGTTCCATCTCCTGGGATTAGCACCCCAATTCAGAACATACCATTGATCAATGCGTCTGAAGGCTGGAACTCAGTGCTAGCAGAAGTACCGACACTCAGCGATCCAAGCATTAACTCCATTTCCTCTTCTTTATCACCCGCTGGTTCAAGTAAGCAGACTGAAGTGTCCAATTCTGGCAGTGTGCTGAGCATGGCTGAAACAGTGATGCAGTCACCGTTAAAGATTTGCACCACACCCCAGGTAGTTAATCAATATTATGTTTATGTTTTTCCCATTCACATCTCATTCCCTTCTCTTGATCTAAATCTTATGTTTATGGTTCTTTTTATTCAGCTATCAATTGATGCTCAGAAAATTGAAGAACGGACTTTGAGGCAGTGCATTTTGAGGCCTCTTACACCATCAACGAACAAAATTTCTGTAAGTACCCAATCTATTGCCTTTGCGCCACTGCAACACATGCTTAAGTTTCTATGCCACTTAATGGATATGTTCATAATATGAGTTCTTTAGTCACTTTCCATCTTGTTTGTTTATTATTATGGCCTTTTGAGGACAACACAATTACTACAAATATATTTTCAGCTTTTCTTGTAGTATTTTATAATCAAGTAGTACAATTACGTGCAAAGAATTGTTCAACTTCAACACTTTATTTTAGTTCTTTTTAATTAGTGAGTCAACCTTGTCAGCTAACTTCATCAGCACGTGATCATATTTTGTTCTATGTTATTAGTTAGCAATCATAATAAATGTATTTGAACTAAAATTTCCCATTGTATTATTTAATCTTCGTTTTGCCCATGACCTAGTAGTTGTTGGCAATTACCTTTAAGAGCTAAGAGCTGTCTTTGTATGATTATGTCAGTCAATTATGCAAACAAAATTACTGGCGAACTGCTTGCTTTGTTGTTTGAACATAAATGTTTGGAATTGGATTTAGTTCAAGAAATGTTTGGAATTGGATATATCATCTGTGCATTTTCCTGTTTTCAAATTATAGAATCCTGAATATTGTCCTCCATCTGTCATTCAGAGTTGTAAAATCGCATATGAACTAGTAGTTTGCAAGGGACATGCTTCATAAATGGCTTAAATTGGAAAGCAACTTTTCCCCTTCAGCTGTACCTCGCTTATCAAATTGTTGGGAGTGCTTTACCAATTTTCTTTGGACAAATAAAAGGTCCCCCAAATAGATATACGTGGCACCAGAAATATGCTTTGTGTAACATTTGTGTTCCTGATTAACTACAACTTCCTTACAATGTGATTTGTTTTGTCAGAGTCCATCCAGATATGGACTTTGTGGCTGTAGTTGTTGCCACCAATTACCTAACATTTAAAAAGTTCTATGAGTGGTGAAATTATATATGCTTTGTCGCAACAAATACAGGAAACATAACTAGCACTTAGTTTTCAGTGGCAGCTGGTACTCTTGATTGAAGCAATGCTGTTGTACTTTCGATGGTAATATTACTATTGTCAGTAATTGTGATCCATTTATACCCCATCTGATCTCTTGTAGGTACTTATTATGGTTAGTGTTCCTTATGTGAACTCGCTATTATCCATCCATCTCTTGTGAAAGGAGCTATAGAGCAGCAGCATATTTCCATCTTTTTTGTGCTATCAGTAGTCCGTGGTTGTGGAGTGAAAGAACCGTGCAAAGCATAGAATTTAGTGGGCAACTGAAATGCTCAGGCTAAATTATGATGCCTGAATCCTGATAGCTGACAAGTGACAAGGGATTTTATGCTTTGTTAAGTCTAAATTAGCAGTATTATTGCTTATCCAAAAACCATCTGTTTATTACTGTATTTCTTCATCATCATTGGAATGTTAATGTATTTCCTAGTCAGTCAAATGCAATAGATAACTTCATTGAGGTGAATGTTCTTGTGACTGCATTTCCCTGTTCATTTCACATATTTGTTGAGCAATGTTCTCGTCTGCTGAATTGGTGACATGGTTGTTTGAACTAATTCGTTCGGAATACTGTACAGGCATCAAATTCCTTGGACAAATTAAAACCTAAAGGTTCAAGAGCTGGAGAGTCTAATGGTCCTATTAAGGTTGCTCCACAACTGTCGCTACATCCATCTAGCAGCTCTATTCGCACTCCAGTCAAAACTGAGCTTGTAAAGTCGTCTCAATCAGGCAGCTTTCAAGTCCTTAGCCGTGAACAGAATGGTACAGTAAATACTGCTGCCAAAGACAGCACCAGCAATCCTGTGAGCCCTGTTCTAGGTCGATCTTCTTCAATGGAACCTATGAGAAAGTCTGTTGTCAACCCTAAACCTAAGGTTGGCACTAATGGTCGTTCTTTGCATCCGCTGCAAGTGCAAGGTTCATTTGGTGACAGAAAAACAAGTGCAAAAGACAAGCTCAAGTTTTTTGAGTTTTTGCGGAGCAAGTCTGTAAATGGTTCGAGCACTGCTATCGAGTCTTCATCTAGCCTGATTGATGACCAGCAGAACTCTTGTCTTGATTTGTCCTTCAAGTTTGAAAATGGAAGTAGTTCATGTGAAGAAGCAAATTCTTGCGAGGGATCTCAGCGACACTTGTCAGACAATGAGGAAATCATTCCAACTTCAGAATCTCATGATGTTTTAGATGAGGGATCTCTGGGGATTCAAGTTGACGACAGGGATGCCAACTCTTCACCAGTACTTGCTGACACAGAAAATGTAGCTTCTAAGAAGCCCCAGCCAGACAAAGCTGAAGATGTTCTGCCTGTCAAACCTGCATATATAAATGATAGTTGCATGATTTCCAACTCTGTTGACAGTGAAGCCAATTTGCCGCTGGAGGAAGCCCATACTGCTCATGAGTTTGAGTCCATTAGGGCCGGTGGGGAGGAGAAACCCTGTCCTGCTCAAGAGTTTGAGTCCATTGGGGCCGGTGGGGAGGAAGAGTTGAACCTCCTGAGGTCTATGGGCTGGGATGAGAACGAAGTAGTTCAACCTCTTCAGCAGGAGGAGATTGCTGATTGTGTAAGTACTTGTTGCATTCTATAATCTAGCTGATTGAAATTACTACAATGTACTTGTGCGTTCTGCTGAAGCTACTTCATGAATGGGGTGCTAAACTTTTCCTATGTTTCCAACGTTTTTGTTTTGTAGCTAAGGCAGAACGTGAGGCTGCAGCAGAAGCTTCAGGAGTGCAGGGGCTGATCTCAGAATCTGTGGAGCAACGTAACTGTGTGGTCACCATGCTGAGAACATGTGGACTTGGTGCCATGGCCCGACGAGTTTTGGTAACAACCTCGGTCAACCGATCAGGGAATGATTGTCTAGCTTAGCAAATGGAGTTTTGTTTTTGTCAATGCTTGTTCAGCATTGTAGGGGGAGGTTTCATGGGTAGAGCTGATAATTTCCCCCACTTAAAAGAGGTTTTAGGGTTTTTTCTTCCTCATTTTCCCAGAAGGAATACACCAAATGGAAGTCTTGTCTGGTGTTGGGGGCACATAGGTGTGCGTTGCTCTGAAAGAAGAATAGGTTGTCTTTCTTTTTTACTTTTCATCGCTTATCTTTTTTCTTTAGAAAAAAAAAGAAGGGAAAAAAGAATGGTCGAGCTTAACATGAAAAAGTTGCACAGGAATTATCTTGGTCTTGAATTTTGCTTGCCCTCTCTCTCTCTCTCTCTCTCTCTCTCTCTCTCTCTCTCTCTCTCTCTTTGAGGTTTCATATTGCTATCGTGGCTTCTTTTGCTCCAGTCTGGCGATTCTCTCCTTTGGTCCGTGTTATAGCGCCCCGTAGGTTTTATGCCAAATTTCCACGTGGAACAAGCTTTACCAAGGCTCTCTCTCTCTCCTGATGGGTTAACGCCAATGACTGTTTCTGTGCTTAGTGATTGGTCAGCTTCTTTCCGAGTGCTCGTACACAGTGCTTTCGGGTTACCCCTCTAACCAACACACCTTCTCAATGAAAATTCTCGTTATCCAGTAGTGTGTCATAAGATTCTCCGATGATACGAAATCTTACGTCAGACGGTTGGGCTCGGGCACCTGCCCCAGGCCCCCAGCTACAAAGGAAGGGGACCCAGCAAGGTGGACGGCGCTGATCTACGTAACGGATCCGTAGGACCACCAGTCGTCACGAAATAATCTAATCCCTATGATATATAGTGCTTTGCAGGTAAAACGTTGCTTTCTCACCTACACCCATCGACGACTCGATCTCAAAAGAACAGCCAGCCGTTCAGAATTGTTGCTCACCGAATTACACACACACCCTCGTCACGAGAAGCTCCCACACGCTGGCCACTCTTGTAGTCTTGTTCACCTTACTTGCAAAATTTGATTTTGAAGATGCACGGCTGGTTTGTATATATGTACGTGCGGCTAAAGTCTTGGCCGCTGCCTTTCTGTTGGTGATATACACATATCGCAATATCGCCATGCAAAATTGCAGGATTCCGATTAAATGCTTTGAAATTTGGATGATGGGCGCGTGGAGTGCTAGCTACGGACCGGTGGTGTGCAGATCGAGCGCACACGGCCGGGGTAGACAAGACCAGCATCGTACGATCAATTTGATCATTGATCAGTGCACCTAATCGACCACAAACAAGTGCAGTCACAATCACGGCTTACTTGCAAGGGACACAAACCGAGGCAGGCAGGCCACTCCTGGTAGACGAGCATGGTCAGGGGCCAAGCAACAATCTAAAAGCCCCAATTGGACCGGCCGCCGGTTGCTCACCAACTCGGGCACCATACCTGTGTTGGCTACCTAGCAAAAAGCCCCTCTCCCCTTCGAAAGGAGTCAAACAGCGCAAATCGGTCTCTACATTCCTCGCAAAAATATTCGCACAACTTTGATCGACCGGTATGCAATTAATTCCACATCCGTATGAATTTAAACATGAAAAAAAAATGTATTGCTTCTAGAGAACACGCAGAAGCAAAAATTCTAGCTACCTGCGAACGTTCTAAAGTGAAACGTGGCGAACTGGCGATCGAATTCGTAACCATCTGGACCAAAAAGGCCACGTCGGCACACACTCTCAGAAAGGGAAAGTGCTATCAGGTGGTACAAGCGCCAAGGAGAAGCTTGCCGCGCGAGAAAGCGGCCACGGGCCACCTCCAGTTAGGTTAGGTCCAAATCCACTCCTCAGTCTCCCTCACGGTTGCTTCACCGCCCTGGTTTCCTGTCCACCGGCTGCTTTCACACCTGTCGTGTGTACTCTTGTTCGAGCTTTGTATTGTACACTTTGTTTACGATCAGATTATCGCCACCATTTATTTGCATAAAATGGTGGTGCAGATCAGCAAACCTAACTGTAACTACCAAATGGCATTTGAATATTCGTGATCACACAAGTATAAGTCCGGCCTCCTCCGTCCAACGGAAGAGGAACCAAGCACACTCTAGCTACCTTTCTCTTGTTGCACTTTCGAGCTCGCTCCAAGCAAAAAGATGGAGTCGCTAGCACGGTTGCTTCTGCTGGTGGCCGCGGTGGCCGCGGCCACGGGCGCCCTGGCCGCGACGCCCCACCCCAAGGGCCTGCGCGTGCGCCTGACGCGCGTCGACGCGCACGGCAACTACTCGCGGCTGCAGCTGCTGCAGCGGGCGGCGCGCCGGAGCCACCACCGCATGTCGAGGCTCGTCGCGCGGGCCACCGGCGTGCCGGTGGCGTCGAGCAGCAAGGCCGTCGCGTCGGGCTCGGGCGGCGACCTGCAGGTGCCGGTGCACGCGGGCAACGGCGAGTTCCTGATGGACCTGGCCATCGGCACGCCGGCGCTGGCCTACGCGGCCATCGTGGACACCGGCAGCGACCTGGTGTGGACGCAGTGCAAGCCGTGCGTGGAGTGCTTCAACCAGAGCACGCCCGTGTTCGACCCCTCCTCGTCCTCCACCTACGCCCCCGTGCCGTGCTCCAGCGACCTGTGCGGCGACCTGCCCACCTCCAGCTGCACGTCGGCGTCGCGGTGCGGGTACGCCTACACCTACGGCGACGCCTCGTCGACGCGCGGGGTGCTGGCCACCGAGACCTTCACGCTGGCCAAGTCCGAGCTCCCGGGCGTGGCGTTCGGCTGCGGCGACACCAACGAGGGCGACGGGTTCTCGCAGGGCGCAGGGCTCGTGGGGCTCGGGCGCGGCCCGCTGTCCCTCGTCTCCCAGCTCGGCCTCGACAGGTTCTCCTACTGCCTCACCTCCCTGGACGACACCGGCAAGAGCCCGCTGCTCCTGGGCTCCGCCGCCGGCATCGCCGAGAGCGCGGCCACGGCGCCCGCGCAGAGCACCCCGCTGGTGAAGAACCCCAGCCAGCCGTCCTTCTACTACGTGACTCTGACGGGCCTCACCGTGGGGTCCGCCCGCATCACGCTTCCGACCTCGGCGTTCGCGATCCAGGACGACGGCACGGGCGGCGTCATCGTCGACTCCGGCACCTCCATCACGTACCTGGAGGCGCCGGGCTACCGCGCGCTGAGGAAGGCGTTCGTGTCGCAGATGTCCCTGCCGGTCGCCGACGGGTCCGAGATCGGGCTGGACCTGTGCTTCCAGGCGCCCGCCAAGGGCGTGGACCAGGTGCGGGTGCCGAAGCTGGTGCTCCACTTCGACGGCGGCGCGGACCTGGACCTCCCCGCCGAGAACTACATGGTGCTCGACTCCGCGTCCGGCGCGCTGTGCCTGACGGTGATGCCGTCGAGGGGCCTCTCCATCATCGGCAACTTCCAGCAGCAGAACTTCCAGTTCGTGTACGACGTCGCCAAGGACACGCTCTCGTTCGCGCCCGTGCAGTGCGGCAAGCTGTGAGCCGGCGAGCCGCCGGTTCGCAGCCGTACGCGTGTGTGTGCGTGCGCCTAACCTGTACGTATGCGATTGTACTGGATGGGCGATTGCCGATTGGTCTTCGCTTGAGCTTGACGATGGGGTGGTTAACGGTCAGTGAATCGATGCCGACCTGTAGATGTCATCATGCTCGTGACACGCTGATTTTTTGTCTGCTCGAACAATGGGTTGGATTGCTGAGAAAGTAGAAGGGAGATTTAGGACGGAGACGGAGACCCATTCGGTCCATGAGCTGGCCTCAAATTTTCAAACAGGTCTCGATCGAGCAGCGTTTATACGTCACTAAGGTAGTGTTCTCTGTAGGCTTTGGTTTCTATTATCTGGCAATCACTCTCGGAGCTTTAGCGCTTCATTTTTTTCAGAAAAAAATAGAAGCTTTACCGCTTCTAGAATCGATCTTCTGGGAGACTCGGAACCTGAAGTTTCTCAATTGCTTTAAGATCGGGTGATTCAGAACGTGTAGTAGAGGCGGGGACATTCATCCGAAGTAATCCAGGATTTCCGGCCAAATGGGCCACTCAGGGGTGCGCCTTCACCCGCCGGCCCGTTAGCCCAGAATCGTGGTGGTGCAGCCCAGGCCCATCTCTGCTCGCCATCGTGAGTTCGTGACTCGACCCGGGGAATCGAGCGTTCTTTGAAAAATGAGAAAAATAGCAGCACACGCGCACAAGAAAAAACAAGGAACACAAGGATGTCATGCCTTATGCCATGCCGCGCGGTGCGATGCTAACACTAACCAGTTCGCCTTTGGCACACCACCTCCTTTGTATGGCCGAGGAAACCAAGCCGCCGCCGCTTATCTACTCGACCCGCTTCGCCATCGACCAAGCAGGGGGCACATGCCGCACACGAGCACCAGCCTCCGCGCTCACGCACGCGCAGCGTAGCCTCGCCCGCCATGGAACTGCTGCTGGTGCTCCTGCTCCCGCTCTTCCTCGCCCTCCCGGCGCTCCCTGCGCCGGTCCGCCTCGAGCTGGCCCGCGTGGACGCCAACCTCACGGGCCACGACCTCATCCGCCGCGCCGTGGAGCGCAGCCTCGACAGGCCGGGTGTCGTCGTGGCGCGCCCCGGCGGGGACGGGGCCGGGGCGGCGACCGCCGCGGACGGGGGGCGCAGGTCCGCCGCCGCCGCCGCCGAGGCCCCGGTGGTGGCCGGAGGCGGGGAGTACCTGGTCAAGCTCGGCATCGGCACGCCGCAGCACTTCTTCTCGGCGGCCATTGACACGGCCACGGACCTCGTCTGGATGCAGTGCCAGCCCTGCGTCAGCTGCTACCGCCAGCTCGACCCCGTCTTCAACCCCAGGCTCTCCTCCTCCTACGCCGTCGTGCCCTGCAGCAGCGACACGTGCGGCCAGTTCGACGAGCACAGGCACGTGCCGCATTGCGTGTATTCACCAACCGCGGCTTGCTCACTGACAAGCACCTTCCTCTGGCTGGTGTGTGCGCTGCAGGTGCCGCTCCGAGGACGACGACGCGTGCCAGTACACGTACAGGTACAGCGGCAACGGCGTGACCAGGGGCACCCTGGCCATCGACAAGCTGGCCATCGGCAGCGACGTGTTTCACGGCGTGATCTTCGGCTGCAGCAACTCCAGCGCCGGGGGCCCTCCGCCGCAGGCGTCCGGGCTCGTCGGCCTCGGCCGCGGGCCGCTCTCGCTCGTGTCCCAGCTCTCGGTGCGCCGGTTCATGTACTGCCTGCCGCCACCCATGTCCCAGACGCCGGGAAAGCTCGTGCTCGGCGCGGCCGTGGACGCCGTCCGGAACGTGTCGGACCGGGTGACCATCACCATGTCGTCCAGCACGCGGTACCCGTCCTACTACTACCTCAACCTGGACGGTCTCGCCGTGGGTGACCAGACCCCGCGCATGGTCAGGACCGCGGCGCCGCCGCCGCCCACGGCTAGGAGTGGAGCCGCCGCCCCCGGCGGCGGCGGCGGCGGCCGCGCGAACGCGTACGGGATGATCGTGGACATCGCGTCGACGATCTCGTTCCTGGAGGCGTCGCTGTACGACGAGCTGGTGGACGACCTGGAGGAGGAGCTCCGGCTGCCCCGCGCCACGCCGTCGCGCCGCCTGGAGCTGGACCTCTGCTTCATCCTGCCGGAGGGGGTGGGGATGGACCGGGTGTACGTGCCGACGGTGTCGCTGTCGTTCGACGGGCGGTGGCTGGAGCTGGAGAGGGACCAGCTGTTCGTGGAGGACGGCCGGACGATGTGCCTGATGGTCGGCAAGACCAGCGGGGTGTCCATCCTGGGCAACTTCCAGCAGCAGAACATGCAGGTCCTCTACAACCTGCGCCGGGGAAAGATCACCTTCGCCAAGGCCAGCTGCGAATCCATGCCGTAGATGGGTTCCACATGGACTGGGAGTTGATCCTGAACTCAGTGCGGAGAATTTCAGCCAAATTGCACATTGGGAGATTAGATACTGATGATGGTCTGTATTAGCCTTTGCCTGAAATTTCTGAACTACGTAGAAAAGTGTAACCTTTCAATTTTCATCAACCAGAGTCGAAAAAAGGAGAAAACAATCATCGGGAAAAAGTTCTAACATTTCCAAATTCTGGTCAATTTACGAAATCCATTTTTTTTCTAACGCTGGTCAGACCTAGAAAATTTACAAGAACGTTAGCATTTTATAGCATAATAATAGCGCATCATTTCTTTGGTGCATTCTTCTTTTTTGCCTTCTCTTGTTATTGCTTCTTGAAAGTAGATAGCTAGAAAATTTAGTTTTCATTCCAGTTTAGAAACAACAAAGGGTAGGGAAAACCCAAGGTTACTTCTGTAAATCTCTGAAGTAATAAGTTTTCAAACGCCATTCATGGACGGGCAGGATGTCACAGGAATATAGTCACAAGATAGCCATATAACAAGCAGCTTACAAGAATATAGCGATGTTTGAGCATGAATAAATTTTGACTTTCTTCTGAAATCTTTACCCTTAAAAGAAGGGGGAAATGTGATTTTTTTTTATTTGGACAACTTGGCATCTGAATACTCACGCACAGCATTCGCCAGTTCCTGGACATGTGGGTCTACAACTCCTGTCAACAAATATTTGAACTTTGAAACCCATGCTTCAAATTGTTCTTACAAATTCTATAAAAGAGTAAACCCTTGTTATACTCACCTAGTTTGTTTAAGGCATCCTCAAGTTTGAACACATACTCTTTGTTAGGTCCAGATGGGCCTTCAGCAAGGTAAATTTGCCTAAACACGGCAAAAGTTTTCTTAGAGAAAGGGCACAAGTTATTCCATAAGTTAACAGCAGGTTCAGTTGCACAATCTAGTAACGCGGAAGTTAATGGGATGTCATACCTGGCCATTTCTTCCAGAGGTGCAGGACCAAGATAGTTTTTGTTGCTCTCCTTATTCGTTGTGGCTAAGTATCTGTTATCCATGTATTCAGTTCCATCAGTGAAAAAGTTTGGTATATACGAAATGCTTATTCAAAATTCGGGACCACTTACACCGTCACATTTTCTACTGCTGGTACTTTGGGTGATGAATCCTGAAAGTTATTATAACTTATAAGTAGTTACATGTGGAACATTGTCGGAAAGGGAAATAGTTCCAGCTACAATATCTTACCGTATACAAATCAAGGTGAATCTTCTCATCATACTGCTTCTCTCTGACTTCTAGATACTGCAATTCAAATCTGAAGGTAAATGCCGATAGAAGCAAGGTAAGCAACACAAAATCTGGAGAGACTGTAGAGAAGAACATATGAGTGGTGGGGCATCAACCAATCTGCTTATTTCCATTATGACCGGTAAGTAACACCATCATGAAACAGATGTTTGTAATCACTAATCAGTATTGGCAAACAGAACGTATCTGGCTGACTTGCAAAAAACTTACCTCCAAAGCTGTCTGCTTATCCTCTTCCCTTATTTTGTAGGCAATTCCCCACTACAGATGTTAAATAGAGAGATTCAGTCGCAAAATGAATGCCTGAACTATGGACAGGACTGCCAAGATATCCAAATTGAATGCATGAAAAAGCTTTTGCAGGTAGCTATGACTTTAATAATTCATTTGGTTGTACTCCCAAATCTTATCGCATCCTAGACTATGAATGCCCATCCTAATCAGGTTGTTCATAGCAAGTACAGTAGCAGAGGAGCAGGCTAGCGCCCGACGAGACAGAGTCAGAGAGGGTATAGATGAAGAGGGGCGTACGCAAGTCGCTCCGGGCTGGTGCTCGAGCGTGACGGTCCTCCCGGGGAACTGCGGCGTGCCCCTGTGGTCAGTGCTCCCTGTCCGGTGGCCAAAGGAAACGGGAAAAAAAAAACTGAGGGCGGGCACGAAGAGGCCGGCGATTGCGCGGCACCGGCAGGCGAGGCGGGTGGGTAGGAGGTGTCAGGTGTTAGTGTGTTACCCTGGTAGAAGACGCGGCGGTGGTCCCGGACGAAGCCGACGACGCGGGCGTCGTAGGCGAAGCCGGGGTTCCAGATCAGCGAGCCGTACCCGAACACCCACATCGGCGATGCCGCCGCCATGCCTGATGCCTCCCTCCCTCTCCCGGCGTCTCCTCTTCCTCCGGTGGTGGAATCGAGAGGGGTTTCTGGTTTGTTAGTAGATGGCGGCGGGGCCCAGCTAATGGTGTCGCTGCTGCAGTGCTGCAGTGGTTGGTGCGTGCGCGAGCAGCACGCGAGAAAATAAAAGGAGAGGCGGACGACAGGCGAATCACGCAGCCAATCGAGAGGCAGATTACAACTTGCTGGTCATTTTCTTTGTTTTTTTTTCCTTTTCATTTTGGGCGACGGATGAACGTGACAAGCGGCTAGCCATGAATTTTTGTTGCTACGATTATGAGCTGCCGTGATCTCCTCTAGGGATGCAATTTATATTTATTTTGGGTTATTAGGTCGACCTAAAAACTTGATAAAATGAACTAAGATGGCATAGTGCGTAATTAATTTAGAAGGAGAAATGAATTAGGATGAAATGCTATCGTAATTATTTGGTTGACCCACAAAACACCATTGGATACCCACTTGCATCCCTAATCTCCTCCCCTCATCATATACCCAAGTTTGCTCGTGGTTTTCCATCAGCAATATATGTCTTAAATCCAACGAATTCTGAGCTCTGATGTAGCTAAAAAAACCCAACCACCCCTTTGCCCCCGCGTCATCCCCAGGGCGACACGGGCGGCCCACCCGCACCTCCGCCGCCGGGCAAGGCCAGGCGCTCCGTCTTCCTCGCCGCCGCCCGAGTGGGCGACCGGAAGTCCGGCGCCTGTGAGGAAGGCGGCGGGCGGCGCGAGCATGGGCGGATCTCGAGCACTTCGGATCGCCGGCCGGAGTAGGCACGACGCGGCTCAACGGCGTGGTGGCCGCCCGTCTTGGTGGCTGAGGGGTGCTGCTGCTCGGCGGGGTGCTTTGCTGCCGCGAGGCATGGCGGCGGGCTCGGAGCCGGCTCGGGGCCCCATATCCGGTGCCTAGGGGGAGAATACAGCGCCCCCGAGGCCTGGCCTGCCGTGTGCGGCACCACCCCGGCCTGGGGCGACAGCGACGGCCGACCGCGGGCAGCGGTTGGCGAGGAGACGGAGGCACCCAGCGCCTGGTTCAAGCCGAATGGTCGGGCACGTGGGGCCGCTGGAGGCGGCTCAGCGGCCGCGGTGAGGCGGCTGCGAGCGTTGGCAGCACGGCAGCGGCGGGCGCCATGAGGCAGCCTGTAGGATCAAGGATACCGACTAGAGGGGGGCTGAATAGGCGGTTTCAACTAAAAACACAAACACTAGACAAAATTAATTAGAACAACAAGAGAGCCCTATTCCTTCTCAAACCTAGCAGTAGTGGGATTTGCAACCTAGGGTGACAAGATGCAATTCAAGCTCTAGTAAATTAAGTTGCTCAAAGAAAATTGCAAGAATTAAATGAGCAAAGAAATAACCGATCACAAGACATGAATTTTTTCCGTGGTGTCGATGACTTGCCGGTCACCCCTAATCCACGTTGAGGTGGACTCAAAAGCTTTCAACCGCTCCTCTATCAAGACCCACTCTTGATCTTGAGCCGGCTTGAAACAATGAGCCTCTCCAAACCTCGATTCCACTAGAGTTGCTCTTCACCACTCCGGCGAGGCGAGCACAAGAACCTCTCACAATCAATCCGGGGCTCTTCACAACCTTCTTGAAGGGCTCAACGGATTCACCTTCTCCAAGCCGTTTAGGAGGCGGCAACCTCCAAGAGTAACAAGTCGATGGCGCTTGCTTGAAGACTCCCTGTGCCACAAAGCTAAAACACTTGATGCAATGCACTAGGATGCTCTCACACCCTCAAGAATGCAACCTCTAAGCAAAGTGAGTGAGAGAGAGGAGGGAGCTAGCTCAAATATGTCAAGAATGCTTTTCAAAGTGCCAAGAAACCTCATCCACGGCCGGGCATGAGGTATATATAGTCACTCACTCGAAAACTAGCCGTTACACTCAAAACCCGTGAAAACAGAGCTTCCGCGGACCGTTTGTCCCACAGAGACCGGACGGTTCGCCATTCAAAACCAACGGCTAAAACTGCAATGATTGCGTGTCAGAAGTGACCGTTATTGCCCTGGCGGACCGTCCGCCCATGACTAGCGGACCTTCCGCAGTACAAAACTCCCGAGCACACAAAACACCCCCGAGTGCTGTCTGGTTTCAAATACTAGCCGGCGGACCATCCGCGCCCCTTAGCCAGACCGTCCGCCGTTCAAATTTAGCGCCCCACCAAAACCAAAACCGATTCTGACTAAAACTTCATATTAGCCAGTGGACCGTCCGCACCACAAGGCCGGACCGTTTGCCGTACAAATTTCGGCACCAACCAGAAACATCCAGTTTCTGTCCAACTTTTCTGAGAAGGTTGCGGACCGTCCTCCCAACAGAGCTGGACTGTCCGCGATAGTGTGTCAGCACACAAGCAAGTTACCATCTCTCAAACAAGTTATCCCTCATGCATGCAATGCAAATGTTTGAGCGAAATGGCACTATAGAATCGTCAAGCAAAAAGTGCAACAACCCCTCTTGATAGTACGGCTATCGATCCTATTAATCCGGTCATATTTCATCCACTAATCACCTTATGACCGGTAAAATAGAAAAGGCCCTATCAATATACCTTTGCCTTGAGCCCATTTGTTTGTCATCATCTTCAAGTACTCCATGATGCTCCTTTGGCTCATTTCTCATGGACCAACCTATACTCATTCTTTTCTCAAGAATTTTGTTAGTCCATAAACGTTGTCATTAATTACCAAAACACAAAATAGAGGCCTAGATGCTTTCAATCTTCCCCTTTTTGGTAATTGATGACAACACTTTCAAAGAGTGATTTAAGAATTGTTCAAGCCAACTTTACACACAAGGCATAAGGTAGACTTGAGATTGAACTCCGGTTTTACTTACCCATTTTCTTGAAGAATTAAGAAATATGTGAATTTTTGACGGAGTTTCCCCTACAAAGTGGAATTCGAGGCATACAATATATAGAACATAATATGGAATTTAAGGTCAACAAGGTTAGCAAATCCTCGAGAACCACAAGAACTAGAGCAAGCACACACAAGTTCTCCACATATTACAAACCAAGTTCTAGTTCAAACACAAGTTCATGCAAACGGAATAAAATATGCAAGGTTTATGCAAGAAATTCATCACACATAAAATCCAACTCGAAATCAATGGAAGACATGAGCTCCCCCTAAATCACTCCTCCATGATCTTCAAGACATCCTCTCCCCCTTTGGCATCAAGTACCAAACAGGGGATTTAATCATCCATAGGCGGCGGAGGCGATGGTGGTGGGTAGAACGGCTGATGCGGATAGAACTGAGGAGGAGGCACTGGAGCTGGATACACCGAGTAGAAGTGATAAGTGAACCCTGCGAATGCTGCATTGAATGTGTCAAAATCATGCTGGAGTCTCTCCTGTCTTTCAAAAAGCCCCTGTTGCTGCTCAGAAGTGGGTAAGTCATCAAAACGAGTGTCCAATGCTGCAATGTCATCATGCAAACTCTGCTGAACACCCTGCAGACTAGTCATAAGTGGCTAATACATGTGTGTGTAAATATGCTGCCCAAAAGTCTGAAAGCCCGCATTCATGTGACCTTGAAATTGTTGATTCATATTCTGAAATCCTAAGGTCATCTACTGCTGCATTTGAGTAGCCAACCCATCAATCTAAGTACCAATATGTTGTTGCATGTTTGTAAAGTAAGAGTCAAAGTACCCAGCTGGAGGCTCCCACTGAGGCTGCACAGGAGGTGGAGGTGGCATGTCTTGTTGATCCACATTTTGAGCTGCATCTCCTTCATTCTCATTTCCTTCCTCTTCAATCTCAACATCAGGAAATGGAGTCAAAGGCCTTTGAAGAAATTCTGTGTCATTCTTGAATGGCCTGAAAGTAAGGTGCTTAACTTCACAAACTCCTCTAAATCTGGTTTTGGCCTTGATCAATGACATGATATAAGGAGCAAAGTACAAGTTCAGCTCAAGGTTTAGCCTCAAATCTACCAACTGATCCATGAGAACAGCAATGATATCCACCTTTTGGCCATGCATCACATGAGAAATTAAATTCCAATAAAGATCTCTAACTTTGTCCTTGTTTCCACTCTTAGGCATGAAGGTGACTCGAACAATTTTGTTGATGACAGCAGGATGATGCCTAAGCCCTTGAGTGCCACCAAAAACATGAGGAATACCAAGACATGCAGGTTTATAAAATGCAGGATATTCATCTTCATCAAGTGGATTTTCAGCCATCATGTTAACGCTATGCTCATCTTTGAGGAAATCATAGTTCAACTCATTTTCAGCAGCAAATTCAGCAAATGTAGCCTGAATCCTCCTTTTTCCAGTCATCCAAGTTAAAGTTTCTTCTACTGTATCTATCTCTAGTGTTGCATAGAATTGACGTATGACAGTTTCATTCCAATCACATCTATGCTGAAAGAAACCCAAGAGACCCATTTGTCCAAATCCATCAAGTAATCCACTCATGACCAGTTGAGTTCTCATGTACCCTAGGTCTATGGTTTGATGCTTGAAAACAGTTTTCTTAACCATATGACCAAAGAAGGCATTTTGTTGTACCTGAGTGTGGAAGTAGAGGATGTTGGTGCCTCTAGCAATCCCATATTGATTCATAGCTCTGGCACTGGAATACCTGTCAGCTGTCCATGCTCTGCCTGGACAGTTTAGTGCAATGAGATCAAGAATATCATCGTCATCACCTCCGTCATCTTCCTCCATATCAGAGTCATCACCAGCACCACCAACTGACGATGCAGCAACAAGCTTACTGGGATTCGGCTGATAATCATCATCGTGTGGATCATCATCTCTTCTTTGCCTCTTTGAAGTACCCATCTTCTTTATTTTTGAAGTGACAGCCTTGAGAATCTTCCTAGGAGGCCTGAGTATCAAGAATCAATCAGAAGGTTTATTAGACATTGCACAGTCATCAACCAAAGCAATTTGAGACCGTTTGAATCAATAGTGCAGCTGTCCTGCAGAAAACTGTAGGGCGCGGATCGTCCGCTAGGCAGTGGTGGACCGTCCGGGACTACACAGTCACGACTCCAACAACTCAATCCATCAAATCTTGAGTTTTAGACTGAATCAACCAATCAAACTTTAGCCCTAGTATCTCCTTATCACTAGCAACAAATTCCCCAAACCAATTTCATGAATCCATGGCCCAAAAATAGATCACATACTCAAACCCTAACTTCCTCCATTGATGAAATCCAAGAGCATGAGAGGAGGAATTGATAAAATACCGATTGGCCATGGTGGACGAACTCGCGGAGTGTCCGGGGATGCGCTCGGACCGTCCGGGAACCACGCCAAAAGCCCTCCCCCTTGGTGAGTCCTTTTCCACGTGCAAGGGAGAAAGAGAGAGATTTGAAGACTTTGGGGTCGGGTTTGGGGGAAGAGAAAAACATGTGGAGTGGAGGAGATAAGGCTCGGCTGCCTGGACCCACTGAAGTCTCGCATGCGCGGACCGTCCATGGAACATGCGCGAACCATCCGCTGTAGAGAACGGCCGGACAGTCCTATTGGATCAATTTCCAACTGTTGCATCCCCACTGCTAGCGGACCGTCCGCATTCTATTGGCGGACTGTTCGCCTTACGAACTTTCGGATGCGTCCGATCGAAACTGATTCTGACTGTTCCATCATGTTGTCTGCGGACCGTCCGCCTCTTACCCGCGGACCGTCCGCCATACACTGTCCAGACTGCCCAGAATTTCAGTGAAATATCTTCGAGTTGAATAGAGAAATGGGATCATTGCTCATAAACTGTTTCAAAATATGTAACAAGAGTATGCCGGCATAAAACAAAGCTCTATAAACATGTTGGAGCAAGAAAAACATAAGGAACAAGATCAAATAAAAAAATAACTCAAAAAAACACCAAGAAATGCTAGAGAAACATGCTCAAGTATGCACAAAAGAAGTATGCTCAAGTATACTAGATATCAAGCCACATTTGAGAAACCAATGACATTCAGCTCATTTCTTAACTTGCAAAACCGATTTTCATCCAATAGCTTTGCGAATATATCCGCTAGTTGATCATCGGTGCCAATTCCATCAATCTTGATGTCTCCCTTGTTCACATGATCTCTAAGAAAATGATGCCGAATATCAATGTGCTTGGTTCTTGAATGTTGAACCGGATTAGTTGCAATTTTCACTGCACTTTTATTATCACATAATAAGAGAATTTCCCCAAATTTCACACCAAAGTCAAGAAGAGTTTGCTTCATCCATAACAATTGAGCACAACAACTTCCGGCTGAAATATATTCTGCTTCGGCAGTTGAGAGAGCAACTGAATTTTGTTTCTTTGAAGACCAAGAAACAAGAGATCTTCCAAGAAATTGATAACCACCGGAAGTGCATTTTTTATCAACTTTGCAACCAGCATAATCCGAATCCAAATAAGCAACCAAATCAAAATGAGCACCCTTGAGATACCACAAGCCAATGTTTGAAGTGTGTTTCAAATATCTCAAAATGCACTTAACAGCGGTCAAATGGCATTCTCTAAGAGCAGCTTGAAATCTTGCATACATGCAAACGCTAAACATGATGTCGGACCTAGATGCAGTAAGATAGAGCAAACTACCAATCATGGATCTATAAAGTTTTAGGTCTACTAGGTTTCCTCCCTCATCAAGATCAAGATGTCCATTTGTAGCCATAGGGGTCTTGATTGGTTTGGCATCTTTCATACCAAATTTCTTCAATAAGTCCTTCACATATTTAGATTGACACACAAATATTCCTTCCTTGAGTTGCTTGATTTGAAGTCCAAGAAAGAAACTCAATTCACCAATCATGGACATCTCAAATTCCCTAGACATCATCTCACCAAATTCCTCACAAAAACTTTGATTAGTAGAACCAAAGATAATATCATCAACATAAATTTGGCAAATAAACAAGTTTTTCCCAATAGATTTAGTGAACAATGTAGTGTCAACCTTCCCAATTTTGAAGCCCTTAGAAATGAGAAAGTCTCTTAGTCTTTCATACCAAGTCCGAGGAGCTTGCTTAGTACCATAGAGAGCTTTCGACAACTTGTATACATGATTTGGCTTCTTTGGATCTTCAAAACTGGGGGGTTGTTCAACATACACTAGTTTACTAATTCTACCATTTAAGAAGGCACTTTTTACATCCATTTGATAAAGTTTTATGTTATGAGAGCATGCATAGGCTAGCAAGATTCTAATTGCTTCAAGTCTAGCTACGGGAGCAGACCGAAATCCAAACCTTCGACTTGAGTGAAGCCTTGAGCTACCAATCTTGCCTTGTTCCTCACAAAAATTCCATCTTCATTTTGCTTGTTTCTAATGATTCATTTTGTACCAATAACATTATAGTTCTCGAGTCTTGGAACCAATTCTCATACTTCATTCCGGGTGAAGTTATTCAATTCTTCATGCATAGCATTCACCCAATCCGGATCATTTAGTGCTTCATCTACACGGTTAGGTTGAAGAGAGGATATAAAATAATAATGTTCAAAAAATGAAGCAATACGAGATCGAGTTTGAACATGATTCTGACCGTCCGCCGTTCAAATTTAGCGCCCCACCAGAACCAAAACCGATTCTGACTATACCTTCATATTAGCCGGCGGACCGTCCGCACCACAAGGCCGGACCGTCCTCCGAACAAATTTCGGCACCAACCAGAAACATCCAATTTCTGTCCAACTTTTCTGAGAAGGTTGCGGACCGTCCGCCCAACAGAGCCGGACTGTCCGCGATAGCGTGTCAGCACACAAGCAAGTTACCATCTCTCAAACAAGTTATCCCTCATGCATGCAATGCAAATATTTGAGCGAAATGGCACTATAGAATCATCAAGCAAAAAGTGCAACGGTTCCTCTTGATAGTACGACTATCAATCCTATTAATCCGGTCATATTTCATCCACTAATCACCTTATGACTAGTAAAATAGAAAAGGCCCTATCAATATACCTTTGCCTTGAGCCCATTTGTTTGTCATCATCTTCAAGTACTCCATGATGCTCCCTTGGCTCATTTCTCATGGACGAACCTATACTCATTGTTTTCTCAAGAATTTTGTTAGTCCATAAACGTTGTCATTAATTACCAAAATACAAAATAGGGGTCTAGATGCTTTCACGGCCGCGACCACAGGCTGCGCGGCTGCGGCGAGCGCGGCGACGGGGCTGGCCGTGGCGGGCTGAGGCAGGGGCTGCGCCGCTCTGTGGTGTAGCTCGGGCGTGTTGTGGGGGTGGCGTGAGTGCAGAGGTGGCCGCGGTGCACAAGGGGCCTCGTGCGAGGAGATCTGGGCGACGAGCGCAGCGGAGGTGAAGGTCAGTGGCATGGTGCGTGGAGGCGCAGCGGCGGAGCCACTCCGGATGGGCTGTGTCAATGGTCGGGAGTGCCTTGCCGTCATTCTTGCTGGTAGAGATGACGGCGGCGCCCTAGGGCGTCGTTTCCCTGCTGGGGGCGTCATTTTGGAGCTACAACCTTGTTACACGGGGCTTTTGGGGTGAAAACCTGGTCCAATTCCTGGACGAGCAACAGCGGCTCCTTTAGCATCGTATCCTCCTTGGAGCCGTCGTCTTCTGAGGCCCATCTAGGTTTGAGGTATTACTGGTCTACTGGTCATCGGCTGCTTTGGACGGTGTTGGCTTTTCCGCCGCGTGGCAAGCTGAACGGGTGTTGCCGAGCTCTTGCAATGGCCTTCGCAGCTATGGTGGCAGTCGGAGGTCGTCTCATGTCTGTCGGTTGTGGTTGCTTGCAGCGGACCACAGCTGCTGGTGTTGCTTGGCAATCATCAGTGCGGCGTGGGACTGCGTCGAAGGATGGCGCTTGCGGCTTCGGCACCGTGGGACGACTTGGCTTGCAGCGGATCGCGGCGGGCTGCTCAGCTTGGCTGGGCTTTCCGGTGCAGTACATCATCGGAAGACGGCGCAAGCGACTTCTTCGGTTTGTTGGCACGGCGGCGGAGGTCACGTGCATGGGTGAGGCAAGTAGGTGAGGCCGGCCTGCGGCGGTGGCTCGGCTTTGATGGAGACCTGGGGTTGTGGGGCAACATTGCTCACCACCTCAACGTCGATAAAAGAAACGGAACCGTGGCGCGGAGTACCGTGGTGGGCGTGGCGAGGCCCCCACACGTGGTGATTTGTCGAGGCAACGTGAGCGAGGTCCAACGGCGGAAGTGGCGAGGCCCCCGCGCGTTGTGTTATCGTGGTGGCGACTGCGAGGCAGCCTACGAGAGGTCCGGTTTCGGTGGTATCACTCCGTCAGGTGGAGGGTGGTGTTACAGCGGCACGGCGGCGGGGATCCCGCATGGCGGTGGTCTTCACGGTGTGGTGCAGTCTGCATCTTTCGGTTCCCTCTCGGCGCAGGGTCACGTCTGGAGTTCTCGGCGACTACATTAGTGTGGATGGTTCGGTGAGTGCCGCGGGCTCTGGTTCTGCTGCAATTGTCGCGTGGTATAATTCCCAATCAGGCAGTGTTGCCGTTGCAGATGTGTTGTGCAGCTGTGTCAATGCCCCAATCCGACCGGCCGGTGCTGTTTTTTCCTTTCTTTCTCTTTTTGTTGCCTGGTTATGACCTTCCAGGGATGTAACCTTGTATTTTTTCTGCTATATCAATAGAAACACACTCGTCGAGTGTTGTTCATTAAAAAAAATCCAACAAATTCTATTGTATATCAAGATGATTTCCTAGAAAATTTGCATATATGACCGTATAATTAGATGGCCACTTTCCTTTTTTTTCACACTTGAATTTAAGGCAGTAATCCCTAGCCACTCATCACAAGTTTAGAACAGCATCCCCATCCGAAAAGCCATTAAATAAACAAACAAAAAAAAAGACACGGAGTGTCAGTTACACAAGCAGTCAAAACAGCAAACACACACTCTGTTCGGATGGTCTAAAAGCCGGCTGGAATGAACCCGGCTTGAATACAAAACTTTCAGCCGAACCAATCACAGGCCATCTGCCACAAGCAAACAGGAGACGTTCTGCACTCTACACTTTGCCGTGTGCTTTTGTCCTTGGCCGACTGGCTCTGCTCATGGTATTTTTTTTACCCGGCTTAACTAATCGATCATGCACATGTGCATGCACGTTACCGCTCACAGAGCCCAGGCAGGCGCCCAGGGTCGCCGGGCCCTGGGCCCGCCCCTGACTGGAATGATTTGCAATCCATTGGTGCTACAAGCCTACAACTCAATGCCCTCTAGTATCTTTGCAGAAATAAGGCAGGAGGGCAACCTCTATCATCTATTATATTAACAATATTAACAAGAAAGTGTTAAAAAAAGTCTAAAAAAACTACTACGAGAAATTCCCACGTTAATCTAAAAAATAGAATAATTTGCACCGTCAGATTTTATAAAGATGTAACGATCAAAAGTAATTCAATTAAGATGCAACGATTTAAAGTATATATATTGTATTCAACGTGCAAAAAGAAATCTATTAGAAAGGGACCGAGTCGGACGGGAAAATGAGTCCAGCTATGACAAAAGAACCAGCTTGGCTTCACATAATTATTAAAATATTTGATATTCCATAGAAGGTACGCACATATATTTGGAAAGTTACCGATAAATAAATAAAACTATAATAGAACTCAGACAAGAAAAGGATTCCAGCCATGTAAATAAATAGATGGCCCAGCAACTAGCAGATTTCAAGCAACCACAACCCCTACGAGGCTACGAGCTTAGTTTCCGCGTGTCAGCCGCCGCCCGGAGACAGCTCATCACGCCGCGTTTCTTTATTCCATCATCATCACGCAATCATCAGTCCATCCGTCTTCAATATCCCATCACGCCGGGGCAGCGCCACGACGCCAGGGGCACGTCGCATCGGATCGGAGGCTCCCTCTGCCTACCTTTTGCTTGCGACCGCCGTGCTGCTAGGTACCGGTACTTGCTAGGAATTCTAAGTCGCATCATCTCTTTGCAAACAGGTATTAACAATCTAGATTACTTCTAACCTATCTTTTTCCATCAAGCTCAGGTATTACCCCATGCGCCACCCCTTCTTCGTCTCCTGCGGATACGCATAATCTGTTTGCAAAATTTTTCACAGGTACTAACAATATGACATACAAAAAAAAATTTAGACAACTGACAACAGTTGGGTAGTCATGGAACATTAAAGTGAGAGTTATAAGAATATGGGAATCATTTAATTTTTCTAGTTTTGTATTTTTTTAATCATTTATCATAATTCAATATCTCGATAAAATTCTGCACAAGGTTGAAACAAGTATCGAAGAATCAGTATTTGGCAATGCTAATTATCTAACACAATGAAAATTATTGGATCTTCTACACTATTTACCAAGATATAGTACCCTAATCAAAAAAATTCAAGCTATATCTATTGTCATCTCATCTTTTATGCTATTAAACGAAAGTGCAACTTAAGAGAATTAGATCTTATACAATATTTAATAAGAGACAATGCCTTAATAAAAAATATAATTTTCAAGCTATAGCAGTGATTAAAAATAAATTATTATGGAATTTTTAATATAAAAAATATGACATGATTATGAAAATTAGTATATGACCAAAGAGTTATTACCAAATACGATTAGTAATAGCTAAATTCAGAAATTAAAAATAAAATAAAATTAGACTTGACCAAAGAGTCCACGACGAACACGATTGGTAAATAGCTAAATTCCAAATTAAAAATAAGAAAAATTAGTACTTGATAAAAAAAGTACATGTTGAATGCTATTGTAAATAGCTAAATTCGAATTAAAAACATAATAAAATTAGCAATTGACCCAAAAGTTCATATGGAGACTAATGAATAGATAAACTTAGAATTTAAAATAAAAAATTAGTAACTGATTTTTGTAACGATTAAGAAGCAAATTAGAAAGAAAAACTGCTTGATAAATAGTATATGTCAAAACCAACTAACAAATAACCAAATTCAAAGTTAAAAAGAAATTACAAGTTTAATAAATGTTTCATGTCAAATATGATTAACAAATAGTTAAATTTAGAATTAGAAATAAGAAAATAAACATTTAATTTGTATATGCGTTGTAATGAAATAGCTAAATAAAGGTATGTATCAATATAATTAATGGAAATGGATATTTTGATTTCTATGAGAAGGAAATTACATATGTATTAGTCCATATAGAATAACTTTATTTAAGCTACACGTACAAGTATCACTTGAAATCGGCAGGATAATAGAAAAATATATAGAACACTGATATATACAATCATCTAGTGGCTATGTTAATGGAAAGAGTTCATCGAATATAATTAACGCTAACTTGAAATTAGACGAAAGAGGTGTATTAAGTATGGCAATAGGATGATATTCAGTCTTATATATATATATATATATATATATATATATATATATATATATATATATATATATATATATATATATATATATATTGGGGGTTAGTCTTTATATTTTAACTGGTGGAAATCAATCCCTTAACTAACTAAACCAGTGCACTAATCATCCAACCTCAGCTTAACACTGGTTTAGTGACGTCTTGCAATCATTTAGGCCATATAATCATATGACTAATCACTCTGTTGCCACATGGACTGAGTAAAAGAATATTATAAAGCCCACCAATTTTTTGAAAAAATTATTTATTTAGAAATCATATAAAAGTTAACATGTCTCAGATTTTGAGAGGGTAATGATGACCATAGAAGTGGTGAGCATAAAGTAGAGGAATGTACCGTACCTTCTGCAATAGTGAATTTATCGATCCCGTACTCGGCACATAATGGTAAAAATGATGCATCAACCGTCAGACAATATGTGTGCATGTATGTATCAAACTTTAGGAATTGAACATCGGAGAATAAAGAAAAGAAAGAAGATTATTTACTTCTAATGGTATACATTGAACACTCATCTATATCTTTTTTCTAAAATTTAAGGATATTTTTTCATGCATGGTAACTGAAACTATCAAGCAAAAAGGTGCATTGCCAATCAAAACTAAATAATATTCATACAACAAATATTTCAATGTAATATAAGCATGAGGCGTAAAAAATATAAAAATATAGGTTTATATAGGAGTATATGATATTCAATTCCTCCCTAAATTCATGTTTTAAAAAAATATTTCATATATGATTGATGTAAAAGGCATAAATGACCTTTCGGTTTGGGACATCTGGAAAAAATTATAATAATATTATCTGGAAAAATATTAAAAAAAATTTAATGACTAGCTACCCATACTATTTGCGCGGGCCACCTTGCTAGTTCTAATGGGAAAAGAGTCCTAGTATCACATACAAGCATATGACCCTAGGATTATTCCGCATAAGAGATTCTAGTGAATGTGCTTACACTAATAGGCCTCCTGTCAACTAGCCTTTGTATGACAATAAGGCAGATACGCACAAAAGGTCAATGGAAAGGCAACCTCTTGATGTGGAGGTTAAAACAAGATGCCCAAACATGGAATCAAACTACACTGAGCTATTTCAACGAACTGACCCACAACTAGAAGCAATGTAACTTCAAAAAGCTGTTATTAAGCCCACAAAGCCAAGGAAGAGAAGGTACAGAGATGCTTGAAGACCAACAGGGTGAGGAGGAACCAGCTAAAGCTTCCTGTGCGAAATCATCACACAAAACTACAAGTCTACAACCAAGCAAAACTCAAAGCAGGAGAAAATTGCACATTGGGAGATCAGATTCTGATGATGCGACTTGCCGCTACAAGAAGAACTCACTGGAGCTACTGGAGTGGCGAGCTTGGCTAGTAGAGAATGTAGTACACCCCCTACACCCCAACAACCCCCTTCCTTTCATCTGTAAACGTTCTTATGTAATTATTCCACCCCGGATGCTGGGGGATCTCCTAAGACCTTTCGGTCTAATTTGGAAGCAAGCGGGTGCTAAAATCAAAGAAGGAAAACCTCCCATCTCGAGAACTAAATATCTTATTCAGATGACATCCTCATGGATTGCTCACCCTGGGAAATGTCAGGGATTCCAAAGAGATTTGAGTTTTAATAGTAGCCCCCCCCCCCCCCCCCCCCCCCCCCCCTCGAAATAAAGAGGGAAAAATTCTGATGATGACTTTGCCTCTCCTCAACCTGAACCCCCCAAAACCTAACCCCAAATTCCAAATGATAACCCAAATCGAAGCTCACCAAAGTTGATTCCTCACCAGAGAAGGAGGCGGGTTTTATTTTGATTCCAACGTTCCGTCCCCTTCCAAATTTGGGAGGGCTCGTGAGTTAGGCTCAATTGACAACCTCTCAATTTAGATATTTTCCATTATTAAATATTTTTAACTAAAAGTACAAGTTGACGTTATATAAAGTCTAAATTACTCACCTCAACTATAGTCAAAGTTTGAATAACCCCCTAAACTATCATTTGGTTCATTTTACCCCCTAAACTATGCTATTTGGTTCAAATTACCCCCGGATGCAATTTGTCTTTTTTATTTCTTCATGCATAGGAGGAGTTTTAAGTTGAAACTTTACAAGATGACAGTACACATCATAACACATGTTAAAAAAATACGTCATAATTTTTTATCATTATTTTGATAGGTTAGGATATTTAATAATAAATTAATCATTGGAGTTCAAATTATATGAAAAATAACAATGAAAAAATTATAATATTTTTTAATATGCATTATGATGTCCGCTACTACCCTGCAAAATTTAAAATTAAAATTCAACTTGTGTATGGAGAAACAAAAAAGATAAATTGTATTATGGGATAAAATGAACTAAATGACATAGTTTAGGGGATAAATTGAACCAAGTTATAGTTTAGGGGGTTATTCAGACTTTGGCTATACTTGAGGTGAGTAAATTGAACTTTTTCCTTTGAAGAACATGTCAGTGTCCAAAATATCACTTATTTCTATTTGAAGGAAATAGTAAACCAGTTTTTAAGTATTGAAATTAGTCGTAATTTATTTTTGAAAATCATAAACATATACGTTATCAATCACAATGATGTATAGAAAAGTATAAAGTAAAATGAAATAAAATAAAAGGAAAGAGAAAGGAAAAGAAGGAAAAATCACACGCTAGATCGACACTGCTGCTTGTGAGCTGGCCAAAAAACGAAAAAAAAGCGACCTGGGCCGTCCGACTTGTTGGGCCGTATCCGCTACGCGCGCGCGCGGCGGGAGAGAGTGTCGCGCGGGCGCGCGGCGCGGCTTCCCCCCACCACAGCAAAGATCGGCGGTTACGTTTCCGACCCTCACCTTCTTTCTCTTCAAATTTCGAACCCTTCTCCCATCCAAAAAAAAAAATCGAACCCTTCACCTGACGGTGGCGGCGACGGCTGGGCGTGAGGCACCATCTTCGTTCGTGCACTTCGCCGGCGACGAGCATCCGGCAAGTACACCCATCTCTATCCTTCTCTTCGCTTCCTGCCGTGCGAAACTGAGCGCCCCCAATCATAATGCAAGCTATTTGCACACCCATGTCTACTGGGTACGCCATTTCTGGCCGCAGTGTCCTCCGATCCGGCGAAATCTAGGGTTTCATGGACAGGATGCAGAAGATCACGGGGTTTAGGCACCTCGAAGGGTTCCGATCCCTCGCTAGGTCCACCTTGACGGCCATGAAGGCCGCGAATAGCCCTCCTCGGATGTTGGAGGCAGATCGTACGGGAGCTTCGCCAACCTTAAGATCACAGCAGGTTCTGGTTTCGTTTTTTCTTCGGTTTGGTTGGAAAAGGTTATCTTAATTCAAGAGTTATTACTGATTTCCCTTGCAATTTCTGTTTGATTGCAGAGAAATTGGTGAGAGAGCAGGCTTCAGTGAAGGCTGATCCAGAAATGGTGGTATGATTTCTCAACATTTTGCAACGTTTTTGCCTTGTGGTGGGATTTTACTGAGTAGATTTAGCTCGTATGATTCAATTACATGAATTGAAGTTATTCCTGAGATTTATTGCGATTGTCCTGTCAGCATATATAGTTTAGATTTGGTTGTCTGGATGATCCTACTAGCTGGAAACTTGTCTACTGGTTGATCATCAAACTTTCAAAGCTGTTTGTTATATTGTTTTTGAAATAGAAAAAGCTGTTTGTTATGGGCCAGGGATGCGCCAGCTGTATCATCCCTACTGCTAGCTAGCCCGGTAGGACACATAGATACTCTTCTAGTGTACCTGCTATGGTATTCTGTCATGTATTGTGGGCTATGAAATTCAGGTCCAGGTAAAACAGATGAAATGCAATGATGCAGTTTATTTCTCGCTGCTAAACTTTCTTGATAGGATTACGTTTTTTGTCCATGTAATCATGCCAAGTTGCCAATATAAAAAAACAAAATGTTCCACCACTATAGGCAGCTCACAAGCATCAATCATTATCATTCTAAGGTTGCACTTGGGTATTGCTAGTCTGAAGCTCGTGATTTTACTCTATAAATTTGCAATGTTTACTTGTTTATTTCTCTTGAAGTTACATATGTGCATTTGTGTCGAATAATGCAACCTTTTGGTTATTTGGTGTAATTCTACTGAAAGCTCGTACTTATGCTATGGGGCTGTGGTAATTTTATAATGCCTTGTGGTAGGACATCCTCTTCTACTTTAGTCTTATTATAATATTCTGGATGCATGTACATTTGAATGTGAAAGAGCTTTGACCATTGCTCACTTACAAAATCCGGGACAAATCATCTTCCTAGTTGTCACTATGCTTTGTTCTGTATGTTATTTATTGGACTGGTCCTGAACTTAATTAAACACTAGGCGGATGCTTTTTAGGAATCTATGCCCATCTGTTGTTTTAGATGTGCTTGTGATTCATAGTACCACTGTATATATCATCACTGAAGTTACCTTTCATTTAGTAAATGTTCCAGTGCTGTTATGGATAGAGGGTAAACTGGCTCAAGTGTGAAATGAATATATCGGCATGTGCACGTTTTTTCTACACCAACATATTATTATGGTATCTGTCAAGATCTCTTATTACTGATACTTATGGTTTTATATTAAATTCAGTATACTAAATGGAAAAGAATCCACCAACATGTGAATGAAAATGCAAAGCTTAAGATGAAGCTGAATGAAGGTTCAAAGATATTACAAGATCTAGATTCAAAAGCCAAAGCAACAAAATTCTGGTGTGATGAACAGTGTGCAACTCTGCAGCAGCTAGCTAGTCAGACAGAACAAGGTAGTATATATGGTAACATACTCTCCACAACTGTTGTTCTGATCTAATTGGCAAAACAACACTTACAGTGCAAGGAGATAACAAGTTTTCTGAGGAGGTACTTGGAAAGAATTTTAAAGCTCTACATGGTTTCAACTGCCTTGTGCATAATATATCAACAAAACTTGAGTGTGCAGAACAAAAGATTAAAACAGATCTTTTTAGAATTGACAATTAAGTAACTTAATGCTATAAACTGCGTATACATTCTATATTTATGTGTACACTGAACAGAAATGTGATGTGGTAGTCCACAAAATTACCAAGACCCACTTATTTTATTTCCAAAACGTTGTAGGAGTTTGGGAAAATGGTATATGATAGAGTATTAGTTTGGAAAGCTGTCTTCAGTTCCCTTGGAATTTCCCTTGGAAATTCCAAAAGTATTAGTTTATGAGTTATTACTGATTTCCCTTGGAATTTTTGTTTAGCTGCAGAGAAATTGGTCAAGGAGCAGACTTCAGTGGCTAGTAATCCCGAGGTATATTTCCCAACGTTTTACAACTTTTTGTTTCTGTTTTTTGGGGAATTATAGTGAAACTGACATTTTTGCATCATTCAGTTGCATGAGTTGAAGTTGTCCCTTTACTTTGTCCTAGTCTTCCTGTCACTATTTTACTTTCTGCATGGTTTAGATGTGGTGTCTGTGTGGATAGTGCTACAAGCTGAAAAGTATTCTACCAGTTGAATAGTTGATCAATGTCAAAATTGCAAAGCTGTATGTTATGGGATGTGCTAGTTATGTCATCCATGGTGGTAGCACACATCGACTCTTCTAATTTAGTCTTTTTATGGTATTATATCATTTTTGTGGGCTACAGAATTCAGCTTGATGTAGAATAGATGAATTGCAGTAGTTACAGTTCTTGTTAAACTAACTTGGTAGGATTGCATACCCTAACTATACATGTTAAAGTAGCTCTGATTTTGGAATCCATGCATGTTTCACTAGGGCTTGTCAAAGAACATGCATTTAATTTTTTTTATTTGGCTGTACAGTTAGGAATTTAAAGAGAAATTAAAGGTATTTAACTCAGGTTTATTCTGAATTTAAACTTCCCTTCATTTTAGACCGCACTTTTCTATCTTCTTTTTTTTTGATAAACCACTTTGTCCTCTTTTGTATACATCATATGCTTTTCTTTTCTTTGCATGCACAGAATCATGGAAATCGTGTAGGTTTCATACCATTTTGTTCTGCATTGGGATGCTTTGTCATGCTCATATTTGCATTTGATTATAGTTGTAACTATTTACTATTTCATGCTTGCAAAATCTAAATATAATGCTTATTAGTCGCATAATGCCTGTCTTCCATAGGAGTAGCAAGGCTAATCGCAAGTCATTAATTGTATCTTCAAAGCATACTTAAATTGGAAGAGCTGTTGATGCTAGGGATGAACTTTTATGTCTCCTTTCATTACATGACAGACTATAGAGAGCAGCCATTGTGGTGAGGCTTAATGAAGGGGAAGCTGTCACCTTCTCACAGCTGGTGAGTTTGTCTCCTAGTACTTTTTATCTGTAAAATTACCACCTTAGCACTTAGTTAAAGATACTAGTGCGATATTTATCCATTTTATTTTGTTTTGCATCCAACATGTCTTGGTCCTGGCAGCCAGAGCATAAATTGATTCTTTAGTTGTGTCACTCAATTGCAGAACCTCATCGACCTGGCAGGTTCGGAGAGCTCAAGGGTAGAAACCACTGGATTACAGCGGAAAGAAGGATCTTACATCAACAAAAGCTTGCTAACTCTTGGAACGGTAGGGTTTAATACTAAAACTAGTATCCAGTTCTAATTATACCTAATAAAAACCTATCATTTTGGTTGTTTGTCATGGTATATTGATACCCAAGCATTAGCACACTCATGTTTTAACCATTCTTAACATGATCTGATATGACAGGTTGACTGACTAGATTTTTCATGAGTATATGTACTACACAGCTGGATGATTTAATCCTGGTGTCAAATTAAAGTAATAATGAATCCATGTGCTATATTGATTTCCAGAAATGTGATGGAGCTATTCTGACAAGTTCAGAAGGTGACAAGTTCAGTTTGACTAAATCAACCGCCCCTTCAACACCTATTGGGGAAAGTGTCAATTTTCATGCAGAACCAAGAATTTCAAATTCTTTGGCTGGTGAAAACTTATCAGCTGATCTGTTTAGCATTGGCCATGGGGAATTTCCTTCTGGAAGCATTCATGGGGAAGAAATTCCTTTGGTACGTTTCTTTTTTTTATGAAGACAAATATTATCAGATTGTACATGGCATTCCAGAATAGGAATTGCTGCCTCACAAGTCTTCTACAGAAGAAAAGATGTTCAGAAGTACAGTTTTATCTTGGAGAGGCTGATTCTGGCGATTTCTCAATTACTGCTCTATATGTAGGACATATTTGTCAGGACGATAATTTTACTACCACGGTAGTCGCTGTTTGTTCATTGCTATAGGCAGATCCTAGTTTTTGTAGGTACTGCACCACCTTAGGAGTTTATGCGTAAATTAAAAAAAATGATAATATTCTTACTGGCAACATTGTGATGGTGTCCCCCTGTTCAGGATACAATAGGATAAGAGATGTGTGCCTTTTTTTATTTTGTTTCAAGAGATCCCATTACTTACATGCTGTAATATGTGATCTGGTGCCAGATAAGTGGGAAAATGATAGACCATGTTGATTTATTGAGAGAGCAGTTGAAGATTTTATCTGGGGAGGTGGCACTTCAAACAAGTGTTCTTAAGCGCCTTACAGAGGAAGCTGGAGGAAGTCCACATAGTGAGAACATTCAGGTACTCCCTTACCTAATGTTCGTTGTGTGCTTTTATAACCTTTCCAGGACTTTAACCTTTTACCTTTTTGTATTGATGATGGAAATGAAGAAGATCAGTGATGAAATTAAGGGGAAGAAGCGGCAGATAGCATCTTTGGAAAGAGAGATAGCTCATGCAACACTGGGAGGTCAAGGAAATGCTGACAAGTTAGAACTTTCACCGGTAATATTCTATATTTGTTTTGGTTTTCTGCTATCTCTTTACTGAGCATTTCTGTATAACAATTGGATGGTTCTTATGATTTTGCAGTCTTATCCTGAATTACTTGAGCAGCTCAATGAGAAATCATTCGAACTTGAGGTATATAAACTTTGCCATGCTCTAGTACTTTTGGATTGTGTCCGATGACTATTGATCCAATATCCTGTCAATTTCCATGTGAGATATTAGTTGGATTCTCATTCTCATAGTAACATAGTCCTCTGAAATACCTAATTATTTCAGGAATATATTGTCTCATTGATGAAGAGGAGAGATCCATAAGGAAGAAATGAAAGTGAGCTCTGTTTGACGAGTCCTAAGACCAAACGGAAGGTAATATGCTATTCTTTTTAACGGTATAGTACATTGCACAGCATAATAATTCCAGAAAGTTGAATTTGATTGTTCTTTCATTTTTTAGGGTGTAAAATTATTTGGAACTCTAAAGTCACTAGTGCCAAATATAAAGTTAATGAGTCTCTGGATTTGTCCATTACTTTTCACCTATCGATAGGGTTCTAAGCATAGATCACTAACAATTTGAATGAGATATCCATGAAATCAATGATATCATATTGTTTTATAAAATTCTTAACTTTTCTTTACATTTTACTGGTACATTGCACTCATGTTTCTCTCATTTCCTCCAGATGGCAAATTCTGGTATTTCAATGCACACAAGAGGCTATAAGGCCAATTCAAGGAGGAAAAAGGACCCAATCGATGAGAGTTACCCAGAAAATACAGCCAAAGTAGTTTTTGATCCTGATGATTGGGAGAATTCACTGCATAGCTACAAACGAGCTATTCGAAAAGCTCGAGCTTGGTGCCGCGCAAATACGATGCCTGTTGATCTGTCCGCTCACTATGGACCAGGAGCTGAAGTCTTTACAACACCTGCTCGAGGAACTTTCCATTTGACCATTGAACATAACAAGCGAAGGTTGACATTATTTATCTACGGCAGAAATCTCTACCTCCTGGGTTGGAGTGGTGACAGGTTTGGAACATTTGAGATACAAAAGAACTTTATTCCAGATGCCTCATGCAAATATCTCAGCGTTGGTCTCAATTATAATGATTTATGTCCAGATCGTAAACTCAAAAATGTTAGAATTGGCCAGGAAGCTCTGATAGAGAGCTTTGAGATTTTGCATAAGTGTAATGGAGTGGTCAGTACAGGCCTTGCACATGCTATCGCTATGTTTGCAGTGAGCAGTTCTGAAGCGATAAGGCTACAAGATGTCTTCGAGGAGTATATTAAATCATTTGATACCACCAAAGAGTATGTGCTCTATCTGTCTAGCGGAGTAATATTGTGGATTAAAAATTATGGATGGTACTCTAGAGAATATTTGCAGTACCTGAAGTGCATCCTCAAAGGAAACCAAGCCCCAGATATTATGAATCGTAATGGATTAAAAGTCAAATCTGTCCATGAGCTGCGGCAGAGGATTAGAGTTCCTCTAAGAGGTTCATGTAGTGAAGGTGACTCTAAACATGAAAAAACTGGAGAGGCAGTCTGGTCCCCTCCATATGCGGATGGTAAAGAATGGGATGATAATCAACTAGATGTTAGATGTTGATGATATAACATTCTGGGAACCTGAAAAAGAAAGGGAAGAAGACAAGGAGTTAAGAAATTCCTTATCTGAAGAGAAAATAGATGAAGAAATGGCAAAGTGAAAAGTTTGGGGGTGGGAATGCTAATCTCGTACAAGTGTTTGGACCTCTAGTGCAATTATCTCATAACTAAAAGAGAGCAATGAGAGAAAGGTTTGGGGGGATGTCGCACAAGGCTGGCAGTGCTGCAGAGCTTCTCATATACAATAATCTCTAGGATCACATTAAAATATGTACAGTACAGCTGTAGGATATGGAAAGATATATGCTACGGTTAATGAAACAAATCATAATATAGAATAATGATGGTGGTGGTGATAGCAATAATAATAACAAACTAAAAATAGGAAAAGAGATACTGATCACTTACTCTCATTACGGTCCGCAATACAATAATCCACTTTCCACATAATATCCATGTCCCTGTATATGGAACCATCCCGGTGTCTACTTTCTGCGAGTATATTATTCACAATATCTACTTCATCATCACTGACTTCTCTGCCGGCACTGCCAATGCTTTCCTCCATGTCATCATCAGTTGCCCTCCTTTGGTCATCCTCACCACAGCAAGTGTGCTTCACAATTTGTTTTTGAAAAGATGCGTGCTTCGCAATTTGCCCCAATGCATCACCTTTGCCATATATAACCTCTGAGGTGGCCCTACAAGCATCTTTATCACTTCTCTCATCTCCAGTTATAACCTCCAACGGTGTGCCCCTGGTATCAATGTTTCTCATGCCATGGATGGCCGCAGAGTGCTTGTTGTCCTGGGATATAGTAATAACGTTGGCAGGAGAGATGGACGCCCCAATGTATGGTTTACCAGATTCATTGCCTTTTACTCTACTGTTAGTTGCCATGTTTCGAGGTTCACGACGAAATCTTCTATCAGTGAAAGCATAGAAAGCCAATATCAGCAGTTGACATAAATAATATGGTAGCATCAGTAAGGATTGAAATCGTGAAGTAACATTATCTAAGCCTGAAATCGATTTCTATATTTTTGGATATCTTCTGCCATATGGGATTAGCTAAAAGAGAATCCTTTTAGGGGAACTACGGCAACCGAGCCGGCAGCCTGAAAAAAAAACTGCCTTCGAAGACCCAACATGGCAAGGGTAAATCAAATCCCAAAATTGGTCACAATCCAGACCCAAAAACTAAAACGAAAACAGCAAACTTTAGCATTGGAATAAAAAACACACATCCCCCAATCTGCCTCCAAAAATAATGAGAATGGTAAATAAAAACCCTAAAGTTGCCACAATACAGATCCAAAACTACAGCAACGAAGTAAAGGCGAAAACTTTAGCATCAGGACGAGAAAACACACCCGGAAACGCGACGGACAGGTAGATAGGGAAGCACCATGTGTGGGGAAACTCGTGGCGCAGAGCAGAGGTGTGTTGCATATGCCATGAAAGAGAAGAGAGGTCGCGAAGAGCAGGAGAAGCGATGCATTGGGGCAGGAAAAGCGCAGCACCCAGATCGAGCGCCGGCGTGCAGATCGAGCGGGGAGGCCTCGCGCCTGGCTGCGCGCGCCGCGTCGAGCGCTGAGGGGAGGAGGTGAGGGGCCAAAGAGGAGAGGGAGGCGGCGGCGCAAGCGAGGAGCGGGCGACGGGTCAGGGGGGAGGCGCCTGGTGCAGAGGGGCGCCGGAGCCCGAGGCAGGAGGCGGCGCTGGGAGAGGGGCGGCGGGGAGGGGGCGCAGGGGAGGGGCGGCGGGGCAGAGGGCTGTCGTGGAGGCGGGGGCAGCCGAGGAAAAAACCCCTCGCTTACCAGGTACTCCTACGCGGGTTCGGGCTTCACGTTGTTTTGGGATTTTCTGTTAAGCGGTGGCCCATAGAATCGGAAAATAATCAAGCTTTTCGTTTTTTCCATCCAGAATTGGATTGTAAGCGTTCCCAAACAGGATCCGTGCGTCGCAGGAGACGTAGAAATTATGGAATAGTTAAATAAGATGAGTGATCAAATTTAGAGTTTAAAAATATTAAACGAATTATAATTTGCAACGGAGAAAGCAGTAAAGTTACAAAGTTACAGTGGCCAGAATCAGCGTCGCAGTTACAGCAATCACCCTCGGTAGCAATAACTGAATAAAGGCAATCAATCGTCTGTCTTGCTAGTAACTGTATTTCCTTGCGATGATGGTATTAAGTAAACAAGCAGACCGGCAATGTGGCTTGCTACGTGACGGGTCCCGTATTTCTTCCTTGCGGCCGCGTCCAACCAAAGACAAAACGTGGTGGGCTCGTGAGTGGCGCCCAGGAACCAAGGAAGCAACGAGCACCGACGGCCACCTTGCCGTTGCCGGCCGTCTTCGCTTCGCGGGCAAAGCATTCGCCGCCACGGCAAGCCTTTTCCCGATCCGTGCTCTGTTCATTGTGCACGTCTCACTCCCGGCCTCTTTATTTGCTTCTACTCAATTAATTATAATTGCCAGCACTACAATCATCATCATGTTAAGAAAAATATAGCACAACAACACTTAGCCACTAATTACACACACACACTAAGTACTTACTAGTATAAAAGTCGAGCCAAGATCACACACACACAGTACTACTATACTTTAACTTTTGGTTTCACAATCAGCAAACTTTAAAAATCGATATCATTTCATATAAAAATCCTAAAATTTCAAACTAAAATTCTCTGGAATCCTTAGAATTAGATGTACAACTTTCATTAAGGACCATGGCTAATTTCTTAGTAGACTTTATTATAGGATAAAATATAATTTTAATAGCACTTAATTAGATCTCATGTTTTAGTTAGGCATTGATAGTGATTTTTGGATGGTAGCTCAGTAACTAGGAGTAGAGCTCAGTGTAAAAATTTTAGGGCCAGAAGATGTACCTAGCTATAGCTTTTATTTGCTCTTGTTCTATGCCATGTTTAATTTGATCTAATTGTTATGTGTGTTGTACTATGATTCATGAAGTCAAACTTTTGTTGCATTTCATATTCAAAATAATTGTATCTCATGAATTTATCTCAATGAGATGTCAATTAGTGTAGAGATTTACTGTAAATTAGTGTAGATGTTTCGTGGTGGTTGTGGTCGTGGAAGCAGCCGTGGACACGGCCCCATGGGCGGCGACAATGACCCAGTGGCTCAAACTCCAGGATTGCGCTTTTCACGGCCCCATTGATTTGCCATTTGGCGATCGATCGCGCGGAGCAATTCCCAACATTGTAAGATTCACTTCTTTTTTTAATATATGTTTTACTACACATGAATAGTTTCTAAATTTTATCACATACAATGCAGCATATCAACCTAATTAGATGGATTGAAGATGTCGTCCAGGGGTTAGGTGGTACTGCATTTATATCGCGATGCGATGTTGTTAGACCACCTCATTTCAAACAAGTCAGTATTTCTTTTCAAGTACCTGCTCTACAGCCGGATGTATCGATGATTTCAATTGCCGAAATAGGTGGAGCATCACCAACATGGACAACTTATGAGAGGCTAGCCGTCGAGGCCTGCCTACGGCAGCTTGAGGCTCATGGGTACTTCATCCCGGACTTGTCATATTTTCGAATTCAACAACTCGAGTCGGAAGAAAGTAATGTCATTCATACTGCTGACAGGCTTTGTATACTTAATCGCCAAAATTGGGTATGAAAATGTTCTTTTTTGTCATTATAACTTCAACTATGTTACATGTTTCAACTTCCATAATGTTATTATCACCTTGTAGGAACTTTCCTATGGTAGTACATTTGCAACAGTGAGCTTTAGAGTGATTCTAGATCAAGTCGTGGAAAAGTTGGATTTAACTTACATGGGTAAAGCGGTATTTTGGACCAGAGGTTTCAAGTTCCAAGCAAAACTCACCTTTTACAGGACAAATCAGCTCAACACTCCATTGTTCGACATTTATAGTACTTAATGTCATTTGCACTGGGCTGCGGAGGAGAATGCATTCATCTGTGCTCTAGTTTATTTTGATGAAGTTCTAGGCTGGACGATTGCAGACCTTAACTACATTGCATATCTATAGAAGCATATCAGAGGCCCATGAAATTTGTAATATGCATAGATATATCCACACACTTTTTCTTATGGATTGTAACTTGTCATCCGAACTTAAGTATTGATCGTTGGAAGAATTTCAGAACAAATTAATGGAATGATGTATATAAGTGGCATGGATGTTTCCTTACTCTTCTCGTTGATTGCATCTTCATTGTTATTCGAGGGTTGGATCTCAATAGAATAATTTATTAAGAATCACTAAAATTGGCGGAAACTGATTTTCAGGGGCGCGGCATGCCCTAACCCACCCCTATAAATCAATCTTCGGGGGCGGGTCAGGGCCTCACCCGGCCCTGAAAATTGATTTTCAGGGGCGGGTGAGGGGGTGACCCGCCCCTAAAAATCGTTTTCCAGGGGCGGTTCATGGGCTCACCCGCCCCTACAAACATCGATTTTTAGCAGCGAAAACTAGGGGCGGGTGACGCGCGCACCCCTACAAATGTGTTTTTACCCGCCCCTACAAACCGTTTTCGTAGTAGTGTACCCTTGCGCCTCTCCGCTGCCAATGCCCTTTGCGTCGCCGCAATGTCTCCCTACCCCGACGCCGCCGCACCTCCTCTCCTCGCCCCCTTCCGCCCTCCCCTGCGCGGCTGTGCCTCTCCGCCGCTGCCGCCGCCGCCGTCGCCCTCCGCGCCACCGCCCTCCGCACCGCCGCTCCCACCACACCGCCGCCCGCGGCTGATGACCACCCCATCGCGGGCCGGAGGGGCCCGAGCCCGACATGCAGGCCGGTTTCCGCGGGCAGGCCCGACACGGAAGGGGCCCGCGGGCCCATGCTTGGGCCGCTGGTGCAGCCCGTGGGCTGGCACGGCACGGCCCGCTAAGGCATAGTGTCGGGCCAGGCACAGCCTGGTGAAAGGCGGGCCAGGGCGGGCCCGTGCCAGTGCCAGGCCGGACGACCCGAATGGACATCTATAGCCGGCGGTCGATCTTTTCGGTACCATCACACATGAGGGGGCCCACTAACTCATAGCAGCCGCACATTGACCTTATCCTTTCACCGCTACCTAGTGTCTTCTTCTATTCTCTTTTCTCTCTCCTTTTCTCTTATAGCTTTTTTCTTGGACTCGACGACATATGCGCCGACGAACAACTGATCTCGACGAGTCGGCGTACGGCAACCATGGATCCCAAAGCGTGCGGCAAGGAGTGGGAAGGGGGCGCTCGGATCCATGTGGCGGGGAGGGTGCGGAGCCATGGTGGAGCAGGGAGCGGTGCGATAAGGGCGAACAACCGCAAGGGAAGCGACGGCGAGGAGGGCCACCGGATCCGCACGGCTGCCGGCGGTGGATGGACAAATCTTTCTTTCTTTTCTAAAAAAATTATGCCTCTCTTTTTTTCTTTTTTTTTCTTTATTTTTGTTCTCAAAAGTTTATCTCCAAATTTTGGTCTGATTATTTCTTTCTTCAATTTTTTCTCTAAAAGTTCATTCTCGACATTTGTCTTCCAAACTAGGTATTAAGTTTCACTTTCCGAAATTTTTCTTTTGAATTTTTTACTCCAAATATTGTTTAAAAAATTTTGTCTCCTAAATTTTATCTTAAGTTTTTGCTTCTGAATTTTTGTTCCCCAAATATTTTCTCCCACATTTGTTCTTAAGTTTTCTTTTTTCAATTTTTTATTCTAAATTTTTGTTCCAGATTTTTTTTAAAGTTTCACCGTGGGGTTTTTTAAAAAAAATTATACTTTTTCTTTCCATTTTTTTGTCTCGATTCTCTTGAATTTTTGTTCACTTGCTGCATGTTGGAAATCGACCCTACGGTCACCCGTAAATTAGACGAGCCCGGAAATTTAACCTTTTGCCATTACAAAAAAATGTCACATCTTCAATTATCACTCTTACGGTTTACAAATTGTCTTTGCATAATTATTACTCCTGGAGAAAAGTTTGAACAAATGGTTTGCTATGCATGGGCATGGCAAATGTCCCTCCTGCCCCTGCCGCTCTTCTTTTCTCCCAGGTTGTTCCTCGACGCCGATCGCCGGAGTAGTAGCAGCAACCGTAGCAGAGGGTAGGCAAGAGGCGCTGGATGGGGATCCTGGGCAAGCTGGAGCAGATCAAGTCCAGCCTCCTCGCCGCAAAGGGCGCCGCCGTAGCTCCTCTCCACCTCCCGTGCCACGGCGCGCACAGCCGTCTCGTCGGCACGAGCCTCCGGACGGCCTCGTAGACGGAGCCCGTCTCACCGGCGACGAGCGCCGCAAGCTGCCCGGTGGTGCGCTGCTGTGGAGCGCGAGGTGCGCCAGGGGGCGGCGCCTACAGAGGCGCGGCGATGGCGTTGCAGGCATCGAGGAGCGCGACGTTGGTGTCCAGGTGGAACTGCAGTTCAAGCCGCTGCATGCGATAGCAGCCAGACGGCCGGCGATGGCCGCCACCGTGAGGCCCGCCATGGGCAACGCCACCGATGGCGCCAACCCGCTCGCGCCCGTCTCTCCTTCACCGCCGTCGTGTCGAGCGGGGAGGCCGGCGAGTAGGGTCCGCCTGGGAATGTGTTATGCATGCACAAAAGTCCTGACTATTCAGTGTTGTAATGATGTGTGAATGGTTGGTAAAAAAATTGTTATGTAATCTGTTGTTTCAAAACGAAGTGAAAGTTTCCCTTTTTTATGTTCATGAGATATCATCATACTTCTTTTTCACCAGCAAACTTATAATTTTTTCCTGCTTTATTTCATTGAACTCAACAGGTGGCCTGCGCCCGCACCATGTTGGCGGCATCCTGACTGTTTTGATGAGTATGAATCTGATGATGAGGAAAAGTTTGTACCCCAATCTGGCAACTTAAGCTATTTTAGAGGAAGGAAAATCTTCCTGTATTAGATGCAGTCACCTTGATGGGTCTCAATCTCCAGATCATTGCTGATATGAAGTGCCAGAAGTGACGTGTGGCTACATGTGTTCTTTTTAGCCAAAGTCTATAATATGCACTGGGTCTATCTTTATGGTGCTAAATGTTGTGTAGCATGCACTAGTAGTTGCTACATGGTCGTATTGTTTAAGACCCACACTTTACTGACTAATTACCTGATGAGCACAAAACAATGTTCCCTTCTTGGAAGTAGATCTGGTTATAGGCCGTGTCGGTCGGTCTCGGAAGATCTTTTTTTGGTGACCTAAGGTTAAGTTGTATCACCTGTCGCTGTGGGGATTAGGATTAAGTCTACGTTTGGTTGAGCTTCCAAAAAAGGTTCTGTCAAAAGCAGAAAGCCAACAAAACATGCGAAACCTAAAGCTAGTTTTCAGAAGTAGATGTTCTTGTGTAGAACAAAAGCAGAAAGCAAATAGGTGAAATCTAAAGCTGTTTTTTATTTGCAGATGTCTTTGTGCAGTGTGGTTTTCGAAGCATCTTGGACCTTGCTTTTGGCTTTCTGCACTACTACATAAACGATTTTTATGGGCGGTTCTTTTCTCAAGGGCGGATGAAAATATCACCCGTCCCTGTTGAGAGGCGGCACACACAGTGTAGCAAGGAATTGAATTACCAGGTGTATGGTGTATATACAAGCTCTTTTAGATCTAGATGCAAACCAATCCCTCCATAAAAACTAATAAACAGACCACTAAAATCAAGACATGGTTACTAAATAAGGGTAGAATCTTATTCCCCACTAAATTTACCCTAAAACCTTCAAAGATTTGATTTAATGCATCCATAAATATCTCAAGCACCATAAAAAAGAGAAAATTAAAACCCTAATTACGCACTAATCTATGACTAAAACTTCAAAAAGAGACTTGGAATATCATTTACTTACCTTCTAAAGCCTCCTTCACCAGAGGAATCAAAATCAAAACCTTCTGTCTTAGGTTTGCAATATTTAGGAGGTAGCTCAATAACTCTTTTAATTCCTTCCACCTTGGCTTACAGTAAATTTGCTGAGGTGAAAGACAGGGGCGGGGCTGCTACTTATACACTGGAGTATTTGTAGAGGCAACAATATATACAACCACCTATACAAATGCATCTTCAAAGATGGCTTGGTTCGCGGACCACTACAGAGGTGGCTGCCGCCTCTACCAAAAATAGGCTCCGTCGCTTAAAATCATTTTTGTACTAGTGAAACACTATGAAATTAATAATATATAATATGGATTAGATGATTTACATAATTGACATGAAAGTAAAGACATTATATTTCATGATTAGATTGAAAGTACACATGCATATATTGCAGGACATATTATTGTCACTAAGCCACAGATATAACAACCAGCACATGAAGCAGTATCAAGGAGAGGAGGCCTCCAAACGACGCTCGACTGCTGCTGCCTGAACCTGACCTCGCTGGCCACGTCAGGGGCACCCTGCCGGGGTAGTACGGTCCATCGGTTGCGTTGTTCTCCCATGGCAGTGGCACGTAGGGAACATAGTCGCCGTTGGGGCTCCCCGGAGTAGAGTAGTCACCGGTAGGGCTCTCAAGGGAAGTGTCCGGGCTCCCGCCGTCTTGCATCTCAGCGTTCTTGTAACCTACAACAACAATACAGTTTGTGGTACTACTAATAAGCTATTTTTTCATGTTTCTTTCTCGCATTTATATATAATTCAACATCAAGTCAAGTATAGATAGATAAACACTCACAGTCGAACTTCTCCCATCCTAGGACAGATCTCCTACGGTCAAAGACGACCTTGAGCCCGGTCATGAAGTTTTCTGCATGCATGAGCCATATGATTCAGAAAATGGTGGATACAAACATATATTCCTATAGATTTTGCAATGAGAAATGAAATCTGGAATACGTCTATTTTTTTTGGCAATGAGACAAGATATAGCTAGAGAGAGAACAACGTACGACCAATGGTGGCGTCCTCGGTGCTGAAGATGCGGTTCTTGATGACCCCCAAGCAGTAGCCAATGGGGTGGTACGACCCGCCGTTGGTGCTGGCAAAAACGGGGATGATGGGCCACGTAACGGGGAACACGGCGCCTCCCTTGGTTGTCAGGCTCATTGCCGGCAACCGTCTCATACTTGTTTGGCCTGGGCTGCATGATGCGTTTTGATCAATGGTTAGTAGTGCAAGTAAGAACAATATATCTTTTGCTGTTGTTGGTTGTTGCAATTGCAACTGTAGTAGCCTGTTTTACTCTTCATTAACTTCAAACCAAGTGATTCCATTTACCTCAATCTGTAGCAATACTCAAACTTTTCATAGCCGCTCCCGTAAGTGTCTCTGGCCTCAGAAACCCTCGAATTGAACTTTATAATAGAAAAATATAACGACTAGTTAAACAAACAAAATCATATATATACTCCCTCGGTCTATAAATGGATGTAACTATAAGATTTGTGCAATTCAAACTAGTTCAAATTTGACTAAGTTTGTAGTGAATAATATTAACATTTATGTCTGCAACTAGGTTGACTATAAACTATATTTCATTAATTTAATGGTACTTATTGTGTATCATAAATGTTAGTATTTTCTTGTATAATTTTGGTCAAACATTTAATTGTTTGATTGACTCCTCAAAAAGTAAGAATTTTATCGTTTTATGGACAGCGGGATTGAATCCTCAAAAAAAATGAAAATTGCATCCTTCTGTGGGCAGAGAGAGGACAAAATAATGTCAAAAAATAGTGGTGTGGTGCTGCACCATGGGTTATCACATAAAATTTGGTGGAGTGATAACTCTACCTCAAGCTTATCGCAATATAATTATTAGCTTGTGAGGGATGAGTACACTATGTAATGTTGATACTAAAAAAATGATAAAAAGTGATAGGAGTTTGGCTCCAAGAACCGGAGGCATGGACCCATCCTACGTGAGGTGGTGACATGGCGCATGCACATCATGAGTTCATAGTATGAAATTTGGTAGAGTAACTCTATTCCTCAAGCTAATGACAATGCAATCATTAGTACGTGAGGGGTGAAATGGTGATGAATAAATCAACTTATTTCATTCCATACATCATACGAAAAAATAACACCCTTGCAGGTTATTAACTAGTTACAAGATGATGGACTACCACGAAGTCTCAAATCAAACACCCTGCAATAATATGTCTCGATACTAAAGAATGATACAAAAGTGGAGAGAGAGAGAGAGAGAGAGAGAGAGAGAGAGAGAGAGAGAGAGAGAGAGACTTACATTGGTCGTGAGCAATGTGTAAGCCGGGTCGTTGAGGTATGTAAACGACGTGCCGGAGTCCACGATGGCGGTGAACTCCACCGCCATAGCCTTGCTGTCCACGGTGATCGCTCCGACACTGATGTTGTAATAAGGATGCCTGCAAAGAAAACGAAAACGTCGTCGGCGACGACATCGATCAGTGACATGTAGGCCCCCGCCTGTCTCGGCTAGCTAGTCACAGGCGACCTAACTGTAAGCTCCCTGCGGCGATGAACGGCGTCTCCGCCTGGTCCGGACTGCCGGCGTCGCCGAAGTTGATCCGGCCGACCCCGTCGCGGCTGAAGCACATGGAGAAGCTGTCGGACGCGACGAGGCCGCTGCTGGCCAGCGCGCTGGGCACAGAGACCTTGTCCATGCCAAGTCCCATCAGGCCGCCGGCGGCAGCGCCGCGCAGGAAGTCACCCGTCTGCACCTGGCCGCACCCGAACACGATCTGCGCCTGCACCGCCTTGCCACCGCCGTCAACGAGGTGCAGCACGTCCTCCAAGAGCACACCGGACGAGCCGGTGTTGACGGAGACGTACTTGACCTCGTAGGGGCAGCTGCTGCTGTTGCCCGTGCCCGCGGCGCCGCAGGCGTCCGGACGCTCGCAGAGCGGGTGGCCGCACGGCACCGTCTTGCTCGTGGACGACTGGCTCGGGCTGTACGGCAGGCCCGTGGTGGTGTTGCCGGTCTTGGCACACACCTTGCATTCGCAGGGCAGCCAGAAGAGGTCGCTGCCGGTGTCCAGCGCCACCAGGAACTTGGAGCTCGGCGTGCCCACCTCCACCTCCGCGTAATGCAGGCTGCGAACGAGATCGAATATATGAACGAGAGGCTCGATCGATCAATCAATCAGCAGGTGAAAACGAACGAACGAGGGATCCGCGCGTACGTACTATTCATAGGTATCGAGGCGAGTGGCATTGCCGTCGGCGAAGGTGAGGGTGCTCTGGCCGTCGGCGTTGGCGAGGCCACGGCGGCGGGCGAAGACGGCATGGTCGTGGCGGAGAAGTGCGGAGTAGTACTCTCGCGAGCCTTTCGGAGCGTCGTCTGGCAACAACCAGCTGGGGCCGGGGGCATGACCTCGCGCCTCCATCCACTGCCGGACCACCGGCGAGAACCGATGGTGGAGGTTGAACCCGATGCCGCCGGACGCCTCGGTTCTGACTGCAAGAAACAACACGACGGCGGCAATAATGGCGACGAGAAGATTGCAGTGAGCCATGGGGAGAAGAAGCGTGTGCAGAGGCCTGCAGGTGCAACAAGAAGCTTGGTGTCGATCGATGGCGCGGGCAGAACACAGATATTTATAGTTGCATGGCGGCGCTGAGAAGCCAAGTTCTATGTGGTTTTGGTCAACGGTAGGTTTAGAGGCTGAGCTGCAGGCTGGAGAAGGGGAGGGCAGTGCGTGGTAAATCAAAACGACGTGCCAGAGTGATGTAATTAAGTAGATGTACGGCGTGATTGTGGTTAGTTGCCTATATTAATTCTAGCCATAACCATGGGATGCAAGTTCCTGATGATTATTGGTCGTTGCCTATACGATCGACATTCAGGGTCTGACTCAAACTCATGTAAAAAGCTCTTCTCAGATTGGGTTCGCTCAAGTTTCTTATGCAAGTTTCTGGTGATTTTGTGCGTTTTTCTTTCTACGACCATGATCGTGAGATGCGGGTGATTGTCTAGATAATGACATTGTTAATACATAATTAGCGTATATTAATTTATTTATTTTGGATAATATTAAAGAACAATAAGATAAATTATGAGTAATAAAAAATAGTTGATTAATACCGTGATTATATAAATTACCTAATTTTATCATGCAATATGATCTTTTACGAGCAACTGAACACAATCTCAACTCTATCAGGCTAGATAGGCGTAAGCAACAAAACATTGCAGTGTTGCACGGGTCTAGGAGTCTAGCCTTTCCCTGTTGAGTTTGATTTTTTTTTATAAAAAAAGCAACAAATTTAAGGGGGGCGAAACGGACTGAGTTCAGTTTTGAGTTTTCAGAGGTATACTAGCGTTCTGCACGCCTCTATGAATTGTTCGTTATGTACTCATGTGGCAGGCGTTCGAGCGCCAAGCAAAACTTTGGGTTCCAAGACCTGGTTCGTTCGAGTACTATCAGATCATTGTACCCTGTAAAATTGTCTTGACTCATCATCTAAAAGGTGGTTTCACGTGCCAATGCGCGTCTAGTGTACGGTACGGGCATACGCGTACCGCACTTATGCCTTATTTAGTTTTTTGTCAAAATTTTTATATATCAATGTTTGGACACATGCATCGTGTATTAAATGAAGCCGAAAAAAATTACATTACACAAATGGACTGTAAATCGCGAGACAAATTTAATGAGTCTAATTAAACCGTGAGTAGATAATAAATTGCTACAGACGGTCTAATTATGCTCATTAAATTCGTCTCGCAATTTACAGACGGAATCTGCAATTAATTTTTTAATTAGTCTATATTTAATAATTTAAATGTGAAAAGATTCAAATTTTACACTTGCAACTAAATAAGGCTTTACAAATATGGATGTCAACTCGATAACTTCGCACTAATTAAGGGCTGGGTTTGCTTAATTTGCTGTAAAAAAGATTGCCCTGCCATTTATTATTAACAATCAGAGGCCATGGCACAATAAAAAAATTCTAATCGCCAAAGCAGCTAGAAAGCAACCTAATTTAATTAATAATTAATAACGAAATTAGTAGAACCCGAGCGGATCCTGCCGTCGCCCCAGTCCCTCCTCATCCCTCCCTCCACTTCCCCGCCACTGGAGGGCGTTAGTGCGGAAGCCTCACGGGGCTCAAGAACAGCAGCGGCGGGGCCTCTTCCTCACAAGCTTCCTCCCTCCCACTGTCTCTCTTCCCTCTCGACGGCGACCATGGCCGACGGCTCCGATGCCTGCGGCCGGCGCTACGGCTTGGTCAGGGGCGGACCCAGGCCTAGGGCTACCCAGGTCGTGGCCCTAGTCCTGGCCCAGCGAGATCCACTACCCACCCTTAGTTTTTGGCCCAGAAACAAAGCCCACAGCCCGCCGCTGCTGGTCGTCCTGGTGGTGGCCCTAGTCGTGACCAAAACCTGGGTCCGCCCCTGGGCTCGGTGGTGGTCAGATCCACCTCGTGCCAGGCTGGATCTGCCCCCAGCCGTATTGAGCCACTGTCGACTCGAGGTCCGAGGCACCACGATTGGCTTGCCGCGGCCGACGGCTGGCATATGTCATCTCGGCCCTGCAGGTCGGCCAGTGGCTGGATCTAGCACCATGGTGGCTAGATCTAGTGCTCAACTCCAGTTGGGAAGCGCCTCCGTGCATATCGACACCAGGGGGTTTTCTACTCTGTATCTGGCATTGTTCTCTTGCTACGAACTTGGACATGGCATGGAGATGCTGCTTCTTGTTGTTCATGCGAATCACCAAGGATTCAAAAAGCGAGGTGCGGTCCAGGTGGTCGACCCAGATATGCCAAGGCTGAGTACGTGCAATGGGATGCTCTGCGCGAAAGCCTTTGCCGACGATCTTGCCGGTGCCGATGGCGGCGGTGGCCTAGGGCGTCGTTCTCCCTGTTGAAGGCATCATCTTCGAGCCTAATCCCTACTGCACGGGATTCTCTGGGTAAAAACCCTGCAACGGCGGCGCCACTGGCGTCGTCCCCTTCTTGGAGGCGTCGACTCTTGAGACCCAACTCAGCCACCGGTGGCGGTTGGGTTGCGGCCAGGGGTTGCCTCATCGTTGTCAAACTGACTGCTTGCAGCGAACCGCGGCAGCTGACGTTGTTTGGCAATTGTCGGCGGCGTGGGGCTACGTCGAAGGACGGCACTTGCAGCTCCAGCAACAGGGCGACTAGGCCTGCAACGGACTAAAGCGGTTGGCTCAGCTTTGTTGGGCTCTTCCGTTGCAGTACATCGTTGAAAGATGGCACAAGTGACTACCCTAGCTTCCTAACACTCAATGTGTGTTGCTATCAATGGTTGTGCCGCATTTCCACCCTTGTGTTGGAGTGTAGTATTTTTCTATTCGTGGTTATACCACCACAATATTGTTGTTGTGCTTGGGCTCGGTGTTGGTTTAGATCTAGTTTAGCTATGTTATTGTCACGATTTTAGCCCCATTTTCCCAAATTAACCAAACAATAGGGTTTTGTCTTATTTTTCTAAAAAAATGAGGCCTTTGATACGTGGTTTGCCGCACCATTTGAATACAATTCAGGTTGGAATGGTCTCTCTGGTGACCATTAAAAAATTTAATTAATAACCTGAACATCGGAAACATGCAGCATGTCTATGTTGTCAAAGTCAAACTACACGGTGGTCGATGCCGTCCAAGGGAATGAAAAATAATGCAGTCTGACCAACAGACCAGACGTGCACACATGATAGCCTTTCGTGTCAAACCCAGAATTCACTCCTATTTATTTACGCGTATATTCTACGTATTTGTGTGCAACCATATCCATAGTTTAATTTAGAAACATACCTGCTGGCTGATAAGCTAACGGCTAATAACTAAAATAAAATACTTCCATGATTCCATATCATGGGCGGTCATCAGCGACAAACTAAGGTCGTTAGAGCAAATATAACTTTGAAAAAAAATGGTCTGTCAATCATTTATTCTTCCTAGGATCGACGAAAGTCAGATGTGAGCTCGCTCATTTTTTTTATGTGTGCGTTGACACTATGCTAATGTAGCGTATTTTTTTCAAAGTTAAAAAAATGATGCTCAGTCAAGTGGAATCAATTTGGTTCAGTGACAGTGCAGGAAAATGGTGTACTCCGGTGAGTAGAGCTGGATCATATCTGTATAGTGGAGGCCGTTAACAATCACTGATTGCTATAAACCTCAATCAATGCAAATAGCAAGCCGTGTCATCCAAAGTTTGCAGCCGTTCAATCACTGTTGATTCCTGGTTTTGATCTGAGAGTGTCGCCATGCAATAGTTAGCTCTAGGTTAGCATTAGGTGCCACGTGGAGAGAGAGGCCAAGAACGTATTGGTGCTCCTCCCCTTCTCATATTGTCGCACCCAGTTTTTACCAATAAAACAAATCGCTTGTGATATGTATGCCTAAGATATCTGTACCGATAAATCGACGTTTTATTACATAATGTTAAACTTTACAATAAAACTTATATCTATAATTAACAGAGCTCAACAACAACGATCATTGAACATTTGAACTTATCCTTGGGTCTTGGAGCAATGGCAAGCTTGGAGGGATAGTCCAGTGAGATTGAAGAAATACCTGCTGTTGTTGTGGTTGCAGAAAGGAGTTTTTGCACGACCGTATCTGAGCACGTTTTTCATTAAGAAAAAAACAGTTACAAACACAATCCTGATGCGGCCAAACAGAGCTTGACCAACACAACAGTAAAAAGGACTAAAAACAGAGAAACACGGAAGAAATGCGCACACAAGCAAGAAAACATAACAACAACATGGACAACACAAGCAACACGGGGAGAACAAAACTCTAACCCACAAACCAGAGGAACCCACACCACCGATACAACCGGACCTGCAAAGAGAGACACAACGTCACTATGGTTGCACAGCCTCCGTCGTAGCACCAAGATCCCCATCGACAAAGCATCCGTCAAAGATGAAGAAGAACCACGGCGGCAAAGGATCCGCCTGAACCAAAGAGGTGGCAAAGAATCCATCAGAAGGCACGACCAATTCAGCAACCCTGACGGCAAAGCATCTGTCCGAACAAAATAAAGGTGGCGAAGCATCCACCTAAACGAACTTCAACCAGCCAAGTGGCAAAGCATCCGCCTGACTAAAGCGATCCGAGCAACCAAAAGTGATGGTGGTGAAGATGAAGCGAAGGCAGGATCGGAGGGTCAAGAGATAGTGGCAGCCGCCGTGACGCCTGAACAAGGTGGATAGGGTAGGCACCCCATGGTCCCAAAGACAGCAGAACGTAGACAGCAATGCCTCCAAGGAGGGAGTGATGCCACTGACGCCACCATTGCCTGACCAGAAAGTCAAGGTTTTCAAAAAAAAAAGCTCGTCAAAGAGGAGGGAAGAAGGGGGAACGGATGACGCCGCCGTCATTGACCCACAAACACGACGCCAAGGAAACTAGGCGAAGCAAGCGACGTGGGGCCAAGAAAGCCCACCACCAATCCTGACAACCTGACGTAACAGAGAGGGGGCACCAGGAGGAGGAGCCCCTCCCCCAGGACGCCACAGCCACCGCGCCAAGGTCCACCACAACCACTAGGGGCGGCCCGCGCGCCGCTCGAGGCCCAGGGCCCCCGTCGGGCAGCCACGCGGCCGGACAACGCCGCCGCAGAGGAAGCGAGGGCTGCGCCGGCGCAGACAGCGGAGCAGCAGCGAGCAGGCCGCGACACGTTGTGCGTCGTGCGGGCCACCCGTGCCCAGGGGCCACGCCGGCCAGCCCTGGCACCTCGAGGAGTGACGACCCCAAGCCGGCTAAATGGAGGACCGTCGCGCCTCGCCAGATCCGGCTAAGGGAGGCACGGATCCGGCGAAGGAGCGGGCGGTTCCGGCCACCGGTGGCCACCGGCGACCAAGATGGAGAAGGAGGGGGGGCGACCTTGGTAACGAGGCAGAGGGAGAGAGGGGGGCTGAGGGAGAGGGGGGGGAGGAGGGAGGGGGCGGCTGGCCGACTTCGGCGCAGCCGCGGGCCGCCACCGCCGGCAGCGGCCGCAGGGTTGGTCAGTGGGGAGGGGGCTGCGGGAGATGGCTGAGGGGGAAAAGGAGAGGAGTTTCGTTGTAGAAAGGAGTGGAAATGAAGACGACAGGATAAACCCAATGACGCGCCAGGTCTTGGAACTAAGATGAGAAGTGACTCTAACAGAAATAAGGATTTTGAGAAGAAACCTCAAAGAAGCCGTGGGTCAGGAAAGATGGCACAAAGCCGGTGGATAGCTTTGACTCTGAGAATTACGATGACTAGGATGAGCTAGCCAAAGAATCACCAAGAGAAGTCTCCAAAAGCCTACGGTCAATAAATCATTCATAAGATTATGTTAATTATTATGATTCTCTTGCAAATGCTCATTCTAGTAATCACTTAAGCCTTTTTTCGAGAACTCGGCATTGGCCCGTATTTCATCCAGGCAAGCATGCTAATTACCACTTCATCACAGTGCATGCGGGGGTATATAAATTACCACCGTTTAATTTGATCTTTTGCTTTCTTCCGCCTACCATATTAGTTAGAGTAACTTCAAAAGACTCTCTGTATCCTTTCTAATTGTTAGGAATAGAGATCTTGATGAAAAGAATACCCTCCAACAGCTTATTTAATTGATTATACTAATAATTATCATCTTATATATTCTAGATTTCTTAGTAGCCAAAGATAGAAAACGAGAACGACTCTATATATAGAGTACAAATAAGATATAGAGAAACTGTTGGAGAGTGAAAAATATAGAAAATATTTTTTTATAAATAATCCTCCAAATGATGATTTAAAGGGTGAGCTTTTACAAAAAACTTTTGGAGACAACTCTTAGGATAGAAGTCTCTCCAAGACAGCTGCTTTTTGTTTAGAAACACAGTATATGCACAAACCCTTATAAACATGCACGCACACTCACCTTTATAAAAACACGCATCAAACCTACCCCATAAGCACTTCCGAGAAAATAAGCCGGCAAAACCTCGAAATTGACGAAATCAATCGAGGACTGCTGCTACCTTAGCAATTGCGACGAGACAGGTTTGGCCCAACAGAGCGAGTGGGCTGCGTATCACACTATCACTTCCTCCACCTGGCAGCCCAGCAGGCCTCCAAGCGCTCCATTCTTCCCGTTCTTCTCATGTTTCTGCATCTTCCTTAGTGAGTAGTAGTATTTTTCTTTTGGAGCATCATTAGCTGCTGAGCTGTAGGTCTGTAGCATTATATCGGCATGATGATAGTTTCCATTTCCTCCAGTTCTGAAAATCGTGCCGTGTGCCGTGTCACCCATGAAAATCAGTACCAGGCTTGGCACTGAATCACTGATGAGGTTCAGCAATCAGCTGCTTCAGCTCCTTTGAAGTAAGGAGGATCAGCCCAAGGACTATCGGAGGGAGAAACAAGCAAGAGAGGCAGCACCGTAGCAGTCCTAGTCCATAGCAAGGCTCATGACATGACACCTCAGGAGTAGCTACTAGATATTTGAAATACACATGTTCGGAACAAGCGAATTACTCCTTTTTTGTCAATAATAGAGCTAGAGGGTTACACAAGAGATCGATGAAGGTACCAGTAATATTTTTTTAATAAAAGGTTTTCATTTGTTTTTCCAAGAAATAGGTTATCCTAGAGGACAACCTTGCAAACTCTTTCTTCTACCTGAAGATGGATGAAGCCACAAATATACCTACGCAACCTTACGTCCTCACCGAAACAGCACAAGGAGTACAGCCTTAATCAAACAAATTAGGTGTATGACCAATATACCTACGCAACCTTAAGTCCTAACGTTTTTTACTGCTAGCTGGTACTTTGGGTGATGAATCCTGAAAGTTATTACAACTTATGAGTAGTTACATTTGGAACATTGTCGGAAAGGGAAATAGCTCCAGCTACAATATCTTACCGTATACAAATCAAGGTGAATCTTCTCATCATACTGCTTCTCTCTGACTTCTAGATACTGCAATTCAAATCTGAAGGTAAATGCCAATAGAAGCAAGGTAAGCAACACAAAATCAGTTTCTGTAGAGACTGCTACAAATATGAAATACCATCAAGATAAACACATCAAAGTTCATATATAAGGCAATTCCCCACTACAGATGTTAAATAGAGAGGTTCAGTCGCAAAATGAATGACTGAACTGTGAACAGGACTGCCAAGCTATCCAAAATGAATGCATGAAAAAGCTTTTGCAGATAGCTATGAATTGAATAATTCATTTGGTTGTACTCCGAAATCTTGTGCGTCCTAGTGTATGAATGCTCATCCTAATCAGGTTGTTCATAGCAAGTACAGTAGCGCAATGGCAGGTTAGTGCCCCACGAGACGAAGTCAGAGAAGGTAGAGATGAAGAGGGGCGTACGCAAGTAGCCCCGGGCTGGTGCTCCAGCATGACGGTCCTCCCGGCAAATTATGAATAGAACAAGCAGGAACCCCTGAAAGTTATGAACCCAGCCATTCAGTAAAACGTGCACACCTAATCCGAACAATGGTTACAAGAAACCATGCAACGCACGGCTAGAAGGGTGCACCAAGTAAGAAGAGAAACATGAAATTCAGCAGACAGTATCACCAATTTCCCTCATTTCAATCAGGCGAAATATAAGCATCTGAATAGGTGTTCCCCATGACAAAAGCCATCACAAGCACATTAGGAAATCGTCTCATGTCAGCAATCATCTTTATCAATCTCCAATACTACCATGCTTTACCTTTCTATTGTTAACTAAAGCTTATTTGCTTCTCTGCATAAGCAGCAGCACTCTAATGCAAGCCTTGCACGGTATGAAATAATGGTCACCAAGGGTAGATGCGACGGCTGGCTTCAATACCCAAACTCCTCATTCATAATTACCGGCCAATACCCAACCACTTGAACCTCTAAACAGAACCCCGTCAATCATCACTGTCAGTATTGTCATCATCGTAGTCACCTCCACTGCTTGAGTCAGTGCAGTACTCAGGCTCCCATGGTTCCCTGAATGACTGGAGCGTGCAGCACCTCTCCTCTAAGTCGCCTCCAAGCCTGACATTCCAGCAGCCAAGTATGTCCAGCGCGCGCAGCAGCGGACACTTGTTAAGAATCGTGTTTAGCGCAAGGTCACTGAACAGGCCATATGCAAGCTCAAGCTGTTGCAGCATCGGCATGGTGTTTGCGACTGCCAATGCCTCTTCTTCAACCACCCTAGCAGCTGTGTTGTTACCCTGAGGAGGCTCTGGAGGGGGCATGTTCCTCTTCAGCTGAATGAGCAGCCTGCAGTGCCGGCCTAGTTCCTCAATTCCTCTGAACATGATGTTCAGGCAGTTACTGACGTCCAGAACTTTAAGTGCAGGAAGGAATTCTGCATGCTTCTGCAAGGTTTGATCAGTGATCTCACTCATTGGGATCTGGAGGACATTGAGCAGCTTCCCGCTGTCCAACAAAAGCAAACAGTATTAGTTGCAAAAATGTTAATTTGGATGTCATATTTACGTACAGAGTACACCAAACTGAAAATAACAACTATTAGCTACATAAGCCACTAAATGCACATAAGAAAGCATGGTAGAACAGACCTTTAAGTCACTGAAGCAATAAAAGGAGTACAGCCTTAATCAAACAAATTAGGCCATAGCAAAGAGGCATTACACACCATTAGTCAGGGAAGCATCGACATCTTAAGAGACATCATCAAAAGTCAGAGCTTCATTCACTACATGTCTGCAGTGTACCAAGGCAATACATTACCACCCTAACACAGTAAAAATTTGACGACCATACACAAAGTGATGAAAACATGCAGAGCAGAGCATCTCATGAGATGTGTGATACAGCAGCTGTCTGTCCAAGTTTATGAATTGGGTTGACAAAGGTAAATCAATGAATATGAGCCACAACAAACAGACATTGCTTCTGGTAGCAGTATTGTAGCAAGTAGCAACCAGCATTGCTAACTTGTACCATTGGCAGTGAAAGTACAATTTTGCAATGTTATATGCAAAAAATCGTGGTTTCACAAGATATTACCATCTTACGTTTGTGAAATGCCATGTCAAATTGGCAATGTGGTTCATTGCTTCACGCGCATCAGATAAATTAACACGATTTTTCCCAAGCCAAGAATGATCATTTCAGGATTAAGTCAGAGCAAGCGTCAGCAAGGACAGCGTGACTTGCGAGGCTGCGACGTAGGTGAGCGAGGCGTCGCCGACGCGGTAGGCGGAGAGCCTCCGGAGCGTGCCCTGCGCGCGGGCGACGAGCCGGCGCACGGCGGCGTCGGCCTTGGCGCGGCAGTTGACGCGGCGGCACCACGCCTCGATGTCCACGTCGCCCCACATGTCCGGCGACGCCGCGGCCTGCCTCCACGCCCTGCACACCAGCGCCGGGCCCCGCGCCACCTCGTCCGCCGTGAGCTGCCCGCGGAGCACCAGCGCCAGGATCTCCGGGCTCACCGCCTCCGTCCACCTCCACTCGTAGACCACCTCCTCATCATCATCGCCTCCCGCCTCTCCTCCCCCGGCGTCGCACGGCCTCGCCTTCTCCGCGTCCGGATCCGTCCAGTCCCACTCCCACATCTGCACCCCCTTCCCCCTGCAGGTGGCCGTACCGGCCTCCTTCGCCGGCGCCGCGGCCTCCGACCAGCTCGTCCAAGACCCTCCGCTCCCGCAGCTCGGGCCACCAAGCCCCGCCTTTCCCGGACCAAGAACACCCCTCGTCCACCCTCCTCCACCTCCAGCGATGGCCGCGCCGCTTCCACCGGCGGGACTCTTCTTCATGGCCTCCGCGTGCGACCACCTCACCACAGGCCCTCCCCCGCCGCGCCAGCCCCTGTCAGGCCTCGCCCTCTTCGCCTTCCACCCCTGTCCTCCTCCTCCGCCGAAGCGACCCCAAAACTTAGGGTTCCTACGCTTCATCTCCGGCGATCGCCGCCAGCTGGGCACCCCAATGGGCTATGGCTTTGGGGTTTTCCTTTTGTGAATTTTGGGGGAGAGGAAGGGACGGGGGTTTCTTGTCTCAGCGCGCGCACTAGAAGGACAGGACAGCAGGAGTGGAGGAGTAGCCTTTTATTATAGCGGCTGATCTCTGGATCTCCATCCACCCACTTCTTTCGGAGGAGGAACGGATGCACGACGCGTGTGACATTGAGGCAAATTTCGAGCAGATTTCGGCCGATTTCAACTGGATCAGTATTATTTTATGAGAGAGAATAAATTGAAAGAAGCTGAAAGTAGACAAATCGAATAAGTTAGGTAGAGTCACGCGGGACCGCTTAGTCTTGATTTTTCTGAAAAAGTCTACATCACCTCTTCAACCATGAAGGGTGGAATATTTCACCCACTGAACTACAAAACCGGGTATTCTACCTCCTCAATTATCCAAAACCGGTCAAATAACCTCTCAAGCAGTTTGAACGGTGATTTTGCCACGTAGCTGCTGACATGGATGACGACGTGGTGATGGCCCACATGTCAGCCACCCCTCTCTTCTCTCCCTCCCCTTCTTTATGTGTCCATGTTGTGCGGCTGGGCGGGGGTCTCCTGCGCCGACGGTGGTGGGGGGCGGGTCGCGAGGGTGGAGCTTGCCAACCCTCGCTTGCGGGGCACCTCTCCTCCGAGCTCTCGCTGCTGTCCGGGCTCTAGGATCTCTCGCTGCCCTACAACCGCCTGGCGGGCCAGATCCCCGTCGCTATCGCCGCGCTGCAGAAGCTCACCACGCTCGACCTCGCGCACAACCTCCTCTCTGGGCAGATTTCCACCGGGATTGGGTGGCTCGTGTCGCTGCCCCCGGTCGTCCCCGGCGGTGCCCATCCTCGACACGAGCTCCTTCCCCGACACGGGCACCGTCGATTCGTCCTCTCCAATGAGCCATTCGTTGATTCCTTGCATCCACAGCTCCTCCTCCATCCCTTCTACCCGTTTGAGCTCTCACCCGGCCCTTTGCCTCGCCGTGCAGAGCTTCCGATGTCGAAGCTCCGCCCCGCCACCGTCCTCTGTCAGGCCGCCTCCTCTCTACCGTTCTCCGCCCTGCGCCCGACCGGTGAGGCTCGTCGCACCCCACACAACCCATGCGCGCGTCGTCCCTTCCCCCGCTCACCTCTCACGCCGCTCGCCGCCGCAAGTCCGGCGCCGACGCCGACCGCGCCGCGCCGCGCACGGCCTCGGCACGCGCTTGCCGCGGTTCAAGGCCTGCGGGCACCCTTGACCCGGCCTGGACACACAAAGAATAGAGGAGGATAGAAGAGAAGGGTGGTTGACATGTGGGCCATCACCACGCCGTCGTCCACGTCAGCAGCCACAGTGGCAAAACCACCGTTCAAAACCGCTTGAGGGGTTATTTGACCAGTTTTGGATAATTAAGGGGGTAGAATAGCCGGTTTTGTAGCTCGGGGTGAACCAATTATTCCACCCTTCATAGCTGAGGGGGTGTTGTAGACTTTTTCCATTTTTTTTTGAAGACCGCGGGCTTGATTTTGTGAGGGGATATTGGGCCAAGATTTTTATATTCTAAGGCTGACCGGGCTGGATCGATCTGTTGGGTTTCTCCTTCACATTGGGCCAACAATTTAAGCCCACTGAAACACCATCGCGTCGTCGCCACCTCTATAAAAGCCCATTCATCTCTGCTGGCGGAGAGGCGGGGTTGCCCTAACAACCCGGGGAGCCACCGGTGCCTCCTCCCACCCCGCGAGCGAATGGCGGCGGGCCTCAGGCCATCGCGTACAAACGCAGCGCGGCCGCGCTCGCGGGGCTCGCCGCTGCACACGCATAAGCGCACCCGCCTCCTCCAGCCTGAGACGAAGCCCAGGGAGGCACACGAACCGAGGGAACCAGCCCGCGCGCTGCGCCATGGCCCTCTCCGAGAGCTCGAGGAATGCGCTGCTCCCCGGCTTCCTCTACGCGGCCCCTGCCACCGCCTCCCCGTTTGCCGCCGCCGGTGGCGTGGGCGGACGCGCGGTCGCCGCTCCGTCTGCGGCGGGGCCCGCGGTGTGGGCGCGGGCGCCGAGCGAGCCGGGCCGGAGGATAGAGATGTACTCGCCGGCGTTCTACGCCGCGTGCACGGCCGGTGGTATCGCCGGCTGCGGGCTCACGCACATGACCGTCACGCCGCTCGGCCTCGTCAAGTGCAACATGCAGGTGAGCGTCTCTGGTGGCTTTGTTCTTCTAGTGGGTGGTGTGTGTTCCTTAGCGATCTGATGCTGTTTCGATTCGGATCAAATGTTTGGGGGCCTGCTTCAAATCCTCACTGTTTATCATTTGCGAGGTATAAAAATACTCGACAATCGTTTTGTTGATGCACATTGCTCGTATCTCTTTGGTCATTTGATCCATTTCACGATTCCTATGTCTAGATTTGAATTTGACATTAGGTGTTTGATGCCACATCCTAGTATGTGATACTTGAAGCTGTTAGTGGTATTCTGTGGACCCGTCAATAATTATGCCAATCACATTTTCGTGACAGTTGAAATGCATACTGATTACTAATGGAACATTGTATGGGTTGAATTTCAGATCGATCCGGCCAAGTACAAGAGCATCTCTTCTGGTTTTGGTGTTTTGTTGAAAGAGCAAGGCGCCAAGGTTTTTTTCAGAGGCTGAGTACCCACCTTGCTTGGATACAGTGCTCAGGGAGCATGCAAGTTCGGTTTCTATGAATTCTTCAAGAAGTATTACTCAGACATTGCTGGCCCTGAGTATGCCACCAAGTACAAGACCTTGATCTACCTTGCGGGATCTGCTTCGGCTGAACTCATTGCAGATATTGCCCTCTGTCCAATGGAGGCTGTGAAGGTATGTGTGCAAACACAGCCTGGCTTTGCAAGAGGTTTGTCTGATGGTCTTCCCAAGTTTGTGAAATCTGAAGGCTATGCTGGGTGAGTTGAAGCATTGCGTCGACTCTACTTTTGTACCTGTCTCTTCACTTTTCTGACAATATGTGGATTTATGCAGGCTATATAAAGGAATTGTTCCTCTCTGGGCCCGGCAAATTCCTTGTAAGTGCATATTTCATTATTTCCTGTTCCATCAATTTCTTTCCGTTTATTTTTTTAAATGTCTGTGCCCCCTAAGAATCAGGTGTTTGACATAGGTGATATGTAATTCTGGAAAGCAAAACTAGTATCTTATCCTCTAGAAATGCTTATATTTTCTGCAGCTATAATGTTATATGTGATGTTCTTGATGCAATGGGAATACATTATTGATGTCACTAATATTATCCCTATGATATTTTAACACCCTTATGATATCATGTGTATTTATGATCATCACATAGTTCTGTTTGACACCCATATGATGCGTTTCAGTGCATATATTGCTTGAGATCACAATGTGATCAGAATGTTTAAGTCTGCACATGAATATTTCCACCTTGCTAAATCATTTTTTTTTTAATTTTGTGGATCACCATTTATGAATTATTACTTCATTTCTTACTGATGATGAGTCTTACCATCTCATTGCTGATCTCTCATTTTTTATTAACGTATAAATTGTTATCTGTGATAGAATAATTTTGGTGCGCGTAGTTCTTCTTGAAATCATATAATGTTTTCAAGATTTTATGTGCGCATATATATAATTTTACCACACTGCTTGAGTCATCTCCATAATTATAGCTGGACCTAGACTCCAATGACATGGTGTATATTTATTCAAGAAATTGCTGTGCTCTTGAATTCATGGACTGAATAATGGACTCATTTTCATATGGATGACAAGTCTTACTTGCATTCTTCTCTTTTTATGTGTCATTTTTTATTATTCTGGTGCACATAGTTCTTCTTGAAATCATATATGATTTTCAAGATTTTATGTGTGCATAAACAAATTGTCCACACTGCTTGAGTTTTCTCTACAACACTAGAGCTAGACTCCAATGAAGTGGCGCACATTAAAAGACTTTAGGTTTATCTTGTTGAGATTTAGCTACTTGTCTATTTTAAATTTGCATCTTAATCTTCAGTTATGAGGAAACATCCATGGCTGTAAAATTACGGTGATCATTTGCAGGGTGTATTTTTCCCTTGCACATAGTTCTTCTTGAAATCACACTATGATTTTCAAGATTTTATGTGTGCACATATAAATATTCCACACTGCTTGAGCTATCTCTGTTGTTATGGAGCTAGACTCCAATGAAGTGGTGTACATAGGAAAAGAACCTAGCTGGTTTGTTTGGTAGAGTTGCTACCATTTGATTTCAAATTTGTGTAAAGGTATTCAGTTATGGAAAATTGACGTTCAACCATGTGATGTTTTGGTGATGCTTTGCATGTAGTTCTGTCTTGATGTGGCTAATTGTACCTGTTCCTGCATGCTAGGGCGTTTGCTTTGTTGCACATAGTTCTTCTTGGAATCACATTATGATTTTAAAGATTTTATATGTGCATATACAAATACCACACTGCTTGAGCTATCTCAGTTATTATGGAGTTAGACTCCAATGAAGTGGTGCACATTAACCTAGTTCTCATTATCAGTACCCTGGAATAAACTCCTGTTTTGCTTGCATTGGTACAATCGCCACTGAAACTTATCGCAGAACTAGATTTTTCTCGCATGTAGGGTGCTTGCATTGAGCTTGCTTGCTTCTGGCACATGCTTCTTTTTCTTCTTTGCTTTGGTATTGTGTTAGTATGCTGTTGCAACGAACTTTTATTGTGAATCTTGAATATTTAAGAAGGCTTGCGCACAATCTTATGATTTTACTTAATGCAGACACTATGATGAAATTTGCCTCTTTCGAGACGGTTGTTGAGATGATCTACAAATATGCCATCCCTGCACCCAAGAGCGAGTGCAGCAAGAATCTCCAGCTTGGAGTGAGCTTTGCAGGGGGCTACATCGCTGGGGTGTTCTGCGCCATCGTTTCTCACCCAGCTGACAACCTCGTTTCCTTCCTCAACAATGCTCAGGGGGCAACTGTAGGCGATGTAGGTTTCCAAGATATCATCTTTTGCTCAGGAATGTATGTTATCTTGGATATTTACCTTACCAATATAACTTATTGCTTGCACAGGCTGTGAAGAAGATTGGCCTAGTGGGGCTGTTTACCCGTGGGCTGCCATTGCGGATAGTGATGATTGGCACCCTAACCGGAGCCCAATGGGGTATCTATGACGCTTTCAAAGTAATGGTCGGACTGTAAGTATTTCTTTTTTGTTGATACTGGCTCCTTGTCAACATTAGTCCTAGTCAAAAAGTTTATGATAACTTAACTGGGCTAAATTCTGTTTGTCCAGATCAACTACTGGTGGCGTTGCTCCAACACCTGCTGCGGGTAAGGCCTGATCCCACTGCCGAACTTCCGAGCAATTTTGGCGCCAACCTGGATGATGACCAAACAGCTCCTCTTTCCCTGTCTTTCGGAGCAATTCTTAAATTCTTTTAGGAACGCTTAACTGCGTTGCCTGCTAAAATTTCAGATGAGCCACAAGCTCAGTACATCGTGATAACTAGAAGAAGAGAGATTTAGGAACATGTTTAGTAGATGGTCATGAGGTGCATGAATCATGACGACTGCCGTGGAAACCAAGGCGTCCTTTTTTTTTGCATGTCCCACAATTTTTTATAGCCCCTTTTGACTAGAGCTGTGTTTTGCTGGCCCGATGTGCCGTCACTGTGTCCAGTACATTTACCATTTGATACTTTCGCGAATGACCACAATTTTGAACAATAAGAGATTGCGAAGCTCTTGTGTCTGCATGCTGCTTGTTTCCTGGTACCCTTCGAACCCGTGCGAATTCTTGCCTTTCCTTGCAATCGGAAGGCTGGCGCCCAGCCGGCGAAGTCCCATGGCAAAGATCAAATATCCTGGAACAGTCACTCTCAGAACCGAGGCCGACGTCAGGGGAATCCGATGGAGCCAAACGCTTCCTGCCCTCTTGACGAAAGATCTCCAAACTCACCTATGACGTAGCAACTTGCCACGTCTACGCCCGTACTTCTCAAGCTGTCTTGTTGATCTTTTGTGGCATCCTAGTACGTACTACACAAACGTCTGTTGGCTGCATGAGCTTTGGCTTAAGATTACAACAATCAAAACCCACAAGATTTTGCAAGCGCGGAGAGAATATTATCAGTTGTTACTCGGTAACTCGGTCACTGTGGTCTCAGAGTTCCCTCGGTAAACTGGTGCCATTACCCATACTAGTATTCAAGTAGAAGGTTGTTGTAACACACAAATAATTGGGACAAAGCTGGAACTTGGGATTTCTGATCTTACCCCAGCTGCAGCTGGTGGTCTACTCTGCAAGCTAAGGAAATTTAGTTCAACTTAACCATGTGGGCGTTTCAATTGTTTTTACTCTTAGGCAACGGTTGGGGGAAATATCTTTCCCGAAAAAATGCCACAAATGGGAGCAGTTTACTCGGATAACGTTTTAGTGGGGTTTAGTGATCTCAATTTCACCTTAATACTCCATCCGTTCCAAATTGTAGGTCATTTTGACAAATCTAAATACATAATTTTTTCTATGCATCTAGATAAAATATTATGTCTATAATATATTTTTAATATTTTCAAAAGTTTTTAAGTATTACCTATCTACTGTTGGGTTGCACGGTTAGCTACAGAGTTGCCACCACACCGGAGGCTGGCCGCAGAGGATATTGAGGACATGACAAGATAAAATCCTGGTCCAGCACGATCGGATTTTCCAAATGGGATCAGGTGATTGGCTCCGGTTCATCCTGCACTCAGCACCACCAGTCCCCCTCCAGCTCCCGTCTGCTTCACCTCCCTCCACAATCCCTGCCCGATGGTAAATTCTAGAGGCAAAGCTGCACGGCGGCCTTAACACCTCCTCCCTCCACCGCTCCAGTTCCACCTGCACAACGCCATCTCCTACGCGAGCTTCCAGGCTTCCCCCCCTGAGGCAGCTTAATCAGCTACAGCCCGGTGCGCGCGCGCGATCGCGGCGCGGCCATGAAGCTGCTCTCCGCCACTTCCCCCGCCAAGGCGCACTTCTCGGCGCTCTTCCTCAGCTACGATGAGCCTCAGCACGGGCACGCGCTCCCGGCCCCGCACCCGCAGTGCTCGGGCGCCGGGAGGCGGCGGCAGCGGGCGCGCGGCAGGCTGTCGGTGTCGGCGGCAATGAGGCCTCCGGACGCCGCGTTTGCCGCGCAGGCGGCGGGCGAGGCGGGGGGCAAGCAGAAGGGGAGGAAGCCCCGGGTGCTGGTGGCCGGCGGCGGGATCGGCGGGCTGGTGCTCGCGCTGGCGGCGCGGCGCAAGGGGTACGAGGTGACGGTGTTCGAGCGCGACATGAGCGCGGTGCGCGGGGAGGGCCAGTACCGCGGGCCCATCCAGATCCAGAGCAACGCGCTTGCCGCGCTTGAGGCCATCGACATGTCCGTCGCCGAGGAGGTCATGCGCGCCGGCTGCGTCACCGGCGACCGCATCAACGGCCTCGTCGACGGCATCTCCGGCTCCTGGTACGCCCATCCCCTTCCCTCTCAGTAGCTTCACCTTCTCCCTGTTCGCTCGCCCAGTAGTTGCCGCGTGCGCTCTGCTCGCGTCTTCGCATCTGCCGTCTGCTACGCACTACCGCTACTTGGAAACGTGGTATTCAATTCGGTTACCCTGATAAGATGGTGGCTCGCACGAGCTCGCCGCGCAGCAATCGATTCGCTGCTGCGGTAGTCTAGCCTCCGACCACGCGATTTTATTAGGCGTGGGCGACGTCACCTGTGCCAGCGCGCTGCCGACCCCGGCACGATCGCCACACGTGGTGCGCGCGGCGCACGAAGCCAACCAGGGCCCATTTCAGGGAGGAGGAAGCACCGTGCCGCCCACGGCGGGCGCGCCGACCCGCCCGACGGGACCAAACGATCGAGTTGCCGGCTTGCCGCTGCCAATTCGCCAGGGGGGGTATGGGCGCGCGGCGCCGTGTTCCCTGGCCACCGCGGTCCGCGGGCGCCGGCAGGTCGGCCGGTAGACGGCGCTCATTTCCTTTCCTGCTTTCCCAATCAGCGACCCCGCCCCCACCCACCCGGCCACCCCGCGCGCTCTGCGCCGAGCGGCGAGCAACCCGCGGCCGCCACGTACCGTGCCCACCCCGGCCGCCCAGCCGCACCGAGGGAAAAGCCTCCACCAATCCGCGGGCTGGCTCGTCGGTACGGCCACCCCCTGAGCTACAGGCCGAAAGCCGAATTCCATTCTTCCCCGGCACTGCTATAGTGCTAAAAAATTCGTTATCTTGGCACATGGTGCATCCATCGGGACACGCCTCTGACCTTGTGCTTTGGAGATCACGAGCTTGCTGCTCTCCTCCAGCTCCCAAATCTCCAGTCAACCCGAGAACCAATGCCAAATCGCCAACATACTCGAGCAAGCCATGAGCTCCTGAGCTAAGGTTGACTCCAGCTACGACCTCTGTGACTCGCCGGCGACGCAGTAGCAGAAACAGCCACCTCGCAGAGGTTCCATTCCACCACCATGCCGAGCACCACGCCGGCCTGTCGAACGGCGATCTCGCTCCCTTCCGCCTCCCCGGCCTCCCGACGCGGCAGCCAGACGCTCCGCCTGCTCGCTCTCCCCGCCCCGCCCGCGCCGCGGCGAAGGATCGGCCTTCCTCCTGGTCAGGCGAGGCGCCCGGTGGCGGCCGTGGCCAGCGCGGCAATGCCGGCGCCGGGGCCCAAGGCGCGCGTCCTGGTGGCTGGCGGCGGCATCGGCGGGCTGGTGTTCGCACTCGCCGCCAGGCGGAAGGGGTTCGAGGTGCTGGTGCTGGAGCGGGACATGAGCGCCATCCGCGGGGAAGGAAGGTACCGCGGCCCGATCCAGCTGCAGAGCAACGCGCTCGCTGTGCTCGAGGCCGTCGACGCCACCGCGGCCGACGAGGTCATGGACGCCGGCTGCATCACTGGGGACCGAGTCAACGGCATCGTCGACGGCGTATCTGGCTCCTGGTAAGGGAGGCAGGGTCGTCCCGGCGCCAGAGAAACAACTCTGGCTCCAAGTCACCAATAATTTGATTGTTTTTGACGCTGCGCCGAGAAAGGTTTGGCTTTTTTGGCCAGTTCGAGTGGAATTTAGTGTGACAAGGGTTCACTGGCCTGTAGTATTGGCAGTTTGTACGAGCTAATTGGTAGTTGACTAGTCGTTACGCTCTCCTGCTTTAGTAGATCATTGCTTCTATCGTTGACGCGCAAGCCTCCTACTCCCTCTATTCCAAATTATAGGTCGTTTAGGAAATCTATATATATAATTTTTATTAAATACATAACAAAAACTATATATCTAGATTTGCCAAAACGACCTATTTGGAACGGAGGGAGTACTTGTTCTGGAAGAAAAAACCTAGTTGCCGAAACAATTTCGGCTCCTATTTAACAGTGTTGGTGTGAATGTGATGTTAATCCTGTCATGCTTATTTGACTGCATTTGTTTTGCATTAACGTGCTAATTCGCTTTGATTGTTAGCTTTAAGATTGCAATTCGGCTTGAGGCATCCATTTGACAGTGCCAAGTTGATATTCAGGTACTGCAAGTTTGATACGTTTACTCCTGCAGCTGAGCGGGGGCTCCCAGTCACGAGGGTCATTAGCCGCATGACGCTGCAACAGATCCTTGCTCGTGCAGTTGGCGATGATGCTATATTGAATGATAGCCATGTAGTTGATTTTATAGATGATGGCAGTAAGGTGAGTGAGCAATTATACTTTTGTTTCCATTCCAGCTGAAATTTGGCTTAAAGGTGTTACCGGTTTCTAACACTGTAGTATTTGTCGGATGAGTGTAGGTTACTGCCATATTGGAGGATGGTCGGAGATTTGAAGGTGATCTTTTGGTCGGTGCTGACGGAATATGGTCAAAGGTAATGTAGTGAGTTCACCATTTTGGTCAGAAACAAGCACAGAAGAGGCCTGATTTGCTTGAGGTTTCCTTCACTGGATAGGTGAGGAAGACACTATTTGGGCATTCTGAAGCCACTTATTCAGGTTACACATGCTACACTGGAATTGCAGACTTTGTGCCTCCTGATATTGACACAGTTGGGTATGTTTCGTGGATCCTGGAGTGATTAATGTTATTTTCATTGGGTTATAACAACACTCTCCTCTCTTTATCTCTGTTGAAGGTACCGGGTATTTCTTGGTCACAAACAATACTTCGTATCTTCAGATGTTGGTGCTGGTAAAATGCAATGGTATGCTTTTCATAAAGAAGAGGCTGGTGGCACTGACCCTGAAAATGGTGTGTGCTTGGAGTGAAGTTTTCGTGCATATAAGTGAAATGGATTCTTATTGACAATAACAACGCTACTTTTATATGCCCAACTGCTTATCATCTGCTAAACATGGACAGGTAAAAAGAAACGATTGTTCGAGATATTCAGTGGTTGGTGCGACAATGTCATAGATCTAATTAATGCAACTGAAGAGGAAGCAATTCTTCGCCGTGACATATATGACCGCCCACCTACTATGAATTGGGGAAAAGGTCGTGTGACCTTGCTTGGTGATTCTGTCCATGCTATGCAGCCAAATCTGGGTCAAGGTGGCTGCATGGCTATTGAGGTATAAAATTTCTTTGCTTGTCAGGGATATGGAAACACTATCAATCTATCATAATGGTCGATATGTTTCTTGTACAGATAATTGCGCTAACACCCTTGCTCTTGTATTTATAGGATGGATACCAGCTGGCTGTGGAGCTTGACAATGCCTGGCAAGAGAGTCTCAAGTCCGGAACTCCTATGGACATAGTTTCCTCCTTGAAGCGGTAATTAATTCGTATATTGTAGCATGCTAATTGGTTTTATGTAGCATTGATTTAAACTTCCACTTGATAATTCAATGCTTCAACTTGAATCCAACTTCAAAGCCATGCTTTTCTTTCATGGTTTTTGATGTGTGATATACTGTTCTGTACTATTTAGTAAATTGACTTACCATTGTTTGCATATTGGGGCTGCAGTTATGAGAAGGAGAGAAGGCTGCGTGTTGCTGTTATACATGGATTGGCAAGAATGGCAGCAATCATGGCAACCACTTATAGACCATATCTGGGTGTTGGTCTTGGACCATTGTCGGTATGTCATAAATTTACACAGCTTACCACGTAATGCAAAGAGTTATTTTCTGTCTGGCAGCCAGATTGAAATTTAATATTTAAGTACGCTACCAATGAATTTATATTTATTGGATTTCTGAAATAAGGTTCTTTTTTTTGAAGAAAGAAATAAGGTTTTGAATTAAATATATTTATCTCATTGCCATCCTCCTAAGAGCATCACTGTGTAACTGCATACTGAAATTACTTGAACTGTATGCTAAGATTATTCACCTGTAGTTTTTGACCAAGCTGCGGATACCACATCCGGGAAGAGTTGGTGGCAGATTCTTCATCAAGATTGGAATGCCCGTGATGCTGAGCTGGGTGCTTGGTGGTAACAGGTGCATACCATGATCTAACTGCCGTCATTTGTTCTCGTTTCAAGCAGATATGTAATAGTAATACGTTTTTATTGGTTTAGATGCCCCAATTATAAAAAGAAAACATGGGCCCAACTCTCTCCTTAGTTCCTGCTTACCATATGCGGCTACTCATGAAAATGAAACTTTTCATTGATGTGCAGTTCAAAGCTAGAAGGAAGACCTCTAAGCTGCCGACTTTCTGACAAGGTATGTTTTTGTATGAACTACAAAATGAGATGGTACGATCCTTTAATCTTTACTGATATTTAGCATCATTGTGAAGGCAAATGACCAGCTTCATCGATGGTTTGAGGATGATGACGCATTGGAAGAAGCTATGGGCGGAGAGTACGTTCTTTGCTTTCTCTTGTGATACGATTGTTTAACCAATGCTTGATTTATTCCTTGATTTCAGCACCTTTGACAAAAAAAATCATTATAGACTAGTACTATTTGCAGATGGTACCTCTTCCCCACAAGTGAAGGAAACAGCAATAGCTTGCAGCCTGTTCGTTTAATCAGGGATGAACAGAGGACAGTCTCTGTTGGGTAGGTCTAAATACCAAAAAATCATCTTTCTTTCCTAATTGCACTCAATCAAGGCTTTTTGGAATAAAACTAATGCATTTTCTTCTGCAGAAGCCTAACAGATCCCAGTGACTCTGCATCTACCCTAGCATTGCCCATGCCACAGGTTAGTTCAGCAAAATGATGAAATGTTTTTTATTGTACCTTCTTTGGGAATTTGTGTTGTGATAAAGCTTTCTGTCAATAAACATACTAGCACTAGCCTTTGATTTTCTGAACTTTCTTGCAGGTATCAGAAAGGCATGCTACCATCACATGCAAGAACAAGGCTTTCTATCTGACTGATCTTGGAAGTGAACATGGCACCTGGATTACTGAGTAAGCCCTGAAAGCGGCGTTGTCTCTTCCTCTAGAATTTCAGTAACAATATTGTACTCTCAATCACCCTCCCGTGACTTATCCAGCAATGAAGGTAGACGGTACCGTGTGCCACCAAACTTCCCGGTTCGTTTCCACCCTTCCGATGTCATTGAGTTTGGTTCCGACCAGAAGGTAGGTTAACAATATCCCTCCTCCTCCTCCAACAAATAATAAGATTGTTCCACTCATGTGGCTGGTTATTCAGCTGAATGAGTTTATCTCATTGAGGCCTGAACTGTTGTGAAACCTTTTCTTCTGAATTCTGATGGACTTGCACAAAACTACAGGCCATGTTCCGGGTGAAGGTGCTGAACACGCTCCCATATGAATCCGCAAGAAGAGGGAAGCAGCAACAGCAGCAACAGCAGCAACCGCAAGTTCTTCAGGCAGCATGAACCTATCATCACCCACACGGTACTGTACAGCATTCAGTAAACACGCTACACTGCATCAGGGAAAGGAGATAGAAGATACGTCAGAATGAAAATACAGAAGTGATTCTTGCATCCATCCAGATGCCAAACAGGATTTTGAATACTAGCACCTAACAGACTGAAATCGCACTTCTACGTGAAGAACTGAGTTGTACAATAGGGATAGGCAATTTAGCTGTTGCCCGGACTGTGTACATTGTTGTACCATCAAAGAAAATACTGTACACCAAGAAGGCATATTGTAATTATGGCACACTGTGATCATGTAATGTATACCGGATATTATATAGTTCCTTAGCATCGAGTCAGGTAAGATATGTGTTCTTCCCCGAGCGTGTCCAGTCGAAACACTGGAATTTCTTTGAATTCATGCAGGAATACTGAACTATTTTCCTATTTGCTGTAAGATTCTTGCAAAATCCTATGGAAGAACCCACCCACCGGGGGATGCAAGCCCGTGAGGCGCTCTGAACAGCAGAATAACCCAACCGGAGTAGTGATTTAACTAGTAAAGCGTACAATATGGGCTAAACGTGGGTAGACCGATCAGGCGATCTCGTTTTGCGGGATGACCAATTCACAAAGCATACCAGAGCAGATGGTTTGATGTGCAATTCACAAAGCATAACGGAAAATCTGCTGAGTTGCTGAGTATCACCCCTGTCCATTGCATAATGTTGGACAGCAAAGAGTAATTACGTTTAACGCTCCGTTTACAGCACCATCCCACCAAGCACAAGATGGCAGCCCACACCGCTGCAACCTTGTATCAGTTTCAGTGCACCTCAACAGATGCGAAGTCAGGTTCAACTACAAACAGAATACTGTACACGAGAACGGGTATCGAGCTGAAGGAAAACGCCACCACTCTAATGTCGATCTGCTGAGTCGCAGAGAGTACCTTCACCAAACCGCATTGCCTAAATCTAGACCTCTTCCTCAGGGTTGTAGTCCGAATCATTAGGGTCACTGGGTCCTGACCTCATGCTGTCATCTGATCTCTCACTGGGGCTTGACCTCGTGCTGTCATCTGATCTCTCACTGGGGCTTGACCTCGTGCTGTCATCTGATCTCTCACTGGGGCTTGATTTTTTAGAATCAGGTGGGCTGGGTGAGTGGGGTACTTCTTGTGCTGGCTGCCGAGGACGAGGGGTGCGGGAGCTTTTCGGCCGAACAGCAGTAGGAATGGAAGCAGATTTCGTGCAGGCTGTTCAGGCCCAAGTTCCATGTCCTCCACACCAGGAGCCTCTGCGCCAATAGCTTCATGCTCCACCACTGTCTTCTCCGTGCTAGTACCCATCTTCTCTTTCTCCAAGGTCTTCTCCACGCTGGTAAACACCTTATCCTCCACGCTAGTGGCCTTCTCCATGCCAGAAGCCTTGATGATAGCATTTATTATGCTCTTAGCATCCACCTGTAATGCAAAAGGGTAAGAAAACATTTATTATGCTCTTAGCATCCACCTGTAATGCAAAAGGGTAAGAAAATTGAACCAATATTTCATGATTTGCACTGATATTACTAGAAAATTTTGGAGAAGGTTTTAAAGGAAATAAAATACACAGTGCTTATTGTTACACCCATTGTGTAGCCTATATTTTTCACCTTACATACTGATGAATTCACAAGTGAACTCTCAGTACTAGCTCTTTCATCTGTTTCATAACCAGAAGCTAGATTCAACACAGATTTGGGAGCTAAGTGTTAATGAATAGAAGCCTAGTAAAAAAATTACTCAGGATAGCACAATTTATAGCACAATTTCAATACAGAACAATTTGGTATGAAGTTATGTTCTAATAAAGAACTATAACATTGTCCACACAACTAATGCTAGAATACAGAGTTGTTTGTTGCAGATTATGGGTCATCTTTACTGCTCATGGATATAGGCAAATAAAGAAACAAAGGTACATATTTGGGTAGAAATCTAAAAGGAAACTAGGAATTGGCTCCTCATAACTGAATCCATATAATATGCCTAAAAATAGATCATGATGCTCATTTGCATCACTATAATTTAATGTAATCTTATGAAGTATGACCATGCTCAATGCATGGGAAGCCTGGTACCTAATTGTATCCTGGGTCAATACATAAAGTGTTGAACTGCGACACTAGATGTGCTTACCCCATCAAATTCAAACGGAGCATCAAAAACAGCAAGCTCAGCCTTAACCTTGTTCAGCATTTTTGTAAGAACCTTCTGCAGAACTTTCGCCTTCACACTTCTTGCGCCTTGGAGAAGGACATCATCCTTTTCTAAAGCTTTGTACCATTGTACCTCTTCATATGCATGCTGAATTAATTCAATGTCAGTCACTATGGTCGCACGCTCTGAAGCCAAAGCTAGGATCAGAGGTATCTGCAAGTAAATAGATATAACACACGATAGGATACAGGCTGAGAAAGAAAAGAGAGCCAAACAAGTTCAGGAAACAGAGTTAAAAGCTATAGGAAGCAAAAGCTTGAGTTCATGAATAGATACTATCAGACGATGTTGCAAAAAGAATGATGTTGGAACACATGAAGGGTGAAAATAAAAGTGGCTTGCTACAGCAAATACAACCTCTTTCCATTAAAACTTTTTATGAAGTTAATCTACCACTCCTGCTAGAATGCCTCAGGCAATCGACGAAGGTAAACCAATATTTTGGTTGGTTGGATACAGACATCTCTGCTGATCATGTATTTTAAAATACTTGATAGGAAATAAAAACCTTTTGTTGAATGTTTCTTCACACTTATTTGAACAGAGTGCAAGGCTTTAGGTCTCAGAAATTTGCAGGCGCATATCCTATCTTTATTTTTAAGATGCACTTTGGTCTCAGCACAACTAACACATGAAATTTTGTGAGACCATATTTTGTTGTTGCATGCTTTCTTGCTATCATGGGGGCCATGTACCATACAAAAATATGGGTATGAATGTGAAACATGAACAGTTGGATGTCTCTACCTACACATGCAACACAATCAACCATGCAGGTATTTTTAACTTCCTGGCTCTTGAAGCTACTAGAAATACAATAAACATGCATTGACACGAAATAATGCTCTTTATGTTTAGATGAAAAAACACTAGGAGAACGGTAATATCATTTTAAAATATCCATTATCAGTAACTAAATGTACGAATTCACAATCTTGAGCTACCAAGCAAATCATGTATGCCGATGGTGAATGCTGAATACACCAATACATATCAAGCCCGTATGCAGCATAGGAATGATACGCCATGCTGTACTATTGTTATTATATCTATGGCATGCAATATATAACAACAAGCAAATCAATTGCTTGTGAAGGGAAAGAAAAAAGGAGAGGAATCAAGGAAGGACTGAAATTGTGATACAAGGACAGGGTTAGCAACACCAGAGTGAAGCAGGGGTCAGGATACAGATGTCAAGTAGGTGAAAGCTTAATATATCATATCTTATATCATCTGAAATAATACCTCAACAGAACGGCATGCATGACATAAACTGAAGGCCTAAAATTGTTCTCTAACAGTTGAACGTAGCTAAATTACAATGTCCCTCTTAAAAGTAACACCTGTAAGTCATTAATTTAGTTATTATTTTAGTTAACATATCTTGATTCTAATTCGTGATACTAAACCAGCTCCTAAACACCAAACTCTGAAAACCTACATGGAGAATGGTTATTAGGCCTCAAAATTTGCATGATTGTCACAGCTAAGCCCCTAACTTGACAGATTATGTTCTTTTTTTCCTCAATGGGTATAAATAATACTCATTAGCTACCAAAATTTCAGCAAGAGATCCCATCAGCATGAGGTGATATCCAGTAATCAAGCCAGATCTAGCTTAATTAAAATGAGGGGAAAAGGGAACCTAATATTATTTTTCAAGTTTCTAGGTCGCTAGGTAGGACAACTATCAAAGCCAAGTCAGTAGGTGAAACTCTCTCCCAGATACTATCAGAGTGTGCTTTAATTTTCAAAATTTTCTCACGCTAGTGCTTCTGCCTCAAGAATTAGTATCACAGTAATATACCTTCAGTGATCCATGAATCACCAATGCAAAAGCAAAGTTCAAGCCTATTACTATTTTAATTCAACTACAATTAGTACTCTTTTAATTGTGAAAACATGGCATCAAAAGTTACCTTCATTGGTAACGATGGAGGAGAGGTGGGAAGTCTTCAGAATCTGCTCAAGTTTAGATTTCTTCTTCAGAACCAAAACATTTAATAGTCCACTGAGTCTGTGGTATTCTTGTTCAACCTACATTGAGATGAAATAATATATGTTATTGTAGACTACACAGCTTCACTATCAAATTATACAGTTTTAGAAACCAAAGACTTACTTTGTTTATGAACTCTAGCGACAAAGCATTCGCTTCAGTTATCTCATCCGCTGAGTCCACATTAATGTAATACGCCAAACATATGAATTCCTGCTTCTCTTCAAGAGGCACAAGGAGAGCATCCCAATACGATAGAATCGCCAAGCCCCTTTTCTTCCGCTACACACACATAGACACAAATGTCAAATTTATGAACCTCGATAAAACATTACAATACTACAGAAATGGGAAAACATACCTCACTGAATCTCTCTGACCTGATCTCACAGAGTCTATCCACAGAACTGTTGAGACGGTCAGTAGTTTCAACTCTCAAATTACCTGCTGACCATGAAGTAATGTCTCTGATGGACTCATCAACTTCATCTCGGATTCTCTGGAGGGGATTAAGCCCCAGCACGTTGCACAGATCGCACATTTTCGATAAATCCATCATCTGCATTACATCAGAAATCCACATGATTGATGCGAACATTGTTCGGAGTATATCCCTTAATTTTCCTGCTAATCACCACGCTGTATACTGAGTATGGCCCCTCTCACATGACCTTCTGTTAGGAGCTCAATAAGGCAATATGCCAAACAAAGCAAGGAAGTATCCCAACCCATATTATATAATTTGCTGCTTAGTATAACTTTAATTAACTGATTTGCATTTATGGCCCCTAGTTTCATTTGTGCTTTATGGTCCCCAAGTTCACTTTACACATTTACAGCAGACTTATAACCACGCGTAGTAAAAGAGTAAAACTACCAGCATGCCTCACCCAAACAGGCGAGGCAGTGAAACTGAAACCACATCATGTGGCCAAAACCTAGACCAACCCCAGCAGCACGACAAAGGGAATAACAACAGCACGACAAAGGGAATAACTACTAATGCTTCTCCGAGAACACCTAACAAACATTATTGATCGGAGCAGCAAGCCGGCCAATCAACAAGGAAATCGCAAGAAATTCGTAGCCGATCGAATAGCTTGCCTACCCTAACCATACGCAGTCCATCACAACCGCAATACAAGGTACAAACACCCTAACTATAAGTAATGCACCTCCATTTCTCGCCCAAAACCCCAACCCAAAGTCCCAAACCACCGAACCGAAGTACGGAACCGTAGATAGATTCGACGCAACCGCCATAAAGCCCCAGTCCTGCGGTTCACGAACCGAATACGCCTTCGCGGGAACCAAAGCGCCCGCATAAAACCCCAACCAGCAAAACCCCAACCCCAAAGGCGACCAACACTAAACCCCGACAACGCGAACAGCTCGTAGTGCGAGGATCGTGTTGCGCGGCGAGGGAGAGGGAGAGCTCACCGGCACGAAGCGGCGACGCGATCGGTCCCCCCGCCCCCCGCTCCTCGTCGCCGTCGACGGAAACCCTAGGCCCGGGATCGGGTGAGGGGCGAGGCGGATGAGACGAGAAGCGTAGGCAAAAAACGGGGGAGGGAGGGGGGGTGGGGGGGCGGGGGCGGGGTGTTCTAGAGGAGGATGCGGCCGATCGAGACGAGGCGTACGGTTTTGTGTCCGCCGGTGGGTGCTCAATGCATTTTCTCTTCTTTCCGTATGGCTGACAAGGTGGGACCACTTGGTGGGACTGGGTGACAGTTGGAGAGCAAGGAGGCCACGTTGGTACGAGTTGCGGGATTCCCCGAACCAGAGGGGTACGTTTGGATGTTAATTAACCACTATAGGTAGATAGATTAGCAAATAGTATATTAGGGCGTTGTCACGGTCGAAAATCTGTAAATAACTAGTAAAGTGTGCGTGCAATGCACACGTATTTTCAGAAAATCTTACACTATCTTTCTATCATAATTTAGCATTCATATATTTACAAAGATACTATACTTATTTTAGAAATTTAAATCATACACTAATAATTTACAGCGTCATTCACAACTGCCAGTTCTTTTAGAGGTGAGTGTCTCTAACTCAAGTATGCAAGTATACGATAGTTGTCTATTGGAGTAATTTGGTCTGTTTCACCACAGCATTGGTAATATACGGATCGCAATGGTCATAGTCGTGATACCCCCAAAGGAATTTAGGTCTTTTTTTTCTCATGCTCATCATTCGTCAATGGGGGAAAAATTCTGAATTTAGGTCTTAGGTATCAAGGTCGGGGGGGGGGGGGGGGGGGGGGGGGCGGCTCGCATGATTCCGTTTCAAATCGGCCAAACACGGTGTAGCTGTTGTTTGTAACATTGTCGTATGCGAAGTCCCTCTGAAACCTAATTATCGCAGCAGAATCAGTATGAATGAATTTTGTCTATGTTGTAAAGTTGATTAATATTGTAAACAAAAAATTAGGTGAGCACTGAGTAAGCTAAGCAGATCGATGGACTCGACCGCGGCGAGCTCGCTGCCCTCCTCCCCACCGGCATCGAGGGACCAACACTCGGCGCGGCTCGAGATAGAGGATGGTGTACCTGCGGGCGAGCGCGGCGCGGGTGAAGTCCTGGAGAGGCGTCAAAGAAGTCGGTGACGCATCCCTAGTACCGGCCTAGAACACAAGATACATCTATGAGTTAATTAAACCAAGATTTATTTTAGATCAAATTTTAGTGTGAAAATGGTCATGATCTTGTGCAAAAGTTGTAGAGCTCATCAAGAGGATCACAGCAAGACTTAGTTCACATTCTTCTGATTTTTCTACAATTTTATACGGATTTTATAAGTTGCAAATTTAAACCACATTTAAATAGATTTGTGCCTTACGAACAGGTCCCTGGATTCTTGCACCTAGGACCCTAAAAAGAGCTCGAGGCTTGCAATGAGGCCCTAGGCGCATCTGCCATGGTGGAGGCCAAAATCTGGTGAGGAGGCTCGTCGGTGGCGGTGGGGAAGGGGTGGAGGAGCACCAGGGCGGCGAGAGCTACCTCGTGTTGGTCACCGCCGGAGCAGTAGCTCGCCGGTGGTGTGTGGCGGCGCCCGGCGGAGCTCCGGCGAGGCAGGGAGTGCGGGTTCAGTGGGTCGAGGGGAATCCGTTTCGGGGGCTAGCTTGGGTGGAGGAGGGTTGGAGGTGGGGTGTCATCGTGGAGGTGGGGAGTTGCCCTTTTATAGGCGAGCAGGGAGGAAGAGGAGACGGTGGAGGCGCGGTAGAGGGGAGGGAACGGCCGGGGACTCACTGCAATGGGGCGGGCTCGCGGCTGGGACAGGTCGGTGGCCATGGCCTTGTCGTTGAGCGCCCACATGCATGTTGTGTCGTGTGGCGGCCAACGGCAGGGTGGGGTGGCGTGCGGGGGAGGGTAAGATTGTGGCGCCGCGGGGTGAGCGCCAATTGCTGGTTCTCGGCGAGCGGAGGGGAAGGAGAAGGAAATGGCAACCGCGGGCGGGGCCGAGCGTCGATTGATCGGACTGGACCAGCGGGTACGCGCGGGCTGGTAACTTGGTTTTCGAAAAATCTATGAACCATCTTTTATATTTATAAAAGAGCACACCGAGTAATACTGATTTTCTTATTCAAACAACGTAAACAACAAAGTCATATAATTTGTGTGAACTCATTATCAAAATAAAGTTTAAATTAGGTATCCTAAGTGCACTTCAAATGCTCACCTTTGAAATAGGATCTTGAAAAATGTTCACACTATTTTCAAATGTTTTGTTTTGATCCATCAGCCCACCTGAAATAGTATTAGGTGTTGTAATAAGATATGTGACCATAAAACTACATGTATATATAATAAAAAAACTACACCTTGACACCGATACATTTATGGGGTGATTAGTTGCATGTACGCATGCGAACCAGGCTCACGGGATGCAACGTCCCGTTGATTGGTTGCCTGGATTCGCTAGTGGGCATGGCCACATGGCTCGGCGGATGCAAAAGGAGTCCCAGAGCTTGGTTCCCGAGATGCAGGAAAAATCATCATGTTTCCGCAGAGCCAGGCTCCAGCGGTGCGCCGGCAAGCGGGTAGGCATGTGAAAAGGTAGTTGGGTCTGGCTACGCAGACAACGATCAAACTTTCCAAATAACCTGCTTCGATGAATACGACAACCAAACAAAGACCTATTGCATGCTGTAAGCCTGGCCAGCCAGAGCCTGCATCGTCAATGCGAGCCGGGCTACGCCGGTTCTGAAACCAATCACGCCTTTAATCTCCTAAACTTCTATATATATATGATAGTATTTTAATTTAAAATTTAACATTCAACTTGCCTAACAAAAGTTGTCCGACTGTATTTCTGGAAGCTCTATGTAAAAGTAACACAGGTTTCTCCATGTATAATGAATCCAACAACTTCTATCTACTAAAAAATATTTGTATTCTACATCCAGGAAAAAGACAAGTCCATCTAGATGTGCAACGGTTTACATTGAGAATTTCAAATAACTCTGGTAGAAAATAGTCAACCCACACAACAGTGAGTCTATTCACTACTACAGACAGCTATGGCCTTATTTAGTTCCCCGGGTAAAGTTTTTAAAATGAAATTTTTTCATATTTGAAGTATTAGATATAGACTAATTAAAAAAATAATTGCAGATTCTATCCGTAAATCACGAGGCGAATCTAATGAGTCTAATTAGTTCATTATTAGCATATATTCACTGTAGCAATACTGTAGCAATTTATTGTCTAACCACGATCTAATTAGGCTCGTTAGATTCATGTCGCGAAATACAGTATATTTGTGTAATGCGATTTTTTTTCAACTATATTTAATATAATATGCATGTGTTCAAATATTGATGTAATTGATGTGGAAAATTTTTAACGGTAAACTAAAATCGTTCGTAAGACCATCACCGGGTTTGGATCCGTTGAATTTAAGTCGGGGGTGAAGGCTGGGCTATCACCGCTCTTTGTAGAAAAAAAAAATAGGATGCCGATGCTGCTCCGTGACGCCGTCCCGCATCGCTCCTCTTGCTGCTCCGCGCCGGTGTCCCACGTAGCCGACTGCTCTCCGGGCCGCCGTCCCGCGTCGCCAGCCGCTCTCCGCACCGCGCCGCCCGCTGCTTCGCCCCGCCCCGCCTGCTGCTCCGCGCCGTTGCCCCACGCCCCGCCCCCTGGCCGTCCGCATCCCCTCGCGCCGCGCGGCCGCGTCCCCGGGCGCCGCTGCGTCCGTGCCCCCACGCGCTGCGCGCGGCAGGGGAGGGGCGCCAGGGAGGGGAGGGGCCCCGCGCGCCACCTGCGGCCCCATCCCCGTGCGCCATCAGATCAGGTGCAGCATCGTGTGAGGGGAGCGAGCTTCTCTCCAGGAGCCTCCACCACAGAGAGCGCAAGCAGGACCTCGGAGTTCATCAATCTTGCCCGTAAATAATGACCACAAATGTTGCTCTCCGATTGATCCAGTCTGATGTGCCATTAGGCCACTCATCACGGCATCATAACAAATCGCTGGGGATGAGAGGGGCACGACAGAAGAAAAGGAAAGGGACGGGAGAGGGAAGCCTGATTTCGGGAGATGAGACGGGGACGGTGGGCGGGTATACAACAGGTCGCGGTGAAAAAAGTAGTAAGTTTTTGGCACAAATGCTCTTTAACCAACAATGGGTCTACCCTCCCTCTTACCTCACTCGACTCTGAAAAGCGGGTTCAGCATAAGGAGTACGGTGGGTCCGATCCGGGTAAGAAAAGTTTTTAATTCTACTTGTTCTTTATAGGATAGATATAGATATGGATATGTGATCACATCCTTAACCAGTCCTTACCGTTGTTGTATCGTTGACGCATGAGCTCACATCCTGACCGAAGACCCAGCAACATCATATAGCGCCATAGCCTCGCCATCGCGAACTTAGGCGTGTGATGCAACAACATAAGCCGGAAACATATGAGGATATACTTTCTCCATCGTTTTGATTTTATAGGTGCATATCTTTATTTATACAACTAGATAGACTCTACTCCCACTATTTTTTACATGTCATATTAGATTTATCTTAAGTCAAACTTGTTTAACTTTGACCAAATTTATAGAAATATATAACAACATCTATACTACCAAAATTATGCACTATCAAAATATATTTCATGGTTGGTTTAATGAAACAAATTATGTATTCTAGCTGTTGTTATATTTTTATATAATTTTGATCAAAGTTGGATAATTTTGACTTATGATACAATGTAATAAAAACGGAGGGAGTATGTCTAAATACATAAAAAATTATTTATATAGGCAAGTCAAACTGTCCTGCAATTTGGAACAGAGTGATTATATCTGTAATTTTATAGTTCAAGGATCTATATGAGAAATAATAAATAGTTTACGGACTACTGATGCAATTTCTCATTAGATTATCTGTATCTATTGAAGTAAGAACACTACTGCTGAACTGAAAAATCGATTTTTTTGAATGTTTGTGTACTGCTTGTTCAGCAGCTTTGCTCATGAACTGAAAAATCAATTTTCTTGAATAGTTCTCCAACTATTTAGTTAAAGTCTTAGTTTGGATCTTAGTTCCCATAAATGCTTAGTTAGAGGCTTTGTTATAGATGCTTTGCGGCTTCAACGAAGGATGTACATACTTTTTTTTGTGGCTTGAATGCTTGGTGGCCTTCATTTGGGATGTGCTTACATTGTCATTTTCTGGGATATCAGTTTGGGCCGTTTTGAATTAATAATTAGCACTACTGTGCAGCATTGTCGTTTGGAATGAATAAATTGCAGTATTGTGTTCCCTGTTATATTGAATACATCATGTGTCAGAAAGAATATTGAACCACTTTGATACTTAATTCTTCTATTTTTAGAAACCGGCAAACTGCTGCTTGGAATAGAAAGGAAGAAGCGAGGTATACATCTTATGCTATAGGTTCGGGATTAAGTCGACAAGCAAAATAGACATACTTTGTCAGAATGATCTTTTGTAGATATGCATATGCTCTGCCGCAATAGCTAAACTCACAGATAATGGATCATGTAGATAGATATCAGCACGTCGAATAATATTTATACGAGCTAAAGCCAGTCCATGAATCCTGCATTCCGGCAAATGGTAGCGACAACTTGTAGAACTCTTCTTTTACAGAAGGATGACAGGAAGGTTACTCCATGTATCTAAGCACCATGAAGAATATGAACTACAATCTATTGTTCACAGTCAACAGATTATACTGATACATAAAGATGTAGAAGCACACATCCAAGAATCCTATACAAGTAACACTAAGTTGCCTATCTCTTCCTAGCTTCGCCTCATTTGCTGTGGGTTGGCTCTTGGATCCATTCTTCTCAATCTATCTAATATTGCGACCAATAGCATCTTGCTTCTGGTGATGGCTGTAGCTTTTCTTTTTGCTGCACAGACAAATGAAAATTTGAGCTTTCAAAGAAAAGTAGGGGCACGAAGTGCAAGCTTCCAATCTTCCATCCTAGCAGAAATTAATTTAAGGAATTATGCTAGATACTTGCAACAAAAGGGGGCAGAACTCAAATGGTTTTGCACTTTTTTTTTGTTCCATTCATCTTTCAAAAGTATTAAACACATACTTTTCCAAATAGGACTACAAGAATTATTTATGCAGATAATTTACCACCCCAGCCTAAAGAATAGGAAAGAGAATAAGACTCGCCGTGAGAACCATTCCTCCAATTGCCCATGAAACTCTTTCACCAACAGGCATGTCTCTTGCCCATCTCTGGAAATCTTGAACATCCCAAGAAGTCACACCGCTAAATGTTGGATGGTCTTTTTGAAGAAGTCCAAGAATTGGAGATACAATCCAATCTTGCTTTCCGACCATAGCAGAAAATGTCATCAACTAAACCAGAGCTAGTCCTAGAAACTTGCATAGAGAAGTACGATTCTGAGCAAGCTTTGAAGACCATATCGCAGAATGATGCACATACAGCAGGAGGTCCGGGCCTGACACCCACTCAATATGCAACCACAGTTTGTATAGCAGAAACCTACAGCCGCCGCCGTCGCTGTCAAAATCAGATCGCGGTTGGGGTGATGAGCAGGATGCCGCCGCCCTCCGTACGTCCACCGGCGCAGGTCGTGGCCGAGTGAGACGCCGCTGCCGAGGAGATCGGAACAAGGGGCATGATTGACGAGGATGAAACTGCCGGCAGCAGCGCTCGGTGCACAAAGGAGAAATGGCAAGGGGATGGAATGGAAGCGGGGGATAGAGGAAGCTGCCGGCGCACCTGACGAGACTGGATCAGGGAGAAACGCCGCCGCCGCCGCCGCTCGAAAATGCGAACGGTCAAACCGTGAGGGAGAGATGGAGAGGAAAACGGCGACGATGAAACCGCAAGGGAGAGAGGGAGCCGCTACCACACCTGATGAAACCGGATCAGGGAGAAACGTCGTCGCCGCCGCCGCCGCGGAGAAGAATGGTGAGGCAGAGACAGGCGTACTCGTTTGTTGCAGGCAGCGCTTACTACCTAGGTACCGAGTCTTGGTCTTGGACCAGGCCTCGTTAGGGCACGGGTAGGGCCGGGCCCAAACAGTACCCACTCGGGAAAAAGTAAAATAAATTGTCGGTTGCTTTAAAAATCGTGCAAACTTCATGGAAGGAACCATCAGAACAAATCTCTTCTGAAAAAAGAAAAGATCACACCATCGCAGATTTATGACTTATGACTTTGGGACTGAAAGATGTAAAATAACATAAGTACCAAAAGAGAACCAGTTAAGGAGCGATGCGAACCTTGCATGGAACACCTTGCATGCGAACTTTGTATCGGTTTTGTAAAAAATAAGAAAAAAAGTTCAAATTACTTCCCTCAAATATGATCAAAGTTCAAATAATCCTATGAACTTTTTTTTGACTTACCCTATGTCAATTGATCCCATTTACCCATTAATAAATTTGTCTTTTTTTAAAATGTCTGGAGCAGCCATTTGTACGCAACAGTACCATATGCATGGCAACACGATCAAAGCAACAAGCGAGCAGCACCATAGCGAGGTGAGCGAGCTGGAATGGTTCAGACAGGCATAGAACAATATATTGTAGAAACAAAATAAAAGCTTAGGCACTACTAGTCACTGCTACACAAATAGTTTTTAGAGGGAGGGTAAAATTGCATTTCTAGGAGCATGTACGGTACCCGTCCCTATTCTCGCAGCTATAAATGTTGTTTGTAGGGGCGGGTAACGCGCCCGCCTCTGAAAATGTATTTCCAGGGGTGGGTCACGCCCTCACCCGCCCCTAGAAACCGATTTAAGAGGCGGGTGAGGGCGTGTCCCGCCTCTGAAATCCGCCCCTGGAATCCAGGGGTGGGTCACGCCCTCACCCACCCTTGTAAATCGGTTTTCAGGGCGGGTGAGGGCGTGACCCGCCCTCTGAAAATGTGTTTCCCGCCCAAAATTCACTTATTTAAAATTTAAATTTTCTAAATTTATTTCCTACTATTTTTTAGAATTTTGTTTCCCGCCATTTGACGTACCAAGCTAGTGCACGATCGAATGTCATACTGACCGATATAGAATATGTTTTATAAATATAAATAATTACGCATACAACATTAAATCATATAGAAGTATATCATTACAGTGCATCATCAGAGTACATCATTCAATTTATCCAGCCTAGATCTAAATACCATCGGCCGACGCGCAGCTTGTCTGTTGCTCCTTGTCAGGCCGATCGGGTTCGGATCTAGGTGTTGTCTACCGAGGCTTTCTAACCTGTTTAGCGCTGCCTTACTCGCACAATCGGTTGAGCTTTGGCCGATTGATCCACTGACGCGTCGGACACTTGGCCGACGCGCGCGACGGAACGATTTGGACAACAGCCGATACGTTCCGGTAATTTAACCACTTTACCCGTCCCCTATTAATTGTAGGTCAAATTGACTGGCACGCCCTGCACCACCACGCAACCAGTTTTGGACGCCGCACAGGAGTGAAGCAAGAGGCTCCCGGGTCCTCGCGTGTGCCGACGCTAAAGGCCGACCCACGGCTTTTTGCGTCAACACGCTTTTGGAAAGCCTGTTGGGACACGACAATGACACCACGATGACCAACAACAACGGAGCCAACGATGATGAGATCTCCCATCCTACTATGGATGATCTCAATGAAGAACAGAAGCGGCTAGTTGAAGAAGCTATGAAGCAATCATAAGAAGCCTGCCTTAGGTCATTCGCTTTGACCAGAAGCGGGTAGGCAATACAGAAGCAGCCACTACCAGGGCCGGGGGGCATCTCCGTCACTCAAGACTCGGCCAAGTTCAAGTAGATGTTCGATCAGTCCATAAGCCACGCTCTGATCAATCAATCAGGGGTACTGATCGAGACCATCAAGGACGCCATCAAGAACGTCCTAGCAGAGGGCACTCAAGGGGGTAACATAGGACCATCCTACTCCAATGAAGTGTCATCGGCCGCTGCTGGTGTCACAATATCAGCAACGACGGTCGATGGTGTTTTGCCCAGTACGACAATTAGGCCGATGACCGGCACGGGACCAAGCTCATCGCCTTACGTCTTGAGGCGCCCAGATCCCTCGGCAACACCTGCTTCATCACCACCAACAACGACGTTCACTACTAATCCAGCGATGAACACATCTACACCATGCAGAGGCATGTTCAACACTCCAACAAGGTTCGTGCCTTCTACGTTGGGCATGCCAATGGAATTCTGACCGTACATCTATCCACAGATGTTCGGACAAAGAAGCAACATGGTGAACTTCCCCACTGCCACACTGCCGTTGGTGCCGACTGCTCTGATCATTCAGTATCCATCACAGACTCCACCGGCGCCAACTCAGACTGGGGGGCATCGCGTAGATGCATCGGTCATCCAGCCGATGGAAGATCTTGTGGGACAGCCGACAAGTCCCCAAATCCAGAGGACCTTCCAAGATACAAACCTTCAGATGCCAAACCTCATGGTGCAGCAGCCTGAAGTTGATTGGGCTAGTAAAATAGCCGATGTGATGAAATATCAGTTCGCCTTGAAGCCAAAAGAGCCTGCATTCATGTACAAGAAGCCTTACCCGGAAGCCTACGATCAGATCCCACTGCCTCATCGGTACAAGTTGCCAGATTTCACCAAGTTCTCTGGACAGGGCAACATGTCAACCGTTGAGCATATCAGCAGGTTCCTAGTACAATGCGGGGAAGCCACAACGACAGATGCCATGAAGATCCGCTTGCTCCCGCTATCTCTCTCTGGATTGGCCTTTGCCTGGTTTGCATCACTTTCAGCCAACTCCATAATCACTTGGGCCGATCTTGAGAAGAAATTCCATAAGTACTTCTTCACAGGGGTACAAAAGATGAAGATCACCAACCTAACTACGGTGTAACAGAGAAACAACGAGCCTGTCCCATATTACATTCAGAGATTCAGGGGCGTCAGGAGCCGTTGTTTCAACTTATCTCTCAGCGATGGCCAGTTAGCTGAATTGGCCTTTCAGGGACTTCTGCCGCACATCAAGAAGAAGTTCTCATCACAGGAGTTCGAGAGCCTGAGTCATCTAGCATCCAGGCTTGCTAATGTTGATGTTCGAGCCCACGACGCAAGAAAGAACACGTTCCAGAAGAAGGTCAACTATGTTGGGGATTCTTCTGAATTAGAAAACGAGGCTGAAATCGGCGTTGTTGAATGGGTCAAGTCCAAGAAGCCAGTCTCATGCCCATTCGCCAAGAAGGAAGCCGAAAGCTACGGGTTCGATATCACAAAGGCCGATAGGATCTTCGGTCTACTGCTGTAAGAGGGTCAACTCAAATTGCCCTCCAATCATGTGATCCCATCGGCCAACGAATTAAAAGGGCATCGGTATTGTAAGTGGCATCACTCCGACACTCATAATACTAATGACTGCAAAATCTTCAGGAAGGAGATTCAGACGGCCATCGAGCAAGGAAGAATCAAGTTCGACAGGCCGATGAAAATTGATGAACATCCCTTCCCAGCCAGCGCAGCTGATGTAGGAGCCCAGGAAGTCGACGGAATCGCAAAGGTGTCACCTTCTAATCATCCTGATCGTGATACTAAAAATCCAAAGACTGTTGTATCGGCCAACGACAGGGAGAACCAAGGCCGATATGAGCAAGATGGAAACTTCAAGAAGCCACGCAGAGGTGTCACATCACAAATGCTCCTGAACAAGTATCACCGCCGTCAAGAAAAAGACAGGCGTGACGAAGAGCATTGGCGGTGCCCGTTCCTTGCATTCTGCTGGAACGAGGGTTTACATTTGCCATCGGTCGATGATTGTCCTGAATGCAATGGGACACAGGTAGGCCGATATAATGTCAAGAGGTAGCGCCATGAAGACAATCGTCAGCAGTCGACTTTCAGAGGCGAGCGTCGCGTGTCTGTCCATGATCGGCTGGGTCCACGGGCTCCTGATCAAGCAACAATTGAAGAACAAGCTGCAGCCCGTGTGTCTGATGAAGCACGTCTGGATAGATCACTTGAGCGTCATGAAAACTATAGATATGATCTAGAGGAATACCCGGATTGGTGTATCCCAGGGTTGACCTGTTCTCAGAAGAGGAGGGTTCAGAGACTCCGTAACTGGGAACAAGAAGAAGCACGCGCCTACAAGAAGAAGGCAGTTAAATCAAAAGTATGGCGTGTGAAGACCGATGAAACCACCCCGTCAGCATCGGTCAATATGGTTTTTGTGCTACCAATGGAGTTCAAAGCACCAGCTCATGATGATGATGAGGTGGCAGTAGCAGAGCTTGCACTGGATCCAGTTCAAGCATCGTTCGAGAAGAAAGATGAGAAGGAACGGAAGCATCTGAGGCCTTTGTATGTGAAAGGGCATGTTGATGGCAGACCGATGACGAAAATGTTGGTCGATGGAGGGGCCGCTGTCAATGTTATGACATACCTTGTCTTTCGGAAGCTTGGGTTTGGTGAAGAAGACATGATGGGAACTGACATGGTTCTAAAGATCTACGAAGGAAATACATCATCCGCTCGGGGACCAATCACTATTGAACTAACGATTGGAAGCAAGACTCTGCCTACTACGTTCTTTGTCATGGATGGCAAGGGATCGTACGATTTCCTCCTGGGAAGAGATTGGATTCATGCCAACTGCTGCATTCCATCCACCATGCATCAATGCCGTACTCAGTGGCTAGAAAATGACTCGGTCGAAATAGTGCACGCAGACTCATCTTTGAGTGTTGCGTCGGCTGATCCTCGAGTTTGGGGTTTCGACAACGTGGAATGCATATCAAGAAAAGTGTGGGAGAAAGATTTCTTGAAGATGGAAGATTTTGGTCTTGATCCAGTTTAGGAGGGAGGATCAGAAGTATCTACTACATAAAGAAATCTGAACAGGCATCTCATCGGCTAAAGGAAAGTAATGCAGAATGTTTCTAGCCGATGAATTACTCTTGTAAAAGCCGATCATGTTGATCAGGCTCGAATGACCGATATGATATGTATCGCCCTTAGGGCAAAAAGCGAAAAAAATACATTATCAGATTTTATTGTCGAGGAGGATGTCTAAAGCTGGTGATTCCGTGTTGATTATATTTGGAGATCATCGTGGATAGTTGGAGTTGATAACCAGTTATTCTTCATCAATTATGTTTCCAATTGTGGTTAATGCGTCAGCTAGGTCTTGGAAGTTCGCAGTATTGATCAGAGAGAACTCACATGAATTGGAAGAAATCGTGCAAGAGGCAAAGCAGAGGAAGTTCATAAGATCAGTACATCATTACATGCGATGGGATTAGTCATCATTAAAAACCGAGTTGATCACGAAGTCTACGCTGATATCTTCAGTGACGGCAGCGGCAGTATACTCGAGGTCGTCCCTGAGGTCCCAAAAATCAAGGAGAGCTTTCCCTTCAGCACGAACAGGCTCCAGGCCTTGGACATCGAGATCCAGTTGGATCTGAGTCGTAGCAAGGGCTGTAGCCGCTGCAACGTGGATGCCAGTTTCTGCAATCTCCCGGATACGTGCAGGAACATCTTGTAGGCGGTCGGCAAGCGAAGTCTCTCGAGCATTGACAAAATCAACGACCTGATTTGCCGATAATTGAAGATCCTAGAGCTGGGCTTCAAGAGCTGAAGAAGTTTGGGGGGGGGGGGGGTCAGAAGTGAAGCAAGCAAATCTAATCTAGTAATGCGGAAAGATGTACCTGCTACTCTTGAGTCGGATTGCTCCAGCATAGCTTGGGCAGTGATAATCTTTGCTTCCACAACGGTCATGGCGACTCTGGAGGCGCACAGGGAGGACTCCAGCTCGGTCACCCGGGGATTTGAGGAATCACCGGAGCTAGAAGAACCCGCGACCGGGGTGCTTGATGTAGGTCGTGATGATGTACCAGCATGATACACACCATCGGCCATTGAGATGGCTCTAAAACAATGAAGAGAGAAAATCAGATCTGAAGCCAGAAGAAGGAACACAATACCAAAGAGTTCTTACCCTTGTCGGCGCAGAGTAGGTCGTAGACGCTGAATTGGCCTGGGAGACTCGTCATCAGAACACCTTTTGTCGGCCATGGAAGGCGTCTGAGCAAAAGCACAGATGAGAGGGGAAGCTGAAGAAGAAGAAGGGCGAATTGCGGTTTTTCTTTACGCCCTACTGTGCCCCTGGATTTATGGAGGTCTCCAGAAATCGAGCGACTGCAATTAGAAGGGAAATGGAGGAGTCGGAGACGTATTTTAGTTACCATCCTGGTAATCGAGGGGTCGTGGAGTTACTTGACAAGATGGGTTGGTTGATGGATGGTTGATCGTACTTTCCCACAGAGGAGTAATAATGGAGATGGCCAAGGAAGTCAAAGGTTATACAGTATCAGCTGTTTTGCCCTTGCATCGACGAGTTGCAGGAAAAATCAAAATGCTGCGCAGAATCGAGGAGCAGCAGAAGATTGGGAGATGCAGAAGAAGAGCTTGACTGAAATTTCGGAACAAAGTTTTCATTCCGAAATTGGGGGGCATGTATTGACACCGAATTTTAACACGTGTTGGCATAATGAGCAGAGGCCGATGGAAGGGCGACGCTGGATCAGGAGCAGAAAATGTTTTACAATGGGCCTTTTTGGGCCGGAAGAGGCGTCGCAGCCGATGGAACGTGGAAGGGGCTGACGAAGCTACGTCAGCAAGTTATCTGTTAGAATTTAGAAAAGTTTGTTTTCTTTTTTATCAAGTAATGTACGTTGTAATCGACTAGGATTTGTAGCTCAGGCTATAAATAGCTGCCTCCGGGCATGTACCAGGACTATCCAACGATCAATACCAGGATTTCTAGCTCAGGCTAGATACGAGTTGTTTCCTGCACGTGGGGCTGCATCGACTTCGATCTCCAACTTGCTGGTAAGTTCCGTGTCGAACGAGGCAGATAAGCTCAAGGTTGACGGTGCATCGCTTCTTCCTCTATCCTGTATTAGTTCAAGTGATCGAGCAGATTGCATCTCGGTCTGGTCTGTTCACCAATTTATCGATATCAGCATGTTCCTGTTAGATTAATCTGCTTAGTCTAGCTTGTTTCTTGCTGTTATCACAAGTCATCGGTATTTACAAGATTTGGCAGGATTAGATTCGTTTGATCTTGTTTGTATTTAGTTTTACCATAGTTTATCCAGCCTAGATCTAAATACCATCGGCCAACATGCAGCTTGTCTGTTGCTCCTTATCAGGCCGATCGGGTTCGGATCTAGGTGTTGTGTACCGAGGCTTCGCTAACCTGTTTAACGCTGCCTTACCTGCACAATCGGCTGAGCTTTGGCCGATTGATCCACTGACGCGTCGGACACTTGGCCAACGTGCGCGACGGAACGATTCAGACAACAGCCGATACGTTCTGGTAATTTAACCGCTTTACCTATCCCTTGTCAATTGTAGGTCAAATTGACTGGCACACCCTGCACCACCACGCAGCCAGTTTTGGACGTCGTGCAGGAGTGAAGCAAGAGACTCCCAGTTCCTTACGTGTGCCGGCGCTGAAGGCCAACCCACTGCTTTTTACGTCAACACACCGGTGTCGTCATTTTTTGTAGGGGGAGGGACAGAGACCTGCGATCTATCTAACGGGGGAGGGGATGGCCTGCAGCTCGAGTTCTAGAGGTTTTGCAATGGACTTGGAGCGATGACCAGAACTATCTACTCGCTGGTGTACATGCAGGGAAAGGAAACACACGTCCATAATTCCCTGATCCGTCTATATATATAGAGCCCAAGGCTCCCAATAAGTATTGGAAGCCCCGGCCAACCAGCGACGCGCGCCTCCGCGCACAGACGTGCTCTGCGCACCCACGTGGGCGGTCGGGCGCTGGTCCCCACGCGTCCCAGCGCGCAAGCTGCTCCACACGTGTCGCTGGTCATAAAAACCAGTCGTCCGGGTCATAGAAACCTGTTGTTCGGGTCATAGAAACCTCCTATGAAAAAGACAACAGAGTTGACACATGCCACCCATGCACCTCACACCTGACACATACATGCACCTGCCACCTGACACATGCATGCTTGCAAACCCACCGTTTTATTTTAGTTTTTTCACAGTAATTCTTCAATCAAAGATCCAACTCAAAAACGATTTCCACCACAAGATTCCTAACATTTTTATGCACAATTTGAGATCCGTTGTGAATATTCTTTTTTTGAATTTTTTAATTCATAAATTTGCAAAGAGCATAGAAACATAGGGAGACTATCATAGAAACATAGGGATACGAGCATAGAAATGTTGAGCGGCCCGTATTTCCGTGCATAGGAATGTTTCGAGCCTAAAAACATACGTGTAGAGGCACCATTTATCTCTGAAATTTGAAATTTGAGTTATAGAAACCATTTCCGGAGGTTCGCGCGAAACATGGACATGGAAGCATATGCGTGCGGTCCTAGAACATATGTGTAGATGCACAAATTCCCTCTAGAATTCAAAATTTGAATTATATAAATCATACCCGGAGGTCCCCGTTTAACATGGACATAGAAACATATGCGTGCAGTCATAGAAACATATGTGTAGATGCACAAATTCCCTCTAGAATTTTAAATTTGAATTATAGAAACCATACCCGAAGATTCCCGTGAAACATGAACATAGAAACATATGCGTGCAATCATAGAAACATAAATTCGTTTCTCTGGAATTTGAAACTTGAATTACAGAAACCATACCCGAAGGTCCCCGCGAAACATGGACATAGAAACATATGCATGCAGTCATAGAAACATATGTATATGTGCACAAATTCCCTCTGGAATTTGAAATTTGAATTATAGGAACCATACTCGGAGATCCCCATGAAACATGGACATAGAAACATACACGTGCAGTCATAGAAATAATTTTTTTCTCGAGAATTTGAATATGACTAAGGCATAAAAATCTGTATATACGTGCATAGAAACGACCATATATACAAGGCATCGAAACCTGTACATACACACATAGAAATGGACATATGTACATTTCTATGATCATGTTGCGGGGATTCTATGCTCGATCAGTCGAGCACATGCCGTGGGAAAAAAGTTTCATCGTGCATAGAAACCTATGCGTATAAGCGTAAAAATTAATATTTTTTTTACTTTTAAATTGAAATTCGAATCTGTTCATGCAGACATATAAACATCATGTACATATATCTCCAAATTATACTTTCACATGGTATATAAACCTCGCATGGAAGCATGAAAACCAATATCCATCTAGAACTTGAATCAAATAGAGATGTACAGTTGTGCGAACCATAAATTTCCTAAAAGAGATGTACAAATTAAGAATACAAAATCAATAATGTTTGCACTCCGCTGGTGAGGACTATGATGCTAGCTTGCAGCTGGTGAGAACTATGATGCTAGCTTGCGGTTGTGGAAGTCGTCGTCCGGCAGATCCTCGTCAACAACACATCTCGCAATTAGAAAAAGGCATAAAATTAAGTGAGTGCGGTCATAGAAACATGAGAGAAAAAATAACAAAATAAATATATGGTTGCAATCACGTACATCTATGCAACTGCATGAAGTAGTATAAAAACTAGTGAGGGCAATCATAGAAACCCGGTATAGAAAAGTTTCTATATGAGAATAGAAACCTATAAGGCCAAGAATAGAAGTATGCATCTGATAGGAATGGATGCTCCAATGGAGTACCAAAAAATGTAATGTGATCATAAAGCAGTGAGGACGATTATATAAATATGGGAGAAAAATACTAGACAAATATATGATGCATTGTGGGAGCTGTCATCAATTGGATCCACCTCGGCAACCCACCTTAGTAACATAAGGCATAAAAACCAGTGAGAGCAATCATAAAAACATGGGTAGCATATGTATTTTTCATATCCCTAAAATTATCCCGAAATATCATCCAGATCAATAAACTCTCAAAATATATTTTTATACACTTGACTTTATCTTGGAGTATCATCCGAATCCCCAAATTTTTCAAATACATTTTCAAAATTCTGAACTCGTCACAACCATCATCAATAGTCCAAAACGGCGAGAATTACAAGAACTCATCCCGATTCTAGCGCTAAACCTCATACTAGTTCTTGGTGCAGTCAGCCACACAAGCCTGCACATAATCAGCTGGCGCTACCATGGCAGTAAGCCTGGCAACCGTGCCGCAAAGGGAGAGGCCGCTGCAGATGACGCCGCAGCTCGGGTCCGGTCAGGCAACCGTGCAGGCAAGCACAAACAAGAAAAGAAGGGGAAGAACGAGAATAAAACCCAACCTTCAAAACCAAATTACTCACTCAAATCTCAACAAATCGAGATGAAACTTTGGCCATAGAAGCACAAAGACCTAACAGATCCATAAAGAAGTTCGAAAAAGGTTAAGTATTCATCACGAATCGAACGAAAAAACAAGCACCCCTCTCAAGAACACGATTTGGGAAAAACTACAAAATCCGGTCGAATCCGCGAGGGATTTGAGGGGGATTGATACAATAGTGGTCACAACGATTCTAGCATCAAAACCCCTCAATCAATTTGAAATCACACTGTCATACAGATCATAGAATGCAGCGATACAAATCATAGATGACAATTTGTATGATATACAAATCATATAAGGTAGCAATATGGGCCATAGGAGGCAGCGGCGATGCAGGTCATATAAAGCAGGTCATAGAAGGTTCTAGAAGGCAGTTTATACTCTATACATGTCATAGAAGACAACGATACAGATCATAAACGACAGCGATGGCAACGATACAGGACATATAAGATATATCATAGAAGGCAGCGATACAGATCATAGAAGACAATAATATAGGTTATAGAAGGTTTACACTCTCTGTAACGCTGTCATACAGGTCCCGTCGAGATCGAACATTGATATATACACGCAAGGACAATGTCATACAGGTCTGGTGGCGATCGTAGAAGGCTGTGATGACAATTATAGAACTACTTTTTTACGATCTGCCGTCAATAGCCGCCGCCGGGGGCCTCCACCGCAAGATCCGGCCCCGCGTGCCTTCGGGGGAGGGGCACCACCGCCAGGTGCGGATCCATTGCGCACCGTCGCGGATCTGTCGTCGTCGCCATCGCGCAGACATCAGAACGCGTCGACACCCCGCACCGTCGGGCCCCCGTCGTCAAGGCCGCTCGCGAGAGCCTCCCTGGCGGCAGTCCACTCAATTACCGAGAGCCGGCCGCCCGCCGTGCTGCCGATGCACCGGGGGATCAACCTCGATCACGACGAGCTACGGTAAAATATGTTATCCTGTTGCCGATCTAGATAGAAATTTCAGTTATCACAACTGGTTACCCAACGCTAGGAGCTACCATTAATGCATCAACACCATGGATTTTTTAACTGAAACCTTACTATGCTTTGACAACAGCTATTAGCATATTGCTGCCTACGTGTATGTTACTAATAAACTCAAATTTCTTGTGATGGTACAAAGTCAGCGAGGGAGACTCTCAATAATCAGGCAAAAGCATGTCGTGCTGGAGGTTGCTGTTCAGAGAAGGAGCAGCGATCGTAGTCGAGGAGGACGCCATGCCTTCTGGTGATGGAAGAAGCCAACAAGGGAGACTGGGAGACTCTCGGCAATCAGTCAAGCATGCCGTGCTGGAAGTTGCTGTTCGGAGACGGAGTACACCAGAGATTTAAATTTGGTAGTCCATGGAATACTATGTGATGTAATAAAGTGCACTCCTATGACTCTTAATGAATTTATATGTGTAATCAATCATTTTATCACAGTGTCAGTACAAGATATTTTCAATGCTTCTCAAGAGTTGGCTTCTAAGTGAATATCTATTGCAAAATTCTCTCACTAACTCAATGCGCATGCAGTGAAGCATGCAGTGAAGCAAACATATTTTATATTGTAGGCTATAAGATTTATGGCGCATTCTCACTGATTAATGTCCATAGACCCAGATCTCGTGCCTACTGCCAAGACCTGGAATGTAGTTCAGGATGGAAGACCATGCCAAACAGTTCTTCCATAGATATGCACAAGTTGGTTTTGGCATCAACATGGGGAACCGTAAACCATACTCAAGAATTGGTTTACTCAAGAATTATACGGTGCAATAGTGAGGGGAAATAGAAGTTCTACAAATAAAACTCACCCTGTGTAAAGGAACAAAACCTCAAAGAAGACTAATTTCATAGCAAGCACCGACGAACTTGTAAATCAAACATTGCAGCCAGAAAAAGGATCGCTGATGGAAAATTCTATTTTGTAATAAGTGTTATTAATATCAACTAGATCAGTAATTCAGTATTGTACAATATATCTGGAAACATCTCTGTACATGCCACATGTTAGTTTTATTTCTAGAGTTTTAGAGCTTAGCCCCAGCCTTAATTAAAAGACCAGAGAACATTCAGCGTTTACAGCACATAAGCAGGACAGCCGTCTACTACAAAACCAAAAGATGACAAAGGGCAACAGACTGGAACTAAAACTGAACCAATCTAAAAGGACCCGCTACATCGCCACTGAAACTGGCCTAGTCTCCTGCAGTTTGGCTTCCAGATTCATCATGTCATCCATCTCTTGGAGATGAGACAACCAGCTTTTCAAAATCCAGCATTCCGCCTCGGTTTCTTTCAACCCATCAGAGCTCCTGGACTTCTTCCCAGCCGTTTCAAAGTCTCCATGCAGTTTGCCAAGTGATCCATGCTTTAATTTGCCAAACATGTTAGTTTTATAACACTGTATCAGGCTAATGACAAAAATAATGTGTTGAGCTTGCCACAATCCGTAATCGTGTAATCATTCTTGCAGTTTGTTTGTGACCTCATCCTTCTCACTGCATCCCTGACGTGCAAACACTGGAACATGCTAATATTATCACATATAATGTCACGTGTGGATAGAAAACTTAATTATATACACTTAGCTCATGGAGTTAGTTTCTTCATCACAAAATAATAACATGCACAGATACAAAAACCTCCCTACCTTCAAATGAAGAGAGAACCATAGAAACCTTAGTTATTTGCAGCCCAATCAGCCTGGTCACAAATATCCCATGTGTGACTAGGAAAACTTATGCAATCTAGCAAACTTTAAGTTACTACAAATAGTAACATGTCTACGTGTAGAACATAACTATCATCCAAAATGAAGGGAGTGAACACAAAAAAACTAGACTGATCTGATCACAAATAATACCATGTGCAACATAAGAACTAGTGTGGCCTGATTACAAATAATGCCATGTATGAGCATTAAAATTGAAGTGGACTGATCCCAGATAAATCACTTTTAGCACAAAAATAAAGTAGCCAGATCATAAACAATACTATTTATGAACACAAACTAGAATAGCCTGATCACAAATAATTCTATGTAATCCAGCATACCATTTGTAGGTAATGAGTAATGAATACAAAATCATAGTGGCATTGTCAGCAATCTGTATTTATAACGCTGATTCAAGCTAAGAAATGAAGGGTTGGGTTGGAATCATATGAGAGGATTCTGAAATTCACACAATAACTATGGGGAAGAAATGATTAGCTCCTTCAATTACGAATCAAGCTTTTCTCTGCCTCCATCAGCCTATTTATAGATTAGCGCATCAAGTTTCGAATTTATGCAAAATGATTAAGAATCCTGAAGACATGTAACAGGAGCAGGCCTAAACCCATGAGCTAACTGCATTACCGTCAGCACCATGCACAGTATAATCTCAAACACTGAGGGAATTAATTCAGCTTCTCAATATAGAGTAACGAGGATTTTTTAGATATATCCTACCAGATTTTTTATCGGTAAAATTTTTTCTATATCCTAGCAGCATTTCCACTGCCATAGGTGGATTTAATTAGAGGCAGTACTCGCAGACTGAAGCTGTAAAACAATATGGTACAGAAGTTGCAATGGGCGGAGTAACAAAAATAAAAGAACCATTTTTGTTCCGACAAGGAAGATCTGAACTGAATCAGGTAGCATGCTTGAAATCTTTTAACAAACTGTCAACTAAAAATGATTGTTAAGAAGGAAAAATAAATTGGCACAACATAATCAGTTCAAACTACATGCATGAACATGAGGCCGAGCATGCAGAAGGCTTGGTTACATCAATTGAAAAATTCAATGCTCACAGTTGCCATTGTAAAGTGTCTAGGACATGAGAGTTAAGCAAAACAGAGTACAGTTCATTTCAACAAAAGAATAGAGTTCATCTCTGATGCCTTGACAGTCTTACCGCGGAGCACCATGGCACCTGGACAGAAGGAGGCACAGCAGAAGATACTCCCAGCCACCTACCTACTCCCAGTCCCAGATGATAGATATCCACACTACCTGGATAGAAGGAGCGTGACTGGAAGGATAAAGATTATTTCTTATAGTCAGTTTCTGAAAGTGGTGTTCCAGTTAGCAATTGGTCGATGGCAAAATGGCAACATAGGTAATAAGGCAACAACAGTGGGGAATCGAATTAATGTGAGAAAAGAGGGGCACCTGACTCCTCTGAAGAAACCTGCCGCTCCAGGGAAGGAGTGGCGAGCTGACGCTGAGGAGATTGGATCCCTCCTTGGATTGATAGCCATCGTATGGATCAACCTCTGACCAAAAAAGATCCTGAAAATCGAAATTGAACATGGAAAAATCAGTATAGTGGGAGAGACAACCCACAGGTAGTTGTACATGGTGGCATCCTATAAGGCTATAATGCTCGTATGTGGGGTAAATTTAATCACAAGCTACCAAGCACACATCTCTTTGTTATAAATTTCAGATACCAACTTCCATTATATTTCTTAAGGCGGAATAGCCATTTTCATCCCTCAACTATTGATCAAGGCTCATTTTCATCCTTGAACTATCAAAATGGTCATTTTAGTCCTTAAACTTGTATTTTAGGCTCAGTCTCATCCTCGTCCTACGTGGCATGTCATGTGCCACGCCTCATAAGCAAAATGTCCTAAGATTTCATTATGGACCCGTAGTTTTTCTGAAAAATTGGGTGTCAGAGGGGCCGGTTTGTCTCGTGATTGTTCTATTTTTTTAATTTTCACGTCAAGATGAACGATTGCTCAAAGAATATATGGAGAAATGAGATAAATGAGGGGGACAATTAACATACATGTGTTCTAACCTTGGCTGGTCTAGATGGAGAGATGAGGCCAGAGGGTAAAGGGGTCCATTCGCATATTTGCTAAATTAACTAAGTGGGCAGTTTGCTGACGAGGCATGACACATGGCATGCTATGTAGAACAAGGGATGAGATTGGACCCAACCTAAAAGTTTGAGGACTTAAACGGCCATTTTAATAATTCAGGGATGAAACTGAGCCTTGGTCGATAGTTGAGGGATGAAACTGGCTATTCAGCCTTTTTTTAACAAAAAATGGTGTAAGGAAAAATGTTGACAATGGGCTATTCTGCCACATAAAGCAGGTTCACCAAGAAAAAATGAAAAAATGTCAAAGGTTTGGTAAAAAATGTAAAAGCATTTAATCCAACATATTTCATGGTAACATTTATACGAATGAAAAGTACAGATTCCATGCCTATCAATCTCAAAGTTCAATTCAATGCAGGTTGCCATATACTAAATTGTATCTGGATTGGCATAGAAGTATTTTGTCGGTGCCACTAATAACTCGAATATGTAAGAAAGGGGATATGCAATCTGGAAATTATTCATAAACAGAGGCGTGTTTGTTTATCCTCAGTGCCGATGCCAGCAAAGAACAGAGGCATGTTTGTTTATCCTTTACACGATTAGCTAATTGGCTAATTAGTAACTAACTAAAAAATATAAAAATATATTTCGGTCAATGTAAGACCAATCTATTACAGGAAAGAATAGGGGAAGGGGGAATAAGCAGTTCAGCCATCTCACCATTGCCTCCAATGAAACACACCCGGTGAGGAGATCTTAGCATGGAGCTGAGGGATCTGCCCTCACCCATCTGCGGGGTCGACCTGCCTGATATTGATGTCCCTTCTTGTGCTCACGGGAATTAAAAAGAGCTATTACCTACACAAATACTCCAAGCCTTTTTGGGAAATCAAGGAGAACCGCAGGGAATCAGATTGGGGAGGGGATGGATGGGCACGTCGCATAGCGGGTCAGGAAACCTCGGAAGTAATCGACAGCTTCTGGTGACGATGAGGAGCCAAGCTGCTGCAGTGGATCTTGCCTTTTGAGCCAATCGGCGCGTGCAGAGGAAGCTCCTGCGGAGCGGAAGGCAGGCGATGGGTGAGTTCCAGTGCGTTAGGTGGATCGGGTCGCAGGACTTTGGCCGGCGGTAAACGGCAACGACGGCAGCAGGTACTGACCTGGGGATGACGGCGACGGAAGCGGAGCGACCTCGCGGAGCTCGGAACGGATGACGCCGAGCCGATGGATGATTTCCCGTGCGTGGGTGGCAGGACTCCAGCCGGCGGGTGACGGCAACGGCGGCGGCAGCTACTGCTGATCTGGGGGTGGGGGCGACGGCGACGGGATCGGCGCGACTCGCGCAGCTCGGAGCGGCGACGATCGAAATCGATTAGATTTTTTATTGCGGAAACGGGGAGACGAGAGGACGTGGGTATAGATTGCCAAACGGTTCGTGTTACATGGGACGTATGGTGCACGGTATTAAAAAACACTGCCCAAAAATGGTCCGACATGATAAATTTAGTGTCAGTGCGAGTACGACAGGATCATAGTGTTGTGCATGGCCGAAGCTTGCCGGTACGGTTACAACATGATTTTTGGTTAGATACTATGTGGCACGATTACCCCGACCTATGGTGCTATAAAATATATGTATATTGAACTGTTTGATAAATTTATGGTGGAATTGGTTTATCTATATACGAGTTTATAATGAATTGATATACCTATATGAATATGATGCAATTGATAGATTTTTGTGTTGAATGAGTTGATGAATAGTGCTAGGGTCGGCACGGGTACGATAGGCCGTTGGGCTTATAGTGCCAGCATGATATTATAAAAATAGCATAGTGTAGTGTCTAGACTGGAAGCTCGGCACGACTATCCAATACGACACGACACGATTAGGCAATAGTATCTAATAGTGTAGTCCGTAATAGTGTCCGGTCGAATAGTGCCACTGCAGTGGGCGGGGGATTAGGCGCGGGCGCGGGGGTGGGGATTGTGCAATCGGATGCTTGTAGGCTGGCTCGGGTATCCAATATTATTCGATACCCAGGGTATTGTATAGAGCTACATTATATATATATATAATGTTGTTGTGCAACCGTAGGTAGCTACCCACCCCTCCACGGCGTTAGGCAGCTGTTAGATTGAAGTTTGGAGGTGCATTGAGAAACCGGACAAAAAAAAGCCTCAAATCAGGAAAGAGATATGAGAGGGGCTAGATTACCACCATGAAATCAAAATCTCTGCACGTAACTTTGCCCTTTGCTCGATGGCGTCAAGCTGCGCTGCAGTGGACCACGGTGAGCACGATGGTCTCACAGTTGTGTGTCTCAAGGCAGCTCCGCTTGGACAGCATCCCCAAGTTGTCAAGCATGACCTTGGTGTCCTGGCCGCGTGTCCTGCGAGCTCAACATTCATTCGTCCAACATCTGCAAGTAAAAAGAAAAACAAACATTTGGCCACACGCAGGATCAGTAACCACCCTGCTATTCACGGCAGCTGCACTGCTATTCGCCTGCAGAAACAATGCTATATTCACGGCATGTCCGCGGCTGCACTTTCGTCTTGCTGGGGCAGGTCCGCGGCTTCCCTGCTGGTTCTGAAATCACGGAACATCCCATGTGCTCATTTCTCCTCTGATTTGCTCTCTGGCCAATTGTTACTGGGTGCCGGTTCGGCCTTTTGGGCTCTCCCCTGGGTCGAGCCCGGATAGGACTACCTATGGGTTGGGCCCGACGGCCCTTAACCCCTAGAGGCCTTTTTTTTTGGAAAAAGCACACTGGTCCCATAATTTACCCTATGTATACACTACTGGTACCGAACCACATGATACACAGCCATGTAAAAAAATTACCAATGCACCATATACTCATAAAATCTTATTCACACTCAACAAAAAAATTACCAATGCACCATGCCCTATGTTGACTTGCACATGCAAGTCAATAACTGATCAAGACATGCAAATTTTATTTCTATATTTTTCATTCCATCCGAATCCATGCCATGCATATTTGAGTACACGCAAGTCAATCACACATCAAGCCATGCAAGCAGTGTACTTTCTCTCGATTTTCCATACCATGACGCCATCCAAAATTAAGGAATCACGCAAAGATGGATTCAGAATTGGTACACAGATGATTTAAATATTATTCAATCACACGAACTACATATGAAAATGTAAATAACTGATGATGTGATAGCCAAGGTGTAAGAATAAAGTGTTCACATAGCACAGCATACGCTGTCCAAAAAAAATTCCTCACTCACGAACAGACCGCATCCTCTCACCCAACACTTTATAGGCGGCTGGTAAAAACTCCAAATAGTTTTTTACGGCACAGAGGGCACGTTGGATTCACATTGAACCACTTAGTGATGCAGTCGATGTGATAAACATGCTCGCAAGCTAGCAGTTGCGCGGCGCCATAGCTTCACAGCAAATGCAGCCATTCTGGGGAAGCCACGACGCACCCTTGCAGCAAGGTCGTCGCCTCGCAGTATATCATGTCGACGGTGATGCTAATGGAAACCTCAATCTTTAAAGCGCAGTGGATGCACACACCCATTACGCAATTGATAATGAGTGCCTCCATGCCTTCGGGCACGAAACGATCCCAATGCTCCTGAGATAAGCCATCGTAGTGATCCAGAAAGCTAAGGTTATGCTTCATTGATTTCCATATTAGCCGTCGGCATGACGCACCGTTACGGAAGCACTCATCATACGAATTGCGCACAGGCACAGATACATTACTGATTATAGTGAAAATCCTTAGAAATTGAGTCAAGATGATTATCCTAAAGACGTCGGATATTAGCACACTCATAAAAAAATATTATAGTGGCGAAAAACCTACGAAACTAACAAGGCATCCTGAATGTAGCCGACTCCGTAAGGCAGTCATCAAGTGACTTGTCTGATTCAACAAGTCTCATAACCTCGTATGCTTGTCTAAAAGAATAATAAATAATTATTATTGCTGTGTAATGTTATTTGGATAATAATTAAAAAATACTAAACAAACCTTGCTTCTTGCACTTCGTATATTTTCTCTTCAGCTTAGCAGAAGGTGGATCCTGATATTTGGTCTTTTTATCCTCCCATCCAGTCTCACCATCAGGAAAAAATAAAGAACAGACCAATGGGTCATAGCAACCATAGTACACCCTGGCATAGTGAGATTGGTCCTCATTGCCATATATTATTATGCTGCGAGAAAACCTCTGCTGAGCGTCGTTACCATCCACCTATATAGCAGCGAACTGATCCATCACAGCTGTGTTAAATCTCCTCTGATCAACAGATATGCTTGTATTAAGTTCACTGTTGTACTCTTCAATATTAGACACCGAACTGAGATTCAAGGGTGCATCAAATTCATCAGGACTCTTTAACTTACTTCCAGGCTTCATAACCAACAGAAAGTGTTCGTGTGGCAGGCCCCACTTCTGAAACTCTGTTACATGCGCCCATGCAGCAACTTTGTCCAAATAACCCTTTTTGATCAAAAAATCGTGGAGGTCCAGTAACTTAGCATGATATACCCTTGCAACAACATCAGGTCAATCTTGTGGTGTCTGGCCTGGCAGCAATTCTGCAACTATCTCATCCCAATACGGATTGCATGTCATTGTTACGAAGAAATCCGGCTTTCCATACCACATAACCAGTGTCATGGCATCCATGAACCTATATTGCACATCACGATCACTGCCGGGAAAATTCTTACTCAAAACAACCCTGAGCCCAGCCTTCGAAGCATCAGCCTCTCCCACAGCGAGTGTGTCAAGAAGACCCTGACCATAGTAATAAATTTGAAAAAATTAGATACTAATTGATGGAATTACATTCAATTGCGAGATTGATGATTCTTAATTAAATCGAGCGCACCTGATATAGATTTGCACGAATTATAGCCTGATGTACTGGCTTCGCGTACCAGTCTAGACGCATTGACTCAACCTTGACATACATATCAACTGCAAATTGCTGAAAGAGTCGGCCAGCGTGAAAGAACATATTGAATTGACCTTCACAAATCTGTAGCTTGAAACAATAGTACTCTCTCGCGCTGACGTGACGACAGGATCCTCCACCAGGTTCCAATAGGAAACATAGTTGTAAGGTAAAACCATATTATTATTTTTAGATGACCATATCATATTATACAATTATTACATAATAAAATACATATAAAATGAATGAAGAGTGTATTCATACCTATATCTTCGAGCTCACCATTGGGGTTATCCTCGTTCTCGGCTCATCCATATCATGGTCTTCCCCATTAAAATCATAATACACTGAATGTCAATGTTTTGCTTTCTTAAGTGGCTGCAATTGAACCGCACTTGATTCCTCAACAGCAAGATCATCAGTGGATGAGATATTATATGTTTATGTTTAATTTCTAAATAATAAATAAATAAATATTATTACTATAAAATATTATGTCTTAATAATAATATTTTGAAAATACTAAACAAACCTTGCATCTTACGTTTCGTATACTTTCTCTTTGGTATAGCAAGAGGTGGATCCTGATATTCAATCTTTGTATCCTCCCATCCAGCCTAACACTAGGGAAAAACAAAGGATACGCTTGTTGACGCAAAAAGCTGTGGGTCGGCCTTCAGCGCCGGCACACGCGACGACCCGGAATCCTCTTGCTTCACTCCTGCGCGGCGTCCAAAACTGGCTGCGTGGTGGTGCAGGGCGTGCCAGTCAATTTGACCTACAATTTACAAGGGACAGGTAAAGCGGTTAAATTACCGGAACGTATCGGCTGCTGTCCGAATCGTTTCGTCGTGCGCGTCGGCTAAGTGTCCGACACGTTAGTGGATCAATTGGCCAAAGCTCGGCCGATTGTGCGGGTAAGGCAGCGCTAAATAGGTTAGCGAAGCCTCGGTAGACAACACCTAGACCCGAACCCGATCGGCCTGACAAGGAGCAACAGACAAGCTGCGCGTCGGCCGATGGTATTTAGATCTAGGCTGGATAAATTGTGGTAAAACTAAACAAAAACAAGATCAAACGAATCTAATCATGCCAAATCTAGTAAATACCAATAACTTGTGATAACAGTAAGAAACAAGTTAGACTAAGCAGATTAATCTAACAGGAACAAGCTGATATCGATAAATTGGTGAACAGATCAGACCGAGATCCAATCTGCTCGATAACTTGAACTAATACAGGATAGAGGAAGAAGCGATGCGCCGTCAACCTTGAGCCTATCTGCCTCGTTCGACGCGGAACTTACCAGCAAGTCGGAGATCGAAGTCGATGTAGCCCCACGTGCAGGAAAGAACTTGTAAAAGAAAAATCTACTGCAACTAAGGCGAAGCCGCCGAAAAGAGAAAAAAAAAAGAAAAAAAGGGTTTGTGTATTGATCATTGGATGGTTCAGGTACATGCCCGGAGGCAACTATTTATAGCCTAAGTTACAAACCCTAGTAGATTACGACGTACATTACTTGACAATAAAGAAAACAAAACTTCCTAAATTCTAACAGATAACTTGCTGGCGTAGCTTCATCAGCTCCTTTCAGGCTCCATCGGCTGCAACACCTCTTCCGGCCCAAAAAGCCCATTATATTTCATTCTTTGTTTTTCTGATCCAGCGCCGGCCCAATTCCTATCGGCTTCTGTCCAACATGCTGACATGCGTCAAAAACCGGTGTCAACAACGCTAATGGATTGTAGCAACCATGGTACGCCCTGACATAGTGAGGTCGATCCTCATTACCATATATTATTATGCTGCGAGAAAACCTCTGCTGAGGGTTATTACCGACCACCCATATAGTAGCGACCTGATCCATCCCAGGCGCATTATATCGCTTCTGGCCAATAGATATGCTTGTATTAAGTTCAATGTTGTACTATGCAATATTAGACACTGAACCGAGATTTGGTTTCTTCTGTTCTTCACCTTTTCTTCCTTTGACTATATTCCAGAAGAAGAAAGCTTAGCAACGATTGTAGCAATTGCAACAATACTGAGCTCAATATGTGAGCCAAATTTACCTTCCTGCAGTAGTTGTTCATTATGATGTTTGAAATGAGCTCACAAATATATTCACATAAATTGCAACTCTTATTTTTTTTATCATTACTGAAACACAGAGATACTTAGCCTTTTTTTCTTTTTGCCTGGTAGGGAAGGATTGATATTGCTTCCCTTAATTAATTGGTCAAATAATTGAGTTTCTTCATATCTCTTCCACTATGGAACAAAAATGTGAAGGCGCAAGAGGTTAAAATGTTCAAATATTTGTAGAAAATATTTGGGTGGATAATTTGGGGATCGGATAAATTTATTGCCTTTTCTCTTTGTTGACAAGGAAAACATTTCAACTAGCTTCCTACTTACTGGTGATGATGGTGAGAAGACAAGTAGTATGCATTGGTTCAATCTTTCTATTGTGCTTCCTGTATAAGAAAATTGGCCATGTACATATTGTTCAAATATCGCATCAGAATTTGCACAAGTATAGCTTTGAGAAATGATATAGCAGCATGAAACATATGGACCAGGAGTCAGCAGATGACAATGTTGGAGCGGATAAAAACCCGTAGCAATGCACGAGCATCTATTCTAGTGTGTGTATGTGGGCGCGCGCGTAGATATTGGAAAAGGTCAATTTAACATGTAAAAGGTAAAAAAATAAAGATTGGACTCAAATAATTACATAATCTTGTTCTCCTACTAAAATAACCTAACTTCATCCAAAAATTTTAGGTAAATGGAGCCCCAAATGGTAAATCCACACCATAGAGATCTAGACATACTTAGAGGTAAGAGAGATCCATTTATGCCTTAAAACTATCCAAAAAGCTTAGAAAAGATATAGGATTAGCATCAACTTACCTCCTAAAGCTCCCAACTTGAAGAAAGTAAGTTTAAAACCTTCCCTCCCCTTTTATCTCTTTTTTTTGGATTTTCAGGCAGCACCTCCCCCGAGAAACTATTGTGCTGTCGGGAGGATGATGAAGGGTGGCACCCAGATTTTTATGGAAATTTTTAGGGACAGGTGATGACGTCACCCATCCCTAAAGATGGATTTCTAGGAGCGGGCCTGCTGCTACAGTAACCACACTCCTTTTGTAGGAACGGGTTGCATTTTGACCCGTCTCTGGAAAGAAAACGGGACGTTGCTACAAATTATTTTTGTAGTAGTGAGTATGTAAACTAATCTTGTGTTGTAATAGAGCACAAGACAGGTAAATAGTGATATTGCAGGTAACTGATGAATATGAATTTGGAAAAAGACTAATTTAGATCAGCCAAAGGAAAAAAATGTGAAGGAATGAGAAGAATTTCAATTTGGCTTCAAGAATGTAACCTATCAGATGAGAATCAAAATAGACTTGATGCTGAAGAAATTTGACAGGCAGTGATATTTATAGGGCTGCCAGTGTATTCCTCTTTCATCCTGATGGCCCCTCGATGGACAGGTAGGTAAAAGAAAATTGTTTCGTGAGAATCTTGCTAAATTGTGCAACTGCAGCAGATACTGCAATAGCACCCGTAACGAAACTCAATTCATAAATTTGCTACTTTAACCACAAATAACAGGAGATATTGGCGAACCTCAAACTATAAGGAAAGAGCCAGTGATCCGGTGCAAACTCCTGGACAAGGCTAAACATTATATAATAGATTGTGTGGCATATCAAAAGTGTAGCGTGAAAATTACCTAAGACGTTCCACAACTGACCTGAATTCTCAAGATGGATAATTTGAGCACGACTTGTGTGCTAGAACCATAACAAGAAACTATAAGGGTGATACAAAACTGTAAAAGGATCGGACCAGCCAATTCTAAACTTAATAGTATCCACAAGCATGAGGATAAACCAGAAAATAACAGTAATAAATAATAACATTACTTCATCATCTGCAACACAAAACATCTAATCCATAAAAATATACTGGACTACTATGAAACAAGTAAATTGCATTCTTAAAAGAACCGATTTAGGTCACATATTTGTTCCCCAGACATGCAACCTATCAGACTGGAGACCGCAAACAAATAGCACATATCAACCTTTTTAATCGTGCGCGAAGTCGTGCCTCGGGAGTGTGGCTACGTTGCTCTAATTTCGCAGCCGTCCGATAGAGGATGATCCGTAAGCAGGCAAGCGGGCGCGTGGAAATTTACAAAAACATCCACCGATTTTACCGAAATCAACCCACAGTCCAGAGAGGTCCTCCGCGCACATAAACGCGCTTGTTTTTCTTGCGTAAAACTCCCTGACATTCAAAATATTTCAATGCAAAGAAAAGAAAATTCGAGATTAACGACAATTTTGCAGAAAACCGCCCGCCCGTCATTTTTGCAGAAACACCCTTGTCGCATAGGCTAGCGCCGCGGTTCGAATTCCGACCTGGTTCCGACTTCCATTTCCTTTCCCCTTCCTTTTTTCCAGTCCACCTGGCGCCGCAGCCACCGCCGCATCGCGCCCGGCTCCTCCTCAGAATCGGGGGCGGGCTACCTCGACGACGACGGACGAGGAGGTCACCCTCGCCTTCCGCATCCGCCCTGGCTCCTCCGTGTCGGCGCGTGTCCTGGCGGTTCTATGTCGGGGCCCGGGGACCAACTCGTCGACCTCGCCTCGAACCTCTCGTCCCGCGGTTCCAGGGCTCCGGGTCATCCGAGGCCTCCTCAGGCTTCTTCGTTACCGTTGTTGACAACAAGATGGTCCTCGCAGCCGGGGACCTGACCGACGCCGCGTACCGGAGGACCCGCGCCCGGCGCCCGCCCGGTAGCCAGCGCCCTGTCCCTCCTCTCCAGGCGGAGAAATTTCAATATTTTACATCCAATTCGCACGCCTCACGTCTCTTGACATCCAATTCGTAACCCTTTCGAAATATAACCTCCCGCACGCGAATTCTTTTAGTTCAAGGGATTTCATCCTATTTTCTCTATTTCTTTATTTTTTCTTTTCTTTTTCATTTTACAGGCCCCCTAAAAAGACGACATTGCCCCCTCACCTTATCCTTTTTACACCGATTGGATCTGGGCTCGTTCTCTCCCGTGCGCATCTCTCTGTTCTCTTGCTCCTCTCTTGCTGGCCAAGAACAGGGACCGCCGCCGCTAGGGTTTCCCTGCTGGAGCGGAGCGGCGGATTCGGGCGCCGGGGACTAGCTGAACGGACCATCCCGGACGACATCGGGGCCATCCCCTTCGCGCGCGCCGAGCAGCCGAGCAGTAGCTTCCTCCCGTGCCTCGCCGTAAACGTGCGTCTCCATGACCGCTCGGATGCCGTCGTGGAAGCACACCGTGGTGATCAGGCGGCCGCGTTCATCTTTGATTTCGTGCCATCGATGAACTAATCGACCTGAGCGATTAGCTCGACCAGCACACACTGCTGCACCTCGCCATCCGTGCGGCCGCGCGCGAGCTGCAAACCACGCCGCCGCAATTGTGCATCCGATGGCCAATGTTATAGCGATTCTCAGAGGTGAGAACGGAGATACAGATAGTAAACGTGCGCAAGCTAGCTCGGCACATGTTCATGCGCGACAAGCTTGTCAGTCAATTGCGCGGCTGCGGCGTCCACGAAGTGCGACGATCGAGAGCAGGTTAAGCTCCGCGCCGGCGAGACGTTCTGGCTGGGCCGCCGCCGTCCGCGGCGCCGACCTCCTCCGCGGTGTTCTCCGTGGCGCTTGCTGCCGTGCCGTGCCGTGCCGCTGCCCTCTCATGATCCACCGCACGCCACCACGCCGCGCGCCGCCGCGACGGCGTCCACGGCGTATACGATGAAGACAGCCGACGACGGCACCTTGTCCCTGGCAAGCTGGAACTCGTCGCGAACTATTCTGGGGCCAGGAAACCTTGTCTCTGGCATGACGGTCGTGTTGCCAACGGCGCCGGCTGGGTCGGACCCCAGGCGTGCGACATCGGGCCCGTGCTACAGGATGGAAAACGGAGAGTTCTGGAGGGGTGGGCTGTGGAGGAGGTGTCGGTAGCGTGGACGAGGGCGGAGGGGAGGGCGGCGGCGGCGGCGGTGCGCTGTTCTTGGCCGACGAGAGAGAAGCTGAGTGAGGGATCGATGCGCACGAGAGAGACGAAGGACAAGGCGAGGGCGATCTCGTCTTTTCAGGGGTCTTGTAAAATGAAAAAAAAAAGAAAAAATAGAGAAATAGAGAAAATAGGATGAAATCCCTCGAATCAAAAGAATTCGCACGCGGAACGTTATATTTCGAAACGGTTATGAATTGGAACGTGCGAGGCGTGCAAATTCAGTGTCAAATATCAAAATTTGACAAGTCTCACTGCGCGACGCCGGCCGCGGTCGCAGCCACACAACCTGGGTGACCGTCCAGGGCAAGGAGCGGGAGATCTCCATGGATCTCGTGACCCGCGGCCGCGGCAGGGACAAGGGCGCCGCCCGCGGCAGCGAGCTGGTCGACCTCGGCGGTGCCGACGGCGTCCAGGTCTCCTGGGACCTCCACAACTGCCCCCCCACCCCCCCGCACCCCCCGACCTCTCGCGCCCCCGCGGTGCTTGTCTTCCATTTGCGCGGGCCGCGTCGGACAATCTGCCTGCAGCATGGAGCGCCCCTCCCCAAGCCAATGCCGCTCGAGCAGCAAGCCACGGCTGGCTCTTCGGAAGGACAAACACAGCAAGCTAGAGCCGCCTCCGTACTCCGTCCAGGTGGCCACCTTCGCACGCCTCCAGGCCCTGAAAGGTGAGGCCTAGGTTCCTACCTCTCCCTTGGATGTGTATGTGTGCATTCAAGATTTTCCTAAAATATGGAATGCAAAATGGATTGGTTACATCGATCTGGATGTGTTCATGAACACTTGTTATTTCTGAAATCTGCTATTCCTCGTTCAGATCAGAGTCCTTGCCGAGCTTTTTGATAGCAATTTCTCAGCCATGTAAGCTTGCCTTATAATTGAAATGGAAAAATAGATGAAACTAAACCAGGGAAGTTGTGGATGAGTTACTTTGTAAGCTTTGCCAAGGTATAGATGATTTACAGGAGTTATTTTTTTACAACTAAGATAGATCTGGATCTTACAATTGGAAATTCGAAGACTTCAGTAGTCTTCCTTCTCCGAAGTCTTCAGGAGTGCTTAAGTCATCCAGGATTAACCTCTTTTGATTTTGTGGTTTCTGTGTACTGCTTGGTTCCCAAATTTCAAGAGCATTTCTTCTCTCATGATATAGAATTGATATTTGGTGCAAAAGTTTATGTTTGGTTTGGTCTATGGTAGGGTATCAAGCTACTTCTAGGGAGTAGGGACAACCATTCAATTGTTTTCCTTCGAAAATGATAATGATAGTTTTCAGCTTAAGAAAACATGCTTGTATTTTTTTATTTATTCCTTTGGATTGAGGACCTTACCAGCGTACCTTCATTCTCCTTCCTCACGATTAACTTATTTCCCCACTCTGTTAGTGGGGACGGCGTCTTGAACTCGTGTTGAAGAATTGGCTTGGAACTGTTTATGTAGGTGTTAGTTTTAGTTCACTGCGTATGGTCACCATGCCTTCATACCAGATTCTGAAATTTGCTATTTACAAACGGCTTCTTAATTGAATATCTACAGGGCACATGCCATGATGTCAATGCGTAGCGCTGCAGTTAGTTGTTTTACTTCATAGCATATATTTACAACTAATACAAGAGATAACTTATACATCTGTGGCAGGTGCCCTATAGATATATGCCTACCTGCAATGAATGATTGCTTCATCCTTGTATTCCTCTTATATTCACTTTTAAGAAGTATACCTGAACACCTCTGTTTCATGGCATGCATGCAGGTCCTTAGTAACACTGTAAAGCAAAAGATGAAGGAGAAAGCTGGTAAATGGGATGTTCCTTTGCCAAAGGTCAGTTTCTTAAAGAACACCCTCTTCAATATATATCAAGATAGTCTTATGTAAAATCTTAAAGAAATAAAACATGTCTTGATATTATCATAAGAGATAAAAGAGTTAAAAGAATACAAGCAGCCTGCAATTCCTTTATTGACTCGTGGCAATTAAAATTAATGCCCCTTCAGGTCAGACCTGTGGCAGAAGAAAAGATGTTCAAAGTCATGCGGACTGGCAAACGGAAAAGTAAGTATTGTTGTATTAGCTTCATATTGCTGATGAGCTTTGCTAATGTCTGCAAAAAGATTAATCATTTGTAGAGTAACTTTTATGAAGTTTGTTTAATGAGCAACTGAAGTACATATGCATTGGCCGGTGAACCATTCTATCATTGGATGCACCTGTTAGGTTCAACCATTAATATATTTTGTTCCTCTCTGGGTGGTGTTTTCTGATAGTTTTTTTTTATTTACACATTGTGGAGGAGGCAGAATGTCGGAGGGCATATGATTCTGCTGTGGGCACATACAATTCTTGTTTTGACCGGGAAACACAAATAGAAGAGGTAGGATTGCTACACCACTACAGAATATTTTTTCGGGATGGCTATGTTTGGAACCGACGGCACAAAATATTTCTACAGTCAAAAGGTAAAACCGCCAGCAAAAATCATTTTAGAACCACCATTGATTTCATCATTTGTAGTAGTGCTAATAAGTGAGTTAGAGTACTTTCTCATTTGAACTTTTGGGATTTCTTTTGACTTATGGGCATGCAGGATTTCTTGAGAGAAGCGCATGAAGATGCGATAGGAAGGCTATAAGTGCTTTTAATGCTTCTGCTATGGGTGCTGGGTCAGCCCGTTCAAAATTTGAAAAGCTTCTTCACAGTTCTCTCCGAAAGGCCTTTGAGGTGACATTATTATTAGTTTATTACTTATCAGCTACTTTTATTCAGCATACCTTTTTATTATTGTCTTTCATATGTAATAGTGATTAGTCAACATTGTTGAAGTAATAAGCACATGAATGCAGGATTACAAAAGGAATGCTTTTCTGGAGGCTGATTTGCAATGTTCAAACCGAGTACAGAGCATGGAATTAAAGGTGCGGGCAGCATGTAACCGCCCTGATGCAAAGCTAGATGATGTAGTCAGGGAAAGACAACTGTAAACTTCTCTGCTGTTCTACTTAATCGACGAGAACCTTATTCTTCATTATCGTTTATATTAATGTCCTTTTCATTGGATACAGCTCCTTGATGGTCTGCTCGCGGAGTATGAGTCAACGGCCTATGGTCCTGGGAAATGGAAAATGCTGGCCACTTTCCTACAACAGTGGTATGGACTAATGCACCACTTCATTTGTCTTATTGTTGGTTGATGTGAAACAACAATCTCACATAGTTATGTTATTTTATTCCTTTGTTGGAATGGTCACAGCAGTTTAGCTGGCCCGTGCTAGACCTTTTTAGAAGACGGAGCATATAGATGCTGAAAGGAATGCCCTCAGATTGAAATGCAATTCAAGTGATGATAAGTTGGCATTCCTCAGGAAGCAGGTTGAAGCAAGTGAGGGCCACAGAGCTGAATACTTGAGGCGCTATGAGGAAGTTATCAATGATAATAAGCAGAAAATCTCAAAGGATTACTCTGTTCGTATTACTGAACTTCAGATCAAGAGTAGCAAGTTGAAAGAGCAGTGTGAGCTTGCCATCTTCTCTTGAAACCGCAAAAGGGGAATCCAATGACAGGAGAAGCAAATATGATCACAGTATTTTGTAGCAAAAGGTAGATGAGAGTAAGTTAAAACCTCAAATTGCTTCTCTAGAGTAAAGGGTAAGTATCAGTGAGGGCAGGTTGTCTGCAACACGAGAACAGGCCAAGTCTGCTCAAGAGGAAACATCAGAGTGGAAACGCAAATATGAAGTTGCTGTTAGTGAGGCCAAAACAGCTCTGCAGAGAGCGGCTGTAACACAGGAATAGACAAATAAGAAAGTGCAGGAGAGGGAAGATGCTTTCAGGGCAGAACTTGCTAACCATTTGTCTGAGAAGGTTATCCTTTGTCTCAATGTTATGAATTCTTTGATTTATGTTGACGCATTCAATATTATTTTTCTTCCAAGTTGTATGTATATGGACTTGGTCACTTAATTTTTTTTTTGTTATGTGTAACAAGAAGAGGAAATTTCAAGATTAAGTGCTAAAGTTAGCCAAACTGAAATTCATGCTACAAGTTTGATCTCAAGGCTTGAGGTCTGTCTGTCTTGCCCTCACCCTCTCTCATCTCCCTCTCCCTCTCTGTTAACATAATCTCATTTTACCAATGATCTAATTCAGGCCACTGAAGCAAAGTTGAAGAGCCATGAGTCAGATTTGATGGCTTAGAAGGAAGAGATCAGATCGTTGACTGATAACCTGGAGTCTATTAGAACTGAAGTTTTGTCACGTGAGAAGGAAGTTAGGATCCTGGAACAAGAAAAGAACAATCTTCAGGAGAAGTATATGGCAGAGTGCAAAAAGTTTGATGAGGCAGACATTAGATGCAAGGAAGCTGAAAGGGAGACCAGACGAGCAACAGAATTGGCTAATGTAGCTCGTGCAGAAGCTGCTACTCCAAAATGGAGCGGCAGGTTGATGCTCTAGAAAGAGACAAGGCCAAGATGGTGGAAGAGATCGAGAGACTTCATCAGTCAGAGAAGGGTGTCATGTCCAAGGTCACATTGTTTGAAAATAGTGTTGAAAAAGAGATTGATGAGATGTTGAAACGGAATAACCAGCAAAGATCCAGCACCGTCCAGGTTCTTGAGAGCCTACTGGCAACAGAGCGTGAAGCATGCGCTAAAGCCAACAAGAGGGCTGAGGCCTTCTCATTGCAGTTACAAGCGACTCAAGGCAAACTGGACATGCTTCAACAAGAGCTGGCATCAGTTCAGTTCAATGAAACTGCACTCGACAGCAAGCTCAAGACCTCACAGCAAGGTGCTTAAGGGGTGAAGCTACCGAGTCTGCCCATGATATGGATATTGATGATGACAATAATGGGAGGCGCACAAGAAGCCCGTTCAAGAACAATCATACATATTACAGAGGATGGTGGATCTGTGTTTATTGGGGAAGATACTTACACCGGGAGCCAGCAAGGGATAGAGACTGAAGAGTATACTAAATTAACTGTGCAGAAACTGAAGCAGGAGCTCACCAAGCACGGGTTTGGTGCTCAGCTGCTCCAGTTGAAGAATCCTAACAAGGACATCGTCACGTTATATGAAAAGCATGTCGTCGGCAAGTAGTAATTCCTCAGCAATACTTGTGTGCTTACCCTTTGTATTCGTGCTTAGACTATCCTGTTGCATTGAATGTTATTGACACTATCAAGATGGAAGTGGAACAAAGCATGTAACTTAGTTTTAAACTCTGTTTTGTGTGATTCTCCAACGGTGCAGTCCATTTTTAGTGTGCATCGTTGGCAAGCACTTGTGCCAGTTTGCCTGTTGCAGTTAGGAGTTGTTTGAAGTTCATCATTTCGTACGTGGTAATGTAGGTGAGACTGAACCATACAAAGTTCAAACTTGAAGAAATGAACTGATTGAATCTTGGAGCAGCAATGCAGCATGGCTTTTCTCCCCATACATGTGAATGATTTGAGTATTCAAGTACTACGGTGGAACAACAACATACGATGTTGAACATATGACCTATTCCCGCCGTCCTAAATTATCAGTTGTTTTGGCTTTTGTAGATTCCAATAATTGTAAAATCTAATAGGCAATTAGCTATTGCTTTTTTTATTTAGATCGTTAGTTCTGTAGCTGAAGTGCGCCTCTTATATACACACACATTATGTTGTAGTTTCAAAATTTTTGAATATAACGCTTCTGGCAAGCTTAAGAAATGCATTGTAATCTCATTCTGTATGGCTTCAATATTATGATCCATATAGGAGCTGTGAAAGACATCACCATAAAGTTCTCTTACTCATTGCAGTAATCTTCTACATTGGGCTGGAAGATTGGCGCGCCGGAGGCGCGTCCAGACTCTAGTATATTCTAAGACAGTACATCATGTAGAGGAGAGGAATTCCTTCACAGAATGCCCACGCTACAGTTCATTCTGAAAATGACACATAAAGTTAAGAAACCGAATATTATAGATGGATCCTGCCAATTTCATTGTATCAACTCAAACTTCCAGATGTTTTGTATGGATGTGCTGAGATAAAAACTAGAGAAATCACTTGTTATATTAAAATACTGCTATTAAAACTCTGAAATAGTACAATAAACAAGTTTATTTTACAGAGCCACTGCACTGCCATATGCATTCTTCAGTACTCCAGAATGAAGTACATAAGACATGTTTTACAGAAAGAATAGGTAAATTTCATATATTTTCTTCAAATAATGCATACTCGAACTGACTAGTATTTGTTCCCAAAATGTCTATATGATGCAAAACGTAAACAGCAGAACAATAGAGAAGAGAATACACAGGCAAGTATATGAAGTATTTGATCAGCAATTCATGTGCTACATACTGCAGAAATAAGTGGATAAACTGAGTAGTAAGAGGATTATATGTTACATCAATTAAATTGGGAGAACAAATCACGCATACATAACTTATGCAATTTATTCAACTCAAGAGGAGATCACTCCAGAACTCCTTGAAACAGGTATACAAATAACATAGATCAAATTGGGAGCAGTATTTATGCATATATAACTTATGCATGTTATTCAAAACTCGCGCATGTTGGAGATTATTCCAGAACAACTTGAACGGGAGTAGCAGCGCAAGGAGCACTATCAGCAATCTGGTCCAGTATTTTGACCTTCTCCTCATTGACCCATTGGTATTGCTGTGTCACCATGTCCCAGTCCCAGCACCCCCTCTCCTGAACATGACCATTTTTGTACAAGGAAACATGCCGCAACAATGTTGATACTTTAATAACATAGTTAACAAAGTAAATCTGTCTCTCTGTTCCCTGAAAACCAATTATCACCAACTCCTTTAGCTGATTATGGCAAAATTCAGAGGGTTGCCACGAAATGCCATCACAAGGCTCCTCCTCCCATGGGGTAATATGGATGTGAAGACTCTCGAGGCATGGCGCCGCCTCGATGAGGAGGCGGGGCCAAGAGACATCCCAGGATGAAGGCACATCAGCAATCAGAAGCCTCCTGAGTTTAGGTAACAACAATGTGGGGCTCCAAGGTTTGAACCATCTATCATACCCAGTGAAGCGTACGATAAGGTTGGTTATTCCCAGGGTTCCTCCAAGATACTGATTGAGGTCATAATCAGTTTTAACGCGACAAAAGCAGTTTTTCGTGACACCAAGGCACGAGTTGATATTCAAGTGTGTGAGGTACGGGAAGGAGCTAAGCTTGTAACTCACACTACTTTGCACAACAGCCATGCTCTCAAGCATTGGTAGCGTGTACAGCTTGATCAACCCGAACCAGCAATCCTCCACAATAAGCTGCTTGATCTCTGATTTGGGGGCGTGGACAGCCACACCGTCTAGGCTGAACGTGCAGGACTTGAGGTGCAGTGCTTGTAGCTGAGGGCACAAGGTGAAAATAGCTTCATAGGCTGCCGTTGGAGTGGACTCCGGCAAATCTTGCAAGACCAGACTGGTGAGCGCATGGAAGCCCTTCAATGGAGGAATGTAACAGGCTGCCAGCTTCAAACTTCTTAGTTGGGAATTGTGTGGATTGTTGCAGAGACCATGGTGAGGGAAACTGTGAGCATCCTTTTGCCGGAATGTACTCTTAGCTGAAACCTCCAGATCCTCGACGCCCCATGAATCAACAGCCTTAGTTATCAATCTGTTGATGCTGCTTGAACAATAGGTGGCATTGGCAAAGAACTCAAGCCGCAGTGTTCGGACAATCCGGAGGCCTAGACCACCTCTGTCATGATCATCATCCGCGTCGAGGTAGTTGGTGATGGATGAGACCATAGCACGCGTGGCACGACGCTCATACCGCTCAATGGTGGCTCGAAGCACCTTGAGATTGACGTTGAAACCATAAGTGTAACGAGCAGCTTCAACGCGGATACGGATGAACTGGTGGTAGCGCTCCGGGAGTATGTCACTGACCCTGAAATCGAGGGCGTCGAGGCAGCGGGGGAGGCCGGCCCAGCGCTTCGAGAGGGTCGCGGTGGCTAGCGCCGTGCGGGTGTCGAGGCGCTGCAGGATGAGGAGCAGTAGGTCGTCGGTGAGGGCGCTGAGGCGGTCGTGGCGGCAGGGCGCGCGCAACCCGCGGCACCGGTACGAACCCTTGCTAGAGATGGCAGAACTGAGCCGGGGGTGGTGAACTGGGCGGAAAGCGGCGGCGGCGCGCTTATCTGGTTGCCTGGGCTTGCGACCGCGGCGGCGGGTCCGGCTAAATAGAGGCACCCGCATCGCGCCCCCCCCCCCCCCCCCCCCCCCCCCCCCGACGGCGGGTGGAGGATGGGCGACGGCAAGAGTGACTGGCGACGAACCTGGTGGGTGGATTGGGCGGCAGGGCGCCAGCGATGGCGGTGGCGGTGGCCGCAGCAGGGGTTGCCGGTCGGGGCAGATCGTAGGATAATAAAGGAGTGGGAGGCGGCAGGGCGGATCCGCCGGCGGGGCGGCTGGGTGCAGGCCGATCCGGACTGGCATGCTCCGGGGAAGCCAGCGGATTCCGATCCGGAAAAGGAGGCGCCGGTGAGTGAGGTAGCGAGGACGGTGGCAGGCTGGCAGCGGAGGCCCAAACTCCGGAATCGGGGCATGTATAATGGGCCGCACCTGGCAGGCCGACGGACGCGCGCAGACAGGCCCAGGGACTTTGAGATGTCGTCGTCGAATGTGGGTGACATCTAATCGCTGAATTCCACGAAAGACGAGAATCTAACCAGGAGGCTGGAGGTGCATATTCTGGCAAGGAGTGCCATTCTAGATTCTTTTCGCCGATGTGTTTGGCGCATTTGTCCGCCTGATGGCGTATGTACTCAGCATTTTGTCAGGATTTAGGTTTCCAATTTGCGTGCGTTTCAGAATTTGGGTTCAAATTCGCGAGATGAGTTTCCTACCCCGCAAAAAAAAAAAAATCTAATCGCTCCCTTGCCAGACAAGCCCAGAGAGATGCCAACCGACAACGGCGAGGCCGGCGGCGGCGGCCGCCGGGGGACCCTGGCCAAGGTCTCCCTCTCGTCGGTCTCGGCCGCCATGGCGGAGGCCTCCACCTACCCCCTGGACGCCCTCAAGACGCGCCTCCAGCTCCACCGCAGCCCCGGCGGCGCGGGCGGGGGCGGCGTGATCCGCGTCGCGGCCGAGCTCGCCCGCGACGGCGGGGTGTACCGGGGCTTCTCCCCCGCCGTACTCCGCCACCTGATGTACACCCCGCTCCGCATCGTGGGGTACGAGCATCTCCGGTCCACCCTCGCCAGCGGGGGCCGGGAGACCAGCGTTATCGAGAAGGCGCTCGCCGGGGGACTCTCCGGCGTCGCTGCGCAGGTAAAATTTTCTTAGGAACTTGGGAAAGGTCACTTTATGTTCCCGTTAGATCAATGTCCAATCAAACAATGCAAATACAGTGGTCACATAAGGTGGCTTGGACTCGATAAAAAAAATCGAGCAAGTTATGCATAACAAGTATCTAATTCTACGTGTGATTTGTAGATAATTTGTGATGTCCTCACACTCATAATGTGAGCAGTGAGAAATAACAACGTGCAAATACAGTGGTCAGAGAAGGTGACAAGAAGAAATCAGGCGAGTTCTGAAAACGAAACTGCAATTCCAAGTTAGATTTGCAGATAGATTGTAACGCTGTCACTATTACAGTTTGATTTGTGAGATAAAAACATATTTCGGGTTAGTAGGCCCTGAACTTTGAAATGGATGAGAGGTACAGAAACATGTTGATCCAAAGCTCCAAACCATAGTTGATTCACCTGCTTTGAAGCTTCGCAAGCTGTTCGTTCCAAACAATGCTGAGAGAGGCACTTTTAATTGATCCCTGCCATCAATTAATCATCAACCTCAATATTGAAGTAGTGTGGTGGATGATAAAGCAGCACACCCTCAGTCATGGATTTGTTCAATTGTTGTATAGCCCAATGAGTCAGTGACTACATTGAGCAGTAAGCAGTAGCGACAAGCCAAAAACTTCAGTATATGCCCCAGCCATATCACTAACTATATGCGCTTGCATTCTTCAACCCCCATAGTATGATCATTCACTTCCAACAGCTCTGGTCCTCCCCAACAGTTGGCACCTGCTGACTGAGTGATTGTCACAAATTGGCAAAGGTACGTACCACAATCAGATCCCTGTCACTGCTGCCTGGGCCTTGATGGACTATCAGATCCATACGGAGACTTGTAGGGAGCACTAAGGTGCAGGGTTTCAGGATCTAGATCTACACCTTGTATAGGTGCCTCAATGTGATTCATGCATAGCGATGGATGGGGTGATAGGAGGAGCTGGTTTTCCCATGTTGGTGAGTGAATATTGTTGAACAGAATATAGAAAAATGACTCAACTAGCAGTTTTGTGCAGGCCTAAATTTAGCCCTCATTAATAGATTTACCAATGGAACTGGAAACAAAATAGACATCCTAAATAGGTCATTATGTTGAGGGCTTTATCTTTTGGTTGAATGGTAACGAATAGGTCAGCACATAAGCATACCCATCAGTCATCTATGCTTGACTTGGTTTTTTCCGGAGCTCATTGGAGGAGTAGGAATAATCAGATACTCAATTTCTTTTAATGATAACATGATATTAGTTGAAGCGTGATGTGACTTTCCAAAATCATATTTTGTATGTTTTATGTAAAAGTTGCTAGCTGCTAAAATTTCTTAGCTTCACCATTAGTAATTTTATTCCTGCCATTCTGCAGTGCAGGTAGTAGCGAGCCCTGCTGACCTCATAAAGGTAAGGATGCAAGCAGACAGCAGGTTGTTAAGCCAAGGTATTCAACCACGGTACTCTGGAATCACAGATGCCTTCACAAAAATTATACGAGCTGAGGGCTTTCTGGGACTTTGGAAGGGGGTTGTTCCCAACGCGCAACGGGCATTCCTTGTCAACATTGGTGAATTGACGTGCTACGATCAAGCAAAGCATTTCATCATTCGCAAGCAGATATGCGATGACAATCTATATGCTCACACATTGGCCTCTGTCGCATCTGGACTGTCCGCGACAACCTTGAGCTGTCCAGCAGATGTGATCAAAACTAGGATGATGAACCAGGGGCAGGAGGGCAAAGCTCTATACAGGAATTCTTACGATTGTTTGGTCAAGACCGTCAGACATGAGGGCATAACGGCTTTGTGGAAGGGTTTCTTACCCACATGGGCGAGGCTTGGCCCGTGGCAGTTTGTGTTCTGGGTTTCATACGAGAAATTGCGCCGTGCATCAGGTATTTCATCATTCTGATCTGATAATGGTGGCTGGATTTCATATGAGAGGCTCTTAGATCACATAAATTTGCATTTCTACACCTTCATTGCGGCTTCATGTAGGATACAACGCTTTATATGCGTATTTACTTGACTATGGGCATGTATCCTTATTGTCTTTGAGGGAAAATGCAAATGAAATTGCTATGCCTCACATTGTATTTTGACAGTCTACAAAACTCCCATAATTTGAGACACACTCATTTGTCATCTATATAGAGGCTTATTCTTAACGTTTAATTAATCACTGTATACGAGAGTAAAAAAATGAATGTCTGATGTATGGAACCAAATAACAGTAGATCATGACTCCAACAACTGGACACCCTCCGGGAAGTCCTCGCAGTGCCGGATGTGCTGGACTATCCTGCCGGTGTCACATCTGGCCTTGGCCCGGCAGTCGTAGTTGGGCGGCCTGTGGAAGCACGGCTCGATGGTGGGGGCCAGCCGGCACGGCGTGTCCGGCGCCTTCCCGTGGTTGGGGCGCATCAGCACCCACGGTCTCAGCCCGGCCAGCCCCTGGCTGACGTACCCGAACGTCGAGACGCCGGTGGTGACCACCACGTCGGAGAAGCTGAGGAGCACCATCTCCGCGAGCGCCTTCTGGTTCTGCTGCTTGTCGCCGATGTGCTGCTCGCCCAGGTGCGTCGGCTGGAACACGCTCACCGCCTCCCCAGCCACCGTGCCGTGCTCGTGGTACAGGTTCCTGAGCATCTCGGAGTACTCCCCGTGCAGGGACAGGACGACCACCGCCTTGCGCTTCGCCGCCTTAGAGGTGTTGGCCGCGGGCGCGACGACGGCGGGCAGGATGTTCTCGCGGTGCGTGCACTTGAGGATCTGGCCGTAGAACTCGTCGGTGGAGATGGGCGCCCACTTGAAGGTGCGCACCTGGATCCCCACGCGCTCGTCCGCCTTGGCGAAGTAGGCGCCGTGGTACCGCGCCACCATGCCCCACACCGTGTTGCTCGGGTGGAAGAGGTAGCGGCCGAGGTGGTGGAACACGGCGTCGCGGCGAGGGAACATGCGCGCGAGCTCCCGCTCGAACCGCGGCATCAGGAACAGGCCCGGCACGAAGTAGTTGTCCGCCTGGAACACGAGCCAGGGCACGCGCCGCAGCTGGGCCTGCACGTCGTCGCAGAAGAAGAGCTTGTCCTGGGCGTTGTAGTTGTGCACCAGGTGCGCGTACAGCCACGGCGCCCCGGCGCCGGGCGCCTCGCCGCGGCCCAGCGTGTTGCCGAGGCTCTCGGGGGTGTCGATGGTGAGCTTCCCGCGGGCGGGGAGGTCCCCCCTCGGCAGGATCCACGTGGAGCCCGGGAACGGCTCGCAGAAGAGGTCGTCGAGGTCGCCGCGGCTGCCGTCGAGGAGGAGGACGCGGTCGGTGAGCAGCGCGTAGAGGAAGCCGGCGGTGATGGAGAGGATGCGGTTGCCGAGGCCCGCGTTCGGGGTCCACACGAGGTAGTTGCAGGAGGGGTCGGCGCCGTCGTCGCCGCTGGAGGCGTTGGGCGGCGCGCGGAGGCGCTCGACGGCGCGCGCGTAGGCGGGGGTGCCGGGGCCGCAGAGGCGGTGGAGGGACTCGTACCGGCGGAGGGCGGAGACGAGGTGCGGCGAGAGCGCGTGCAGTGACGCCCGGCGGTAGCGCGCGGCGCGGAAGCGGCTGAGGCAGGAGCGGTCGTCGAAGTCCGGCGAGAGGAGGCCGCCCAGGAGCCTGTCGCCAGGGTCCGGCACCGTCGCCAACGGGACGGCACCCTGGTCAGACACTGCCGTGCACACAGAAAAAGTAGTTTAAGCAAAGCGCTTACAATTGTATGCGAACGTCGTCTACCTAGTCCATCACTAAACCGTGAGAGGACATATACCGGCGTTCGTGACTACGCGGAGTCCGGCCGAGACCCATGTCCCGGCGTCGCTGGAGGGCGTCCACCGGGCGCCGAAGAGGACGGCGGCCATGAGCAGCACGGCCGCCACGATCGCCGCGGTCAGCAGCACCGTCGTCGTCGGCCGCACGGCCGACGATCTGCTCCTGCCACCGAGCTGCGACCGTGCCGCCATGCTGCCACGACTCGGCCTCCGGTCCGCCGCTGATCAGCTGCCTAGCTTGAGCTGCCATCGGCGTGCCTAATTATGGAGCTATATCAAGCTTGCACCTCGAGGACGCAAGGTGGTGCGCGCGCCGGACTGAAGCAAGCTACAGTAGCTGCAGGGCTTCAGGGTCAACGCTTCGATCGTGGCGAAGCCGGATGCGCCATCAATAATACAGGGCTGTGAACTGTATGCAATCTGAGCGTGATTTCGGTGGCAGGACGACCCGTTCCGGCTGTCCAATTTTAAGCAGCTTGGCGAATCAGCAAAGAGACATGCAGACCATTTCGTCTCTTATCCTAGTAATGTTTCATCCACATTGTCAAACCTCGAGAAGCTCCTTACTCAAGAACCAAGGCACCTTTACCCAGTTGGTACAAATGCTTGGTCAAGGAAGTTGGCAGTTAGCAGAACCTGCTGGCATATCAGGTTAGGCCATCCCCAACCCTCCATATAGAATGGTTTTTAATTATGTTGCCACATAGGATTTTTAGCTTATATGGTATCATAATAAATGAGATAGAGAGTGGAGAAAGGAAGAAACTGAGTCTCATGCAAGACCCAGCGTCAACACGTAAACCAATACACTAGACACTACAAGTTGTGCATTGGAAGTGAGGTGATGTCTTCATAATTAATGAAGAGCAAATATGATTGGTGTAGAGGAGAGAGTGAGTTTGATAAGAATTCGCACCAAGACATTATGGGTTGTAGAGTATGGTTTCTAAGGGTAGTGTCTTGATGATATGCCACCATAGACACTACTCATAGACACCATGGGTTGGGATTGCCCTTAAACCAGTCTCAATGCACAGTTTCATGGCACAGTTACCTAAACTGGGAACTAGGTAGCTGTGCCAGATGGGTTTCATGGTGATGAAACTCTTCTCACATCCTATGAAACTCCATCCTTCTCTCTCCTTATCATATCAGCAAAATTGATGATATTTAATACCATAAAACCCTCCATGAAATTTCTATTGAGACTGGCTTTATTTTACAATGTGCACATGTAAAAGGCTGCCTTGTCCGAGAATAAACGTTGTCGTCGTCGTCACAATAGAGGGAGCATTCGTTTCATCTCCACTCATTTCATGCACTCTTATTGGTTATTTAAGTGCAATATTTTAAATAATATACTGGCCTATAAAATTATGAAATGAAACTTTCCATTACGAGATTAGTTTTATTCATCAATTCAAATACCCTTAATTAGATGATATGGCACTGTATATTTTTTTTAAAGGAACTACGGCAGGCAAGAAGCCAGCTTGAACATTGTATTGATGCGAAGTTTTGTGTATGGGAGGCAGTATACACTACCAACATATGGCACTATATATATTGAAAACTGCGCAACGAAACTTTGCATTGAGAATGACATAAGAGAAAATGTGGAAGAGTCAACTTGCACAATGTTTTACAAACAAAAAAAAAGTATTGATGCCAAAAAAAACAAGGAAGGGTCTGCCGTCTTTTTTATACAACCCTCATGGGCCCATGCATGGTTGCTGCTCAATCAATAATGAAACTATGTACCGCCAGATATGAGCACCGGCTCCCGGCAACCCCGACACCCTATAACCCCGAACCCTAATGTCGTCGGAATCTCGCCGGAGTTGGAGAAGAAGGAGGGATGGGTGAAGATGGGGGTGAAAAAAAAATTGGGTGAGGAGGAGCTCTATTTCACTTGGGTGAGATTTAGCTTCTCCAATTCCGGCGAGATTCCGGTGACATTAGGGTTCAGGGTTAGGTTTTCGGGGTTGCCGGGGGCAGGTGCTCACCGCTGGCCTTAGAAGGAGGGTTGGCGGTGGTGGTGGGCGCGGGGCGGCGAGGCCGGTGGCAGTGGCACCGCCAGCCCGGGCGGTGGAGGAGGCCGGTTGGGCCGGTGCTAGGACGGGGGCGTCGATGGCAATGGCGGTGGGAGGTGGCGGCGGGAGGGGCAGGAGGTGGGCTAGCGCGGACAGGTTAGGGTCCATCGGAGCTCCGCGCCGGCCGCCGCGGGGTAGAGGAGGGGCTGGGCGGCGGTGGGGTGAGCGGCGGCAGGCTGGAGGAGGAAGAAGGTGGGGGAAAGGAGTGAGAAAGAAGATGAAGGAGGATCATTGGATTTCGATCCGGCGGTCTAAAAAATCAAATGAGGATAACCGGGATTTCACCCAAGTGACGGATAGATAGACCCGACCTCAATATGCAAGTGAAGGTCAGGGAGGGCAGGCTAATTAATCCATTATGCTTATCAAGTAATACATTTAGTTCATGAACAACTGGATATCTACTTTGAATACATCTAGTTCATTATGCCTGGATAATGTAAATTTATTTAAATTCGTAATTTATAGTGCATATAGTTACAATTGGATAAATATAATATATCACACTTTTATAAAATCGCGTTAACGTTATGTCGTTATCCTGTGATAATACAAACATATGAACCCTCTCTCGTAGCAAGCACGAATATATAAATAGTTCGTCACTCCACCAACTGCACACCCTGCGGGAAGTCCTCGCAGTGTCGGATGTGCCGAACAATCCTGCCGACGTCACCGTTGGCCCTCGCGCGACAGTCATAGGTCGGCGGCGCGTGGAAGCACGGCTCCATGGTGGCGGCGTGCCGGCACGGCGTGTCGGGCGCCTTCCCGTCGACGGGGGTCATGAGCACCCACGGTCTCAGCCCCGCCAGACCCTGGCCGACGTACCCAAACGTCGAGACGGCGGTGGTGACCACCGCGTCCGAGAAGCTGAGCAGCACCATCTCCGCGAGCGCCTTCTGGTTGTGCTGCTGCTCGCTGGATCGCTGCGCGCCCAGGTGCGTCGGCTGGTGCACGCTCACCGCCTCCCTGCCCGCCGAGCCGTTCTTCTGGTACAGGTCCCTGAGCTTCTCGGAGTACTGGCCGTGCAGGGACACGACGAGCACGGCCTTCTGTTTCGCCGGCTGGCCGTCGTTGGAGGAACCCCCGGCGGCGGCGGCGCCGGGGACGGGCAGGATGCCCTCGCGCTGCGAGCAGTTGAGGATCTGGCCGTAGAGCTCGTCGGTCGAGATGGGCGCCCAGCCGAACTTGCGCACCTGGATGCCCACGCGCTCGTCCGCCTTGGCGAAGTACTCGTCGTGGTAGCGCGTCACCATGCCCCACACCGTGTTGCTCGGGTGGAAGAGGTAGCGGCCGAGGTGGTGGAACACGAGGTCGCGCCGCGGGAACATGCGGTCGAGCTCCCGCTCCAGCCCCGGGATCAGGAACAGCCCCGGCACGAAGTAGTTGTCCGACTGGAACACGAGCCACGGCACGCGCCGCAGCTGGGCCTGCACGTCGTCGCAGAAGAACTGCTGGTCCTGGCGAACCTTGCTGTAGTCGTGCCGCAGGTGCATGTACAGCCATGGCGCCGTGCCGGGGTCCTCGCCGCGCCTCAGCACGGAGCGGAGGCTCTCGTGGTGGCCTGCGGTGAGGTGCCCCATGCCGAGGATGGGGAAGTCCTCGTCTTCCTGCAGGATCCACGTGGAGCCCGGGAACGGCTCGCAGAAGAGGTCGTCGAGGGCGCCGCCGCTGCTGTGGAGGAGGAGCACGCGGTCGGTGAGGAGCGCGTAGAGGAAGCCGGAGGTGATGGTGAGGATGCGGTTGCCGAGGCCCTCGATCGGGTTCCACACGAGGTAGCTGCACCCGGCCGCCGAGGAAGGCGGAGGGGCCGAGGCGTTCGGCGCCGCGCGCAGGCGCTCGACGGCGCGCGCGTAGGCAGGGGTGCCGGGGCCGCAGCGGCGGTGCAGCGACTCGTAGCGGCGGAGCGCGGAGACGAGGTGGGAGGAGATGGCGTGCACCGACGGCCGACGGTACAGCGCGGCGCGGTAGCGGCTGAGGCAGGAGCTTTCATCGAATTCCGGCGCGAGGAGTCCTCCCAGAAGCCGGTCGCCGGGATCCGGCACCGTCGCCAGTGGACCGGCGGTGCTCTGGCCGTTCTGGCTGGACACTACCATGCACGCAGAAAAGGAGATCAAATCTTCTTTTTTTTTCAAAAAAAAAAAAGAAGCCGTTGCATGCAGCTTGGCTAGTTCATTCATGCCTGCAGATGGTTCTAAAATTTCATGTACGTAGAAGATATAGAGCGCACGCACACGCAGTCATGTTTAGCACATTAATCGCAACAAAAACATGTTGATTTAAACCGTTCGTGGTCACGTGTTGATAAAGCATATTCGTCGTGCGTACCGGCTTTCAGGACGTCGCGTACTCCGGCCGAGACCCAGGTACTGTTGCCGCCCGAGGGCGTCAGCCGGACGCCGAAGAGGACGGCGGCCATGAGCAGCGCCGCCACCACGCTCGCCGCGACCACCAGCACCGTCGGCCGCGCGGCCGCTCGGTACCACCGCCGGCGTGCCTCCAGCCCGCGACACGGCGACAAGTGAGATCGTATCGCCTTGTTCTGATCCATCACACCTGGCTGCCTAGCTAGGAACGTGAACGAACTTTTTCTGCTGGCTGCTAGAGCTATATGCTGTGTGGTTGGACCTGTTCCGGTCAGCCGGCTCACTGCACTCTGCCTGCTGATAGAGCTAGGGATCGGCGTGCTTATTATGAAGTGAGAGAGCTTGCAGCTTGAAGACGACGCAACATGTAGTAGGATAGACTAGCTGGGTCAATGCTTCGATCGTGCCAAAGTCCATGGTGGCCAGCCAGGCATATACGTGCGTACGGGCTTTCAGGACGACAGGTTTCTGCGCACAGTTCGGCCACCACGCTCACCGTGATCACCAGCACCGTTGAATTCCTGGAGGAGTTGAATTGTAATTTTTTATACGATTTTGTAACCGAATTTCTATCAGGAATTACAGTCCAAAATACGGAAAATGTGACCCTTTCCACCAAAATGCATGTATATATTATTACTGCTTGCATATATACATTATAGCTGCATACACAAACTAATTCTTCTAATTATACAATAGCTACGTTTTTACTAGTTACGTGCCTGAATGCTTCCTAAATACATATCTACATGTTAACTAGTTACACAAATGTGCAAATTGGGCAGATAGAGCTCCGAGGAGGGTGTGATAATAGGGCGAACAGGTTGACCATGAGGATAGGAGAGGTGACGGGGCGGACATGACCGATGATCTACGGGTTTGGTGCTCGGCAGAGTGGTAGGGGTTGAAGATCTGCCGGAATGTGCGCCGTGGGGCAACGCGATGACACCCGCAAGGTGGAGACAAGCGGACCGGAACTAAAAGAGAATAATAGAGAACATGACACCTAGTTGTTTTCAATAACGGAGTACTCCCTCCGTCCCAAAATACAAGTCATTCTAGAAGTTTTAGGACAGATTAACAAAAAGGTAAAATGATCATGTTTGCCCCTATTTATTATCCATATGTGAAAATAATTGATTCTTACATCACATGCACTTTTTAAATGCACTTTTTAAATAGGGTAAAACGACTTATTTTTTGGGACAAATTTTGAATCCTATAATGACTTATTTTTTGGTACGGAGGGAGTATGATGGCTAATGGCTTGACCTTCAATCCATATTACTAGTAACAACGGGACTGATAGCTCGCCAAGCCAATAATCTTCACAAAAATTTGTATAATAAATGAATATTTGTAATTCATGCTAATTGAATTAACTAAAGCTTATTAAATGCCTATATATACAAATGCCATGAATTAATACAAATTTTATGAACATAATCCATTCAAATTGAGTTGAATATAACAAATCCATAGTTCATGTCCACCATCTCTAGTAAAAATGCAGCGCCCCATAACTACATTTCGCGCAAAATGAGTTTAATTGTAACAAATTTGTGTACCTGTTATATCAACATTAACTGCAAAATTAGGCAGCTCGTCGAACTAATTGTACTTGTCTTGGTACACCCTTGAATTATCATAAAAATATAATTTTCAACCTTTAATTACAAAATCAAATAATGAGAGCCATCCAGCTATTGGATCCAGATAAATTTGGTCCCTTGAATGGTTTCAAAGATGGTTTTAAAATAATTAATTTTAAATCTGAAAAGTATGAAACAGGTGCTAATATTTTTCTAAAAATGTAAAAAATGTAACCTATTTGTTGGTAGTTGTTACTCTATTTATCAGCATTTTGGATCCATTTTTTCCCATTTCTAGGATTTATTTGCTTGTAGTTATGGATATTAGTTTGACTCAATAAAATTCAAATAGAGCACTAATGGATAGTTTACATTTATAGAAATATTTTCGTACCTATTTCATATTTTCTAATTTAAAATAAATTAATTTTGATTTAAGATCTAACCAGAATTTTTTTAATTCTTTAAGAAAATAAACCACCTTTAGATGTCAAATTTATTGAATGTCCATAGTTGGATGAACTTCGTTATCTGATTTTATAATTAAAATTTGAAAACCGAACTAATGTGGTAGTTGGAGAGTGAAAATTGAATCCCTCCCTATCTCTCATGTCTCGTGCCGGATCTGCTCTGCCGCCGAGATGCGACCCTGCCGGCATGCTGCCGCGGCTCGGGCTCTGGTTCACCGCTCAGGTTGTGCACACCGGGAATGGTAAGCCGTCCGCCACCCCATCCTCCAGGATGCGGATAGCGGAAAAAGGCCCGCACCGGCGTCCGCTATGCGGTACACTAAGGTAGCGGAGGCCTCCCGATCCGCCAGATCGGAGGTAGAGGAGGCGCGCTACGCGCTGACGTGGCGCGGGACCCGCGCGGCCCGACCTCCGTTCGCGCCAGGAGGTCCGCCCGCCGCCGCTCTGCCCCACCAGCCACCGCACTCGCGCCGCCGCACGGCGTCGGCTCGCCGCCGGCCCGCCTCCGCCCCACCGACGCACGATCGAGTAGCAGCATCACCAGCAGCTACCGAAGGCAACAACAATGAATCACGAATCGATCCGCGGCGGCGGCGCTCGTGCAGGGAGGAACGGCGTGGCCAAGCGGGGCCGAAACAGTTGCGATGGCGGCAAGTCAAGAGAAGAAAAGCCGAGCTCCACCGCGCGGAGGGAGCAGGGGCCGCGGCCGCCGCGCGCGCCCGGCCCTGCTCGCCACGCCGCCACGGCCGGCGCGAACGGAGGGAACAGTGGCCGCGGCCGCCGCTGCTCCTCCACCGATGCGAGGCCCGCCGCTGGGGGGCGGGGTCCCTGCTCCTCCGCCGCCTGGAGGCCGCCGCGAGCAGGGGATGGGGCGGAGGGAGAAGGAGAGGAAAGGGGGCGGAGAGGGAGGAGGGGCCCCGTCGCTCGCCGCTCGTTGCCGTCGCCGCCGTCGAGGGAGGCCGGGGAAGAGGAGGTGGAGAGGATGGCGGGCAGTGGGAGTAGATTAGGTCAGGGGATGTGGATCCCACGCATCAGCCATGATAGAAGAAGTGGGTAAAGTAGATTTGAGCAGGAAAGATGTTGATCACTAGGATATAGAATATGAAATATAGAGTATAACTGGTGTGGAAGAATTGGTATAGAAAATGAAATCTCGATGATCAGAATAAAATATTTTTTTTAAGTATAAAATTATAATATAATGAGTGCGGATAGACTCAGCAAAAGTAAAATATCTCTGTTGGCTCCGTCTGCTCCGGGCAGTAGCCGCTGCTAGCTGCCAAGCCATCGGCGCGACGCCGCGACGCAGCTCGTGGACGCAAGGTGGTGCGCGCGCTATAATAGAGAAGCAAGGCTACAGGCCGGGTCAATGCTTCGATCATGGCTACAGGGTAAGCTACAGTCAGTACAGTACATGGCTCTTTCAAAAAAAAATAATACAGTACATGGCTGCTGTAAACTACACGCAATGTGAGCATGATCTCGGTGGCAGGACCTGGTCCCGTGTACACTGTCCAATTTAAGCAGCTTGGCAGATCAGCAAAGAGGCACGAAGACCATTTCGTCGTCTTATCCTACTAATGTCTCGTGTCCATATTGTCAAACCTCGAGAGGCTCGAAGCCTCTCAAGGTTGAGGTTGAGGAAGGGATAACAATGGACAAATCTTCTTCACTCGAGAACCGATGGCGCCTTTACTGAATTCGTACTGCCCTGCCAAGCCTGCTGGCATGTCGCCGTATTTTTTACATTGTGCACATGTAAAAAGGCTGCCTTGCCTGAGAATCAAAGATGTCCTCTTCGAGACTTCAACAACCTTGATAGATGTTGTGACTTAGCCCCGTTTAGATCCCGTGTAAAGATTTTGTAACTGATCATCCGCGCAAATAGCACGGCTAGCTAGTTTATTTTAACACTCGTAAGTGATATTTAGATTTTTACTTGAAAGCAAATTTATATAAATGGTTTCCTTTAGTTTGTTTTGTCAAGTGATCCGGATCAAGACATTGCCTCTTATCATCATATATTATGGTTTCGAACATGAATTCATTTTTTCATGGTAAAAGGTATGTACTTATGTAGAAACATAGTTTTTCGGTATTTGTTGAACTTAATATAACTTTTTTCTTTAGCTTTATTTTATTTTATTGTAAAATCTATCTACTAAATAGATTGACATAAATACCACACACATATATTTACATATATATATATATTGAATTGACATGGTAGCCTATTAGTGAAACTAATTATATTCTACATGAACTTTTGACTTAAATAATTTTCTTCTAATATCAATGGAAATTTCTCATTATTTTATTTCTAAATTATTTATTTATTTATTTGACTTTGATTACTAATTTGTTTTTTTTCAAATTCATAGTTAAGACTACTATTTTCCTACTAATTTAATGTTAGCATTCTTCGTCTACATGGCCGTTCAGCCTATTTACACGTCGTGTAAATGCTAAACAGTGGCTAACATATTTGTTATATCAGTCATTTATCCCGTTAATTGGCCATTTAACCTGTTTAAATGGTCATTTAGTCCAAATAAATGGCACTGAATATCAGTTTAGCTACGATTACATAATTAATAATTTGCTTCCCAATCTTAGTGAAAGTCGAAATACATATGATTTAGACGTGGAGTTTTGTCATATACTAATTTTCTTATTTACAATTCCTACTTTCAATATTACTAATCATACTTAACATAGATTGTTTCGGTTAATATAGATCATTAGATAATGCAACAGTGGATTCTATTATTTATATTTGTTCAACTACCCACCGTTTCAGTGCATCCTGCTAAATTTTTGATCACCAATTCATTTTGACGCCAATTTTATGAACACCAATTCATTTTGATGATTACGTATAACATACTATTCACCCTGGCATCCTGTCCTCTCGTAACATCAATATTTGTATGGTTTTCTTAAAAGTATTTGTTGCAATTACTTTATTATTTCTGTCCACTTGTTTTACCCTTTTTTGACTTCCTAGAGTTGTACCGATTTACCTAATATTTCGGATTTTACACCGAAAAATTCTTCTATTCAGATTATAACATACTCTAATTAGTATCTCTATGCTTCCAGATAAGCTTGCTTGTACCACCACTCAAATTTGGCTCAGTCTCTAGCACTTTTTTAGTGTGTGCCTGACGATGAGCGCACAGAGCATTTCCAGCAGATTACTCAAATCCTGTAACAAAAAAACTTCCTCTCTTTGTAATCAATAACTACTTTCTATGTTTTGGTGATGGTTGCAAACTACTAAAATTTAATGATTGGTGGATAGAGTAGAGAGATAAATAATCATCTTTATTTAGGTAAGAGAGGTGTGTGTTGGTTATCATAAAAAAAATTGATAACAAATATTGGATTGGTAACTTGTTGAAACACCTCCGATCACAAAAAATAAACTTTTAGTAATAGAGAGAAAGGAATGGGTAATCTGCTGAAGATGTTGTTATGCTCATGAACTCCTACCATTGTTATTGCTCGTCCTCTCTCTCTATCACCACGTCCACCATATGCCCACATCCAACTACCAATTGCATGAACACACAATTGTTGACCACCTTCTTAGCTTAAAGCAATTCATATCTTCTCTCTTATTTTAGTATCCCACTTCTATATAGATTTAATTATTGGTTGGGTTGGATCGGCCAAAAAATAGACGTCACTTTTCCTTTAGCCTTAATCATAACCGATCAACATGCTAGGTTATATGGTCTGAGTGTGGTTCGACATGTGTTCGAGTTGGTGTGCATATATTTTTTGGATTGGATTTTTTTTTATATTGGGTCAGAAAAAGTTGGCACATGTCTGATCTGGTTTTTATGGTGTACTACAAATCTCAGCCCAAGCCTGCAAAATATATTGATCAGGTCGGGTATTTTGGAGTGGGTCGGATCGTGTTCATCAGGTTGGATGGCTCATGATCAAGTCTACCCTCATACCATGATTCTGAAATTTTCTGCTGCTGGAAAAACCAAGTTGTCTTCTTTAACTCTTGGTTGATTCTTAAAAAAATCATCTTCTAATTAATGCTCTTGCAGATTCATTCATTTTCTTGATTCTCTTGTGATTCTTTTTTTGCCTCGTACATTTCTAGCTCTATGGAATCTGACAATCTGTACACGCCCTTCTTGTTTGTTGAGCATCACGTAGTTGCATCTACTTTGCAACATCTACGTCACCAAAACCGAGGGTCTATGCCTTTCTATTTTTATGTGCTAAAGGGATGGAACATATCGTGGCTAGTAAACATGATTTAGTATGATGAAGTGAATTTGGACGTCCGAAGACATCTATCTCCTTATGTACAATCTGAATAGAATTGCTAGTTTTCCTTCAATTTTAATTCTAAATTAAGCTATTTAGTAATTCTATTTGTTATGGACTAACGTGTTAACTTCTGGCTCATCTCAGCGAATGTGGTGGCTTTTCTTTTAATACTATTGTATTAAGAACATCTACGTAACCAAAACCGAGGGTCGGTGCCTTTTTATTTTTATGTGCTAAAGGGATGGGATTTGTTTTAGCTAGTAAACAAAAAATTATCATTTATATCTTGCGCAGGTGTAAACAAAAGGTAGACTATGACCGTTACGGGTGCCTCACCAAGATATGTATCTAGATTTTCTGAAATGAACTACAATTTGGAATAGTGTGAGTATATATATATTCACACTAGCTATAAATAACAGAAATATTTTCAGATTATCATGGCGCACAGAAAGCACCAGCAAACAAATCCACCTACAAGAGAGAGGTCCAACACATGACATAATAAACCTAGTCATCGCCACCGCAGGCTACAACATTTTTTAATGACACAGTTCAGCTTACTACTTGAAGTAGCATTTCTTCGATACATCCAGATACCACTAGTACCCCAAGTCACAGCAATTAGCATAGTAGTTTGCATAAGCATTTCTAGTTACATAACTCTAAACTTTACGGTAGACGGAACTTTAGGGGGAATAGCACCTTGTGGCGTCATCTGCAGCCTTCACCGTCTTCCATCGGTCCAAGCCTGGGTAGTGGCGTTGATGTGGGTCAATTAGCAGATTCTTAAGCACATGCGACCTCCTTAGAAGAAAGAACAAGAGTTGCATCAATTCAGGTTACGATAAGAAGGTAGCTCAACTTCACTCCCTCTTACCACCTTCTGCTTTTTTTTCCTTCACATTTTTGGTTTGTTCTCCTTGTGTGGCCAATTATTCAGCTGATCAAGTTTATCTCATTGAGGCTTGAATTGTTGCGAAACCATTTCTTCCGAGTCCTGATCGAATTCACAAACCTACAGGCCATGTTCTGGGTCCATATGAATACGCAAGAAGAGGGAAGCAGCAGCAGCGAGTCCTTCAGGCAGCACGAGTGGAGATAGCATCCAGTAAACAGTCGACATCAGGGAAAACCAGATGTGATTTTTGCATCCATCCAGATGCCAGACAGGATTTCAAATACTAGCACCTAACGGGTTGAAATCTCAGTTCTACAAGAGGGACAGATAGATAAAACCATGAACAAATCTTCTTCACTCAATGTCAAGTGCAGCATAGTACAGCCTAGCATGCCAGCGCAGTATTTACAATGCTCACATGTAAAAGAAATAATCAGGTCTGCAACGGTCTTCTTTGGTGTAGTAATTACAATGTTGAATCATGAAGATTATAGGGCATCATACATTCTACATGAGAACGGGCTACATTGTTGTTGAACTTTAATTGAGGTCTCCCAGTTGAATTACAGGATCTCAATACCTAATCCTAGTTGAGAATTACAAAACCGGAGCTATCTGTCACTCACGCCTCTATACCATGAATAATTTACATGACTATTGGCAATCGTCAACGTTGTTTGCTAATCTCTTGGCATCACGCCTGTCTGCCACTGCCAGAGCCCCTGGTATCAAGAGTCGATCAGATTTGCTTCTACAATCCAGTACTGTATAACTTCTTCAACATATATAGGCTAGCCACAGTGCCTCCCAACATCTGTTACAGGGATAATGCTGATTGCAACAAAAGCATTATGCACACCACTAGGTGGTTGCCTCAAGATGACTCCTGGCCTTGGGTACTATTCACTTGACCCGCTATTTCTTGATGAGGAATCTGTGAATGTAATATTAATGATTCGACTGCTAATAATGCTGGATTTGATAAAAAGTATGAAATATAACTTGGACAAATATATACCTCGTGAGTGACGCTTCCCCTCCATTGCCTCTTTCTTTTCCTGGCAACTGTGACAAAGGAAAGGGCCATCCCAGGGACGCAGCTTTCCTGGCTTTGACAAACTCTCATGTATGGATATCCCCTGACCAGATTCCAAGTCAATTTGGCAAATTGCGCATGCAAAGAGTTTGAACATATTCCGGACTGGATATTCAGAATTAAGCCTGCATTCACCAGATACTAAATGTTAGACGTGCCATCATGATCTAAATTTTGGAATGCTTCTGAGGCTCCAACTCCTCATGATGTTTTGAGAAAACAATCTTGTTTTCACTTATTACATCATCTCATGGTCTTCTCACATCATAAAATCACCATAATTAACAGTTGCTCCTTGATGACTTTGAGAAATTTATAAAATAATATAAATGCAAATGAAAACACTACAGCAATCAGTTAAAGATGCCATAGATTAAGAAATGTATGGGGAACGACATGCTTGATGAAGTGTCAACATAACAGCACATAGTTAAATAACGACAAGTTAGCACCTAGAGTCGCAAATTATAACACTATTAACTTCCCTGTTATATACTTGACAACAGCATTTGTTATGCTCTGTCAGGAACTATATTTTTGTAGTCAAGGGTCCATTATTTAAAAAAAAAACTAACATAGTTTGTATTCCAGCACAAACAATTTCTGCATCCAGGAGAGGTCCTTTTCAGTTGAACATGACAAGGTGCTCCATGAAAAGGTAAATACTTCCAGCTCAAATGGAATCAAGCAAATAGCAGGAAACATCATACTTCTTTACTATCTACAAGCACCTTAGCAGTAGTGAAAGAGTGCTCCATAAATGGTAGTCAATTTATTAGCTAGAAAATTTAAGTTTACAATATAATTATTTGCCAACTGTTATGCATCCATCATCAAGACTTGAAATGGTAAGGGTGCAAACCTCCTTGAAAGGGATGGACATCCATCCTCGAAGACTTCCTCCACCAAATCTGGCTCAGGATAATTATCCTTATCAGCAACAGATAATGAGTCCGACAATGTTTTCCTCAAAAAGAAACTTTTGAGAAGGCCAAGGCCTTTTCTTGGTGTTTTTGGAGATTCTATAGTGGATTTTGGTTTCTCTGGTGATATTATATCGATGACAATGCAAGTTGTATCGTCTCTCAATCCTTTTGATTCCACTGCTTCCTGGAAACAATGGGTTAGTTAGGAATAGACAAATAGTACTGCAGAGGATTTCAGGACACATGTTATGAGGGTCAGGTAGGGTATTAGTATTGTACTTTGACAATTTGATCAGCTGCAGCCTCGGGAGAAAGACCTCGTGCGCAACTAAAAGCCATTTCGGCAGTTAAAGCATCCCAAACACCGTCACTTGCAATAATAAGGCGGCCTCCAGAATTAGACAACTGCAGCAAGCATTATGAGACTATAGTTTTTCAGAATGTGATCAAACTAAAACGAGTTAAAAGGTACTTCAGAGAAAACCACATAATAATCCTGTCATAAAGAAAACATAGTTACAAGCCTACAGTAATTGACAAATTTTGGAACTAATGAAGTAAGAATGAAAACCGGCAGTAAGATACTGCAAGATATCTAACTTGCCAAAATGATCTAACATAACATCTGAATGTAACCAATTTACAAGGACAATCACATAGCAACAAGAATACAGGTGATGAAATAATAAGAATATCAAAACAGTAGAGCATTTGGTATATCTGCAAAACTTTGGAATTTGGTATTCTCCAGAAATGGTGTGTACCTTCATCTGCTTCACATAAGGAACAGGAATTATAAATTCACCTACGTCCTGATCACCAATTGATCTTGACAGGCATAGACCACCTGGCCAACATCTAAGGGGGCCAATCTGGATGGGGGAAAAATGAAATCATGGATCAACAGAAAGGTGTAAATCAGATCTACAACCCAAAAGAAGCCACCGTAAAGGAAAACCTATGGAAGCTATCTAATACGTGTGGCTATTAAAATGTCTAAGACAGTACTCACACGCAGGTTGACTTATCAGTCACATAAATTCAAAAATAATAAAAAATAATAGAATGGATACTAGGTGCAGAAGCATAGATTTGCCTGTCAATTCAAGAGCTGTATCGTTTCAGTCAGAAAAAAACAGAAACAAAAGCTGCATCCAGCTACCATCTAGCATGACTTGAAGCCCAATGAAAACACTAGATGTTGAATAACTCGATATACGCCATATTAACCGCTAACAGACATCAAACTTCCCAGGGCTGTTTTCCGAAAAAAGCACTGCCTCAAAAACTTCGACGAAAAAAATATAGAATATTGTACCAAAAACTCAACCAAAAAAAAACATGCCAGCTGTTTTTCAATAAAGGCAGCTCTTTGGCTACCAACTACAAAAATTAGATGGGAAACTTTTGAGTGGCCACAAAAGGCAAAAGAACAAACCTCAGCACCACCGACGACATTTAGCCTTCCAACTTCGCCTCCGCATTCTGTTACACGTCCAACCCTGCAAATCAAAAACTAACTATTGAGAGGAGCCAAACGTATAGCTACCAGAGGAGGACGGCACGCTCAGTGAGAAAGCAATCTTACTCATCTTCACTGGCATCAAAACGATGGTCAGCCGACAAATAGTAGACGGATCCCTCAGCTTCAAGGACACAGCGTGAATCGCCAACGGAAGCAACAGTCACAACAGAGCCGTCAATTATGACGAGCGTCACGGTTGTCCCGGAGGAATGAGCTGAAATGAAAGATACCAAACGTTAGTTGACAAGCAACGCTCGGCTCTTGTACCGGTTAGTACGGCGCACCACCAGACCACACACACGGTCAATTCGAATCAATAATCACCTAACTGTCGCCTGGCCGTAGAGACGCCGTTTTTTTTTCTTTTTTGAAACAGGACGCCAGGTTGAGTAATTATAGATAGATGTGTTGGTACTCTACTAAACTGGTACGGTGAAGTAGTACTTGATATAGTTGCTCGGGAGGGCACCAATCAGTTTAGTTCCATTTCCATGCATGGAAGGAATTTGGGTCACCTTTGGTCTGCAAGTCCTTGTCGGTCTTGACGAAGCCCGCGACGAGCGCCCTCGGGAGCGCGGCGAGCCAATCGTCCCGGCTCAGATCGGCGGGGACGCAGCCGAGCACGTTGCCGAGGAGGTGCTCCTTGGCGTACACCGCCGCGGCGCTCCCGTTGTGGCCGTCGAACAGCTGAGGAGAGGCGGACCGGACAGCAGAGCAGCGAACCGTCTCAGAACACGAAGCAAGCGGAGTAGCATTGCGGGGGCCGGTCGAGAGAGAGAGAAAGGACGAGTGGGCGGAGAGCTTACGGCGAAGGCGGAGAAGGAGGTGGACGGCGCGCCGGGGCGCCGCTCGCAGGCGGGCTTGAGCAGCGCGAGGTCCTCGCCCTTCTTCGCGCGCCCCGCCTGCCCCGCGGCGACGGTCGGCCGCTCGGCCCCGCCCGCCGCGGCGCGCTCCGCCGACGCCTCCCGCCGCAGCAGGTCCCCGAGCGCCACGCTCCCGGCCCGCCGCCTCACGCCCCGCGGCGTCGCCGACATCCTGTTTCCTGTCCCCCCCCCGGTCGTGTCACGGTCCGCCGGCGTCAGATCCCGGCGGCGGCAGATCGGGCGCGGGCGCCGCGCAGCATATCGCCACCCCGCCGCGCTGGCGCCTAGCTAGCGCGCTGTGGCCTGGCCTGGCCTGGTCTTGTCGGGGAGCACGAGCGCGAGCGCGCACCCGCCTTTCCGGTCTCCGCCCGCCCGCTCGCCTTTTTGCGTGGTGGGGTGGTGGGCGGGGTTTGGCTGGCCGGGGACCCCGCGCTGCCCCGCTCGGCGCCTTGCTGCTGCTCTGCGGGATGAGGGAGAAGGGGGGGGCGGGGGCAGGCGAGCGACCCGTCACATGGGGCGCGCGGTACAGGACGCGCAAATCCAGCCCGCTCCCACGCGCTCCGGCCTCGCACTCGCCCTCTCGGGTGAAACGAAATCCCCGCAAAGCGGCCGGGGGGAGCGGGAGTGCGCGGGCGCGGCGCACTAATGACCGGCCGGGGCGCGTGCGGTTTTAACGCCCGGGACGACGCGGCAGGTGGGTGGGTCAGGCCGCCAGGTGGGGAAGGAAGGGGACGAGCCCGAGCGGGCTGGTGGCACCTGACCGACCGGGCTGGGACGACCGAGCGGTCGTGCGGCTCGGTCTTTCGCCGGGGACGACCGAGGCTCCGCCTCTCCAGTCGTCCGGGTCTTCGGCAGCGGCCTGTTGCTGTACACCGGCGTGAATTTTCGGGCTCCCTTTGCATGTGGACTGTGGCTGCGGAGACGTTGCTGTCCTACGAGGCGGGCAGGATCTGATGTGCGTTCTGATTCTCGGCAGCATTTCCTCTGAATTCAAAACAGTAGCGTCGGCTTAAGATATGCGCAGCCGGCTTGCATCGCACGAATCTTTGAGGGGGACTTGGGTGCTCGCACAGTACGCATATGCCACTGAATGTTCTTTTTTTTTCAATTATTCCTTGTGTGCATGGGAACATACTGAAATCCTGTGTTTGCCGTAAACAATGCTGTGCTGGTTCGTCAGTGTGGACACTAATGAAACTAAGGATCTGGCCTCTCCAGAGGTACTATTTATTCCCTGTGTTTCCACGACGATTTTTTCTATGATCGTGATCCTATCGAGAAAGCTTCAGTCAAGCTCCACAAAAGAAAAGAAAACACTTGGCGGGAACGACGCGAGCTGCCTCCGTGACCGGATCCACATACAGCAACGTTTCCTGTGCCATTCCTGCCACCTCCCTTTCCAGCTTGGAACCGGTTTACGCACCTGGCCTCTTGTGTATTCTACAAAGAGCCAAGTCGTATTCTCTACTTGGTTTAGCCCTTGTTGCCTTCCTCCCAAGTTGGAGTCTCTGCTTACGACTTGGTTTGGTCGCTGTGTCCCTGCTGGTGGCTGTGGGTGGACTGTGGACAGATGAAGGAGCTCGTGCGAGGCCGGCCGCCGGTGGGTACGTGGAAGCAGCTGCTCCCGCTCTGCCATCTTTGGTCTGAACTCTGAATCTCTGATGGACGGCGGCGATTGGAGGTGACGATCGACGAGAGGTCGATAGCCACGAGACCTCGTCGCTTATACTGTCACCAAACTGTTAGTAATAAGCTACGATGCACTAGAAAATTCGTTGGAGTTTCAGGCGACGAACTGAGTAGCCCTAGGCACAATTTCCCGAACCCGAAATACCTAAATCTGTTCCCAAAATACCCGATAGCTATTTCGAGTATAACATTGCGAAACCCAAATTTAGTTGAAGAAATTTGGTTATAGCTTCCGATACCCGAAAATCTCGAAATATCCGATATTTTTTTAAAAAATCCAATATTAACTAAGGCCCAAGGCCCATCTCACTTCTTCCAACCTGTAACTTGAAAACCCTAAAGCTCACACAGGCAGCCACCCCTGCCGCGGGCTGCTCGGGGTTGGTCACGTGGGAGACCCCGAGTGGAGCTGTCGCAGGGAGCCCACCTCCTAGAATTTAATGTTTTGAGCCTAAAATCAGCCCAACAAACCGGTCCACACGTATTTTATTGCTGGAACAATTTTTTTTCATTGCGGATTAAATTTTTTTCGCGGAACAATAGTTTATTGTTTTGCGGAAAAAAAATTATTACGCAATAAAAAAAATATTAGGCTTTGTGTGATGGTTTGACTGTTAGTCACGCGTGTGACTCCTAATATTTGCCCCCTACCCCCACCCCCATCGGTGTGATGGTTTGACTATCAGTCACGCGTGTGACTCTTAACGCGTGCATGTTTCACCTCTATCGCAGAAGACTATCCACGGCTGGGTGTGCGCATGTGCGGCCATCTATACACAAAACTAACAAAGTACATATGATCTAAATTTAAGGTAAAAAAGTTTTGGAACACAAAATAATGTTCCAAAAATATTGTTCCTAAGAAGACAAAGAAATGTTCCGAAAGATTGTTCTGAAGTTAAGATAAAGTATTTCTAAAAATAAAATTAAATGTTCTAAGAACAAATAAAAATATCCTAAAACAAAAAATTATTTAAAAATATTTTTTAAAATATAAGCAAGTGTGATCTAGGTTTGAAGATCTCAACGCAAGGATCACTACGATGTAACCAAAATTTAATTTAAATAAATACTTTATAAAATATATTTTTTACGTTGAATATGTACATTACAGACAAGCTAGCTGCAGCGGGAAACCCTTCTGCGACGCGTCAGCTTCCGCTAACGCGCGCGATGAATAGAAATTTCCACCACCACCAAGACTCTTCCCCACCTAGCCGGCGGCCGCACACACACCCAGCCGTCGCCTGGCGCCTGCAGCTGGCTCCAGGCACCGCCACCCGCAGCAGTCCGCAGCGCCGCGCCCCTCGTCAGCTCGCCGCCCGGCCGCCTGCGCACTTTCGTCGACTGACGAGCCGCGCCCTCACCAGCTCGCCACCCTCAGTCTGCCGCACGGCCGCTCGCCGCTCGCCCCTCGCCGCCCTCGCCCTGTGTGGCTACGCGGCAGGCCATCAGCCCGCTCGCGGCCTCGCCCCTCGCCCAGCGCGGCCCCTGACAGATCGGGTAAACAGGATTACCCGATACCCAAACCTGAATTTTCGGATATTCCTTTTTTTTTTGAATTTCGAGTAGTGTTTCTCATTACCCGAATTTTTAACTACCCGAATTATCCGATCAGATTTTTCCGAATTACCCGAGTGCCCAGGCCTAGAACTGAGAGGCACATTGTTCATTCAGCAGGCCGGCCGGGCATTACGGTGAACGGGTCCGATCAGGGCAGTCGGTTTCCACGGCGAATCCGAGTCCTCCAGCTGGTGTCAGCACAAGCGCAGCTTGGTAGCCACCTCCAAATGGCCAAACGGGCGCCCAGGAAAGTCCTGCTACCGGACGAGACAGGCGCCGCCGGGGGGGCTTAACGAACGCTAGCCCCGTGAATCTCGCTCGGGGGATTTTAGAGCCGGGGAGCGGGTGATCCGGCTGCTGGTCTTTGGATGGCAGCTGGTTGCTTCGAAGTCTAGCTAGGCACGCCTGCACATGCGTGTTTCCTCTGGAGATTTTTGTTTGGTTTGGGCACCGTCGGACACGGCTGAGTTCTTGCTTGCTCCCTCAAAGTTCCTCGGTTGCTCCTGCGGTGCCAGGTGCCAGCTTTCGACAGGCGATCGATGGACCTTTTCTTGTAAAGATATTATAGATAAAGAAAGAATGAGCCGTGTGACGAAAGGTCGCAGCTTTTGGAGGGACAAGAGAACAACACATGTGCATTTTGGATTGACAAGCTATACACGAAAGAAAAATGTACCAAGTTTGTATTGCGCGGTGCGGTGGCTGACTTGTGTCTCAAGTTTCGGCACGTGAACGCCGGCCTGATCATCAGCGTCTGCAAATGGCGCCTATCTCCCCGTCTGTAACGACCAGTCGATCTACTGTAGCAGTACAAGAACCTCCTTATACTAGGCTTGAAATACACAAAAGGCAGGCAGTGGCAAAACGGCGTGCGATATTTACTGAAGAAAAAAGAAAGAACGAAGAAACTGGAGCTACCTGATCCTAAAGATGGATTAATTAATTACACTTCGGGATCGCTCCCGAAATTTACACGTCGAGCTGTGTTATCTCGAAGAACGAAACCGACTGGCTGGACGCCGACGACCTGCACGAGCCGTCCCGCTCGATGGAGTACGCGATGAGCAGCTTCACGACGTGCCTGTACCTCCTCCTGTACGTCGGGAACTTGGACAGGCTCCTCACGATCCCGACCAGCCTGCCAGCACAGAGGTCAGCCATGGTTCTCTGAAGAAACAGACAGCAGGGAGGCGCAGCAGATATACGTACGGTACGTACCTGCGACTGATGGCCTGAATCTGCGCCAGCCTCACGGGATCCTGGGGAACCTCAGCGCCGTTGTCCCACCCGCCGGCGCTCGCGGCGGCGTTGCCGGCGAAGAGGGTCAGCTTCTCCAGGAACCTCACCTCCTCCTCGGTCATCCTCAGCACCTGGATCTGCTCCTTGAGCACCAGCACGGGGTGGAAGAACCAGTCCAGCAGCCGGTCCTGGGGCCTGTTGTGCTGGTTCACCTCGACGCTGCCCAGCAGCAGCCCCCCGGCGCCGGCCTTGATCGACTGCAGCACGGTGCAGAGCAGGGAGTAGGAAGGCAGGCCCAGGCTTATGGTCTCGTGGCCGCTTTCCTTGGCCCTCAGCCACTCGGTCAGGCCGACGGCCGTTATGACATTCAGGTTCAGAAGGTCCCTGCCCCTCTGCTCGCATGACTTCATCATGTTCTCCCATATCTGCGAAACAAGGGGCCAGATTAGGACTCCAGGCATGGTTGCAAGTGAGCAACATAGGAGGCTGTATAACTGTATCATCTTTGGTAGAAATCTAGCCAAATCGCTGGAATTACTAATGCTATTTTCAATTGTCAAGATTTTTCTGCTGTAGAAGATCAATATTGAATTGTCAATACACTGAAATCCCTAAACTTCACCTGACAGAACACCTACCAGCATAAACTACTAAACTAGCAGTCATAAAAGAACTGGATAACCTGATTACTAATCAATAAACTAACTGCCACTTGGGATAGGCTTATCTGTTCTTTTATAGTGGTCACAGTACAAGGCAAACTCCCATACAAAGAAGCATTGCAGATTTGCAATTGCTGCTTTTGTGAGGTTCCTTTCGTCGGTGAATCATGATATTGCTTCGCTTAGAAATAGCCTGCCTAATCTAAGGAACCATCAATGCAACAATTCAAGCGTCTACCTGTACCTACTCTTGTGCGCCCCCTTCATTTATGCAATTTCCTCAATTAGAACTAGCTCACCTACCAAAGAAAGCGTGACCACAGCAACACAAATTTGTCTTGCTATCGCCTACTTGGGTGATGGAGCAGTATAGTTCACAGTATAGTTCCATTCATGACATTACTTACATGGAGCAAGCAAACCTAATAAAAGATAGCATGGGGACAGCAATCGAAAAGTGCTTCTTTCTTTTGTGACGTTAACACGCATAAATTACTGCCGAAGGAAATAAGGAACAGCCCCCTTGAAATCTCTGAACTGGACACTGCTTTACTCTGAAGACAGGGGAAACATTGATGGGTAGCACCAACTTCCTCTCTTTAGAATACAGAGGAAGACGTATTGCATACATTAAGTAAAAAAAAAAGCGTGAACTATAACTAGAATTATAGGAAATTACACAGAAGCTCATAACATGAAATACACATTTTTACCAAGTTTGCATGGAGTATCAGAAAAGTTTTCTAAGGTGAAAGTCTGAATAATGTTGTGTCTGAGTAAATTGTGTGCAGGCTGCAGACAAGCTGGGAATGCCATGAATTGAACTCATGAAAGGAGGAAGCATACCTGGACCATCTTGACTTCTTGTATAGCCTCTCTTACTGATCTTGAAGGAGCCAAATTCGGAACCAGCATTGCTGGTGCTTCACTGGAACCAGAAGGATATTCAGCTCCTTTGACAGACGCATTTGTTCTGACTGAGAACTCTGTGGAGTTGGATGATTTCCTCTTTCTGTAGGAAGGCCTAATAATTGTTCAAAAACAGAAGGTTAAACAATCGGGTAGCGAGGAAGAAGCACATGACAAAGGACAGCAGGATGTTCAGATCAGAATGGTCAAGGGAAATGCTGTACTTTGGGAGAATTGTTCCTTCACGGAGGTAGAGCCAATCATTGGTGTACTCATCAAACTCCGCAACCATGGCCACGACATATGAAACTCCCCTTTGAAACGATTTCTCCTGCAACAGTAAGGCAAGAAAATTTGTAACTGCTTGCATCACATAATCTTTGACACGGATCAACGATAATTCATCACTGGAAGTTTAGTAACCTGGAAGACAATGACTGCTCCGTAGAGGCCCACGAAAATGCTCGAGACAATAGCCAACAGGACGCTCCCAACCACCACCAGTGGCCAGAAAAGGATGGCCAGGCCAGCGATCGGCACGCAGACTGTTTCAAGGAACGGGCCTTCGCGGCTGATGAGGTCGTGCAGCAGCCTCTGCCAGCCTTTGAAGAGCATGTAGGGGCTCTTGATCAGCGCGATCACCGTGTAGAGCGGTATGTCCACGACCAACCCCAGGAGAGCAACAACGATACATGAAGGCACATCCAGTAACCTGCACCCAAAAGATGCATTTTTTTTCTCATTTTCGAATCTGCCAAATGCAGTATTGATTTCAAGAAAATGCAGGCGACGTGCGTTGCGCAACAAGCATGATGGTGGGATTTGTGCAGAATATACTTCAGTAACAGTCTATCACGAGGGATGACACGCTACCAGAACAGGGTATTTTATAGCAAAAAAAAAAGGCTAAGCACGTCCTTGTCATGACAAACCCATCCTTGTCGTAAAGGATTACACACAACACGGAGCTGCTAATGAAACAGTGGCAACTGGCAAGCGGCGGGAGGACAGACAGGTACCTTATCGAATGGGGCTCACGGTCCTGGGAGCTCTCGCGCAGCTCCTTGAGGTAGACCGGGTAGGAGTGGAAGCATATGTCCGCGAAGTCCCTAACCACCGTGCAGCTGCCCTTGATCGTGCCCCACGTCCCGTCCTGCTCCATCCAGAACCATCTCAGCCATGTCAGTTGGGAGGCAGGCATGATTAGCAGCCGCAGCACCTGAACGGCGTCGGCCTGCGTCGTGCAGGAGGAAGGGGATGATGCTCTGACGCGGTGTCTTACCACAATGCCGTGCACGAACTTCTTGGCCTCGGTCTCCTGCCGGAACGCCTCGAAGGTGGAGATCCACGGCGTGAAGAAGCCGTAGCCGAGCGCCACCAGCGCGCTGCCGAAGATGCCGAGCCCCAGCCAGAGGGCGAACAGAACCGGCAGCGCGAGGAGCACGGCCAGTTTCAGGCCGCCATTGATGCGGTCAGTCCTGGATAAAGAATGCGATCAGTCAAACAGTGCGACAATTTCTCCTCACGAACGATGCGATTGGCAACCAAAAAAGAACGAATTTTTGGGAACAAAGCGGACGGCAAAATGACGGCAAAATCGATACTTGCACAAGAAGGTTCTCATTGCAACCAGGGGGAAAAAGGACGAATTGACGGAGCAAGAACACAGCAGCGAAGAGTTTGTTTCGGTGGCTTACTTGATGAGCGAGTAGATTGTCCACCAGACGTGCGCCGGGAAGAGCACGAGTATGACGCCGACGTTGCCGAGGATCATCAGCGCCGCGGCCACGGGTCCGACCACCATCGCTGCACATCCATCCGAGGAGCCAAGAAAGTTTATTCAGCACACGCAGGCGCATAAGCCCCCCAGGCACGGCAGGAGGCTCCAAAATCAAAGCATGGCGAGACCAAGACGACGCGGCTGCAATTCACAAGGAGGGGCGTGCCTTTGATGCCGCCGAGGAAGAAGGCGGCGCAGAAGGAGAAGACCACGTAGGCGACGCGCAGCGAGTGCTGCATCGACGCCATGGGCTCCGCGTAGTTGGCCGCCACCCACGCCTTCACCGAGTCCATCGATCGTCGCCGTCGTCCGGCGACGGACGCTCTGCTGCCGGCGGCCTCCCTCACATCCACGGCCCCGCGCCGCTGCCAAAGACGAACGGGCGAATCACGCCTCCGCCGCCGGAATCAAGAGACGAAGCGACTCTTCCCCCAAACTATATCCGCGCCGCTTTCTGCGGAACGGACGGAGAGCGCGAGACGAGCAGAGAGAAAGAGGCGGACAGATAGGGAAAGAAGCGCCCCGCACGCCCGCCGGTCCTCTCCTCTTCTCGCTTTCACTCGGGGGAATCCGAGACCGACCAGGCAGCCGGAGGCGGTGGCCGGCGCGGGAAAACGTGAGCGACTTACGTGACAAGCCGTTCCCGGAGAAACCGCTTATAAGCTCGCGGGCGGGTCAAACCGGCGGCCGCGCGCTCGCGCTCGCGTTCTTGCGGGGAAGCAGAGGAGGGCGGAGGGGGAGGTGAGAGAAGGTTTTGCCTTGGTGTTTTTTCTTTTTCTTTTTGAGTTTATTTTTCTGCGTTAACTGCCCAGCTGCAAGCAGCCTCTTGGTTTGGGAGTTTGTGTCTGCGCCCCCGGTGGGCCCCCATGGCAACTGACGGGCTGACGGTGTTCAGCGAGGAGGGGAGGCCGAGGGAGGTCAGAGTTAACGGCACGGCAGGTAAAGGGTGACATGACACGGTAGCCAGGGTTTATCCGCAAGCGATGTGGTGAATTGACAGGCATCTTATAGTGCGTGCTGGGACTAATCTCTGGTTCTAGGTTCTCCCAAAAACTTTCACTGCCTCTGGAGTGTTCACGAAAGTTTCAAACTCTTTTGAGTACGAAATTACACATGTATACAACATAGAAACGTCCACTGCGTGGATGCGTCATTGTGGGGAAAAGGGATAATTCTTTTTTGGTAAAAGAGATAATTCTAACAAATATAAGTTGCGCCCACTAAATTTTTTGTCACCTTTGGACAAAAGTTTAGTGGAGCACCCATGGTTTAAGGGGGGGCATGGCTCCCCTAGTTCTGGAACCGCCTTCGTCCCTAGGCGCATTCTATTATACATGGCATGTTCAAATAAAGTCAAAGGAGACGAAGAAAGTGTTTTGCCACTGAATGAATACAAGTACACATTTCCTATCGAGAAAACAAAATATAATATTAAGAGAAAAATGCTTGTGAGCACATGTATCGAGCTTGGAACTAGAAACTAGAATAGGATTCACCACTAGACCAAAGCGAATCGAGAGGGAAAAAAGGAATTTGGAGTCTCCTCCATTGTTTCAAAACCAGGGGGCTTGAGCCCCAGCATGGATGCACCCTCGCTATTAGAACATATGTTGGATCTCGAGCCGGGATTAACAAAGAGAACCGAATCAAACTCGCACACGTTAGGGTCAGGAAACGAGATCGGAGTCTATTCATTCTCCATTCGGACTTGGTTTTACAAATGCCATAGTGCCCTCCTATATATAGGCCCGGAGGCCTAGCCAAGTTACAATTTAATCCCCATACACCTAATACAAACTATTTAACACCTAAGGACACGATGGTCTTTTTCCTCCCGAGTTGAAAACCCACTTGGTCATGCAACGCCTCCGTCAAAGGGCCCAAGCGTACGAGGTCCACGAGCTCATCCTTGTCTTCATCGCCAACACGCCGATCGCGCATCGGCCAAGACACTAGTTCCTACGTCCTTGAGGGCTTTGGGCATAGCCTTCGCTTCTCTCTACTTGTTCCTTCGCTACTTAGCTTTTGCGCCTCCCTTCGCTGCAGATGTCTTTCCAGTGTTTGGCGGGCCGGTCCCCAACAATGTAACTAGTTCACCTATGGCATCACCAGGTATGAATATGTTGGAGGATATAAAAAATTTTAATTAACTGTTTGACCATCTAATATAGAGAGAGATGATTAAATTGAAAAGACCATAACAACACCGCAATTACTTGGACCGACTGAACAGTGAACCGGGCAAGCTCCCGGCTCACGGTTTTTCCAGGCTGGATAAGGTCGGCCAATTCAACACGATTTGATTGTATAACTAGATTCATATGTAAATCACAAATGCATCTATGACTTATTAGTGGTCAGAATCACCAAACCTGAAGGAGAGGTCATCAGGGTTCCCTTGTTACATCTTATTTCATATGCTCTTCAGTTTCACGCTGGTTTACCTCAAAAGGATTATAGTTAGAACCACTTTTCAACTGTTCACTTGCATACTGGTCAAGCTAACCTAGAGAGGGGGTGTTTGTTCCACACTTTCCAATAGAAAATGATGGGTTCTTTTTTTCGTCCCAACAAACAAGGAATCACCTGCTATGTAGAGAATTATAATTTGCTATAAAAAGAACTTATTGTTCATTGATATACACTAATTTAAAGAACATGAATATCACCACAATATCGTGTATTCAAAAGTATTGCAAGTATGGGATGATAATAATTTTACATGAGTGGGGCATATAAACCAGCTGCTTTTGTCTCCAAATCTCCTTCCCTTTACTGTCAAACCTTCTTGCCATTTCTCTAGTTAACTATTGTCCATGATCACACCGTCCCTTCCATATTCCTTTTATGCCAACTGTTGAGACCTAGGCTTCAATCAGTTCTTTGAGTCGCCGAAGTTGGCCTACGGCGTTTCGCAATCCGTCCAATTTTCAATCTCCACATCGACCTAGCCAATTGGCCTGCTAGAGCTGGACTCAACCGTTTTGTCTCTTTTCAGCTGATGGTCAGTCATCAGTCCGTCAAACGCATCGCCCGAACCACCCCTTCCTGAGTTCCTGTGCATTATTAGCTGCAGCAACCTAGCAGAGTGATTTCATCGTCCAGTAAAGTTCAGTACAAAGGACTCGTTTGGCACGGCTCTGGCTCCTCCAAAAAGCACTTCAGCTCCGTCTTCTTTGGTGGAGCGGCTTCTCTCATGGTGCTGAAGCCGTTTTGGAAAACATTTGGCAAAACGGCTTCATGTGTTGGATTAAGGTTGTAAAATATCTAACTTACCCTTCCCTATATTTTCTTTTTACCTTTTTTTCTTTTTTCCTTTTTTATTTTTCCTCTCATTTTCTTTTTCTCTCCCCTTTTCTTATTTTTCTCCTCTCCTCCTTATCCACTCGACGCCCCTCCGCCCGGCCCGTCTCCACCGCGCCGTCCCTCTCCACGCCGCCGGCCACCGGCTGCCGGCCGCCCCTCTCCATGCTGCCACCTCGCCCTCGCATGCCACCACGCTTGCGCCGCCGTCGCCAGCTCCTGCGTGGGCCCGCACTGGCGTCGCCTCCACCTTCGCTTGATGTCGCGGTGCGCGACCCCGCGGCGGTGGCCGCCCGCGAGCGCGCCGGCGAGCTGGGCAGCGAGGTCGGCCGCCTCGGGCTCCGGGAGCGGGCCCTGCACGGAGACGAGGGAGAAGAGGTCCCGCCCTCGCAGGAGGTGGACGGCGTCGACGTCCTCGAAGGCGGCGTGGGGCATGACGAGGTGGACGGCATCGGCGTGGACTGCCGCACGAAAGGAGCCCTGTGGCGGCGGCGGAGCAACGGCAGACGGTCCCGAAGCTGCTGCGTCGATCTCGTCGCCGATGAGGTTCTCCCGCCTCAGCACCTCCTTGCCGCCGGCGGTCATGCTACCGCCTGTGGCAGCCCCAGCGGGCCCCACCCGGGATAGGGCTGGCAAAGGGCGCGGAGGAGACGCCGGGAGCCGATCGGAGCTACAATTTTTAGCTCACCAGAGACCGGGTTTTTTAGGGATTTGGGAGCCAGAGCCGGTTGTGAAGCGCCCCCTTTAGCAGGGCTTCACTTGGAACCGATTTTGAAGCAGGCGTTGGAGCCCTGCTAAAGGGGCTCAAAGAGGGTCATTACCAGGGTCCGGGACGGCGGGCGCCTCATCTCATCTGGCGAGTAACGGCGTTTGGCTCGGCGCCCCGAGTCCTTGGAGCCCGATTTGTGCTGGCCTCCCACGCTTCGATGTACTGTTCGCTTCCCTTTTTCCTGGGGCAGTGTGGCTGGCCCGTGTCAGCAGCCTTCGCTTCCGCTAGCCAGGTGCTGGTGCCTGGTGGCCACTGGCCAGCCCTCCTGCTCCGGCCCGCGACCCCCACAAGAGGCCGACACGTACGTGCAGCGGCTTTTTGGCTCCTACCACTGTGGCATACTGGCATGGGGACTTGCTGCGCGTCCGACACGATTCAGGACGGAGGCGGATATCTTGGGGCCAGGCATGCCACTAGCTGGCCGAGGGGCCAGTTGGACCCTCGGAAAAATTCGTTGCAAAAATGTTAAACTCGGATGGCACGTAGCACCCCCTCTGAAAAAAGAAATGGCAGGGCGATGGCCTGTTTTTCTAAAACAAAAACTCTTAAAAAAACGTGCAGGTTGCTAAGGATATTCCATTTCATTGCATGGTCCCATAGAGTGCCATGCCATCAAAGTATATTTGGGTTCGCGAACAAAACCGATTCTCCGATGCAAAGTTTCATTTCACGATTTCATAGATTAACCATAGCATTTAATTGCGAGGTATGAGATTGGGTGCAATCGTATGAAATGAAACTCTCTAGCCCCCCTTGCAAGTTTCAACAAGTCCCGTAGTCGTGGCATGAAAATAATGTATACACATTTTCATCCTGATGAAACTCCTTCCATCTCTTTCTTCATAAGGCTAGTCCCAGTATACAGTTTTATGACACGGTTACCAAGATTGAGATCGGCAAAATTGAGTTTCATGGAGACGAAACTCCTCCCTCATTCTATGAAACTCGCTCCTTCTCTCTACTCGCCATATCAGCAAAATTAACGATGTGGCATAGAATTTAATGCTATGAAACTCTCCATAAAACTTCTCGTTGGGACTAGCCTAACTATTACTTTATCATGTCATCACAGATGCTGACGTGTTACTATATTTGATGCGCATGAAACATCTATGAAATTTGCTCTGGGATTATCCCCTTGACCCCCATCAGAATATCTGATTGCAGCCGTCACATCTAACATGCACCACCTCCTATTGGCGACACCCTTTCTTTCTTTTTTCCCTTTGGTGGAAGTCAAGACTCAGGAGCGTCGTCACCCGCTCTAGAAAAAGAAAAACTAATGAATGCGTACGATACGAAGGTAGCCGCCAGAATCCGTTACGGGATAAAGTAAACTGCCGTTCGACGGGACAGAGAATGTTGAGCCAAAACAAACGATGCTAGGAGTGCGTACTAACCTCTAGCGTGTGCTAGTATACTAGATCGCTGACTTTTTTCCCCCGGCCGCCGCTCCTGCCACGACTCGCATCTCCCGCAGCACCCAGCAGGAAGAAACCTCCCCATGGCAGAGAAGTTTCTGCGGAAACGTCCCTCGATTCGCCCTGCCGCAGGAACTCCGCAAACGATTATGGGCGGTGAAGATTCGCCCTCCCAAGAAATCATCGAGGACGGCAGGGGAACCGTGTCCCGTCGCGTCACCGGGGACGGCTACAGCGACCTGGCCGGCCCCCCAACTTCTCCACGCGGGAGTATTGTATAGGTACTGATGTTCGTATCCTTTTTCTTATAATCAGATTCGTATCCTTTTTGTTCTTGCCCTGCGAAAGAACACGTCGGCAAAGTGTGATACGTGAGGGCGCGGTGCTAACTGAGCAGCAGCGTTTCTGATTTGTTGCTGACTGCCAAGCACACGATTGTTTTTACCCCCTCCGTTTTCTGTTGCTGTTAGCGTGACACTCTGATAGCTCGCGTGGTGTCAGATTCAATTGCATCTACTCACCTGTGAGCCAGTCAACGATTTAGCTCAGCGTGCAAGACTTTCAGGCTGTCAGCCGAAGCGGTGACGCGCCACCGAAATTACTGAGCCCGCACGCGACTCCATCGCGGGAGATCGAGTCAATAAATGCATTGAGTGGGATCGGCTCGATGCAAGTTGGGGGGGGGGGGGGGGGGGGGGAACAAACAAAGGGGGCATCACACACGTAGACGGATTAGACATAAAATTCGGATCGTATTCAGATTCCGGTGGGCCACAGGCTGCTCATAAAGCCTTCCATTCCATTCCATGGCGGCGACTAGCGCCGGCCGGCCGGTGGCTGCGCGGAGGAGAAAGCATGGGATGCACCGTCAGTTAATCGCACGTGTGTTTCTTGGGGGTGGTGGAGTGGAGGCGAGGGGAGCTCACGAACGGTGGAGGGAGGGAGGGATGGGCTTGCTGATGGCCATGGCGAGAGATGGCCCCAGGACGACGAGTTGGCATTGTTTCGAGGGCGCAGGTGAGGGCCAGGGGGAACGAGGGCGCAGGTGAGGGCCGCGAGACGTGCGTGGAGCTTCCCAGCTGGTGTTTGGATGCTGACATGGAATGATGGAAACCCAGCTGGTGCCAGTGTGGCCGGATTGGGTGGACGTCGCCGCCTGGAAGATTGGCCGCGAAAGCCAAAAGGACACTCGCCTTCCCTTTCCGATGTCACGGGCTGCTAGGCCGCGGCCTGCGTGCCTGGTGTCACGGCTTGCATCACACTGATGAGAAAAAAGGTGGGTTTTATTTGGATAGCTCTACGCTGGTGGTTTCTCTGATTCTTTCTCTCTCTGAGATGCTGGCAAGAGACCTACCCATCCCCGTGGCTGCGTATTTCAACCTGTGTATTCTCCAGATGTGCATATCAGCATATCTGACCGCGTACGTGTCACGTAGTAGATTAGCAGTGGCAAGTACAAGGCACCGGCAAAGGTGTTGTCGACGGACGAAGATCAGCCGCCGTTGTGTGTCCGTGTCGAGTCAATGCAAGGGTTCATTCGTTCCGTCGACACGTACGTACGCCGCCGGCCGAGAATGAAGGTCAGAACACACGTCTGCATCGCGTCGGTCGTCCATATAGCCGGTCAAGAACTCAGGACCCGTGTTTTTCGGGACGGGTGTGATCGCTCGCAACGAAGGTGTGAACTCCACGGGGTCGGGCCCCGCATCTGGCAATCATCTCCGGTAGGCATGCGTTCGCGGCCTTGTTGTAATGGACATCCGCAGACCGCCGCCGCCGCCGCGCGCGCGCGCACGGCCGGCGGCTCGATCGGGACGGCAAAGAATTAAGCCGGCACGTCAAAGTTTCCAGAAGCAGATGCCATGGAAGAAGGCAGCGGCAGGTAGGCTGGATTTCTTCCGTTCTAGATGGGCGACAGTTTGTCAGCGCCATGCTGGAGAGAGAGAGAGAGAGAGACGCATGTTTCCGGCCAGGGCGTCGAACGGGCGTCTGGACAGGAGCTGGCTGGACAGGAGCTGGCTCTCCTGACCCCACCATTCAGGAAGATAGGAGCTTTTCGCATGTCAGGTTCGTTGCATGTTGCGCGCGTCCTGCAGCCAGTAATCATCCACCGACAGCTAACGAACGAGGATGATCACAACTGACTCAATTGACGCTGGTCAAACTCGAAACATGTAGCGCGTACGATGGACGCAAGGCCCAAAACTAATGTGGGGTAGCAATCCTGGGCCCTTTTCCATCTTAGCCCACGGGCCTTAGTTCCGGTCGTTCTGCACGCTGATAGCAGAATCCAGAAGCCTCATCTTAGAGCCAGTTTGGATCATGGGAGCTAAAAATTAGCCCCTCGGTTTTAGTCCTGAAATAGATCCAGGAAGCCAACCAAGTGGAGCTATTTGGATCTAAAGTGAATTAGCTTCTTCCAAAACTTTAGCCCCTCCAAGAGGTGCTTATTGGGAGATATTTCGGTGTTGGCCTCACAAAAAGTCACTTCCCCCACCCATAGTGCATGAAAGGTAGAGCCAATGATTGGGATATATGCATTTAAAAAGCAAATTAGCCCATGGATCCAAATAACATAGGGGCTAAACTTTAGAGAGCTAATTTAAGAGCTAAACTTTAGTCCTCAAATTAACCCAAGAGCTAGTTCTTCAAACAGGGCCTTAATCATCTACTACCTCAGACCTCGAGGCAAGCCGGGCGTGGTTATACATTCGCCGTCATCTAAAGCGGACGGACCGTGGGTGGCGGCGTTATAGGCTGCAATTAGACCCTGAGATGGACTATTTCCGCAAATCAAGGCCCGCCTGCAGGTGGAGAAAGATTATGCGCATGCAAAAAGGATTGATGCTATCCACATGCATCCAAATTCGGAATTTAAAGAGATAATAAGTATTAAATCGAGCATTTAAATTAAATTCTGATTTCACCACGGCGTTTCTTGAGACAAGATCTTCAAAACAACATCACACGATATTTTAAAAAAATAATATTAAATAATTAGTTTCAGCTACTGGAAACAGATATTTTCACAACACGAATAAATAATTATTTTTATGAAAAAAGTCAAACATAACGAAAAAATAATAATGTACACGAATAAAATAATTAAACATCACGAATATTTGATTGTATAGGATAAGTAATGGAAATAAATATCGTGAACAAATGAGTCAATATGGCCAAACAATTTAGTCTACAAAGTGAACAAATAATTTCACACTCCGACCAAATTAGAATTACATGTACACGAATAATTTCACATGAAGACACAAAATCCTTCTACATTAAAAAAAAGTTATTTTTATAGGCATACACGAGCTAAACAAAATACTGTATAAAGTAAATAAATTATTTTATAGACTAACTAAAGAGTCTAAAATACATAAATTAGTGTACATTGAGCATGACTCGCTCTTAAATATGAATAAATAGTATGATTATATTAAAACATGTAAGTATAGATATATTAAAGTTCACTTATATAAAAAAGAATCATGGTTAGTATAAATAATAAAAGGAATAAATTACAATTCAAATAAATAATGTTCATAATCAATAGAGAAACAAAGAGAATAAATAAATAAATAAATATAAAGATTGAAAAAATAAAAAGAAATAGGAAAGAAAAGAAAAGAACAAGAGAAAAAAAAACATATTGTTCGGGTGAAATATCTGCAATGCAAGAGATACTTTACATGTGAACAATTCATAGTAGTATAAATAATGAATTATTTCCACAAATGAAACAATCAAATATGTTGTGACATAATAAAAATTTTGATCTTTAGAACGGTCCAATATACACTAAAATACAACCACATAGCAACAAAATTTTACTACGATAATTGATCTTTAATATATTATGGATCAATACTTTTCATTATGATAGTAATTAATTATGAATTTGCATATAAAAAATTACAAAAAATTAAATTAAAATAGCACAAATTATAAAATAGAGAAAACAAAGACTAGTAGAAAAGTTAAATGAGTGATGAGAAAAATAGAAAAGATAATAATAGAAGATAAGATAAACTAAAAAGGCTACCAAAATAAAAATGAGAAAAAGAAGGTAACAGAAAAAGGATAAAAAAAGAACCGTACAAATCAATGAGTAATAACGGAGGGAAAAAGGAATAAAGCAAAACAAAAAAAAGATGGAAGAAACTGCGGGATGCAAGGCTAGGGTATGGCTAGAGTATTTGTTATAAACGCCATCAGGCGGCTCAATGTAACAGAGTAAGAGCAAACAAACTAGGATGTGGATTTAGGATGTGGGTGCTCAGGTCTGAGAGAAGAGCATCTTGAACCGAGTTCTACGGTTGGCTGCGAAAAACTTAAATCAAATTGAAAAGGCATGGGGCAATGAGCACGCTATTAGCCTACTCGGAATCTTTTCACCTGGCAGGCCTTCATTGCTGGTACCTCAAATATTCAGTACCCTGTGTGGATGTGGATCCGGCTCCGTCTGATCCGACCCTCCACAAAACGTGTGCCCTACCGGCCCCGGTCCTCGCAGATGCAGGCGGCGGCATTCGTGACTCACCTGCGCGCCAACACCACCTCACCAAGACAACAGGAAGCAACGCTTGCCGGCGCGCATCTCCTCGTACTAATCGCCCGCAGGTGGTCTACAAATAGCGGGCCCGCGGAACTGACGCCGCCTGCTCTCGATCCCGCCGGTACTAGAGCCGTACCCGTACGTCGCGGACGCACACGCGTACGCGATGTCGAGCGGAGAGGCCGCTACGGGGGACCGGGACGACGACGAGGTCGTCCACGACTTCGCCCCGCTCCTCCTGGTGTACAAGAGCGGCCGCCTCGAGCGGCCCATCGCCATGCCGCCCGTCCCGCCCGGCCTCGACGCCGCCACGGGCGTCGCGTCCAGGGACGTGGCCCTCTCCCCACACTCCTTCGCGCGCCTCTACCTCCCGCCCGCCGCTGCCAACGAGAACTCGAGGAAGCTCCCCGTGGTCGTCTACTTCCACGGCGGCGGCTTCGTGATCGGGTCGGCCGCGTCCGCCGCGTACCACCGCTGCCTCAACGACCTCGCCGCGGCCTGCCCCGCCGTCGCGGTCTCCGTGGACTACCGCCTCGCGCCGGAGCACCCGCTCCCCGCCGCGTACGAGGACTCCCTCGCGGCCCTCGAGTGGGCGCTCTCCGCCGCCGACCCGTGGCTCGCGGCGCACGGCGACCCCGCCCGCGTGTTCCTGGCCGGGGACAGCGCGGGGGGCAACATCTGCCACCACCTCGCCATGCACCCGGGCATCCGGGGCGCCGGCCTCAGGGGCGTCGTGCTGATCCACCCGTGGTTCTGGGGCAGGGAGCCCGTCGGCGGGGAGCCCCGGGGCCCCGCGAAGATGCAGAAGAGCCTGTGGGAGTTCGTGTGCCCCGGCGCGGTGGGCGGCGAGGACGACCCCCGGATGAACCCGACGGCGCCGGGCGCGCCGGGGCTGGAGGGCCTGGCGTGCGGGAAGGTGATGGTGTGCGTGGCCGAGGGGGACGTCCTGCGGTGGCGCGGGAGGCTGTACGCGGAGGCCGTGGCGCGGGCAAGGCAGAAGCGTGCCGAGCAGCCGGTGGTGGAGCTGTTCGAGTCGGAGGGGGTCGGCCACGTGTTCTACCTGCTGGAGCCCGCGGCGGAGAAGGCCAGGGAGCTGCTGGACAGGATCGCGGCGTTCGTCAGTGCGGAGTGAGTGAGCAGGATGGAAGACCGTGGACGCTCTGAGTGGGATATAGTATTTCTGTAATTCTGTTCGCAAATTTTATGATTTTATCACAACAATGGTAACAGACAGAGATGTTCATGATTTAATTCGATTTAGTTTATACACGCCTTGATCGGTATTCGGCCAATAGTAATAGAGTTGTACAAAAAAATTCCAAATTTAGTATGTAAATTATTTGGTGACTGAGATGCATGCTCCCCAGCGGGTTGACACTTGACACTAAACCTGAGATGAACGGAACCTACGAGAGTGACGGTCGACATTCATGGCTCACCAGCCCCCACGACACCCGACGACCGCTCACCCGGCACATGCGTCGCCATGCAGCAGTGCAGCACGCATCTCTCTTCTCATGGCGTCTACAAGTAGCGGCCGCAGCGCCACACTGCTTCAGACCAGGAAGCAACAGCGCCACAGCGAACACTCTCCGACGAGTAGTCACCCTTGCTTGCACACGAATGCCGGGCGCCACGGTTGCCGTGGGAAGCGACGGCGACGACGAGGTCGTCCACGACTTCTCCCCGCTCCTCCTGGTCTACAGGAGCGGCCGCCTCGAGCGCCCCCTCATCGTACCGCTCGTCCCGCCAGGCCTCGACGCCGCCACGGGCGTCGAGTCCAGGGACGACGTGCCCCTCTCCCCCTCCTCCTTCGTGCGGCTGTACCTCCCGCCCGGCGCCGCCAGCGCGGGCGGCGGCGACACCGACACCGACAAGAAGGCCAGGCTCCCCGTGGTCGTCTATTTCCACGGCGGCGGGTTCGTGATCGGGTCGGCGGCCTCCTGCGTGCACCACCGCTTCCTCAACGACCTCGCCGCCGCCTGCACCGCCGTCGCCGTCTCCGTCGACTACCGCCTGGCCCCGGAGCACGCGCTCCCCGCCGCGTACGAGGACTCCCTCGTGGCCCTCGAGTAGGCGCTCTCCGCCGCCGACCCATGGCTCGCCGCGCACGGCGACCCCGCCCGCGTGTTCCTGGCCGGCGACAGCGCCGGTGGCAACATCTGCCACCACCTCGCCATGCACCCGGACATCCGGGGCGCCGGCCTGAAGGGCGCCGTGCTGATCCACCCGTGGTTCTGGGGCAAGGAGCCCGTCGGCGGGGAGAAAGAGTATAGAAGCCCCAGGAAGCACCTGTGGGAGTTGGTGTGCCCCGGCGCGGCCGACGGCGTGGACGACCCCCGGATGAACCCGACCGCGCCCGGCGCGCCGGCGCTGGAGGGCCTGGCGTGCGAGAGGGTGATGGTGTGCGTGGCCGAGGAGGACCACCTGCGGTGGCGCGGTGAGGCGTACGCGGAGGCCGTGGCGCGGGCGAAGAACAAGTGCGACGAGCTGGTGCCGGTGGCGCAGGAGAAGGGCGGCGGCGCCAGCGGGCAGCCGGCGGTGGAGCTGTTCGAGTCGGAGGGGGTCGGCCACGTGTTCTACCTGCTGGATCCCGAGATGGATGAGGCGAAGCGGTTGCTCGGCAGGATCGCGGCGTTCGTCAGTGCGAACTGCGAAGTGAGCGAGCTGCATGCTAGCTGGGCCGGGAAGATGCTGCATGCATGCTGTCTCAAAAAAAAAAAAAAGATGCTGCATGCATGCATGCACGCCGCGGATACGTGGCGCGCGGCGCGTCCATCTGCTCGTCGGCCGGCCAGCAGGGGAGTAGAAATGAGCACGTACGTGTGCACTCGTAGTCTTTTTCTTTTTCACCCGTGTCATCCAGTGAATCATATGCCACGGTACGTCCGTCGTCTGGTCCGGCACTTGAATGTAGACGTGTCACGTGTCGCGGTGCGGCGTGTCCCCTTTGGGGTCGGCCGGTGGACGGGCTTCCAGCAGGTGGCCTGCCGACTGCCGACTCGATCCCCGGTCTGCACGCACCGCGCCGCTGTCCGCTCCACCGGATGGGCGACGGCCATTGAATACCGGCACCGCAGCCCTGTGGACTGTTGTTGCCTCTGTAGACTCTCAGCACTCACTGCCCAGCCGGTTCGGTCAGGATGCAAACGAGGCGGCCAGTTTCGCTGGATGAACCGTGCAGATAGACGAGACGGGCAATTTCGCCGCGCGCGGGCCGGGCTGAAAGTGTGAAAGTAAGATTGACCGGACCAGTTACTTACACCAGTTAAATGGACCAGGAGGCCAGCCAGAACTAGCGTGTGGCCCAACTTTTTTTTTAAAAAAAAAATAAACCAACTTATTATAATAGAGGATTAAAAATAAAAAAGACCACACGCTCGTGCTACAGTGATCCCGTGTGTGAGGTGGTAAGGTGCGGGTGGGGCAGCTGGGCACGGACTGGCGAGCGGTAAGGGGCGCGGAACAGGACACGGCGGGCCAGAGAGGCCAGAGACACGCCATGTCTTGCAGGCAGCAGGCTGTCACGGAACCGGCGACCGCGACGTGCTCCGTGGCCGTGCTCCCGGTTGGTGGACGCGCGGGTGCAGGAGCCGGCCGGCCGGCCGGGTCGGCGAGGCTGGGCACCACCCATCGGTTGGTCCAAAACGCTGGGAGGAACGGAGGAAAGTGGCCGTGGACCAGGGAAGGTTCCGACAGGACGGGCGCGAGAAGCCTTCGCATAAAAGTCAAGCAACACGGGCGGGCGGGAGAAGCAAAGCGCACGTTTGCTACCTTGTTCCACCCATCGGCCATGGGGTACTCGGAGCTCAATTGCAAGGGGGCGCTGTCGTGAGCTCTCGTTCGATGCAAAAACGCGGCCCGGGCGGCTGTCACGATCGCCCAGGCTCCCTTTTTCTCCTCTCTGGCTGCTGATCTAGTATAAATGTACGGGAGGAAGACCACGTCCGGGAGGGGAAAGGCAACTTCGAGGCTCTAACTTTCCACGGGGTTAGCACGGTGATTGCATATTTATAGTTCTCGTTGGGGTACGGTCCATCAGCTTTTCCATGTATCGTTTCTTGAAGGTCACTCTGAAAGAGTAAAAGTCCGTAAACCAATGAAATTTCCGATGTGGCATTTACGCAATATTTAGTCTTGGTATATATAATGTCATGTTACATTTAACAACATTTTTTTGCGGATAATAAGTCTTCAAATTGGCCGGTCAATGTTGTACTACTAAATATAGCATCCGTTGGATAGTGAACCTTCTTGGTCTTGTTGCCTAAATAAAGTCATATATAGATGTACTCTTCTTTGGCTACATGCATTCACAAATTAAATGCACATACAAGAATGATGAATTTTCTTTATTGAAAATATAAAGCATATGACGAGATGTATCAACTGAGACGTAACATATAACTTGTTATGTCATGTGCTTCCAAATTAAATCAAGTGTTTATGTTCTTCTACTTGTAAAAATATAGTAATTCAACCTCCGTGGGAGAATTCTATGGTGATTATGCTAATTTTTGTGCATTAAATTTTATATAAAAATGCTATTAGAAGCGCAACAAAGTACACCAGCACATTCAAGGCCAATTACTACCACACAAACACATGAACAACAGAGCAAAAAAGGCTAGATAAATGTAAATACTTTGACTTTGAAAAATGACTGCCCGGATAAGAGTTTCTTAGAAATAAGGTCCATAAAATGGAGGGTTTTGGTAGAAATGGTATAGATTGATTCAGTAGAAAATGGTATAATAAAATGGATTCATCATGCGTTAGAAATATGATATATAGATTGAATTTCATAACAGCAATAAAAATAGAGGCAGGCTTATGCAATAAATACCACCATTCCACTGATTGAGTGTAACATACAATACTCATGACCTTAACCATGGAATCCAATTTAAAAAATAACAATCTGGATAGTTGATATTTTTTTCAATGTTGAGTTTTTACTTTTCTCAACATTAAATTGCACATGGTGGTCTCGCAACCTACGTAAAAGTTTTCCACGTGAATGTGATAACGGTTTTTGGAACAGCTAAGCTCACACGCAACTTTTGTATTTCTTCCACCATATTATGTTCTGATGGTAACAGTTTTTGGAATAACTAAGCTCATACAGAAGCACATGCGCAACTTTTATATATCTTCCACTGTACATAGACTTTGATAACGGTTTTTGGAACAACTAAGCTCATACAGAAGTACATGCGTAATTTTTTTACATCTTTCACCGTGTTATGATCTAGTTATAATATTGTACTCCTACTTACAGAAATGGAACAATTCCTAATTATGTTACTGGTTAAATGAAGCTTAATACTACTGTGTCTGCAGTTTTAGATCTAATAAATAGGCAGAGAAAGAACACGCACATAAAGGCAAAGTGATGTGTGGTTCCCTCACGCACCTCACTGCCCGAACCACACAGACCCCACATGCCGCCCCACACGTCAGCCACCCACCCTCGCAATCAGACGGCCGACACCATAACGAACTCCAAGATCTGACGGCGCAGATCCATTCCTAACCCAGTATACATTCAACCTCACCTCAACCACGAGCTCCCTCTCTTTTCCGCCCTCCACCCCTCGCGAGCCCTCCAACCCCACACGACCCACCTCCTCGGCGGCGGCGGCGGCTGCGGTGGCGATGCAGATGGCGGCGACCACCACCGACTCCCAGGCGGCCGTGCCGCCTCACCACCCTCACGCGCACCCCCATGCGCCTCCACAGCACGCGCCTCCGCACCACCACATGCCGCAGCCGCGGTGGGTCGTCATCCCGTACCCGCCGCCGCCGCCCATGGTGGCCGCGCCCCCGCCGCCACCGCAGTTCGCCAAGCACTTTGCCGCTGGGCCGCCCCTGCCGCCACAAGCTGCGGCAGGGCGCCGCACGCCGACCCCGCCCGCGGCCGGATCCGGCGGGAACGGGTGCGAGGAGAATAAGACGATTTGGGTTGGCGACCTCCAGTACTGGATGGACGAGAACTACCTCCACAGCTGCTTCGGGACCAGCGGCGAGGTTTGCGTCTCTCCCGATCCGGACCCCTCCGTACTAGATCTCAGGAATACAGCTAGATTTATACCATTTCCGCGCGTTGATTCGTGTGTTTTTGCCTCGGATTGACATAGAAGTTTAAAATTGCGCTTGATTGTTGCTTGATGCGAATAAAGGTGCGATATTTTTAGAATTAGACGTGCAAAGATGCTTAAGGCGCCAACTTTGAGGTCATTCAATGCAGTACGGATGGAGTGCTCCTTTTTGTTTGGTCATTTATATCTCCTGTATGGTTTAGAGCCGTGTAGCCGCTTCAAGACGTTATTTTCTCCGTGCTATTTTTTTCCTTATAGAAGAAGGGGTCGTCGTATTCATTTAGAATTGGTGCGTGCGTGGTGACAAACGTGCCGACCTCTGGTAGGATTTATGCATATAGTTAACTTGGAGGAACTGGTCCTGATGCTTGATAATTGATAGACATTTGGAATGGGCCAAGCTAGTGGCTTCACCTTGGTGGATACTGTATTAGTATAATAACTTTTGGAGGTGCAAAAGGAATCAATAATTGCAGCCTTGGCCAATTATCCTTTTTAGGATATGCTCACTGATGTTGACAGGAAGGGAAAAGATGCTTGATCTTAGGACCGTTCTGATGGATACTGATACAATGCCTGTTTAGGAGCGGATTTAAATGGATAAAGCAGTTTGTATCCATTCTTGTTTTTGTACTAGCTAGTAATAGCTGCCAGGAACCTTTCTTGAAACAAATCTAAAATGGTAACTTTCAATTGTTATCAACTACAAGGGCATCATTTGCAGTTTCTTCTTTCTGTTTGTGTGTGTGTTCATGCTTACCGAACTCTATGACCAGTAATCTTATTGCCTTCTGCCACTTCACTTTTTTGTAGGTAGTGACAATAAAAGTTATCCGGAATAGGCAAACTGGACAATCAGAGGGGTATGGATTCGTGGAGTTCTTTTCTCACACATCTGCAGAAAAAGCTCTTCAGAATTTTACTGGTCATGTGATGCCTAACACCGATAGAGCATTTAAGTTAAACTGGGCATCATATAGCATGGGTGAAAAGCGATCTGAAGTAGCTTCTGATCACTCGATATTTGTTGGTGATCTAGCTGCTGATGTTACTGATGAAATGCTGATGGAGCTTTTTGCTAGCAAGTACCGATCGGTTAAAGGAGCTAAAGTTATTATTGATGCAAACACAGGCCGCTCTAGGGGCTATGGATTTGTTAGGTTTGGAGATGACAACGACAAATCTCATGCAATGTCTGAAATGAATGGTGTATATTGCTCTACTAGGCCAATTCGCATTGGACCTGCTACTCCCAGAAGATCTTCAGGTATGTTCATTTTTCATTACAGCAATCTGAAATTGTACAGCCTCTTTCATTAAACCATAGACTTTTGTACTTTGTTCAATGAATGGTCCAACTAATACTTAGTTGTTTTATGGAATGGAATGTTATCAGGCGTGGCTTGGTTATCAATCCAGTGAAGGTCTTGTGTTATCATTCAGTTTGTATTTTATAGAAATTGTTTTAGTAAATGTGCCATGGATATATTACATATCAACCTTTTGCGATTAAAAGTTCAAACCATTTTTAAGTGGTTCTTCTCAGCATAGACAACTAACTACCTCCTCCATTTCTTGTTGGCTAGCATGCTTAGCCCCTTCATGCCAGACTGTATAAATGTTTTTAGTTTCCGACACGTCGTCGACACCTCGCCGACTCGCACCCGACACGGCCCAGCCCAATAAACCACCCCTTCCTGAATAACCCTACGTGCCCTGGCGCTATCCGCCGCCGCTTCTCTCCACGCGCCGCCGTTGCTTCTCCAGATTGACGCAGCGCCGTCGGGTGTCGGCTCGCCGCTCCTCCCTGGATCGACACGCTGCCATCAGCCCTTCAGGCCGTGAGCCCTTGACTGCCTCTCCTCATATCAACGCGCCGCCGTCCGCCCGGTGCCGCACGCTTCCTCTCTCCTTCTCTTCATCTCGAATATAGACGTTAGAACCATGTTTTACTTTGTTGTATGTGCTCATTGCTATTTTATTTGCCTATGTATATACGTATCGCAGTATCGCTTTTTTTTTGAAAAAATGACAAATCGCCGTGTCTGACACGTATCGTGTCCGACACGTGTGTCGGAATCGGGGTAACTTAGATATTGGTTTCCGGCACATAAGCCCTTCTTTTATGGCCATAGTGTTTGAAAAAAGTGAGCTATAGAAAATCCCACCATCTGATTAACTGCCCTGGCCTTGATTGAAACAAGTCACCACAAACTTGCTGGAGCAAGCACTCGAACCCCTGACCAGCAGGCTCCCTTGGACCCTTGCTAGCGGCACTATGGCAGGTCCCCTCCACAAGCCTCATTGATCTTCACGCCTCCTTGGCCTGCTGGTCAGCTTCTACTTCTGTGCTGATCTTGCCAGCTCTGATGGATTTCATAAAGTTGATGCATCTTGACACATTAGTACCATAAATGATGTGGTTTTGTGCCACAAAGCAAGATATTCTGTATTTTCTGCTCCTCAACCATAGAATTGTGCTTTTCTCATTTACCACTCTGCTATTTATCTATAGGTCTATATGTTTTTGTCTTGAGGGCTACATATGTAACCTCCTTGGATAACTAGGTTCCTAACTTGCTATATATTATGCTACAGATAAATTAATTGAAATCATGTTAATGTGCCCGGAGCATCTTATATATCATGCATTTTCTTTGTAGAGGGCCTTATGGCATTTCTCTTTGTTTTCTGTAATCACTCTGGTTTTGATCATTTGTTCATTCGACTTGATGTCTGCTTTACTCAGGTGATTCTGGCTCCTCAACTCCCGGTCATTCAGATGGTGATTCTTCTAACAGAACGGTGTGTGGTACTTCTTTTCCTGTGGTGTTTGTCTGCTTGAATAATTTTTAATCTATGGTTGTCTACCTGCTTTAGGTATATGTTGGTGGGCTTGACCCAAATGTCAGCGAAGATGAACTTAGGAAAGCCTTTGCCAAATATGGCGATCTTGCCTCAGTAAAAATTCCTCTAGGAAAGCAGTGCGGCTTTGTTCAATTTGTTAGCAGGTATGTACCTGAAGCATTTTCATGTTTTGCGTATTTTCTCCATAACTTGGTTGAAGTGATATTTAAGACATGCGACTACGTTTCTAGACCTGATGCTGAAGAAGCACTACAAGGATTGAATGGATCAGTCATTGGAAAGCAGGCAGTTCGCCTTTCATGGGGCCGTAGCCCATCACATAAGCAGGTTTGTCATGTTTGACAGACTTCCTCTTTTTTCATTTTTTTTTTCTTTGGTGTGGATGATTCCTTCCTTTGTGGAATTACTTGTTAATTTGTTATAGTATCTGTTTCCATTGATGCACTCAGTTTGTTAAAATGCAGCATCGCAACAGTTAAGACTTGCTAACTTAACAGCAATTCAGTAAAACTTAGTATTATCCTAACTTTGGACATGCCACAAACTAACTATTTCACTATAAGGCCGTGTTCATAATATAACATCCTCTTGCATGAAGCTACTGTACAGTGTATGACTGACTGGTGATTACCAGCCCGATCATGTGGGGCTTGATATATTCCACTTCCTCCTCAGCCTATTATTATTTTGATGGGATTTTCTTGGTTAGCTTGGTCACACGATCTAGCTATCTGAAACACCACTCCACAGACTCAAACTGGTACTGAGCTTCACACGAGCAGTTCATTAGCCCTTGCAGTTGGATCACCGCACATTTTTCATCTGGTCAGTACATGAATAAGCTGACTATAAGAAACAGTTTGCTAGATGTTGCTGTATTCTTGACTTAGCATCTCTCGAATAATTAACGTCTTGTTGATCGTTAACTAGATTTATCCGCAGCATAATTGCTCCTTCCTTTTGCCTTTATCAAACTAAATACCAGTTGTCTGGAGATACTACAATTTAGCTTGAGCTGTCTTTTTCTATTTAGCATTGCATATTTGACATGTTTATGCTTGCCCAGCAGTTGTGAAAGGTATATGACCATGTTTTTGTGCAGTCATTTTTAACTTCCTCCCCTTACACCCATTTCCTTCTCTGTCTCCAGTCTAGGGGTGACTCCGACAACAGGAGGAACATGTACTATGGCACACCATTCTACGGAGGATACGGCTACGCCTCCCCGGTGCCGCACCCAAACATGTATGCCGCTGCATATGGTGCATACCCGTTCTATGGCGGCAACCAGCAGCTGGTGAGCTAGAGATGAGCTAGAGAGCCTCTCCCCGTTCCGTCCCCTCTGACGGGAAACAAGGTTTTGGTCCGGTGAGCATAGTAGCGTCAGGTGAGAAGGAGGTTATAGCCTTATAGGTTGTCCTAAAAAGTGGGCGAGATATGTTGTTGAACGGATGGTATGGTGCCTGTAGTTGTGCGCGCGCGCGCGCGCGCGCGTCGCAAGAACTGGATGGAACTCGTGGCTTGTAGTACACCAGGGAGTCGTGTCGGTATTCTTTCAATAAATTTTGACTTGTAATAAATTAAACTATTGCTTGTGCGTCCATTTTGTTCCCCCTCTCGGTTGTGCGTGGCAATCAGTTTCATGCTTTTGGATACATATTGTTCGCGTTTTGGTGTCGTGGTATGAGATTTTTTATGTTTGGATTTGAGTTTGGGATTTGTTTTACATAAGTAGTGTTGTGTACAATCTGTTTGTATAGCCCATTCATAACTAGAAAGCTCATGCTTGTGTTACACCATTCTCTTCTCGCTTTACAATCTGTTTTTTGTTTCGCTTTTGTTTTGGGCCAAATATTGGCCCAACCCGATGGTCACGCTGGGCTGCAAATTTAAGCCCGAGCCACAACACTGTAATGCAATTTTTTTTCAACTACACTTAATACGCCATCCATGTGTTTACATATTTTTTTAAATTTTTTGCATCCTTAAATTCTTAAGGCGCCCACGCATGACATCATGAGGCATGGGCCAGTAGCCTAGTATAGTTTTTTTTTTTGAAAAGGAGGTAGCCTAGTAGTACACGATGAAGTCAAGCTATTCCCAGGGCCGGGCCGGGCCGGGCCCCCGACACGGACGGGGTCGACGAAGCAAGCGTGCCGTACGTTGCTCCGGTTCACACCGCTTCACACCATAGGCTGCTAATGAAACCGGATAAGCAGGCCACTGATAGCCTACCAAAGCGTGTACCGATCAGCTAGCAACAAAGGCTAAGCTAGCAGCCGCTACGGCCGCTCTGTCTTCGTGCGCAAGCAAGGCCTGAAGACGCGCCGCGAGAGCACAAGTCCAAGTCGTGCCGTGTGCCTCTCGCCACGCCTTGTACGGCACCATCCGTCGTTCACCCCCACGCGCTTGCAGGGGCTCCGCCCGGCGCATGGTTCGTCGCATGGTTCGTCGCACTGTAGTGGTGGCGATCGAGAGGCTCCGAGAGGCCGGATCGCGCGCGTCTGAGAGGCCGGATCGCGTCGACGTCCGTGCCGGACGGGGCGAGCGGCGTGCCGTCGGGATCGGTCGCTCGGCAGGTACAGGAGACAGGACACTGGAGGACGAGCGTGCGGGGACCGACGGAGAGAGAGAGGTCGTGGCCTCGTGGGTCCCCTGGCTGATCGCGATGCGTGCAAGGACAGGGCGGGGTCTTCTCCCCGGTCCGCGACAACCGTGTTCACATGGAGTACAAAATCTCTGCCACCGAAAACCTCACCCCCTCTCCCCTCCTGTCGGCATAAATATCCCCTCGCCGGCCTCGTCTCTTCTCGTTCTCCTCCCCCCGTGCCCGGCCCCTCGATCCGGACTCCGTCCCTGCTGCTGCCATGGCGTCGTCGCCGGTTCCGTCTCCGAGAGGCGAGGGCGGCACGAGCGCCGGCGCCGTGTGCTGCATGTGCGGCGACCAGGGCCTCCCGGGCGAGCTGTTCCACTGCAGGCGCTGCCGCGCGCGGCTGCAGCACCGCTACTGCAGCGACCTGTACCCGAGGGCTGCCGCGTACCGGCGGTGCAACTGGTGCATGCGGGAGCCGGCGCCCGACCACGGCGGGCGACCGGCCCACGCCGCGGCGGCGGTGGCTAGTAGCAAGCCAGAGGAGAAACGGAAGACGGCGACGGCGTCCGATGAGGAGAGCCAGCGGCAGCGCCTCGAGGGGTGCTCGTCGAGGAGGCCGCCCGCGGAGCCCGGCCGCCCGGTCAAGAAGAAGCGCAAGGCCCAGGAGAAGATGCCGCCGCCACCGCCACCGCCGCCGCAGCCGAAGGAGATTATTATTGGTGATGCCAGCGGCAGGGAGGAGTTGATGCGGGCGGGCAAGACGCGGGTGAACAGGGTGAGGGTGCGGCGGTACAAGCTCCTGGCGGAGGTCATCAGCTGCTCGTAGCTACTATAGATGGCCAAATGGAGATGGCCAAATAGGCCGTGTCATACGGGTCGTATGGGTCACGACACTACCTGAAAACGAAAACTATGCGATATGATAGGTTTAGTGCCAGTGCCAGCACGACACGACTATAATATCGTGCATGACCGAAGCTCCAGCATGCAGTGCCGGTACGGGCACGATACGATTCTTGATCAGACACTATATGGCACGATTACCCCGACATATGGTGCTGTAAAATAGATAGATGTATATTAAACTATTTGATAAATTTATGGTGGAATTGATTTATCTATATAAAAGTTTATGATAAAATGATGAATTGATGTACCTATATGAATTTGTGATGAAATTGATAGATTTTTGAGTTGAATGAGTTGATGAATAGTGCTAGGATCGGCACGGGCATGATGGGCTGCTGGGCATATAGTGCCGACGAGACACTATAAAAGTAGCATAGTGTAGTGTCTGGGCTGGAAGCTCGACACGACGACCCGACCTGATACAACATGATTAGATAATAATGCCTAATAGTGTAGTGCCTAATAAGTATCGGACCAAATAGTGTCAGTGCAGTGCAGTGCCGGGCCATCTATTTGGCCATCTATAGTAGCTACCGGAATTATAGAGGCGGCGAGGAGCCACCATAGTAGGAGTATGGCGCAGGATGGTACCACGGACCGGTCGAGATGGATCGACGGAAAAATGCCAGAGCCAATGTACATGGACTGAGTCTGTGAATATCGTCCTGCTATAAGTAGATTCATAACCAAAGGCAGCAGCAGTATATATGTATATTCAGAAGCTCTTGCCCAGTTGCTTGTGCGCGGAATCAAAGATCACACGATCAGCAAACAGTAGCAATTAACAGTGGCAGCCGCTTCATGGAAAACGCGGAGGTACGGAGAATAATTCATACTACATACCTTCGGCCTAAATAAATCTAATGATATCATCATCCATATGTCTGGGTCTTAGCTTCAAAGGATAAGTGGAAAAAGGAGAATAATCTTGATAGGTGTAAGTGTAAGTGCAGTTTGACGGGCTATTTGGCTCAGCCGGAATAATATTATTTTTGATAAAGCACACACAATCTTGTTCGCAAATCCATTTCCGAGTCACGCATTGGATTCGATTTTAGACCTTGCTTAAAGAGGAGGATCGGGGTGCCATAACAGATGTCTGTCGTGCTTATAGACCACAGCTATGGGTATCTTTACGAAGAATGGATGGCAGTTTTGGAAGAAGCTTTGATTTGGTGTTGTGCACCTTTATTTTCACGCTTTTTTAACAATGATCGGATATGTTACACTGGATCTAGAGGTCGGGATATGAACTATTTCATTGTAAAAAACATTAATGATGAGAAGTAATTAGGTTTTAGCGATGAAGGGTGACCCTTAAGAAGCACTACTACTACTGGGCATGCAGCTCGATATCTGTTTATACAGTTGCCCTCAGTGTCCCCGTTCATCACTCGCTCGCCGAGAAGGCTCAACTCATCTCCAATGTCAAAAAAGTTCGACAGCGACAGAAACTTGGTGCCGTCGTCTGAACTAATCTAATGGCAAGTAGGATTTCAAACTTCCAATCGCGTGTTGGAAAGCTGAAACCATGCAGAGAGAGAGAGAGAGAGAGAGAGATGTGTCGCGCAGAAGCGCGTCGCTCCGCCGCGCGGCCGGCCGGCCACCGCCGTGGTGTAGCTGGTTCGTTCCCCTGTCGCGGCTGGAGTTTGGAGTCTGGACTCTGGACAGAACTGAACCGAACGGAACAACCGGATCGGCGCGCACGTACCAGTAGCCAGTAGGACCGCGTGCACTACCGGCCGTCCGGTCCGGGCGTGGTGCCCCGCACGGCAGAACAGACGCGCTGCGGGGAGCTGCTCTGGTTTGGTGGGGAAGGTGCTTCCGCGATCTTTCTCCGGCGAATCATTCAGGCCGCAGTTCGCCGCAGGTACCTGCCGAGCGAGCTACTAGCTTTCGGCTCTGCACGGCGATGCCATGTTGCCATCCAGCTCGCGTGATCGCGCGGCGGATCGCCGATCGCCAGGTGGCATCGGTGCGCCGCACGCGCGGTCCTGCCGGGACCGGAATGCAGCGGCGGCGGCGACGCGGAGGATTCGCTGGCTGGATGTTGACGTGTCGGGTGGGGTACGGGCAGCGAGCAGTTCGCTCGGCGATCGTGTCGTGCAGGCTGCGGAGAGATGTGCCGGGATCCTCCGGGATGGTTATTTGGGTGCGGTTAGCCGTCATCTATGGTGATGATTTGCAAACCATATCTGAAGAGAAATTAATAAGTATGGATGCAGGAAAGGACAATAACAATAACGCCAGTCACATGCATGCAAATTCTAAAAAAAAGACTATAACTATTAAACTGAGCATCTAAAATAAACTCTGATTGCACCATTATCTTTCTTATAACAAGATCTTCAAAACAAGACCACACTTGCCTATATTTGCACGATACTTTTTAAAAAATATTTTTTTAATACTCAATAATGAATTTCGGTTCCTGGGAACAAATATTTTAATAACACGAATAAATGATTATTTTCCAGAATAAAAAGTTAAATGTAACGGTACAACGAACAAAATATTACATATCGCGAACATTTAAGAAATAAATATCACGAATAAATAAGTCAACATCACAGAATAATTTAATCTACCAAGCGAACAAATAATTTAGCATTGCGAACAAATTAGCCACATGCAGATAAATAATTTTACATGAACATAAATACACCTACACCTTAAAAAATATTTTTATAAGCATATATACACGTGCTAAAATAAGAAAGATAAAAGAAAATAAAAAAATAAAAATACCTACACGTAATAGAAAATAAATAAAAAAATATAATAAATAAAAAAAGCAAGGTAAAATGCAACATATGAGTGACTATATATCACTCGAGTGATTTCTGTTTCGGCGTCAGTGAATTTTTTAACCAATCTAATGATGCCACGTAGCAGTTCAGAGAAAAAGTTGAGCGAAAATCAAATGAGATTAGTCGATTTTAAATAATAGAGACCATATGACGCATGACCGTAAAGACGTTGTTGTGGGCCTTGATGGGCCATAGAACCAGCAACAAAAAGAAGGAAGCGGAGAGCCTGCGACGTAAAAGGAAACAAGCCGATAATTGGATGGAAACGTGATGTGCAGTGTGCTACGCAGGTCACTGGAAGTCTGAAACAACAACATCCCATGCAACGCACCAGTCGAAACAACCTCTGATGGACTGGGCTTTCACAATAAAAAACAATTACAAATACAGCCCACAAACAATGGTGCGGGAATAAAACAAATGGACAGAAGCGGCCAAACGCCCACGAGTAGATTAATCGGACACCATAAAATAGTCCCGCCAAAGCGGAAAGACCGCAACACCAAATATAGCCTAACAAACGAAAGAATGGGCCTTGGTGATGATTTTAAAATTTATCATACAAGTGATAGATAGCCCGATAGCCATCCCGGGCTATCTGTCACTTGTGTGACAAACTTTAAAATCATCACCTTAAGATCCAGCCCTCCGTTTGTTGGGCTATATTCGGCCCAACAATGTTTTGTGCTGACTTTCCGCTTTGGCTGGACTGTTTTGCATGCGATTAATCTACTCCGTTTGTGATCTATCGTTTTGTATTGTTTAGCCCGGCCCATCATCGAATATGGCCTGATAGCACCTGGCCGGGAGCTTCTTCGTTTCTGTTGGGGATAGCAACAGGCTTCCTCGAACGTGCATTCGATATATGGGCCATGTGGCATTTTATGCAGGTCAATGCGACGTTTCAGTATCGAAAATTCATTTATTTTATATCTTTCTAGATCCACGCATTGTTAATAGAAAGTATTGTGTATTCTTGTCAAAATTTTCAAAATATTTTTCTGAAGTTGTGTCTGTTCTTAGGGGTGCCATATTTTGGGTCAAATCAAATTAACGGAAAAAAGTGCAATGTTTTGTAAGTCCAATTTATTCGTTTTTAAGATCAATTTATGCATGTACGTGATCTATCATTTTTTGTTGCTAATGTGCCTCGGCCTACAGAAAAACAATCCAACAAGAAATGAATTAATTTCTCTTCAGATAATGATTTACAAATCATCACAATAAGACAATAAATAATGGCTAACCGCACCTGGATCCTCGGGGGTGTCTGTTTATAGCGCGCGCGTCTGGGCACGCTGCTATCGCAGAAGCCGGAACCCCATTATTGTGTGATTAAGCCTCCACTGATCGTAGCACGTGCAGTCTAGATAAAACAAATCGAATTCACAAATTCGAAGCCGGAACCCCATTATTGTGTGATTAAGCCTCCACTGATCGTAGCACGTGCAGTCTAGATAAAACAAATCCAATTCACAAATTCAGTGTCTTCAATGGAATTATAGTTGTTGTAACAGTATCTTTGAAATAAGATTCTACTGAATATATTTAGACTGGTTTTTAGTTGAAACAATTTTGACAACAATTCTAGAACAATTATTCCTCCTTCAAAAGCAAGAATTGTTTTGGAACAAATAACAATGTTTTAGAAAATTATTCGAAATAGAAATAAAAATGTTCCATCAAATATAGCTTGTTTTGAGAAAAAACAAAACATTCAAAGAACAAAACAAAATATTTAAAAGAATTGTTCTGGAACAAATAAAAATGTTTTAAAAAAAGTATTATCTAAATATAGTCAAGTGTGATCTAATTTGAAAGATCTTATTGTAAAAAGTACAATGATATGCAATCAGAAATTGATTTGGTTAACCCGTTTGTGAACTATAGTTTTCTTTATTTGAATGTGTTTGCACGAAAACCGAGGTGGGTTAGCTGTTTATGCGTTGCCTTCTTTTTTTTTTTTTTGAGGATTATGCGTTGCCTTCCTCATATGGGAGAAGACCGACCGTCCCGTGTAATAGTCTAGCGTGGTGGGCGCGTGGCAAAATTCTTCTGCGACAACACGGCGCCCAGCCACGCGCGCGATAAATAGAATCGGCGGGGATTCTCCGTGCCTTTTTTTCGCTTTCGGGATCGAGCGGATCTTGCGTGCCTGCCAGGTGCCAACCACGTCGATCTAGCGCGATCCCGTGGCGATATGGGCCTAATGATTAACAGGATGGTCCAATAATATATTTGCGGCAGAAGAACGTTCCTGGGCCGTGGACACACAGATGGGCTTGAAGCTTCTTCTTGGGCCGAAACACGTGCTTGCGATATATACGGCCTGCTGCGCTATGCCGAGCGGAAACTGTGGAATGGGCCGCTCTAATGACGTAAAGCACCAATTGGACCTTCTAGAAGACTTGTTAGCATATTGTATTATTGTATGTAGATTTGTTTTTGGCCAAATACGTACATATAGTTGGTACATCTTCCCGCTCAAAAACGAAGCCCTCTCGCCATGGCAAAAAAAAAAGCATTCTCGACGTGGGGGCCATGTATGTACACTCGCAGCATCTTTGCTCGAAACCGAAAAGGGAAAGCCACTGGAGCTTCTAGAAGACTTCCAGGTACACTGTACGTACGACCTGGCGGGACACGACGACTTCATATACAGCCGACGGCTTCGTGCTTGACGACTTGTTTGTTTCCTCACGACGGCCTCGCGGCTCAAGCCCGGCCTTCCCCGACGGCTAGCAAATGCAGTTCCCCCTCTGCACGGCCGTCGCGACGAGCGCCGGCTCGACGACTATGCACAGGCTAGCCGTACCAGTTTGCGACCGGGGGGTCCCTCCGTAACGGTGGCGTGCCATCGTTTCCTTACCTGTCATGTCTAATAAAATCAATTTTAATGGGAGTATCATAGAAGTGTCATGGATATTAAATTTGCTGACATAACAGAAGAGAGAAGAGAGGGAGAGTCATGGGATGAGAGAGGAGTGTCAGACCAGTCTCAATACACAGTTTTTACCTAGACTGGGAAATAGGTAACTGTAACAGATGGGTTTTATGGTGATGAAACTCCCCTCACATCCTATAAAACTCCATCCTTCTCTCCTTTTGGCATGTCAGCAAAATTAATGATATTTAATATTATAAAATCCTCCATAAAAAATCTCATAGTGATAACACTCTTCTAGCACAGTTCTTAAGGTTGTAATCTTGGTTGTGTGATGACACTCTCTACTCAGACTGTCCTTATTAAGCTCGAAACGAGACGCAACCGGGTTGCATGGGTCCCGGTCCGGTGAGCTGGGACCAAACAGACGCCGCGTCCGCCAACTGCTCGCACCAAACCCGCAACGGTCGATCGATCGTCGACGGTGGCTGGCTCCTAGCCACCACAAGGTCTCAGAGTACGACTAGTCTGTTTGACCGCTCCATTCCTTCGTCTTGAAGGTGGTAGGCCTTTGAATTCCCGTGAACAGCAGCCATGCATGCATTTGGCTTTCTGAGCCGTACGATCCTCCCTCGCTCAATCCGGATCGAATAATCCCCAGCTCGCTTGGCTGACCGCCCCCGTCTGGGCGTCTGCAATCCGGAAGCGCCTGCAGCGCAGACCACCGTACCTTTCCGATGTCTACAGGTAACTGCACCGCACCCAGCCAGGCACCCACACCTACCCGCAGCGAAAAACCCAGCCAGCCGTCCGATCCACCCGCCCCCCAACCCCACGTGAGGTACGAATCACCGTGCGCCCAGGCCCAATGGCCGGACGTCACCGCGTACCTACGCAAACAGCCTCGTGTCCACCGCGCACCTGGCCCACCACCACGCGGTTCCCGCAGGCGCCACGACACGGCCGCGCTCCGGCCAGCCAGCCAGGTCACTAGTAGACCGAGGCAACAGGCGCTGGGGGCGCGCACGCGGCCCACGCCCAGAACGGGCGGCCTCCCTCCCGTCCGGCCCCACCACGACGCGAGAACAACCCGCCATCATATACACCCCGCCCCCACGCCGCGGGCCGCGGCCACCACCCAGCTATAGCCCCAGCCGGCCGCCTCGACCCCTCGACGCACCGCCAGCGACCGGCGAGCCGGCGACCAGGCGCGCCCCGCCAGCCCGCACGCCCCCTCGGCTCGGCTCGGCTCCCGGATCGATCCGCGCGCGATGGGCAGCCTCGGCGGCGAGGAGCGGCCGGCGGAGGGGCGGAGGCGCCCGCGGTTCCTGTGCCTGCACGGCTTCCGCACCAGCGCCGAGATCATGCGCAAGCAGGTGCTCGGCAAGTGGCCCGCCGACGTCACCGCGCGCCTCGACCTCGTCTTCGCCGACGCGCCGTGCCCCGCCGAGGGCAAGTCCGACGTCGAGGGCATCTTCGACCCGCCCTACTACGAGTGGTTCCAGTTCGACAAGGTCCGCCGCGCCCGCCCGCCCATCCGTCCATTCTCCGCTCCTCCACTCCCCCTCCGATCCCCTCCGATGGTTTGGTCCATCAATCAAAATTCTAATTCGAAATAGGATAAATTGATCGAAATTCTAATCGAAATCATACAAATTAATTGGAACTCCAATCACAACTAAACAATGCACACGGAGTGAAAGTGTACAAAATTGATCATCTCATATAGATCCGGATAAAACTTATATTATCCGTAGCAACGCACGGACACACTGCTAGTAAAATTAAATTTATGATTTCCTTGCCTTTTGTAATCCCTTTTCCTGCGCGTGCCCGTTACGGCGTGGATCTGAGTTCGGCTTTCCCTGTACTCACCCATCTGCTTTCTCCGAAACAGGGGTTCATGGAGTACAGGAATTTCGACGAGTGCCTCGCCTACATCGAGGAGCTGATGATCAAAGATGGACCCTTCGACGGACTGATGGGTTTCTCCCAGGTACGCAGCTCGGTTTGAGCTAACCTTCCCCTTAGAAAAAAAACTATGCTGATTAACCGGTTCTTCGGTTAACGATTGCGAATTACAATGTTGATACCAGGGTGCCATTCTATCCGCGGCGCTTCCCGGGCTCCAGGAACGAGTAAGTTCACGGTTGATACTTGATACTACCCTCAAAACAGAGCAGGTCAAGCTCTGCTGCTAGTTCTTAGCGCTTGCATCTTCCGCTAACCTTACCGCCTCCTCTGTGCTCCCATGGCAGGGGCTGGCCCTGACTAGAGTTCCCAAGATCAAGTACCTGATAATCATCGGCGGCGCCAAGTTCCTGTCTCCGACCCTGGCCGAGAAGGCGTACGCCAACAAGATCGCATGCCCCTCGCTTCACTTCATCGGTACCTGAATGCCTTGCCGCATCATTCCATTGTTATGCCTGCTTGTTTGTTGGTTGGTTGCATCCAAAGAGTTGCATCGGTAGGGACCGTCGTTTCGTTGCGTGCTGCCGTGTCCGTATCTTTTCGCTAGCTCTTGCCGGCATGTCAGCTGAATAGGTGGAGACGGCTGCTATTGCTTTGGCTTTATGTATAGACCGTCGTCTTCACTTCTAGACTCAGTCGTGTAGCGATACGCTGCATAAACATCCTCAAGAAAGAGGGAATGCCGTGAATAAAAAAACTAAAGAATATGCCTGCTTTGCATCCATTATCGAAATTGTTTTTCCTAGTCCGGAAAGTGATGGTTGCCTTGCCCCCAGAACGTTCCATCATGCATTTAACTAGTGCTGCCGTGCTAAAGAATTGTTTGGTTTATTTATGCGGTCATTTCGCTTTCAGTCAACTAAGGCTTTTCAGTTCGTTACTCATTTAATTTGGTAGGTTTATAGTCGAACCGGTGGTTAGCATATACAATCGCTGGAAACTGAACACGTTTCCATGCTCTTGACTGCAGGTGACAACGACTTCCTGAAAGTTCATGGTGAGAAGCTCATAGAATCATGCGAGGACCCGTTCGTAATTCGTCACCCAAAGGGCCACACAGTTCCAAGGCTCGGTAAGCTCCTCTGCCTTGGACTTACCAACTTTCTCCTCTTCAGTCTAATCCAGGCCTCCAGGGTTCTGCGTACATGCGAAACAGTCCTTCACTAAGCCAGTCTTCAGTCCATTAGCAATGTTGTTACCTAAATATCAACTGCGCCTGACCGCCAAAGGCCAAACTAACCACTGTATATGACTATCCTTTGACGCGCAGATGACAAGAGCCTTGAAGTCATGCTCCGTTTCCTTGAGAAGATCGAGGAGACATCCGAGCATGCATCCACCGATGTTGACGAAAAAGAAGTGTGCTTGTGATAGGACTTTAGGTTATTAGCATGAACACTTATGGTACTCGTACTGTAGAATAAACATCCAACCGTGGCCTCGCTATTTTGAGGCACGGCTGTTCTGTACCTTGATGAAAGAATGATCATGTGTATCTTTTATTTACTTCAAACTGAATACCTCTGAACTGCATGCTCATGACACGGCTGTAATATAGTGTATCACTTTAGGAGACAAAAATGTTACATCGCTGTAGTTTGTTCAGGTTGGAAACTTTCTCCACTAGATTAGAAAATGTAGAGTCCGCTGACATACAGTGGGCTGTCCAAACAAGAATATAATAGAGCAACCTGTATCCTAAAACGTGCAGATAGACAGAATTTACTGAGCTGCCTTTGCAAAGGAATATGTAATCCGTCCTATTTGAGTAGGTATAAGTAGTAGAACAAATACAATTGAGTTGGTTGGGGAATTTGTTATTTTTTGTCAAAAGAAAGGGGACGGTTGAAATCCAATACCACAGGGAAAAAAAAGGTAATGTCGACTACTGGAGAAAATCATCGATTAAAGCCAAAACATAGAAAGCGCAGCATTCACCACTCACATGAATTGTTTGAGGCCATTCATACGATCCAGCTGCTTGCAAATCATGGCAGGCGTTGGATGAAATAAATGGACGCGAGCTTCCCTGCAGCGTCATTTTCCGTTTGAAATTTGAATGGTTCGTTGGATTTGGCGGGTGGCAGCACTGTTAGAGCAGGGCTCATGGGCTCATCCAGCTGGGCAGTAAAAAAATTAGCGGTAGTAGCGGGGCCTGCACCAACATCCAATGCTCACTCTGATCCAACATCGATGTAAAGCCCATAGGAATCAGAGAAGCAGTGGTGATGACCTCACAAAACCGCAATAAAGTGCTACACGCCCGTTGTCGGTGATTTGCGAGCCGCCCACCTCCTTCTCTCTCCACCAGTAAGGATTTTTTCTGACGTGTACAGCTCCCAGCCCGCCTAACTGACATTACTATACTTGCTTAATGTTAGTTGGGCTCTACTTGCGGAGTGGTTAATTTGGCAGGCGGCAGCACTGCTCCCGTCGCCGTGGCACCAAGGCATAGGCCCCAATCATGGCAGTGATCCTCCCGTGACCAAACCCGTGGAGAACAAAACAGTGGCAGCACGCCCCGTTTCCGTCCTCCATGGATTTGGTCCGCATTCCTCCGGGGAGGTGCCCGCGGCCGAGGCCGCCGCCGACTGGACCCAATGAATAGTTGCATAAGGTTAGTTCAGTGTACAGTTTAATATCACACTTAATAGAATTGAGAACTAGATAAATGTGCCGATTTAGTTTATACGGATGGAACTCTATTTTCATCCTACAAAACTCCCTCATTCTCTTTCTCTTATTAATTTCTTTCATTTTTTGAGAAAGACACCAAAAAGGTATCTGATTCATATCAAGAAAAATAATTAGTAGTACAAAAGCAGAACAACTTGACACAAAACGACATAAAGAAAATCTAAAAGTTCTTTGGTCGTCTTCTTTGTTCGATTATTCCTCGTCCGCTGGAGCTTGAAAAATGCACTGGAAAGACAGCAAAGAAGAGGAACACCTGCATACGCCATCACCACACAAGGCTTTGAAGACCGTAAAAGTCACTAGCTGGTTACAATAGCAACCGCGGAAAGTACATCGGCTGGTTTCTTTCTTAAAACGAAAATAATCTAACTTTTTTAGGGTAAAGAAAAAAAATCTAGTTATCTCCTAGTAGGCCGCTTGCACGGCAGCGCGGGCCGACCCGAGGCCCGCTAGTGAGAGGGAGGCCGTCGTGAGTGGTTGAAGTCCAGCCCAACGTTACAGCCGCGCGACTTCCGCCTCAGCCGGCTCGGCTCAGCAAAGCAAGAGAACACTGCGCATTTCGCACGGTTCGATCGAACGGGGAATCACACGCCAGCACACTTCGGACCGCACGAGATGGCGGCGGTGCTTCCCCGAGCCGCCGCCTGCGCCAAGCGATCCGGCGGGTCCGGCCTCCCCCTCCGCCGCTCCGTCCTCGCGGGGCGCGGCCCCTTCTCATCTGAGGCCGCGGCGACCCCTGCCCCCGCGGCCGCCGTGGACGACCGCGCGGTCGCGGCTGGCGGCGGGGAGGACGGCGACGACCTGCGCAGCCGCATCTTTCGGCTGGGCCTGGCGAAGCGGAGCGCGACGGCGGCGCTCGAGAAGTGGTCCGGCGAGGGCCGCGCCGCCCCCGCCGCGGAGCTCCGCCGCATCGCGCGCGACCTCAGCCGCGTCCGCCGCTACAAGCACGCACTCGAGGTTCGGTCGCCGACGGAACCCTTGATCCCTTTCGGAATTCCGAATGCTCTGCCTGCTAGGATTTAGTGCGTTCCCCTGTGCAGCGCACTGAACTGTGGTGATGTGATCTGTTCCTTCCTGGTTCTGGAAATGGTTGTGACGTGCACGCGAATCGCGATGTAGGTTTATCTGGCTGAATAATTAAGATGGTTCGGTTGCCTGTTTGCGGACTTGTAGTGCCGCGGCAGATGCATCTGTCTCCACAAACCGGTCAAGGTTTTAAATAGGTTTTGTTGTGGGTTAATCTGAACATTTGAAAGGAAAATGATGTTACATATTTGTCATATTGGGCACTATTACTCTAGGAAGCTTCATTCCAAGTATGTAGAATTTGAATTGTATTTGTGTGCTTTAGCTTCCTTCCTCGTATGATTAGGGTGGCTGTGAAGATGCTAATATAGTCTGAATACTTTGGTACGATGGAAGAGGCTACAGATATGATCTTATAATTAGGAATCAATATTCCACCAATTGAACTGTTCTCTGTACTTGTTATTGTGCCATTTTAATGCTAACTGATATTAGCTATCATGTTTTTTTTTGCATCATAATGAGCCATCTAATCTTATCATTGTCTTATCTTATCATACTTCTGCCAAATGGTTTTGTGTCACAATCTTATATGATAACTTTTGCTAACCCTTGAAAGAGCCCTCCAGAATAACCATGCTGTAGCTTATAGCACATATTCATCCCCCCTTGTTTTATTTGGTTGTTTATGCTGATACCCTGGCACTAAGATATATTTTGTCAATGGTTGCTATCTTTCCCCCTTCTAGAATTTTTTTTTCAAATTGCATCATCAATTATTAACTGCACATTTTACAGGTAGCAGACTGGATGAAGACACATCATGAGTCTGATTTATCTGAGAGCGACTATGGAATGCGCATTGACTTGATTACCAGAGTTTTTGGTGCCAATGCGGCTGAAGATTTCTTTGAGAAGCTTCCACCTGAAGCCAAATCGCTACAAGCCTACACAGCACTTCTTCATTCCTATGCTCGGTCAAAGATGACAGACAAAGCTGAAAGGCTGTTTGGGAGAATGAAGGATGCAAACCTGTCCATGGATGTCCTGGTTTATAATGAAATGATGACCTTGTACATTTCTGTTGGGGAGCTTGATAAAGTTCAGGTCATTGCCGAAGAACTAAAAAGGCAGAATGTCTCTCCGGATCTCTTCACTTACAATCTCCGGGTCAGTGCTGCTGCTGCTTCCATGGATCTCGAGGGCTTCAGAGGAATCCTCGATGAGATGTCAAAGGATCCAAACTCCAAAGAAGGATGGACGCTGTACTGGAAACTTGCCGCTATTTACGTTGATGCCAGTCAGCTTGTTGCCTCTGGAAATTCGCTGGTGGAAGCCAAGGCAAAGATCAGCCAGAGGGAGTGGATAACCTATGATTTCCTCGTCCTGCTGCATGCTGGACTTGGCAACCTGGAGAGGATAAAGGACATATGGAAGTCGATGCTTATGACTTCTCAGCGGATGACGAGCCGGAACTACATCTGCGTGATCTCCTCCTACCTGCTGTCCGAGCGGCTGAAGGACGCGGGGGAGATCGTCGACCAGTGGCAGCGGTCCAAGGCTCCGGAGTTCGACATCTCCGCCTGCAACAGGCTGCTCGACGCGCTTCTGAGCGCCGGCCTCACCGACACTGCAGGGAGATTTAGGGAACTGATGCTGCAGAAGAGTTGTATACTGACAAGCAGGGCAACCGTAGCCGAGTGATTGTTGGGTTTCTCTCGACTTGTCCACCTTGCTGTGTGATGAAGGAAATAATAAAAGAGTTGTATACCGCCAAGCAATTCGCAGGTTCTACCTTTTTTTTTTGGCAAAGATACGTATCTCATCATATATTGCCAGGTTCGTGGCATGATGAAGCGCACTGAAAACTCTGTACGCTCGTCGACAACTTCCTGTGATCTTCCATGCCTAACTAGCTACCTGTACACTTAGCTCTTGTTTAACTTCCACAGACGACAGGTACAGCGACCGCACGCTGGCGGAAGCGACCACCTGGTCTGCTGAATCGCCTACTTCTTGTCTCACGCAGTCACGCTCCACGTTCTTGCCACGAGGATTGATAACGGGCTGACGGGTGCGAGCTGTTCCATGATTGTGATTTGGGCGTAACGAGACCTGTTGCAATCTACAGGGGGTTTTTTCAACTGTTTCGATGCCTTTCCTGCATCGGCAATCATCGCCGTGCACACCTGCTCCGATAACCCCAGAAGCTTCAGAATATTCCGGGTGTGGAACACCGGCCACACGCCGAACAGCGGAGTCTTCGCTCGGCGCGGATATAAAACGTGCCTCCCCTGCATCGGGACGCAGTGTCACGGTGATTTCCGTTTTGTTTTGAAAAGGAAGCCACGCTAAATTAGTCAAAAAGATCCACCCAGATTCAGAGAGCCAGAAACGGAGAAGGGGAAGCGGGTTTGGAGAGAGCAACGCGCAGGGATCAGCAAGAAAGAGAGGCGGGCGGGCGAGGCGATCCGCCGAACTCTGACGTGGGATCTGGGCGCCCGCACCAGCACCGCCGGAACGCCGGTTTCTCGTGTCGTCAAGGAGGAACGATACGATGGGGACGCGGCGTCGTGAGGTGCCTGCCGGCGCTGCCACGGCGGCGAATTTCCTGTCACCTTCCTGCCCTTGTGCCTGAAGCGGTGTCCGGTTTCACAGAGACTGGGCACAGCGAACCCACGCTGTCGGGGAGGCATCACCGGCACGGGGAATCAGCCTGACCTGTGCTTCGTATCGTCGTATGCTCCCCCTTCCCCGCCCGAGCGGTGACCAGTGAGTGAGACCGATTACTTGCAGGTTACAACTCGCCGAGTTTTTTTCAAGTATTCTAGGCCTTTCTTCAGCTCAGCTGCGTCACTGCCTCACTGGGCGCCGTCACCATACACACCTCCTTATGGTAAACCTCCCAAACCCGTAGGATATTCGCAAGGTCAAACACTCGGCACACGCCACGCCACGACATCCATTCCTGAATCCAAAATGCGGTCAGTGCCTGCAGCCGCAGCACATCTCGGTAGCACAGTGACACCGTTTCTTTTTTAAAAAAAGCACAGTGACACCCTACAATTGTCAAAAGGAGCAGTCCAGGTGTAGGAAAAGGGGGAAGAAAAGGCACGTTTGTAAGGAGCAAAGAGGCGCCGAGCAGGCAGGCGAGCACCGCATCGCCGAGGAGAAAGAGGGGTGTGGGCGTGGGCGAGTTCGGGCCTGGGATTTAGGCGAGGCGAGGCGACCACGCCGGGTTCCTCGTGTCGTGAAAGCAGAGTCCCACCGCAGCGAGCAGACCTCGGCGGCGCTAGTGCTAGTGGAGCCGTTCCCCCCGAATTCCGTGCCCCCGCGTGCTCCGCGCTTGGGGGGCGACGATGGGGACGCTGGAGCTGCTCCTCGCCCTCTGCCTCCTCGGCGCCGGCATGGCCGTCGGCGACGCGCAGCCCCCGCCCTCGCTGCCGCCGGCGCCGCCGCCGCCACCGCAGCAGACGCCGTTCGGGCGCACCATGTCGACGTTCATCACGGTGGCCATCAGCGTCTTCTTCTTCCTGCTCTTCGTCTGCGCGTACGTCAACCAGTGCCGCCTCGCGGACCCCGGCGCGCACGGGGAGGCCGCGGCGGCGGCGGCCGGGGGCCCGTCCAGGAGGGGGAAGCGCGGGCTGGACCCCGCGGTGGTGGCCACGTTCCCCATCGTGTCCTACCGGGAGGTGGTGGCGCACAAGATCGGCAAGGGCGTGCTCGAGTGCGCCGTGTGCCTGACGGCTTTCGAGGACGACGACGACCTCCGCCTGCTGCCGCACTGCTCCCACGCCTTCCACCCGGAGTGCATCGACCCCTGGCTGCAGTCGCGGGTCACCTGCCCGCTCTGCCGCGCCAACCTCGAGAAGCCGGCTCCGGCGCCACCGGCGGCGGCAGCGGCGCCCCCGTCGCCGCGGGAGCAGGTGGCGGTGCCGCAGCGCCAGCCCTCGCCGCCGCCGGAGGCCGTGGCGATCCCGGTGCTGGACGAGGGCTCCGAGGAGGAGGACAGCGACGAGGACGACCGGAAGGAGGAGGTCATCGAGCTCGAGATGCTGCGCAGCGCGCGCCGCGCGGCGAGGATGCCGCGGTCGCACTCGACGGGCCACTCGCTCTTCGCGGCGGCGGCCGCCGCCGCGGAGGATGGCGACCACGAGAGGTTCACGCTACGGCTCCCGGGGCACGTGCGCGAGCAGGTGCTCCGGTCCCGCCGCCTGCGGCACGCCACCAGCCTGATCAACCTCTCCGACGTGAGCTCCGAGGGCAGCTCCCGAGGCGGACGGCGCCCGGGAGGAGGAGGAAGCTTCGGCAACGGCAACGGCAACGGCGGCGGCGGGAGCAGCCACGGCGGGCGCCGGTGGCAATCGTTCCTGGCCCGGACGGTCTCGTGGGCGCGAGGCGGCGGCGACGGCTCGGTGCGGAAGGGGTGGGACGGGTCCACGAGGAGGGGAAGGGACGACGGCGAGTCCAGCAGGAAGGGCTCGGCCACGCCGCCGACCGCGGGCCGCCCGTGACCGCCTGTCCCGGCGCCGGCGCCACCGCCACCGCCACCGCGATCGGAGTGGTGCTTTACTGTAAATTTCGACAAGTTTGTGCTTCTTTTTTCCTTCTAATCATTTGTATTTATTTATGTTTAGGAATATTTGGCGATAGCGTGATAGCGGCCTGAATTTCGCTAGCTTTTCTAGCTTTCGTTTACTTCTGCATTCCGGCGAATTGTTTGGTCTGTAGGTTTCGTGGGATTGAAAATTGACAGGGAGAGCGATCAGTTCAGAGAACCGTGGAGGAGGGCTCTCACTTCTCTTGGGTTCGCCCAACCTGCCGTTCTTTAGGCAGGTATCCCCCTTTCCGTTCGGATTTCGAAGCGATAGCCTCTCTTTTTTCCGGTAGGAGAATCGGCGTGAGTGGGAGAGGCACCGTGCGTCGGGCGTCAGCTTTAAGCCAGATCGTTCATTTATTTGAGCTGCTAACCATTCTTTAGCAGGACCTTTTTCAGTAATGGGACTGCAAATCATGCAGCTGTCGGCGTCCCTTTTCTTTTTGTTCCGGTTCGTGTCAATCTGACTTTGAAGGAACCATGCGGGGACAAGAAAGAAAGAAAATTCGGGGAGCAGGGTATAAACAACGGGGGAGGTTCGTGTACTGAGCGGCGACCGGCGTAAAAGAAACGGCGAGGAAATGAGAGGAGGTAGGGGGGGGGGGGGGGGGTGCCGTCCGGCCGTCGCGCCATTTTCAAAGGCGCCGCGTCGCGTAGTGGCGACGGGCCGCGCCTTCGCTCGACGTCGCCACGAGTCCGCGACCGGGGACGGTTGGTTGGGTCTCTTGGCAGCGGCGCCGGGGCGAGCTTTGCGGCGGCGCTGGGATTTGTTTATTTGAAGAGAGGAGACAGGCAGCGACGAGCCGAGCGCGGCGGCGAAGCCACCTGTTCTGCTGCCCGGCGGCGAGGTGCGAGTGCCGTGGACGCATCGTTCCGGGCTCCAAGCCTCCGGCACAGGCAGGCAGTTGCTCGGTCACGCGTTCGTCGTGCAAAATCTTTGTCCGCGCAGGCTGGAACGCCGAGGCCGAGCTACCTTGTGGCGTGAGCTCAAACTGTTCGATGCCCATAACCAGGCCGACGGCAGACTCGCGTCGTCGGTCAGGGATGGGCCCTGGGCAGGTCAACACACGCATGCCAAAGAGTGTCAGGGGGCCCAATTCCAAGGCCCAAAACAACGCGTGCTCCCGCCGCGGAATTCTCGCGCTTGGATGTCTCCGGCTGTCCTTCGGCGGTACCGTGCTCGCCAAGCTCCGCGCGGACCCGTTGAAAGCCCAAGCGGCCGGACTGCAGGGAAACCAAGGGGCTGGACCGCTCTGGCGGAGGACGACGACGCACCAACAAGGACTCAGGCTCCTGACTTAGGCTGCCCGCACCGGGTACGCCATACAGCCCGCTAAACCATCCTCCGTACCGGTGTAGCGTAAAAAACGCTGCACCGGGGTACGCTATGGCGAGCGCTATCCAAGCGGACACGAGTTCCTCCGCTATGGCAAGCAGATGTACGGCCGTCCGCCACGGCCGATGTGGCGCGGGCCCGCGCGCCCCACCCGGCCCTCGCGCCCAACCGCCGCTGCCATCGCGCCCGTCCGCGCGCTCGCCGGCCGCCGCTCGCAGTCTGCTGCTCGTCGTGCCCGATCCGCGCCCTCGCTGATCCTTTCTTTTCATCTTTTATCAAGTCTTCCTCTTCCTGATCGACTCAATCAGGGATAGAACCGCCCACCGTTCGCCGCCGCCATGAAACCCGGGGAGAGGGAGGGAGGGAGAGGAAAGGGACGCCGCCTCGCGGCGTGCTCGTCCCCGCTCGCGGCGCGCTCACCGTGCCGCGCGGCCGCTCGAGAGGAGGGAGGAGGCCAGGAGGGGAGGGAGGGAGAGAGGGCGCCAGGTGCCGACGGCGCCAGAGGACGGAACGCCGGCGCCGGGAGGAAGAGAGGCCGACGGAGGGAGCGAGGAGGGAGGCCGGCGGAGGGAGAAAGCAGGGGAGCGTGGGGAGTGAGGGAGGAAGAGAGAGAATGGGAGGAGGGGGGGCGTCGGTGGGTAAAAAGAATCCGACTTGGCTAATAGTTGATAAAGAAGATGAGATATAGATGATGATGAGTGTGGAAAAACTAAGTATAAAGAAGAGAATCTCGATAAATAGGACATAATATTCATCTTAGATGATGAAAATAGAGTATAACCAGCGCGAAAAACCTTAAACCTGAGATGAGAGGGAGATTAGGCAGCCGGTCAAAGCTGATCCGCCGAGAAGAACATGCCAAATGCCATGGCCTGCGGATCTTGCGAATCCGTTGTGCGATCTGACAATGTCCGACGATGCGTGTCAGGGTGACGCACTTCCCATTTTATTCGGGTCATCCGTTTCCGTTCACTTCAGTCGTTGCTGCCAGGCTGCCAGCTGCAGAAGTACAGTACAGAACTGGTGGCTGGCGTTGGTGCTCCGGGCCACAAACAAGATTAGTGGAATCAAACCCGTCTCTGAATGCGACGTTTCGGCAGTACTCCGTAGATCTCAGCTGCTTTCAGGAGGGATCAAAATGCAAGTGCTGTCAAGGACGTTTTCGATGTAGGAAGAGTGACGGAGAACGATCAAACACGCCTAATCCAGAGGTGGAGACGCATTTCTTCATGTGATTCAGGACAGACCAACGATCGTCGCCCAGTTCCAATGCTGATCGAACAAGGATAACCTGAAAACAAAGATGGAGCGAAACAGAATGCCGCGCCTCCTACCTACACAAGAATATCTCACACATTTATACGAAGGAGATTTGTGAACAAGTGTACTTGTTCAGGGTTAGGGTTAACCTCTTTATATTTAATTTCGCTGGAAGGAGAACAAGACAAGAATCGGATCATCACCAAAGACGATTCCTGAATCCATAGTTCAGAGAAGAACGGAGCTGTACAGTATTATAGGGACACTCTCGATTGCAAACTTCCATTCACCGTATTGGGGTTTTACTCGTAACCTCGGTTTCGAGATCATAAGTTTTAGAAGTATGATACAGATCGCGCCGTGGATGAACGACAGGAGCAAAATTATTTGCAGCGAGGAAAAATTCAGCTCGGGGATCTCAGCGCCGTGGCTCACAGCGGCAGCACCGAGCTCCGAGCACGCGAATGCAGCGAGAAGAACGACCTGGGGACGCCGCCGGAAGCCGGCCTGTCGGTGCTGAGGTTGCTCCGATGGCCGGAGCCCGACGCCTTCACGCAGGACCGCTTCCGCCTGCCACCGATCTGCTCCTCTTCAGGAGCTGCCTCCGGCAGACGCTCCAGTGCCGCAGGGTCTGCCTCTGCCGCGGTTGACGCTATGGCCGCGTCCATGGACGCCGCGCGCCGCACGTTGCGAGGCGGTGGACGGAACACCTGCTGCTGAGGCGGCGGCGGCTCCGGCGAGCTGGATCGTTCGTGCTGGTCCTCTTGTGCGGGTGAAGCTGCTGCTTCTTGGTGGTCGCTCTCCTCCTCTTCGTGATCCGGGATTGCGTCGCTCGCGGCAGCCGCTTGTTGCTCGGCTTCGACGTTGGCGTTCGCATCTGGATCAGCTGGGGGGTTGGAGCTGGTCTCCTCTTCTCCTCCGCCGCTGTCCCCGGCGCCCGCTGTGACGTCGGGGTCGAGCACGTCGGAGCGGCAGAGCGGGCAGTTGACGTGGGCACGGAGCCAGGTGTCGATGCAGGGGACGTGGAACGCGTGGCCGCACTTGGGCAGCAGGCGCACGAGCTCGCCGTCCTGGAACTCGCCGAGGCAGACGGAGCAGTCGGCCGCGCCCAGGAGCCCCGCCCCGGCGCGGTACGGCGTCACGGCGATGGAGTTGATCGCCGCCTCGTCCAGCCCCACGGTCCGGATGTACCAGACGTGGTGCACCACTCCCCCGCCTCCGCCGCCGCCGCCCTCGGGGTCGCCCCCGCCGCCGTCGAAGTTCGCCGCCGGCGGGGCGGCGTGCGCGAGGAGCGCCTGCCGCCTTCGCCGCACCTGCCGCCGCCGCACGGCGACCGAGACGCCGAGCAGGATCAGCGAGACGAAGGCGATCACCCCGGCGGCGATGAGCACGTACTTGATGTAGTGCCACCGGTGGTCGCCGCCCGCGCCGGGCGGCGCGGGCCCGTACCCCTGCATCCCTCCTCCCTGGTTCCTCCTGCCGCTGTGCGCGGGAGGAGGCGACGGCGGGGAGGCGACCGGGGGGCACAGTGGGATCGGAGAGGACGCCGGCGCCGGGGAAGGGGATGGGCCGGCGTAGGGGAAACTGGGAACCGTCGGTGCCGGCGCGCAGCCGAACCCGTCGTAGCAGTCCCCGGCGCCCGGGCCGGAGTCCAGGAAGAGGACCCGGCGGAGAGGCCTCATCGCCGGGGATCGGTCGCCGTCAGATCGGCCGCCGCATCTGCGTCGCCCGCGGGCGCTGCTGGTGGAGGCGGAGACGGACCCGGGCTGGCTGGCTGGGGGAGGGGAAAGTGCTCGGAAGGTCCGCGGGAATGCGTGCGGGGCTCGGTTTCTTTACGCGAGTGCGCGGACGGGGACGGCACGGCGGTAGCGGTGCGTGGACTGGGGGAGGCTGGCCGGCCCGCTGTGCCCGGGCGGCCGGGGCTCTGGTTGGTGGCCGACTTGGACAGTTGGACTGGGCGCGTGGAAAAACCGGCCCCGCCCGGCGGCGGCCAGTGGCCTCTGGCCTGTCACTGTTGGCATGGAGTAAAAGCCTTTTTTTTCCCTCGTGGATAAACCTTGCTTCCACTCTCCGCTTAATCTTCTTTTGACTCGGTGAGCTCGGTGGTAGACCTGACGGGACGGTGACCGGAAGGGTGGCGCTGGCGTGGCCTGGCATGCTGCGACGTGATGGCGTTCGTCACCTCGTCGGACCTTTGCCCCTTGACGGCTTCAAAGCACCGGTGGCCTGGCCTGGCCAAGTTGTGGTTGTGGCCATCCGAACCCCAAAAGCAGCAGGAGCTGCGGATGGATGGCGTTTGTTCCTGTACACTGTACAGGCCGTGCCCTGTTCCACCGTTGCAGTTCGCGCCGAGTGCTCGCCACGCTCACGTCTGCGTGCCTGCCAGCCGCCTCGCGCCCCGGCCCCGGCTCGGCGTCGCCACCCGGCGGCACCGCGCGCGTCGCGTCAGCAGCATCCGCCCGATGAGCGACGACTTGCCTCAAGTCAACAGGCTTTAATCCCCAGCGGGAAGGCCTCGTCAGGCGGCCCAACCCAATCTCCCGTCCTCCGGCTCGGTTCCGCGCGTTCGCTGGGCCCAGAATTTCTGTCTCTGCTGCCGTCCGGAAAAGTGGCCGGATCCGCCGGAAATTAGTTCCGGACCGCGATCCTCGAGCCCACCACGCCCCCGGCCGTCTTGCCCCATCCTGACGGCAGGCGGCGGCGTGGAACGGCACCTAGCGAAGGTGCGGCTCGCAGCAGCCGCGCCCCGCGCTCGCCTTCACCTCCGATCGCCCGCGCTCAGGCGTAGCACGGGGATGGGTTCCGGAGCCCCATCTCCGGTACAGCTCAGTGCCGAGCCCTAGTCCCCGGGCAGCGGGCGGCGGCGGCGGCACCATGGCGGCGTTTGTGAGCTGGTACGGGCCGCTGATCGACCTCTCGGCGGCCGCCAGCCATGTCGGCGGGTTCGTGCAGCTGCTGGCGGCCGTCCGCCGCGTCTTTCCCCACCAGGTAATTCGCAACCCCACATCCGCCTGAGCGTGCTTGGGGAGGGTGCAGTAGCATTCGACATTCGAGTGATGGGTGTTGCGGCGGTTCTACTGCTGTATATACGAACCCATTCTGAGGGGCGACCTCGTTTCTCTCCGCTCCTAGGAACAAAATGCTGCCACTGGGAGGACGTACCAGAAGACCATCGTTGAAGTCGGCGACGACTCGCGGTCCAGCTTCTGTGTCTCTCTGTGGTCGTCCAAGCAGAGTTCGGGCATAATCGCTGGCGATGTGTTACTAATGCAGAGTAAGGATCATGGATCATGATCATCTGTTATGCACATTTACATGTACACTATTTTCATTTCTTTTGAAAATGCTTCAATGCATCAATAGAATGCTGCTCAGAACACCCTGAGCTTGATCCCCTTTTCATTTCAGATTTCAATGTGGGCTTTGTGAATTCGTCTACTCTTTGTGTGTGCCAACACCTCTGCGAGTCTCCGCTTCTTATTAGTAGCCTCTGATTATCTTGTTTCAGATATTAAGATAGGGGAGTTTAGAAATGGCCTGGAGGGAAGAGCTTCTCAGATATCTGCAGTACAAGTATTGTTCAACTCGAAAGACTTGACGAACCCTGAAGGTATAGAGTTGCAGATGGTTTGGCTCGGTGCTGAAAGTTTTTTTTGTTTTGGTGCACTCCCTAGCACAATGTTAATTCATCCAAACTATGGGGCGACTTGATATCAGGCGTTCGCTGTTATTCTTTTTAAGATTTTCTCAGCAGATAAATATGCTTAATGAAAAATATCTCCAGAATTCTGCTTTGTAACTTAGCAAATTATACTCTTATACAGGAATAGATGAACTAATGACCAGTTGTAAAGTGGGGGACGCTACAAGATCAAAGCTAAGAAGAGTGGCAGAATGGACCCTGCGCACTAAACGTGCTCTTGGCGAAAGTGATCAACAGGTAAGATCTGCTGGAACTATCCTCCATTTTAACTGTTTTATGGGATAAGGTGTCAAACTGCAGACCCAAATCTTCTTGGAACCTGCCCTTGCATTTTCACTTATGGGCTCAACTGTTGAGTTTCCATCATCTACATGAACTTGTTTATAGATTTGGCAATACTAGTGCTTTGCATTTGGTTTTCGTGTTTTACATCATCTCACCTTGTAACTACAATGATTACTAATTAAAATTCAACCACAACTTCAGGGCATCAATGATTCTTAGTAGATAAGTTCCCAATTGAGTTTGGCTGTAGACATTCACTTGTGAATGTTCAAGGCTGGGAATTTCCTTTATCTAAAAAAAAGTTCCCAGTTGAGTATGATTGAGCATGAACAGAGTTGAATATTATGGTCAATTTGTCTACTCAGTACCATACAGCATCGAAGCTACTTACTCATAGTTTACTATTGTGTTATGCTGCAGTTGCAGGTGATATCGAAGAACTGGAAAGAAACAAAAGAGAAGGAATCACCAGACTTGTTGTGTATATCAGAACTATTCTCTCAGAGAAAACTATGTAACATGAATGTTTATGCATGTATCTCCAAGATGGTTCTAGTGAGTTCTCCGACCTCCCACTTGGGACACTTGTCAGTTATTGACAAACATTCTCTGAAAGAGCACAATGAAATTGTCAGAGATTTCATTACTGCCGGCTGCAAGTTATGCGGTTCACCTCTATATCACAAGTAGGCACCTTATTATCATGCTGCCATCTTCTTATACAGCAAGAGTTATATTGCTCTTCTGTAATATAATGAGTGTCTATGCAGAAACCTTCATGCGGAAAAATCTTATGCGATTGATTGTCCAAATAACCCAAAGTATCTCCATGTTCCTGGTCAGATATACAAACCATTTTTGGTAAGACATCCTTCAGCCTGAAATTTTCTTTTCTAGTTGAATAGATTTGTAAAACTATATTATCATTCGCAGATATATGTCTATGACCAATCTGGACAAGTTCCTTTGCTTGTAAGGAATAAAGCAGCAGAGATCTTATTTGCCAATATCATTGCAGATGATGTATCTGAATGCTACAAGAGCCACATGCTGTTAGAAACCTCTGAGTCAGGTAACTTAAGCGCTCCTGGTACAATAGATGGCGTTGGCAGCAAAGAGATAACAAAAAGGAGAAAAACTGAACAAAACCCTAATTTCCATCAAATTTGGCTTATTATGATCAAATGTCTGTTGAACCAAGGCAGCAATAGTCCGTTTTGCTTCCAGATTTTGGTCAACCCTGAGAAGAATGTTGAGGATGGCCGTTTTGAGTTGGTTTCCTTGACAATGCCAATACCATGAGATGACAATATTTTCATACAACACATGGTTCAATTTGATCTGATCACAGAGCACAGCCCGCCAAGCATGGAGTGATCGGTGACGGATCCATGGAGACTGCTGCTCCTACTCATCCATCCATACACATGCATGCAAGAAGAAGCACCACACGGCAGAACAGATCTGTCTGCTCCTTGCACTCGTGCCGATCGACACGCAAGAGAGACGCAGCTGGAGGCAGCAACACTGAGAATCGGGGAAATATCAGTTGACATTTTGACATAAAGCTTTTTTACTCGAGCGATGAGATGGTGAGGAGGTGCCGTATGTGCTCAACTGTCATGATAATTTGTTCCTCAAACATGTTAATATATCTGCCTTGGGGGTTCAAACTTTATAAGGCAGAAGTGCTAGTTTTCAACAACACTTCCATGGATCTCTCACTGCTTTTAGATTCTTGGTAGGTATTATTGTACAATGTTTCAGGCTTCTTACAGAAGCATGTGCAAGTGCTTGCTGCTTGCTGGTAAATGGTAACCATCTACCTGCATCTGGTATCCTCCGGATATGCCTTTTCCATTCACGTTGTACCCTTTCTTGCCATTAACTTAGGTTGCTTTCACCACATACCATGGATTTTCAATCTTGTTTTTAGATTGCAGTTTCTAATTAATCAACATGAACAAATACAGAAGCAGGCATTCATTTCGGTTAAGATTGGTCGAGCGTTGAGTTTTTAATTACCAGAAATTTTGCTTTACTACCCATTCCACACACGGACACACCTAGTATTAAGTTTCTTATTCCGTGTTTAGGTTAACCTTGAATCTTCACTTGCTCTTATACTGTTCATAATTGTTATAATTCAGGATAAATTGTCCTCTGAAAAATCTAGGTTTTTATTTACCACGATTTTGAATAAGGCTTTCAGCTTAAATTTTTCTCTGAAAAATCTAGGCTTTCATTTCTGATAATTTGGAAGGAAACACAACTTCTGTATCTTATATGAAAACGGAAAGACCCGGCTGATTTTCAGTGAATTACTTGAACATTTTGTTCAACCTCATCTTTTACAAGAAACCTACCTGTCAAGGTTGCTATATATCTTCGTGCTCTGTACCAATCAACGGTCACATCCTCCTTTTATATGCTGCTACTGGCCTCACAGAATCACAGATTTCGAGGCAAGGACTAGGCAGAAGACAGCAACACAAGCAGATTGCCCCAAGCAACAACCTTGTTAGATAATCACAAGAGAGTAGCTTCGACGTAGAAGAAACCTGTAGCGATCCTTTAAATCCCATGGCCGCGCTGATGAGTTCTGTTACTTCCGGAGGCTTGGCACCTCACACCTCCATTGTTTCTCCTCGCCGCCGCTGGAATCCAGTTATCTCCCCCGCTTCGTGCCATCACCGCCGAGGCCTTCTCGGCCTGACGATGAATTCTTCAGGCATGAACAACGCCTTCCCGTTCAAAGGAACAACTACACGGTCAGTGTATATCTCGTCTTAGTTAAAGCTCCTCTCCTCCAAACTTTACGTTTTAGTAGTAGTTGTATCTTGGCATGCACATCAAGTTTCATGCAGCTACTGCACAAAGGCTCTGTGTATAAAGTTTCACCTATTTTGGTTCAGAATTCCAGCAGTTGGACCTGGCCCGGTAAATCCGTCAGGAGGAAATCTCCCAATACCCAACATGCCTCCATGGTGAGTGAAGAACAGACACATGCCCTTCTTGTTCATCTTTCTGATGTTTCGAAATTTGTTCGATCAATTTCCTTCTCGCTATCCGCTTCTCAGGGCCAAGTGGGCGGTTGGTGCTGTCATTGTTGCGATACCAATTTACAGAAGGTTCAGAACATTGGAAGGTAAATCATCGAGACCGTACATTCACCGTTCGTGAAAACCATCTTACCATGCGATTCCATACATTTCGATTGCAACTTTCGGCGGCGACAGATGAGATAGAGAAGACGGCAGAGGTGGCGGTCGAGGTGGTCGACACGGTGGCGGAGGCGACGGAGAAGGTCGCCGGCGAGGTCGCCGACGCGTTCCCCGGCAATGAGAACCTCAAGGAGGCGGCCTCGAGGATTAAGACGGTCACGGATGCGATCGAGGAAGATGCCGAGAAAGCCGAGGCCCTGATCCACAAGGTTAGTTTAATATAATTACGTAATCTCTATTGCTACGGGTGAGTGCGTTAATTAGCTTCGATTACGGCAGCTGCTGATGTTGCTAGACTTAAAGCTCATGTGTTAGTCTTGCAAGTTATCACTACCTGCGGTTCTTGCTATGTTCGGTAGTTCGTTGGAGATAGAGAAACGTGCTGATTTGTAGTAGTGATAGACTGGTAGTAGTGACGTGCACGTTAGGCACCGGGTTATTATGACGGTTAGTTCATCAAAAGGCGCTTGGCTATGACTTGCGAGGGAAGTGGAAATAATGGAGACGATTAACCCATTTGAATTTGTATAACCAAATTAGATTGTGTTCAGCCTACCACCAATTCTTTGTCTGGCCAAACTTTTTCGTAGTCTTTTTTTTTTTTGGAAACAACTTAAGCTATGACGAAAATTTGCTTCCACCCCAGAAGAAGGTGTCACTTGCCACCCTTTACCAATGTAAGGTGTAGTAAAGTGTGGTCGTCAACTAAATAGGCAGATGGCGCACGTCCTTCCTATTACAGCAGGTGCTGATGTTGCTACTATTGCTTCAATGCTCATTGTACAGTCTTGCAAGTTACTACCTGCTGTTCTTTGATGTATTTGGTATACATGTATCGTAGCTGGAGATATACTTGCTGATGTGTACTATAGCTGCCTAGCATTGTGAAATGACTTGCATTTTAATTAAGCGCTAGTTGCGGCTTGTGAAGGACAAGTGGAATAAATAAAATGAACAAATTCATTTAAGCGTCTGTCTCTGAAACTATCGTATGTATGCAAATGGTGAGGTTAACTATTTCCCTCGCTTGCATTGAGCAGGTTGATGAGATAAAGAAAGAGGTGGACTCAATAGTTGATCCTATAATCGACAAGGTCGTCAAGGAGGAGCAGGAGAGAAATAATTAAATAAGTTGTGATGCAAACTAAAGAAGCACACACACTTTTCCTTCTTGTTTGTTTTCCTTCGTTTCGTTTCAAAAAAAGAAGCAAATATACACTAGTTTGGCGGTAACCAGAAGAAGCTGGGGAAGCAAAGTGGCGCGGCCCACATGTCATCGCCTTGGCCACTTACATCATTCATTCGATGTTTTCTAGTCACGTGCTTGTACAGTCGCTGACTTTATCCACGAACCACAAGAAAGCAAGTTTGGTCGCCATTTATGAACTTTCGCGACAAGTAGTCATTGCACGTGCTGTAATTAAAGTGAAATGGTAAATTGGTAAAAAAAATGCCGTTCACTTTATTTTCCCTCAACGCATGACGCCCTGTAGAGTAGTAGTACTTGACAAATGGACCGTGCATGGCCCTTCGCACTACCAAGGTTTTTTTAGGCCAAAATCTGGCTCCGCTTACTGGCGTCACGAACTCGCGCTATGCAGAAGATCTGAAGAAGTCCAGAACTCGCGCTAAGCGAGCGACGGCCCGAGTATGAGTGAATCGCTTGATGGCTGAAGGAGAAGGCCACTCAGACGTTTACTACTAAACTAGATTCATACTCGTGCATTACTACGGGTGAAATAAATTTTTTTCCATAAGCATCAATATGTATAAAAGCATATATTTAGCTTTCCCGCAGTTTACTATGCGGTTATAGAATACCTTCGTGTATAACTTTGTTGTTCCAAACAGAACTCATATAAATCAAATCTGTAGGTGTGCTATTATCACCAATACCCACTGAATATTAAAATAAATGCACAACAAATTCTATTTTATATCCCTACTTATGATGCACCTAAGATAATTTTTAACGTCCGGACAAACCGCAAACAGTGTCAAATATCAAAATATATCCAAACCGAGGGCCAAATGTTCCACCACTGACCAACTCTAATCCAATCAAAATTGCTTCACGGGGCAGTGGCAGACTGGCTTCAAGATTTTTTGCTAACTAATCTACGAGTATACAAGAGATGCATGCATTACATCTACGAGTACTGAACTTTTTTAGCGTAGTTGTAATGATGTCGTAATTCTACTTTACGCAATTCAAAACAGTAAAAAAAAGAATCAGCACAGGCACCGAAGATGATCAGAATTAAAGCATTATAAATTGGCATCTCAACGTAAAAGGTCAATTGCAATATTCTGGTGCGGGCACGCTAAAAATGCAACGATGGTTCAGGGGCCGGTACTGAACTTTAATATATACAGGGGGTTTTATGCAGATCTCACAAAATTATTCCATAGTTATTTATTCCACATGGGCTAATTTGAAAAAAGCTAGGGCGCCAGCAATATGTTTTATGCAGACGTGTTCAGAGCAGTTTTTGGAGGGTTCAGAAGTTGAATCAGCAAATTTTCTTGAAACAAAACTTTAAAATAAAGGAGTGTTAGGGCTACAATTTCTCTTTTGGTAGATTTTGAAGTTTAGTAGCAAATTTTGGAGATAAGTGGACTGCAAATTCAGGTTCAGAAAAATTTCGGCTGAACCCGAGGTATAAAGTAAGGTTCAGAGCAATATTTGAGTATGATACAGGCTGAATTATAGAAAGTGTATGTAATCAAAATTGTAGAGGAAAGTGTTCCCTGCGATTTTTCTGTTGGACTTTTCGAAGTTAACAAACAAACTTTTGAGAAAAATAATGTACAAGAAGTGGGTTCATAGAAAAGGAAAGGAAAGAGCAGAGCCGAACACATTAGGCCGAACCAGAGCTTATCCTCGTCGCCGATCGCCGAAATTTGACCCATTGCCGAGACAGAAGCAGGCTATCAGCCATGACGTGGAGGACCCTAAGGCGGTTAATTTGAATAACCCCCCACCCCCCCACCACACACACACACACACAACGAAGCTCATATGTTGCCGCCCTTCGCCATTCCCCTGTCCGTCGGCCATCTCTCCGCCTCCAGCTAGCTCCCGCTGCCGTCGAGCCCTCCCCTTTCGACTCCTCTTTACCAGAGCAGCACAAGAGCCCCAACAACCCATTCTTCCACTCCCCAAGTCGCCCCAGCCACTGTCCTCGCCGGAATCCGGGTGTTCCCCTTCACCCGAGCGCCGTCGCCTAAGATCTCCGGTGAGCTCAACGTTAGGGCTGTGTTTTATTGCAGTTTGAGTTGCGCTCAGGGGCAAGGGTGTGCGTGTGGTGCTGGACTTGCGTTTGGCTTGCCGGGAGCGGTTCTGGTTGATTAGAACGGCGCCCTCGCCACCGCCTGCCGCCGCGCCATGGGCGCTACCGCGGGGAGCCCCGCTCCTCACCAGGCATGACACTCCATGCGGGTCATGTGACGTTGGTTTAATACTCACCTTACTTGGTGCTACGCTATCTCACCATGCATTGTTTACTGACCTGCGTGCGTGGTGAACATTCTGCAGAAAATAACACAATTATTGCAGAAAAGATCGGATATTTTGTAAATTGTAATCGCACACAACCAACAAGTTTTTTTTTTATTCGAGGAAGAAGCCGATTGCAGAGCTGGTACCTGGTAGTCGTGAGTCGTGACCGACCATAGTGGCCATCGCGCCTATTCACCACGCCGTTCGTGGTCGTGGAGAAGGGGATAGTGCGACCCTGAACGGAACAGTCGATCGAACGCACGCACAGCGGCACAGGCCAACGTTATCGCTTCGCGGTCGCGGTTCAGAAGAGTGGACCCCGCACGGGTACGGACAAGACAAGAGGGTCCGGCAGCGGCCAATAATTTGCGCGCGCGCACGTACCCGTTGCGATCTTGTGAAGAAGATCAGCCCCCGGGGTCGGTCGTCGTCGTCATCCGGTCCCTCCCCATCAACGAGCCAACGAGATTCCAGAAAGTTACTACTACCGATCGGAGTTCCATTCTCCCCCAAATTAAAATTCCAAACGGCGGGTGGCCGCGCGACGACGACCGGCCGGCCGTCTCCGCCGGGCGCGCGAGCATCAGGTGGCGACTGGCTAAGCGCTGCCGCCGCCGGCGCCGCGCCATTTCCTCGCTCCGCTCCTCCCGGCCACGTGACGCACGATGTGATAATACGGCACCGGGGACGAGAGGGACCGGGCCGGCCGGCACGGCCCAGTGCAAGTCCCACATGGATCTGATGATCCACCGTCCGTCAGGCCTGCCCCCGGGCCGGTCCCCCTCTTCTTGTCACGAGACGAGAGCCACCACTGCTGCTGAGCGAGAGCGTCCACGGTGACGCCCTCCTTTTATAAACAGGCCATACACTGCTTCGGATGCTAGCTGGCGCAGCGCATTGGTTTTATTCTACGGAAAAATCCGATTTACACTCTCGAGCTATCGTAAAAATCTGATCTTCAGTCTTAAACTATAAAATCGGATAAGTAAGGTCATCCAATTGTTAAAACCAGACAAATTTAGCCCTTAGTTGGTTTTCTATTTTATGAAAATTAAAAGTATTTAAATTTAAAATAAAAAATTCATAAGTAATTCATCATAAATCAAAAAAAATATGAAATGGGTACCAAACTTTTTCTTAAAATGTAACCTATCTATTGGCACTATCCTTGTCGGTTATTTGGATTCATTTTTTTTATGTTTATAGTATTTGTTTGCTTGTAGTTTTGCCTATTATTTTTTGAATAAATAAGATTCAAATAGAGAAAAATAGATAGGTTACATTTTTACAAAACCACCTTCAAAACCATTCTAAGGGCCAAATTTGCTCTAATTTTATAATTTAAAATTAAAAATTGAACTTTTACGATAATTAACTTTACCCATTATTACGCCAAGCAGGCGCACGCGCGCACTAAGCATAAGAAAGCAAACACGAGCGCATTCCCCCCTCGCTCCTAGCAATAAACTAAACTAGTCTGGTATTATTCTACCCCAATTCCCCATGGCCGCGCTCGGCTCTTCGGTAAGCTTGCCGCTCCACACCCCCGCGCTTCCTCCCCGCCGCTGCGGGAGCAGCCCGGCGACCGCCGCATCGCCTCTCCACCGGAGATGTCTTCTTGCCGGCTCGACGGCGAGCTCTTCAGGCATGAACAGCGCCTGCTTCCCCGTGAGAAGAGCCAGCACACGGTAATGAGTGCATCTTTCTCCCTCTTCAAACCTATCGTCTGCCAGCACAAGATCCATGCAGCTACAACGGTTTGCATTGTGTACCAAGTTCTGTTTCGCCCGTTTCTCCTTCAGAGTCTCGGCAGTGGATGCTGGTAGCGCCGCTGGTCTCGATCTGTCAGGACTGAATTTCCCGATTCCTCCATGGTGAGGGAAGACGACCCACCCGTTACATCATCGCTGCTTCTTGTTCGATCCATGTTTCTGAATCTGTTTGATCAATTGCCTTCTCGCGTTCGAAATCTGCTGTCTGCTTCGCAGGGCCCAGTGGCTGGTTGGTGCTATCGTGGTCGCAGTTCCTGCTTACAGACAGTTCAGAGCAATGGAAGGTAGTGCATCCGAGAGGCGGCCGAGATCTCATATATTCATTCGCCTTCCGAAATCATCTCGACCTGTCGTTGATTTCTGTTGCGATTTTTCCCGTGGACAGATAAGGTGGAGAGGACGGCGGAGGCGGCGATCGAGGTGGTCGAGAAGGTGGCGGAGGAGGCGGAGAAGATCGCCGACGAGGTCGCCGACACGTTCCAAGGCAACGAGATGATCAAGGGGGCGGCCTTGAAGATCAAGGCGGTGGCGGAGGAGATCGAGGAAGACGCCGACAAAGCTGAGGCCCTCATCGAGAAGGTTAGTTAATAATTATTTGACTACGCAATAATGTATCCACTAGCTATTGCAGAGTCTTGAAGGAGTACTGGGGCTACCTGCTTTTCTTTGCTGATTTCAGTAGCTGGAGATACGTGCTGATCTGTATATTGCCGTAGTGTTCCTAGCATTGTAATAGCTTTTTTTTTAAGGATTGTGATAGGTTGAGGTTAACTGTCTCTCTCAATTTTCTCTAAAAAAACTATCTCTCTCACTTATTGCATTGTTGACCAGGTTGATGAGATAAAGAAAGAGATCGATGAGATAGTCGATCCTATACTCGACAAGGTCGCCAAGAAGTAACCTTAGAGAAGCAGAGCTCAAGCAGAGGAGAGGAATGGAAGACGTCGTCAGGCGGCTGTCCGTTCATCCGCTGTTTATCTCGTGTTCTCGGTCCATTGTTTGTAGCCATGTGCCTGCAGTACGGTCACTGACTTTCCACGAACCACGGGATGGCAAATTCGCTCGCCACTTGTTGTGAACTCTGCCAAAAATAGTACGTATCCATGTGATGCTACAGGGCCACACTAGAGTGAAACGATAAATTGGGAAAGGATATTTTGTGCTCTTGCCCTGTCGTGAATTTCAATCGTGATCTCCCCCCCCCCCCCCCCCCCCCCCTCCCGCTTTTTTTCCCCTAACTCTTAGGGCTAGTTTGGCAGCAGGTGTCGATTAACCCAGGGAAGAAAGTCCCTCACGGGAATTTCCCTGGAGGACAGAATCCCCCTTCATCCACGGGGACGATACCCCCGCAGGGGAAATTACCCTGCTGCTGTTTGGAAGCTAAATGCTCTGTTCATTGGCGTTTGCGTACTTTATGTTCGCTGATGCATTGCAATAGAGAAATTGTTGATATTATTTTACTAGTTCATGTAAGCAACATTTTATCAGGAGATAAACGAATAGAAAATACAATGTGTCAGATGTTATATTAGTCCATATAAACTTAATCCATATATTGTCAAGATATCATCCAAAATAGCAGAATAGTTACTGAATGGCCCTTGGAGGTAACAGCCACATGCTATTCCATATAAGCTTAATCCATCTCGACCAGCACCAGCATACTCATGATGAGACATGGATAAAATGATTTACACCTTACAAATCCTAAGTACAAACTACTGAGATAAATCAAAATCAACAATCAAAAGATTGTAACAACTTGCGCCACTCCTGCACAGAAGTTCCAGCTTCTATGCATTGCTTCCACCAAGTGCTCTGCAAGTAACATAAAGAAACATCATAAGCTGAATGCTAAATATTGAATGCATTGCAGGGAAACTAAATAAATACCTGATTTTTCTCTTTAGCCAAATTAGTCGAACATCAGGATTTTGGTCTTCATGAATACTTCTCTGTTTGTATCAGATTCAAATTTATTGCCGCTGCGAAAAAAACATTGTGTGAGTCTGGGTCGGGAGCGCACTATTTATCCGTGCAATAGCTGCCAGAATAAACTTCTCCACGAAGATAGCGTGGTGCAATCTCACTTGATCTGGTATGGTTTTATGAAGGATTACACCGGTTGGAAGTTTCACGGCGAAAGAGGTACTGCTGCATCTGAAGGAAACTCATCGACGACATCGATAGTGAATGAAAACGAACAACAACCCTCATCAACAGCAGCAACAGCGAGCGGCGATAGTGCGAATCGGCGATATGTATGCAAAGAACTAAATCACAATGTTATCTACCTATCTCCTATGCACATTACCCAAAGGGCCATCATTGGGTACGATGTACCGGACACGCACCCAGACCTGGTGAATTTGGAGCCGATGCGGCGAGTCGAAGTTCGGGTTAGAATGTGAGGCGAGATGATGTACAGAAAAGTACAGTATATCTTACAAGCCATGAAGAAGATACAGAAAAATGGCACGATCCTTGCCGTGGACCAATTCGGGTAAGTTAAAACGGTACTTGCAATAGTTGTTGGGTTCAGCGTTTTTCATTATTCAAGATTTGAGATCTATATTATTTCAATTGTCCAGCTTGGGCATCATGAGCCACTGGATTGTATTTTGCATCTATCCTCAGGATGGAAAGGCCGTTATATTTGACTCCTTGCGCAAGATGAACAAGGAAGGATGCAAGGATTTCGAATATTGTCTGTGATAGTAAGTGACGACACAACATTCTTTTATGCACTCAAAGTACATATCAAATTTGTTGTTGACACTACTAGTGGTTGGCATACATCGCTTACAGGAAATACGTGGAAGACCCCGATTGCTATGATCGGAGGTCCGAGAAGAAGAAGCAGAAGCATGGCACAAAATTGCATATCAGGTGAGAATTCCCGGTACGTATGAAGAGAATCGTATGTGCTACTACATCATGCATGCTATCTATGTGACATAATGATTGTGTTACGTGCATGCAATGCGCTAAGCAACCTGAAGGCTCTGTGTTGTACGGATACTATGCTTGTGAGTACCTCAGGGCTTGCAAAGCCTACAACCACAGCTGGCGGCAGCTCAAGAAATCTATAGGATGGTGGCAAAGGGAAAGGGTGGACATCACTCAAACAGTATCCGATATTTGTAAGTTTGTCACCGACGAATGTTGTCATGTCGATGGAAAATTCTTCTATGCCAAGAGCGAGCTAGCGATGGAGGACAAGTTCGTGAAGCTACGCAATTGGAGAACCGACCTCGACATGAACGACTACATGTTGCCGGAACTCTTCGACTAGGTGCCCTTAATTAGGTTGTCATGTATGTAACATGTGATGTGATTTTGTGAACTATTATGTGAATATAATGTATATATGAGCTCAGCGTATGACATGCATGAATGTTTAATATACTCACTCGGTGTGTGACATGAATAGATGTAATAATATATGTGTTTATCATTCATACACGTATTTTCTAATTTGTATGTGCGTTCAAATTCATTTTCAGATTCTAATTCAAAATGAAATAATTTTTTTATTTTATTTTAAAAAATCTTAACTAAGGCGGCCACATAACAAATGACCGCCTCGATTATTACTCAATAACCGAGACAGTTACGTTAGAAAAACCGCCTCGGTTATTAGCGGTTACGTTAGAAAAACCATCTCGGTTAAATCATTAACTGAGGCGGTTACTGGGCCGCCTCGGTAAAGGCCACGATTAACCGTGGCCTTGTGTCCGAGGCGGACGCAATAACCGTCTCGGTTAAGTCTTTTTGCCCGTGTCGGTCAAGTTTTTTTTAGTAGTGCCTAGCACGTCATTGCTGCAATAGTTTCAAACTACTTGCAGCTAAAGTGACAATAGAGACAGCAAACTTGTTTTAGCCACTGCAGTCCAATCCTAAACAATTAATAGTTGAGGCATATAAACAGATCAATTAAACACACAAATTTATGGAAACTTTGTATCATCAATTTTGGTGATAATTCTTCACCCTGAATACATGTTCCAGTAACATAAGACTCGTTGGACCTCAAACTTTGTAGTAGGTCTATGTACAGACATATGGATTTGGAGCCATGGCACATCAGAGTTTGATTCAACTGAATCATCTAAGCCAGACAAACATGGACCAACCACATGAACCAAATATGGCACATCAGGGTTTGATTTACCTGGTACAAGACGTCGACCTGGGGGGGTTAGGGAGGAGGGAGAGGAGCGTGCGTGTCAGATCGCCCACTCCCTGCGTTGAACTCACACCAGGATGTTGCTCTGCTCCTGGCTGCGAATTTTCTTCTGCAGGATACAAGAAAAAGTGTGAGGAGAGGAGAGGAGAAACCCTAGCGGGGGGCAAGGAGATGCGGGGGACGGGGAGGAGGGAATCACATGATGAGAATGATGAGGTGGCTGCAGGGACACCGGCTGAGGAGAAGCTATCGTCGCGAGGTCGTCGAAGGAGATCGGCGGCGGCAGCGGCCTCCCGCTCGACCTCGCCGAGTCGAGCGAAGCGAGATGAGGGACGGGGAGTGCTGCCCGGTGTCTATAGGCCGGGCGCTCTTCCGCGGGGAAACTGGGCTCACCCGGGCCGGAAAATCCCACGCAGCGGGCTTTCAAAGGCGCATGCTGGACTCCTCGTGGAAGAATTCCGCGTGGGCTGCCGACACGGGGAAACGACGAGGATCCCCGCGGGGAAGTGGGCTTCCAAACTAGCCCTTAACTCTGCAATTTTACTCCCTCATTTTTTAAAATGAGCACTGTTTGCTTTGACTCAGATAGTTGCAGCCGCATTAATAAAAAATAAAAAAAGTTCTAAGCAATCGGTAAGAACTATCCTATCAACCCGTTCTCCCGCACGGGCTAGTTAGAATTATTATAAAAATAAAACTTATAGCTAATAATTATAATTATCTATCTCATATTTTTTTCATCTATTAAATATTCTAACACGATATTTTAAATGTTTGTTTAGTATTTATCATTATCTGGTTGTAATAGGTATATTTAGTAATAATATTTTTTACTTTGCATCACATCTCCATATGTGTTTAGTATGTATTTAATTGAACCTTTTGTTTGAACTACGAACAATATGAAAAATGGTATTCTTATCTCTTTGCCCATACATGAATACAGGGTGACACATGTCATGAGTAGTATTTTTATATAAATAATAACATAAATAATATATAATAGAAATAATAATTTAGAATTTTATATTGGTGCACTTTAATATTTTATTATAACTATATAATTTAGATTTAGATTTATGGGTTACTTTAACTTTTAATAATGATATAATTGGACTTATATGCAAATTTAGGGGGTTATTTGCATTATTCTTAGTTGGATAATTTACATGAAGATTAGAGAATTACTTTAGATTATTTTTTATAACGGTAGATGTGGGTGATTTAGATATATGTTTAGGGGGTTACTTTAGATTATATTTTATAATGATAGAGGTGAGTAATTTAGATACATATTTAGGGGGTTGTTTTAGCCTATTTTTTAATCAGAGGTGGGTAATTTAATGGAAAAGATAATAGATCCAATGGCTACTATGTTTAGATTTGTCGGATAGATGTTTCTGATTTTTGTGAGAATTTCTAAAATTTCTCTATTTTTTAATTAAGTGCCCACCTAGGATTCTACGTGGCTTCACATGGAGGCTCAAAAGAAACCTTCAGTAAGTAATAATAAGATAAGATAGAACTGACCTAACTTTATCCACACCCACTCTAACACGTTTTCTCCCTCCGGTGTGAACCCTAGTGAGGGTGCACCAAAGGCAAAGCAAGTGGCAACGAGGCGGCCGCCAACCGCGTGGGTGTGAGACTGTGAGGTGATTTGGGGGCTCAATTTTTGTATAACTGGAGCCAAGATCTATTGTCTCCGCGTGGTGGATTGAAGCTTTCCTTCTTGGACAGGAGACCAGGAGAGAGAAACAAACTTGTGGCGTGCGGGGAAGATAAGACTGGTGCTTCATTTTCTTTTTATGTATTTATTACACGTGGGTCCCAGCATAGATGCCCCTGGCAGGGCAAAACAGACTGGATACCAATTATCTGATTTGAGGATCCAATTATTTACGCTCCTACGATGTGGAGGGTCCAAGTTTGCTCATATTTTCTCTATGGTTTTTCTCAAACGAATTTTAATGTGTACCAAATTGTTGCTGCCCAAACATGACATGTCAAAATAGGGGTGAAGTCACAATTTACTCACAGAAGTAGGGGTAAATCTGCAGGAGCAAACTAGTCTTTTTTACAATAATTGCTGCCAAACCGAAGCTTCATTTCTCTCTCTCGGAGCATCGGTTTGCACAGTGCAGCAGGTGATGTTGGAATGAAGAAAGCATGCTCAATCACTATAATATGATTTCCGTCACCTGGCAAGCTGCTTTTCACTTGCCATGTTGGCGGTGCGAAGGAAAGAAATCGCTTCTGCTTCTTTAAAATTGCCAGCGGGCCCTACTAGATCCATGCGAATACTGCAGCAAGAAAAGAAAATGAGGCATCGGTGATGAAGTGATATTTCCAAAAGAGTCTGCTGCGAGAGCCATCGCCCTTGCCATCACGGCAGGTCAAGGTCATGCAGCGCGGACAGCGGCAGGCCGGCAGCGCGTCCTACCGGCACGTGCGTGCGTGATGACTACGTACGATCTGACACCACACGAGAGGACCAAGGGCAGCGCGAGGGACCCCGGCCCGAGCTAGTGTTCGTCAGGCCTGTTCTCATTGCCACGACCACGAGAGTCACGCCCTTCAATTATATGCTACAAGCAATAGCCTAGAGTTTATGCCAAGCACACTGAGCATAAGAAACCAGCAGAAGTATATTGGCCCCCGAGCAATAAGCTCGCCTGACATTCGCAAGAGAGCAGTAGGAAGAAACGCACTCTCGACAGACCAAGTTGAGCTAAGCCTTAAGCCTTGGTCTAATATGTGATGAGTGATTTACTAGATGATTTGGACCTTTACCGATTTAGTGGATATTTTATATATGCTTGATTGTGCTAATGACTAACCAGAACAGAAGTGTTGTGTTGCGTGCGTTGAGTTGTGGTGTGTGTAAGCATATATGTCTTGTGTGGATGTATCTCTTGCCTCGTAATGTGCAGGCGTAGGATGCGACGTGGCGGTCGACGGTATGAGGTGAAGGTCAAGCGAAAGGTTCATACCGAGGGACCGAGGGTGGTGAAGGATGAACGCGAGTAGGATTGGACCGAGGAACCTGAGGAGTCCGGACGGAGTCATAGGCGATCCACGTGGTGCACGGAAGAGCAAGAGTACATGACGGGATGGAGACGGCATCGGCCGAGTCAGGGAGGATGGCGATGGCAAGTTCAAGTAGGCTGCCCGTACGGCGGGAGTGCGAAAAATTGAAGGCGCCGTGGCACTTGGCGGGAGGTCGGACACGCGTCAACGTTGAGGGTTTAACCGGTTTGGCCTCAAAACTGGGGTGAGTCGTGCGAGAGGGTTTGATCGATTCGACCTCAAAACCGGGGGCGCGTCCGGTGCGGCCAGATGGCGGCGATGAAGGGCACGTGGCGTCATCGCAAAGCTTGCGTCGAGGCGAAGCAAAGTCGTGAAGGCGGCGTGTCCGTCCGGTGTCCTGATGAAAAGATGAACAATTTTACCCCTAAGGGGTATTTGGTTTGCGTGTTTCATGTAAGGGCATTTTGGTCGTTCGTGAAGTACCTATATATGTGGAGGGGTTGTGTGGGCAACCCACCTCTTTTGCATCTCTCATTCGAAGGTCCTCTCATTTGTCTTGTGAGAGCTAGAGTTAGGGAGAGATTAATGAGTCTTTAATTTGATCTTTTTATCATCTTAATTTTATTTGTGATTAAGATTCACTTGTAACCGGACCGCGGTGTAATCGAAACATCTAATTCGTGTCCTTTGTTTCATCCCGTGCGTTTTTCTTTTTATGCATTTTCGGATGATTTTTTTTGGATGATTTTCGGGTGAATTTTCGTTCATCGATTTGGCTACAATTTCAGTTGATTTGGCTGCAATTTCAGTTGGATTTCTTGAGGGAATTTGTTGCTAGAATCCTTGTGGGGATCTTTGATTCAATCCCCCTTGAATCCCTCGCGAAATTGATCCGGATTTTAAGTTTTCGTCGAGAACGTGTTCTTGTCATGGTTTTCGATTTTTCGCTCAATTCGTGATGAATACTTGAGCTTTACATGAGCTTTTTCTTGGATCTGTTGGGTCTTGTAGTTGTGCATCTTCAGTTCAAAATTGATTTGGATCCATGGAGTTTTGAGAGGGCAATTTGGAGTTGAAGCTTCGGTTTCGTTCTTGCTCTCCTCTCTTCTCTTGCTTCGGTTCTTTTCGTGTGCAGGTGAATCGGAGCTCGGATCTTTTTCCTTTGCTGCAGCCGGTGCTCGTGCAGCGTGCGTGGCCAGCAGCGCCACGCGGAGCTGCGAGCGCGCGCCAGGCGAGCGGCGGTGCCAGTCGCTCGCTGCACGCACGGCAGGCTCGCGAGGGCGAGGCCGGCGGCGGCGTCAGCAGAGCGGAGCGGCCAGTGCCACGAGCTCGTGCGGCAGCAGGCCAGCAGGCCGCGGCCCAGCCCAGCTCGGCAGCGAGGCACGCCAGCCCAAGCAGGAGCACGAGCCAGGCAGCCAGCCCACCAGGGCAACAGCTGCTTGCAGGCCGTGCACAAGCAGGCCGGCAGTGCAGCACGCACACGCAGGCCAGCAGGAGGCGCACCACTGCCCAGGCAGGCAGCCCAGCAGCAGTTGCACAAGGACCAAGGAGGCTGGCAGGCAGCAACAGCACAGTGAGCTCATTTTCCTATCTGTTTGCTGTTTGCTTAATCTAGATGATTTGTAATTGCTCACACTAATGCCTCATGGAAAATTGCACGCTTAATTGACTTGTGTCGATTAGTTTTTATCCATACTAATCTTTGTTAATCTTTACATGCTTAGTCAAGTATTTGTTCTTGCCAATATGCTTAGTTGATCGAGGTTAATTAGCTCTAGTCTTTCTTTTGTAAGACTTTTATCGATCTTTTGGACAAGCCTTTGCTTCCATTTGATTTTGCGCTATGTTAATCATTGATAAATCATTCCATACTTGATCAAGTTAAGTTTCATCGATAGCTTTGCTCGAGTGAATTGTTTTGAATTGGCTTCCATTTTGTGTCGTGCTTTCGGCGTTTTGGTTAATCGTCGCTTCTTCTTTGAGTCGAGCTTTGTGAACTGTTCCTAGGGTGAGTTTATCATTAGTTGACTCGTGTCATCCTGACGATATGCTGTGGAGTGACAATTGGGACATAGACCTTGTTCTCGGATCAGGGAGAGTTTTTAAAGCCTCCTATTCACTCCCCCCTCTCTGGTTGCCCGTTTCGATACTTCAACTCTTTTGGATCACATCACATGGCCAGGCTCAGTTCTTCTGCTCCTTCCATAACTTTGGCATTTCATGCCTCGGTGGTCGTTTCTCCTCGCCGCCGCGGGAACAAACCGGCGATCGCCACCACATCGGCTCCTCGACGGCGAGGTCTTTCTGGCTTAACGATGAACTCTTCAGGTATGAACAACGACGCCGGCTTCCCGCCGATCAAAGGATCAGCTACACGGTAACTGTCTTTCTCTCTTCAAAGATATCGTCGTCGTGATCCTTGCAACAGCTATCTTGCGTCTTATAGACTTATAGGTCTTGGCACGCACTGGTTTCATTCAGCTACGTACAATTTCTTTTTCTAAAAATAAAGCTACAAAGGCTGTGTATCAATTTCACCGGTTTTTGGTTTCAGAATTTCTGGGGCTGATCCTGGAACTCCCGGCCCAGCTCCGCCATCAGGCGGAAACCTCCCGATCCCCGGCATTCCCCGACTTATAGCTCCGCCATGGGAAGATCACTTGCTTGCATCGTCGTTGCTTGCAATGTTCAGGTGCTTCTGCCTTTCTGAATCTGTTTGATCAACTGCCTTCTCGTGTCTCTGCTTCTCAGGACCCAGTGGTTGGTTGGTGCTATCGTGTTCGCAGTGCCCCTCTACAGTTACAGACAGTTCAGAACAATGGAAGGTATCCCCGAGCCGAGATCATACGTATTCAGCGCCTTTTGCCCTTTGAAATCATCTCAACAACACGCTTTAATTTTTGTTGCTGCAAATTTTGCCGGTGATAGATGAGATTGAGAAGACGGCGGAGGTGGCGATCGAGGTGATCGACAAGGTGGCCAAGGAGACGGAGAAGATCGCCGACGAGGTCGCCGGCGCCTTCCCCGGCAATGAAACGCTCAAGAAGGCAGCTGCGAAGATTAAGGCGGTCGCGGATGAGATCGAGGAAGATGCCGATAAAGCCGAGGCTCTGATCGAGAAGGTTAGTTTAACTACGTACGCAATCTATTGCTACGTGATGAGTATGTTAGGCTTTGATTGCGGTCGCTGCTTTTCTTAAGGAACCGGTTATATTAAAAAGAGAAAAAATCAATTAAAAGAAACAACTAATTAAACTGCTACAATAAGAGCATCTCCAGCATTCTCCAATAAAACCTTTCCAATAACCATCCTGGAATGTTCTAATAATTCTTTCATGGTTATTGGAAGAGTTGCTTTTATAGTTCTTCAATGATCTCATCCTAAGCCAATTAGGGAGAGCTTAAGCTCTCTCTTTATTTGGAAAGAGTTGGGATGGATCATTAGTATGTCCCACTAATTATTGGAAAAAGGGAAAGGTAAATAGAATCTGCTGGAACATAATTTTTACACAAACTCTCTTAATATAATAGTTGGATTGTGGAATAATGATCCAATAAAGATGCTCTAAGCCAATACATTAACATCAAACGACTCAAATAGCAACATATGTTTGCACAGTACCGTCTCGCCACTGCTAAACATTTTTGTCCAATGCCACTCCACAATCCCACACCACCGACAGCCGGTTGACACACTGCACACCACCGCCGAGAGACAAAACCGTCAAGTCGATATGCCATTGTCATCATCACCACTCATGTTGTCGTTTACGATATCCCACACCGATACAACCACTATCATGTAAGGCTACTCACCAGAGTCCGACACAAGCCGTGTAGCCGTCTCATGATCAAATCTGCCTGTGGTATCTTTAGACGTTGCCCCATACTGAACTAGCAGCCCCTGCATGCAGCGCTAGCCATAGTCTATTGTAAGCCGCGATCTGTCTCCACTGAGATCTAGCCACCTCGTTAAAGATAGTAATGGTATTGTGCGGGCACACAGTGCCGCCGGTGCGCCTTATGCATGCCACCACTGCCGTCGCCGACACCAACGATTGCATCCCCACACCACTATCATGGCCCAAGTGCCCATGAAAGCAATCACTTCCGCTGAGCACTTATGCCTCCACCATTGGTCTGGACCGCCGCCAAGTCCCAAGACTAACTTCACGCCGGATTCATCCTGGAGGCTATAGATCTCAACTCCAAGGCACTGGATCCGACCGCCACGACACACGATCCATGTGCTGTCGGTCATGCAAAATAAGACCGTTGTGATTCGTGGACATTGATGAGTGGAATAGTTGTTCTTCCATATGTTCAATTTACTACTAATTCTTAGCTAACCATATTTTCATAGCCCCCGCTTGTGACACCAACATTTTACTTTTGTTGTGGTGAAGAATTTGCTTGCATAAATTGTGCGGCTTTACCACACCTGTGCCAATACATAAGCACTAGATATAACCATTTCTCTCACTTAGATTGTTGAGCAGGTTGATGAGATAAAGGAAGAAATGGATTCCATAGTTGATTCTATAATTGACAAGGGCGCCAAGAAGTAATAACTTCATAGATGCGGAGCTCAAGGGGAGGAGAGAAAAACAGTACGCAATTGTCCATCGCCTGTTTATCTAAGCTCGTTATGTGGTTTCTAGTCATGTGCTTGTACGATCGCTGACTCCTTACAAAGCATGATAAGGCAAACCACTCATGGTTATGTAGTCAAATATTACTATTCATATTCATATTCATATGATGTAACTAGAGGACTTCTCCTAGGAAGCCTGGGATCTGGGTAATTGGTAGTTGGGGAATCAGGGGCCGGAAGTTCGGGCACTTGATTTCCCTCGGACATGTACCAGTTATCCTCTCGCTCCCCCTGGTGGGAACGCGAGGGTGCCTAATCTTCCGTCAGAGGATATCTATCAATTTGTTGACAACACGAGATCCGGTTTTCGATCAACAAGACCCGAGCCCGCAATCGAAGCACCACGTTGTCTCTTAGTTATCAACCGTGCGCTATCCGGTTGACCTCGCCACGAAGGCTAATCCTTGCCTGCGAATCAAAGAATGCAAGCAAGAACAAAGAAGAATGCAACAAGATTGCTGAAATCAGATTAAGCTCACGAAGTGGGATCTCACAAACCGATGAACGACGACTGTTCTATAACAGATTGAATTTAAGCAAAATCCAAACTCTAACTAGGGCGACAACTACTGAATATAAAGGGTTAGGGGCGTGCAAGTCCCCTGGATGCACCCCTAATGGGCTCCAACACGATACACGGGCCAACGGCCCAAAAGACGACGGCGCAGCACCCTGACAGATTCTGAACGTCCACTTGTTTCGACGATTCCCGTTGACTCGGACCTGATAATGATGTGGGACCGGTGACATTGAAAATCTTATCTCCTTAGCTTTCCATGCATTTATAGAACGTCGAATTTGGACTCGGTATGCGATCTGGGCCTCGATTTTAGTGCACACTGCTCCTGGACTCCGAGGCAGACTCGAACTCGGGATGGTGTGGACCTCCGGCTTGACTTGGACGCCCCATCTGATCTTTTCCTCGTCCAAATACTTTCTGGTCCTCTCCATTATTCCTAAGTATAATAATATCATTAGGTAACGTACTATTCTCATAATTACTTAATGTACATAGGAACGAGCTCACCTATGTGACGTGCACGAGCTCTAGTAATTGATCCTTGCATATCCATGTGAGGAGTGTTGTTTGTATCCAAAGGAGTGATGTCCTCATAACCCCCCCCCCCAGCTCTTACCGCTGAATATCTGTATTTCCGTTCTAGTAATGGAAATGGGGGCGTTCTCGTTTCAAAAAAATGATGTAACTAGAGTGAAAATATAGAGAACCATCCGGAAGAGTTTCTTCTTAAACAGGTTTCATTGGTGTTCACTAGTGAAGTCACGACAACTAGATTCACCGTGGTTTAGTTCATTTCAATTTTGTCCCTCATCTTTCAAATGGACCAATTAAGTCCTTCATTTTTTGCTTTGTGGGTCAATCTGACCCCTCTTCCTACATAGCTTCCACATAGACATGCCAAGTAAGCATGGTGAGTGGACTGATTTTAGCTAGGAGGAAAAGAGCAGTACAAAGTCTTTATTGGGCTATAACAACATATGGAGGTGAAGGTAATGACTAATTTTGTCCAAATTAAGGGTAAGAGGAAACAATCATTGATTATGAAATTGGTTAGTTTATCTTATGATTTATTGAATTCATATCAGTCTTGGTTATTTTTAATCCCACATCATCAAATCTAAGTGAAAGATTGGCCTATAGTGGAACAATGGAATCATATGTGGAATTTTGGCTGATTTGGCACACCTACATGGAAGCCATGTTGGATCAGCGACTGAATTGATCCAAGAATCAAAAGTTGAGGGATTTAATTGGACTTTTTGAAAGATGAGGGATAAAACTGAGCCTTGGATAGAAGTTGAAGGACAAATTCGACTATTCTCTCAATGGTAAAATGCCGTTCTTTCTCCCATGAACGTTCTCTCTGAATGGCTGAACCATACAAGTGGACCATGGACGAGCAGCAGTTCACAAACGCTATAGCCTATAGACGCCAAGCTGCAGCAGGCTGCTCGGATCTTCGTGTCTCCAGCTGACGTGCGACACATGGCCCCGATCGAAACGGAAGCCAGAGCTCGCGCTCGCGCCAACCAAGCAAGCAACGGGCAACGGCCCTGATATGATCCCCGCGGCGCGTCCGGCGCCGCAGCCCCACATGGCCACATGGGTCTTGCTGGGAGGGCATGGCGCCGTCGCCGCAGCGATGCCGGCTGCGCATCCTACTGGCACGTGCGCCCGGGCGAAGGTGCCGGGAACCCAGCCCAACCCGCAGGCGCTCACATGCGTGCACGCCCCTCTCCCCGGCTCTCCGCCGGCCTCACTCCATCGTGAAGCGCCCGCGCCCTCCAGCTGTCGCCTGATCGGGCCGACCAGCCTGGGCGTGCCGCGGCCCTACCTACCACGGCGCATCGCAACAGCTTGCAGGGGCCAGGGGCTCGTCGTCGCTGCCGTCCGGATCGTGGCCGGGTCAGGTGGCCGTCGGCCAGCTCACGAGCGAGGGGGACGGGACGGGACAGCGCTACAGGAGTGTAGGACAGCCTGCAGGGCGATCCGCGCAGCGCACAGTGAAGCAGGCTGTACGACGAGCTAGGGGCGATGGATCAGGCTCGAGCACATGCGTTCCTTTTCGTGATCTGATCATTTTCGAGCCAAGTTAAGCAACAAGCTGTTGCCAAGTTAAGCTCATGGACTCGAGTGAACGCGCAGTTGCCAATCGCCATTTCGTGCGGATTTGTATTTGAAATTTGAGAAGCAACAAGATGATCCATCCCCCCTACCAGGATCTAGTCCTCGCTATAACCATCTGCCTATGGTAGAGAGGTAGACCAGTGAATGTGAACAGTGTTTCCGTCCTCCCTGGCCCGTCCAAACCGGATCCAACGGTCTGCAGTGCGACCGATCAAGTTCACTGGAACCCGGTCCCACACTCATGTGCAAACCAGGTCTCGCACAAGACTGCGAGTTTGGACGACGTTGCCATGCTCTAAATCTTCAGAGGGACTTAAGTACCATTGGTAATTTGACAGTGGGCGACCTGGATGCAAGTAAAGTCAGTGCTACTGATCCTACTACTAATTCACGTGGCACTGGGGTATCTCGATCCTCTGTGTGATCTCCAGCTGAGTAAATGCAGATCGCATTCCTATATTGTCTGAAGCTTAAACCGAGCTGGTGAGAAATTTCGAAGCCCGAGTCAAGCGTTTTGCGTTCTTTAGCTCACTAGCCTCTCTTGTTGTTCTGAAACTGCCTAGCTAGTCCAGGAAGCAACAACTAAATGCACAAAAGCTTATGTAAGTATAGCATGCTAAGAATAAGAATGGAGGAATGGATAAATTAAATCAATGATCATAATTACAACAGCTCGTACGAGGAAGATACACCAATTGCGAGGACGGTAAACAAACAGAGGCAAGAAGGCAGCGAGAGATCAAGAAAACAAAAAACAAAAGGGGGGGATCGATCAGGACCACTGGATCATCTAGAAGGCGTAGACGGCCGCGGCGACGGCGACGGCGGCGAAGGCGAAGGCGGGGCGGAGGCCGGCGGCGCCGCCGGCGGGGGTGCCGGGCTCAGCGGAGGGCGAGGGGGACGCGGCGTCGGGGGTGGGCGCCGGAGGGGAGGAGACGGGGGCCTCGGGCGCCGGCGCGGACGCGGACGGCGTGGGCGCGTCGACCGCGGGGGCCGGGGCCGGGGCCGCCGTGGGCGGGGCGACGGGCGCGGGGGCCGGCGGCGGGGTGGCCGGGGTCGGCGGGGCCGCCCGGGGCGCCGCGGCGGGAGCGCCGCTGGGCGCCTGCGCCGTGGCGGCCACGGCGAGGAGGGCGAGCACGGAGAGCACGGCGAGGTGAGAAGCGGCCATCGCGGTCGAGAGCTCGGGTCTCGTGGGTGGCTCGCTTCTCGCCTGCCTTGTGCTGCGGTGGAGGTAGTGAGCTCGAGAGTGTGTGGGGAGAGGACGTGCAGAGGCGTGGGGCTTATAAAGGTAGCAGCTTTTGCGCGAGCCCCGAAGTTCTGCGGCGGCCGCTGTGCAGGACAGCGCCGATGCAGCTGCCGCTGCCTTCACCTGCCTGCCTGCATGATTGCCTCGCACGTCTCGACCTACATCATTGAGAGGTTTTCACGGTTGGAATTATGCTTTGGAGCCGAGAATTATGAGGAATCAACACTAATGGATCAATGATGATTGATGAGCTTCCTAACCACAGATTCCTCCTCCGTTCTGCGTCGCGCCGTATACTATGATCACATATGACAGGTGATTGTTTACCATTTGGCAGGTGAAGGCAGTTAGTTATCCTTCAAACTGGAAGTTGGAATTGCAATGCTGACTGAATCTGAATGTTCCTTTTTTTTTACCCCGTAGGACAATCCATCGGTTTGTACCGCGCGCAGCAATCACCGATCTGTCTGAACGACAGGTGAAGGCAGGCATCAGAGGTAATGTAAACTACAAGCCGCTCACGGTTTTCACTTTTCACCTGGTGATCGCTGATCAGGAAACAGGAACGGCGCCCGCGCTGTTTACCATCGGTGCTGGCCACATGCCAGGTGGACCCTTGTGTGCTCGCGGCGCCACTGGGGCATGTGCGTGAGTTGGACCGAGCGAGGGTGGGGTTCGTTGCGATAAGAGAATACTGTCATCTCAAAAGATGCTCCGGTGCCTCACGCCTCACCTGTCCCTGCGCTGCGGCGGCCTGCGTCTGCAATGAAAAGATCGGAAAGAGAGGAGACAGAGACGTCTTTCAAAAAAAAAAAAGAGAGGAGACAGAGACAGCTAGGGGAACGGGGGGAGGGAGAGAGATCAGATTCTCCTCCCTTTTCTTCTGTCCTGTCAGATGAGGAATTGTGCTATGAAGGTAAACCAGATTTAGTTCAGGCACGAAAACTAAACTACCACTCTTAAAATAGCATTTTACTTCAAAAAAAACTCTGAAAATAGCATCACAGACTACTCCTTGTCCTTGGTGCAAGTCAATGATGTAGTGGTCTGCTGCTGCCTCCTGATGATGAGATGCTGAAAACCGAGAAGAGGCAGGCCAAACGTTCTTGAATAGTACATGGCGTGCTGCAGGTGTTACTTGCACAAAAAGGAAAAAGAAAAAGGAAATTGCTCCATCTGTATTCATTTTGTAGAATGGTATAGTAAAGTTGATATCCTTTAGAGCTGGTTGTTCTTTTTTTTTTTAAGTGCCGACTCATTTGTTTCCCAAGCAATCTTCAGAATACAGCTCTCCATAGATCTGTCTGCCATTACCTTCCTGACAGCTTCCTTTTGGCTGTATACCACTTGAGCAGGCCAAATGGCCAAGCACAATTATACAAACCAAAATGTACGGAAATGTCACGAAGAGCATCTATTGCCATCTAAGCAAGGCAAGTGGAAATACCAAGCTTAATCGCAGATAGTGTAAAATTGCCAGCCTTCCTGCAGCTTAGCAGATAGGCTGCTGGTAGCAGACGGTATGCAAAAATAAGCATATCATTCCTATATTTTTTTCTTGCTCTACAGACCTACTCCCAGCTGTCAAATGTCAATACGATTACTTATGCCATATGGGCAGTTGAGGCGGCCGACAGCAAATACGGCACCAGCCTGAAGCCGTCTGGAGGTTGTACCTGATGACAACTACTACAATCACCAAAGGTAACATCTAGCTTTTTTTTTGGGTGAGAGGATAACCTTTATTGGGCACGACTAGGATATGTTTGTTGTTACACCGGGGGATCCGTACAAGCTCACAAGAAAAAGTGTTTTGTTGTTTGCATGAGCGAACTGATCCGATTTATGCGCCCGACTCGACCGTCTCCGCTTATATAAACTTGGTAAATGCATTGCATCTGCTTCGGGTCTACTCGTCAGTCTCACATACAAGACATATACAACTAACCAAACATCATTATTATAAGGATTATGATATCTGTCTATACATTAAATTTAAACTGGAAGTTAGTTAATATGCAGAAGAAGCATGGGGGCTTAGGGGTCCCTAATATGAGAGATCTCAACATGGTGTTGCTAGGTTCTTGGGTGAAAAGGTTCCTCAAGGATGAGGGGAAACTTTGGAAAAATATCATAACTCAAAAGTATGTGAGGAATGCTATTAACATTTTCAGCTTACGACACTCACATTCTTCTGTTTTTTGGAGAAGCGTTCTCTGGGCTGCTCAGGCCTTGAAGTTTGGATATAGATGGTCTGTTGGGGACGGTACCAAAATAAGGTTTTGGGAAGATATTTGGTTTGGAACTGCCCCCTTGGCAAGCCAGTTCTGGGATCTGTTCTGCATTTGTGACCAGACTGGTGTATCTCTGGCTAGTGTTTGGGATGGGGTAGAAGTCAAACTAACGTTTAGAAGGAATTTCAGCGAGGAGATGATGGTGAGATGGTAGATCATTACTTCTGTAGTCTATAACAATGATGGTGATGCTCTAGTTTGACATTATGAAAGTAAGGGTGAGTATTCTACTCAATCCCTCTGCGCAGCGATTAACTTTAGATGCCTATGCATATTCCTTGTGTTTGGAAGATTAAAACCCCTCCAAAAAATTTAGGTGTTTTTTGGCTCCTCACAAAAAATAAGCTGGTGATAGTTGATAACTTGAGCCGCAAAGCCCCTCGAATGTCAATTCTGTTTGGAGTAAGGAATCTATCCACCACCTCTTTTTTTACTGTGTGGTAGCAAAATATGTTTGGGCCCTTACAATAATTTTTCTGACATTTGTATCAATAGCTATCTTGATTTGGCTAGTAAATGACCGTGTGAGAAAAGCTTTGCTCTGAACAACAGTGTATCTGCTGGAATATTATGGAGCCTTTGGTTAACTCGTAATGACGTGTTCAACAATCAGGTCTGGAGCGATGTGAAAAAGTCATCAGGAGAATTTGGCTATGTATGATGGACTGGAAACTAATATACACTAGGATTCTGGAGCAAGGCATGGCACGGTGGCGTTCCTACTTGGAGGCGGCCCTCAAGACTCCTTTGGCAATCGGATTCTAGCCAAAAAGCTGAAGAAATGCGAGTGGAAGGAGGGAACATCCTGGGAGACCTGAAGACCCCGGCGACACAATCTCTTTCCAGCTTCCTCTTCACAGTAGTTGTGTCCTTCCTTTCGTCCAGCTTTTGTTTCTGCGGGGGACTTTAGCTGTTTGTCTCAATATTAGGCGCGGTTATGCTTTGAAAACTCATTCTGGTTTGTGCTTGATAATGTAAACTGTTGCTTCGTCTTTAATCAAAGATGGGGCAGGGCGTTTTGCCTGTTCCTTAAAAAAAATAAAATTTAACATCTTTCTTTTCACGGTTGCTGCATCCCTATCTTCAGTATTATCTCCCTTATCCATATCCATATGCGTGCCTTCGCCATCTCTGCTCGGGTGACGCTGGCATATACGCTGACCCATTTGTTCGATCTCAGTCCAGTGGTGCGTTACACGAGCAAAAAAAGGAGCAGGGCACAATGCTTCTCTGGGTTGGGTTTTGATTTCCCCGTATTCGGCTCGGCTGAGTATGAGTGTAGCCCAGAAATCTTAGCAGGCCGGCCCGGAGGTCCTCTTTCTCACCCTGGATAGACTCTGGTGGGCCCTCATTGGGCTCTTCAATCAAACGGCGGGACCTCGTTCCGTGGCAAAACGTGGGCCCATAAATCAGCAGAACATCGCCTCCGGTACGTACAAGGAATCTCCACCGTACACGGCGTCCCTCCAATTAGCCACCCGCCCTAATCGGACACACTAATATATTATCCTCGTCCTCCAGGTCCCAACCAATAAGAACGCGAGTTTTACCAGCCACGATCCGTGCCGCAGCGAAACTGCCAGTTTGGGCCGTCCGATCGCGCGGAGCCAAGCACAAAAGCGTCCGATCTGTGCCGTCCGTTTGAACCACGGCCATTGGCCGTCCCCATATATAACCCCCACCCAACCGCCGCCTCTAATCGCCGGTTCTTAATCTCAGGTTGGGGGGGAAAAGAAGCCTCCCGTGTCGCGAACCACGCTCCGCTGATTTGGGAGGCGCTCGAGGTAATCAAGCTCTCTCGATCCCGTATTTCGAATTCTCGATTCCTGTGGTGGACGATTCGCTCGTGGTTTCGCGCTGATTTCTCCCTGCGGCGCTCGCTTCGGTGATTAGAAAATGGCGGGGGCGCCGCGAATTCGAACGTGCAGCGCGATTAGGGTTTGGTGATTAGGATTGTTTGGAGGGATTTCTGGTTCGCTCATGCTGATTTATTTACTTCTGGTCCCCGTGCTAATTTGGTGTGGATTATTATTGGGTTAGGAAGCAATTACCGATCTATGTTGATGGGAATCCGATGGTTTCCTAATCGGCTTAGGCATCAATAGTTCGCTGCAAGTATTTAATTTCATGTACTTGTAGCAGTACCAATAGTTGAATAATTTCCGTGCATCCAACATTTGGTTTATGTTATGTTCCTCATTTAAAGAATTTCTGGAACTGAGATTCGGCTGATTACCTTCTGCTGATTGTTAAAGATGTACCCTAGCCGAACAATCATGTCATGCCTGAATTTTGTTGGGTGCACTTAAACTAGAGTTGGTACTGTAATTGAAATGTGATTTGAGCATCTGTTTATTATTGCATGAGTCGTAGTTAGGCTGATGCACTTTGTTAATTGTTTTGCTGAATCCACGGCTTTGCCCCATGCCGCCTGTTAATTTGACATATATGACATTTAGTAATAATATAGCACTTCTGATGTGGCTCCAATTAGGATATTCGGAAGAACCATCAGTTTATTAATGCTCATATTTTGAGTGAAGGCCTGAAGATGGTTAGGTTTTTGTATTTGTGGTACGGGGTAGCAGTCTGGCTACATTGTCTGTCTAATTTGATTGAAATTTCTTTTGTGCCTGTCATGTTTCACTCAGAGAGCATTATATTTTGGGGGTATTGAGCTATTGGCTGTTTATTATTCATAGTTGTAAAAGGAATGATCATGTTTAGATATAGAATATAGATTATAACCCTATCAACATTTCCTGAATAATTTATGGGTCTACGGGATTTTAACCTTCCGGCATACTGAATTTATTGATTTGTCAGGAACAATCTAAAGTTCTGACAATTTACTGATTACAACTTTTCTGTTTTCAGGTAAACCAGACCTTAGTGACGCATGGCTCGTACTAAGCAAACCGCTCGCAAGTCCACTGGAGGAAAGGCTCCTAGGAAGCAATTGGCCACCAAGGTTTGTAAATTTATTCTTATGCCCTTTTTTTTGTTACTGTCTTCAACTATGCTGCATAATAATTTTACTTTATCATTGATATGAAAAGAAAACCATCTCTGGCTACTCTGTTTTAGGGTGGAAAAGTTCTCTGTTGGCTAATTGGCTAATTGGCTAATTATAGATATCTGACTCTAATGCATTGGTTCTTTGATAGGCTGCCCGTAAGTCTGCGCCCACAACTGGGGGAGTGAAGAAGCCTCACCGTTACCGCCCTGGGACTGTTGCTCTTCGGTGTGTGAAATACTGAAATATTATTCATTTGACTTGCTATTGTGCATACTGAAATGAGTCTCTGCCAAATTGGCTAATTCTAAACTTATGCCTGATTCTGCAGTGAAATCCGCAAGTACCAGAAGAGCACTGACCTGCTCATAAGGAAGCTTCCATTCCAGAGGCTTGTTAGGGAGATTGCCCAGGATTTCAAGGTGAGATTTGTACTCATACTACTATATTGTGATCAGTCATGTGATGCCACAGTTCTGAAGTATAACTAGAAACTTTTCTTAACCTCTTGCTGTGTATTTGTGCAGACTGATCTCCGTTTCCAGAGCCATGCGGTGCTTGCCCTGCAGGAGGCTGCGGAAGCATACTTGGTGGGTCTGTTCGAGGACACCAACCTGTGCGCCATCCATGCCAAGCGCGTGACGATCATGCCCAAGGACATTCAGCTGGCTAGGAGGATCCGCGGCGAGAGGGCTTAGTTTCACTGCTCTGTTGTGCATCTGTTCGATGCAACTGCTTATGTGATGTTGGTGCTTGACATCTGTCAGTGTTTTGAACTCTGACTAGTTATAGTGTTCGTTCGTGGTAATAGGTTAGGTGCTGCTGCAATGTTACTATGTTTTAGAGTTTAATCGTTTGCTACCTAATTCATCTTATAAGTGCTGGTTTCATCCATCTATCTAGGCTCATCTGAATTCTGAACCTTGAATTGATATGGTAAGCAAGTTGTGAGCTTGGTTCCATTGTGTCAGCGCTGGTTGCATTATATTGTGCTAAGGTTTTTGAGTTTCTGCATATTGTGCCTGCTGTGTTGTCAACGTGCCCCTTCTCTGGGGTGGTCGACAGTCATGAACAGCCCTGCAAAGCTGGCCGGCCTTGTTACATGCCTCCGTAGGTCAGGCCAGTTCAGTGTCCTCATGTGATCGGCTTGTAGCTGGGCGACAGCCCATTACCGACAGGATTGGCGGACGGCAGGCCGGCAAGCTGCTGAGTCGCAGCATCGCGGGGAGCAGCGCGGGAAGGCTGCCGTCGCGTTTAAAAAGACCCGAAAGCGGCGTCCTTTTTGGCACGCGCCACGACCAAAGCATTTTACCCATGCAGCCGTGCTGACCGGCCGCCGGTCTTCCATTCCGATTGCTTCCGCGTGCCGGACCAACCCACCAGGCCACCACCATTCTCCGGCCATAGCTGACTGACCATTTCCTCTCACCTCCCCATCGTTCGTTCCCGAGTTCTGAGTTCCAGACCGGGTGAACGGGACCGGTCCTCTCATGTTCAGCTTCCTTGCTCTGACTTGAGCCATCAGACAACTGCTCCCCGGCCTTCGGGGACTCTGACTGCAGTTTTGTGGCCTCCACCTGCACCACCGGCCGCCATCCTGGGGGACAAGTTCCCGCCAGCGCCAACCTCCAAGTCGAACCCAAGGGCGCTCTCTCAGGCAGTCAGTCCTGCCGCCAGTTCAGCGCCCTGTTCAGTTCAAATTGGATCAAAATGTCTATCGCGTGTTCGGTCGGTCACGCACTGCTGACGGCCTGGTACTCGAGGGCTCCACGGAGGCGTGCTCAGGTAAACTAGAGCAAAAATAAAACTGCCACCCACCCATGGGAGCCTTGAGCATGTATCAGCAACATTTGCTCCTAGCCTCCTAGGCGAGCTCACTGCCTTTAAATTGCTTGGCAACGTGGTATCCGGCGATTTTCTAGAATCGACGTAAAGGTGTTTAGTACGATGCCAGGCAGAGGCAGAATCATGTATTCCCCACGGATTTTTCCTGCACTCTTGAGTCATGATCCAGGGTGACTGGGGAGCGCTTTTCTTGTAACGCTTTCAGTCTCGCCAGGCCTGGACGGCAGCTGAAAGTACAATCGACTAGCTCTTTAGGAACGGGGCGCAGGATCATGAGCGATGCGGTGTGCACGCTTGCTTTCAAGCCTTCCTCATCACAGCATCCTTGTCACAAATCCGCACGCGTGATCCTTTTAGTTTGTTGGGGAAAGAATGGGGGAGCAAATGAGTTCAGCCCAGCAACTCTGTTTAGTGTTTACAATTAGGCGCCGATCCCTTGCCGACAGCCGACGATCGCCCGAACGCGACGCGTTCTCGACGGGCCATTGAGTAGAAGCCGACGCCGAAAGTGGCCCATCTTTACTTGTTGCTGCAGCAGTGCAGCACCGATGAAGGGTCGCAAAGCTTTAACTCGCTCGGTTCACGTCAGGTGCCACGCGCCGTGATTTGAGCTCGATCACTATTCCTCCTATTCTTGTTGCATCACCTTCATACTCGACCCTTTTTCAATCATTATGTCAGAGCTATTGAGCCATATGACTATAACTGTTTTTTTACCTCTTTTACAGCGCACAATACTACCACCTGGTAGTATGAAGTATAGAAAAGATCCAACCGTCTATTGGAAAAGGTAAGATTGTCATTGTTAATATAATTAAGGATATTTTTATATATTTTTTTAAATTTTGTCTATTGGAATCATTTTTAACATATTGCAACACTTTTAGGCCGCTGCATCAGGGGCGAAATCTTGCAGTGAAATGATTTTTCCCGTAATATCCTTGTACTATTTATACTACCTAGTTATACTACCCAATATTACTGATCAATATTTCAGTGGTATAAGAAATCTCGAATCAATATTTCAGTATGTAAGTCAGATCTTTACATTCCTTTTTAGACAGTAGTATATGGTCGTATTGTGCGCCGTAAAATTCCTCTTTTTTTATTTACTTTCAGCGGAAAAAATGAAGATGCCAGCGGTTCTGGAAGCCATTGAAATTTCAGCAGAAAAGGCACGCACTATGATCAAATAATCTTTCATTTCTCGTGTATTCAGACGAACAGAACAGAGCTACAAGCATTACATTGAAAAAAAAAATTTAGAGTGTGTGTACTGGCGCCAAATTCGGCTTGTAGAAGCTTTTCCTCCTGAACAAATCACCGAACTTTCGGAATATCGGCCTCTTCTTCTTGTGCTTCATGGAATCCTCCAGGTCAGCGTAGTGGCTCTCGTCGACGTGATCGAACTCGTCGTCGAAGTCTTCCATGGCAGCGTCGGCTGCGGACTTGAGGTCGGCAATGTTGCTCAGCGACGCGAACACCCGTTCCTTGGGGTTCAGGCTCCCCATCCGCGCCGACTGCGAGAAGCCGCCCTTCAGCTTGCCCGGCTCGCCGATCGAGTACCTCCGGCTGCCCGGCGTCCTCGGCTTGTCCGCCATCCACCGCTGCGACGCCGACTGCGGCGTCCCGCTCTTGCTGCCGTTCGGCAGGCGCTGATCGAAGCCGTAGTCCGGCGCGGGGGCGGTCTTGGTGGACGCGGGCGTGCTGCACGCCGTGGTCGTCGCGGCGAGGAGGCTGTTGAGCTCCTTGAGGCTGCCCTGCGCGGCGGCCTCGCTGACCTTGACGCACTCGTACTCCTGGCGGAGGCTCTGCAGCGCGCCGTCCTTGTCGGCGACGGCGTCGTTGAGGCGCGCGTTCTCGGCCCTGGCGAGCTCGAGCGAGTCCTTGACGACGTTGGCCTCGGCGACGGCCTGCTTGAGGATGTCCCGCAGGCGCGCGTTCTCGTCGCGGATGACGCGCTGCGACTCGACGAGCTTGGTGTTCTCCTGGCGCGCGCGGTTGACCTCCTCCTCAGAGGCGCGCACGCAGTCGAGCAGGACGCGCTCCTTGTCGCCCCACGCGGCCGCGCACTCCTCGGCCTCGAGCCTGCACCGGTCGCGCTCGGCGGACACGGCGCGCAGCCTGGCCTCGGCGGCGGCCAGCGCCCCGCGCAGCTGCTCGGCCTCGGCGCCGGCGGCCTCCAGCTCGGCCTGCGCCTCGGAGAGCCAGACCTTGACCTGCTTGGCCTCCATGGTGACGTCGGAGAGCGCGACGGAGAGGTCGTCCGCGGCCTTCCGGCTGCGCTCCTCGGCCTGCATCGCCGTCCGGAGCTCGCCGCGCAGGACCCTGATCTCCTCGTCCGCGCCGCCGAACATGAGGTCCTTGACGCTCCGCTGCTCCGCCGCGCCGCCGCGCCGGGCCGCCGCCTCGAAGCCCTTGTTGGCCTGCCGCAGCGCGGCGATCTCCAGCTTGGTCTCCTCGAGCGAGATCTTGGTCTGCTCCAGCTGCTTGGTCTGGTATATCAGCGACTCGAGCATCTTGCGCTCCGACTCCTTGGACTTGTCCACCTCCCGCTCAAGGAGCTGCACCTTCTCGGCGGCGCTCTTGGCCCCGCTCTCGCCATCCCTCCTCGCCTCCTCGAGCTCCCTCAGCGCCCGCGCCTTCTCCTCGCGCTCCTTCCGGAGCTCCTCCTCCAGCTGCGCCACCCGCTGCTGCTGCATCGCTCCCGCGCCCGCGCCGGGGCCGCCAACGCCGCGCCGCCTCTGCCGAACAGATAGCCAAGAGCCGCCGTTAGAAACAACAACCTACTAATCACCTGCCCCTACTTGATCAGTGATCACACCATTCCAAATCCGTCAGCTTTGGGCGTAACGTAACGTAACGTAACGTAGGAAATCGAGGTGTACCTCCGGGGACGGGGACGCCTTGGAGGGGCCGCCGGCGGACGAGCGGCTGCGGTGGAGACGAGGGGATGACGGCTGCCTGTGGTGCTCCCTGGAGGAGGCGGACGAAGAAGCCGTGGCGGCCCTGAGCCCGGCCTCGAAGGAGCCGGATCTGCGCGGCGAATCCCAGCTCATCAGAAACCGAATCGCCTCCCGGGCTAAATAATCAAACAATAAAAGAAGGCACCACGCCGCGAGCGGGAATGGAGCAGAGGGAGGGAGAGAGGTCCCCGAGCCGAGCCGGGAAAGAAGGATCTATAGCGAGCGAGGGAAGGAAGGCAAGGCGCGTGCGTGGAGCCAGGTCTCGAGTCTCACCTCGGCCTGGCGGGCAGCATCTCGGGCACGCGCGGGCAAATGGGGGCGGCACGGACTCCGAGGCCGGGAAAAGAAATCCAATCCGTGTCAGTCAGTCAGTCAGAGGGGAACGGAATAGAAGGAGGCGAGGGAGGCCCCGCGCAACATGGCGCAATTAATAACCGGGCCACCGCCGCCGACGCCGAGTGCGGAGGAGGAGGGATGGGGGGAGGAAGAAGGAAATGGGGGGGGGGGGGGGGGGGGGGGGGGGGGGCGGCGGGGGGGCGAGCCGGTGGGGTTCAGGCTCAGCGAGGCCGCGGGAGTGGTGATGTGGGGATTAACAGACGGAGAGGGGTGCCGGCGTTGGATTTGTTTACCTGTCCGGGCGCGCGTCGTCGCGGGCGAGGGCCGCAAATGGCGGGTCGTGGACTCGTGGGGAGGAGGAGGAGGCGAGAGCGCGGGAGAAGGGTGGTGCTCGTGCGTTTGGATCCCAGCGCCGAGGCCGGGGGGGGGGGGGGGGGGGGGGTCAACGGCGGTGGGGTTTGGCTCGGTTGGCTGGTGTTTCGATCGGGCACCGCCACTCGCTGCGGCCGGCCGTTGCCGCGCGGGACGGACGGGCCCGTCGTGCTCGTGGGTTGCCTGCCGGCTGCCGACCGGCGCGTGGAGGGCCGGGTTTTAAATGGCCGGGGCGCGGTGGTTCGGTGTCCTGCGCGCGCCGTGTGGACGGGGACTCAGGCAGGACTCTTCTGTGGATTTGGTGGGGCCGCGGGAAAACGTCCGTGGAAGCTGCAGCCCCGTTTCAGGTGTTGGAATTGGGATGATGGATCGCGTCGCGGTGAACCGGTAATGGGCGGCCGGCGGCGAGCTTGACTGTTGATCGTTGAAAGGGGTAGGCGGGTCCAAGCTCTTCAGTGGAACCGTCGATAATAACACGGAGTCTTCCGTTGAAAGCCCAGTGAATCGGTCAACGGGATGGTGATTCTGCTATTAATTTAGTAAATGTTCTTTCTACGTTACAGTAGTAACATCTAATCGCAGTAGACCTTGAGGATTCCTCCACCTTCCTCTTGGGATAAAAAAAAAGGAGAAGAATTCCTCTACTCTGAAGAGTGTACTCCTGTTTGAGACAAGGCGAGCTCCGATTGTCAGACCCGATTCGCGTTGAAATCGTGCTGTTCGAGGCCGGCCGGACGGGGGCGACAACCGACAGCATCAAGCTCAGGGTGCGACCAGGAGTAAATGAGCAGGCCAAGTCATTGCGACTTTTTAGGCGTGGAAGGAAGGACGAAGGAAGAACTGAAGAAGAGCAGCCGGAGCGTCAGCCATGATGATATAGCTGATGGCCGGGTGCCCGGATTGTAAAATCGTGGGTGCTGTGTTCGACGAGGGCCACATCTACTGGTACTCTGGTTCCCTCCCTTGTCGACGACCGTGGGCTCAAACTTTCGAATACGCATCTTCGTATTAAGATAGAAAATAGAGTTTTTACAACGCGCTACAACGCTCTCCTCGTGCTTTGAGAAAGTATTACATGAGAGAACTAGAACACCGAGAGGAAAAGAACGGATTACGACTCCCCTCCGAGACAACCTAGTGGTACTGCTCCTGCAGTAACCCAAGCCTTGATCTTCAGAAGCAGCTGATCTTGTTGTAGGCATGCTGATCGGAAGACCCTGGCGTTCCTCTCTTTCCAAACTTCCTAGGTGACAAGGGCAAAGAGATCAAATCCTCTTCTGTGTTGGCTTGTCCACAGAAAGCGCAGCTGCTCCCAACGCTCCTGCAAGGAAAGGACTATCCCGGGTGCAGAGTAGTGTTTGTCAAAAGCAGCTAGAATGTAGAGGTGTTCGCTTGTCTCCGGTTGCTGATCACACAACGCATGCTGTTACCGCGAGCCCAGCGTAACTCTTCTCGCCGTTACGTACAAACAGCCATTTGCCATAGTTCTCGTACAACGGTTAGGTTTGATGATGTCGTGTTGACTTGAGAAAACAAAAGGGTACCCATGCGATCGATTTCCTTAGACGAAGCTGCAATTGAATATTGTTTTGCTCTCACTGTGAATGAAGTAAACGGAACCCATCTCTGTTCTGCACTTGTGCTCAAGATCACATGCCTTGTTGTGTGGTGAGCAAAACGCAAGGCCACGTTTTTTTTAACCGATGTTCATACGACGTTCTTAAGCAACAGCAACTCATCGAAAGTGTCTATAGTAAAAAAAAAAGAAGTACAGTAAATTGACAAAGATTTCTGTCTGATATCTCGCCATCCTACTATATCATGCTAACTCGTCTCGGGCTCCCGTCGACGGGCGATCGCCACATGACGACGGGTCGACGGCGACGGAAGACCAGCGGCGGCGAGCGCCAGGCGAGGAGCCGAGGACGAGCAGCATGTGCGTGCATCTTCCTTGCAAAAAGGAGAAGCATCCTCATCGCTACGTCGAAGTGAGGAGCCGAGCCATGCTGGCCGAAGCCCCAGTTCGGCCAGGTCGTCACCATTCCACCCCCGCGCTGTGCTCCGCTCCTGTCAGCTGTTGCTTCCCGGGCCGGCAAGTCCGGATCTGCGCCCCTGAATCCCATGCCGGGATCCCCAGTTCAGCCCTGCACACGCATGCGGCAACACAGCCCGGGGATGCGTCGCCCCGCAGAAACTGAGAAATGGACCAGTCGGGCGGTCGCGCGGTGCGGAACTGCAGGTGGAGTAGGAGATTGGCACTTCGGCAGGTTGGGCCCGGAAATATCACGCTCGGTGGCGTGTGCTCCTCCGTGCTCTCTGCTCTGGGAAGTCGTCTTCCCAAACCGGACGTCAGGCGGCGTCTGGAGTAAGGTGCCTCAGTCACAGAGTCGCCGGCTCACGCACATCGCGTGAGTTTGGATTGTACTCGGGACCTGGAATCCAGCGTGGCAATGCGCTGCCGACGTGTCTCAGAAATTGTACACGCTCTGCTTTTGAACGCGTGTCCCCCAGTCCCTTGACTGATAGATACTATTGTTAATTCTTGCTAAAGATTTGCATGTTCCTAAGAAAGCCTTTTGATCCCTCGTCGAGGTCCGTCTAGCCCAAGCCCAACTCGAGAAAATGTTCATCCAAGGTTTTCGAAATCTAAGCCCAGCACCTCATATTCCCCGTCGAGGCCCAAGCCCAACTTCTGCCTCGTTTCCCTTTTATTATTATATTTCCCTTCCTTGCCTTTTCTTCCATTTCTCCATGAATTTTGGTTGCACAAAAACCTGAGGAATTCGAAGCGGAACCGAATCAAACCGAGCGCGAGGCCGCGAGAGGCGGAGCGGCGGGGACAGGGAGGCAGCAGCAATGGAGGCGCTGCTGGAGCTCGAGAGGGTGCAGACGGTGCTCTCCCTCATGAGTTCGCGCGGCCTCTGCGGCGGCGGCTCCGGCGGCGGCGGCGGCGCCGCGGCCGACCGCTTCCTCGCCCAGTTCCTCCTCTTCATGGTGCGTTGCCCCCCCACGCCTCGCCCCTGGTCCCTCTACCTCCGTCTCCGCGAACTCAATCGACTCGGCTGTGTATGCTGTGTGTGCTCGTGCTGCCTGTCTAGCGAACGTCCTTACAAGTGTGCTGTGCGCTGATGGCCTTGCGGAGGGTTTTGGTTAGGACAAGGGTCTATGCGCGCGTATAAGCTGTTCGTTTTGAATTTTGATGGGATGATACGGTGAGGACGATTTTGGTTGTGTGTTTCTTCCTGCGGAGTCCGTTGTAGTGTGTCTCACGATCGATTTGGTGTGATGGTCGATGCTGTGCTTAACTGCTGTTGATTAGTGATGCTTGCTCTTGCCCGGTCTGATTTTTTTTTTGGCAAGCAACATCTCTACTTGTGCTCGTGTGGAGTGCGTTTACAACCCGTGCAGGCATGATCTGTCGAAATTTATAAATTGACAGCAACTGGAGACTTAATTTTGCTGATGATTGATTTGCCCCAATGTTCATGAGCAGTTCAGATGCTTTGCATATTTTATCGAATGTTGTTGTGCCTTATTGTTAGCTGACTTTTTTGGATTTATCAGTTAACTTTGGTAACACACTGCAGCTGCTTCACTATCTTGTTTTTTTTATCTGATTCATCACACTAGCTTGCTTACTTCTCCCCCTTGTTCCTCTGAATTCAGTTTCTCCTGCTGACCTGTCAAGTATTCCTGTGATTTTTCAAATGGGACATTAAGTGCATCTAGAACTTCTGTCAAAATTATTTCGAAGATCATAAACTCTTTTGTGTAGGTGCAACCATTTGATTCTCTTAGCATGGAGAAGAAGTTCCTATTGGTCTCTGAGCTGCTAGGAAAGGTAATCTTCCTGACATTTTTCCATTTCCTTATTCATTATCCTTACATCTATATGTTTGCTATGCAGAAAATTATAATTGAGACCTTTTTTATTAGGCTACTCCTGATACTCTGGAAGAGGTGTGGCATCTATCCCGTCTGGAAGGTAGTTGCTGCGAAGATGATCTGCCTTTTACCTTATGACTTTATCTGGAAAACTTATTGTTGATTGGGGCTACAATCTGATGAGAAATTAGGACCCTTTTAAATGCAGCTGATCAAGATATATCTTCTGGAACTTCACTACAGCCAAACAAGAAGTTCAAGATGCAGGATGACAAATCAACCACTCAGGCTGCGCTTATGGTTGGTTTTGATGCTATGACAAGAGCCAAGTCTACACTTGAACATTTCGTATGTTTTTGGTCGTTATTAGCCCTAAAATGCATAATTTTAAATTTTCAACACTTCCATAGTGTCTTTCATTTGAGATACTGCAATGCATGTTTTATAAAACAACTGAAACTGCTTAGAGACAATAGGTTCATGTCAAAACAGTGCAAATTGTCATGGAATGTATTTTGCTGTTTCTTTACAAGTCTTACAGAAACTGGGTCATGTGATGTTGTATATTTTAATTTGCAAGGATGTCTTCATTCTTTTCGACTTGGTTATGAATCTATCCTGGGGAAGTTCAGGTAATGATGTTATTTTTTCTTGAAAAAAACAGTGCAGATCGTACTTCATGTTTCATGGACTGGACGTTAGCAATCCACAATCTGTTTTCAAGTATCTACCTATTCTTTCTTTCACAGAGAGCTACATATATCAGGTTTCACCTCTGAAATCTGCTATAAACTTTCTTCTTATTGCTTCCATTTCTCATTGAATAAACTCTAACCATTTCATGTTTCAGTTAGATGCTTCAAATGAGGACTCTTTGGATCTAGTCTCAGACAGCACCAGTTCTTCAAAAGTAAGACTTGGACATTTGATTTGTTATCTACTTAAATAAGATATAGAAAGCACAGAATGATACTTGCGTTGAATCTGATCTACATAAATGACTACATTATTTACCATACAGGGATTGGAAAGGAAGAAAGAAGCTTTCAATGAAACATCCTTGTCTCAAATGATTGTACCCCTTAATGGTCTTCTTCGGAGTCAGGGGTTAATGACAGATCAGTTGGAACTATCTCCTCTATGTACTTTTGCATACGTAAATTATTCACTAATATTTGATGTAATTTACTCACTTTATTTTCTCTCTCTTTTTAGTTTGCGGACTGAACTCGAATCAGGTATTCAGTATTGGTCTTTAGAGCGGAAGCTTTGTCAAGCGTTATCAAGAAATGAGAAGGTATGAAGAGCCATTTCTTGTGCTGCATGCTGTTTGCTGTAATTTAAAAACAAGTATCCAATAATACCGATTTGTAGTTTGGTAGATCATCTTTTGTATTTCATCAGAACTGCTGGATCCATCAATATTTTTTCTTGGCGAAGTTGTACACTGTTGATACTTCAAAGAGCAACTGATGGATGCTAAATATCAGTCTCTTAGCACATAAACTAAAACTGAAGCCCCAATTTTGAACTTTTGAAAATGGGCATTATTATTGTTCTTGTTTCATAGAAAAATTCTTCCTCCTTCTTGGCAAACTCAAATATGGTGCTCGATATTATTTTTTTTCTGTAGATCTCAATTGACGATGTGATGAAAGCAATCCATCTCAAATCATTTGATTATCGAGTTCTTAATCTCTTGATGTATCAGCTAACTGGTCAGCAGGTAGGTGTCTTTTTATTCATTACCTACTAAATTATACTCCTACAGTCCTACTTTTGTTGTTAAAACCTGGATCCTTTTCTTTGCTGTTCATTTTTAGGTCAATGAATTGCATATGGACTTCTTGTCAATTTCAGAATTTTTGGTTGAGATATCTGATGACCTGTGAGTATGCTCTGAATCTTACTCATACATGCATAATGGCAGATTCTACACAGAATGGTATCAACTGCCTTCGTTCTTAATCTGTTGTCTGAAAACATGCCATTGATGATTTGCTGTATTTGTAGATGCTCTAACAATGTAATGTATGGGGTTAAGTAAATGGAAGTAGAGTTTGTGTCTAAATTTTGTCAATATGATACAATGATGTTATAACTAACAAGGAACGATGGTTTTGTTTTGAATGAAATTGTGCTTTACTTATCATGAATCCTCCCTGTTAAATAAATAAAAGAAATTAAAATCAAATTACATTGAAACTTTGTATCTCCTTTTCATACTTGTTTCTTTGTTTTGTTTTACAAGTTATGACATCAATGACTTGTTTTGAATATCTTGCAGGTATGATTATGAGGTAAGTTGTGCTACTTATGTTGTCACTCGTGCTTAGTTGTACTAATGTAAGCCTATCTATTTAAGTAGTTCAGTTTTGTTTTGTAGGATGATGTGATGAACAATACTTTCAATATCCTCCGCATGTATGCTGCGATATATGGACCTTCAGAGGCACCAAATATGCTGGTAAGCAACAAGTACTCTTTATCTTTGATTTATTGTTCGCTTGTCTCCTGATAACATCACTCACATATTCCTAAATTTCATATGTTGCTATATGGAGAATTATATCCTTAGTATATATCCTGTAAACTGAAAGGTAGGTCCAACTGTCCAATCATGGAAAGCACTTCTGTTTGAACTAAAATCAGTTCCATAGAATTTTTTTTCCTCGAAAGTTCCATAGAATTATATGTTAAGAATTTCAAATGTTGCTATAACATTCAGTATATGTGTTGTTCCCCCAGAACTTTTGTTGTCAGCTCGATTTGATGCACCTTGTTTGTTCCTCGAAAATAACTTGTGGATTTGCTTTATGTATTATTATCACTGAGCCAAAAGCAATCATTTATGGATACGAATACTGGACTGAACTCATGTGAAATTTGAGGACGTTTACAAATCTAGTGAGGAAATTAGTACTTAAAAATAGGAATAGGTTTCTATTTTCGTGTTACAGAAATATATCCTGTAATATTGATGACCAAATAAGTTACTAGATTTGCTGATGAATCAAATGTTGAAGTCTTATGGTGGTATGTGCCATGGCTGGCTGTTGTAGGCCAAGTGCATAGGTGAGGCTGAAGAGAAGTATGAGAGTTTCTCAAAGAAATTGGATCCTAGTCTCTCTGGAGAAGATGTGAGGAAGCTACAAAGGAAGGTTTGTCTTCTCTGTTCATGTGAATTTGGATCGTTCCTTCATCTGATTCATTTTTATTTTTGGAACCGCTGTCATGTTTGGCATCCTATTTCAGGTGGAAAAATATCAGGTCATGCTTATGGAACATGGAATATCCCTCCTGTGATAAGTGACGAAGAATCGTTCCGACGTGAAAGATCGAGCAAACATGGTGCTTCTGCTGCGATCATTTGATGACAATTTTCATGTTCCAAGCATCTTCAAACTGATGCCCAGTGTACACTGCTAGTAAGTGTCCTACCCGTATGCATATTTCCGTTCTTGTCAGGTGAAATGCAGATTGCAGGATGGCCTGCAATTTGTGAGGTGCTAGGGTGTGTTCAGTGCAGAACTTGTTGAGTAGTCCTTGGCCTTACCTTGGGTCCTTTAGTTACCATAGACACGCCCACTTCTAATTCAAAATTTCTGTTTAACCATTTAGTTGACTTGCTCTCACTTTGCCTAACAGGCTTCATTTTCTTTCCTCTTTACTGTCAAACCCTTCAGTTCATCTCTTCTGTGGTCTGCCATACAGCACTACATTCTGACCAAACTCTTTTGTTCCTTTTCCCGATCGTTCGTCCGTTCAGTGCCAATGATGATGTCGAACGGCTCGTTCACAGTAACTCATTACACAATAACCGTCATTCCCATAAGCATATTAGTTGGGGGCTGAGCAATGCTTCGGCCATTTTCTATGCTCCGGATGAACTTAGGCACAATCAAATCAATATCTCCGTGTGTTCTTTGTGGCACGCACAACCACCATAAAGCATCCTCGAAATGAGAAAGGACGTAAATTTCTCGGGGAGCGGCATTTTCTTTTTCTTTCTGTAAGGTTGTAGATGTGCATGGCGGTTCTGGTTGATGTGAATTGGACGGCAGAAATAGTTCAGAGTCAGACACAGATCTTGACAAAACACGGATGCTGAATCCAATCGTTTTTTTCTCGAGATTTGTTTGTTGGTTCTGCTGCTTGCCGTGAATGATTGCATTGTGTGTGCCCACCGTCGTCGTGTGCCCAAGTGATCGATGTCTGCGCCCTGGCTTTGACATACGGCCGCTGCTACATAATGGCGCGATAATATACACAGCGAGTGGTCCTTTGTCGTGTATGGCCTCCAGAGTCCACATGCGTGAGTCGTTTGATCTCGGTTGCGGCGTCAGAAGGTTGGAGGCCGTTTGTTGTGGGCCTTGCACGTATTTACTGGGCCGACGTCCCTGTCTCTGTCTGGTTCTTTTCCATGTCCCTCCAGGATTGTTGCAGATTGCATCTGATCCTCACAGCATGGACGCAGATTATACTAGACTAAAAAAAACCCCTGTAAGTGTGGTTGGATTGGATTCATGATGCAAGGACAACCTGACAAGCAACAACCTGGTGAGCACGGCGATGGTCCGTCCGTTCTGCGTTTCTAGCCGGTAGCAGCAGTCCTGGCGATCGTGTTTCATCGCTTGATCTGATTGATTGCTGTACGCCTGTTACGGGCCACAAAAATTCAGGGCCTCGAGGCCTGGCAGTCTGGACTCGCGGATTGCCAATCCGCAGCCTCCACAATCCACATATCTGCACTTGGCATTTAGCCAGCGCAAAGTTTCCAGCACAGTCGCGTGGGGCTGTCGCAGCGCCGATCTCGCGTGTAGCAGCAAATGGTTTCTTTTCCCCCGGATGGCCAGATGCGACGGCGACACGTTCATCCTCCAGCGCTGCTCTCCGCCCTCGGTCGCTGTTTCAACCTGTATCGCTAGCATCATCTCTCGCGGTCTATCGGCCTACTGGCCGGCGATGCATGCAGTTACTAGGGGTGTTGAATCTTTAACCTCGATTGGGTACAAGAATCGCTAACCGACCGGTACATTGATGGATAAATTCCACTTCTGGTGTACGCGTCGCACACTGACGTAGTCGCGTGCGCCTGTCAACCGAACTTAGGGAGGGAGGGTGTTTGGATCCAAGTGCTAATGTCCAAAAATTCTAAACTTTAGCACTAGTTGATCCAAACAAGAGTGTTTATGGGTGGATTAAATTTTAAATAAGACTTAAAAACTTTAGAAAAAATATGAGCGCTAGTAGGTGTTTAATCCATCTAAACAAACCCTTGTGTGGCTACCTGCATCCGATCTCGGCTCATCGCCTACGGTCTTACAGTGACTGATGCAGTATCCTACAATCCTACTAGTGTCCAATCCGGCCGGGCTCATCGCACCAATAGCGTATTGACTTGGCTCTACTACGCGGAGTACATCATGGTCTGCTCAGCAAAGTTGTGTACGCTTCAAGTACTCGAAACGAGCAGCACAGCACAGCTTAGCAGCCATAGCTAGAGACACCATGACAAACTTTGTTCCAACCACCATTCCACTAATCGCAATCTTTCTTTTCTGAGAAAAAACATGGTGGCCAGAGTATTTCAGAGTGATCCACTCCATACCTCTGGTTGGTGACAAGGTCGTGTCTCCTGGATATATGCTCATTTTTTAATTGGTTAAATATGTTATCATCATCTTTATTTGTCCAGAGTAAGATCAAGCTCCTGCCAATCTCCCTCGCAAGAAGAAGAAGAAGAAGATTGAGCTCCTTCCTAGTAAAGATGATGATCTCTGGGTGGTAAAAAAGAAGATCGATATCTGGGAGCTCCAGTCTTATACCAAAAAAAAGGAGGAAACTTAAAAGGTATCTCTGGGTGGTAAAAAGGATGCACCTCTGGATCGTTAATCATCACATGACCGCTTTGCAAGATTGGTTTGTTTTTTCTTTTTGAAACGAATTTGCAAGATTGGTTATGCAATACAAGTATCTGAAAGCATCCAATGAACAAGTTGCCAGTAGCTCTATAAATATCAGTTCCTGTTCACGACTCTCTTCTTATACACAGCCATACGCATACACAAGGCAACCGGAACAAGTTAGTGCCGTTTACACTCGCACAATAATAAGCGCCCAACGAGATGGGCTCCGTCGGAGCCGCCGCCGACGCCGTCAAGCCGCACGCCGTGCTGGTGCCGTTCGCGGCGCAGGGCCACGTCACGCCGATGCTGAAGCTGGGAAAGATCCTCCACTGCTGGGGCTTCCACGTCACCTTCGTGAACACGGAGTACAACCACCGCCGCCTCCTCCGCTCCCGCGGCACCGACGCGCTCGACGGCCTCCCGGGCTTCCGCTTCGCCGCCATCCCGGATGGCCTGCCGCCGTCCGACGCGGACGTCACCCAGGACGTGCCCTCGCTCTGCCGCTCCACGGAGGAGACCTGCCTCCCGCACCTCAGGGCCCTGCTCGCCGACCTCAACGCCTCCCCGGACGGGCCGCCGGTCACCTGCATCGTCGGCGACGGCGTCATGAGCTTCACCCTGGAAGCCGCCAGGGAGATCGGCGTGCCGTGCGCGCTGCTGTGGACGTCCAGCACCTGCGGCTACATGGGCTTCCGCTACTACCGCACCCTCGTCGACAAGGGCGTCTTCCCTCTCAAAGGTGACAAGCTGCCAACACCTCTCGCACGGCCACGGCCACGGCCACACCACGCGTCTCAGTCAAGTGCTCAGTGCTCACGTGTATTTTTTGGTGGGGAGCAGAGGAGCAGCTGACGAACGGGTTCTTGGACACGCCGGTGGACAGCGCGCCCGGGTTGAGCAAGCACACTCGGTTCAAGGACCTCCCAAGCTTCTTCCGCTCGACGGACCCCGACGATTTCATGTTCCACTTCGCCCTTAGGGTGACGGAGCAGATTGCCGGCGCGGACGCCGTGCTCCTCAACACCTTCGACGAGCTCGAGCAGGAGGCGGTCGACGCCATGCGGGCCATGATCCCGCCTGCCGCGTCCATCCACCCCGTCGGCCCGCTCGCGTTGCTCGCCGAGCAGATCGTGCCGCAGGGCGGCCAGCTCGACGCGCTGGGCTCCAACCTCTGGAAGGAGGACGTCTCCTGCCTCGCCTGGCTGGAGGGCCGGAGGCCCGGGTCCGTGGTGTTCGTGAACTACGGCAGCATCACGGTGATGACGAACGAGGAGCTGGTGGAGTTCGCGTGGGGGCTGGCCAACAGCGGCCACGACTTCCTGTGGGTCATCCGTCCGGACCTCGTCAGCGGCGACGCCGCCGTGCTGCCGCCGGAGTTCCTGGAGGCCATCGAGGGCCGCGGCCACCTGGCGATCTGGTGCCCCCAGGAGGTGGTGCTGCGGCACGAGGCGGTGGGCGTGTTCCTGACGCACTCCGGGTGGAACTCGACGCTGGAGAGCCTGTGCGCCGGGGTGCCGATGCTGTGCTGGCCCTTCTTCGCGGAGCAGCAGACCAACTGCCGGTACAAGTGCGCGGAGTGGGGCGTGGCCATGGAGATCGGCCACGACGTGCGGCGGGAGGCCGTGGAGGGGAAGATACGGGAGGCCATGGGCGGGGAGAAAGGGAAGGAGATGCGGCGCCGCGCGGCGGAGTGGCGGGAGGCCGCCGTGCGGGCGACGCGGCCCGGCGGGAGCTCGTACGCCAGCCTCGAGAAGCTGGTGAACGACGTGCTCCTTTCTGGTGGCAAGAGCTCGAGTGCAACCAACCTACTTGCTGGTATTGTTGTACCCTTTCGGGGTCCGTACTGGAACATAAGCAGTTAAGCACGGATAAATCCGTATGTACTGGACCCATAGGTACCTACCTATTACTTCACTCTCGATCAAAGCCAGGGCACCAGCAACGTGGAAATAAGGGTGATCTTTAAGCCTTTATAGGTAGCCATAGCCACTGTGAAGGTGGTCTTTATATATGTCCAAAGCTAAAGACATTCATAGCGCTTTAGGATAGCAACGGGCGGGGCGGGGCGGGGGAACGGCTCCAGTCTCCGCCCCGATCCCCGATCTGCAATCCCCATCCTGGCCCCAAAATTATAATCGGGGAAAAAATTTGCTCCGGCCCCGTTCTTGCCGGATCCCCGAACCCTGTCGGGGCCATCAAACCACCACGTAATAAATTGATAGATATCACAAATTAGAAGTTCATAACGACCAAATTGCTACATATAAGTTGAAACTTCGAATGCTAGTAACAAATAAAGTTACACAGATCCGAGGACGAGTCAAGTACATGGTGAAAGAACAAGCAAAAGCTAAAAGATAAAGCACGGTACTACCTCACAAGCTAACAAATCATGCAAGCTAATACTTCTACTGCTCTATTCTCACAGGCCACGACTAATACTGATTGGCTGCCTGCGGTAGATGAAGATTTGCACCGGGATTTATGGAGCAGCAACGATGGCTTGTGGTCTCCGTTGGCGTGGACCGAGCAGCCAGTGCTGTCGGCGGCTTGCCCTTCCTCGAGCTGCGGCGCATCCGGCGTCCTTGTGCTCTTCAGCCTTGCGAGCAGAGCAACGGGTGGAGGCTGCAGCGATGCGTCGCGAAAACGAGCGGAGCAGGTGGAGGCTGCAGTGATGAATGGTGGGGAAAAGAATGAGAGGATAAGGTTAGGATTTCTTAGAAAGGAGTTTATATACCTACACAGGTGGGGTATGGAGCTATTGGGCTTTATTGTTCATGGCCCGCCAAGGGAGAAGTCGCTGCAGGCCAGGCAACAAGTTTTCGGGTCCCCGTTGGTGCCCCGCGGAGGAAAAATAATCCCCGCCCCCGACCCGATATAGTTCGGGGCCCCGACCCGAATTCCCCAGGGGGGAAATAGAGCCCCGTCCCCGCCCCGTTCGGGTCGGATCCCCGCGGGGATCCATCCCTACGGGGAAAATTGCCACCTGAATAGCGCTATGACTCTGAGCTAGCCATATGGAATAAAAAAAATAGTATTATCTCTCTCTCTCTCCTGCCATTCCCTTTCTCTCTCCCATGTCGTTGATGCTCCCGCCGGCGATACGACCCCACATTTATTGACCGCTCATTGTGGAGGATGAAATGGACTATAGCCCACTCACGTGGGACCTACCCTTGGAGACTGGTTTGACAATAAACATTACCCTTGCCCTAAGCACGAAACCTAAATGAACAACTGATCGATCCATGTATCTAAAATCTTCTCTATTTTGTATTGTATGAGATCTATTGGTATGATTCCGTTTAGTACGTAGTATAGCGCGCTTAGCATCGAGGGATCTAGGGACGGGATGGCGAAGCTCACGGCAGCTCTACCTTTACATCTCTGGCTTGAATTGCCTAGCATATTGCTGCCTTTTGTGGTGCGGCGCCAGAGGCCGGGCAGGTGCCCAGGGTTGCCGGGCTCTGGGTCCGCCCCTGGCGCGTAGCGTGTATACATTGATTAAAATTTAAAATAGTCATACCGGTGTACCTCATCACTGTATTTGGCTTTACCCCTTAGATTTTATTATGTGGCGTCCGGAGCAATTGGAGAGATTAAGACATCAAATACTCTCTTTTTTCTTGTATAAACTCATTGTAGATCTTCTGACCAACTTTTTTTTTACCTTTAACTATCTTAAAATGGTTCCTATATATTTGCCGAAGGAGAAAGAGAGTAGGCAAAATTGCCATTTCATACGATGTGACAAGCCATCATATAACTGGGCCAGCATGGACCGGACATACGAAAGGATCGAGGTCAAAAAACAAGTTTGAATTGAGATTTTTTCGAATTCTATCGAATGCTTAACCTACACTAGTGTTGTCTAATCTACAAGTTTTGATCCTAAGAACTAGAGCACACTAAATTGACCAGCCTTAGAAAGGATAACACACTAACATATTCATATTTATGATTCCTAGTAACAAGATCACACTAGCAAGAAATATTCTAGTCAAGAAAGCATACTAGCATATGATCATCCTAGTTGTACAAACAAGCAAGCATGAAAGAAGAGCAATGAGAAGAGCAATGCAAATGCTTGAATGTAAAAGTGAGACACGAGACAATCCAATTTTTCCCGTGCTATCGAGGAGTTGACGCTCCACCCTAATCAACGTTGGAGTACCCACAAAGGGTATGGCTCCCTTGCATCACCAAGAACGCAAGTGTTTCACTAAGAATGCTCCTTCTCCATCTCCAAAACGGCGAGCTTCACACCGTGTACAACTTCTCTTCTTGGGGCTCCCACAAACTCCAAAAGCTCACCAAGAGCAACCGATCACCAAGACCATCTAGATGCCGTCAAACACCAAGAGTAACAAGCTCTCAAGACTTCACTTGACCTAACACTAAGTTGGCCCTAAGCTCAAGCACACTTGCTACTGAAAGATGGATGCTTCTTTGTGTTTGGATCAAATTGCAAGCTTAATCTCTTCTTCTTATGGCTTCAAGTGTTTCTTCTCAGCTCTGGGGTGGCCTCGGGTATTTAAGGTGTCAAAGGCAGTCCAAATGATCTGAGGGAAAAGTATATATAGGCTGGAGCACAAGAGGTAGTCGTTACTTGTACTTTCCTGAAAAGTACATAGCGTCGGTTTAACCGACACTATGGGTCGGTTCAACCGACCCCTCTAAGTCCCAACAGTAGCCGTTACTGTTCTGATACTGTACTATTGGCTGACGTCAATGACCCGAGTAATGCACCGACACTTTTGATGGAGCCGTCGGTTTAACCGATCGTGAAGAACATCTTGGGATTAGATTTGCATAGCTCTCTGATGCTATGGTTAATGCACCAACACATAGGGTGTCGGTTTAACCGACCGTGAAGACCTTTTCTGAGTGAACTTTCCAATCTCTCTAATGCTACTGACATGGCACTGACTAAGATGAAATTGACCTGTTGGTTCAACCGACCGTGAAGAGATGTTCCTGACATGAACAATATACTAATTGCAATTGCACCGACCCGTGCAACTTTAAAGCCGTTGGTTCAACCGACCTGTTGAGTTTATTTGGTCTTGATCAAATGATTTGAAGTTGATATTTCCTTCGAGTTTCTTCTACTTCCAAGTGTTGTTCCGACCTTTCTGAGCTGTCTCTGACTTAGTTTGAGCAAGTGTGTATATTTTCTAGACCAACTCTCACTAGATCAAGCTACTAACTTGAGAACCCCTATTAATAGTACGGTCAACTACTAAAAATATAAAACCTAATCTTTTCATCTCCTTGTGACACTTGACACTAGAAAGATCCTTAATCTCCATGTTCGAGTACTTGACACGCATTTCATTGAGAATTGAGGGGTCTCCTTTCATATTTCATATGTGACATAACCGTTAATCGATATTTTTCTTCAAAACACACGTTAGTCATATACGATTATCATTAATCACTGTAACTTATTATTAGCATCTATTAGCCTAGATGCGCTTCATCTAGCTAGCTTAGCCTTAGCTTGTGCAAGACCAACCCTTCGCAGAGAGCAATCTCCTTCTCCCTTCTCCGTCTAAGAGTAGCCGTTGTTTGCAGGTGTCCTTAACCGGCAGCTGAGTTGGCCATAGATCATAGGCACCCACCATTTTACGGATCGATTAATGGCAACCACCGCTGATCTGTTCTCTCTTTCCTCATCATCAATGCATTGGTAGCCATGGTAGGGGACCAGACAACTGAAAGCAGCCTGAAACGCCTTGTGCCACGTTTGTTCCTGATGGATCTAGACGGCCGGTCGTAGGTCCCCGCTGTTCCCTCGCGTCGGTTCACGCTCACGTTCCTGTGTGGCTGGCTCCCCGTTCCCGATCGGCTTGAGTTGAGGGTGGTGGTCACAGGCTCACAGCCTCACGGCGGGGTAGTCTACAGACTACAGTGGCCTAATCGATGCATGGTTGGAGAGAAAAAGACGATCGAGGAAGAAGCATAGCTGTCGCGGCGGGGCTATCACTTGTGTGATGTTGAGAAATTAATTTTCTTGTTGTTGGACTGTTTTCTAGTGGACCGAGGCCCATTATCAATAAAAAGCTAGATCACATGCATGCATGCAGAAGTAAATAAAAGTGCTGACGTCACCCATATGCATGCAAATTTGAAACTAAAAAAATCTATAACTACTAAACCGAGTATCTAAATTAAATTCCGATTGCACCATTATCTTTCTTATGGCAACATCTTCAAAACAGACCATACATGCCTATGTTTGCACAATATTTTTTAAAAATATATCTTTTAGTACTCAATAATGAATTTCGATTTCTGGGAACAAATATTTTAACAACACGAACAAATGATTAATTTTCAGAACAAAAAGTTAAACGTAGCGAACAAATAATAATGTACGACGAATAAAATATTACACATCGCGAATATTGTTCGTGTTCTTAAAATATTTGTTCCAGATTCCGCAATTAAGTATTTAGTACCAAAAAAAATGCTTTAAAAAAATATTGTGCAAACATAGGCATGTGTGATTTTGTTTTGAAGATCTTATCATAAGAAAGATAATGGTGCAATCGGAATTTAATTTAGATGCTCAGTTTAATAGTTATAGTATTTTTTTTGTTGGAATTTCATGCATGTGGGTGGCGTCATCACTTTTATTTGCTTCTGCATGCATGTGATTCTCTCTAGCAACATGGGCCGTGCTCAAATAATAAATGGGCCGGCCGCAACGGTTAATGGGCCGAAACAACATAAGAAACAATCCATGAAATAAATGGGCCGCGCAAAAAGTCCTTGGATTCCTTGTTTGCAACACAATCGACAGCTAGCTTTTCCGGTCGCGGCGGGTAGTATACAGTGGCCTAGTGTTACAGCTAGAGGTGGGACTTGGCCCGTGCCGTGCGAGCCCGGCCCGGTCCTTTCGTGCCTCGTGCCGTGTCGGGTCTAGCCTTCTAGGCACGTTCGGTACTGTGCCGTGCCATGTGGCATGACAAGTTTCCCAGAAAAAAAATGTGGCACGGCAAGTTTTTTACCAGGCCCAAGCACGGCCTACGGCACGCCGGCACGTCTTCGTACCGTGCTGGCCTAAGTAGGGCCCTCAAAATACTTAAGGTTGTGTACTCGTCGTTACAAGAAGAGGTGGTCACGACTAACATTAAAGGTAACCTCATGATGGGTTAGTGTGGGTTAGTCATGACCATCTCTACGCGATACACTAAAGGTAAGAGTACACTGTACTATTATAATGATAATCTCTACTCTTTGTGTGGTGAATGTTAATTAGAATGTAATATTAATTGTTATAGTAGAACAACGGGCTACACTCAGGCTGATGGGCTATTTTCATGCCGTGACGGGCTAAGCACGGCGAAAATGCGGGTCGTGCCATATGACCCATCGTGTTGAGTTTCTTGGCACGGTACGCCCCTCGTATTTGTGTCGTGCCGGTACGGTTCAAAATTTGACGTGTCCTGCCGTGCTTTGGATCGTGCCAAACTATCGTGCAACATCCCGTTCAATAATGGCACGGCCAAGTCCTAGCTCTACTTACAGCCTCACGCGTCCGGGCAGCTGCTCCCCGATCACATCTCTGCGTGGCGATGCGAACGGTGCCGGTTGCGCGGATGACGCGCGCGCGCATGTATCATCGTCGTCCGCGCCAGCTGCCGCGGCCGTGCAGTGGGGCCGATGGCGGCTTCTACGCGCGCGCAGCGATGGGCTCCTGGTGTCGCTGCTGCTATGTGACGGCGACCATCCAGGCATCCACTGCCCGGATCGGCCGGGCTCCCGCCACCTGACGCCGCGTGCGTGCCAACACTCAACAGGAATACAGGATGACGCTGTGCGTGCACGCGGTTGGGGAGACACGGATCGGAGAAGTGATGCGTGTGGGTGATCGCGTGAACGTCGGATGCATGCAGGTGGCGGTACGGCGCGGCTAGCTATCACTTACGTGATGTCTGAAGAAAAATTAAATTCTTTCTCGTTGGACTATTTTTTTATGGCAATAAAAGAAGATAGATCACATATATGCACGATAAAATTACTAACGTCACCCACATGCATGCAAATCCGAAATTAAAAAAAAACTATAACTACTAAATCAAGCATCTAAATTAAATTCCGATTGCACCATTATCTTTCTTATGACGAGATCTTCAAAATAAAACCACACGTGCCTATATTTGTATGATATTTTTAAAAAATATATCTTTTAATACTCAATAATAAATTTTGGTTCCTGGGAACAAATATTTTAACAACACGAACAAATGATTATTTTCCAGAAAAAAAGTTAAACATAGCGAACAAATAATAATATATGACGAACAAAATATTACACATCGCGAACATTGTTCGTGTTCTTAAAATATTTTCCCAGATTCCGCATTTAAGTATTTAGTACTAAAAAAATGCTTTTAAAAAAATATTGTGCAAATATAGGCATGTGTGGTCTTGTTTCGAACATCTTGTTATAAGAAAGATAATGGTGCAATCGGAATTTAATTTAGATGATCAGTTTAATAGTTATAACTTTTTTTGAGTTGGAATTTCTATGCATGTGGGTGACGTTAACACTTTTTTCGGCTTCTGTATGCATATGATTCTCTCTGGCAATATGAATAATGTTCAAATAATAAATAGGCCGGCCGCAACGGTTAATAAGTCAAAATAATATAAGAAACAACCCACGAAAAGTAAACGGACCGCGCAAAAATGTCTTTGAGCGATGAATTCGTTGTTTGCAACACAAGTGACAGCTGCCTTTTCCGGGTGGCGGTACCCAAAGCTGGCTCCACGGTGGGCCAAGCTGGATCGGCGACCCGAAATTCGCGTGGGCCAAAATGGGTCGCCATCTGATATTTGATGGGCTAAATTCATTCAAGTCATGGTTAACTACTGTCGGGCGAGGTTGGGCCCGCCCTCCCAGGTTTGGATGAATTCGTTTGGAGGTTGCAGGAGTAGCCGTCAGTAGTAACGTCAAATATCTCTTTCATGTTCTCAAAAGAAATATCTCTTTCATAACAAAGGCAGGTGAAGAAATCACCTTTAAATGAGAGAAAAAATGAATACTCTGGAGCAGGACAAAGGTGTTTTTTTTTTCTTTCAAACATCGTCTGTTTCTGTATGCTTCCAAGCTATGCGCCGATTGGTCCAACTTGGAGGGCGGAGATGGTGGCCCGAGATGGTTCACACTGATCTTCTTAAACCCGAGCTGTTGCTGCACATAGTATACACGTCCCACATCAGGTTGTCTTCCTCACGAGATCTCCTGTTGGTTCTGCTACGACTTATCACTTATATATATTCGCCGTCGTCGTCAGTTCAACACACTTCAACTTCAGGTATGAGCCATGGCCACGGGCACCTTATCACAATTGCATGGCCTTGGGCTGGCCTCTAGCCAGACGTGGCCCCTCTCTGACGTGACACGGTAAAGTATAGCACCATGCCGTGGTTGGTCCTTAATTTGTCCGTTTCATGATTGTCTTTGCAAAGCGAAACTCGGACGCGTATTACTTGTCTGATCTGGGCAGCCATATCGAAAATGGGAGTCTAGAGAGCCGAGAGTTTCCAGCAGTTTGATGTAACCCTAGCTAGCAGGCTAGCACTGACATGACCCTCCAGGATCGCATCTGATCTGCACACGGGCACTATAATAACTGCCTTTCGCGAGCGTGGCTGTCTTGTTGTTCGTTGGGTGTAAGGATGAAGACGGAAAAAATTATGTTCCGTACCACCCGTATTTTTATATTTATTCTGCTTATTTTCGTATTTGCGGAAAAATACGGAAATAGGACGGGAAGCGGGAAGGGGTTATTCTGCCCATATTTGCGGGATCCCGTTTTTATCCGGGATGATCCCGTGTTTGTTTCATATTTATAAAATACGGAAAAGATTTAATAGGCACAACATATATTATCTCTTATTTCTCAACATTAATCGGTGTGCTTCATGGTTTAAACATAGGAAACATGAAACCTTAATTGTATTTTTAAAAAGTATCTTGTGTAAAAGAGTGTGTAATGTTATGTTCATGTGAGGTGAACGGTGATTAAACAATAATGTATTCCGGTAAAGTTTCCGCTTTCCGCCCATTTCCGTAACCCGTATATCCCATTTCGGCTCCCGTTTCCCGCAATAAAATACAGGAACGGAAATGGTTGAGAAGTTTTCCGGCCCGTTCCCTTTCATTTTCATCCCTAGTTGGATGTTCATTCTTGGCGCGAATGAAAGCCGCCGTTGGACCGTCCACACCGCAGATCCCTAGTGTATCCGATATCCCTACTGGCTTGATCATTAGTTATTACCTCTGCGAAGCGAAACTCTGACTTATACTACTTATCTGATCTGGGTGGCCGGCCATATCAAAATAGCCGCTGCAGGGGCGGAGCGGAGCTCCGTGTATAGTTGGCCAAACGAGCCAACGAGCCGCACGACATGGCATGGGCACGAGCACTAAAAGGAACGGCACTAAACAGCACGACACCGAGCGGCACGGCTGATAAGCCGTGTCGTGCTGTTAGTGCCACCGTGCTGATGTCTCGGAACTAGCACGACACTATGTGCTTTTGCCGTGCCGGGCCGTGCCATAAGGCACGGTAGTGCCTATGCTGGCACTGGCACGTTCGTACCTCACAAAACACAAATGAGTATTCAAAATGACCAGAATTTCATGCACAACATAACTAATTTTAGAACAACTATTCTAAGATATCACAAACATAAAGAAGATATCAAAATATCAATTCACTAGGAGCTTAGTGTAATGGCTGCCTACCTGTCTAGGTAAACTCACCCTTGTGAGAAACCCTAGACAGGAGGAGAGTACAGCCAAGCCCCATTAAAGAGTTCATTATCTTACTTTTATATCAACAACACAAGTCCAAGTCACAAAGTATTACAGTCCCATTACATAATGTTCATGAATCAAGATAAAGTCCTTCAAATGCTTCTTCAAGCTCCTTGTCCTCCACATTATGTTGCAGCCTTGCTTCTGTAGCCTCCCAGTCCTTGATGCAGGTCAGCATCTCCGCCATTTCAGGCTTCAACTTCCTTCGTCGCTCCTCGATGATCCTGCCAGGCATACTAAAAGTGGATTTTGATGATATGGTTGACACAGGAACAATTAAGATATCTTTTGTCATGATTGAGAGTACTGGATATGTTGGATATGTAAGCTTATGCTGATGCCACCAGTTCAACATGTTAAAGTCATCAGTTAGATGGTTAACAGTGTCACAATCCAAGTACGACACAAGTTCAGAAGTATTAGAAGCTGATGACCTTACCGCATTCAGCAGAGAAGTTACAGATGTATCTCTAGACATTTTAAGACTACCAGGTAAGATACCACCACCCAAACCAGCACCACCACCATCATCATAAATTTCATCCCAAGCAGATCTTGACTTACCAAACAACACAGGAGGGTAAGTCCTCCTCAACCTAACAATACCATATTTCTCATCATACTTATTGTAAACATCAGTAAGTCTAGATCTAGTGCCAACCAAATAAGCAGAATAATAAGTACTGGTGAGGCTACCTAACCTTCTAAGCACCCTAGTAAAACCTTTCATTTTAGCTCTAGAGTCCAAGATGAATGCAAAAGAGTAAAGCAAAGGTATATCCCTCCAACACTTATTATATTTGTCTATCATAGGTTGAACCACAGATCTGATGTGCATATTATTAGCATAGTTTCTTAGGTGTAGAGCAATCTTAACAAGATAATGAATCATAAGTGGAGATGTAGCATAATACACGCCAGACAATGCAACTGTTGCATCATAAAACATCTCAAGAAATGATAGCACTTTTTATGCCACAACCCAATGCTCATGAGTTAACAACAAGGGCTCACCTTTAGCCCTAGGATATTGAGTTTGGATGAAAGTAATGAAAGGGGTCTTATGAGAAAACAGATGCTTAATCATTAGATAGGTAGAATTCCACCTAACATCCATGTCTAGCTGAAACTTTCTAGGCCTAACACCAGTTGCAATGCAGTAACTTTTATATGCAACAATTCTCTGATTAGATGAATTTAAGAACGACATCACAATTCTAAATATTTCTATCAAAAGCTTAAGAGTAGTGAGGGCCTCCTTAACAATCAAATTGATAATATGACATGCACAACGTTGATGCAAGAACATAGAATTACCTGCATTAGATGATGCATACTCTGGTTCATCAATAACATCAAAACCAAGATATTTAGATATGATAGGTCTCAGTTTTTGCATGGCTGTAGCATTAGATGATGCATTGTCTAAAGTAACATCAAACACCTTTTCAGTCAAACTATAATCAATAAGCACAGATGTAACATGGTCAGCAATGTTTTGTCCATTGTGGGACATATCAATAAATACTAGACCAAGCACCCTCTTCTCTAGTTGCCAATCAGAGTTTATGTAGTGAACAACAACACTAATGTAGTCTTCTTTAGCATTACCAGACCAAATATCAGAGGTTAGACACACACAATTAACAGAAGTACTAAAAGTCTCAACAAGCTTAGCCTTGCAATTAGTAAAGTACTTCAGTATGCCTCTACTGGTGGTTTGCCTAGACACTCTAGCATATTTAGGGTTGTGAGCAGTTTTCATATACTCTTCAAAAGTCTCGGATTCACTCATAGAGATATGAACATCAAGTCTAGCAATCAATTAACTAGTTGAGTACGAGCAACCAGAGGACAATAGTCCCTAGTACGCATACTACCATCAGGATTAAAAGAGATTTGAGACTGAGACATACGAGTCTTTTCACGCTTCTTAACGCAAACTGCAATATGCCGAGAAAGGTGATCAGTGCCACCACTAGAGAGAGCAGAGTACTCTTTAGAGCAATGCAGACACTTAGCTCCATCCCTGACCGTCTTACCATTGATGTTCTTGAATAGTTTCTCAAAGTCATCCCAAACCGGAGAAGTAGAGGGACGTGCCAGTGCCGGCCCGGCGGGCCTGGCCCGTTTGGCCAACTATAGCTCCGTGTTATTCGTCGAGGTCAGGTGACCCCTATGACCTTTATTTCTGGAATCCACTGCAGGTTCCTCTTTCAAGCTAACAAATAAATTACCCTTCCAAGCAACCAATAAACCATGGTGTTAGAAGTGCGACCCCCGGTGGCCTAATTAACACTCTGGGGATGCATAAACTATAGAGGCCTGAACTTGTATTGGCTTGGCCCCGGATGCAGGACGAGGCCGATCGATCTGCAACCTCTCCAGATATTCTCGTTTAATTTGGCCAGCGCATGTGCCCTCGTGGAGCAGGGCATGAGTAAAGAAGCTGCAGCGCCGGCCTCGTGCTGCCGTAGAATATGATGGCTTCCCCGGCGCGGGGATGTAGACGAGGTGTTGCTCTCGCTCTTGCAACTTGCGTCCTGCGACTAGCTAGACGATAATAATGTTCCCCTGGTGGTTACTAGGGGGACAACAAAGGCAGAAATATGTCCGTGGTTGATTCGTCAAAGCAGGGATGAAGTATAGGTACCCAACGAGAGGTACTATTTTCGCTTTTTTTCCTAAGAAGTTCCAATTTTTTTTGGAATAACATTAATTCTTTTAGAAAATTTATTTAAACAACTTTTTAAGACATTGTTTGAGTAACTTTTCTTTAAGTTATTTGAAATTTTTTCCTTTAGAATAACATTTCTTTTTAGAGGAGTTGTTTGATAAACTTTAACTTTCTATGAAACTTTAACCCCCTGCTGCTGCGCGCGATGAATAGAATTTCACCAAGGGCGCGAGTAGCAAGACGATAAACTTTAACTTTGACTGCCACGCGAGTTAACAGATACAGTATTGCCTTGATTCTTTCAACCGGTTGCAGCACCAATCAAGTTGACACGATTAAGAGCTTGATTATCTCCTAATTCTTAATCAGTAATGACAAACTGGCTGCTCTAATTGCACGATAGCAACAGAAAGAATATCTAAGTCTTCCAATCAGAGAGGTGCTCCTAGTAGCTCGCTGTACTACTCTTTATATAACCAGTCTCTTCCTCGGACTGTCACACAAGTGTGCACAGCGGTCACAACTCACAAGTTCACCTGCACGGCTGCAAAACAGTGCCCAGGCGCAGATCGGCATGGGCTCTGTCGCCGCCGACGCCGCCAGCCGGCCGCACGTCGTGTGCGTGCCGTTCCCGGCGCAGGACCACGTCACGCCGATGGTGAAGCTGGCCAAGGTCCTCCACTGCCGGGGCTTCCACGTCACCTTCGTCAACTCCGAGTTCAACCACCGCCGCCTCCTCCGCTCCCGCGGCGCCGGCGCGCTCGAGGGCCTCCCGGGCTTCCGCTTCGCCGCCATCCCGGACGGCCTGCCCCCGTCCAACGTCGACGCCACCCAGGACGTGCCCTCGCTCTGCCGCGCCACCATGGAGAACTGCCTCCCGCACTTGAGGGCCCTGCTCGCCGACCTCAACGCCTCCCCGGACGCGCCGCCGGTGACCTGCGTCGTCGGCGACGACGTCATGAGCTTCACCCTGGAAGCCGCCAGTGAGATCGGCGTGCCGTGCGCGCTGCTCTGGACGTCCAGCACCTGCGGCTACATGGGCTACCGCTACTACCGCACCCTCATCGACGAGGGCGTCTTCCCTCTCAAAGGCGACAAGTTGCCAACACTTCTCGCACGGCCACGGCCACGGCCACACCACACGCGTCTCAGTCAAGTGCTCAGCGCTCACGTGTATTTTTTGGTGGGGAGCAGAGGAGCAGCTGACGAACGGGTTCTTGGACACGCCGGTGGACAGCGCGCCCGGGTTGAGCAAGCACACCCGGTTCAAGGACCTCCCAAGCTTCATCCGCTCGACGGACCCCGACGAGTTCATGATCCACTTCGCCATCAAGGTAACGGAGCAGATAGCCGGCGCGGACGCCGTCATCCTCAACACCTTCGACGAGCTCGAGCAGGAGGCGGTGGACGCCATGCGCGCAATGATCGTCCCGCCCTCCGCGGCCATCCACGCGATCGGCCCGCTCGCCTTGCTCGCCGAGTAGATCGTGCCCCAGGGCGGCCAGCTCGACGCGCTGGGCTCCAACCTCTGGAAGGAGGGCGTCTCCTGCTTCGACTGGCTCGACGGCAGGGAGCCCGGTTCGGTGGTGTACGTGAACTACGGCAGCATCACGGTGATGACGAACGAGGAGCTGGTGGAGTTCGCGTGGGGGCTGGCCAACAGCGGCCACGACTTCCTGTGGGTCATCCGTCCGGACCTTGTCAGCGGCGACGCCGCCGTGCTGCCGCCGGAGTTCCTCGAGGCCATCGAGGGCCGCGGCCACCTGGCGATCTGGTGCCCTCAGGAGGTGGTGCTGCGGCACGAGGCGGTGGGCGTGTTCCTGACGCACTCCGGGTGGAACTCGACGCTGGAGAGCCTGTGCGCCGGGGTGCCGATGCTGTGCTGGCCCTTCTTCGCGGAGCAGCAGACCAACTGCCGGTACAAGTGCATGGAGTGGGGCGTGGCCATGGAGATCGGCCACGACGTGCGGCAGGAGGCCGTGAAGGAGAAGATACGGGAGGCAATGGCCGGGGAGAAGGGGAAGGAGATGCGGCGCCGCGCGGCGGAGTGGCGGGAGACCGCCGTGCGCGCGACCCGGCCCGGCGGGCGCTCGCACGCCAGCCTCGAGAAGCTAGTAGCGGACGTGCTCCTCTCGGGTGGCAAGAGTTCTTAATCGCCACTGGGCTTTTCTTCCACCTGACCTGTCCACCAGGACCAATGGCTAATTTACGGCTGGTATGCCATATGAATTTTTTTTAAGTAAATATGTAATATAATGGACGATAAATTATAATAGCCATGATAAATTTATAATAATAATCAAAGTACAAGTTCTAAATATGAATAATTAAAAAATATTATAAAATAATAAAGGCCTACGATCTCTTTATTGGAAGAGATTGATGATATTCCTATCTTTCACTTGACTGAAAGATTGATGATATCCCAATCTTTCTTCTTTGCCGGACTAGCGGACTTTGTTCTTCGTGGGCTGAATGTATAAGATAAGTATAAATATATATATTTATTGACTTTTTCTCTTAAATTATGGGTATGCCAAGGCATACAGGGGCATACCCCTGCCGCCGCCCGTGACCAGCACCTTCCAGTGTGTTTCATGAACCGTGAAAGGCTCAACCAAAAGTCAATTCTATGAATCTGCAGCTGCGCGTGGATCCTAATGCGAGTAAATGAGTGCTATGTATTGCATTAGTGAAAGAAATCGTTTTCCTTGACAAATAGTGTCGTATGTAGTGTTGTATTATGTACTGTTCAGGTGATCGTTGGAACATACATGTAAGGCCGTGCGACGAAGAAATTCTAATGCTATATATACTTACGGAATTGCTATGTAATGTCAGACTCTCTGATCATCTACGCCAATATTAAATCTACAGGCGACCGTAAGTTTCAAAACTTACGGTCAAACAGACTTCCCCTTCTCCCTTCCTTTCTTAGTTTACCCTTCCCCGTTCCCTTTCTTCCTTCGGGCCGGCGGCGGGGAGGCGAGGCGCGAGGCGCGGCGGGCCGGGGGCCGGTGGCTGGGAGGAGCGGGGCGGCGTGGTGCGGCCGGCATCCTGCCGGTACTGAAAGTTATTTCTGTAGTAGTGTTACCAGGATGCGCACAACCATAAAAAAGATAACCACTAAAAAATGACCCAGGATGCTAATGACTATCAATCCGTAGACTACCGCCACCTATGTGCCTGGATAAAAAACTTCTTGGCCACCTGAGCTAAGTGTTGCGACGCCACTGCAACCAAGTTTTGTAAAACTGGTTTCTGGAGTATTGCTCATGAACGGAGCCAACCAATAATTGAGAAAAAAATCTGCAAGGGAGAAGGGTTAAGTTTTTTTTTCAAAAACACAGGCATTCCTGCAAAGCTATAACGACCAACAAGTAGCAGCCGCTGCTAGCAGGACTAGCAGTTTCATTTCTTTACTTATACCCTGGCCCATAGTCAATTTCCAAACATATGTGATACACCACGAGGCTGCGAAACACATGAAGCCGCATGTGTGATGGACCAAATTGCACGAGCAAAATGACAATCCAAAAATAAATGTTGAATCGTCATAACTAGAACAAGTATAACACTTCTTGTTGCCTTGCCATTTGGATTTCGCTAGGTTATCTTTTGTCAACACCACTCCCCTCCATAAATATTATAATTTTTTTATTTTTAAGGGCGAGTATTTATAAGCGTTTATTCAAGTTGGGGACATCAGCATGAATCAAGGCTAAATAGAATCAAGGCTAAATAGTGAGACTTCACTGAGAACTGTCCACAAGGGTGAAGGTTCCAGTAAACTTCATCTCATTCCTGGCTCAGCTCCATGTTAGCGATATGTGGGACTAAATTGTTCCAAGCTGCTATCTTATTACCTATGAGATCTACACCATGATATATTGATGGGTGAGCAGCTAAATACTTCTGCCAGGATCACTTGTTTATAATGAGTTATGTTATATAGATAAGGATACTGCTTATGCAGGGTTGTATTGCCCAGCCACTTATCTTCCCAAAATCTAATTTGTGATCCATCTTTAACTACAAAAGTTCCAAAACGGAGGAACTCTCCTTTCACCTTCATTAGACTAGCCCAAAAGTGAGAATCCCCATTTTCCCATTGAACTTGTGATAAAGGTTTATTGTTAAGGTATTTGTTGTGCAATATCTGTTGCCAAGTACCATCTGTTATCTGTTGTGAGCAACATAAAGAGCCATTTGCAAAGCAAAGCATGGTTCTTCTGGTGGCACAAAATAGTCAATTTAGTGAGCCGGTACTTTTTCTTGTGATCATCAGTTTGCCAAAAAAATCTTGACTAGAAATAATCCAACTTTTTAAGTACGCCTCTAGGGATTGTAAAAAAGGATATCATATACATGGGAAAGCTACTAAGAACTGAGTTAATCAGTGTCAACCGCTCACTTGTTGATAAATGTTTTCCTTTCCTGCTACTTAGATGTTTTTCAAATCGCTCTTGTACTTGTTTCGAATCGGTATTTGATAGTTTCCTTAATTATGAATAGAAATACCTAAATACATTATTGGAAAAAATACCTTGGCTACATCCAAAGAGTTCTATAAATATAATGATGGATTGATTCTCGTGGTTCGCCAAAACAGAATATTCTACTCTTATGAAAATTAATATTAAGACTTGAGAGTTGCTGAAATGCACGAAGCAATAACTTCACGTTACGAGCTTTCTCTAGATCAGTTCCATGAGAAGTATTGTATCATCAGCATATTGTTGTGTAGATAAACCATCGTCCACTAGACGTGGTACCACTCTAATGTAAGATTAATTACTTTATTAATTAATGCAAAACGAACAAAGACAGCAGACGAAAGATACACATGTACCTTCATCGGACCTACCTTTGGTGGTGACTGGTGAGGTAGTACTTTGCTATCGGCGAAAGACATATCATATATAGGTACACTTGCTCCTTTTATCAACTCTTACAAAAATAAATTCCCTAGCTTTGACACGAAGAAAAAAGGGCGGAACCCTAGATTGCCACAAGCCCTCTCGCCGCCGCCTCCTCGGTCCCCCTCCTCCGTCTCTCCGGCGGCCTTGCCGGTCGGCGAAGGAGCAGGGACCCGTCGTCCTAATAGTTGAGTTTTTGTCCCTTTTCTTTTAGGGTTCTCCAGCGGTTTTGTCGAGGTGGCGGCGATGATAACGCTTTGAAATAAGGTCTCTCCATCTTATCCCTACCTCGATGATGTCCGTTCCGGCGCTGATGAAGGGCCAATAAGAGTAGTTTCTGCAAGATATGTAGGTTCTCTCCAGATCTTTCCGGTTGATGGGTCTATCAAGAGATGCAGTTGGCTTTCGATTGATGTGGCGACCTTGACCTCTTCCTTCTTTTGGTTCTACGGAAAGATCCTTCTAGGATTGCAAGCCTACGCTGCGTGGAGTGTTCTCCCCGCCGATGTTCTTTCAGTGCTTGCTAGATTTTGTTGGAAGTAGCGAATGACTTTTGCGGTCTTCAAAGACTTTGGCGATGGCGTTTGCAGGTGCCCCTTTCCTTTGCTGTCTTTCCAGTGCATTTTTCAAGCTCCGGTGGACGAGGAACGATCGAAGGAAAAAGACGACCAGAGAGCACTTCATTGTAATTTTATTTTCTTTATGTCATTTTGTGTCATGTTGCTCTTCTTTTATACCACCAATTATTCTTAATATGAATCAGATATGACATACTTTTCTTATATCTTTCTAAAAAAACTCTTACAAAATTAAATGGAGGTAAAGGTTATAAATCTTATTATAATGCTTTAGCTAATAAAAGTTGGGGATGTATAGCTCAACTAGTAGAGTGCTAAGCCAAGGGTAGCAAGCGGACCGTGGTTGGGCTCCTCGCATCTCCAATTTAATTTTTTTATTTCTCAACCTAATAAATAAACTCAGGATCTTGTCTTACTAATACACTCCCTCTATTTTTATTTACATGTCGTATTTGCTTTGTTCTAAGATAAATTTATTTAAATATATGCACTATCAAAATATATTCCATACGCCGATCCGGACATCCGGTGCATGGACCCCGGCTGCGCCAGCGGTCACGATGCCAATGGGTAGTTTATGGGTAACCTGTCCCCATACCCGTAATCTACCCATCCCTAAATTATCCATATTCAAATAAAGTGGACAATATCCAACGAGTACGGATAAATCAATGGTTAAAGAGAGAGAAGCTAAAGGCTCAAGTTGAGTCATACTACTTTGCACATAATAGCTACTAGTCATATTGAGTCATCTTCAGCAAATTTCAATCAAGTTTGATAAAATTTTATGGTGTGAACGCGATGTTTTATTTTCAGGATCCGACTCTTTTGTGGGGCCCATGTGTAGGTATAGTCACACTGCTTTGCACATAATAGCTGTCAGTCATACCGAGTCATCTCCAACAAATTTCAATCAATTTCGTTAAAATTTTATAGTGTGAACACGAGGTTTTATTTTTGGGTCCGGCTCTTGATGTGGGGCCCAGGTGTGGGTATAGGCATACTGCTTTGCACATAATAGTTGCCAGTCATACTGAGTCATATCCAACAAATTTCAATCAATTTTGATAAAATTTTATAGTCTGAACGTGAGGTTTTATTTTTAGAGTCCGGCTCTTGACATGTGATTCACGTGTAAGATCTAGCCACACCGCTTTGCATATAGTAGCTGTCAGTCGTACTGAGTCATCTCCAACAAATTTCAGTCAATTTCGATAAAATTTAATAGTGTAAACGCGATATTTTATTTTTAGGGTCCGGCCCGTGATGTAGGGTCTCACGTGTGTTAATTTTATTCAATATATAATGGGTAAAGGATAAAACGGGTAATACCTACCATTATCTTACCAATATCCATAAATAAATGGATAATTTATACCTTCCCCAAACAACATGGGTACAAATTTGGGTATGGATGATGGGTACCTAGTGGCATCCTGAGCCAGCGGCAACCACCGCGCCGGTGAGGGGAAGGTCCGCACGCGCAAGGCCCAAGGGTCTACCACTACCACCCCGAGCTCTCTTTTGAAGAGACTTGTTTCTTGCCGTACGTGGATGGTAAGCGACGTCCGGCTACGCGAAGGTGATGTAGCCACAAGGGTTGCGTACGCGTGTGTTTTATGACGGAGCTTCGCTGCTTGCTTGTGCATGAGCTGTTGAGTGTGGCGTCGCTTCACGAAAGCTATGCTGTCGCAAAAACGAGGCCAACACACGATTGCACTTGACAAAAGCTATCAGTGCTAATTAGACTTAGAGATAAGTGTTGATTGTATCTTATGGAGTACCGCAATCTTAGGAATCATCTATAAGAGTTGTTGAGTGTACGAATCGATCGGTGCGCTACTACTACGAGTAATTACGGGTTGCGATCGCAGGATCAGCTAGCATAAATGGCGGAGATCTTGACGCTTGGTGCACCGAACCACCATGAGACACCCCCATTTTCCAAATTCCAATCCGGGTTGGAGAAGCCGGCGCAAATGATTGTACTTTTCTTTGGCCAAACCTTCTCGGAGGAACAAATTGCAGTATACAATGGATGATGGAGAGTACGGAGAGCAAGATTATAGTGGTCGATCTGGCCCTCCCATGTTGCATCCTCGGATCGACGCAGGAACACGCACGGATCTTATAAACTATGGCCACCTGCTGGCTGGGAGCCAAGTGGTTCCGGCACTCTTGATCAACCCGTAATCTGAAACCGCGACCACCAACCAATTAACAAACCTGATTAATCCCGAGTTCCTGACGCGCGCGATACATGCGGGCACCGGCGTCGAGTGCGGCTGCTCGTACAACGCCTCAACTGCTCAGCATACAATTCTCATTCCCACAGTTCTTGTTCCTTACGTTTAAGTGTACGAGGTGCATTTTCAATATAGGTTGTTTAATTTGCTTGTGCAGGAAAGTGTCGCCTCGAACGTTAGTGGTCAGATATGATACTAGCCAAGCTGCAGAACCCCATCTCTTGAATAAGAGTTGTTAAGCTGTAGATACAAATTGACGGCTCCATATTCGGAATGTCCTATTAAATTGTTTGACAGTAAGCAGTAAAGAGCTAGTGATCATCATGTACATTCTTTATTTGGCTATTTGGTTTCAATGGCTTTGATAACGTCCCACAATGCCCACTGCTGATCGCAGGAGGAAGCAATCAACGTGTTCTACTACCTGTTGTAATGAAAAGTAGAACACTGAAGAATGAGTGAAAGGGATGATTCCATTGAAGGGGACCATTGTTTATATACATGCCCAAGGAGCAGGGGCCGAAGGGATGGCCCCTTCCAGATTTGTAACTGCTAATGACATCATTAATAATTAAGTATTTAGTTAATTACAAAAATTGATCACTAATGTTTTTTGCTTCACAACACTCCCCCTTGATCAATTTATTCTTGTGGTCTTGAGTCAATGGAATAGCTCCTCGAAAACCCTGTGGAAAAAAATAAGAAGGTGTATGTATATGTCATGGGGAAAATAGGAGAAAATATTGATATGACATATATGATTGCTTGATAGCAAATTGACTCATTAGAAACCTATGTATGTGTTGGTGTTTTACCGTCAAGCCCACCGAGGGATACCCCTAAGGTGGTAGGTTATAGGCAGGGTGTCGCCGAGATCAGGAACTCGAAGGTGCAAGGAACATAAAGTTTAGACAGGTTCGGGCCGCCGAGAGCGTAATACCCAACGTCCTGTGTGGTTTGTATTGCCTTAGAGGTTATGCGTGTGCACGTTATGTTTTGAAGGGGTCCTTGTCCGCCCTTATATAGTCTGTTGGGACAGGGTTACATGGAAGTCCTAGTCGGGGACGGCCTGAGGAGTCCTACCCGAGTACGTTGTCGGGTAGTTTACTTACGTCCGACTAGTTCTAGTTCTATACTACTAGTTACAATGAGGATAATGTATGGCCCATGCGCCATCCCCTACCACAAGAATATGTATGCCAAGTGTGCAGTCCCGCTACCCCAGGTCTGACAAGCCCCCGAGCTCTTCGTAGCCGAGTACTGCTGGCTCCCGAGTACTTCTGGAAGGTGTCTTTAGGTCCTTGCTGAGTCCCCTTGAGAAGGTGTCTTTTGAGTACTTCCTTGGCTGCATCGAGGTTGTGAGGTGCTCAAGCCCCGAGTAGTTTTCAAGTCTTCTTTTGTATGGGGTGCGTTGAACTCGCACTCCATATGGAGTAGCCCCCGAGCCTTAGGTTGAATCGAAGAATCCGACTGAGGGTCAAATTAGTCTTGAATCTTTGGTCTGTATCTTCGGTCTGTATCTTCCAAGAATTTTTGAAAAATAAGCCATGGAAGTTGAAAGGTCCGAATTCTCGGGAGCCTATCCCTGAGAAACGGCTAGTTTCCATTATCCGTTGCACAGAACCCGTAAAAACCTCTCAAAATCGAATCGTTATCCCGAGAAAACTCTTCGGCTTCCAATGGAAAAATGGGGAGCCGCTGGTTATAAATAACCCCGCGTTACCCCTTAGTGTTTTTATCCCACCCTGTTTTCACTGCAGTATAAACAGATCTGCTTGGCCGAGAACCCTAGCCACCGCCGCCACTCCAAAATCAACCACCTCTCCGCCCGAATCCAAGCCAAGATTAGCATGAATCCCTGATCCCCGTCCTCATCCACACCCGCGTGGGTTCGCCGTGCCATGCGCACGAAGACCTCGGTGATATTTCGACCCACGATGCCGAAGAAGTCAGCCGCCGGTCGCGGAAGGAAGAGGGAGGGCGAAGTAGAAGGCGGATCGCCGCCGTCGGCGAAAGTCGCCAAGACGGCGGCGGAGGGCTCGTCGTGGAGGGCCTCAACCATCAACGAGAGGGACCTGCTCCGGCTTGTTGCCGAGCGGGTACTGCAAGAGGAGGGGGTGGTTCAGTGGCAGATTGCCGGTGCCGACTCGTCGCCGTGGGAGAACACCGGTGAGACCGTGATGTTCACCCCTTTTGCCGACCGCGGCCTTGCTCTTCCTTCTTCCGATTTCTTTCTCGATTTGCTTGGATTTTACAAAATCAAGCATTACCATCTCCCCCCGAATTCTGTTTTGCACATTTCTATTTTTGTGCATCTGTGCGAGGCATTCCTAGGAATTCGCCCGCACTTCAATCTTTTCCGCCACCTCTTCCGCCTCAAACCCGAGCCGGATGAGGACAATCCCGCGCTAGTCGGGGGTGCCGGGGTGCAGCTGCGCGATAAGGCGCTGTACCTCGAGTACACGACCCCGAGTAGCCTGTCCGGGTGGCACGCGCAGTGGTTCTACATTGGGAACCACCAGCCTAGCCTTCCCGGACGGGACAACTCCCCACCCCAGCGCCAGGAGTGCTGGCTGAAGAAGCTGACAGAGGAGGAACACCGTGACATCCCCGAGTTGATGCAGCGGATCAAGGTCCTGAAGGACAAGGGCGTCAAAGGGGAGTGTGTGGCGTACTCGTTCATCAAGCGGCGCATCCAGCCCCTCCAGCAACGCGTTCACCTCGGGTTCGAGTACGGAGGTATTCGAGACCCATCACGGATGGCTAGGGATGTGCCATCCGTTGAAGAATTCATGCGCTGGGTCACCCGCCTGTTCACGGGGGTAAACTCGGAGCCTTTCATCCCAAGATTGTTCGGCGCAGACTACTCGCCGAACCCGGTAAGTGTTTACTCGAGTACCTTTGGATGTAATCTTGTTTACAGAGTTGTTGTTTGACAGTCTACTTTTGTCTGCAGGGCGACGTAGAGCGGCTCAGGTCTGACCCGCCTGAGCCAGTTTTTGAGGAGCCAGCCCGAGACCCGCCCGCTGAGAGAGACGCGGGTGATGCTGCAGCCGATCCACCGCGCCCATAGCGAGTGGCGACGCGGAAGCAGAGAGCCGCTGCAGCAGCGGCAACACCAAGCCATCACCAGGTGATGTAAGTAGTCTGTACTTCTTTAGCTTCTTGATCTTGCCATTCTTCCATAAGTACTTAGGTAATCTACTCCTGTAGTGGCACTGATGAATACCCCGAGCCCCCGAGGCAAAGGGTAGTCGATGTGACTGGGGAGAGGAGTCCGGCGTCGGGGCGATGACCGCCCGCAACTAGCCTGCCGTTCTCAACCCGTACCGGAAACAAGACCGCGCCACGAGGGCTGGTCGTGCCAATGACACTCCCCCTCAGGAAGAAGCCCGCGTTCTTCAGCCCAAACAACATAGTCGCACCTGCGTTCTTCAGCCCAAACAACATAGTCGTGTATGCGTAGGCACCAAATGGGGTAATGAAGGCAGTCTTGATCTGGTCTTCTTCCTTGAGGGAAATCCGATGATAACCCGAGTAGCAGTCAAGGAAGGAGAGCAGGACGCAACTGGCGGTGGAGTCCATAACCTGATCGATGCGGGAGAGCGCGAAAGGATCTTTCGGGCAGTGCCTACTGAGATCGGTATAATCAACACACATCCTCCATTCATTATTATTCCTTTTCAGAACGAGTACAGGGTTGGCTAGCCACTCTGGGTGGTACACCTCTTTGATGAAACCAGCCGCTAGCTCTTTTTTGATGGCCTGCCTCTTTTCTGGAGAGAAACGACGTAGTTGTTGCTTCCTCGCAGTGGCCTTGGGATCAACTTTCAGAGCATGCTCAATCAACTCCTTGGGCACACCTGGCATATCCGCTGGTTTCCAAGCGAAAATATCTCTGTTGGTCCTAAGAAAGTTGACGAGCGCGAATTCCTATTTGTTGTCCATGTTTTCGCCGATCAGGGCGCTCTTGGATGAGTCACCCTCCTGGATTTGGATGGTCTTGATGCCGTCGTCGGGGTTCGGCTTGACCCTCGACTTGCTTGGCCTCTTGTTGGCCACCTCCATCTCTGTTTCGGAGAGTTGCTGTGCGGCCGCAAGTACTTCGGATGAAGGCTCTGGCACACGCGCTGATGCAGCATACTTGATCGCCTCCTGGTCGCAGTCGTAGGACTTCTCGACGTCGCCGCGGAGGGACAGTACACCATTGGTACCTGGCATTTTTAAGACCAAGTAGATGTAATGGGGTACCGCCATGAACTTGGCCAAAGCAGGCCTGCCAAGGATGGCGTGGTACAAAGATTTGAAGTTGGCGACTTCGAACTTGATGTACTCCGTACGGAAATTGTCAGCCGTCCCCAAGGTAACTGGCAGAGTGACTGAGTCGATCGGTGTAGCCGCGTTACCCAGGACAATCCCGTAGAACGGAGCTTTGCTGCGGGTGAGCATCTTACCGATGTCCATCCTCATTTTTTTCAGAGTACTCAGGAAGAGCAGGTTCAACCCGCTTCCCCCGTCGATGAGTACCCGGGTCAGTGTAGAGCCGGCGACTACCGGGTCCAGTATGAGCGGAAGTTTTCCCGGCTCGGAGAAGCTGGTCCACTGATCCTCTCTGAAAAAAGAGATCAGGACCTCGCTGTGTCTCAAAGGATGCGACACTGCTGGCTCGACTGCCAAGATCTTGCGCCAAAACAGCTTCTGCACGCGCTTGGTGAGAATACCGTCGTCGCCTCCGAAGATGACGTTGACGGTGTTAGTCAGATATTGGAAACCTGGAGGTCCTGTCTTGTCGGTGCCCTCGTCCGCCTTGTCCTTGCCCTTCTTCTCGTCAACAAGAGGAGGTGGTGCATTGAGGCTTTTGCGGACGACGATGCACCGGAACATAGTGTGCTTGGCCTTCCGGTGCATCGGACACTGCTTGTGGAGGATCTTTTCGTACTGATCCTGAAGCTTGCCCAACTTCTTGCTGCCAGGGTTGCGCTCGACGTTGGCCACTTGATCCTCCGGCTTCCGGTTGCGAGCGGCGCCCGGGTTGTTGTACTGGCCCTTGTCAGAGCGGTATTTGTTTTTGCCCTTGTCGTTTTTGCGCTTGGGAAGTGTTCGTTCTTCTCGTCTTCTTGATCCGCCCATCGCTGCATCATGTCGCGGAGCTCAAGTATGGTTAGCCGGAGGTTCCTCCCGAACTCGCGGTACGTCTGCTTTTTGGCCAGTCCTTTGCGGAAGCAGCGGATGACCTCCTCGACGGCGATGTTGGCGATGGTGGCGCGGGTGTCGAAGAAGCGGTGCGTATACGACCTCAGGTTCTCATTCTCCTCCTGCTTGACCTGCGACAAGTCATGACGAGTACCTGCCGGGATCATTGAGCCCTGGAAGTTGTCGACGAAGATCTGCTTCAGAGCCTCCCAGGAGTCGATGGAGTTTTGTTGGAGGGATTCGAGCCATGTGAGTGGTCCTGATTCTAGGGCCATCGGGAAGTAGAGGGCTTTAGTCGAGTTAGAGCCCCCGCACACTTCGATGGCCACAGAATAGCATCGCAGCCACTACCGCGGATCTTGTTTCCCGTCGTAATTCGGGATGTTCGTAGGCTTGAAGTCCCTCGGGTACTCGCAGTTAGTGATGTTTTCCGTGAAGGCCGGGAAACGATCACTATCATCGCGAGCAGCGTTCTCCAACCGCTCGCGCTGCCTATTGGTGATGATGGAGCGCACGTCGCTGTTGCTGTTGATGTGCTGCCTTAAGTCGTCAGGAGGTGGAGAAAGCTGGTTACCCTGGTGGCCTTGGCCTCCCGCGGGTTGCCCCCCACCCCTGGGCCTATGGCCTTGTTGCTGAACCTCCTGTTCAGTTGGTCGGTTGTTGCGGGGGTTGGGATGACCTGCGATGGCACGACTGCGCTGGGGTGCAGAGCTGCCATGACGTTCCGACCTGGAACGGGTGTTCTGGACGGATTTCAGTGGGTCCATCTTGTCGAGTTGGACTGCGGCTTGCTTGACACGTCTCATGATCCACTAAGTTGCGTCCGTTTGGGGGATCTGTTGCAGGAGCAGGGAAGCTTCGTAGATGTTACCCAAAGGGGTAATGAATTCTTCTCCAGCCGCTGCGTCAAAATCCTCGCGTAGGTTTCTACGCCATTGCGGGCTGCTGGCGCGCTCTTGAGCATTGCGCCTGCGCTTGTTCCTCCTGGCATTCTTCCACCTGCGTACCCACCTTTGCTCCTCAGCTTCATCCTGGGGAGCGTCAGCGGTGTCTTGGTTGGCAGAGATCTCGTCCTCGAGCTCGTTGTCGAACTCGATGCCCGGCTCGTCATCTCCGAGGTCGTGGATGGAAGCCATGTAGACTTCGCGCTCCGGCGAGTAGTCGCCAGAGTAGTCGGTGGCCAGGACGATCGAGGTGGACGTCCAGGAGGTCTCTTCCTGGATAGGATAGAGGGGTCTGCCCTTTTGAAAGGGCAGTTGCTGGATGGTGGCTACCAAGAGGGCGTTATCATCGAGTAGTTTGGAGGGCTCCATGCCCTTCCTGTACACGAATCTGTCCTGCGTGGTAGTCGTAATGCTCAAACCCAGAAGACTGACCGCGGAGGAGTCGGGCTCGTCATCTGAATCCGAGTAGGCGTCGAAAACGGGAGCCTCCCGGCTAGCGGTGGCGTCCTCATCTCCGAGCTTGAGTGGTAGATCTAAGTCCGCTTCCAAGTCGGAGAGGGACCTAGACCGTAGGGCCTCCCTGTAGGAGGAAGCTGCGTTGCGTAGTCCGAAACAGTATCGGGTACGCTCTTCCCCAGATCGGATCGGATCCGAGTCGGAGAGTCGTGTCGGAACACGAGTCGAAAATGCGTCGATGGCGGAATTCTCCTCGGTCTCCGAGGTGAGAAGTGGATGCATCTCGTCGAGATTGTCGATGAACTCGTCGAGTTCGATTGAGCAGCTCGAGTCTTCAGGCTCCGTGGTGTTGGCCAGGTGGCTATCGAAGCCGCCCGAGCTGTTGGCGATGCAGATCCAGGAGCCGAACACGAAAGTTGTTCCCTTGTCGAGCACGACGCTGGTGAAGTTGAAGGATGCCATCAAGTTCTCCGGTGGATGCTCGATGAACACCCCTACCTAGCGCGCCTGTGTTTTACCGTCAAGTCCACCGAGGGATACCCCCGAGGTGGTAGGTTGTAGGTAGGGTATCGCCGAGATCAGGAACTCGAAGGTGCAAGGAACACAAAGTTTAGACAGGTTCAGGCCGCCGAGAGCGTAATACCCTACGTCATGTGTGGTTTGTATTACCTTAGAAGTTATGCGTGTGCACGTTTTGATTTAGAGGGGTCCCTGTCCGCCCTTATATAGTCTGGGAGGACAGGGTTACATGGAAGTCCTAGTCGGGGACGGCCTGAGGAATCCTACCCGAGTACGTTGTCGGGTAGTTTCCTTACGTCCGACTAGTTCTAGTTCTATACGACTAGTTACAATGAGGATAAGGTATGATCCATGCGCCATCCTCTACCACAAGAATATGTATGCCAAGTGTGCAGTTCCGCTACCCCGGGTCTGAGAGCATGAGAAAACCTTGATAGAAAAAACTCATTAGGAAAAGAGTGCAATTTTATAATCAGAAGATTATAATCATATTATATCAAGGGTTTACTCCCCCTGATACTTGCAAATCTTTAAGTCTCATACCAATTCCAAAAATATATTTCTAGAATAAAGATGTCGGTAAAGACTTTGTGAATAAATCTGCGAGATTATCACATGACTTAGTTTCCAAGATTTCTATCTCTCCATTTTTCTGTAATTCATGAGGATACAATAATTTAGGAGCAATGTGTTTTGTGATATTGCTCTTTATATAACCTGCATTCATTTGTGCAATGCAAGCGGAAGTAGCTTCATAGATAATTGTTGGTTGCATGATTGAACCAATATCACATGACTGTTGTATGTGATTGATCACTCTACGAAGCCATACACATTCACGTGATGCTTCATATAATGCAATTATTTCAGAGTGATTAGTGGATGTGGCTACTAAAGTTTGTTTGGATGATTTCCATGATATAGCTGTTCCACCATGTAAAAATACAAAGTATGTCTGTGATGTGGCATTATGGGGATCAAATAGGTAGGCAGCATCTGTATATACAATTATAATTTTATCTTGGTTAAACTGATAGAATAAACCAAGATTTGTTGTACCTTGGACATATCTGAAGATATTTTTCGCTCCTGTCCAATGACGTTTTGTTGGAACTGCGCTATGTCTAGCTATAAGTTTACTGCAAATGCAATGTCAGGCCTGGTGCAATTTGCGACATACATAAGCGCTCCAATGGCACTAAGATATGGAACTTCAGGTCCCAATAATTCTTCATGTTCATCCTTTGGTCTGAATTGACCTTTATTTATATCAAGAGATCTGACGACCATAGGTGTCTTTGATGGATATGATTTATCCATGTTAAATTTCTGAAGAATTTTCTGGATATGTGCAGACTGATGTACTAATATCCCTGATGGGAGATGTTCAAGTTGAAAGCCTAAATAAAATTTGGTCTTACCCAAATCTTTCATTTCAAATTCCATCTTTAGATGTTTGCGTGCTTCATCTATATCTCGTGTATTTCCAATGATATTGAGATCATCCACATACACGAAAATGATACAAGATCCACTTAAGGATTTCTTGATGAACACACATGGGCAATTATCATTATTGCAAAAATCCTTCTGTAGAAGGAATTGCTTTAGTCGGTTGTACCACATTCTTCCCGACCGCTTCAAACCATATAATGATTTTTGAAGCTTTACACAATACATGTTGAGAGAATGATTGTTGTTCGGAATATCAAGCCCTTCAGGAACTTTCATATAAATATCCGAATCTAGTGACCCATAATGATATCTTGTCACTACATCCATGAGATGCATGGATAGACCTTTCTGAGCTGCCAATGATATTTAGTATCAGAATGTTATACTACTCATAACCGGAGAATATGTTTCATCGAAATCGATGCCAGGTCTCTGCGTGAACCCTTGTGCTACAAGCCTCGCTTTGTATCTCACCACCTCATTGTTTTCATTTCTTTTATGAATGAAAACCCATTTTGATCCCATGGGAAAAATGTTACGAGGATTAGGTATAATCGATGAGAATACCTCTCGTTTCTTGAGCGAGCACAATTCTACCTCGATTGCTTCCTTCCATTTGATCTAGTCGGAGCGCTTGATGCACTCTGCCATGGTCTTAGGTTCTGGATCAAGTTGAAGTTCACTTGCAATCTTAGAGGAGAAATTAATGTTGACAATTGTAGTCTTTCTGTTGAATGATTCTCCAGAGTAGGTATAATTGACGGAAATTTCATCTACCCTTTGTGACTCTTCTATATTTCTCAAATTGTTAGAGTCGGGGTTTTCCGATGCCCCAACATTTGTATTTGTGCGCACATTTATGCTAGGAATATGGTATATCTGTTGAATATCCATATTGTTTGGATTTTCAGTATCCAACTGGTGTCTATCAACTTGATGTTGATTTGCATTTACCGCTTTGGAAGTGACCTTTCTTGGTTTGCGCGGAGGTTTATCCTTTGTAACCGTATTTCTCCTCCTCTTATTTTGATCTTGGAGATTTTGAGTAGGTACCACTACTCTTTCCGGTACATTTAATGCAGGATTATGTGATTTTGTGACACCTTTGTAATCGGTAAATGCTTCTGGCAGGTTATTTGCAATGTTTTGCAAATTGATAATCTTTTGAACTTCCCGTTCAGATTCTATAGTACGTGGATCATAGGACTGAATACTTGAGGCATTCCAATTTATTTCCTAGCATTCTTTGTGGTGCATATTGTCTCCCCCTAATACCGGGAAATTATCCTCATCGAAGATGCAATCAGCGTGACGGGCAGTGAATAAGTCCCCTGTTAGAGGCTCGAGGTATTTTATGATCGACAATGATTTATACCCCACATATATCCCCAATTTTCTATGGGGGCCCATTGATGTACGCTGCGGTGGTAAAATTGGCACGTATACAACGCAACTGAATTTTCGTAGATGAGAAATATTTGGTTGATTCCCACGTACTAACTGCAACGGGGAAACCGTATGATATGCAGTAGGTCTTATTTGAATAAAGTCAGCGGCATGTAAGACCGCATGACCCCAATAAGATGTTGGTAATTTGCAATTCTGTAGCAATGGTCTAGTAATTAATTTTACTCTCTTGATAAGAGATTCGGCTAATCCATTTTGTGTATGTACATAAGGTAGAGAATGTTCCACATTAATACCTAAAGCCATACAATAGTTATTGAAGGCATGTGAAGAAAATTCAGCGGCATTATCCATCCTGATGGATTTAATTAGGTTATCCGGATAATGTGCTCTTAATTTGATAATTTGAGCAATGAACCTTGCAAAAGCATGATTTCTAGTGGATAACAAACATACATGGAACCATCTTGTTGATGCATCAATAAGTACCATGAAGTACCTAAATGGTCCAGTTAATGGATGAATAGGACCACAAATAACGCCTTGAATGCGTTCAAGGAATGTTAGTTGTTTAGCCTTTATCTTAAGATAAGAGGGTCTTAATTAAGATTAATTTCCCTGTAGCACATGCTGTGCATACGAAATCTGAAGGGTTGGGAAATTTTGAAGTATTCATGTGATGACCAAGTGAATCGTCGATAATTTTTCGCATCATCCCAATTCTAGGATGACCTAGATGATCATGCCAAATCTTCAAGACATCAAGATTTTGAAAAATTATATTATATGCAACATGTTGTATGGGTTTGATGTATGTAAAATACAATCCAGTTGGTAGTGAAGGAATTTTCTCAAGCAGTTGCTTGTTATATCCATCATTTTTTGTGATGAATAGATATTCATCTTTGTTGTCATTTCGTTTACTCTTAGTGAGAGTTTGGAAATATTTAATTTCCCTGAGTATTGTAATAGTGGTAGCACTATCCACTAAACAAAATTCTTCCTCCATTTGGATTGTCCCCGTAGGATAATCTATAATGATTGACTCAAAATATATAAGTTTAACTCAAAAGATTATATAATACATACTTTATTTATTAAGTATCATATGTCTTACAATACATTATTTTATGTCTTTTGATACTTTATGACAACAAATATTTACAACACAACATAATATTCACATGAATATGGCCAGATAGCCAAATTTTTGGGATGATGGAGACTAGTTGGTGTCTCCAAATATGTCGTTGGATTGCATTTCCACGAGCATATCGTCATTGCTGAATAAGTCATCCATCTGCGGAGGGATCTTCTCATCATTATTTTCCATAGGAGCATCCTTGGAGCAACTGGCGTTAGTAGGTTGAGTAGTGAAGTGCGCTTCATACTTGTCCCCTTGAACTTGTTTGCCAACAGATTTCTGGTAGAGTTCAACCAAATGCTTGGCAGTGTGGCACTTTTTGGTGATATGGTTGTGACAACCGCACCTTTGACAAACTTGAGAGTTGTCATTGCGAAAGTTTTTCTTAGAAGTGTCTTTGCCTTTTTGAGAATCCTTGTTTTTCTGGTAATGATACTTGTTTTTGTTGTTCCATTTTCCCTTGAAATTCTTTTTGAATTTCTTGCTACCAAAATTCTTTTGAGTATTCTAACTGTTGTAGTGAAATTCAGGCAGAGGTGATGCACCCACAGGGCGTATAGTTCATCATATTTTTCTGCCTGACGTAAGTCATATATCAAGTCAGAATATTTGGCATAGTTATGGTAGCAGTATTGCTGTTGCAATAACCTATTTGCAGGAAGAAATGTGGACAACGTCTTTTCAATCTTTTCTGCATCATTAACCGGTCGATCACATAAACTAAGCTTGGAACAAATCTTGTGAACGACAGAGTTATATTCTGCAACAGATTTGAAATCCATAAGATGGAGTAGAGATCACTCTCGTCTTGCTTCTGGCAAAATGATTGCCTTTTGTTGATCATAGTGTTCTTTGTGTGCAACCCAAAGTGTTTTAGGATTCTCTTCCATCATATATTCCATCTTGAGATCAGGATGAATGTGGTGTCTCAAGAAGAATAATGCGGTATATTTGGCTGCATCTGAAATAGGGGCTTTTGGATTTGGTTCTTCAATAGTATTACTGAAGCCCAAGTCAAATAGTTGCTACTATCTACTTAAAGTTCAGTGAAATATTTGTTGGCTAAATGAGCCATTAATCAGGACATCACCATGTTGAACATGCATGATCCGGCCTCATCTCCAAGCTACAAGTCGTCGCCAACATGGACTTCAAGTTCGGTTCGGATTTAGTCGACCACCCTGCACCAAAATGGTGACATCTCCCTTATCCGGTGTTCAAATGAGGTGTTCTTTGATGCGTTGGATTTGTGACGATGAGACGCTTCGTTTTCTTCTGGTCCTAGATCCAGAAGATTCGTGGATCATTCTGTGTGACCACGACAAGGTGTTGTGTCACCTATTTTGGGCCTTTCGGGCTTTGTATCGTGTCGGGCCTTCAGCCCAAGTTGTGGGCGCCCCCCTGGATGTCGCCCCCAACCCTAGGTCATGAGTCTCTTCATAAACTCAGTAGCCGCCGCCATTAGACTCGGGTTGTGTTTAGTTCTTGTATTTTCCTTCGAGAAACAGAGATTGCATCGTTGTATTTGTGGCGACAAGTCCATATACATTGATCTAGGGCCCCTGTTCTTGCTCTCCTCGACTGTGTCGATTAGTCCTTTCGAACCGAGTGCTTGAACCTCTCTTTTGATTTGCTTCATTCATACTTGCAATTTTCAGATTGCGCGCTTATACTTTCTTGCTTGCGTTCTCGATTCGTCAGTAGGAAAAGCCTTATCGGCGAGGTCAATCAAGTTGTTGCTTGGTTGATAACCAACGGAGCAGTGATGTAGCGGTTGCAGGATTTGAATCGTGTTGATTTGAAGCTGGATCGTCAACATCGAGTCCTCCACCTATCGAGTTTACCTCCTACCTCCCGGAAGATCGGGCCTTGCCTTCATCAGCCATTTTCCTATATTAAGGATCATGTATATGATTAATTTACTGTGGTAAATTAAATAATATGTGTGTGTAAATTTATGCAAAATAATGAAGTCAAGATGATTCTTGCAACATAATTTAAGGTATATTTGATTGAATAGTGCAACTATTTTGTGTGTATTCCTGCGGGAATTAATGACTTGATAGTCATATTTAATGCTACTTGCATTATATAGAATATGGATATACACTTTGTAGCTAATCATTATAAGATGTAGACCTCTCAGTAATGGGTAAGAAACTTGCTACCTAGAAACATGGTCTCAGGGCAAATAAATTCATAAAGAATTTATCGCAGCCAATGCCTAGGTCTCCATCACCCTGTGTTATTCCAAAAATTCAGATTTATATACTTTAATTTTCAATTTTGCATTATTTACATGATGTAAAATATGAGTCAAGTGCCATATTCGTAAACATACAAATAAAATAAATAGCACATGAAAAGATTATTCTGAATAATATTTGCATAATCAATGTTAGATCCGCGGATCACATTATGTATAATTACTGTGGTAATCACAGCATCAATATTATATTGGTGCTAGCATGCAAACCTGATGGTTAGATAGCTATTTACAACAATTATGCAAATCCTAAATAGTCTGAGGATTAAAATAGAACAATCTAGGGCCTTCAATATAAACATGCAGTACTGAATATACTAGAACATGTAAATATGTAGAAATCTGGGGGCCTAAATGCAAGATTGCATGAGATGGAGGGGAGGAACTTGGCTCGGTTCAGGCTGAAAGCCTGGAGCGGCTTGGCTGGGCTGTTGCGGCTTGAATTGCCGCGGCTCGGCTCGTATAAGAGGGTGAGGAAGGGACGGTTAGGGTTTCAATCCTAACTGCACCGCCTCCCCTGAGCCGCCGCCGGTTGGTGCCGATGCACCGCCGGCTCCGGGTGCCCGACGCGCCGCCGTCGTGCCATGGCGCGCCACCACCGGCGATGTGCATGGTGGCCCACGCGCGCCGCTGTTCGGGCCTCCTGCCCTGATGCGCCGCTGGTCGGTCTTGGCGCGCCGCCGCCAGTGTGTGCCGGCCATGCCCTGGCGTGCCGTCCTCCCTTCTCCCCCTCTTGCTCCGGTCCGATCGCCCCCCTGCACCGGCCGAAGGCCAGTCGCCGGCTATCGCCGGCATCAGTGCCCGGAGGAGAGCCCCAAGGCGGCGGGGCTCCATGTGCCGCGGCGGATGCTGGGCTGGCGGTCGGTGGCCGCGACGCGACCGAAGAGGCGAGCGGGCGTGGGGGCGGTTGCCGGGGCCGCCGATGCGGTGGTCGAGGGGGTGGCGGCCGCCGATGCCGTTGATGCGGCTGCCATGGAGGGGCGTCGGGGTTGTGGTAGGGCGGCGCACCCCGACGAGCCGCCTCGTCCCGAAGATGAAGGATGGGTGCACATCCATGGTGGCGCCCGTGAAGGTGGTGACGGTGTGGCGGCCGCCGGCGTTCGAGGGGCCGACCTGAGGGCCGAAGCCGGCGTTGCCGGTTGTCGCCATGGCGTTGAGGTCGGGAATGACCCTGACGCCAACATTAGTGCTTTCCGGGCGGCGAAGTCGGAAGACCAGGGGACGGCGAGGGGGCTCCTCGGGTGGCGTCGGCGTCGGAAGACTCGTTGCTGCCGGCGAGGGACTGTTTCCGGTGAGTACGAGTCCGTTTGTGTATGGTGTTGTTGCCATCCGAGTGCGCTTGGAGGAGTTGCTGCCGGAACTCCTGGCCAGTTCTTGGCATGGTGCAGGTGCAGAGGGTCCAGACCGACGGTCTGGGCTCTGTTGGCGTGATGGCGAGCGTCTGCCGCCGGTTGGGAGACGTTGACCGTGACAACCACGGAAGCGGCGACCACGATGGCCTGACAGCGACGGCGACCACCATTGCAGGCAGCTTCTACTATTTTTTTACATAGATAGCTGGTTCTTACTTCTGCCACCTATGGAAATATAATGTTGTATAGCTTGTAGATAATTAAATAGCTTGTATCAAAGCATTTCTTTTGGCCTACAATAAAAGTAATTGGTGATATTTGGTGTGTTCATCCAGAATGCAGATCTTTGTGAGGAGCCCCAGCGGCAGGATGATTTCCCTCAGTCTACCCTGATGAAACATTGTATGATGTTAAGCAGAAGATTATGGAAGAACACAACCTTGTCTTTGATGGAGTGCGGATGGAGGGTAACTATACTACATTGGCTGACTATAACATTCAGCATCAATCCACGCTTGACCTCATGGAGAATGTGCAAATCCACGTCAAGGAGCCACTACAAGGCCTGACCTTCACCGTGGATGTCGACAGTTCAGATACTATCGACAACATAAAGGACAAGATTGAAAATAACGATGGGTTTCCCAAGGGCCGGTAGTGCCTTATCTTTGCCAACGAACAGCTAGAGGGAAAGCGCACCTTGGCGGAATATAACATTTGCAAGGAGTCCACCCTTCTCCTTGTCCTCTACCCATGTCCAAGAGGCAGTATGCAGATCTTTGTGAAGAAGCAAACAGGAAAAACCTTCACTTTTACGGCCCTCAGATACCGTCAACAGCATCAAGGTGAAGATCTACGAGATGGAAGGCATCCGCCCCATACATCAACGCATCATCTTTGCCGGCCGCCAGTTGGAGGACTCACGCACCCTGGCGCACTATAACATTGAGGATGAGTCTACCCTCCATCTGGTGCTCCGCCTTTGTGGTTGCTGAGACTGATGCCATGCGTCGTCATCCAACAATAGTTCTTTCGCTGAAGTTCGTCTTGTTTCTTTTTCTTCTTTCTACTAGTGGTGTGTTATCAGTAAAACTACCATTAATTGCAGGGTGTTAGTTTGCTACAGTCTTCTTTCTTTTGCCCGTAGCTTTTTGTGTTACCATCGGTAAAATTTTCATTCATTGTGGTAACGTTAATGTGTGAGATCTTTGCATCATCAGTTACGTTGATTCTCAATTCTTGGTCCTGATGTTCGACTAAACTACTGAACTGCTCACTGTTTTGATCATATCTCTTGATTTTCTTAACCAAATGTAGCAAGTAAATACATATTGGACATCTACACAAAATTTTCTACAACTTTCATTTAAGCAGTCAGGTCGAAATCTGGCTATAACTTATTAGTAGAAAATAGACGAAAGGTTCATGTTTTGGGGATATCTCCTAAACCGCTAACCGGGTTGGAATGAAATCAGCGCCATTGTAAAGATATCGATGAAACCTACAACTTCCGTCATTAGATCAGGCTTAGACGGGCTGGTCTAATGACGGAAGTTGTAGTACAGGCCGTCACCATGTAGTACAGGCAAACCGGGCTAAATGCCAAGCCCGTTTTCAGGATGTGCTAAAGCCTGAATGTTCTGTTCAGCCTCATGTACAATGGAGCAAATCAAGTAGCAAACAACTTCAGAGAAGCATCAAAGTTACTTAATCTTGAGATTCTGCCTATACACAGTCTGAAGCAACCAACAGGGAAAGCTACTTATGAAATACTATGTCGAGTTGGAACATGGACAACAACGTTGAGTTTCATAGGCATCCTAGCCAGGCAATTAAGCAGCACCTGCACATTTCCATCCAGCCCAATGTGGACAAGCCCGTCAGTTTATTTCCAGCCCAATGTGTGGCATGTCGGCCCAGCTTGCTGCCAATTAATGCGGATCAGAAACAAGGCCGAAATGTGTGACCTATGTTAAGCAAACCTTACCAGAAATAATGGCCTCTGCTGAAGTTTGTGCATACGAATGGACATGTGTTTAATGCAATATTCTTGTCAGCAGTACTACATGAGTAGAACAATCCATCCAAATCTGCTCCAGCCATGCAAATACAGGATGAACTGCAAGCTTTGCAAATGACAGCGACAATATATAATTGCACTGGTCTAACATTACCCAGGGCACAAAAGCACAGCTGACTGATACAAGATATCGCGCAACATCATGGGGTATGTCTCATACCGATTGCTAAGGGATACAATATAGGTTATTAATGGGAAGTGCCCTGTACAGCAGGTTGTGTAAACTCTCCGTTCCTCCATCTCCAAATCAATGAGTAAGAAGATAACCCAACAAATGAAACGGCAAAAATCTTGACAACCCTCTTGACCTCGCCTTAAAGTTTTTCCAAATCCTTGTCGCGCTGCCTTACACAGGGAAACATAAATGGAGAAGAAAAGATCAAATGTCTGGAATCATGTGAGTCAAATCAGGTAAATAATGAATCATAATGCCTTCACCTAAGAGCCTCAAAAACTTTGTCCAGTTCCTTCATTATAAGGGCCTTTTCGTCTGAAGTTTCCTTTCGGGTTCCATTGTTGTGCTGTTTGACCTACAATTTAAATAACAATGAAGCTAAAATAAGCTGCCATGCTTTATTGAAACTACTGCTATCTACTGATATTAGTCAGTACTATAAATCAAATTGCCACCCATGCTTTCCCTTAAACATAGCAAAGACAAGGACAACTCAAGGGCATGTAACGTGGAGCATTGTGAGCCAGTGCTTGAACATTTCTAAAAAGAGCATCAGGGTATTTCTGAGATCCTAGCAATAAATGCAACAACTTGCGTAGACATTTAACAGGTTGGAAAAGGCCTATATTTCCAAATATACCAAACAAAATTGGTGGAGCTATTTCTGCATTGACCTCAGATAATGTGCGCACACGACGAAAAAATGTTCTCTGCAATGAGACAGCCACAAAAATGCAGCCTGAAGTCGCTGGCAGAAGTGTGCCTAACAAATGTCGATTATAGACTACCCTGACAAGTATCAATTATAGACTACCCTGGGACACAGCATATGCGAATTTTATCCTAACCATCTACATAGCGGAAAATAGTGCTATGTCCACTCTGCAACCACTGGTATGTACAATTTAGCAGAGAGTTCAATCCAAGTAATGAATACAGCAAACAACACAACTTGGCAAGTAATTCTGCAGTCGGCGTTCTGCTGGCTCAACCAAAAAAAGCCCGAAGTAGCCAAAGAGACAAGCCTATAATCAGGAGGGAGAGCATCTAAAGATGAATCTAACCGGGTAAAGGATGTGTCCTTGACTGCATTTGGGAAATTTTGGCTTAACAGCGCAGGTTGGTCACAATGATATGGTTGATGGATTCGTCTATCCACACGGCAGGCATCTTATCAAATATGAGGGATGCACGCAAATCAGACAGAAAACTGACCGATTAAACCTTTTTTATATCCCGGAGACGGGAGGGACGAACCTGATTGCGGATGGTGACAAGAAACCGTGAGGGCGCTGCCGCCGGCATACCGGCGCCCGAACGGCAGCGGAGGGCAGAAGCCGCAGGGCCCCACGTCCCATCGCCAGGCTGCGAAGCGCCATAGGCGGAGACCTAGATTCTCTCTTGGATCTCTTCCTCCTGCTGCCTGTGTCTTCTTCTCTAGGCCCCGCGTGCGGTTATATGATAATAAACAGGCCGAACCCTCCAGGTTTCCTCTCCTTCCCTGGGTCCCCTCTGTGAGCCTTAATGGGCCCATTGGTTATCATCGTGCGCGAAATTTTCTATCCGTCTTGCAGGCTTGCTTGTTCATGCTCTTTTGTGCGTCAGGAGGATGTTTGTGTTAGCAAAGATCAAATTTTTTCAAGCACCACCACGTGATGCATTATCCTCTTCTTGATAGTCTCGCGTATGACTTTAATTCAGGCAGAGCTGCATACAGGAAGGAAAAGATTCTCTTTTCAATCACGAAATTGTGCATTGGCGCTTGGCTCCTACTCAAAACGGAAGTGTGCATAACAGCATCGCCGATTAACTCTAGTTTCACTCTATGCATTGCCTCCGCCTCTTGATGTTCTGGTAGAACTGCTCTATTTAGATGTATGTCAGCTTGTATGGATATAATGGCGCAACAAAGTATGCAGCACGGACAGTACCATAAACTTATCTTTGGTCTTTGTTGTCTTCTTTTTCTCTCTGAAGATGTGGGCTGCAGTGTGTAGCCTGTTATTTTACCCCTCGTATTTAGTTTTTTTGGATAATATTCGTATTCATGCAAATGCAAGGATTGGCGTGATCAGTGAAGATTTGAATAATACAATAGAGCTAGAGTAGCTCTTTCATCCCTAAGGCTTGTAACTCCTACTGTGATTTTTTAACTGTCAGCCTTATCATATCACATCCAAAACAGCAGCTTTTATCATATCGCATCCGAAACAGCATTTTCAGTTTCGAGGTGAGAGATTGCAGATCTCATTTTGTCGGCAGACCATGTATGTCAAAGTTTTTTTTTGGCAGACATGTATGTCAAAGTTATGCTCTCTCCTGTCAATGAACATACACGTGTTTCAGTGCTCTCTTCTCCTGTTAACTATTTTAATTAGATAAAAGTCCGGTTTACACCCTCGAACTATCGCAAAAGTCTGATTTTCAACCTTAAACTACGAAATCGGATAAGAAAGATCATCTAACTGTCGAAACCATGCAAATTTGACCCTTATGGTGGTTTTGTATTTTTTTAAAAAATAAAAAATTCTAATTAGATCTAAAAAATTAAAACTAATTTATTTTAAATCAAAAAATGTGAAACTAGTACCAATTTTTTTCTAAAAATATAACCTATCTATTATTGCTCTATTTGAATCTTATTTATTCAAAAATAATAGGCATAACTACAAGCAACCAAATACTATGAACATAAAAAATTAGATCCGAATAACTGACAAGAATAGTGCCAATAGATAGGTTACATTTTTAGAAAAAGTTTGATACACATTTCATATTATTTTGATTTAAAATGAATTGCTTATGAAATTTTTAGTTTAAATTTGAATATTTTAAATTTTCATAAAATGGAAAACCACCTTCGAAACCAGCCTAAGGGCCAAATTTGCCCGGTTTCGATTATTAGATGGTCTTTCTTATCCGATTTTATAGTTTAAGGTTGAAAAATATACTTTTGCGATAGTTCGAGGATGTAAATCGGACTTTTCCTACGGCAACAGCCATCGCCATGAATCCCTGAATAAACTGGCTCTGGCTCTCTTCAATCAGATTCTTCCGAGAACGATGGGTTTCCTTGCATACAAGGCTGCAGCTTTGGCAAAGTCTTCAGAGTTAGGGTAACGATAGGAATACTCAGTTATCGCTGAGTCGTATTGTCGTCGTCGTCGTCGTCAAGAGCTCTTTCTTCATCAGGGCCATGCACCGTGCGCACTCCTCGTCGCTTTTCTCTCGATCCACGCTGGCCACACGACCATTCAACCACCCGCGTGGACGCGGACCCGAGCTGCTCAGTCATTCTTGTGTAGGGGAAGTGCGCTTAAATCAATACTTGATTACTCACGTACCAAAGCCTTCACATAGGTAACAAATGCATTGGTACAATTTCTGCCCCCGTACCCACGGAGGGCTCTAAAAGCTATATGTGCTTGTAGCCTAACAGGGGGAGAGGGTGAATTAGGCAAACTTAAAATTTTAATCTATGACTTTGCATAAAACTTAACTAAAACATGCTATCTAGATGTGCAACTAGGGTTCCTCTAGCGTGAAAATCTCATCCCAAAGAATTTTGCAACCTATAGCCAATCCTAGCAAGATACTACACTAAGAATATAAAGGCACACAAGTTGCAATATGAAATGCGGAAGTTTAAGAGTAAATGGTGAGGGGAAGCAAACTCTCGACACGAAAATTTATCCCGTAGTTTGGTTAGACACAAAGCCACTCCTACATCCACGTTGTTGAAGCACTCACAAAGAGTATTGCTTCCCGGCAACCAAGTCTCTCCCGGGATTCTTCTTAACTCGCCACCAAGGCTATGTCAAGTCACCACGGTCACCTTGATCCCGCTTTCCGCTAAGGAGCTTCTCCACCAAGGAAGGGAGTCTCCACGTCTCCCGCACAAAGCCGTTGTCGCCACTCCACACCAAGCCGGAGGGTCGAAGACTTGCCGGTGAGCCACTAAAGCTCCAAGGGGCCGGCACACCGAGATACAACTGTGGTTCACTTCTAGAACCAGCACACAAGGTTCACACCTTACTTCTCTCACTCTTACGAGAGCTAATTGTAGCACTAACTCTCATAAAGCTTGTGCTAAACCTAAGGATGTGATCAATATGCTCTTGGGTGGCTTGGAGATGTTCTGCGGTGTGTATGGGGTTCCTCAAGACTCCAACACCGTCAAATGACCCGGGGTGAGGCATATATATAGGCCACCAACTCAATAGAGCCGTTACGTACTTTTACCCAGAAAAGTACGTAGACGTCGGATGATCCGGTCTTAGGCGTCGGATGATCCGGTCCCACTGCGCCTGTTTTCTAGCCGTTGAAGTCCCAACGTCTCTTTGTGCTGACGTTATTGCTTCGACGCCTTATCCGATCGACCATCAGATGTTCCGATGCTTGTGTCGGTTCATCCGGTCATGAAGGCAGCTTTGTAGAGCCACAACATGCTCTCGGGGTGGAATTGCTCTGAAATTGCTCCGACGCTTCATCCGGTCATGTGTCGGTTCATCCGGTTGTAGAGAATTCTTCAGGCTCAATCGTGTTAGCTGAGTAGAATTGCACTGACGGCTTATACATGATGGGCGTCGGTTCATCCGGTCCTTAGGAATATTTCTATCACTTGTCCAAATCGTCGCTAAGATCATTTGGATTTCCTTTTCGATTTCGAGGAGAACTTATTTCAAACCGCAGGGAATACCTCGAAATACCCTTCCAGTAAGAGACCTCCCGTTGCTAAGGTCCCTGATGATCCTCTCGATAAAGCTTTAATTAAAGAGATGATTAGAGGGTTAACTTCCGCCATGAGCAGCGAATGACTACGGGAAGGAGAGCTTTCACCTCAAACACTTCAGATTTGCACTCCTTCTTGAACCATCCAATATTACATTCGGGGTGTAGCTGTTGAAGTCCTTTATAACCCCATGGTTGGAGCAAACATCATGCCCGCATCATTTGCGCATGAACACTTAAGGGGAGAACCCTTACTGCCAACCATGCGAACCTTCAGGAGCTATTCACGTTCTATCCTAGAAAGATTTGTGTTAAAGTAAGCCAATTAAAATAGAATCTTAAGTAAGCCAATCAAAAAAGAATCTAGTGCTCCTTACCTCATAACTTCCTCTTGTTTCTTGGCTCTTTTCAGCATGTCTCGAGCAGATTCCACATCATATGAGAGCCTCCGGATTGCAATGCCGTCCTGTTAAATGTGCAATTCATTCCCCCAGAAAAAAAAAACAGAGAAAAAAAGAAAGTAAGCTAGGATGAAAGGATACAGTTTAACAGTAAGGATACTTGTGCCAGCAAATGTTATATTTCTATCCTCTCATGACTCATGAGCCAATGTCAGACACAAAAGACTTTAGAAATATATCCATCATAGTTCATGCATCCTCTCATATATCACACAGATTCAGAAGAGCTACTGGTTTCTTTTGTCCAAAAGGAGTTACACAATGATTGAACAAACACAACATAAAATCATTAGTATGTCCAGATTGTAAAGAGCTACCGGCCCTTTTTCCCCCAAAACAGACATGTTAGCACAACAGGTGAACATAAATCACAGTATGCACACATTGGGAGGAGCTCCAAGCTACTGGTCTTTTTTCTTTCATAGCAAAGGACAGTGTAATTACTTAGTTTGCATATCTTTTTAAAAATGAGAATTACTTCAGATACAGCCCAATTTGGATAACTTGGTGGGTGCATTGATTCATGCCCATTGTGGTACCACGACTGGCAAGAACTTTCGTGATTATACCTCAAGACTATTCACAGTAACAATAGAAGACAAGCTCACATGCAGTTTGACCAAAGCAAACTGATTCAAAGAAATAATTAACTTTTTCCTAATCCAGTGATGGGAAAAACATATTGCCAATATTTTCAAAGTAAGCAGATGCTGGTTTGACTAGTTGTGTGACGCCACCCAGTCCTAACAGAAGATTAAATAAGTATGCACAGTATATCCTTGCTGGCACACAAACAAAAGGAGGCTTTACAGTAAGTTAGCACTACTTCAAGCCAACGGAGATCGGATGACTGTCGTGCCAATTAGTAGAGCAATATACAAGCATGTTTAATATACTAGCCATGTGGATATGGTACAATAAGGCAGTGTAGCTAGTGCCAAGCTGCTACTTGTGTTGCATCTATGTGCTCTTGCAGCTGATGGTGGACACAGGCGCAAATTACAAACAACACCACAACAGAACAGAAAGTTTGACTAAAGAAGTAAATTCTGCACCCAGCATGCCGGCGTAAATCCATCACCCTCCAGGCCCAACTAACATCCCTAATCAGACAAGTCACTTTTTTTATGAGTATCGAAGCACGAACTTAGTGGGCAACGAAAATCTATTGGCCTCGATTTGGGGGGAAAATTGAGTTAACTGCGCCAACGACATGGGTAATGGAGACCGATCAAGATCAAAGCTTATGCGGGAGACGGGAGGGGCGAACCTGGCTGGGGACGGCGTGGAGAAACTGAGAGCGCGCCGGCGGCGGCATACCGGTTCCCAAACAGCGGCCGAGGGTAGAAGCCGCGGGGGTCCACGTCCTCGTCACTAGGTTGCGCGTCGCCATTGCGGGAGGTCAGGGCTCAGGAGCCGGCGGCCGGTTGGCGGGGAATTGGGGGGATGGATCGATCTCTCTCGGCCTCGTGTTGCGGGTACAATAATAACAAACAGGCCGAGCCCTACACGTTTCCTCTCATTCCCCGGGCCGGCCTCTGCAGGCCTTACTGGGCCTAAATGGTTGTCATCATCGTGACGCTGGGAGAAACTTGGAGAATATATTTATTTATGTTTGCCCTCTCACCTTAAGTAGGTTTTCTCTCGTAGAAGAAGAAGATACCTGGTTTCTCTGATGGATGCAAATTTGAGCTCTCTATTTCATTTCATTTGCCGTTGTTGGTATAAAAACTAGGTGCCCATAGAAAGAGATGATTTTCTGATGCTAGATACTGAAATAAAGGCGATAGTAATATCCAAGTTCGAAGTACACTAGAAACTGCAGGTGCGGCGTTGCCGTGCCCGTGTCGTATTGGACCAGTAGTGTATTGAGATATAGAGTTTCGGTGAGAGGATAAGGTAATCTTTTCCTCTCAGAAAGATCATCCAAAAATGTACATATAAATCATGTTGCCTAGTTGTTTCTTCTGTTGCATGTTAAATCTATTTACCACTCATGCGGTCAGTCCAATGGACACGGTAACATGAGTGACCCATTACATTTGAATGTGTGCTTCCTTTTATTTCTTTTGCAAAGAATGTGTCTTCCTATTACAGAATCAGAAGATGAAAAATTCACGTTCCTAATTTATGGGCAATCCAAGCTATTAGGGATATGCTGGTTTCCCTTGGTGCAAGCAAAGGGAGAAGTCTCTAGAATGTAAACACAACGATTGCACGTTGCAGGTGATTGTGTCAAGGGCGAGAATGAAGATCAAGTGCCGTTCCTGGTTTCAGGGAACTGATGCAGTGATTCTTTATGGAAAATTCAAATTGTCGTCAGTGTCACTTGCCATTCACAGGAAGTCAGGAACTTCGCAAATAACTGGGGATGTTGACAAACGGGTCTGTCTTGGGCAATGGCATTTTCAAAGGATGCTTAAGCCTGACAAATAGGGAATAGAAATGCTTAACTGGGGATGCTTAAGCTAACTGGGGAACTGTTAACTGCCCAGGTATCTCTACAGAGTAGTATACATGAATGTGCACAGGTGAAGGAGACAGCAAGTGCACATCCTAATAGGGAATTACCACTAGCACTTCTCCAAGTGAATTTGAAGGCATTTTCTGTGATATTGGAACTTCTGGAGATGACTTTGAAATTATGCCAACATTTGCAGCGAGGTCCCTGTGTCAAATAAATGTTTGTATCTGCAGTCTCACCACATGAGCCTTAGAAGTAGGAACTGACATGCATGTTATACATTAAAGTAGTTTTGTAGCTCAGCAATTTTGTGAAAATTTTTGAGTTATTTGTAACAGATTGTATTTAGAACTTTTCATGGCTGCCTGTTTCTAGCAGACAGTTCGTTTATAATCTGGACAAAATGTACACATATTTACAGTAAAATGGATAGCATCATAGGTTTTTTTGGCACCATGTTTAAATCATATGACTGCCGTCTACCAGTATGAGTGCTCTCATGGGGGCGGGGGGGGGGGGGGGGGGGGGGGGTGTTGTTCTACGTCGCCTTCTACGACTCGCAGCGATCCAATCGCAGGTAATCTGCTTCTTCCATCGCCGTCCGCCTCGCCCCCCGCCGTACCCCACTTCCCGGCTCTGGCGTCGCCCCCGGCGTCTCCACCGCCGCCATGCTAACCTTTCTCGTCGCCACGCAGCCCAGCTGCTGCCGCGCCGTCTTCTCCTCGCCCCCGCCGCCGGCCACCGCCCACGGGGGCCGGCTCCGACCGGCCGGCAGCGCTCCCGCGCCGCCTCGCCCTCCGCCGGCCAACCCGCCACCACCGCTGGCAACTCCGAACCCTAAAGCTCCGCTCCCCCAACCAACCACCCCTTGCCGGCCACCCTCTCCCCTTCCCCTAGCTCGCAACCCCTCGCCTGCCGCCCAGACTCGAGGTGGAAGATGTACAGTGCCTTCTGCGATAGCTTTGCGCCAGTAGCGCGCTCGATAAATAGACGGTGCCATACGCGGACGACGATCATCGCTGATCCTGCATGCGCGCGCGCGGCCTCGTTCGGGTCGCAAACGGGATAGCAGCCAACCTGCCTCAAGCCTCAGCACGTGTCGTGTCGTGTCGCCCTTGTCAACGCTGTTACCTTGTGCCCCCTGCTGCAACCGTCTTTTGCTCACGTGCTCTTAGCCTTAAGTGCACGCCGCGCCGCTTGCGCGTGCAGTGTTGATTGCTATGAGCATACAGAACTCGTGCGTCACGTTGCCTGCTACAGCGGCGATGGTGTATATCATCGGGCGTGTCAGAGCGTCCTGGTTGCACCAGCTGAAAGCTACAGAGGACAGAGGTTAGCTGAACCACGCAGCGCGGAGACCCACAGGTAAAGGGCGCAGTTTGGTGGCGGCCGGCGCGGCTTGCACGGTTCATCAGCCATGGCGTTCGATGCCGAGGCTCTGCGGGCGTCGGAGGCGGCCGGTGCTGGGCTCGGTGGCAGTGCCGGCACCGCATTGGCGTGGTCGTCTCGGGACGGCGGCGGCCCAAGCTGGCGTGCCGCCGGTGGTGCTCTGGAGCGGCGACGGCAGCAGGATGAAGCAGGAGCTGGTGGCGTGGGCCAGGGCCGTGGCGTCCATGGTCGTCAGGGACTAGTCCTCCATGCGTTGCTGAGGCGCGTGCCTTGTTTGCTAGCAGTGGCACTGGGGCTGGGGACGAAGTGATCGATCCACCGGGGTTGGTTGGGCGCGCGCGGTCGTCATGATTTTTCCGCCCCACCCATTCCTGTTCTGCCATTGGCGGCACACTTGTTTCTTTTTTTCACGAGTTATTTCTTCTTGGTGGAGTGAATCAACTAATAACCACGAGGAAGACTGCCCGTACGATGTGCAGCTCCTAATTTCACCAATTTGGAAGCCCATTAGCTCTTTTGTTATGCAAAACAGATCTTATGCATGTTGAATGCTGAAATTGGGGTTGTTTGTAATATTCTGGAGCTCCGAGGGCTATTCTGCAAAGCTGCCATTATATGGCTCATCTCCAACTCGGGAAGAAACAGAGAGTTCAGTTCTTATCCTTGGGAGAGAGCTAGGGTCAGGGAGAGGTGAGGAGAGGTTTAGATCCACCAAATCCATCCAATAGAAAGTGAAATCTGTGGGGGATTTGGAGCCTCCTCGTCCTTATTGGCTCTCACCTCTTGTATTGCTTCTTCATATAGTGGATTGCTCGCCATCGCTCGTGGTTTTTCCCTGCAAGGGGGTTTCCACGTAAATCTTGGTGTCTACTCTCAATTCGGTACTTTCCCCTGCTATTTGTGTTGGTTAAGTCACCATCTTACTTGCTATTGATCCATATCCCAAGTGGTTGCTTGTATGGATAAGTTGGCATGAGAGGCATATGTGTGTTCTTTGATATGTTGATATGAGATGATGGGGATTGATGTTCTAGTGAGCTAACTGCTGCAAGTATCTTATTGTTGGATCATTGGACAACTTGTGGTTTGGTGGTTTTAAGCATAGGTGTTGTTTTATTTCTGCACACAAGGTGTTCGGTGAAATGCTTATGAGAAATTAGTTTGCTAATTTGAATATTCTGCTGCTCCATTGTTATCACAAGTGGCACCAGAGTTGTTAATTATCAAAGGCACAATCTAATTGGCTGATTTGGTTCAATATGTCAACATTAGAAGTGAGCAAGTTTGATGGCAATGGTGACTTTAGGTTATGGCAAGTGAAAATGCAATCTGTTCTAATTGACAAGGGTTTAGACATTGCTCTAGACGATGTTGATTCGGATTTGGTTAACACATCTAATGATGAGTTGAAAGATGGTAGATAGGAAGGCATTGGCAGTACTCCGTTTGGCTCTTACTGATAATGTTTTGAGGCAAGTTTATGAGGAGAAATTTGCTATGGCTCTTTGGAAGAAGTTGGAATCTCTCTATTTGGATAAATCACTCTCAAGTCGTTTCTACCTTATGATGCGCTTGTTTAGGATGCGTATGCAAGAAGGCACTCCTATCAAGCAATATATTGATGAGTTCAACAAAGCGGTGCTTGATTATCAGAATGTTGTTAACTCTATACATACAAATCATTTGGCTATTTTGTTCTTATGTTCACTCCCAGATTCTTATGATAGCATTAGAGATCATATCATTTATGGCATAGATTCTATTGCTATGGATGATATTACTTCTATCCTTTTGTCTAAGAATTTGCTCAAGAAGTCTCGTATAGAGAGTCATGGCCAGAGTGAGGGTCTTGTGGTGACTTGTGGGAGATCCATAGAGCGTGGTCATAGTGGTGGTGATTCTTCTGGCAGTGGCAGGAGGAAATCTAAGGGCCGTTCAAAATCACGTTCGGGCAGCAAAGGCATTTAGTGCAAGTATTGCAAGGACTTTGGCCATTTTAAGTGGGATTGTCCTACATTGAAGAAAAAGAGGGACAAACAAGGTGATGGCAACAAGGGTGAAAATTCTTCGGCAGCTAGTGTGGCAGTTGCAGATGGTGATTCAGTTGGGTCTGGTGAGTTACTTGTTGTTAGTGCAGATAGTTCTTCAGTTGGGCAGTGTGCTTCTAGTGCATCAGCTGATTGTGATATGAGTTTCAGCACTGGTTGGATTCTTGATTCTACTTGTTCTTACTATATGTGTCCGCACAGAGAGTGGTTTGCCACTTATGAGCCATTGAATGGTGGTTCAGTTTTGATGGGCAATGACACAAAGTGCAGAGTTGTTGGTATTGGCACAATCAGATTCAAGATGTTTAATGGAATTATTCGTACACTCACAGATGTTCGCCATGTGGTTGCGCTGAAGAAGAATTTGATATCTTTCAAGGCACTTGATCGAAAGGGCTACAAGTTTGTGACTCATAACTATCAGATCAAGGTCTTCAGGGGTTCCTTGTGTGTGATGAAGGCTCTTACTACTCCAGATACAGATGACTTGTATTTTCTGCAGGGCAGCTTGCTTACTGGGTCAGTTGCAGTGGCTTCTAGTTCCCAGGTTGATGATGATACTATGACTACATTGTGGCACATGAGATTGGGGCACATGTCAGAGCGTGGTATGGCTGAGTTGAGTCATCGTGGTCTGTTGGGCAGTCGAAAGACAGGTAGTTTGCAGTTCTGTGAGCATTATGTTTTTGGGAAGCAAACTCGTTTGAGGTTCAGCAGGTCAGTTCACACGACCAAGGTTATTCTTGACTATGTGCATACTGATTTGTGGGGTGATGCACCGGTGACATCTATTGGAGGTGGAAAATATTTGTTAACGTTTGTTGATGATTTCAGTAGGAAGGTTTGGGTCTACATCTTGAAGTCCAAGGATGAGACATTTGCTTGTTTCCGTCAGTGGAAGGCTATGGTGGAAACACAAATAGAAAGAAAGGTCAAATATTTAAGATCAGACAATGGCACAGAGTTCCGCTCGGGAGAGTTTGAGAAGTATTGCCGGGACGCTGGCATAATTCGACACTACACCACAGTTGGCACTCCACAACAGAATGGAGTAGCGGAACGTATGAACATGACAGTGTTGGAGAGGACTCGTTGCATGCTCTCCCATGTTGAGTTACCACAGAGTCTTTGGGAAGAGGCAGTTACCACAACATGCTACTTGGTTAATCGCTCGCCATCGACAGCTATAGACTTCAAGACACCAGAGTAGGTGTGGTCTGGCAAGCCACCTCAATATGATCACTTGAGGATATTTGGTTGTCCGGTGTATGCACACATTCGCCAGAACAAGTTGGAACCTCGAGCTTTGAAGTGTGTCTTTCTTGGTTATGGTGATGGAGTTAAGGGGTATCGTTTGTGGTGTAAGGATTTGAAACCCCCGAAGGTGATCGTCAATAGAGATGTGACCTTTGAAGAGATGGTGATTGTTACTCCAGCTTGTCGGTAGTTGGAAGAGGCTTCCACTTCAGGTGGAGCTTCTCCAGGTGGTGGTTCAAAGGTAGAGCGAGCAGCACAGAGGGTAACCTTTCAGGTGGAGACTCCGGTGACCGAGTCTACTACAGTTGACAGTAAGCAGCAGCAGCAGCAACCATTGTTGTCAGAGTCTGCAGATGGTGTTCAGGGTGACACAGATGAGGCAGATGTAGTTGATGGTCAGTTGGAGGATACAGTTTCAGGTGGAGCTTCAGATGCTCCAGACTCTTCTATAGCACATCATTCACAGAGACAGAGGAGACCACCACAGCGCTATGGAGAGTGGGTCACACCAGTTGAACGAGGTAGAGGTAGAGCTGCTTTCGCTTTGGCAGTTGCTAAGGATATTGTTCATGATGAGCCTAGCACTTACAGAGAGGCAGTTGGTAGTCCTCAGTCAGCTAGTTGGGTCCAGGCTATGACTGAGGAGATGAAATCGTTGCATAAGAATGATACTTGGGATTTGGTGTTGCCGTCCAAGGGGCGCAAGATTGTTGGTTGTAAATGGGTGTTTAAGCTCAAAGATGCTTCTCCAGATGTTGGTGCTCCAAGATACAATGCTAGATTGGTTGCTAAGGGCTTCAGTCAGAAGGAGGGAATTGATTACCATGAGGTATTTTCTCCAGTTGTAAAGCATACTTCAAGTCGGGCTTTGCAAGCTTTGGTTGCTCTATTTGATTTGGAATTAGAGCAAATGGATGTGAAGGCTGCATTTCTTCATGGTGAGCTTGAGGAGGAGATCTTTATGGCACAGCCAGAAGGCTTCGTGGTTGAAGAAAAAGAAAACCATGTTTGTTTGTTAAAGAAGTCATTATATGGCTTGAAGCAATCTCCAAGGCAATGGTGCTTGCAGATGGTTCAAGGGTGTATTTGTTGCTTTATGTTGATGACATCCTTATTGCAGGAAAGAGTCGTCCTGCTATTGATGAAACAAAGGCCATGCTCAAGAGTGAGTTTGAGATGAAGGATTTGGGTGCATCCAGGAGGTTGTTGGGTATGGATATTCGTCGTGCCAGGTCTTTGGGCAGACTTTGGCTCTCACAAAGTCAGTATATTGAGAAGGTTTTGCATCTGTTTCACATGTCACAAGCAAAACCTGTTTCTACTCCATTGGTAGCACATTTCAGATTGTCATCATGCCTTCATTAGGGCCATTAGATACTGAAAGGATCTTGGTGATGCCTAGAGGGGGGGGGGGTGAATAGGCGAACCTATGAAAACCTGAAAATTCTTCGCAGCAGTTAGCCTGTCGGAACTTCCGATCAGGGATAGGAAGTTCCGATGGGTCGGAACTTCCGATGCCGAGTCAGAACTTCCGACAATACAAGGATTTACAATGAAATTTGAAAACTAAATTGAAACTGTGAAACCTGGCTGGATCAAAAGTTGCGTAGTGATGCTGGGAACCTTCTGCAACCAACCCTAACAAGCTCAACAACAAGAATACGTAGATCGGGACAAAACAAGGACTAGGTTAACACGAACTAGATATGAACAATAAGAACAAGACACAAGCAATTTTATCCCGAAGTTCACTTCCACTAAGGAAGCTACATCTCCGTTGAGGAGCTCACAAAGAGCCGGATCTTCTTAAACCCTTTCCTCACTCTATCAACCACAAAGGAGGATTGAGTCACTTACTATCAAATCCACAAAGGATTGGGCAATACAAACTTCTCAGGGCGCACACACACGAGAGAGCGCTCCATAGGCGATGCCGAACTGTCTAGAAGCAAGCTTCAAGAGTAACAAACGTGAATTGATGCTTGGAGATGCTTCAAGTGCTCATGGGAGGAAGGGGATTGTCCTCTTTCTCAAGGGAGACAAGTCACACACTTCAATCACTCTCTTACCCAAGCCCTAGCTCAAATCAATGCAAGGATTAGCTCAAGGAGGGAGTGGGAAGTGGATTTAATGCTCAAGGAGGTGTTTGTCTTGTGTTAAGTCAGCAGCAAATGAAGGAGGGGGTGAAGGGGTATATATACCCGACCCCCAAAAATTAGTTGTTACTGTGCAGTTAATGTACTTGTCGGAACTTTCGATCAGGGGTCGAAACTTCCTACCTTCACATTAATATTTGGCCGAGGACCCCTGGCCAGATTTCTCCACTTCCGACAAGGCTATTTCTGCTGGTTTTAGGTTTTTCTACAAAGGGGTTTGGTCTCTCAAATGTTTTTGGCTTTTCTACTAAGCACTTTAGCATCTCCAGAACACTTTTTCGCATCCATCTTAGTAGTACAGTAATTCCTATACTCAAATTCAAAATAGAAAATAAATAAAACTCTTCTTTGAGCTCAAACACCGTCCATTAAGCAATTTGGTGTCTTTGTACGCGTATTTTTCATTTCATTGCATCATAACCTGTTCAAAACTCGATAAACGCATTAGCTCCTTAATTATGCATGTCATCAACGCCAAAACCCACTTAGGGGGGTCAAATGCACTTTCAATCTCCCCCTTTTTGGTGATTGATGACAACACAATTAAGGCTCACAAATAAAATCATATATCGGTTTTGAACCAATCATATAGTTGAGCTCCCCCTTAATATGTGCATTTTTCATAATGAATCAAAAGCAGCCTCAAATGCCATTTGCACAAATTAAGAGAGCTCCCCCTATATAGGTTAATCCGGGGGGTGCAAAGTGTGACAATTAACATCCATGATGCATATGACAAGATATATCACAATAATAAAGTGAAAAGAACAATACACCAAGTCATGATCATCACAAGCATTTTAGGTTCTAAGATCACACTATCATAACAAGCCATGAATAAGTCTTAGAAGTTCAAAGTCTCACTTGGCACACCACACATAACACAAATACATAACAAATGTCTTACATGTCCACAAGCATTAAGAGTTCGAAGATCACAAGCTACAATAGATAGATAGATAAAGCGAGCGACCAACATCCATTCAATGGCCTATGGTGAGCTCACTCCCCCTTTGGCACCAAGCACCAAAAAGGAGAGGCCCTTCCATAGCCACTACTCATCATTGTTGTTGTCCTCCAGCTCGGTCGAAGAGTTAGCAGCGGGAACGTCTTCTTCTTCATCTTCATCCGAATCCTCACGCCCTCCCAAGTCTTCATCAAAGTCTTCACCATATTGAGGAGCACCAAACAACATAGATGGGTCGCTTATCCCCCCCAAGGGTTGTAGAAGACGGGAGGAGGAGAAAAGTCCTTAGGGGCCCGAACCGGTGAGTGTGGAATGTCGCTCTTGGCCATGATCTCCTTTTGCCTAGCTTCAATCTTGAGGAGCTGCTCATCTGCATATTTCTTGTGGGCATGAATCTCTTTGGCGTTGTGACGTCCCACATTGAAACAAGCAAAGAGACCTTTGGATATGAAGCCAAGAATATCCTTCTTCTTCGGTGCCCTAGGAGGTGAACCACGTGAGGTAGAGGGGCCACGAGAAGTAGAAGGACCACGAGAGCTAGATGCAGCTTGAGAACTAGGTCCTTGAGATGACTCGACAGCTCTTCTTGGAGGTGCATGCTTGCCAAGCTTGACAAGTTGCTCAATGGTGCCCTTGCTTGGCCTATAGACTTGATGGCCCTTGTCGGTGAGGATCTCGACACCGGTCACCGCCTTGATCATGGCAAAGATATACGGGGCATAGTTGCAGCTCTTCTTGGGTGACACGGAACACACAATAATCTCTTCCCAAATGAAATCAAATACACTAAACTCAGCTTTTCCCAGAGCCATCTTTGCAAGCAAGTTCCTTGACATATTTGAGATATTATCCGCATCTCCTCCCTTAGGACAAACTGTGTAGCGGAAGAGGTTGTTGAGCAGCTTGTAATATGGAGTTAAGCCACTAACCTTCCCAAGCTTGATCTCTCCATAAGTACGGTCATACATGAAGGCCATCTCCTCATCACTTAGCACATTTTCTTCTCCATGAAGTTTCTCCCTTGTTAGATCTTCACTAGGAATACCAAGAATGCTCGCAAATTCAGCATATCCAACTTGAAAGTGCTTGCGAATGGTCAACCAATGGAATGTCTTGTCGTCACGGTTCACATAAAGTGATGCATAAAATTGAGCAACAATTTCCTCATTCCAATCACAAGAGAAGGACATGATGTGCATGAGATTCATCCTTCCACAAGCATCAACAACCTCTCGCATGACAAGCAACTCAATATCCAAAAGATGGTTCCAATCAATTGACTTCATCTCGGTTGTTGGGTGGGACTTGGTCATGATGACGGACTCATACCAATCGGCGTGAAACCAAGTCCAAAAGCAAGAATCGCCCTGCTGCTCCTTATCAAGAGTTGTCCAATCTTCATACCTCAAATTGTAGAGCTTGTGCTTGCCTTTGGGGTGACCATGCGATGACCAAGATAAGAGGGATGAGTGAGACGAGTTGGCGGCTTCATTCTGATGATAAACTGCTCAAGATAAGCAAGCTCGCTTCTCGCTGCAAAATCTTCCTCATCACCTTCATCAACATCATCATCTCGAGGACGCTGGGCAGCACGCTTTGTACGTGTACCACGGCTAGAACCTTGGCCTTGAGTGGGCCTTCCACGCCCACGTGCACGCAGTGGTACCTTGGCAACGGCCTTCCTTTTGCGTTGAGAAACCGGTGGGGCATCGGCGGTGGCCTCGGAATTGGAGGAAGGTGATTGGATTTTCGGATATGATTCATGACCCTTGCCCTTGTTGCCACGAGCCATCTGACAGATATGATAGGATTATAAGAAAGGATCGAAGAAACGGAACGAAGTTTTGTAAAAAGATGGGCCCATTCTGCCAAAACAGGCACTGGTCAGAAGTTCCAAGGAGATTAATTTTTCAAACCGAGAACCCCTTGTCCGAAGAAGCAAGCAACTTCCAATGCGGGTCGGAAGTTCCAATCTTGGATCGGAAGTTCCGAAGAAAATAAAAGTGTTCTCCCGAGGACCCTTTGTCGGAAAACACATGCAACTTCCGATGTTGTCGGAAGTTCCGACCTCGTGTCGGAAATTCCGACAAAAGCTGAATTTCTTCAAAAAGGCAGATTTTGATATAGAACGAATTTGGAGATTTGGATGATTTTGGCTTGCAGACATGTGACAAGTTGACACTTGATGATCAGGCACAAACAACATTACATAACAATGATCACAAGTATCAAGTTTCGATCCAAGGATCAAAATCCAAATATTTTGAAGAACTCAACATAATAAAATTCATTTTTCCTATCTAGGCAACAATCAAGTATGTGCAACAAGTCAAGACAAGTTACGAGAATCCAAGATATTTAGCTCACTCCTCAAAGCACAAAACCTTTGCTCATCTAGTGGTTTAGTGAAGATATCGGCAAGTTGTCGTTTGGTGCTCACATGACGTAAAGCAATATCTCCTTTAGCCTCATGATCCCGTAAGAAATGATGTCTTATATCTATGTGCTTTGTTCAGGAGTGTTGCACCGGATTGTTTCCTAGTTTGATGGCGCTCTCATTGTCACACAAGAGCAGAATCTTACTAAACTCACAACCGAAGTCACTCAAGGTTTGTTTCATCCATAAAAGTTGGGAACAACATGCACCCGCGGCAACATACTCCGCTTCCGCGGTGGATAAAGCAATCGAATTCTATTCCTTAGAACTCCAAGATACTAGGGACCGACCAAGGAATTGGCAAGTACCCGTCGTACTCTTTTGATCTACTTTGCAACCGGCATAATCCGAATCGGGAATAGCCAAGTAAATCTAAAGTGGAGCCTTTGGGATACCACAAGCCAAGGTTAGGAGTGTACTAAATATCTCAAATTTCTCTTAATAGCGGTTAAGTGACATTCCTTGGGATTGGCTTGAAATCTTGCACACATGCAGATACTAAGCATAATATCGGGCCTAGATGCACAAAGATAAAGAAGGGAGCCAATCATGGAGCGATATACCTTTTGATCGACCAACTTCCCTTCTTTGTTTAGATCAAGATGACCATTTAATGCCATGGGTGTCTTGATGGGCTTGGCATCTGCCATGTCAAACTTCTTGAGCATATCCTTCACATACTTGGTTTGACATATGAAAGTCCCTTCCGTCATTTGCTTGACTTGAAACCCAAGGAAGAACTTCAATTCACCCATCATAGACATCTCAAATCTCTTGGTCATGATCCTACTAAATTCCTCACAAAACTTTTAGTTAGTGGAACCAAATATAATGTCATCGGCATATATTTGGCAAACAAAGATATCTTTATCGACTTTGTGAGTAAAGAGAGTAGAATCGGCTTTGCCCATTACAAAGTCGTTCTTGAAAAGAAAATCCTTAAGGCATTCATACCATGCTCTAGGTGCTTGCTTAATCCCATAGAGCGCCTTATGGAGCTTGTACACATGATTTGGAAACTTTGGATCTTCAAAGCCCGGCGGTTGTTCAACATACACCAACTCGGATAGGGGGCCGTTCAAGAATGCACTTTTTACATCCATTTGATAAAACTTGAAATCATGGTGAGTAGCATAGGATAATAAAACACGAATTGACTAAAGCCTAGCTACGAGTGCATAGGTTTCACCAAAATTCAAACCTTCAATTTGGGTGAAACCTTGTACAACTAACCTTGCCTTGTTTCTTGACGACACCATTTTCATCTTGTTTGTTTCGAAAGACCAACTTGGCGCCAATCACATTTTGCTTCGGTCTTTCAACCAATTCTCAAACCTCATTTCTGGTGATGTTGTTCAATTCTTCTTGCATGGCAATCACCCAATCCGGATCACCAAGTGCTTCATCTACCTTAAGAGGTTCCAAAAAGAAAACAAACGAGTAATGTTCACAAAATGTTGCTAGACGTGAACGAGTGGTTATCCCTCTTTGAATACTCCCAAGAATGTTGTCAATAGGATGATCTCATTGAACACTTTGATGAACTCTTGGATGAGGCACTTGTGATTGAGGTTGAATTGGTCCATCATCATCATCTTCTTGTCGTCCATCAACTTAAGCTTCTCCACCTTGTCCTCCCCCTTGATCAATGCATTGATCTTGATCGTCACCATAATCTTGACTTTGATCTTGAGGTTGATGAGAACTTGGTGGTTCAACTCTTGTAGATGATGATGGATCATTGCTTCTTTGATCAACCGGTGTTTGTGCTTGATCTTGAGCTTCACGAGGCTTCACTTCACCTAAGCCCATCCTCATGATTGATAGACTTGGTGGCTCTTCGTCATCTACAAGGTTCTTATCAATTTGCTCCTTTTGAGAGCCATTAGATTCATCAAAAGTTACATCTACCATGACATCAACACAACCGGTGGTTTTGTTGAAGACACGATAGGCGTGTTCGTTAGTACCATAACCAAGTAGAAAACCCTCATCTACCTTTGGTGTAAACTTTGAGCTTTTGGCTTTCTTGTTAAGTATGAAACACTTACAACCAAAAACTTTAAAGTAATGCACCTTAGGTTTATTACCGGTGATTATCTCATAGGGTGTCTTGCCCAATATTTATGAATGTAGAGGCGGTTGATTGCATGGCAAGCGGTGTTGATAGCTTCGGCCCAAAAGATATCTGGGGTCTTGTACTCATCAGGCATAGTTCTTGCGGTTTCAATTAATGTCCTATTCTTCCTCTCCACAATACCATTTTATTGAGGAGTGTATGGAGCGGAGAATTCATGCTTGATCCCTTCATCAAGAAATTCTTCAATATTGGTATTCCGAAATTTGGAACCATTGTCACTTCTTACATTCTTGATCTTCAACTCATATTCATTTTGAGCTCTTCTAATGAATTTCTTGACAATTCCCTGCACTTCACTTTTATTGAACACAAAAAACACCTAAGTGAAACGTGAAAAATCATAAACAATGAGAGGACCATATTTGTTACCGCCAATGCTAATGTTGGCAATTGGTCCAAATAAATCCATGTGTAAGAGCTTCAAAGGTCTTGATGAAGTTATGATGTTCTTGGCGGGATGTGGAGCACCAACTTGCTTCCCGACTTGACATGCGCTATACAATCTATCTTTCCCAAAAACAACATTGGTTAGTCCTAGGATGTGCCCGCCCTTTTGAAGTTTGGCCAAGTTCCTCATGCCAACATGAGCTAGTCGGTGATGCCAAAGCCAACCGAAATCGGATTTTGCCACTAAACAAGTCTCGAGCTCAATTTTCTCCTTAGAGAAATCAATAAGATAAATTTTTGCCCTTCAAATGACCCGTAAAAGCAATAGAGGAATCCTCCCTTCTAGAGACAGTCACACCCTCGTTAGTAAAGAGACAATTGTAGCCCATCATACAAAGTTGTGAGACGGACAATAAATTGTATCCCAATTTTTCAACTCAATAGACATCATTAATTGAATTATTTTGAGTAAGAGCAATTTTAGCCAAACCGATAACTTCTCCTTAGCTATTGTCTTCAAAGATAATAGTTTCCTTAGATATGTCATTTGTCTCCAAAGAGGTGAACAAGTTCTTCTCCCCAGTCATATGATTTGAACATCCATTATCGAGCAACCAAGCGGTGCCACCAGAGGAGTAAGCCTACAAAACAAGTTAAGCTTTGAATTTAGGTACCCAAAAAGATTTGGGTCCTTGTGGGTTAGATGGGTAAACTTTTGGAACCCACACACTCCTTAGGATGACTTTCTTTGTGTAGGCTCCGACATACTTGACCATAATTTGACCCTTGTGATCCATGGTAACCATGTAATCCGTAGTGTAGCTTGGTGATGGCTCACGTTTCACTACATTTGTCTTGATGGGAGCCTCAACCTTCTTCTTTGCTTGAGGAGGAGTAGTGGAGGTCATACCATGTGCTATGTTCATCAAATCCTCAAGCTTTGTTCCCTTAGTGAACATAACACATTCCTTACCTTTGACCATCCTCCTATCATTTGCTTTGACACCATGATAGTGATCAAGCCCATCCTTCTTGTGGGAGCGTCTCCCTTCCTTGTACACAACCTTTGGCTCGGGCATGAAATCACCATCATATCCATTTCTTACCAACTTGTTCAATCTCTCAAGTTGAGCATCTTTTGCCTTGATGAGCTTCTCTAGCTTTGCCAAGTTAGTTACACAAGTTTGCACATCAACTTTATAGCATTTAGAGCAACCTTCACTTGTGGAGGTATTGGAATTAAAGATTGTCTTACAATCGGTTTTGGAGCTTTTCCAAAGAGCACTATAGTTAATTTCAAGGTCTTCGTATTTGACCGTTAAGCATGAGAGGCTCTCTTCAAGTTCACTATGTGTGTTCTTTAGAGAAGCTAGAGATTCATCTACCTAGGATTTCTCCTTTGATATCCTCTTGTTTGAATCATTGGCCAAAGACAAGTCAATAACCAATTTTTCAACCTTAACCTTTTCTTCGGCTAGAGATTTCTCTAAGGCAAGGTTTCTCTCCTTTTCAAGGATGAGCAAGTCTTCTTGCCTATTGAGAGTCTCCTTCTTCTTTTCCAATTTCACCATAAGATTTTTAATTTCTTGAAAACCTTTCTTTCCAAATTCTTTAATCATAAAAGCTCTATGTTGTTCTTCCTCATCATCCAAATCACTTTGTGCATTATCAAATGTGGAAGGAGGTTGGAAAGAAGGTATGAGTGTTTCTTGTACCTTGGTACCTCTTGCCATAAGGCAAAAGTGAGTATCATCCTCATCATCGAAGAGGTTCTTGAAGAGCTTCCTTGTGGACTTGGGCATGGCTAGAGTTGCCAGCCCTTCATGATCGGAGTCTTCACGACTTCACTTCCACTCTTGTCCAATATGAGCTTGACCTTGATATTTCTTCTTGTAGTCCTTGCTCTTCTCCTTGTACTTCTTTTCTTCTTTGGCCTTGTTCTTCAATTGTGGGCAATCGGCAATATAACGGCTAACTTCCTTGCACTCATAGCATCTTCTTTGTTGAGGCCTTTTCTTGTCATCATCGTTTCTCTTGTAAAATTTCTTCTTCATGAAGTTCTTGAAATTCCTCAACACCAAGGCCATTTCTTCATCGGTTGACCCTTCATCACTTGAGACTTCTTTTGTTGACTTGGGGGCCTTGGAGCTTGAATCAACTTTGTTGCTAGTGGTAGCATTGGGTGCTACACTCTTGTTGATCTTGTGCCTCATGGATTTTGCCACGTCCCTCTCTACCAACTCTTGATGAAGAATTTCACCAAGAAGTTGATTTGGTGTCTTGGTCTTGAATTTTGGGTCTCTTCTAATCATTGTTGAAAGAGCAGGGTTCCTTGGTGTGAAAGCCCTAAGCAACTTCTTTTTCACTTTGTGATCTTCCCAATCTTTACAACCAAGAGCTCTAATGTCCGACACAAGAATCATGAGCCTATCGTACATTTTCCTCACGGTCTCATCATCATTCATGACAAAGCACTCTAGCTCTTCTTGTATCAAATCAATCTTGCCTTCTCTAACTTCATCGGTCCCCTCATGAGCTTCTTTCAAGGTGTCCCATATCTTCTTGGTCACTTGAACGTTGCGGACCTTGTTGAACTCTTGAGCACAAAGGGAACTTGTGATAACCCTCACGGCTTGCGCATTGCGGAAGTTGTCTTCAGCTTGTTCGGCCGTGGGTATCCCATTTGTGGGCGGAGTGACACCTACAACAACAACTTCCCAAACAGAAGGGTGAAGCGCATAGAGGTGCATTTGCATATCATAGGACCACTTGGGATAATCCGTTCCATCAAAGAACAGGGCTTTTCCCAATTGGCCCGATTGAAATTGAGAAGTGGGATATTGAGATTGAGAATAGTTATGTGGTACTTGGTGCATCCCAAAGAAAGGATGCTTCTCCATTTCTTCCTTGATTCTTTTCTTCATCATCTTCTTCGCCTTCTTCTCAATCTTGGCTTTTATCTTCTCTTTTCTTCTTTTTCTTGCATCTACGTCCTCCCCTTCAAGTTCATCAATTTCACTTGTTTCTTCGCTTGAAGCGGAGTCGTAGATGGATGGACCACGGCTTCCATTCGCTTGAAGCGGAGTCGTAGATGGATGGCGCGCGGCTTCCATTTCCGTGCGGTCTTCCGGAGGCTCCCGGAATTTGATCCACCGGTATGCGACCGGTGGTGTCCTCCGGAAGGGTGGCGTCATTCCCATCTTGAGACATCTCGAAACCCCTTAGCAGTTAAGCCTTAATCAAGAGATTAGGCTCTGATACTAATTGAAAGGATCTTGGTGATGCTTAGAGGGGGGGTGAATAGGTGAACCTGTGAAAACCTGAAAATTCTTCGCAGCAGTTAACCTGTCGGAACTTCCGATCAGGGATAGGAAGTCCCGATGGGTCGGAACTTCCAATGCCGGGTCCGAACTTCCGACAATACAAGGATTTACAACGAAATTTGAAAACTAAGATGAAACTGTGAAACCTGGCTAAATCAAAAGTTGCGTAATGATGCTAGGAACCTTCTGCAACCAACCCTAACAATCTCAACAACAAGAATACGTAGAGCGGGACAAAACAATATCTGGGTCAACAAGAACTAGATATGAAAAATATGAACAAGACACAAGCAATTTTATCCCGAAGTTCACTTCCACTAAGGAAGCTACGTCTCCGTTGAGGAGTTCACAAAGAGTCAGGTCTTCTCTAACCCTTTCCTCACTCAATCAACGACAAAGGAGGATTGAGTCACTTACTATCAAATCCACAAAGGATTGGGCAATACAAACTTTCCGAGGCGCACACACATGAGAGAGCGCTCCACGGCCGACGCCGAACCGTCTATAAGAAAGCTTCAAGAGTAACAAACGCGAATCGATGCTTGGAGATGCTTCAAGTGCTCATGGGAGGAAGGGGGTTGTCCTCTTTCTCAAGGGAGACAAGTCACACACCTCAATCACTCTCTTACCCAAGCTCTAGCTCAAATCAATGCAAGGATTAGCTGAAGGAGGGAGTAGGAAGTGTATTTAATGCTCAAGGAGGTGTTTGTCTCGTGTTAGGTCAGCGAAAAGTGAAGGAGGGGGTGAAGGGGTATATATACCCGACCCCCAAAAACTAGTTGTTACTGTGCAGTTAATGTACATGTCGGAACTTCCGATCAGGGGTCGGAACTTCCGACCTTTACATTAATATTTGGCCGAGGACCCCTGGCCAGACTTCCGACCCTTGTCGGACCTTCCGACCCCAGGTCGGAACTTCCGACAAGGCTATTTCTGCTGGTTTTAGGTTTTCTACAAAGGGGTTTGGTCTCTCAAATATTTTTAGCTTTTCTACTAAGCACTTTAGCATTTCCAGAATACTTTTTCGCATCTCTCTTAATAGTACGGTGATTCCTACACTCAAATTCAAAATAGAAAATAAATAAAACTCTTCTTTGAGCTCCAACACCGTCCATTAAGCAATTTGGCGTCTTTGTACGCGTATTTTTCTTTTCATTGCATCATAACCTGTTCAAAACTCGATAAACGCATTAGCTCTGTAATTATGCATATCATCAACACCAAAACCCACTTTGGGGGCCAAATGCACTTTCAGATACAGAGGAGGAAAGGTACATGTTTGGGGTTCCTTATGCTTGTGTTGTTGGCAGTTTGATGTACGCTATGGTTTGCACACGTCCGGATATTGCACATGCAGTTAGTGTTGTGAGCCGTTTTATGTCAAAATCAGGAAAAGAACATTGGAAGGCAGTATAGTGGATCCTAAGGTATCTTAGAGGCACAAGCACATTTGGTTTGATGTTTGATCAAAAGGCAGCAAATTCGGGAAAAGTTGTTGTTTATTCTGATTCTAATTTTGCTGGGATCTTGATGAGAGGTGCTCCGTCACTGGTTATGTGTTTCAACTTTGTGGGTCTTGTGTTAGCTGGAGGGCAACCTTGCAGCACACAGTTGCTTTATCCACCACAAAAGCTGAGTTTATGTATTTGGCTGAGGCAGTGAAGGAGGCTATTTGGTTGCATGGTTTTCTTGGTGATTTGGGCATTGAGCAAGTTGATAGTATTGTCTTTTGCGATAGTCAAAGTGCGATTCACCTTGCAAAAGATGAAAATATTCATGAGAGAACCAAGCATATTGATGTGCGCAATTTTCTTATTCGGCTTCATGTGAAAAGGAAAGCTTTGTATGTTGAGAAAATTGGCACAAAAGATAACCTGCCTGGTATGTTAACCAAGGTGGTTCCAAAGGCCAAGTTCGAGCATTGATTGAACTTGGTTGGTATTCGTTCTTGCCCGAGTTAATCTCCCAAGTGGAGCTTTGGTGGTGGTGAGTTGATATATGTTGATTTATTCACTTGAAGATGAAGCATTTGAAGATTGAACTTTTGGCATCAAGGAACTTGATGTGTTTTCTCTATGGTTCATTTGTCGCTGAGGTGGAGAATTGTGATGTGCAGCTTCTAATTTCACCAATTTGGAAGCCCAGTAGCTCTTTTGTTATGAAAAATAGATCCTATACATGTTGAATGTTGAAATTGGGGTTGTTTGTAATATTCTGGAGCTCCGAGGGCTATCCTGCAAAGCTTCCATAATATGGCTCATCCCCAACTCGGGAAGAAACAGAGAGTTCAGCTCTTATCCTTGGGAGAGAGATAAGGTCAGGGAGAGGAGATGAGAGGTTTAGATCCACCAAATCCATCCAATAGAAAGTGAAATCCGTGGGGGATTTGGAGCCTCCTCATCCTTAATGACTCTCACATCTTGTGTTGCTTCTTCATATAGTGGATTTGCTCGCTGTTGCCCGTGATTTTTCCCCGCAAGGGGTTTCCACGTAAATCTTGATGTCTACTCTCAATTCAGTACTTTCCCTTGCTATTTGTGTTGGTTAAGTCACCATCTTGCTTGCTATTGATCCATATCCCAAATGGTTACCTGTATGGATAAGTTGGCATGAGAGGCATATGTGTGTTCTTTGATATGTTGATATGAGATGATGGGGATTGATGTTCTAGTGAGCTAGCTGTTGCAAGTATCTTGTTGTTGGATCATTGGACAACTTGTGGTTTGGTGGTTTCAAGCAAGTGCTGTTTTTTTTCTGCACACCAGGTGTTCGGTGAAATGCTTGTGAGAAGTTAGTTTGCTAATTTGAGTATTCCGCTGCTCCATTGTTATCTGAGCCCGTGTTCACAAGGGTTACTGTGCATACTTCCGGGAAGAATAGGACGACGCGTGCTTGGGGCCATGTTGCATGGTGTGGCAGCTGAAAAAAAAGTCCTGATAGAGAGGAATGTATTCTGATGTGTATGGATAAATGAATGTGGTGATGATATATGTAATGTGATGTTCTTGTTTGAGACTTGTGACGGGATCCTGGATTTATAATTAGGGGCAAAATCACTGTCTCTATTATTTAGGATCGAACATAACATCTCTGGTGACAACCAAATCAGACAAGAAAATATGAGGGCCATCATGTCTTTTTTGGTTGACTACATTCACTACTACAAAAACGATTTGTAGGAACACCCTGATTTTTTTGCAGGAACGGGTCAAAATGTGACCCGTTGCTACAAATGGAGTGGAGTCACTGTAGCAACCGACCCGCCCCTGAAAATGCATTTTTAAGGATGGGTCACCTCCTCACCCAATCTTAAAAATGGGTCCAATTTCAAAGGCAGGTGAGGGGGTGACCCGCCCCTAAAAATACCATTTTGTAGGGGCAGGTCACCCCCAACCCGCCCCTACAAATAATTTTCAAATTTATTTCAGAAATTTATTTAATTCAAAAAAATAGTAAAACATATAAAAAATTGAAATTTTTAGAATAAGCCTATTTTGAGCAATAGAATAAGAAAAAAATATTAAAAGCATATTTCAGTATATAAAGTGATTATGAGTGTGGAAACCACAAAGTGAGCCTTGAGTTATATGAAATAGTAGAGTGAGTGAGTTATACATTATGGTTTCACACCCTTAACCAATATATACGCTGAAATATGGTTTTGATATTTTTTAAGTTCTACATGTCACAATAGGATTATGGTAAAAGTTTCACTTGATTTGGATGTGTTTTGCTATAAGTTTTCATTAAAACAAAATTTCAAAACACTTCAAAACAATGTCAAATTTTTTCCATAAGCATATACTGACCTATAGAACAAGGGAAAAATAAGAAAAACATAATTCAACACGTTAGTGTTTAATAGTGTGGAAAACACAAAGTTAGCCTTGAGTTGTATGAGATAGTAGTGTGACTTAGGTACACATTGTGGTTTCAACACTTTTATTCATTATATACACTGCAATGTAATTTGCTATTTTTCTTATGTTTTACATATCACAATATGCCTATGGTAAAAATTTCACATTTTTCCATATGTTTTGCTATTTCTTTTGAGTTAAATGAATTTTCGGTTGAAATTGTAAAAATATTTGTAGGGGCGGGTGGGGGCGTCATCCGCCCCTACAAATCCATTTTCAGGGGCGGGTGGGGCCCCCAACCGCCCCTACAAATCGATTTTTAGGGGCGGGTGATGGCCCCACCCGCCCCTACTAATGCCTCACCTATATATTCGCCTCCCGCTTCAGGACTTAGCAAAATTTCGGAGACAAGCGCGCGCGACGCCGTTAGGCTACCAAAATTTTTGCCTCTCTTCTCAGCGCCGGCCCTTCCTCCTCCCCCGCTGCCCGTCTTCCTCCCCGCCCAGGGCCCATGCGTCGTCGGTCCCAATCTCCTCCGCCCGCGCGCCGCCGGGCCTGCCCTTCCTCCTCCCCCGCCGCCCGTCCTCCTCCCCTCCGCTGCCGGTCCGCCGGTCCGGATCTCCTCCGCCCGCGCGCCGCCGGTCCGGTCGTCCTCCTCCCCCACTGCCCGTCCTCCTCCCCTCCGCCACCCGTCCTCCTCCCCTCTGTCGCCGGTCCGCCAGTCCTCCTCCCCGCACCGGGCTCGCGCGTCGCCGGTCCGGTTCTCCTCCACCTGCGCGCCGCCGGTATGGTTGTCCTCTTCCCCCGCCACCCGTCCTACTCCTCTCCGCCTCCAGTCCTCCTCCCCTCCGCCGCCGGTTGTCCAAGGTGACTTTCTTGTTTTTTTCATTAGTGTGTGATTAGGAATTGTGCATGTTAAAGATGAAATTCAATCTTCAATTTGAATGTCAATGTATCTTGAATGTGACATTTGAAAAGTGAATGTATCTTCATTTCTTTGTGAATTGAAATATCTATTCAAATATATATATATTCGATGGCTATGTAGTGTAGAATGCATTTTTGGAGACTCTTAATTCCTTCAATGTGGGCACATAGAGACTTATTGCAAATTAGTGTAGATGTTTCGTGGTGGTCGCGGTTGTGGAAGCGGCCGTGGACGCGGCCCCATGGGCGGCGACGACGACCCAAGGGCTCAACCTCCAGGATTGCACTTTCACGGCCCCATTGATTTGTCATTTGGTGATCGATCGCGCGGAGCAATTCCCAATGCTGTAAGATTCATTTCTTACATTAATATATGTTTTACTACACATGAATAATTTCTAAATTTTATCACATACAATGCAGCATATCAACCTAATTAGATGGCTTGAAGATGTCGTCGAGGGGTTAGGTGGTACTGCATTTATGTCGCGAATCGAGGTTGTTAGGCCACCTCATTTCAAACAAGTAAGTATTTCTTTTCATGTACCTGCTCTACAGCCGAGTGGATCGATGATTTGAATTGCCGCAATGGGTGGAGCATCATCAATATGGACAACTTATGAGAGGCTAGCCGTCGAGGCCTGCCTACGGCAGCTTGAGGCTGATGGGTACTTCATCCCCAACTTGTCATATTTTCGAATTCAACAACTCGAGTCGGAAAAAAGTAATGTCATTCACATTGCTGAGAGGCTTTGTATGCTTAATCGCCAAAATTGGGTATGAAAATATTCTTTTTTGTCATTGTAACTTCAGTTATGTTACATGTTTCAACTTCCATAACGTTATTATCACCTTGTAGGAACTCCCCTATGGTAGTACATTTGCAGCAGTGAGCTTTAGAGCGATTCTGAATCAAGTCTTGGAAAAGTTGGATTTAACGTACATGGGTGGAGAGGCATTTTGGACCAGAGGTTTCAGGTTCCAAGCAAAACTCACCTTCTACAGGACAAATCGGCTCAACACTCCATTCTTCGACATTTATAGTACTGAATGTGATGTCCACTGGGCTGCGGAGGAGAGTGTATTCATCCGTGCTCTAGGTTATTTTGATGAAGTTCTAGGCTGGACGATTGGAGACCTTAACTACATTGCATATCTACAGAAGTGTACCAGAGGCCCAAGAAATTTGTAATATGCATAGATGTATCCGCACCTTTTTCTTATGGATTGTAACTTGTCATCTGAACTTAAGTATTGATCGTTGTAAGAATTTCAGAATAAATTAACATAATGATGTATATAAGTGGCATGGATGTTTCCTTACTCTTCTCTTTTTGTGAACTGGTTATATAAGTTGATTGCATCTTCATTGTTATTTGAGGGTTGGATCTCAATAGAATAATTTATTAAGAATCACTAAAATTGATGGGAATCCATTTTCAGGGGCGCGGCATGCCCTAACCCGTCCCTGGAAATCAATCTTCAGGGGCGGGTCAGGGCCTCACCTGGCCCTGAAAATTGATTTTCAGGGGCGGGTGGGGGGGTGACCCGCCCCTACAAATCGTTTTCCACGGGCGGGTCATGGGCTCACCCGCCCCTGGAAATAAGTTTTTAGGGGCGGGTGCAGTACCCGCCCCTAAAAACTTCAATTTTTAGCTACGAAAACTAGGGGCGGGTGCCGCACCCGCCTCTAAAAATACAATTTTACCCGCCCCTCCAAATGTTTTGTGTAGTAGTGATTGGCTTTTCCAAACAAATGTTAACTCTGAAGGTTTTTATTGGTGTTGAATTTCTCGCAACAACTTTCGAGTAGAAAATGATCCAGTCTAGGCCTTGTTCCTGCAACCGTAAGGAGCTCCTGTCACGATATTAGGGCAGTCTCAATCTATAATATGTATGGGTAGTGTCTATGCTATTATATGTATCATTAAGACACTCACTATAGCGTACAATTTATGATTTTTGTTAGTGTGGATTTTTAATAAACTCACTTTATCTCTTCTCAATCTATGATATTTGTTTTCCATCCATCATGGAGACACTAACCTCTCCAAGTATAAAACTCGATAGTATCTATTTGTTTCTCTCTTATTATATCTCTCATTTATTTATAAGCTATAAAAATCCTAGGTGACCCAGTTGTTTTTCTTCAGTGCTCTTGGAACCTACTAGTAATGGGCTATGGCAGAATGGCACTCGGAATTGGAAGTCGGAACACGCACAACTTGCTGACGATGATGATGATGATGATGCCGGCAGAATGTGGCTAGACAGCGTTTATAACCCTTAGTTGAGCAGCCGAATTCATGGCCTGCGCCAATTATCTTTTTTTTCCGGTCAATGTAGTGGTTTAGAATTCCTAAGCAAAAAAGAAGAAAGAAGCATAGACAGAAATAAACAAAAGAAAAAAGACTAAATTACTCCTCTCAAATATAGTCAAAGTTCAGATAACCTCCTAAACTATCGTTTGGTTCATTTTACCCCCAAACTATGTCCTTTGGTTTAAATGACCCCCTAATACAATTTGTCTTTTTTCATTTCTCCATGCATAAGTGGAGTTTTAAGTTAAAATTTTACAAGATGATAGTACACATCATAAACATTTAAGTTGAAATAAAGAGAATAGAGGCTCCACACCGCTACAAAAATGGCAAAATAAAATTAGAAGGCTACGGTAGTTCCTAAGGGGGTGGGCGAAAAACATGAACGGCGCTTACAAAAAAGAGAAGCAAGAACTTTTAAGAAAGGCAGATGAGCTGGATAAGAAGGCTGAAACTGAGCTGCTAAGTCAGCAGGACCTAGACCTTAAACAATGTGTTAAGGACCGGCTGGCACACCTACAAAGAGAGGAAGAACTAAAATGGTTTCAGCGAGCCAAAACAACCAAAGTTTTGGAAAGTGACCGAAACACAAAATATTTTCAGTTGGTGGCAAATGGAAAACGATGAATAACTAGAATCTTCCGCCTAGAACAAGAAGATGTCTCTTTGGTTTGCCTCAGAGGAATAATTCCACTATGGTAGAATCGAGGACAGAGGATATCCCTCAAGTGTGTGACCTAGAGGATGAGATCTTGACACCAGAATTTTTAGAAAGTGAAGTAAGAAGCGCAATCTTTCAGATGAAGCATAATAAGGCCCCGGGCCCTGACGGGTTCCTTGCGGAATTCTATCAGATATTCTGAAGTGTCTTAAAGGATGATCTCATGGAAATGTTTAGGGAATTTCATAAAGGGGATCTATCCCTATTCAACTTAAACTTTGGGTTAATAACTCTAATCGCAAAACAAAAGGAGGTCAAAATGATTCAGCAATACAGGCCCATATGCATGCTTAACATAAGCTTCAAGTTTTCACAAAAGTGATCGCGAACAGACTCTCGATGGTCGCTAACAAGGTAATGAGACCCTCCAAAACGGCTTTCATCCTAGGTCGTGATATTATGGAAGGAGTGATTATCTTACATGAAACCCTACACGAGTTACAAAGGAAAAAGATGAGTGGGGTAATTCTCAAACTAGATTTTGAGAAAGCCTATGATAAAGTTAATTGGGATTTTCTACAACAAACTCTGAAGATGAAAGGTTTTCCTCCCCAATGGTGCAGATGGATCGAGAGTATTGTGAGTGGGGGAAGTGTGGGAGTAAACATAAATGATGAATTGGGACATTTTTTTCCAAACAAAGAAGGGTCTACGACAAGGAGACCGTCTTTCACCTCTGTTGTTCAACGTAGTGGCGGATATGCTAGCGATTCTCATAGAAAGAGCTAAGGAAAATGATCAGTTTAAGGGTCTAGTACCCCATTTGGCGGAAGGTGGTCTCTTAATACTTCAATACGCTGATGATACGATCCTCTTTATGGAAAATAATTTAGAAGAGGCTAAGAATCTCAAGCTAGTGCTATGCGCTTTCGAGAAACTCTCGGGTCTCAAAATTAACTTCCATAAGAGCGAGCTATTTTGCTTTGGAGGGGCATCAGTATCTTCACAAGATTATGTAGAGCTCTTTGGCTGTAAGGAAGGATCAACTACTTTCAAGTACCTTGGCATTCCAATGAGTCCACGAAAGTAGTCAAATAAGGATTGGAGTGGCGTAGAAGAAAGGTTCCAGAAAAGGTTGAGCAGCTGGAAGGGTAAACTTTTGTCGGTAGAAGGCGTTTAGTGCTAATAAATTCGGTACTATCCAGTCTGCCAATGTTCATGATGTCCTTCCGAATGCCTAAAGGTGTACTGAAAAAACTTGATTATTATAGATCAAGATTTTTCAGGTAGGGAGATGGACACAAGAAGAAGTATAGACTAGTCAAGTGGAGTATCTTTTGTAAACCCAAGATTGTGGGTGGCACGGGTATTCTTCACCTCGAATCGCATAATATCTCCTTACTAAGTAAATGGCTTTTTAAACTTATGAACGAAGAGGGTCTTTGGCAAGAGATTATAAAGAAAAAGTACTTAAAAACAAGACCTTGGCTGAAGTCAAAAAGAAAGTAGGTGATTCTCATTTTGGGCAGGCCGCAGGCCTGATGGGAGTTAAAATTGATTTTTTAGCAAGAGGGAAGTTCCAAGTCAATGATGGCAACCAAACTAGATTCTGGGAGGATTTATGGCTAGGAGATAAACCCCTTATGCTTAGCGACCCCACTCTTTATAACATTGTTAGGAGGAAAAATGTTTCAGTTGCTGAAGTACTAAGTACAAGGCCTCTAAACATCTCTTTCAGAAGTGCTATAGTGGGGAACAATCTGAATCTTTGGCTTGAGTTAGTAGGAAGAGTCTTGCAGGTTCAGTTTAATGATAGAAGTGATAATTTTGTTTGGCTTTTGAACAAAGGATCTTTCTCAGTTAACTCTATGTATAATCATCTGATGAAAGAGACTATGTTGAATGAGACTTGGACCCCCTGGAAGATAAAGCTTCCTTTAAAATCCAAGTGTTTCTTTGGTACCTAAGAAGGGGGTCATCTTAACTAAAGACAACTTAATTAAATGGAATTGGAAGGGTTGTACTAGATGTTGCTTTTGTAATCTGGAAGAGTTTATTCAACACTTTTTTTTATTGTCATGTGGCTAAGCTCATGTGGAACGCACTATATTGTGCTTTTGGTATTGTTCCTCCCTCTAGTGTGGCTGATTTGTTTGGTGCTTGGAGGAGGAGTTTCCCCTCAAAGTTTCAAAAAACAGTTTTAATTGGTGCTGCAGCTCTTTGCCGGGCCATTTGGATCAGTCGTAATGATGTGATTTTTAAGAATTGCACCACTAACTCTCCTTTGCAGGTCATCTTCAGAGCGACATACTGGATCAAAACTTGGGCAATCCTATCTAAAGAGGAAGAGAAGCTCATCTTGAAGGAGAGATGCCAGCATTTGGAAACCGCTGTCTTGGAGATCTTTAATAATTTTGGCTAGAAGATTAGGAACAGAATTGAGAGATAGTGTCGTGTTTCTCCCTCTTTTTTTCTGCTCTTTTGTAACACGTGTGACGTGATGCGGTCTCAGTACTGCTTTGTTTCAAACTCTTGGTTGTGAGCTACCATCTTGTGGTAGCTGAGGTCGGCTTACCCTTATCTAAAAAAACACACATCATAAACATGTTATAAAAAATACATCATAATTTTTTATCATTATTTTGATAGGTTAGGATATTTAATAATAAATTAATTATTGGAGTTCAAAATTATGTGAAAATAACGATAAAAAAGTTATAAAATTTTTTATTAATATGGGTTGTAATGTCTACTACTATCCTGCAAAATTTAAAATTAAAATTCAACTTGTGTATGGAGGAAAAAAAAGATAAATTATACTATGGGGTAAAATGAACTAAATGATATAGCTTAGGGGTAAATTGAACCAAGCTATAGTTTAGAGGGTTATTCAAACTTTGGATATACTTGAAGGGACTAAATTGGACTTTTTTCTAAACAAAATGACCATATATATACTCCGTGGTCTTAGTGGTACGTATGTTCTAAATTGTAGATCGTTTTGGCAAATATAGATATATAAATTTTGTTATGCATTTGACACAATTATATATCTAGGTGTATAGTAAAATTTAGGTATCTAGTTTTGGTAAAATCACATATAATTTGGAAGAGAGGAGAATACTGTGAGAGATTTGACGACGACGTACGGGATACACTCAATCGATCGGTCGCAATCTCGTCTCTGGCCTGGACAACAGCTAGCAAATTAAACTAGAAATCCAACGCCGGTCACACCTTACTAAAACAAGATTATCCCCAGCCACCAGTTGCAGCGTGGGCATTGGATCTCTCGAACTTCCAGTGGCGGCCTAGGTTCACACAATCGCACCTGGACCTGGTGGCGCCACGCTCAACGATCGGGACGCGTCGATGACCCCAACGCCCCGTGCCCGCGGCATCACGTCCGCCCCCATTGCGGTGCCTGCCGCCGACGTTGATGCTACGTGCGCCGTGCGGCCTCGTTCCCGTCGTGAACAAGTGTGTGTGTCATCGCGCGGGACCTTACCAACCAGACCCGCTGCAGGCAGCCTCTCACGCTAGCGCTAGTGACTTGAGCGTCCAGTTTTTAGAACTCGCCGGCCGCCGGCCAACCACAACCACTCCGTTTGATTTCAGCGTCTGCGTCGCGCAGTTAGCGATCGTCGTTCTCTCCCGAAAAGGTGACGGCGAAAAGTCGAGAAGGAAGGAAATATATATACATATATAGATATATAAAGCAATGATTTTTTGTCCGTCAATCCGAATCCTAATTGGAATCGGAGAAATCAATTCGAATCCCAATCGGAACTCGAACAATCAATATCTCGCGCGGTCACAGCACATAATTTGTACACGGAATCAAAGAGCACAAAGTTGGTGCTCATGCACATCTAGTTAAAATCTATATTACCCGTAGCAACGCACGGGCACTATGCTATATCTTTACCTATTTCTAAAGCAAGGATTGATTTCTTAGTCCGTCAATCAGAATCCTAATCGAAATAGGATAAATCGGTCGAAATCCTAATCGAAACCATACAAATTAATTAATACAAATTAATTAGAATTCTAATCAGAACTGAACAATGCACGCACACGGAGTGAAAGTGTATAAAATTGATGATCTCATATAAATCCGGATAAAAATTATATTATCTATAGCAACGCACGGGCACGCTGCTAGTGTATATATATATACACGCGCGATGAAAAATAAGGGTGAGTTCCGCGTTCGTCGCGGTCAGACGAGGCGTGCTCACACACCCGCCTCGCGTGCTCGGCCGCCGCGCATGCATCGGCGTGCTGTTCCCCGGAACGTAGCAGCATGAGTAGGATACTATATGTTTCTGCCGATGGGCGGGCGCACGTGCTGCTCGTGCAACACGTGGTGGGCACTGGGCAGTGGGCACTCGTGCGCCCCTGGGCCTGATATATATAGAGCGTCTCGAGTGTCCTGCTGGAGTGCTGGTTGCATCCATTCCAACCGATCCAAGACACTAGAGCACACCTTATTAGCTGCACAAGCCTCCCGAGTGCCGGAGCTACCTTCTTTCTGCACATATCTCCCTTCCCTGTCGCGTGCGACGTGCTTGGTGGGTCGAGCAGCAGGCAGTTTCAGTTCAGCAGCCATGGCTCCGGACGCGAGGTCCCTGCCAGCGGTGTCCTCCGTCCCCGTCCTGGCCGCCGGCGGTGGCGCAGCGAGGGCGTGGAACGGGAACGGCGGCGGCGGCGCTCCGTCCGAGACGGCGGCGGCGGCCGTGGACGTGCCGGCGCTGTGGAGCGACGAGTGTCGGATGAAGCGGGAGCTGGTGGCGTGGGCCAAGGCCGTGGCGTCCATGGCCTTCAGGGAATCGATGCAGGCTAAGTTGACAAGGAATTAGACATTTGGGGGCAGCGAGGAAGCACACCCTCTTTTTTTTCTTGTCTCTTATCGGAGTCCTTTCTTGGCGGAGGCCCCTCTGCTTCCTGACCATGTTTGTTTGTTCGATCGATTGCCGATCGGCTTGTTACATGACTTTTTTTTGGAAAGGATGGAAGAGAATTTGGGCGCAGTTGTGTATGCCATTGTTACTCGTTCCAACTGTGTCCTTTCACAGATACCGGTTGCCTAGCTGCGTTTTCACCCAAAGTGCGATGCCGACCTGATACGCAGCTGAAGCTCGTGTGCGGAGGCAGGCAGCACACATCTCTTAACTCAAAACCTTCTTCAGTCTGGCTAATAAGCTTGGAAAAAGTAACAATTGAACGACGTGCATCAAGCTTGAGATACCAAGCACAAGTAACCAATGACCTCGACTACCAACTGTTCTTTGTCATGGGGACAAGGAAGGAGAAGAGGGATCGAGAGGAAGAAGAAGAAGAACAAGTCGCGGATGTCAAGTCCTGCTTGTCCCCCAATTCATCTGTGTTCCACACCACAAACGAGCCAGCACCTAAAATATTTTCCTTTGTTTTCGCAGGAGGATAGATTTGACTGCAAACTCAACGTCAAGCGCGTCGCAGCTAGCCATCTAAAAGTTCTATAAACACCACCAGTGCGGCGACGCCACCTTGCTCATTAAAACAAGAACTGCACTCCCCTCTGCCCATTTGGCAGCGTGAGCGGCGTGCCGACATGAGATCGACCAGCCCGCCATTTTCGGGTTTTTTTTCCCCCAGCGGCCTTCGCGACGAGGAGACGACCTAGTGGCAGGAAGCAAGGCAATGTCAACGTCGCGGATTTTGGGCGCGCGTGCTCATACGGCCGGCCATCCTGATGGGCCAAACTGGCTCACATTGCTATCCGATTTCTAAGTGGGCCAAAATTAATGCAAGATCGAACCTGCCGCGGCCTGTTGCGGGTCTTACGGACGAAGGCGAACAAAGTACATGGGAATTCAACATTTCCTCCTCCACGATTAGCACGGAATTGGATTTGGTTGGCGAGAGGCTTTTTGCAAAACCTTCTGGCCGTATAACCTTGGAATCATTATCTAAAAAAACTACCCAAATGTCAACTCTCAATCTACTTTCACAAATTCACAATGGACGACCACAGGGTTAACTTCCAATATCTGCAACCATTATTTACAGATGATAGCTATTTACATATCTCTAAGGCCTCCTCACAATTGTACCTTTGAATTGCCAAACGAAGAATCCTAGCATATTTATATATGAACATGCAATGGAGCCGGCAAATCATTTACAACCAAACAACCCAGTAATTAACTAATTATTCTTTGGACTACCACAGCCACCGTCAGGCAGCCTAAGTTGTGCCGTGCAAATCATTTTCTGCTCTTGATCACCGCGATTGATTTACGTTACGCCTTGAACCGTACAACAATGCATGATATGTCATCTTTACTGTCTCTTTTTAATGCCTCGTCGGTTAATTGCTTGGCAGCTGCATATGGATCCTTGAACCTTTTGGCCACATCAACGACTTCCTGATTGTTCATCACCTGTCGATTAAAGAAAATTGTAAAGAATGCAGCCATGGATATGGTTCCAAACTCCCAATCAGCTATATTGGCCATCTGGACAAATTTAGAAAGAAAACGCCATACCTTCCAAAGACCGTCACTTGCAAGGACAAGTAGCTCAGCGGTGTGATCTATGTTTTCAACTTTTATATCAGGCTCTGATCTCAGAAGTGATTTTAGATTCCTGTCTCCAAAAGCTCTGGACACAGCCAACTGACCACATACTCGGGGGCAATCTCCTAAAATTTACAGTGTCAGATTCGATAGGATGTAAACAGAATTTTAAATTACATAGTTGTGTTTATTTTTAGGCATATAAGTTTGCTTAAGTGCTTATCCTAGGTACTGCATATTAAAGAATAAGAATCACCAAGAGTTTCCACATGAAAGAAGAATTATTAATCTGATCTTCCTGTGACAACGACCATATTGGAAATTAACACGCGCTAGCTTAAAAAAATACCATGTGAAGTGAATGGTTTCAACATAAAGGTGGTCATGAAAATGTGTATGTAATTGTTAGTAATCTTCAAGTTAACACACTTAATGGGTTCAGCAGTTATCCCGAAATATTAATGCTGTTTCACTGTTTCAGCAACCAATGAGTTGAGCACACAGAAGCTGACTAGACCCACTAAACAGCTTACTAGTCAGTTGTACTGTAAGTATCCGACCCTAGTGTAGCACAACAAAAACTAGAACTATCGCACAGAACAAAATGTGACAGAAACAAGCAGAGAGGTAAAGCTATCAAAGATGAGTATCTGCAAAAGGAACATCACACAAGTGCTCTCAAAAAAAAAAGGAACATCACACAAGGAACAACAGAATGATCTTGACTTGTAGTATATACCATTTATCCCATAGAAAACATGTTCTATTACATCTAAAGAAAGGATCTGGTACAATTGAAGTGAAAAACGGATACATAAGGCTAGAGAATGGTTTGCCTTCCAAAAAATCAAAAGTGAGGAAATAATCTTGGAACCTTTCAGCCTTTTCACCAGTATTCCTGTTTTGCTAAATTTAAACCAATTTTTTTGTTTTAAGAACACAAGTAATGGCATTACACCTGACTAGAATTAGGACTCCTGAAGATTAACTCATATGTGTCAGTGATAAAATTTTATTCTTCATCCCTTGCAGTGAACCCATAAGATGCCTTTTGGAACCAGAGATTGTGCTCATAATTGACTACCACATTTCATATAAACTGATGAAATATGGCGGTGATGATCTTAATTCCAAAAATGCACTGCCCATACACGTTGTTTCAATATCACAGTACAAGAAGTAGAACTATCTATATTATTTTCTCATGCAATCCATCACTAAGCCATCAGCAGTATCCTTTTGCTATAAAATGTATGCTTTTGTCCAAATATCAGTATATGACTTGCCACAAGAAATTTACATCAAAATATAATTTGCAAAGTCTCAATTATAATCTAACCACATGTTGTTGTACAATGTGCAACCAACAGAGGCATCTGACTAGTGAAGTAGTGACAAAGATTCAAAAATAGAGAGAATCATGTCGTGAAATTGACTAGTAGACACTTTTTTGAATTTTCCATACTCAAAAGTCTTTCACTAAGATTGTGACAAAAGATCATTTCACGAAGACTGTATTTAAGATGTTCAGATGCTCTGGAGCAAGACCCGTGAATCAAATACCAAGAAACAGCTAGGCACACCAATCATTTAAACCAAGGTACCATGCTTAAAGAATAAAAGAATTGAGGACACACCTGGCATGTTTGAAACAAAGCCACCCCTATTTTCAATTACGCTACGCTCAACATTCGGATCATGGTCTATTGACATCTGTATGGGTTCACCACCTTTCAAAAGAACAGCTCTTGAATCCCCGACATTAGCTACCCACAACTTCCTGCCGTTTACAAGAATGGCAGTTACAGCAGTGGATCCGCCTTGTCCCAAGTCTGGAGTATGTGACAGAATAGCTTGGTCTGTTTTTTCGTAAGCTTTTGTGATCGCTCTATCTGGATGTGTCCAAAATTCTTCCTAAAATAGAACGATAAGAATATGATCACCACAGTGCTAGTAAATTGACCCTCATCAAAACAAAAGCTAGAAACTTACTTCATTCAAAATATTTGAAAACAGATTCTTCTGTAGGTATGCAGGAACGGTATCTCCTAGATGACCATCAAAAATAGCAAAAAGACCAAGCTCGCTTCCCTTTACTTCAACAAAATTGGCAACATGGTAGTCCTCCATTGGATGATTTGTCTTCCCTCTTACAAGGTTATAGCCATAGCAGACCTTGACTTGGCCCTGATGGCCTTTCCCTTTACCAGATGCCGTTGACCCATTCCTGGTGAACTGTATACAGGCAGAGCAATGGGGAAAAGTGATATGGTCGAAGTGCCAATGATATAGATTGCAAGCTCCTAACTTAGTTCATGTACATTACTTTTGAGAATGCTTCTAGGTGGAGCTTAGAACAGGTATGGTGAACAATTGGTTAAACTCACCTCATTGGAAGCTAAGGATTATGACGATTTCTAATGTGAACAGCTCAATGGTAGTGATTACTATCAAAGCATACTGCACAAACACTTGGACAAACCTTTTTTCTATACTAAAATTTAAGTGCCCTTATAGTGAAATGGTAAAAGTTTTTAATATTTTTAGGATAGTAAACAAAAGCTTAAATTTAAGCAGAAAAAATCACTATCTGCTCAACTTGTCACCCTAATGCATAAATTAACTGCAAGAAGCTACAAAATAATTCCATACTTATAAGTACATGATGCAAAGAATGATGAAATACGGCAGTCCATTAAAAGAAGACTTACCTCTGACAAACCGGTACCGAAGCAGCAAAACCTTGCCATATGTTCTGGATTCCCTCTCAGTTCCAATCCAGCAACTGAAATTTATAAAAATAAGAGAAAAGGGGAGAAAACTCAGAAGTCCCCCACAGCCACCGATGCTTCCCTGGGGACACAGGTCGAGTTCGCTCACGACAGTCCTCCCGAAATCGCTCCCTTTTCATGGAATATCGCACCCTGAAATCAAGCAACTATTCAAATTTCACATAAAAGCAGATCCAGCAGCGGAACCAGACGGAGAATTGGACAGTAGAAGCGGAGCGAAGAATTGGACGGTTGAACCGGAGAAAAATCGGGAAGAAAACGTAGTCAGGGAACAAATCAACTTACCAATCGTGGAAGGAAGAGGATCGCGAAGGCCGCAGGTTTGAGCGGTCGAGGAAGTGAAGAAGCCGAGCTTCTCTTCGAGGCTTCCGTTTTTATTAAAAATTGATTTTTCTTCGGGTTTGCGCGTCGGGACAAGGAAGTCTATGGGGAGGGCCTTTCAAGGGTCAACACTCAACGCGGAGCAGCCGGCTGGCCCACGCGCAACGAAGACCCAGCTCATGTACTCTCTACTTTCTTTTAGTGACTGAACAGTGGGGCCGTAAAAGTGGGGCCCGTACGTCATGATTGCGGTGAGGTGGAGGACGGTTGGGTGTGGCCTGCGGGAAAGCAATTGAAGACTTTCGGGGAAGCAGGTGGGGCGCCCCCCCGTTTGACTCGCATGTCTACGGGCCGAGACGGGCGTTGGCCTTCCGGGGACGTGGCCCCATGGACTAGATGGGCTTTCATACACCCAAATAGCATGATAGTTAATATATGGGCCGCATTCGTATTAGGCCGCTAGTTATGGGCGGGCCACCACGTCTCCACGGCTTTGACACACAACATTTTCCTCTCTAACAAGTCGCATGCCTTTACCAAAAAAAAAAAACGCCGCATGAAGCGTGCAGGAAATCTTTAATCTTTCCGTGGTAAAGGCCTGTAGCCTAGTGGTTACAAGAGTCTCAGTAGCACCTGAGGTCCTATATTCGACTCTTCATGGTAACGAATTTTTTAGAATTTAACGGTGTTGTGCTTTCAGTGGTAGGCGACGTTCCCGTCGACAGCGACGCGCCTGTGGTGACTTCGTCAATCTCGAGGATTTGTCGGCTCAGTCTCTCGAAAGTGCTCATAGGGGTAGGGTTGCGTATGTGTATTCATAGGGTGAGTGTGCGTGCGTGTTTGTGAGTGTCTGCGTCTGTACTGTCTTTCTCAAAAAAAAAAAATCTTTAATCTTTCCAAATATCCTTTAATATAGGTAGGAAAAAGTCTAAATTGCTCCCCTCAACTATAGCCAAAGTCCAGATAACCTCCTAAATTATCGTTTGATTCATTTTACCCCCTAAACTATGCTCATGGGTTCAAATTACCCCCTAATATAATTTATCCTTTTTATTTCATCATGCATAGGTGGAGTTTTAAGTTAAAATTTTACAAAATGATAGTACATATCATAACACATGTTATAAAAAGTATATCATATTTTTTATCATTATTTTGACAGGTTAGGATATTTAATAAAAATTTAATCATTGGAGTTCAAAATTATATGAAAAATAATGATGAAAAAATTATATTTTTTAATAAGCATTGTGTTGTCCACTACTACCCTGCAAATTTTCGAAATTAAAATTCAACTTGTGTATGGAGAAACAAAAAAGATAAATTATATTATGGGGTGAAATGAACTATGGCATAGTTTGGGGGGTAAATTGAACCAAGTTATAGTTTAAGGGGTTATTAAGCCTTTGGTTGTACTTAAAGGGAGTAAATTGAATTTTTTCCATAGTATAAATGGCAGAGGTAATACTTCATACCTCTGCTTTTTTTAAAAGGAAAATATCATTCTACTTATTCCGACGGAGAATAAGGGTCTTCTCTGATGACGGCTACGGTCCAGGCGTCGTCCTCGGTGATCTTTTGGTGAGGTCAATGCACCTCCCCTTTGCCGGCGATTTGGTGTGGTGCATTTCGCCCGATTTTGGTCTTTGGTTTGGAGCTCCGCCGGATCTGCTGCAGCTTCTCTTCCTTCTGCTGGTTGGTGTTCCAGTGGAGAGGATTCTGTGCCCCGTTGATTTTCCACTCTGCCGCCGCCGGCGAGCCAGTGGAGGTGGGGTTCCGTTGGTGAACCCCTTGTACAGGAGTCCGGGCCCGAAGCTTCGCCATCTCCTCCAAACGGCAGGGTTGCTGGCCTTTTGCTACAAGGCTGTGGAACAGGCTACGGGTTTCGTGGAGGTTTGGTGGTTGGACCCAGCTCGAGCTTCCCTCGGCAGCGGCGGTCGTCGATCGCGAGTAGTGGTCCAAGAGCTGTGGAGCTTGGGGCGTGGCCCTGGTCCATGGGCGAACGCTGATGACTACATCCCATCTCTCGGGATGAGTGTCTACTTCAACGCCATTCAAAGCCTGTGTGCGATGGGGCTCTTCCGGCTCGGAGTTAGGCTCGTTGTCTTCCTCGACGGTGGTGGCCGGCGAAGAGGATTTCGAGCTTCTTCGGTTTGCGGAGATCCTAGGGTCTTGGTTGTAATTTTTATTTCTTTCAGGGTCTTCTGCGAAGTTTGGTTGCAACAGCTGACTCTGTATCCTTACCGTACGTCTCTGTATCTGTATGAGTAAATGTACCTTTTCCTTATCTAGAAATATAGAAACGTATTATCAAAAAAAATTATCACGAACTTGATCAGATTTGATAGAAGGTAGCAGCAACTACTAGCTTATATAGCACATGAATACTACCCTTTTCTCTAGAGGCAATTATCCATCACTTCAGGTGATGAATTAAACACCATCACCTGAAGATCGGCCCAGGAGCGGCTTCTTCCTCCTCGCATTGTGTCGGGGGGAAATATTAACGACCTCCTAATAACCATTAAAACAACAATCATGAAGGCCCAGGCCCACCTGCGGCAATGGCGGCCGCCGTTGGCCCAACATGGGAGGGGAGCGCCCCGCTCCATCTCGCCCGACCAAGTGCCTCGCGGTCGGACGCTCCCGACCCCTCGACGGCCAGACTCCGCCACGCCCGACTCGCGGTCCCAAGGTCGGGAGCGCCCGACCCCTCGCCACAAGGCTCCGCCTCGCCCGACCCAGGGCGTAGGGGGTCGGACTCACCCAGGCCCACAAGATGAGTATCCACCTCGGGCGCAGACTGGAAGATATTAGCGCGGATCTCGTGGGCCCCCTGCCGATCTCGCCATAAATGCGCCGCGGCTCTGGCGCGCAGAAAGGCGCCCGCGCCCCCGACGTAACCCGTCACAAGTACCCAAACACGACCGCCCAGCACAGGCTACAGTGGCCGCAGCTTTCCCCGATTCGCTACAGGGCACTCATGGCCTGCGCCGCCCGGCACAGGAGGAAGCCCCGCCCGTCCTCGCGCCCCGCGCATCCGGCGTCAGAGACGCAACGTCCGCGTCCCACGGGCCATCAGCAAGGTAACAGGACCCTGGGACCGTAGCGCCTTCCCCGACGGGCACGGATGCCACGACCGAACACCATCATCATGCCTGGCGGCAACGGCCACCAGGGAAATCATCGACAGGATCCGGAGGCAGCCGCCCTCCTCCGGTGGACGCGCTGACAGGAGCCGAAGGCCGGAGCAGGGGGCGGCGACCCGGGGACTTGGTCCCTTCCCTTGTATTCTATATTTTACTTTCTCCTCACGCCTGGCTCGTCTGTAACCCCGAGCTCCCCTTGCGCTATAAAAGGAGGACCGGGGGCCCTGAGACACTCTCTCTCCACGAAAAGACACTCACGCTCAGACTCTCTCTCTCCGGCGAGGAGAAGACACACACTCGCCATTACAGCACCAGTGCACACCCAAGAGACTTGGGACCAGCTCCCTCTCTCTCCCTCCTGTAACCCCTACTACAGACCCCGCGTGGGCAACACGAGCAGCTCCTCATACTGGACGTAGGGCTTTTCCCCGCCCGAACCAGTCTAAACCCCGTGTCTCCCACGCTACCATCCGAAGCCTTACGCGCATAAAAGAAATTTACTAGTCTTAGTCCTGATCTGCTAATCTTGACAACGACACATTGCCTCCCGTCGTCACCCCGCTCGCCCCGCCTCACCCTCGCCCCTTCGTCTCCGGCGGCAGGAGCCGCCCGATTCGTCACTGCCGACCGCCGCCATCGGAGCTGCTCGCCCCCGTGCCACCCTCCACCAGTGCCTTCGACGGCTCCTGTCGTCGAACGCGCCGCCACCCTCCACCGCCTTAACCTACCTCCGTTGAGCACCAGAGATCTCACCGTGACTCCCCCGCCGCCTTCACGATCCATCGGATGTCCTCCACGGCCCGCGGCCGCCCCGCCCGCCGCCTCGCCGCCCCGCCCGCAACCCGCCGCCACCGCCCGCTACCAACCACCGCCGAGCTCCTCTATAGGTTATAGATGACAGCCCACCCCAACCCCCGGCAACCCAAACCTCCTAACACCCCCCCCCCCCACACCCGCCCGGCAACCCAGACCTCCCGAAGGCCGAAGCTCTCGGCGAGAGGTGGAAGGAGGCCGTCGTCGTCATGGGCTGCGAAATCGAAGATGGGATGAAATCGTCTCAATCACCTTTAAGTGATGGATCTAAAATTTGTAGCCTAGGCGATGTATAGCTCCCCGCTTTTTCCCTGAGAAGCGAGAAGTGCGCAGCGCGTCTCTTTTTTTTGAAAGATCTGGCACCTTGTCCAGCATTCATTAATAAGAGAGGAAAGAGTTTTTAAGCCTTGTTTAAATGCCTCCAAAATTTTTTAAAATGGAATCTTTTCACATTTGAAGTATTAAATATAGACTAATTAAAAAACTAATTGCAGATTTCGTCCGTAAATCGCGAGACGAATCTAATGAGCCTAATTAATCCGCCGTTAGCATATGTTTACTGTAGCAATTTAGTGTCTAATCATGGCCTAATTAGACTCATTAGATTCATCTCGTAATTTATAAACAAACTATGCAATTAGTTTTTTATTTCATCTAGATTTAATACTTTGCATGTGCCGCATATTCGATGTGATATTTACGGGTGTAAACTTTTTGCATTTAAATAAGGGGTTAGTGGCACCAGCGGGCGGCGCCAATTACAACTTTCCATCCAGACAGACTGCTGGTGGGCCTTAAAGTACAAAGCTAATTACTCATGAAAAATGCTACCAACTAGAGAATCCAGAAACTTTGCTCCTACCAAGATCCATGTCCGAATCTCATCACGCAACAAGGCTATGAACCTCGGTGGCGTTAGTTCTTCCTGTTTGAAAATTCTGTTGTTCCCCACAAGGACCAAATTACCAGTAGCACAAGAGTTTGGAGCCCTGGGCGCTGCTGGCTGCTGACAGAAATCAGGTCCTTTAAGAGAACAAGGCTTACGCATTTCGGCCTGGCAATTGGATTAGTTTGGGCTTGGAAGTGGACTATCGATAGTTTCGGCCAGATCGTGCAACATGATACGGGGAACTGAAGGCCCAACGCAGGAATATGGGGGTGGCAACGCGATACGGGGCCACGTCAGCTAGAGGTGAAGATGAGGACCACGTCCCCATCCCCGCGCGCGCAAGTGGCGACCGGCGTCTCTGCCGGCGACGGCGACGGCGACTGCATCAGCCATCAGAGCCAGCCAGCCAGCCAGCCAGCAAGGGTCCGGAGGACGGGCCGTGGCCGTGGCCGTGGCCGCAAATATCCGGGCCGGCCGACCGGCCGGGGCGGGGCGGGTCGCTGCTAGGGAGAAGGCTTGGGAGCCTTGGCTTGCTCGTGCTTGCACTTGCACGGACGGACCACGCAGCCGGCCCGGCCGCATCCCCTCTCGCCGTCGTGGAAATAGCGCTGCGCCGATGCCGTCGCCGTCGCCGCGAGCGACTTAGCTTTATGCGCCCACCCACGCAAAAGCACAACGGGGGGGCCCCGGGGCGGCGACCCGGCGACAGCGATCCCCGAATGGGAATGGCATCCGCGCCCGGCCCCCACCGATCCATTCCCGCCGCTCCAACGCACGGCGCGGCGCGGCTGGGAGTCGATGGGAACGCGTACCTCGCTGGCTCTCGCTCGCTCGCTGTGTGGTGGTGGGCCGTTCTAGCGACGCATTCCGGGGGCCTTCGTCGGCCGGGCCGGGGCGGCGCTGCTCGCCGATAGATGCTCGATCTCCCTGCTCTGGAGCAGGCGCAGGATCGATCGGTAGCGGCGTCAGTGCTCGATCCGGGCATGAGGTGACAGCGCCGCTGCATCGTCCGACGACGTGCAGTGATCATCATGTGCGGATGTGCCAGGTTAGATAGGTTCTCTTATCATCTACAGGGAATATATTCGTCACTAGGATCTGTGGATGCAAAAGCAGCAGGCCATGCGTCCCTGCCGGCGCGGCTCCCGTCCGTGTGTCAAAGCTCCCCCAAAGCCTTTTTTCTTCCCTCCCCCTAGATAGACCGATCAGCTCGTCTTTTCGGTTGCAGGTCAAGCGCAAGTGCGCAACACACCCTCAGGAAAAAGGCTCAAGAAGGAAGGGAGATGCTTGGCATATACAAGTATATAAACTTGTCCATACGACCATGCTACGACGACCAAGTCTTTTTTGGGCAACTTGATTATTATAGATAAACAACCAGCAAAGTGATTTGATCTCCTGATTGTGACGTACTTGTACAACATAAAACTTGTTTCTTTTTACGAAACACGGTATAAAGTACAGACGCCCAATGTTCACGGTATAAAGTACAGACGCCCAATGTTCACACACATACAGATTAGCACCTCCGAAATATTGAACTCGCGTATCGTGAGATTTTATAATACATTGCTTATTTCATTACAAGTAATAATTTAAAATGAGAAATGGTACTTGTCAACGTTTTTATCCGCCAACATATCAAGGGATACTCTGAGGTAGTGGATTATTCGGTGGGGATCGCTGAATCTGGAGCTTGATGGTAAAAATAAGGATACAAGACACGGATTTATACATGTTCGGACCGCTAAAGTAGCGTAATATTCTACATCATGTTTGGGGTATTGTATATTGCGCTCTGCGCTTAGGTGTTATGTTCCGATCTAGAGCGAATAACTAGTCGGTTATAAGTTACGAGTTCTAATAGGATTACAAAAGAGTCCTAGTAGGAGTCTGTCTTCTTACTTCGTTGCGGATAGTTGGAGATCTATCTCTGTCCTATTACGAAATGTGTCTGAGGATTAGTCCGCCCCTAGAAGATGTGGCTTCTAAAGTAGTACAATTAAAAGTTAGAACCAACCATGCAGCCTTTTTAAAATAAAGTTTAGCTTTGTGTCAGATAAGATGATGGGAATCTGCATGTAGCTAAAAAAAATGGCAAAGGTTTAGGTTCATTACTTTGAACACAATAGACAGAAAGCTAGACCCATCATTTTTGCTACACGCTTCTAATTTCTTGCTCCAAAGTTTAGGGGGATACCTTTTGCTTTGAGATTTTGGCCCTTGCCTTTTATGCCACTGTATTTTTTATTACAGGTCTTTTCATCACTCCAAAAGTTTATCTTATTTCAATAAGACCAATGCGATTGATTCCTTTTGTTGAGAGAGGCCTTTTATTAATCAACTAGAAATATTTAAATCTCCACTCGAGCACACTAGCCATTTGATTATCGAGTTTATATTATACGATGTGTGCTGGGTCGTTTAAAAACTTGCATCTCTTATTGCAACTAAATTTTCAACATACTGAATATAAAACCTTGGCCTATTTTTACATCATGTGAAGTTTACTTAAAAAACCACAGGTATTTTTTTTTAAGAAAACCATTTTTCACACTAACTGTGCCCCCACCCTAAGCCCGTATAAGGCATGGAGCAAGTGGGGCGACAACACCGGGCCCCTAAATTTGAAGGGCCCCATAATTAATAATTAGTAGTAATTAGTCTACCTAAATCCCAATTATTTTCTACAAATCCACTACTTCAACATGCACAGTAAATCACAGACAAGTGTAGTTATGGTGGTAACGGAGCATGACCCTAGTTGTCTCTTCATAATCCAACTTGACCTTATATTTTTAGCTCAAAATTATATAAAATAAAAATCCAGCCTTTTTTCTAGGTTAAATTTGAAGGTACTTTAGAGTAACTCCAGCAGATCCTCTAAATAAGCTTCAATCTTAGATTTGGAGGTTGAAATAAAAAATATACTCTAGCTTAATTTTAGCTTCGTTATGTCTTCTAGAGTTAGAGATTAAAAGTACTTGTGTAGTTGTGTAGTCCTCAATTCACATGAAGCAAAAATGAACTTGAATTCTTCTCAAACACATGAATTTCTTATCATAGTTTATACAATTAAAAAACACGTAAAGTTTTGTAATAAAAAAATACTTTTTTGATAATATTTTCTAGATTTGAAGGCCACATTTTATATTTCGCACCAGGGCCTCAGAAACTTTGGTACGGGCCTGCCCCAAATACAAACGTATACTCACATACGCATGCTGGGCAGCTCAATTTCTTTCTCCCCCTTTTTTTTTGTCACATATACTGTTGCAATACAAATGGAGGGAATATTATATGGAGGAAGAGGGTGAGGACCAGGAAGATAAATGGACAAGAGAAAAGTTAGATCAAATCCAGCCAACCAATCCCGATATCCACAGCCTCTTTCTCCATTGGACCAGAACTGTCCCAACCAAAACCAGAAGCACCAACTGCAAGAGCACCAACACCGAACAAAAACATAATCAAATTGCGAGCCCAGAAATACAAGGAAAAATATTACTCCTGCAAGCAACTCGTGCGCGCACTCCACTGTTCTTGGGAATCTTGGGAGGAAGAGAGTAGAGAGTCTCTCAGCTCCCTGCCGGTTCGTGGCGCGAGTGGCTTCATGGTTTCTTGACGTCCTCTCCTCTTGATCCAAGGACTCGGGGGTTTCTCTTCTTGGAGAGGTGGTTCTTGGATTGGCCGGCCGGCCATGTCGGTCTCGTCCTCGTCCATGTGCGGCGGCGGGGAGACCGGGATGAGGATCGTGGTGTGGTTCCGGAGGGACCTCAGGGTGGAGGACAACCCGGCGCTAGCGGCGGCGGCGCGCGCCGGAGGGGAGGTGGTGCCGGCGTACGTGTGGTCGCCGGAGGAGGACGGCCCTTACCATCCGGGGCGCGTGTCCCGGTGGTGGATCAGCCAGAGCCTGCAGCACCTGGACGCCTCGCTCCGCCGGCTAGGGGCAGGAAAGCTCGTCACGCGGAGGTCGGCCGACGCCGTCGTCGCGCTGCTCCATCTGGTCCGCGACACCGGCGCCACGCACGTCTACTTCAATCATCTCTACGGTTTGTTTCTCACTGTCGCATATGTGCTCAGTTTTTTCAAGGAAAAGTAGTTCTTTTCATAGTGTTATTAGTCGACAGTCGTATCCAGGTTTCCCCTTCTTGGTATGTTCATGCTTCAAGATCAACTAATGAACTTGGCTAGAGTAGATGAAACAAAGCAAGTTTATTACCTTTTTTTATTTCAGTATTCATCTGATTTTCTCCATGTTGAGCAGATCTAAAGGTCATTCTAACAGTATATTATTAATTTAGTGCTTGATATAGTAGTAGTATTAATGTATCTTATTAGCATACCACCAGAATCCACATGCCAACTTCACAATTTGGCAACTCTGAACCCTGGTCTCGAGTCTTGGATCATGACATACATGTTTCAACTGAGGTTACTCACTGTTATTAATATAAACTTTACCCATCAAGTAAATTCCCAGCATTTCGCCATCTCCCTCCTTAATTCCCAAAAGTTCTTTGCATCCCCAACTAACCATCCCCAATTCCTGTTATAGTAGTACTATGGTTTTCACTCCATTAATTGTTTATTCTGGAACCAAGGGATCTTGCTTTAAACCTTTGAGACCACCACATCTAGCTCCATAACTGTGTCACCATCTTTTCAGACCCGATCTCGCTGGTCAGGGACCACCGGCTGAAGGAGATGCTGACAGCCGAGGGCATCGTCGTGCAATCTTTCAATGCGGATCTGCTGTATGAGCCATGGGAAGTTGTTGACGATGAAGGGCAGCCATTCACCATGTTTGCCCCGTTCTGGAACAGGTGCCTCAGCATGCCGTACGATCCCCCGGCGCCACTTCTGCCCCCGAAGAAGATCAATTCAGGTGCTCGGAGAGCTATGAATTCAAATTTTCTAGCTTCTACCTGTTTTCAGAATAATTTACTAATCACAGAAGTTGTTATGGACTTCCGATGCATCATGCTTTGTATATTTTGCAACAAGAATCCACACAATATCAAGTTGTTACTAGTAGCCATTTCGTGCTGGTTAGGCATAGTATCATAAGCACTCTGCTTCAAGTTGGCATTGGAATGAGCTCTTCAGTTGATTGGCTGAAATTTTGAACAGGTAACTTATCAATGTGCCCATCGGATGATCTGATCTTTGAGGATGAATCGGAGAGGGGAAGCAACGCTCTTCTGGCCCGAGCATGGACACCAGGATGGCAGAACGCAGACAAGGCGTTAACGGCCTTCCTCAATGGTCCTCTGGCTGACTATTCAGTGAACCGCAAGAAGGCTGACAGCGCGAGCACATCCCTACTTTCGCCTCACCTCCATTTTGGTGAGCTTAGCGTGCGCAAGGTCTTCCACCTAGTTCGTATGAAGCAGCTTGTGTGGAGCAACGAGGGCAACCACGCTGCTGAGGAGAGCTGCACACTGTTCCTGCGTTCCATTGGCCTGCGGGAGTACTCCCGCTATCTGAGCTTCAACCATCCAAGCAGCCATGAGAGGCCCCTCTTGGCACACCTCAGGTTTTTCCCCTGGGTGGTCAATGAGTGCTACTTCAAGATTTGGAGGCAGGGAAGGACTGGATACCCGCTTGTGGATGCTGGCATGAGGGAACTCTGGGCGACAGGGTGGTTGCATGACCGGATACGTGTGGTGGTGTCAAGCTTCTTTGTCAAGGTCCTTCAACTTCCATGGCGATGGGGTATGAAGTACTTCTGGGACACTTTACTGGATGCTGATCTTGAGAGCGACGCACTGGGCTGGCAGTACATCACTGGCTCTCTTCCTGATGGGCGAGAGCTTGACCGCATTGACAACCCTCAGGTGCGTGCAACTTTTAAGTTCTGAGTAAATCAAGCTATTTTAGTGATGACAAATTGTTCTGATTGTTTTATTTCAAAAAAAAATTGTTCTGATTGTCTGAATACTGATGCACTGTCATGGCACTCCAATTCTTCTGTTCCAGTTTGAAGGCTACAAGTTTGACCCGCATGGGGAGTATGTCCGACGGTGGATTCCGGAGCTTGCAAGGCTGCCGACAGAATGGATACATCACCCATGGGATGCACCTGTTTCCGTGCTGCAAGCTGCAGGAATTGAGTTGGGCTCCAACTATCCTCTCCCCATAGTTGAGCTAGACGCAGCCAAAGTCAGGCTGCAAGAAGCCCTGTCAGAAATGTGGCAGCTGGAGGCTGCATCGAGGGCCACAATGAGCAATGGAATGGAGGAAGGCCTCGGCGACTCCTCGGAGGTTCCACCGATTGAGTTTCCTCAAGAATTACAGATGGAAGTCGATCGGCAGCCAGCCCAGGCAGCGGCCAATGTGCCGATGACTGCTCGGAGGCGTCAGGATCAGATGGTGCCTACCATGACGTCTTCACTGAACAGAGCTGAAACAGAGGTTTCTGCCGACCTGGGGAACAGTGAGGACACTAGAGCACAGGTTCCGTTTCATGCACATTTCGAACCACGAGTCGAGAGGGAAGATGCAATCCAAAATGCAGAAGGCCCTGCTCCTAGAATCAATGGAGTTCACCAGCACAACATCTTTCAGCAACCTCAGCTTCGTAGGCGAGAAGCTGTTGCGCCATCCGTGTCGGAGGCTTCGAGTAGCTGGACCGGGAGAGAAGGCGCCGTAGTCCCAGTTTGGTCACCTCCTGCAGCATCAGGCCATTCGGAAACTTTTGCTGCTGATGAAGCTGACGTTTCTAGTAGGAGTTATTTGGATAGGCATCCACAGTCGCACCGGTTGATGAACTGGAGTCAGCTATCCCAGTCATTGTGAGTTCGGATGCACCATAACCCATTGTTCTCAGTAAGTTGCATTGTTGTTGCACTCACATTGCAAATTGCAGCTTATCATGATAACATGCATGATTAGTTCAAAAGAGGACGCTTCACGCTCCATGCAGCAAAAAGCTATAATATTTTAAATAAATTGGAGATATGATCAAAGTGAATCTCATAGTTAGTGTGAAACAAAAGGACACCCTAAAATAAGAAAAAGTTAACTACTGCATTGGTAGTAACCTAGTAGTTATAGTATTATACAAAATTTGAAGTCCTACAGCAGGTGAAATGTTATCTAACATTTGATGAATTGTGACTGCAGGACAACGGGCTGGGAAGTGGAAAACTCCGTGCAGCCAAACCTAATCGGTTAGGGTTTTCTGAAGACGGGATTCATATGTAAATTGTCCACTCTGTTGCTCATCTATACATAGTCTGATGGGCACGCAAACCAGGCAGCTCGTTCCTGTATGTGATAATAGTCGTGTAAATCTAATCCGCTAGAACTTGTGTGATCGATATAGGGTGCCTAAAAAAGTCACTATTATTGATCAGACAATGAAGGTTTTCTGTAATTTTGACCCTTTTTTGGAGGTGTGCTATGCATGTAAACGTTGACCATTGGCGATCTTTGGTTACTATAGTAGTTATAGATTTTAAAGAGGCTCTTGGAGTACATTCCACTTGTTGGACACAGGAATCATGGTTTGAGTAACCTGCTTGCGTTGGGGATTTGGGGGCAAATATTCTTTCATAATACATGCTGAACACGTTAGGAGCACGGATACGATGAGATCTCGAATTGTTTGTTTGGTTCCGGAGGTAGGACCGTTGCCAGGCTAGAAACTGCAGGCAGAGGATTGGGCGGAGCCGACCAAAAGGCCCCATAAACGCAGAGGCCATAGGCAGCCTTGGCTCATCATCTAAAGATGGCCATGTTTTGCGTTTCTACCCAATTCGACAACGTCCAAAGAATCGCGAGGTCATTTGCGGCCCCTTGGAAAGAAAGCAGTCCAGAGCGCGATGGTTGAAGGGAAGCAGAAAAAAAACAAGCACGTACTTCCAAGATCCAACGAACGGCCTGTGCTGAACAAGGAAGCCAGGGGCACTGCAGCGCAGCAGCAGCAGCGACGTTGTGGCGATTGGCCGTTGGACGAGCTGGCCTCACCGGAGCCTCGGGACGCCCGTTGGCGCAACGGAGAGGCCAAGTGGCACTGGCCCCGTCGAAGCGTCGGGGAGGGCCAGAGCTTACCGCCACGCGATGCTCTCTGGCCCTGCCCCTACCGGCGTTTCAGAAGGATTGCCGCGGCAGCCAATTCAGAAGTGCGCGCGAAAGCTGCTGCTGGTCTCGCTCTCGCTCTCGCTCTCCCTGCAGCAGCAGCAGCAGGAGCAGGGACAGGGACGTGCGTGACGCTACAGATAGCTGCGCACGCGGCGAGGCTGCCGGACGGCGTTGATCATGTGGCGCAGCGACCAAGCCTATTGCCAGTGCCTTCGCAAACCGCGCGCCGGCGAGGATCCCGCCGGCTCATCCGTCGGACGGTCGAACACCGGACGAGCACAGCAGAGTTGTGTGGTCTGCCGGTCTGTAGGCTGATGTAGTGCAGTGCAGCGCCTCGTCCAGCAACAGCAAAACGATCACGAGTTCCAAATCTATGTTCACGGTGGTGAATGGTGATCTATTACGCAACCAACAAGTACCCACGCATGAATCGAAACGGATGCAGTGGATCCAGAAAGAAGAAAAAAAACAGAGCAAACGATACTTTATCACCACCACCTCCCTTGGAGCCCAGAGGACGACGAATGGAAATTACAAATTAACAGACTGTTACACGAGAGCAGCGTTTCCCCACCTGAAGAGCATTGGTGGTCTGAAGCGGTACATACAACAAGATGTAACATGTAAAACAAGATGCTGACGCCGAGGCTTAACTGACCAAAGCTAACAAACCCAAACATGTAACATGCTTCCAGAACCCCAAGTCATCACAACTGGGAAGTGCATCCAAGCTTCTGAACTAGAATTAATGTACAGTGTGCCCAATAGCAATGTTCCATTCTTTAGCAAAAAGATGTTAGTCCTGAGAGGAAACTGGTCAGGCGCACTTAAACAATTTACACCTTATTGCATCCCTGGGAGCAAGATTCTATTATCCCCTGTACACTGAAACCACCCAAATTCTGGTGTCCTCATGTCATACAACCTCTTCGATTGGCGATTTTCCATGGAGGTAATGAAATAGTAGCTGTGTAGGTACAAGAGTGAACTTGCATGCTCCAAAGAGAAAGGGTGAAAAGGAACAGGGAAGGCCAAGAAAAACAATCTAACTCTTCCCACCAAGGCCCTCGTAAAACAAGATGTATCCATGGTCTGTGTTGCCCGAGTATTCATGTGAGGAACCGAAGAACGTTTGCAGGGTCTGCTCCTCAACCATCTCCACGTTTTCGTCATCAAAGAACAACCAGTGGTTGTGGCTTTTGACGAGGCTCACATAATGCCCATGGTTGGGCCCACTGCCGACATGGACCACGACAGCGAAGAGGGAGTACTCGGTGTCTACATCATCGGATGTATTACTGAGCTTCAGCTCCATGGGGAATACTACCCGGTATGAAAGCTTCTTATAACGGCCAAGTTGCTCAATGTACTTGAAGCGCTTTAGGTGGATCACCAATATGTGGGGAGCCTTCTTGATCTTCATTCTCTTCTGTGCTTCTTGCAAACTGGAATGGGACCAAATATTGGAGTTCAGCGGTAACAAAGAACTTAAGTCAAGATGATGGTCCCTTCTGTAAGGTAGTTATAACTTGTAATTTTGTCAAAATCTACAGCATAAATTGGGTTCTCACAAAGGTATGAGAAACCAAGGTCACTAAGGGCCAGGGCTTTATGCAATTACGTTGCTGCAAAGATATACCAAAATAAGGTGTCCACCAAGTAGAATGACAATGGCCAGTAAAACTGATAGCTGAAAAAGACAGCCTAAGGGTAAGGGAAACATGGTGGTATAGTTACCTGCAGCATTTGTCACAGAAGAATTTGTCTTCTGCATTTAGAGTCTCTGTAGAGCAGAAGTTTTTCAGGCAGCTTGTGATAGAACTATTTTGTTCAATGTCAACACTGAGATCAAGAAATGTTTCATCTCTTGCAGTTACTGTTTCACATCTTAAGCATCTTGTCTCGTTCGTCAGTATGCCCTGCAAAGTTTGTATCCATGTAAATATGACGGTAAATTGAATCTAGAAGAAAGATAAAATACAAGGTATTTTTCAATGAGTTCAGTCACCTGAAAATTCTTATGGACCAGGGTAACTGGTGGCTCCTTTTTAACTCCATTGGCTAAAGGTTGAACTGGACCATTTGGAGCTTTTTCAGGAGATGATTGGGGGGAGTCCTTAACAGCACTAGACTCCTTTTCCAGAATATCAACAAGTTCATTCAACAGGAAATTTAAGAACTCGTGTGCGTCCTACAGAACAACCATGAAAACAAATGTTAGTCAAGAGAAGTGACTGCTTTGGAGCCATCGTAATTCGTAAAAACTAATAATTCCTGAAACGACTACTTTTGAAGCTATTACAATGATCCAACATTATGCAATAGCAGATAACAAGCACATGAGAAGACATGTAGTACTATAAACTACAATAATGAGACTGCAATTGCTCATATCTGCTAAAGTAAATATGTTTGTTTTGTGTTGTGTCAATCCAACACGATGAGGCTACCATACCACATCAGATCAGATGAAATACATTGCTATAATATGTGCAAGTTACCTGGTGCATGTAGCTGCGAAACAACTCATTCTGTTTCTTCACTCTCTGAACAAAACGTTTTGGAGCAATAACACCAGTTTTTTTCTTTGCTTGGCTTATCTACATGATACACAATGAGCAACCATTAATTCATTACTCATGGCAATATCTTGCAAAAGTTTCACATAACATACAAAACACTATGCAGTAACACCAACACACATGGATAGGGTGAAATAATTTGTTAACAGATTAAAGATGTCAAAGTTCTTTATTTTATAACTTCACTTGACAACAGATCATAGTATATGACAATTTACAGTACAGCAGCACCCATTACCAAGGTGTCCACGAAACAAGTGCAAAGCAAAAGGCAGCACAATAAATGCCTTGATAGCCACTACCACAAAGCCCACAAAGCAGCACAATAATGTGAGATTCATTACTCAAACCCCAGAGAAGATGCTATCCAAGCATGTAACTAGCACATGCATGATGCATACATGGGAGTAAATCTAAAACACAGCATATGCAGCTATAGCAAAATCACAACTAACAGGGGAAATCCAAATAAAGATGATTAGCAGAATGTGTTTTTTCCGTTTTCATCAGTATCATCACACTTCAATTATGAAGCAAAAGTAAATCCCCAACAGGCCAACACCTAAATGAATTAAAAGCAGCATAAGATACATGGAATCCCACATAGATAACCACATATCCATGGCTGGGCCCCTATTGACAGTGTTATCCAAAGAAAACATACACATACAGCTACTGCATGTGTTAGCATTTCAATTAAGGAAAAGGAGCAATTAATTGGAGATTTTAATACTCCTAATATGTCACCACCACAATAGACATGCCAATAACAAATATTTTTGAATATGGGCTCAAAACATACATAGAATACGAGAAAAAGGCACTCCGCATAACCATCAGGTCACTTGAAAGCAAAACATGAAACTCAGATAAGGCACTACAGGTTACAGTCATCTTATGGAATATGGAATCATCATTTCAGCCTCCAGTGGAAGTTCACCCAAAAGAAGACAAAGTTTGCCAAGGAATTACACCACTCTATGCTCGTTTTCCAAAATTTCTCAAACCAGCTACATCATTTCTTAAAAAATTAATCCTACCTACACTTTACCTGCATAAAAAGGTCAGCCAAACAAGTCAAAAGATTTTCCTCTGCATCTCCTGGATTTTTGTTATTTGTGTAATATTCCAGTAACTGCTCCCTGAATGGAATGCAAAAATAAAGTGCCTGAAACAAAAGTATCACTGTCAGCTTCATGTAGTAATGTACTTGACAGACGTAATACAATGTTAACTACAATATTTTGCTCAGGTACATAATCTGAAGATAATAATTTGCAATACACATTAAAACAGCATCACTAATATCAGTTTTTCCGAGAAATTTCAAAGCCTTTCAAGTTTTGACACTCATATCACAATGACATGTGGGTCGGGGTGTCAAATCTTGAAAGGCTCACGAATTGGATGTCAAATATCAAAATCTCACGTTTTTTCACTGAACAATAACATGAGGGCCATTTCTAATGTGTTCTAGAACACAATGGTGGAGCAGCAGGATTTGGAAAAGTGGACACAGCACATCAGTGAACAACAGGATTGGCTTTCTTAAGACTTCAGAGACAGCAAACAATGAACGTTGGTAACGATGCCTTAGTCTCCTGTAGATACCTCCCCACAAGACCCTCACCCCCTGCCACCGCCACTAGCGGATCAGGCCATCCCTGACAAAAGACGTCTCTCCTGCCACCACTGCAGCAAGATCAAGCGCAGCCCGAACCCCGAAGCATGAAATAGCAGTGGCAGCATGTCCTTCATGATGTGCTGGACTCACCGCCAATCCCCTTGGCAATATACAGAATCATGATTTGCTGTGGGGCTGCGCCGTCAGGAGCAGCAGCTGTGAAGAAGATGGGGTGCTTCCAGAGGAAGGACATAGCAGCGACCATGGTGGCAAGGCCTGCTGGGGCAGATCCAGGAGGACAAGAGTGGCCAAAGAGGAGGAAGACAACTCGAGAGGGATGGATTCCAGGGACTGGTGCTGATGTGGTGATGAAGGACATGGCCAAGAGTTGCCTCACTCCCCAGGCCTACCCACCGCAAAAGGAAAAGGGGGCGGTGACAGGAGATGACAGAGTGGTAGACGGTGAAAAATTGAAAAAGTTTCTGCTGGGACAGTAGTAATCCGTGTACGCCAAGTGGTATGTTTGCAAAATGGTTAGCGAAAGTGGGTATATAAGCAATTTGCCCATTCAAAAAAGGAAAGCCTACATTAGGTACCTAACATACTATTGAAAAAATTACACTGTTTTTCAGGACACTGAAACTGCAAAATCTCAAAAAAAATGACTTAACTACTTAAGCAGCTGCCATGTTCCCTAAACAGGTAATTCAAGTCTTTTCTGGTATGACAACCTTGTACTAGTCGTACAAGTATATCTAATCCCTAGGCACATTACCTATCAAGGCAAGTGGATCACAGTACAATATTTTGGTTTCTGACTCAGAAACAGATACGAGTAGTATGCGTAGGCATTATATCATGACTCATTTGCAAGTAGTCTTGCATGAAGACATTGAATCGCTGACAAAACAAAAATAGGGGTAAGATAGACACCTCTAGACCAATATTTTGGTTACATGCCACAGCCAGATTAAATGTTGTAAAATAACGCAGAGCACATCCTGTCATCATGTACACAACTACACATAGGATTCCAACCATCCAAACATATCAACACATATGTTACATTACACTAGCACAACTCGAATGTGCTGAGCAACTACTACACAGATAATTTCTATCAAACTGTCAAAGGATTCTAACCATATCAGCAGGCACGTCGCATTCGATAGCACATCTCAATCCAGTGGACAAGTGTAAGGCCAACATAATTACTAGCATTAGTCACGGCTATCAAAACTTACCGCCTAAAGAAATCAAGGAAGGCGCCAAACCAGGCCGTTTGCCCCTTTCAGAATAAACACACGGGTCACCACACCGCGCAGCAAGCTACCGCAGCTACCAGTATCAGAACTAGCATAACCAAGCAGAAAATCTAATAGCTACTGGTTTCGGCGGTAGTGTATGCAGACCTGGAGGACACTGTTGCAGTAGCAGGTGTTGCCGAAGTTCTCGAGGCCGAAGTAGCGCTCGCCTTCCGGGAACTGGTCGCCGAGGGCCTTCTCGAGCTTGGAGCCGCTGGCTCCCATGACCATCCACCGGTCCCACCACCCGGAGGCGGCGCCGGCGAGGTACCGGAACCCTGTCCCGAGCCCTGAGCGGCTCCTCTCGGCCGCCGACGAGGCCTCCACCGTGGGCGATCGCACCGGATTTGCCGTCCTAGGGTTTGGTGGCTCCCCGCGTGCGCGCGCGGCGGAGGGAGAGGGGGAGAGAGGGTAGGAGGCGGTGGGAGGCCGACGCGAAACCCTAGGGTTTTCGATCCGGGTGGGCAAGCGCGGCGAAGATGAAGAGGAAAGAATTTGCGCTGCTGCTGCTGGAGCTGCTGCTCCTTCCGTTGGGTTGGGGATTTCTCGCCTTTTTCTGGGGGCGATGAAACGGGGGCGACTCGCTTGATTCAGATCGGCCTCGCCGCGGTGGTTCTTGCTGTGTGTGTTCGTGGGCGAGCATTTCACTGGACCTGTGGGTCCCGAGCCTATCTGTATTTCTTTACTTCTCTTTCTACCGCAGATCTGAGCGGTTGTGGACTTGTGGCTGGTAATTGGAATTCTCGTCAGTCGTCGTACCAAGCCTCTATCTCTATCTATCTATCTGTCTATCTATATATATATATACATACTATTATATATATATATATATTATATATTTATTATTATACTAAAAGTTATGAGATGGCGACCGTACGTCTCTAACCATCGCGCGTCGCCCGATTGTGGTACTGCCGCTTGCGAACTAAACACCGTCAGATCTTAATGGTCCTGCCGCAACGCTCCCGATGGCCATCCGATTAGTGGTTGGGCGATCCGGTTTGCCGAGGACGTCGGCCTGCCATATACGTAACCCGAGCCGTCCGATCGCAGCCGCAATCACCGTGTGCGTTCCATACGCCGCCGATTACGCGATTACCCATCGTAGATTAATCGCCCCGTAACCTAATCCAGGCCGGCGTAACCAACGCCGCCGGCTTCGACCTTTTGTTTAGGTCGACGTCGTGGCCCTTGCTTCTCCATCCATCCGCGTCGAAGTCGTGTACTCCAGGCCGGCTTAACCAAACGCCGCCGGCTTCGTGCTCGTCGCCCTTGCTTCTCCATCCAGCGTCGTCGAAGTCGTGATTGCTCCGGGCCGGCCTCGCTCTTGCGTCTTCTTCCATGGTCAGTGCTTCACCACCGTTTTTGGCACTGGTGAGACGACGCCAGCTCCATTGACGACACCGGGAGCAACGCTGCTCGCACCTCGACCCAGGTAGGGCAAGCGTATTCAGGATTGGCTTAAGGCCGCACCTGTGAATTGCTTATTCAGTTGACCATTGGCTTGCTGCCGCACCTGTGAAGAAACTGTGCAGGGGTACAGACATGGCATCAGATAGGAAAAAGGGTGCAATGCGTCCATTCAGTGACCTGACGAATACGCAGTCCCATGGTAGTACTTGCTTGCTCTTTTTCATGGCAATTCGTACGTGTTATTTTTAATTTTGCTTTCAAGAGAAATTTCTAAGCACTCCATATTCAGATGCAACTCCAAGTTGGCGGCCCAAAAACATTGATCCTAAAGTGCTATGACCCCAGAACAGAGAGATGCACGCAGCAAGCGACGCCGAGAGTCATATGCGAGACAAAAGGTGCAGGAAAACTGTAACCAAGATGAGAAGATTGGCGACCCTAGCTGCCAAACACAGGCAGTGTTGACGGATGCGGAGAACATACCACCATATCAGGTACGCACCCGTGCGTTCAGTAGAACTGTGTGAGACGAAATCCGTCGTCTTAACTACTAACACACAGTGAATTCTTGGGTAATGAATTAGTTGCCGCATGTAACGATGGTGCAATAGAGCACGTCCTCCCTGGTGCGGCCCAAGATGGAATGGATGTTGATCAAGATAGTGATTGGTTGCATACAACTGACAACTACGTGCGGCTGGGTGTTCAATTGGTTGATCCGCACAATGGAATGCAAATCGATAATGTTTCCATCTTGCGTTACGCTACATTTGACGGTTGAGGACATGTTGTACTTTGTAGAACGTGGAGGTGAATTCATTGTTCGTGATTCTTTGACCACCTGTGGTGCGGACCATTTCAAAACTCCTGAACAGACACGCGGTGCAGTATGAAATCACTAATAATTGATGGCATAGGTAATGGTGATTGCGTCTGACTCTGCCCATTTATTTCAGACGTCAAGGGCCACTCGTGTAGCCCCGTATGTGATAAAGTCGATTTGGACTGCACCGCCGATCTGCATGGGCCCGGTGGCGGTGTCGAGGATACTGTGCTTGATCTCGCAAAGGAGGGCCCCCAGCCACGGACAGGTGATTTGTCACAGCATGTTTATTTTTACTAAAGTAGCACGTGAATCCGATAGTACTAATGGTTGATTGAATCATATTTTTTCTGCAGTCAGATCCCAACCAACACGTCATTTGTCACAACGTGTTTGTTTTTACTAGAGTAACACATGAATCTGCTAATAATAATGGTTGATCGGATTATATGTTTGCTGCTTTCAGATCCCAACGAACGGAGACGTGAAAGAGATAGAGCACGGAGGGCCTCATTGACATCTGAGCAAAGGGAACTTATAAATCAACGTCGCCGTGATTCATATCGTGCAAAGAAACTCAGTGATCCCGAGTCTGTTGAAAGGATAAGGGTGCAGAACAGGACTCCAGCTCGGATGGAGGGGAAGAGGGAGTTCAAGCGTAGATCCAAAGAATATCGTGCAAACAATCTGCATAGTGATTCCATTGCCATACGGAACCCAAAATTTGTCCCCGAACTTATATTCCCGCCAGCATCAAATACACAACAGACAAGGTCAAGCGAAATGACTATTCCAGTTCCGAGTGGTACACCGGTTTATGTAGTCTCGTTGACCTCCCAGGTTGACGATTTGGAATCACCGTTGCCTGAGCCCTACAAGGTTCCGCAGAGACATCATGTCATCCCAGGCGAGAGGGGTGCATTGCTCGCACGTCAGAACCATCGGTTTGAAGCTTGCGTTGCACGGAAGGCAAGTGGAAATCGCCAAGCATATCAAGATGGAGAGGAGCAACAGTCGGAATCAACTGTGATTGATCATGGTAGTGACATCGCCCCTTATTGTCTTTGACATATTTCATAAAATTTACCTAGGTCCTTCGTGAAGCTAAGGGGTGGTGCTAACAGGTGCTGGACATAATGGGAACACTGTGACGCAAGATCGTAAGGAAGTAAATGATGATAAGGGTGGTAAGTAAAGATTCCGAATATTTAAATTATACACCATCTTATAATTCTAACAGTGCTAAACTGACGCAGGAAATGGTGTTGTAGGATCTCATAAGCCTGTAAATCAAGCAGATGATGTCACTAGCACGGCTCCACAAGCACAAGCATCATTTATAGAAGAAGGTAATATATTTAAAAAGTATATCCATCGAATTTATAATTTCTTTGTATGCTAAATTTCTGTACACAAATAGACTGTGATCATGATGTCGTTTTCTCCGAGGACGAGGAGGAGGATGAGGGATTTCTTTTCGCGGGTCAAGGTATTTTTTTGCCATTTTAATATGAAGCTTGATTATATAAGCTGGCTGGTTGTACATCTAACATCATGTAATATTTCGCTTTAGATGAGGAGTTTGATCTGGATGATGCGGCGGACGATGACGCTAATGTGAGCATTGGTCCAGATGATTCTGCAATCGATCCTTATGGTAGAGTTTATGAGAATATCCCATCTGAAACACACATGCTGAAACCCGTTGAGAACTGTGAGCATTGCAATGCAAAGAAATTTGAGTCTGAACCACCTGGATTTTATTGCCGTAGTGGGAAAATATATCTGTCGACCCCTGAAACACCTCCAGAACTCATGAGGTTGTGGTCCGCCTCTGATGCTGATGCAAGGCACTTCCGTGCTAACATAAGATTTTTCAATAGCCACTTCTCATTCACATCACTCTATTGCCACCTTGATCGGTATACGACAAACATGAGGAACGGTGGTGTTTACACATTCTGTGCACATGGTCAGATTTACCACAATCTCAGATCATTTGGTAAAGAAGAGGGTAAGGAGCCTAGACACCTTGAACTCTACTTTTACGATGACGATACTTCCCTGGAACATCGGTACCGCAAATGTCGTGAGGAATGCTTGGAGAGAGATAAGGAAGTTATTGAAAGGTTGGTGACCATCCTCCAGAATAACCCATATTCGGACCATCTCAGGAGTATGGGTGATGTCGAGCAACTGGATGATTATCACATTGCCCTGAACCTTGATCAATGGCTAGACCAGAGAACATATAATGTGCCAATCTCAACTGAGGTTGTAGCCGTTTGGATTGAGGGCAGTGAGCGTCGAGGTCAATTTGAACATAGTGTAGTGCTTCAAGGGAAGGACAAGTCTATACATGGCATCCGATCATACCACGGTTGCTATGATGCATTGTTGTATCCTCTGTTCTTCCCCAGGGGTGAGCTCGGGTGGCACAGTTGCATCCCAAAAGTCGGTGTGACCATGGCACAAGTGAATGCTGCTCGGGAGATACGCCAAGCCCGTTCTCAGAATGACGGGTCCAATGAATTAGGTAACTTCATATGCTTCTGTTGATCTTAAAGTATCTATTAGATATTATTAGAGTAGTTTGTGATTTGCTATAATCAAGTAAAATGACTCTAAATTAATGAATGTGCAGGGTACGCAGGGAATCTGTGTGTCTCTGTGCGGGACTATTATTGCTACAAATTTCAAATGCGACCTGGTGTGTTTAATCCCATATTATTTGGCAAGCGTTTGTTCCAGCAATTTGATGTCGATACATATATTAAGATTGAGAGTGCACGTTTGGACTATATCCGAAACAACCAAGATAGTTCGAGGGCTGATCTATATCAAGGTTTGGTGGATAGTTTGCATGCCGACGAGGTTCGAGGTGACGCCATTGGAAAGCGTACCGTCCTTTCTACATCATTCATTGGGGGGGCCCATGATATGAGACGTCGGTACATGGATGCGATGACTTTAGTGCACAAGTATGGTAAACCTGATATCTTTCTGACAATGATATGTAACCCTAATTGGGAAGAAATCAAGAATGAACTCTATCCCGGCCAAACAGCACAGGACCGTCCAGATCTTTTCACGCGGATGTTTAGGGTGAAATTGGAAGAGCTGAAGAGAAAACTGCTGAAGAAAGATATATTGGGAAAGGTGCGTGCCTACATGTACGTAGTTGAGTTCCAAAAGAGAGGGTTGCCACATGCACATTTTTTGCTTATCATGCAAAGGAAGTTCAAGCTCATATGTCCTAAGCAGTATGATGTTCTTATCTCAGCAGAGCTACCAGATAAGAAGAAGTATCCAGAATTGTACAAGATGGTTACTAAACACATGATGCATGGCCCTTGCGGCTTTCTAAATCCTAATTGCCCGTGTACAAAAGGTCGTACATCGTGCAAGAATTGTTATCCGCGACCATTCTGTGATGCTACATCGCAGGCAAAAGATTCATATCCCATTTATAGGCGACGTGATGATGGCTGTAATGAAAAAATTCGAGGTCATGAGCTGAACAACTAATGGGTAGTTCCTTACAACCCTTACCTGTTACGCACATTCAATTGTCACATAAATGTTGAAGCTTGTGGTAGCATTAAATCTGTCAAATACCTGTTCAAGTATGTATACAAGGGGCTCGATTGTTCTTCTATTGCCATGAGGGAGTGTAACAAGGCTGCAACTAATGGGAACATTGATGAAATCAAACTGTATCGAGATGCGCGGTGGGTGACCCCTCCAGAAGCTTTATGGAGGATATACGGGTTCGATTTGAGCAAGAATTATCCACCTGTATAGCAGCTGCAACTCCATCTTCCAAACATGCATATGGTTTCATTCCATGAGCGTCAGAAGATCGAGAACGTGGTTAACAAACCCGATGTTGAGGAGTCAATGTTAACAGCTTATTTCGCGGCTAACAGAAAGTATGTATACGCGCAACGGATCTTGTACCGTGATTTCCCCGAGTTCTTTACCTGGCAGTCCAATGGCAAGTTCTGGCGACCTAGGGAAATAGCTACAGGTGGTCAGGTTGGCAGAATCGTATTGGCACATCCTGCAGAGGGAGAGCGGTACTATCTTCGCATCCTGCTTAACCATGTTGCTGGAGCTACCTCATTCCGGCACCTGAGGACTGTTGATGGTGTAGTCCAACCTTCATTTCGTGAAGCAGCTGAGAAAAGGGGTCTGATCGAAGAGGACAACACATTGGATGAATGTCTCTCCAAAGCTACTATATTCCAGATGCCATCTTCATTGCGAAAACTATTTGCAACAATATTGGTCTTTTGTGAGCCAAGTGATGTGTTTGGTGTGTGGCAGAAACACTTTGATGCAATGTCTGAGGACTATAGGCGCAATAACCCATCAATTGCAATAGCGCAACAAATGACCCTGATCGATATTAGAAATATGCTCCAGTCAATGGGCAAGGACATAAAGTCATTCCCGCTTCCAGCTATTGATAGCACATATGATGATGCCAGTGGTATTCCCCGTGAGATATTCGAGGAGGCAAGCGTTGAGGTTAATAGTGAAGATCTGGAATTGTGTGAGTCCCTTAATAAGGAGCAGAGGGTTGCTTTCGATGAGATCATGGGCGCCGTTGGCAACGATCAAGGTGGTTTGTTTTTTGTTGATGGACCCGGTGGCACCGGCAAGACGTTCCTATATAGGGCCCTTCTCGCGAATATACGCAATCAGAATAAGATCGTCATTGCTACAGCAACATCTGGTGTTGCAGCCTCTATAATGTCTGGAGGGAGGACAGCCCACTCACGTTTTAAAATACCCCTCACCATAGAGGATGGTGGTTATTGTAGCTTTACCAAACAGAGTGGTACTGCTAAACTACTAAGGACAACGTCTCTCATAATTTGATATGAAGCTTCGATGACAAAGAGATAGGCAGTGGAGGCATTGGATAATAGTCTACGGGACATAATGGATCGGCCGGAATTGTCGTTTGGTGGGAAGACTGTTGTTTTTTGGGGGAGACTTTAGGCAGGTCCTTCCTGTTGTTCAAAAAGGGTCAAGGGCTCAGATAGTTGATGCCTCCCTGCGTAGGTCCTACCTTTGGGAATATATGCAGCATCTAAAACTGGTGCAAAATATGAGGGCACAAAGTGATCCGTGGTTTGCAGACTATCTACTGTGCATCGGCGGTGGTACTGAGGAAGTTAACTGTGATGGAGATGTACGTATACCTGATGAAATCTGTGTGCCATGTACCGACAAGGAACGGGCCCTTGATTCATTGATCGAATGCATATTTCCACGGCTAAATGATAACATGACAAATAAAAATTTCATAACTTCAAGAGCAATCTTGTCGACACGCAACGACTGGGTTGATAGGATTAATATGAAGATGATTGGTCTTTTTCAAGGTGGAGAGATGGAATATCATAGTTTTGATTCGGCGGTTGATGATCCACATAACTACTATCCATCGAAGTTTCTCAACACGCTGACACCAAATGGTTTGCCTCCGCACGTGTTAAAACTCAAGATAGGATGTCCAATTATATTGCTCAGGAACATTGATCCTGCAAATGGATTGTGTAACGGCACTAGGCAGATTGTGAGAGGATTCCAGCGAAACACCATAGACGCCAAAATTGTGTTAGGGCAACATGCAGGAAAGCGGGTCTTCCTGCCTCGGATACCACTGTGCCCCTCTGATGATGAGATGTTCCCATTCCAATTCAAAAGAAAGCAATTTTCTATTAGGCTTAGTTTTACTATGACGGTGAACAAGTCACAGGAGCAAACTATTCTAAATGTTGGCGTTAATCTGCATGAACTTGTATTCTCTCATAGACAGTTGTATGTTGCGATGTCCCGAGCTACTTCCCATGCTAATATCAGGATCCTCGCAGTGCCACCTAATGCAGAGGCAGAGGAGGAGATGGCTAAAATGAATGAGAAGAAACATGCAGATAAAAATGCTCATACACCATATACAAAGTACTCAAAGAAAAATACATCGAAAGTGGATAGTACATACACGAAGAATATTGTATATAGGGAGGTGCTAACGCCATAAACGAGGTAATTTTTTATATCAAATCATTTGTATTGTTTCATCTATTTAACTTGTGATTTTTGTAACTGAATAACAGCTTTTCGCTGCAGATTGCTGCTTAGCTAGCGCTGGATACCACTGTCTAACATAACGATGGTCAGCTGGTCTATCAGATAATGGTAACAAAGGGTGGAGATGAATATGTAAAAGCATGAAGACATATATCAGGGTCTAAAGCTCCGGCCATTACTGCTTGATTCAATTTCTTGTTTGTACAGGATGCTTTTCCGTACCAGAATTTAATGAACTAATTGTAATTTAGTTTGCATCTGTGTGCGATATTTTACGCACTGCGGGTCTGCTCTTGCACGTGTGTTCATTAATCGAGATTTGTTGTCATTGTCAATTTAATTATTGAACTGTGCACTTTTTTAGCTGAATGAACTATAGCTCAGACTGGCAGTTTAACTGAATATAGCTGAGTTATAAATTATGAAATCGTCGAACGACAATAAATTGTAATATAATGTGCTTTTTCTATACTATGTTTGTTTATTTGAAAAAATTATGTGTCTAGCGACGCATGGGCACGAACCTACTTACCCGCTGTTACCCGCTGTCAGAGATAGATCCCCAGGTACTCGCAAGGAAGGAAGAAGTCGGACTCCTACATTCTAGGAGATACGAGTGGTCGAAATAGTCGTCGACGGGTACCTGGGGATCTATCCCGGGGATCTATCCCTGACACCCACTAAAATGCAGCTTCTTTTAAGTACATAACACTAGCTAGGCACGTTTTTTTTTCCGGGTAGCTAGGCAGCACAAATCTGCCTGTTTAAGAAAGCAGTTTCTCCTACTAACCAGATTCTTTTAACAATTTTATCTACTTGGAAATCCTCACGCTTAAACTTCTAGTAACGCAAAGGAATATCATGATATAATTGGAAAATCTTCCGCAGGGCATCCAAAAACACCAACTAGATCGCCTAAATGTTGCTCATCTAAAATCAGAGGTGTGATTTAACTTTTTATTATACGATGAGTTTCATAAGTCATACCTCACATCATTTCGAACTAAAGACGCAATAACTTTCATATTGCTAGTTTTTTTTTCTAAATCATTATATATCAGGATAATACTGTTATATGCATATCACACGCTCATCACACCCTGAGGAATAAGATTAGTGACAAGTCCTTTAATTAAATTCCGAATTGGAAACTTTTTTAGCATCCTAGTCGGCGCATCTACTACCAGATTAAATACAAATATAGAGGGAATCTTCGTGCCTAAATCATTTCCACGTTTCAAAAAATTACCTTCAATACTGTTGATAGTGACTAGCAGAACTATTATAGAGAATATTGTGCATCCACACCATCCATCTATCCCCGTAGTCCCTTTTTATCAGGTACGTCCTCATAGTCCCCATCGTTACTGTTGAACGACAAGCATAAAAACTAGTTGCAAATTATTATAACGTGGACATATTAGATTAAAAAAACAAGATCATTTTGACAATCAGAACTATACTAGGTCTCTATAAACCATATTTTAATTTATTTTTTAAAAAATAATTTAGACTAGGTATGTGCCCGGCAACAGTAATTTTGAAAAGTTAAAATGGTATGGTTCATGCGAATATATTTATATATTTATGTCGTGCGTTGTTATGGGAGGTAAAAAAAGTGTAAAAGATATAAATCTACCAATAAATAACAGTATTAATCGAATATAACGTTTTTAGTTGTAGAGATTTTTTTTAAATATTTTGAATATCCCACGTCCTCCAAAATTAAATGCACCAAGCCAAAGTCATGCCCAGCAGCAACGCGTGAGAGGGGCAATCAGCCCACCGGGCCGACCTAATAAAAAGCACGAGGTTGGCAGAGGTTACTCGGCCCACCCAGGCGGAGTGTAACCGCGCCAGCAGATTGGCGGTCCACACCAACCCCTCTTCTTCTTCGAAATTTGAATCGCTCACCTCTCTCTCTCTCTCTTTCTCTCTCTCTCTCTCTCTCTCTCTCTCTCTCGGCGGCGGTGACGGGGGCTATCGGCGCCGTACCTCGCCAGGTCTTCGTCGGGCCCTTCGCCGGCAACGAGAACCCCAGGTACGCCCGCTCCTTCCCTTCTCTTCCTGCTGTGCGAAGCCGAGCACCCGGGACCCTAATGCGAGCTATTTGGACACCCATTTACGGGTCCGCCCCTGCTTTGGCCGCAGTCCTGTGCCTCAGGCGAAATCTAGGGTTTCGTGGACAGGATGCAGAAGCTCACGGGGCTTAGGAGCCTTGAGGGGTTCCGATCCCTCGTTGGGTCCACCTCGGCGGCCATGAAGGCCGCGAACCCCAAGCCCTCCTCGGATGGTGGAGGCAGTTCGTACGGGAGCTTCGCCAACCTTAAGATCACAGCAGGTTCTGGTTTCGCTTTTGCCTTCGGTTTGGTTAGAGAAGGCTTATCTTAATTCATGAGTTATTAACTGATTTCCCTCGGAATTTTCGTTTGGTTGCAGAGAAATTGGTCAAGGAGCAGGCTTCAGTGAAGACTGATCTGGAAATGGCGGTATGATTTCTCAACATTTTTGCCCTGGGGTGGGATTTTACTGAGTTGATTTAGCTCGTATGATTCAATTGCATGAATTGATGTTATTCCTGACATTTATCCAGTTGTCCTGTCATCGTAGTTAGATTTGGTGTATGTCTGGATGATCTTACTAGCTGGAAACTTGTCTACTGGTTGATCATCAAAATGCCAAAGCTGTTTGTTATGGGGTTGTGCCAGTTGAATCATCCCTGGTGATAGCTAGGCTAGCCTGGTAGGACACATATAAACTCCTCTAGTGTACCTGTTATGGTAGTCTGTCATGTTTTGTGGGCTACGGAATTCAGCTCCAGGTAAAACAGATGAAATGCAATGGTGCAGTATACTTCTCAGTAAACTTTTTTGATAGGCTTGCATTATCTAACCATGTAATCATGCCAAGTTGCCAATAGGAAAGAGAAAATGTTCCACCACTATAGGCACCTCACAAGCATACATTGATACCATTCTAAAGCTGCACTTGGTATAGCTAGTCTGAAGCTCGTGATTTTACTTTCTAAATTTGCAATGTTTCCTTGTTTATTTCCCTGGAAGTTACATATATGCATTTGTGTCGAATAATGCGACCTATTGGTATTATGGAATTAGAAGCGGTGTTTCTTTTGTCAATACTGAAAGAATCACCCTCACCATTTTCTGTTTGTATGTGCCTTCGGAATCACTTTTCCTGAGAGAGACCTCTGAACATTGCTCACTTTGCAAAATCTGGGAAACTCCACCTTTTATTTGTCACTGTATTTTGCTCTGTACTAATGGGCTGGTCCTGAACTTAATTAAACAAGAGGCATTTCCTTTTAGGAATCTATGTTGGGTATAATAAGAAGGCACCATCTGCTTCGTGCAGATATTTCTGTTAGATCCAGAGTGGCACATTATATATCATTTCTGCAGTTACCTTTCATGGTGCAAATGTTCCAGTGCTGATGCCATTATGGTTGTAGGGTGAACTGGTTCACGCAAAAAATGAATTTATCAGCTTGTATCATTGTTTCTCTGTACCAACATATTATTTTGATATTTTCTGGATTGTTTATTACTGATACATATGATTTATATAAATTCAGCATACCAAACTGAGAAGAGCAACAGAACAGATAAACCTTTTAGAGGGAAAACTTCAACAAGCTGTGAATGAAAATGCAAAGCTTAAGGTGAAGCAGAATGAAGATTCGAAGCTCTGGCAGGGTTTAGATTCGAAAATCTCCTCAACAAAGACCTTGTGTGATCAACTGACTGAAACTTTGCAGCAGCTAGCTAGTCAGACAGAGCAAGGTAATCTTCATGGTGACATTTACTTTGCCCACCTTCTGTTCTGATCTGACTGGTGAAACAAACACTTGCAGCTGAGGAAGATAAGAAGTTTTTCGAGGAGATGCTCGGGAAGAATTCCAAAGCTCTGGATGAATTCAACTGCCTGTTGCATGATTTATCAACAAAATTGGAGTGTGCAGAACAAAAGATCATTGCAGGTTGGTCAGTCTCTGCACAATCCACTGTCTAGTACAAGTTAATGCAGATCTTTATGGAACCAACAACTTATAAACTTGGCACTATAAACTTTGATATATTCCGCACTTCTGTGTACATTGATATGTTAAAAGCTAGAACAATCCACAATGTGCTAATATCTCTGAATGATGTGGCAATAACTGTCTCTTGTCCTTTTAATTCAGGGAAACAGGAGATGTTGCAGATCAAACAAGAAAAAGAAGAAATGGATCGAAGTCACAAGGAACAACTGTATTCAAATGATACTACGATTAAGGAAAAAGGTATAAGTTAGATTATGTACCAAATGATGAATCAGCAGTGGTATTGGTCATATGCTTAAACTGCATTAGGAGTATACAAGAACTAAAAGCTGGAAAAGGGAAAGTCATTAGAAAAGTAGAAATGTGATGAGTAGTTGCCAAGTCCCACTTATTTTGTTTCCAAAAACATGGTGGGAATTTGACCAAATGGCATATGATATATTTCATTCAAAAATTTCCACTTTGAGTTGAGCTTATCGTGCAAAAGTACTAACCTCTGTAGTAATACAACTATACTTATGCATGCAGATTCCCTCATCAAGCAGTTGGAGGGTTCAGTTGATGAAAATAAATCCCGCTTGATATGTCTCAACTCCCACTTGCAATCCATGGAGCAAGAGCTGAAGCAAAAAGATGGTATTTGCATCAGCCTGAAAGAAAACCTAGCAAGCAGTGAAAGTGAAAAGAACAACTTGGAGCTTAGGAATCAGGGCTGTATTCTTGAAATTGAAAAACTATGCAAGGACAACAAGGATCTTAACGAATTGCTTAGTGGCTTCATGGCTAAAGTAACTGAGCTTGATAAAGAGCATGCCTCTATGTCAAGTCATGTGTCTAGGCTGCTTTGTTCATTTGAAAGGTTCTATGAAATGGCCCAAGAGGAGAAAATGCTAATAGCAAGATCTGCAAAGGACAAATTTGAACATCTCCAAAAGCAATATGTAGATTTGTCATCAGAAAACAATGCTCTCAAGATTGAAATCGAAGAACTGAAGTCTAGAATCATAGAATTGCAGAAAACTCAAGAAATTGTTATGGTTCAACATGTTGAAGAATGCCAAGTGGCTGAAGATAAAATCAGAAGATTAGAGTCTGAAGCTGAAATTTCTGCCTCCAACATCAGTCGGTTAGAAATGTTAGCTTCTGAACTTCAAGGTAGAGTTCAAAAGTTACTGGAAGATTCTACCCTTGCTGAAAATCACAAGGTTTGTCAACTATCGGTGTCCAGTTACAAAATTATTTACTACGTATTGAAAAACAATTGATGGCATGTAAGAGTCCTTATTCATGATATTTATTCTGCAGCAAGAGTTGCTTGAAAAGATTTTGAAGCTAGAATCAGATAATCAGGAGCTTCAAGGCCAACTGCAGTCAATTATGGAAGAGAAATCTAACAACGCTGAATCTCTCCAAGGAGAGATATCTAAGCGTGAACAGCAGGTTGACACACTTGAGAATCAGATCAACCAGCTCCGCTATGTTCTGAATGAGAAGGAGCAACTTTATACTTGTTCTGTAGACAGAGAGAAGACTTTGGAGGACCAGAAATTACAGGTTTGCTCTGATTGGATCTTTTAAATCTTATAAGGTAGCGTTTAGTAAGTAACATAAGTACACAACAACCTTTTCAATCCATTGTCCAGGTCGAAGCATCACTTGCTGCAACAGAATGCCAACTTAATGAGGCAAAAAAACAGTATGATCTCATGCTTGAAGGTAAACAGATAGAGCTATCCAAGCACTTGAAAGAGCTATCTCTCAAAAATGACCAGGTATCATATTTCTATTAAATTTTGCAGCAGTTTAGCATCTCAATCACAAATTAATTACAGTTTGCAAGTGAATTTTACAGGCGATCAATGAAATTCGTAAGAAGTATGAACTTGAAAAGATAGAAATCACTAATGCTGAAAAAGAAAAGGTACACTAACTTTTATTTCAGAAATTGTTGTTTCTAGATGTTTAGAATTCTCAAGTTAATCTTATGCTATGATTTTTATGAATGCTTGAGAATTCAGTCAGAGAAGCTCATAAGGGAAATGGAAAACAAATGTAATGAAAAGCTATCAGAGAACAAGCAAGATTCCGAGAGGTATTTGATGCGTCTTAAGGAGGATCATGGTGCAATGGTTAGTTCAACTTATTCCATTTATTCTCTCTTAATATAAAGATACGCAGCTCTCCTGCGTGTTCGAGAAAAAACTTGTTCCATTTTCTTTATTTCAAACAATTAAGTTTACTCAATGCATGTTCTATTCCATGGAATGATCCAAAATGTCGGTTCTGGATTAGTTGAACAAAGTAAGCCAACCTGTCAATATGATGATAGCTTGGATACAAAATTGCATGTCAAACTGTCTTTTATGAGCTCTCGGTTGAAAAGGTTTGGTACTTCGAAACGTTACCAGTTCTTGGTGTTTGTTTTTAAATTATAGTTGTCCCTAAATTGACTTGGCATGTAAATAAAAAGAAAACCATACCAAAATAGCTATGGTTGCAAAGAGTTTAAAAAGTTTCTTTCTAGGTGCTTTAGGGGAGCACAAAAGATGCATTTGCATTATATTCATCTGGCACAAAGGCTCATAGCATACTGCTGATGAAATTTGATTCTTTAATTACACTTTTATTTCCATTTAACTTGCAGCAGCTTATATATGATATTTGGCAGAGTGAAAGCATAAGGCATTTTAAATCTATGTTCCTACACCCTTTTAGACTTTCAAAATGTTATTGCTATAACACTCCCCCTTTTTCTTTTTCCCTTTTTGAATTCTATAAACATATGTCTTGGTGATCCTGATTAGTTGCTTGCTTTCCACTTGATCTACTTTCACTATGAAGAATAGGAATGTATGAACCTACATTGCATCACTAGTAAAATGTAGCTAAAAAAATCTTATTGATTATTTGTACATGATGTCAGAAAATGGTATCATTAAATGCTACACAGTAGGTTTGAGTCAGGCTATATTTTTTTTTCCTGGAATGACCATGAAAGTGGTTGTTTGCTGATATTTAGGTGGCAAGAATTCAGCAGGATAATGAGCATAAAGAGTCAACTCTCAGGGCTTATCACAAAGAAGAACTGGAGCGCATTCAGTCTCAGGCTGAGAATGAACTGAGGGAGGTCAGCTGCAAATTCCTCAAGATGCTCTTATCCTGGAGGTTGTCCATAGTAATAAAATCTATATAAATATGTAGAGGCTGTCGTTGCTCAGAAAAGAGCATGAACTTCAAATAAAATCACTAAGGATGCAGCATGAGGAAGAATGCCAGAGGATGCAGGAAGAACTGGAGCTTCAGAAGTCAAAGGTGGTGATTGACATTTTTGTCCCGAACATACTTACTTGAATATATACTTGAAATGTTCTTGGGTGCAGGAGGAGAAGCAAAGAGCATTATTACAGTTACAGTGGAAAGTAATGGGAGAAAATCAACAAGTCGATCAAGAAGTGAACTCTAAGAAGGTGCTGTCTACTCACGAAGTTTGATATTCAATCTTTTAGTGTATTCATTGCATAGCATCCTAAGCCTTGAACAGAATAAAGTAGTTGCGCATATTTTCACTGAGTAAGGCCAAGCATCTCACTGAATGAATACCTCGTGCAATTAGGTGTTTTGTCGAGGTTCTACATTAATTGTCTAGGTTTCACATTCTAATGTAATCCTTGCACCTGCTTGGAGAAGCAAATGCCTAGGTTTAACATTCTAACATACTACACCACTATGGCCTTTGATTTCGTACATAATTAATTGAACCTTGTTCTGATTGGATTGCATGAGCTTTGTATATCATAATATTAAATGCATCCTTCGACGCTTTTTAGTTCAAATTCCTTGCAGAAGCAAGCATGTCATCCATAACTGTTAAAAGCAGTGTCAACTTTGGAATCCACTTAGGGTCTGGCACTAATGAAAGAACACACTATTTAATTTTCGATTTGGCTGTGCAATCGTTATTCATATATACCTTATTAACCATCAGTTTCTCAGTTTACTCTGCACATTGTCGGCTCTACTCTTGAATATATTTATGCTTTGATTTGTGTTATGTTCATGGAACTATAGAAACATGTAGATTTGAAACCCTTTTGTTCTGCACTGGGATGCTGCATGCCTAGTTTTCATTTGATTGTAATCCTAATTATTTACTGTTTTGATGCTTGCAAATGTATGAACATAATGCTTCGTGCAATACATGTATATCCTACATTCTGGTGTAATAGTAGCTTATTTCATATCTGTCATCCTGATCATGGATTTCCTCAACCTCCAAACATAGTAATTGCATCACTAATTTTTTAGAAGAATAAAAAGAAAAAAACGTTTTGCTTCATGTATTTGGACTAATGGCTAAGAAAATTGCCTGATAGTTATAGTATGGTGTAAGAAATATGCTGACTAGTAAGGTAATGATCCTTCTAGATTTTGGCAAAGTGCTTCTTGAATATCAATAGAAAAATACATACTAAATTTTAACATTTGGAAGCAGCAAGGCTAATTGACTAATGGTCCAAATTCCTATCTTGATCTTTTTACCTGTTTATTGTAACTGAGACATAAGTTGTTTCTCCTTTTCTAGCTTAGCTCATCACTGTTTTCACATGTTACTCACTTCTTACTAAATACATAATTGTTTCAGGAATACTCTGTTTCGTCGATGAAGAAGAGAGATCCATATGGAAGAAAAGAACATGCGCTCCAGTTGGGAAGTCCTGAGACCAAACGGAAGGTAAGATGCCATTATTCTACATAATACACTGCACACATCACACTACTTTCAGAAGGTTGAACTATAGTTTTTTCTTAACGAATTTTGTTTCAGGATGTAAACTTATCTGGGATTCTACAATCACCAATTTCAAACATGTTGAGAAAGGTAGAGAAAGGGCCTCAGGATATTCCTAAACACAGAAAGGTAAATCTTCCACAATTTATTTATTTTTTTGTATCTGAGCAGCATAAATCAGGTTTCATTTTTGGGAATCAGATAACGTGCAAGTTTCATGTTATCCAAAGGCAAGGGTTCTCACTTCTTTTTTCAAAATAGGTAACACACCATGAATACGAAGTTGAGACAGCAAATGGACGAATCACAAAGCGCAGAAAAACTAGGAGCACCGTCATGATTAGTGTATGAGATGAGATCTGTATTCCTCTTCCTTTATTTGCATTTTACTGGCTTTCTGTTTCACCCTTGTTTTCTCTAATATATTCCAGGAACCGAACACTCAGAAGTCATTGCATAATACAGCTGACAAGGATGTTACAAAAATACGGAAGGTATGATGGCTCTGAAATATAAATGACTGTTTTCTTCGATTTCTTTTCATATTCATATGTAAAAATTCACCAAAAAAAAGAATCCTTAACGAACCTGACATTATCACGTTTTACTGGATGAACACTTTTTATCTACAATTGTGGAGTTCTAGTCAATTCAGAAATACCTTTTGTACTTTAGCATGTTCTAAACTATCATCTATATCTTGTTTGGAGTGTCCTAGGATTCCAATTGCTGTTAAAGGTTGTCACATAAGAATATTGTTATTTGACATCATAAGCCATACCTTACAACTCATGGTGACTATACTTTGATGAGCTTCCTTCCATACTCTTGTTTTTGTTGTTTTTATTCTTTTGTTGCATGACTGCTATATTGATTGGTCTTCCTACTTTGCCTATGACTCCTCATGCAGTAAATGCATTGGGCACAAACCAAAGTATTAACCCAGGCTCTGCTCTATGTTGCGTCAAATCATGTAATAGAGTTGAATTAGAAACTTTTTGAAGGGCAACTTTTCAAGACATAGCAATTTCCTATACGTGTGTATTTTTGCAATACTGACACTTGCAGTCTGCAGGTTCCCACAGGATCCCATGCCCATCCCGCAAACATCGGCGAATTATTCTCTGAAGGCTCCTTGAATCCATATGCTGACGACCCTTATGCTTTTGACTAGAAGGTGAAATCTTGTTCCCCCCTTGGCAGAATTTTTTTTATAAAAAAAAATGAATCCCTTGGCAGTTACTTATTGGGCAATACTGCAGTAGTCCATGATGCAACATTGAATACGTCCAATACTGTTTCATTTATTAACTTCTGAAGAACAACAATCTCAACCTGGAACTTGCATTTTAGAATCATATGAACTCATCCTAAATTCGACTGGAGCTGTTGTGTTGGTCATAATCAATTTTGCATCTTGTTGAGTCCAGAATGCATTTTTTGTCAGCTAATTTACAGAGATTTTGTTCAAAACGATTTCGTGAAACCCTCAAACTGATGCTCAATATCCAGTTTGCCTGGAAGGATGGATATGTTTCATATGCCATATTTTAGTCTGGAATTAAAATATTGCATCTGCATTTTGCATAGTGCTGCCTGTTATGTGGGTAAGCATCTTTCCGGTGGTGAATTTGAATTGAATCTTGTCTTGCAGCTCACACCTGGAGATATGATCTTTGCACGCACGATGATGAAATCTGGAACACAAAATCGCCTCCACCATGTTGAATCGACGATCCTGTGGTTTTCCCCTGGTCTTGGCATCTGACCACCTATTGTCGTAAGACTGCTTTTAGCTTGATGTATCTGGAACATTGCTACTACAATAAACATCACAATTGCGCGGCATGTAGGTGCGGATTCGTAAATGAACCGAACATGTGACGAACTTTGGTCTAATTGAATATCTTCAAGTAAAAGCTACTCCCCAGCATCCACATAAGTACCTTCCCTGCTATAAACTTTCTGGACGTGCTAGCGACCCAGCGTGCGATGCTGTGGGAGTATGTTTGCTCTTCCCGCTGGATACCAAGGGCGCCATTTGAGTCTTTGGGCACGGTCTGGGTGGCAGTGATGCTGGAATATGGTCGTTGAGCAATGCTAACAACTACCAATGTTGAGGTATATAGTCACTTAGATGCACACACACGTGGGTGAAGGGTTTTTTTTTTTGTTGCTGGCTGTTTGCATCTATGATACGATAAAAACAATTTGAGTCGATCAACAATGTTTGACAGTGATGATCTCTAATCTCTGTTACTTTGCTAGTCCAAGCTTGCTTGAGCTATCCGGTACTAGAGCGGAAAAATGCCGATCGCGACGGGCTACGGGAGATGGTGGGTCGCCATTAATTTGCTGGTTGCCTAACTGCACTCGTCGCTAGTGGCGTGCCAAAGACTTCTTCGGATAGAGACAGTAGCTGTTGCTGAGGGGGGATATGATTTCTGTTTTTCTTTTTTTTTTTTGAGGGGGATATGATTTCTGTGTCTAATCGGGTAAGAGGACATGAAGCGGCCCAACTGGCTTTCACTAATTCACTTAAAGGCCCATTGAGCCTGTGCGGCTAAAACTAGCCCAATAAATATATGCGTGTAGATATCCATATGGGTTGTGGGCCACACAATTGTCGCGTAAAGATTAATTCTCGATATTCCAGGCCGCTCCTCTGTTCCTCGCGGAGATGGCCCTGTCGCGGTGGCGCGGCGCCCTCACCGCGGGCTACCAGTTCTTCCTCGCGCTCGGGGTGGTCACCGCCAACCTCGTCAACTACGCCACGGCGCGGGCCCCCTGGGGCTGGCACGTCTCACTGGGCCTCGCGGGAGCGCCGGCCCAGCAGCCTCGTCATGCGCGGGCGCGCCGGCAGCGCCCGCGCGGCGCTCCTCCGGGTGCGCGGGCCCGACGCGGACGTGGACGCCGAGCTCCGGGACATCGCCAAGGCCGTGGAGGCCGCGCGCCGGAGCGAGGACGGCGCGTTCCGCCGGATGGCCACGCGCCGCGAGTACCGCCCGCACCTGGTGCTCGCCGTCGCCGTGCCCATGTTCTTCCAGCTCACCGGCGTCATCGTGCTCGCCTTCTTCGCGCCCCTCGTGTTCCGCACCGTCGGCTTCGGCAGCAACGCCGCGCTCATGGGCGCCGTCATAAACGGCGCCGTGAACCTGGGCTCCCTCCTGCTCTCCACCCTCGTCATCGACAGGTACGGCCGCAAGGTGCTCTTCATGGTCGGCGGCATCCAAATGGTCATTGCCCAGGTATTTCCACTTTTCCAGTACAACAATACTCTACGCGGATGACCGGACCAATGTCTTATACATCTTGTTCTTCTTTTGATCTGAGTTTCTTTCTTGATCCTTATTAAAGGTTGGGATGGCTTGGATCATGGGCGCAAAAATCGGCAAGAGCGGCGAGGCGGCCATGGCGCACCCCTACGCGGTGGCGGTGCTGGTGTTCACCTGCCTGCACACCGCCGGGTTCGGGTGGTCGTGGGGGCCTCTGGGGTGGGTGATCCCGAGCGAGATATTCCCGGTGGACATCCGGTCGGCGGGGCAGGCCATGAACGTCTCCATCGGCCTCTGCCTCACCTTCGTGCAGACGCAGTCGTTCCTCGCCATGCTCTGCCGCTTCAAGTACGCCACCTTCGCCTACTACGCCGCCTGGGTCGCCGTCATGACCGTCTTCATCGCGCTCTTCCTGCCGGAGACCAAGGGCATCCCGCTCGAGTCCTTTTAATCATAAAGTACTTTTTAATACAAATATAGTAACATGAATTTAGTATGCACGCCAGCTACTTACTAATAGAGTTTTTTTGTCAAAAAAGGTCCTAACAAAACAAAGGCACCTTACATTTTTGGACAGAGACTACATGCTTTTCTCTAGTATGATTATACTAGAGAACTGCATTTGATGTACATTTGCTGGAATATTAACGAGGTATGTTGATTAGATGGTATGTTCATTTGATGTACATTTGCTTAAATATCAACTAGAAAACTGGCGTGACTTTGGGCACGCCCATATGGCCCCCTTAATTGGGCATGTTATGGTTTGGTTTGTATCATGACCCATGAAGTTGCTTTACTTTCATGATTAATTAGAGTTTAGGAGGCCATATGTAGATTTAAGTGAAGCTTGAGGGGTTTTTTTGAAAAAACTGCGACCTTCCATGGACTGCGGGCGCCATCAGACTCAGCAGAGTATCATAAGACAGAAGAGCAGACAACAAACTCAGTCATACAAAATGGTGCAAGAAACACACAAAAGTTTCGATCCTGGTAGGCACGCATGCACGTGAAGGGAAGGGCCTGAAGGTGGTGTCGAATTGCTGCCGCATTCCATCGAACGGATCGTGGGCACATCGGCCTTCCGTCCTCAGTGGTCAGTGCCATGGCCAAAGGAGGCCCAGGGGAGGCCAAGGGATCGCCTGCCGAAGCCTAAAATTCTCAGTTTGAGCGAGCTCTCCGTATTCTCTCTGACTGCGGACCACTAGTGCGGATGACTTGATCTTCACCGGCGGGATGGCTGACGCCTGACGGCGGACGGCGGTGGGGGAGACAGAAAAGCCAGACCATCACCATACAGGCCGGCTAACATGCCAGAAAATGAAGTCCTCCTATACAGCGCGAGGCCAGGTCTATACGGTCGTTCGACGAGAGCGGCGGGAGGCGGACGATGCAAAGGAGGAGCCAGCCGTCCGCCCAGACACGAGGGACAGTATGCAAGAAAAAGACCAACCAGGGGGTGATTTGTAAAATATCGGATCGCGATTAGGGGGTTATAAGAAAAATAACCTCCAATTATTTTCGTATAACCCCAGAATGGATCACGACTAGGGTGTCATGTGAACATTTGTCACTGGATATTTTCACATAGCCCCGCGGATCTAAAATAGGGGGTTAAGTGTAAAATAACTTGAGACTAATTTTTCAGAAAAAGCTCCGGGGATGTGCTCCCTCGAAGGCACCGCCGCCGGCGCTTCGGCGAGGCCTCGCCGCGGCGGAAACGGGATCGAAGATGACCTGGGGTGATTCGATGAGCCATGATGTGCTGATAACTATAAGAGAAAATTTCCTATTTGACACTGAGAAAATAAGTCGTTCCTTTCTTGATACTGAAAAAATTTTCGTTCTCTATTTGACACCAACTTCAACTTTCATTCCTAAATTGGCACTCTGTTTGATTTTCCATCCATTCACTGTTAAATGTCATGCGAAAAGACCATTTTGCCCTTCCTAGATGTGGGCCCCACCGCTTCTTCCTTTTCTCTTTCCTCCCTCTCTTCCTCTCCTCCGACTCTCCCATGCCTGAGCGCGCCGCCGTTCTCCTTCCTGGACGCGTGGCTGCGGCAGCGAGTGCATGGTGGCCGCCGCGATTGGTGGCGGCAGTTGGCGAGGACACCTTGGCCAAGCAACGCCGCGAGCCCACGCAGACCCGCGCCGCAACGACCAGTATATATATCCCGACGGTGGCATCCTGGAGCAGAAAAGAGGAACTCGATTCGACAACGGAATTCGTCGCCGTCAATCCATCCCCCGCCCGATGCCTCTTGCCCTCACCTGCGCCACCTCATTGCGCTCCAATTGGACCCGCTCGCGTCGTCTTTCTCGGCCGGAATTGGACGCACGCCAGAATCTCGTCGCAAAGGTCCGCCATAGCCGCCGAGGAGTACTTCGCCGTGGCCAGGCCAATTTGGTACCTCTCTCCCTCTCTTTTTCGTGTGCTAGCCTCACCTTGTCTTTTTCGTGTGCTAGCCTCATCTTGTATGCTGATCCTCGTCAGCTCGCCATTTTGGTCAGACGCGTACTGGAGCCGACGGAACGATGACCTCCCGGCGCACGCCTCGTGCCGTGCCGTGCCATCCATGGTCGGGCGTGCACGCAGCCTCCGCAGGCGCCGGATCCCTGCGGTGTGGCAGCTGGGCTCACGGCCCCATCGGGCCGGCGGCCGGGCGGGCACGCAGCAGCCATGGGAAAGGCAGAGGAGAGGAAGCGAGGGAGGAAGGAGAAAAGAAAGAAGCAGTGGGGCACACATCTAGGAAAGGTAAAATGATCTTTTCGCATGGCATCTAATGGTGAATGGATGGAAAATCAAACAGAGTGCCAATTTAGGAATGAAAGTTGAAGTCGGTGTCAAATAGAGAACGAAATTTTTTTCAGTGTCAAGAAAGGAACAACTTATTTTCTCAGTGTCAAATAAGAAATTTTCTCTAACTATAATGTTTTCAACTGAAATGGCTGCATCAAGAATACATCACGCTCATGAGTCATGACGAAAAGGAGGGTATTTTGGTAATAATATTTTATTATGGAACTGAACATGAACGAAAATATAAAGACGCACATAGTACAACAAAGTTTCTGTTCATGGTTGTTGAAATGACCCAGTCTTTTCTCATTCGCTTAATATCTTGATCGGAAATATAAGGACGCATTTATATACAACAAGATGTGAAAGGTCCAGACCTAGCTTGTATTTCTTTATAAGAAGAAAATAGCTGTAGTCTGTTCAGAGTCAACATCGTATACCTTAATTGCAATTACAGTACAGCTATTTTCTTAGACACATGTTGAGTATAGTATACAACTACAGTACTACGACGACATTCCGTACAATTACCAACTACTGATTGTCCTTCTGGTGACATGATTGGTGCATAAAACTTGAAATTCAAATAGTACACGCGTCATGCATGGATGGAAGCATATCCTTTATTTAAGAACGAGACATTTCGGTACTTCAAAGAAATTTCCACAAATTCATTGCTATCGTTTTCTAGAGTTAAATTTAATCGGCATCCTTTGATTGCAGGGCAAAAAAAAAAGACAGATACGCATACGCCTAGATATATACAGATGCGCCAAATTTGAATATAGCAACGTGCACAATTTTCTCTACTAGGTGGGACCGTGGGACTTTTTTTTCTGGGGGGAAGTATTATTTTTTGAAATAAAAAAAATAAAAGGGGGAAGTATTTTGCGTTGCTCCCCTTGCTTGTTGCTGCTTATTCGTCCAATCAGTTGACTTGTCAACTCTCCCGTCAAAATCCACACGCCTATATTGCTGACGAACCCGCTGGCTCCCTCTCACTCTCTCGTTCCTGTGCCTCCCAAGTCCCAACCCAACCTCGCCTGCAGAAAACCAGCAGGCAAAACCTGCAGCAGAGCTCGCCCGAGCACACGAGGAACGGCTGTAATGGCGGGAGGGGGATTCGTCGCGGCGGAGGCCGGCCAGCGGGTGCGCGACTACAGCGGCGGCGTGACGTTCTCCGTCGCGGTCACCGGCCTCATGGCTGCCTCATGCGGCCTCATCTTCGGCTACGACATTGGGGTCTCAGGTGCGCTCTTTCGCCCTGCTGGCTGTGGCTTAGTTAGTCAGTTCTTCCCTGTGAAATGTTTGCACGAGGATCAGTTGCATGCGTGCTCGTAATAGCCGGCGGCAGAGCAGCTCGAAACCTATGGCGCACAGAGGCACGCACCTCAACGCTTCTTCTTTGTCAGCTGTGCAATACACACGTTTAACTCTTTTATTATTCTGCTAACTATACGTAGGGATGATGAGACGTTGTGGTAATGTAAAATTAACTCTGACGATGAATCCGTGGTACGTACCATGTCAACACTGTTATTACCATACTCGCCTAGAAAAAAAAATGATTTCCCCCCCGCAAGCTGTAGCACATATCTATATGCTTTTACTTAAATTTAGCGACCAAATTTGTGAGAAGATAGACCGTAATTATTTTTAGGATGGCAAATGAAACAGATTGGAGTATTTGAACTTGAAAATTTAGTTTGGACCAGTTAATATGTTTTTCATGACCGACCTCATACTTTTCTCTGGAGATGTTGACTGCAACTGCAAATGCAAGGCTGGTAGGTTTTCCTTGTGGGCCATTCCTCTGCAGGAGAAAAGTCCCTCTCGCCTCCATCTTGTCTTAGCAAGATATGCTGGTAAACTACCGCGAGATATTATATATTTGTTTTCTTATTTTACAATGTCTGCGCAATCAAACAGAACAATTTTCTAACATTATATTGTTGCAGAAAGCTAGCTAGCTTTTCCTTGTCAAATGATGAATATAATGATTCATATTGATGAGCCTCTTGTTCCTGTCTGTATAGAGTAATTGCCTAATTGGTGACTCGGATCTCAAACAATCTTGCTTTTGTTTGCACCTCTATCTCTAATCCCTATCTAGATATAATAATACGGCAGGGATTAGAGATAGAGATGCAAACTAATCATATTAAACTATGATAACCTAATCCCTGCCGCGCGCATATGTACCCCGACAAATAACCCCCTCCCATATCATGCGGCCATAGCTAGCCTGAAGTGGAAACCCACGAGTAAGCTCTAAAAAGTGATGATACTGCTTTTGTTGCTGTCTTTAAGAGTTGTGCACGGCGTCGCAGTGGAGGAGGTAGCTGTGTAGACTTTGTTGGCGCAAACAGCATGTTGGCAACGATGATCCGGCACGATGATGACCAAATCGGATCAGATGCCTCCAGAGGAGGTGATGGAGCGGTTGAGGGCCAAGGTGGTGAGGCTCCTTTTGGTTTAGTAGTATAGGGTACTGTAGCTAACTTTAATTATTAATTAAAGATATTAATAAATAAAGGCAGTTTATAAAACTAACTTCACAACCCCTGCGCTACTTCGCGAGACGAATCTAATGAGATCTTTGACCGTATGATTAGAGAATGATTACTGTAGTATTACTATAGCTAATCATGGATTAATTAGGCTCATCAGATTCGTCGCGCAAAGTTGCATCCATCTGTGAAAATATTTTGCAAATAAACTTTATTTAGTATTTCATGCATGCAAGATTCTCTTGTAGCGCTAGGTGCGCTAGGAAGAACCAAACGTAGCCGCGTAGCGGTAGGTCGACTGATCAGCATGTGGCGGCGCAAACAGATTTATGATTAAAAGAAAACAGTGAATCCATGATGGTGGCCGATCATCCATGAATCGATGAGACAACACTAAACTACGGGTGGTGCGTAACCCCAGGGGTGGCAGGCTCTTATTTGGTGACGGCGTAACGTTTTGTTCGGCTTGTGTGTTTTTGGTTTCTTTCAATTTCTTTCAGCTTATTTTTTTTTTATAGAATACTATTAAATCAGCCGAAATCTGTTAAAATCTGTCATCGTAACACACACATACGAGTGGAGAAGGCACATGCGGCCACAGTACGGTGATGTAGCTGACGTACATCTGGCGCCCACTATTAGTCGATCTAATATAATACTGGGTATCCTCCTGGCCCTGGCAACCACACTGGTCGTGCCGTCGTACAGCGTCGTCCACTAATACTCTTACGTCTAAGAACGGAGGTGCATAAGCAAGGCTTGCAACTTGCAGGGATCAGCAAGGTCGTAATAAGATGTATATGTGCCAGCACCCAAGATTTTCTCTGCTGCGCTAGCTGTTGCTATAGCCTATAGGTATATGGTACAACTTGCAAAGGGTCAAAATCGTACTAGCATATAATTTTAATTCCATACGCCGATTGCGTCTGGGCTGGCTCTTTATTATATACTCCAAACATGACAGATATTTGTACTAGTTAGTAAGATTTTAGATTTTTTTTTTTGACTCTGGGGTCATTTTCGAACGCGCGCATTCTAAAAGAGATGTACGGCTGACATCAGGATGCTCGTGACCTAACACCGTGTCGTGACGTGAGGATTCGCGAAAATGCACTCTCGACGTTGCAAGGTGCTTATTAAAAACGTTCAGACAGTAGTGCAGATGAAATGGATCCTATATCTTGTTTGTGTACATATATATAAGCGAAAGAAATTAAGAAAGAAAAATAACCGTTGGATTTCAACCCAGCACAGGTGGCGTGACGCAGATGGAGTCGTTCCTGGAGAGGTTCTTCCCGGAGGTGCTCCGCGGGATGCGGGGCGCCAGGCGCGACGCCTACTGCAGGTACGACAACCAGCTGCTCACCGCGTTCACGTCGTCCATGTACATCGCCGGCATGCTGGCCTCGCTGGTGGCCAGCGCCGTCACCAGGAGGGTGGGCCGCAGGGCCGTCATGCTCGTCGGCGGCACCATGTTCCTCGCCGGCTCCGTCATCAACGCCGGGGCCGTCAACATCGCCATGCTCATCGTCGGCAGAATCCTGCTCGGCTTCGGCGTTGGCTTCACCGCGCAGGTCGTCTAATTCTACATATATTCCTTTCGGCCCTTAGAAGATGAAATCTAACTGTTCCTTTCGGCCCAAAAGAAAAATGGAAAGGAGTGTATCTAGGCCCAATTATTACCATACAGCCCATTTCCAGCTATTTCACAGTTTAGAAATGCAGAAATGCCATGATATCATAAGAACTCAACTGAAATTGCAGGGACCTATTACAATTTTAAGCTTCAAATTGAGATTCTACAGATGCCATAATATCGTGATATCGTCAGACAATTTTGTAGCGCCAGTGAAATTTACACCTTGTAAAGAATTAAGAGCTCATATTTGCATGTAGTTCCATACAGAAATGCTACCTTCGCATCCAAAAAAATAAAGAGTTTTAATTTACCATGTGCATTCAGGCGGCTCCCCTGTATCTCGCCGAGACATCACCGACCAGATGGCGCGGCGCCTTCACCACGGCCTACCATTTCTTCCTCGTCGCCGGCACGCTGGCCGCCAACGTCGCCAACTACTTCACCAACCGCATCCCCGGCTGGGGCTGGCGCGTCTCCCTCGGCCTCGCCGCCGTGCCGGCCACCGTCATCGTCACGGGCGCCCTCTTCGTCTCGGACACCCCCAGCAGCCTCGTGCTGCGCGGCGAGCCGGACAGGGCCCGCGCGTCGCTCCAGCGCATCCGCGGGGCGGACGCCGACGTGGACGCCGAGTTCAGGGACATCGCCCGCGCCGTCGAGGAGGCGCGCCGGAACGAGGAGGGCGCGTTCAAGAGGCTGCGCGGCGCGGGGTACCGGCACTACCTGGTGATGATGGTGGCCATCCCCACGTTCTTCGACCTCACCGGCATGGTCGTCATCTCCGTGTTCTCGCCGGTGCTGTTCCGGACGGTCGGGTTCAGCAGCCAGAAGGCGGTCCTCGGCGCCGTCATCATCAGCCTCGTGAGCTTGGCCGGCGTCGTGCTGTCTACCTTCGTCGTCGACCGCTGCGGCCGCAGGTTCTTGTTCCTCGCCGGCGGCACCACCATGCTGATTTTCCAGGTGGCCGTGTCGTGGATCATGGCGGACCACCTCGGGAAGCACGGCGCGGCGGCGACGATGCCCCGGAGCTACGCGGTGGGCGTGGTGGTGCTCATGTGCCTGTACACCTTCAGCTTCAGCCTGTCGTGGGGGCCGCTCAAGTGGGTGGTGCCGAGCGAGATCTACCCCGTGGACATCAGGTCGGCGGGGCAGGCCATCACCCTGTCCGTCGCACTCACCCTCTCCTTCACGCAGACGCAGGTGTTCGTCTCCATGCTCTGCGCCATGAAGTACGCCATCTTCCTGTTCTACGCCGGCTGGGTGCTGGCCATGACGGTCTTCATCGCGGCGCTCCTGCCGGAGACCAAGGGCGTGCCGCTGGAGGCCATACGGTCGGTGTGGGCAGGGCACTGGTTCTGGAGGAGGTTCGTCGTCTTGGACGCCAAGCAGGAGCTTCAGCTGAACCGCATGTAACAAGAATCATGTCGTCGTCACTACAGCTAAGGCCGTACGTGAAAAGTCGAATTATTACCGGTATCATAGTGTGTAATAATGTGTAGTATTATCAATGGAGTTGTAGCTCGCTTCCGCAAAGGTCATCTGCTCTTCTTGTGACGTGTGACAAGCTCATGTACTCGTGGTCGTGGCAGCTAGGGAAAGATAAGATAAAATGTACAGTCTATTTATCCAGCAAGGATAAAGGTTTAAGTTTTTAATTTTGTCTATTCAACCCTCCTAGACTACGAGCACCGATTTCTTACACACCGAGCATAACTTCCGTGCATACGCGGCCTTTCGAAAAAAAAAACTTCCGTGCATACGTGGGCTGGTGCTCACGCATCTTGCTTGGCGCCCGATAGAAAGGTAACGGGAGATTCATGCATCTGATGGAGGCAAACAACATGCAAGAGCATCTTTCTAACTGCGTTAGGGGCGCAACTCGCCGTCTCGGAAACGATTTCTCTGCAGTAGTGTTTGGTCAGTGACGTGTGGTCTCGGCCCCACACGTCAGTGACCCAAAGTCACTCTAAAGTACTATAGAGGTGTCTCACGGCACCGTCTCAATTCTCCCTCCCATCTCATCATCTCACTCTCTCATCTCTCCTCATGATTCTCTCCTCCCTTACTGTCGCTCCTCATCTTCGTTTTCCTCTCTCATACAGCAAGCAGGCATAGCGCGGAGGCTGGAGGCTAACGGCTACGCAGTGCAGTGGATTAGCAGCCGGGACTGGCGGTTTAGAAATTGTGAACGACAGGTAAGCCAGAATCTTGTGAAAGATGGATAGAAATTGCGGTTTAGCCAGGCTCTCTACAGATATAACCTGCTTATGACTGGTTGCCTGAACCAACCGTCGGGCCTAGCCCGTGCATGCAAGAAAGCCTGGCTCGCTAAATACGGGAGAAATGGACGTTTCCGCGCCACGCGAGCGCACCAACGCGTGTAAAAGTTTGGATAGTGTCTGCACATTCAAGCAACCAATCACCATCTTCCTTTAACCTTGCTCGAACGAACCATCAACCAATCACGCTCAGCCAGGCCTGGCCAACCGGATCTGTGTGCCTCTCCCTCCCTCCGGCCTCCGCCCATCCCAGCCGCAGCTGTCGTCCCCGGCCACCCGCGTCTCCCTCCTCGAGGATCCCTCCCACCTGCCGGCTGGAGCGTGAGGGCGGGGCGGCCGACGGCGACGCACGTGAAGGCGACGGCGACCCCGCGTCTGAGGTCCGGGGCACACGGCGGCCTCGGCAAGCACGCGCGCCACCGAACCCCTCCTTCCTCCTCCTCCTTCTCCCTTCCGGCGCCGCGGCCATGGCACTTCCTGCCAAGAAGGTGTCTCTCAGCGTGGTGGTGGTCATCCTCCTCCTCTTCTCTGCTGCATCATTATTCTACATACATGCACGCAGCAGGAGCTATGGCAAAATCCAAAGCACCTGGGACGACAGAGAATACGAAGACCAGTTCAAGATCTACCTCAACTTCCAACGCACCTACAGTAAATACGAACCATATTTCGTGTTGCTCCGGAAGCACCCGAACGGCGAGGCCATGGACGACAAGGATGCGCGGCTTCGCTGGTACGAGTCGTTTCTTCCGAGCACCCTCACCGACTCCGGCGAGCCACGCCTCCTCCACTGCCACACATTTGACGTCAACCGCTTCCTCGCAAGGCTGACCAGGGCCGAGGCTTTGGTGTTGGCTGACAAGCCAGGACTTCGGAGCATGTCTCCGTGTGATCTTCCATGTCACTATTCGGCAGCAAGTTGCGGCTTTCAGACAAGAGCCAGCACGAAGAGGAGCTTTGTTCGTTCCAGACCGGCATTCTGAGTTCAAGTCATTTATTTGTTGGTGTGCTGGCATTTTAATCTCTGTCCGGGCATGAAGAGTTGGTTGAGTGGGAAAATAACTCATTCATTGGACATTTAAGCTGATTGTTTTTTGTTGGTGTGCTGGCATTATTCTTGTTCAAACTCTGGCCGGGCACGATGATTGCTTCCTTGGTTTAGCTTTAGCCTGGCTACAGCCTAATCAAGCCTAGCCTAAACCAGGCTCTATATATCAATGCAATACACTAGTGTTTGTTTGTCTGCGTCAGTCCTTTTTGCATTGCTAGGATTGTATTTGGTTGCCTGTATTGGGCTAGATGTGGTCACCCTGAGCTGCCTTGGGGTGGAGTTACCCTAAGGTGCAGTCTCACAGATTTTGCTAAGTCCAATGCTAAAATGGTTGTTACTGACAAGATGTTTGTACTAACAAGGTGAATGGAATTAGGTCTGTTCAGGCTCAAATCACAGTTGATCCCTGGTTCCCTTTATAGCCATAGTCGTTTTCTGGCCTCTCTTGGAACCTCCCCTTCTCTTTGCCATGAAGTCATGCTGACAAATTCATGGTTGCAATACCTATTATCCCATATATGCATGTGCACCTTCAGCTTCGGCTTGTCGTGGACTCGTGGGCGCCGCTCCGGTAGTCCGATGGGTGGTGCCGAGCGAGATATACCCGGTGGAGGTCCGGTTCGGCGGGGCAGGCCCTGAGCATCTCCATCATGCTCTGCATCTCCTTCGTGGAGCTGCAGGTGTTCACCGCCCTGCTCTGCGCCGCCTGTCTCCGATCCTGGCCATGACGGTCTTCGTAGTGGCGTTCCTGCCGGAGACGAAGGGCGTGCCGCTGGAGGCCATGCGGTCGGTGTGGGCACGACACTGGTACTGGAGGAGGTTCTCGAGGACGCCGGGCGCAGGCGGGAGGTCCAGGTGAACAGCCTGCAGCGCAAGTTGACGCCATGCCATCAGGGCCGTCCCGCAAAATACATGGGCCCTGTTCCAAATTCTAATTTAGGCCGTAACTAATAATAATCTCTACCTATTTTTAAAGTAAGGATTGATTCCTTGGTCCATTTTGGACTTGGGTCATATTTCGTTTCATGGGCCGAACTGATCAGTATCTCCTCCACGGCCCGCGGTCTGTTTCTGTTTTATTTTTTTCCTCCCACGCAGGCTATCCTCTCCGTCCCGATGTTTCTGCGTCGGCGGCGCCTCACACCTGCATCCGCCGCTGCCACCACCCCTCACCGCCCATGCCTGCGCTGTCTCGCCGCCCCTCACCGTCCATGGCAGTACCTCCCGTCGGAACTGGCACAACATCCTCCCCCATCTGCCCGCACCTAAGCGCCTGCCCCAGCCCACAAACATAAATCAGGGGAAATCAAGGAAAAGAAAGGAAGATCGGGGGAACAAATCCAACACGCACCTGAATATGAAGCAGAGGTGACCCATGGTGGACACGCCCATGCCGACGCTGTCAGAGTAGATGCTCTGCGTATGGAGCAAAGCTCGGCAGCACGCGGCTTGCAGGCAGTGGGAGGAGGTCGACAGGGTGCGGCGGCAGCGGAGAGAAGTGGTGTTTGGGGAGGCGCTGTGAATCCATGCCGGCGAGACGCACACAGATTGAGGAAAGGAACGAGCGGGCAGAGTAGAGCTTGACAGCGCGTGGCAGGGGAGGAAGTGGAATGGGGTACCGAGGAGGTCTCTCCTACACGCGTCGAAGGTGGTAGGCCCGCCATCACTGTTGAGCCAGTGCATGTCGCAGCGACAGGCTAACTCGCACAAGGCCTGCTTGACGCACACAGTCCTCGCACGCATCAAATAAAGACCGGCCTTCTTGCTGTGTGGCGTATTGAAGTAGGGATGTTTGCCTTTTATTTTCGTTGTCGCGAGGAAGGCACATGCACATGCACCTAATATTGATCGAAGGAAGGTATGTAATCATCCCGATATTGTAAGGAAAATGGTCCTATTAGGCTATATTGTGATTTTGGTGATTGAGTGACAACATGATCAATGAGACTAACGAGTTTGGGAGCTTAAGATTGTAGCATTTTTAGGTTCCATGGATGGAATCCAAACCATCTCCAAGATAGTCCAAATCGTCTCCAAGATATAATGCATGTAGTGAAAAAGTAGAAATAGTGAAAGGGTTCAAATGATCTCAGCGACAGTTTGGACAAATGGCAGAAATAGTGAAAGGGTTTGTTGAACCGACGGCTCTGAAATTGCACGGGTCGGTGCAATTGGACTTAGCATGGTGTTACAGTGAAGAATTGGTCTACACAGTCGGTTGAATCGACGTTGGATCAATGGAGGCGTCGGCACATTGTTAGATTCATCAGAGAGCATGTTCGAAGCACTACAGAGGATCCTTCAGGACCGGTTAAACCGACACCCCATGGGTCGGTGCATTAACCATATCATCAGAGAGCTATGCAAGCTCAGCCCAGTATCAGCCTTCACGGTCGGTTAAACCGACGGGATCTTCAACTGGGTCGGTGCATTGCGTCGGTGCAATGACATCAACAAAAGAGACGTTGGGAATTCAAAGGTCGGCATGCAAGTTCAGTGTGACCGGTTGAACTGACGCCTACATACTTTTCTGGGTAAAAGTATGTAACGGCTCTATTGAGTTGGAGGGCTATATATATATACCTCACCTCGGGTCATTTGTGGTTGCTGGAGTCTTGAGGAACCCCATACACACTAGAGAACACCTCCAAGCCACCCAAGAGCATATTGATCATATATTTAGGTTTAGCACAAAGCTTTATGAGAGTTAGTGCTAGGTTTAGCTCTTGAGAGAGTGAGAGAGCAAGATTTGTACCTTGTGTGCTGGTTCTAGAAGTGAACCACAAGCTGTATCTTGGTGCGCCGGCCCCTTGGAGCTTTAGTGGCTCGTTGGCAAGTCTACGACTCTCCGATTTGGTGTGGAGCGGCGTCGACGACTTTGTGCGGGGGGCGTGGATATCCCGTATTACCGGTTTCGTTTTCCCGTCCGGCCTTCCCGTTCCCGTTCCTGGCAAAAAAATACGGGAGCGGGAATGGTTAAGAGCTTTTCCCGACCGTTCCCGATCATTTTCATCCCTAGCAATTACCAGTTAGCACCTTCTGATAGAAGAGGTACTGGCAGAGTATTGAAAAAGCGTGCCACTGCTCACGCTGTAAGCAGAAGCCAAGTAGTTTAAACATGCTCAACGCCTGAAAAGCAGTAGTTCACACAGGAAATAAGTGTGCAAGAGCAGTTCAGCCACACCCCAACCCAGCGACACCACAATCTGGTAATAAAGCAACCCGCTAGAGAAGAGAATCAGGGAGCAAATAGTTATCTCAACCTTGCTTACCCATTTACACCATGGCATCCACCTTCCTTGCAACAATGAGCCTGCTCATCACTCAAATTGTGTCCGCTTCCAGCACCGCCGCCGCCGCCATACCTTCCCCGCAGACAGTCAGCAGCGACATCGCCAACACGGTGCAGGAGATGCAGCAGGCGCGCTACTTCACCTTCGTCATGCTTGTCAGGATGGTGCAGGAGAAGATACCGCGCAACACCACCTTCCTGATGCCCAGCGACAGGCTGATGTCCACGGCATCAATCTCCCAGAGCCAGGTGCTGGAGTTCTTGTCCAGGCATTCCATCGCGGCGCCTCTCAAGTTCAATGATCTCATAAGGCTTCCCAACGGAACTGTAGTTCCCACCCGCCACTCAGGAGACACAATCACAGTGACCAGCAGCAGGCATCAGAAGCTCTACTTCAACGGCATCGAGCTCACTAGTCCTGATATCTGCCACTCAGGGGAGTCATTCAGGTGCCATGGAATAAACGGAGTCATAAGGCCAACAGCAGCACACGGAGAGTAAAAGCAGCGACTTGCGCTCGCTATGCTGCTCCAACTTCTGCAGCGCAGCACCAGAGATACCTTTGGCCGAAAACCAATCCTTGAGCACATCTTCTCTACGATCTCCCAACATAGGTTTACCTTTGGCCGAAAACCAATCCTCGAGCACATCTTCTCTACGATCTCCCAACATAGGTTTACCTTTGGCCGAAAACCAATCCTTGAGCACATCTTCTCTACGATCTCCCAACATAGGTTCTGCCACGATCCCTGCCCATGAACCTGCAGCAGAAAGCTCCCAATGTTCAGACACTTCTATGTCAAAAACTAGATTGGCTAGAACTACTTTGGTGACAGCATTGATGTTTTCCATTTTCTAAATCTGGATCCATAGCCAGATTCTTGTTCAATGAACGGATCTTCATTCAAGGGAAATTAGGGCACGGACATTCTAGCATTATATCAATCATTATACATCTTCCAGAAGTCTGATAACTTCATTTCAAGCATCATATCAGCAATAACTTACAAATAACGAAAAGAATAAAAATATGAATTACTACCTGTACAGCAGAGACATGTTAATGAGCTGTGCTTGCCTCATCTAGTAGGTCGTAGGAGAGACTTTGATAGTATGTACTCTAGAAACATTTTCCTGTAAACAAATTAAAACAAGATCATAAAAGTACATGTACCAGGAGGCAACACAAATTTATCGGAATCAGGGGCAACTTTTAGCAACCCAGAAAAAAACAAGTTTAATAAACCATTCTGCTGCACACTCCAGAGGAAGATGGATAAGAAATAATAATGGTTATCAGTATCACTATGCATAAAACTAGCAGTGTGTCTTTTAATCAACCATCTACACCTGGCAGTTTATCCAAACAATAAAAAAAACAATATCCCACCATGGCTCACAATTAAACATGACAAACAAACCCAGGAACTATAAAGTAAATAAGACATAAAGGCAAAAAGGAGGGTCTTGAACACAAAATATTTACTGGTTTAGTGGTTGAAACATTCTTCCTCCCTCTGTCAATTATTATATCAAATAACTGGGAACAAACTGATGTAAGCAACATCATACATAAACTAGGCAGAAGTGAAAGCCCAGCAAAATGTTCAACCTGATTGAATTAAAAGAAACCAGTCTTTTGCCAGGTTTACTTAACAGTACTAGTCAGTAATACAAATTTGTAAATTTGAGTTTATCCACTATTTCTAACAGATACAATGAAGCGGGTCACAACCTACATCTTCAGTCACATCTTGACTTCTACTCCCTCCATTTCAAATTGTAGGTCATTTTGGCAAATCAAGAAGATACATAGCTTTTGCTATGCATCTAGATAAATATTATGTCTAGATACATAGCAAAAATTATGTATCTAAATTTGTTAAAACGATCTACAATTTGGAAAGGGGGAGTAGAAGATAAGCCAAGATAGATCTGAAACAGGAACCGTCCACACACAAGGTTGGCATTAACATTATCACAACCTGGTAACAATTAACTGCAATAAATTAAGGAGTTAATACGCATACTACAATTGCGCCTCCCAATAATCTAGTTAGGGCCCTGCCATGCGAGCATTGCATGATAGCTCAATTAGTTCCCTTTTTTCTGGCTGTCATCGCCAGAATGTTGCAGCTTCTTGTTAAGTCCTGCTTCATCAGTTTTGTGCTGTTTGCCTTCAAGTTTTTCCTATGGAGCAGAAAGCAGAACAGAAGTGTTAGCAGTATACTTCAGCAGAATAAATTTGAAAAAGTGGCAGGCGAACCTTTAGTGAGTTATTCTTTGATAGAAGTTCCTCGTACTCTTTTCTGATACGGTTAACTTCATCTCTAAGTGTAATATCAAGGATAGAAAAAGCGAGGCATCCACCCGATCTCAATTTCAGCCCGATATGATCGAGTGAAGTTTGCGAGTTTTGCAAATTAGGATTGGCTTGAACGAGTTTTGCGAATTAGGATTAACTGATTTGGCTTCCGTTAGCTAGATAGTTACTTAGCTTCCAGATGCTTCAAGATTCGTGCACAACCTACCGACCGTCTGATCCCCCTTCTCTTTCTCTTCTCTCCCTCCTCTCCGTCGTGCGCCGCCACCGCTTGCAGATCTCCTGCTCCGCGCCGCCCGCCTCCCCCACCGCCGCGCCCCGCCGTTGGCGCTCGGCGCGCGCCAGCGCGGGTGCTGCTCCCCGCGCGCCGCCGCCACAGCTTCTGCTCCGCCTGGCCCCGCGCCCGCCGCCGCCGGAGAAGATTGAGATAGAAGAATCTATTTTAATAAAAAATATTGATCTAGATTTTGGAAAATGTTGAATTTATTTTTTAAAAAATGTTGGATAGGTTATGAAAAATATTGATTTGTATTTCTGAAAAATATTAAATATGCTATTTTCAAATGTTGATATATTTTTAAAAATGTTGAATCTAATCTTTTAAAATGTTGGATTTAGGTCTCCGATTTGAACCTAATCTCTAGTTTGGTCTCATTAGGCTTTAAAGCTGCCCCGTCTGTTAACTTTTTTATAAGTACATAATTTTTGCTATGCATTTAGATATATATATATATGCATAGTAAAATCGATATATTTAAAAAAGCTAAGATGACTAATAATTTAAAATAAAAGAAGTATATTGCTTAACCAGGTTGCACAAGCTACGTAGGAGCCCCACACGACGACCACGGCGGCCGGTGCTCCTCCGTCTGTCTCTATCGATCGCATCGATCTTGCACGTCTGGATCACGCACGCACGGTTAGCGCAACACGGTCACGTCGATCGGTCAGTCGGACACTGTTGGTTGTGAGCTAGCTGCAGTGCTGCGAAACCTTACCGCCACGGGAAATCTCAGATGGTGGACTTGTGGCCGACAGCCGCCACGTCACGTCAGTAAGTCTCAGCTCCATCTATCGGATGGCCGGATTATTGTAGCAGTGGTACACACACCGGATATCCGCGGTGCATCTTTCCTCGGCGGTCTTCCGAGTGAGTCAAGTTCTTTTCCGGCTGATCTGAGCTGGTTCGCAACTAGCCAGGTATCGGTTCGTCTCCAACATACTTGCATTGCTGTGTATTCTTTGCAAAAGCCAGATGCTCGATCGATGCATGCTCCAACATACGTGTCAGATCAAGCTCGACCGTGTTTGCTCACTGTGACTGACCTGGTCGACGAAAGGTCAGGCGCCATCCAGCAGTTGGGATGGAATCAAAAGGTGCACCGCCGTGCCGTACCGTCTTACAAAAGCATCTGATCTATCTGATATCATCACTTTGACGTGCACTACGCTTTAGCATATATGGAGTAAAATAAAATTAAAGACAAGTAAGCGGCCGTCTTCCGATCGAGTTCCGGCGGCATTATGCATGGCATCTTTAGTTTGGAAATCCGCTTCTAAATTTATTTACTCGCCAACATGCTCCAAAGACTACACACCGGAGGATTCAGCTTGTTTGCCGTGTACCAGGGGCACCGATAAAGTCTATAACACACACGGTAATGCCACACACGGCAAAGGACACACAGCAAAGAACTACACATGACAAAGGATACGCAAAAAATACACGGCAAAGGACTACACACGGCAAAAGGTACGAGATATTTGCCGTGTGCCTTTTTTGCCGTGAGTTTTTTCTCGCGGCACATGGCAAATGTACCTTTTTGCTATGAGTTTTTGCTCGAGGCACACAGCATATAGAGCCTTTGCCGTGTACCTTACTTTTACCGTGTGTTTTGATATAGGCACTCGGTATATAGATTTTTTCTGTGTGCTTGAGAAATTACCCACGGCAAAATCTCCGGCACACAGCATATGCTCGGTTTCCGGTAGTGACACTTCATCCATCATTGTGGGCCGGGTAGACTTCATCCTCACCAGAGGGAGGGAATGACTTTGCCACCGGACCAAAGACCATAGCTAGCTTAGTGTTCTGTTTTGTATTCCCCCACTCACCGCCTTGTGCAGCTGTTGTTGATGCAGCAATTAATGATTAGAATAGTTTTATATTATATCGCAATGGTTTGCTTTCATTCTCACCATAATATATGTATATAGAAAATGATTTCACTAACCAGCTAGAGCGTAGTGTTCCCCACTATATTGATCCCCACTAGTACTGCACTACCCGTTGTTCTAGACTCATGGCGAGACACGTACTCTCTCTGTGTGTGTATGTGTTGTCAGTTTAGGGTAGTAGCAGTTTCAACTACTCTTGGGTTGATGGAAATCGAGCAACATTTATAGAAAAATAGCCCACGCGAGACTCAATTCAAATTGTCCGCATTCGCAATAATTAGCTAGCTAGTGTTCTCATAGTTCGGGAAGTGTTTACCACCGCTCCGAATTATAGTTTATTTTAACTTTTTTCTAGATATCAGAGCTAGAAAAAGAGCATTAGTATCAGACATATTTTGGTCTGGTATTAAATCTATAATGAAGCCATTTCTGTACTGGGTCTAAATTTGAAAGCCCCGGAACCATGTTAGTACCGGATCAAGACACCGGTCGGTACTAAATGTCGAATTTTAGTACCGGCTGGTGTTATGCCTTGGTACTAAAATGGCGCGGCCAGTACCGGTCAATGACACCAGCCGGTACTAAAATACGATATTTAAGTACCGGCCAGTGTTTTGATCCGGTACTAAATGGCCATTTATGAGTTAATTTAAAAGGAATGCATCTTCCACTTAGTCATATGTGATGCATAGGTGGGATGGTAAGAAAGCTACGCGCAAGACCGAAGGTCATGGATTCAAATCCTCACGACCGCACATGTGCATTTTACGCATAAAAAATCGCGTGACTTATGATATTATACGATGCGTGTGTGCAGGCCTCCGGTCGCAATGACCGGTACTAAACGGTCCCTCCAGTACATGAAAAAATAATATTAAAAGAGCCAAACGACAGTCAGTACATAAAAAAATATATCTAAAAGAGCCAAACGACCTGTAGTGTAGTTTGAAACGGAAGGAATATACGTCAGGATGCAAGTGGGTTAGAGCTGGTTGACCCAAACACTGACCCATTCTACCCAACTAGCTTATTTGGGACTTTTGGGTCGACCCAGCCTAATATGGTCTCTGGTTTCAGTGTTTTGGGTTGACCAAAAAAAACCAGCAAGCATTGTTCTGTCAGTGACCGCCACGACGTCGCCTTCTCGTTCTTCGGCTCCCGGCTGCTTCTCGCTGCAGTTCTATGACGTGCAGGACCGCCTGGGCTACGGTCGCCCCAGCAAGGCCGTCGACAAGCTCGAGGTGCTGCCCGCGTGGCAGCCCACGGTCACCGCCGCCAATGCCGCTGCGCGCGCCGCCGTCCTCCTCGACCCACCCCGACTCCGACAGGAACTTCGACTACAAGGCGCAGGGCATCACCGACGCGCACACGTCCTTCAACTTCCTCGGCGCGGTGGAGCCAGCGCTGGCGCCAGCGGCACACAGGCTTCCTCCCGACGTCGCTCGACTCCACTCCATCGCGAGATTATCCGCCTGTACTCAAGTTTTTTTGGGTAACCCACTGACCCAAGTCGTTAGACCCATACGGCACCAAATTTTCATTGGGTCAGTTCTGTAGGGTTTTGACACTATCATTTGTGGATTGGGTTTTGGACCATCGGGTCAACCCATAAAAATCTACATCCTGAAGTATACGTGTGTGCATGTGTTCCGATCCAGGGGTCAATGAAAACTAGCTACTTGGCTTTGGAGACAGCACTAGGCACTTTGAGATGACTAGACAAACATCGTCAACGACCCATTTGATTCGGGCAGAGATTATTCTCCGTTGGTCCATCTGAGTACTGCTGTGGGTGAGATGCTATGTTCGCGCCCATGCTATCCGTAGGGTGAAGTTCGCACCGGTGTTGCGTCAAGTCAACGGCGGATTTCTAAGCATTACTATGCATGCGATGGAATCAAAAGCTCTACACTGTGGGCTGGCCTGGCGACGCCGCGGATGGACGTAGTGCGGCGCGCGGCTCGTCTCGCGCTGGAGTTGACTTGTTCGGCTCGTCTGCTTTTAATTTTTTTATTTATTCTCTCTCACAGAATACTATTAAACTACCTGAAATCTGTCGAAATTTATCTATTTAATATATTTTTTAAAAAAATACACTGCAGACGCAGACATGTGACGTGGTGCCGACGCTGAGCTCCAGATCAGCGGCACCACGTGCACGACGTGCGGCGCTCCGGCCACGCGGTGCTAGCTCCAGTCCAAGGGCAAAGAATCTCCCGTGACTGCACGGAGACGGCGCGGCTGGGACCTGCGGCGAGCCTCGTGCCTGCGGACCCGTGCCTCATTATTTATATATATATATAAGCGCGGCTCCGTCCTCTTGGCTTCGGGCTAATTAATCGACACAGCCCGCAGGCCCCACTAGCTCTCACGCTCCGCACGGGGCTCGCCGGCCCGGAGCAGGGAGCACCTGCCGGTCCTCGATCCTTCGATGGCGGGAGGCGGGCTCGCCGCGGCGGCGGAGGGCGCGCGCGGCGACTACGGCGGCGGCGTGACGGTCCCCGTCGCGGTCACCTGCCTCATGGCGGCCTCCTGCGGCCTCATCTTCGGCTACGACATTGGCATCTCAGGTGCGCGTGCCCGCCCGCCTCTGGCCTCTCGATCTCGCGCGCTCCCCAGCCCTGCCATGGATCGGATCTTCGATTTCTAAGCTTTCCTCTTGGCGAGCTGCGAAACCTCTCTGGCTCTCTCCATCCCCAGCCCACCAAAAACAATCACCGTATCTCCAGTTCTCATCAACGTTCGTGTGCGAGCAGTCCTGTCCTTCCTTTCACACTTCGCTCGACGACCACTTCGAATCGAATCAGCTAAGTGCGACGACGGACTCCTCAGACCATACGTCAGTCAGAGGACCTGACCGACCAGCCGTTTCCTTTGATAGATATAGGTCAAATCAGTTTCTCCTTCTTATTCAATCTCTGCTTATATATTATATATACTTTCTCGCAAGGAAAAAAAAAGGTAATTAATTAAACAAGATGCCTCTGTATTATTCCATATATTCCGCTGGTTCGTTGGGGGGGCATCGGAATGGAATCGGCAAGTCTCATGTGCTGTCTGCCTAAAAGATGTAGGCGTTATTATGCATGTACGAGTAGGATATATCCTAGCTAGGAGATAGGAGCCACACAAGAATATACGCTAACTAGTAGCTGGGAAGAAAAGGCACTAGCACATACGACGACCAGCTGCTCACGGCGTTCACCTCGTCGCTGTACATCGCCGCCACGCTCTCGTCGCTGGTGGCGAGCCGCGTCACGAGGACGACGGGCCGCCAGGGCGTCATGCTGGCCGGCGGCGTGCTGTTCCTCGTGGGCTCGGCGATCAACGCCGGCGCCGTCGACATCGCCATGCTCATCGTTGGCCGGATGCTGCTCGGCTTCGGAGTTGGGTTCACCACACAGGTCGGTCGGTGCGGTTAAAAAGAAGCCCATTCTACAGAGGCCCAGTAGCATCTTGGCCCAGTATGTAAACACAGCCCACCGCACCTTGGGCCAGTAACGGCTTCTTTTTTTTTCTGCTACATACAGGCTGGTCCTTTGTACCTCGCCGAGACGTCGCCGGCGCGGTGGCGCGGCGCGTTCACCACGGCCTACAACGTCTTCCTCGTGCTGGGCTCGCTGGCCGCCACCGTCACCAACTACTCCACCAACCGCATCCCCGGGCGGGGCTGGCGCGTGTCGTTCGGCCTCGCCGCGGTCCCCGCCGCCATCGTCGTCCTGGGCGCCCTGCTCGTCCCGGACACCCCCAGCAGCCTGGTCCTGCGCGGCGACACCGACGGGGCCCGCGCCGCGCTGCAGCGCCTCCGGGGTCCGGGCGCGGACACCGACGCCGAGTTCAAGGACATCGTCCGCGCCGTCGAGGAGGCGCGCCGGAACGACGAGGGCGCGTACGAGAGGCTGCGCGGCAAGGGTTACCGGCACTACCTGGTGATGGTGGTGGCCATCCCCTAGTTCTTCGACCTCACCGGCGTGATCGTCATGGCCGTCTTCTCGCCGGTGTTGTTCCGGACGGTCGGGTTCAGCAGCCAGAAGGCCATCCTCGGTCCGTGATCCTCAGCCTCGTGAACTTGGCCTCGTCGTCCCTGTCCTCCTTCGTCATGGACCGCGCCGGCCGCAGGTTGTTGTTCCTCACCGGCGGCGCGGCGATGATCGTTTGTCAGGTAATCCAGACATCGACAGCACTACGTTCACAGTGTTTACTGTTTAGATCGACGTTCTTATATCGCCTTCCTTCCACTCGTCAACGAAGCTGGCGATGGCGTGGATCCTGGCGGGCCATCTCGGGAAGCACGACGCGGTGACCATGCCGCGCGGCTACGCGCTGGCCGTGCTGGTGCTCATGTGCCTGTACACGCTCAGCTTCGGCGTGTCGTGGGGCCCGCTCAAGTGGGTGGTCCCCAGCGAGATCTACCCCGTGGAGATCCGGTCGGCGGGGCAGGCCCTGACGGTGTCCATCGCGCTCTGCCTCTCCTTCGCGCAGACGCAGGTGTTCGTCTCCCTGCTCTGCGCCATGAAGTACGCCATCTTCTTGTTCTACGCCGGCTGGGTGGTGGTGATGACGGCCTTCGTCGCCGCGTTCCTGCCGGAGACCAAGGGCGTGCCGCTGGAGGCCATGCGCGCCATCTGGGCGCGGCACTGGTACTGGAGGAGGTTCGCCGTCGGGGATGCCAAGCTGGAGGCGCAGGTGAACTGCCTGTAGGAGAGAAACGAATGCGACCGATCGAATAACAGAACATGTATGTAGTGTGGACTGCCTAAAATTCTAACTGGTCGCTGTGTCCAGCCAACATGTAGTTCCTTAATTCTGTACTGTAGCCTGAGTGCCTGAGTGCTTGATGTATACTCTGGTAAAGCCTTATGTTCCTATAGCGTTGATCGCTGCTCGTTGTCAATTGTGAATTGCCACCGGGGGTGCTCTGCATTGATGGTTTTGCCTGCAGTTCTGACGAGACAATGGCTTGGAGGCCTTGAGGGGCTGCAACTGCAACCGCGTGGATGCGTTTGCCGTGGCGCCATCGCGCCGTTTGGTTGCAAGATTTGAGATTCAGCAGAATCTGTACCAAATGGTGAAATCAAGAAGCATCCCTGAATCACCTTCAAGCGTTTCTCATTTAGACGCAATGAGACCTGTTGCTTTTTCTATAAATTTGGTTAAAATTAGAAAAGTTTGATTCAAGACAAACCTAAAGTAAACTATCTGCCTAAAGTAAACTATCTGAATTGGAGGGAGTAGCTTGCGAACAATGGAATTTACTAACAGGAGAAAAGCTGCATTACAGAAGGCTCTCCTATGTGCTAGGTACATATTATATTTCAAATCTCTAAATGTACTGCATGGATGAGCTTCTTAGGTCATTCAGTCACCACAAAGGCATGCACACACACACGATATGTATTTACCTTATAAATAAGCTACGGCACTATACACCAACCACACGCTGATTCTGAACCACAGCAGCTATCAGGTGGACTCGTCCCCAAACTTGTTCTGCTCCTTGACGAACCTGCCCCAGTACCAGTGGCGCGCGAAGACGTGGCCCATGGACTCGAGCGGCACGCCCTTGGTCTCCGGCACCAGCGCCACGGCGAAGGCGGTCATGACCACCAGCCACGACGCGTAGAAGAGGAAGGCGCCGTACTTGAAGCAGCAGAGCATCGCCAGGAAGAGCTGCGCCTGCAGGAAGTTGAGCCCCAGGTTGAGCGCCACGGCGGCGCCCTGCCCCGCCGACCGCACCTCCACCGGGTAGATCTCGCCGGGGATGGTCCAGTACAGCGCGCCCCACGACCAGCTGAAGCTCGCCGAGAAGACGAACGTCGCGACCAGCACCGCCACCGCGTACCCCTTGGGCATCTTGCTCCCGTTGCCGAGGTGCGAGCCGATTATGCTCGCCATCGTCACCTGCAATGAATTAGATAAAGCAGAAATGTTTTCTTAATTATTGTCAAGTTTATGGTTCGAGTGTGTATACGAGGAAGAGTATATAATCAAGGAATAATTATTTGCCTGGCACGTGAACATGAGGGCGCCGCCGATCGTGAAGAGCAGCTTCCGGCCGTAGCGGTCCATGGCGAAGCCCGACGCGAGGATGCCGCCGATGTTCATCACGCCCAGGATGACGGCGCCCATCAGCGCGGCGTCGCTCTCGAACCCGACGGTGCGGAACAGGATCGGCGAGAAGAAGGCGGTCACGGCCACCCCGGTGAGGTTCAGGAACACCGGGAACGCCACGGCCATCACCAGGTACGGCCGGTACTCCCGCCGCAGGATCCGCCGGAACGCGCCCTCCTCGTTCCGCCGGGCGTGCTCCGCGGCGGCGAGTATGTCGGCGAACTCGGCGCCGATGTCCACGCCCTTGCCGCGCACCCGCTGCAGCGCGGCGCGGGCGTCGTCGTGCCTCCCGCGCAGGACGAGGCTGCTGGGGGTGTCCGGGATGAGCGCGGCGCCCGCCACCATGACGGCGGCCGGGACGGCCGCGAGGCCGAGCGACAGGCGCCAGCCCCAGCCCGGGATCCGCGACGTGCCGTAGTTGATCAGGTTGGCGGCGAGGTACCCGACGCTGATGAACAGCGGGAAGGCCGAGATGAACCCGCCGCGCCAGCGCGGGGGCGCCACCTCGGCGAGGTACACCGGCGTGGCCTGGCCCGAGAACCCGAGGCCCAGGCCGAGCAGCATCCTCCCGACGATGAGCATGGCGACGTTCGCCGCGGCGGCGTTGACGAGGGCGCCGGCCAGGAACAGGCTGCCGCCGACGAGCATGATGGCCTGGCGCCCGAGCCGGCGGGTGACGCGGCTCGCCAGCAGCGTCCCCACCATGCCGAACGCGTAGAGCGACGAGGTGAAGGCCGTGAGCGCCTGGTTGTTGTAGGTGCAGTACACGTCCCTGTTGGCGCGCGCCGTCCCCTTGAGCAGCCCCGGGAAGAACTTCTTCAGGAAAGACTCCATCTCCGACACACCTCCTGACGTTGGTTGTTGATGGGAAAATACATGAACAAGTTGATTTGGTTGGAGCTAGTGAAATTAGAGGCAAAAGAAGCACGCGATCGCATCCGGCATTATTCAGTACCGTTTCTAGTTCCATTTTTCTCATGATAAACGCACCCTGAAATGGCTTATGAAAGTAGAGTAGTAGAGCCAACATTTTTTTTTTTGTAAAATTACAAGCACGACATAGATGTACACGCATGCACAGGCGCACCTTCTATCATGTATGTCAGCATGTGAACACTACGAGAGGAACCCGAAGCATAGGAGCAAGACGAGACAAAGAACAGAGGACTAGAGGCAGTTGAACACTACGGAGCCACGGATGGGCATCTTGATGGATGCGGATTGGACGGATGGGTGCCGAGTTGTCGACTGCAGCTCTGCCCAATTTTAGGTGATAGATTTTTTAGCATCGCCTTTTTCTGTCCTTAGAACCACCACTAAAATATCACTATTCGCAAAGGCAGTACTAATATTCTGTTCTTTTACCGATCGTACGCAATTATTCATCGCGTCCTGTCCCCATTAAAAGAATGCCGATCTTGTCACACACTCACACTCACGCATCAGTAGGAAACGACAGACGCCTACCCCCCCCACCCCCCCACCAAAAAAAAAAACTCCACCTTCTGCCAATCGTGAGGTTACCATCGAGTAGCCTACTTATGCTACGCCCAAGCCTACCGGCACCAAAGTCGAAATGACTTTGCCTGGCTTGCCACCAGATGCACCCGAGTGCCAACAAAGCCGTGATCTCCGTTGCTTTTCCTTCCGGCGAGCAAGAGCTGCTCGTGAACCACGGGGAGGTAGTGGAACTAGCCGCAGGAGGATCGGCGGCCTCGACGTCCCGAGCACGCAGACGCCGGGCGTGACGTCCAACCGCGCGGTGGATAACGTACGGGTCCAAAGCTCTTGACGTGCGGTACGAGCGGCGGGTCTAGCGCAAGCAAAGGCGGCGTGGCGGCAACCGCCTGCCGCCGCGCGGTGCGTGAGCCGGCGGCGGCGCGCGTGAACGCTCGTGGCCGGAGCTGATCCGAGTCGACGCGCGCGGCACGAGTCCGGCCGCCGTACGCTGCCGCGCACAGTGCCGCCCACCCAATTCCTCCATCGCATCGCATCCCGGCCGATCGGATCGCGCGGTCCGCGTGCGCCCGCCGTGACCGATGGACCACGGCGCGGTCCAGGGAACCCGCCGAATCCCCGGCGCGAGACGGGGCCCCCCTGGCCTGCGCCGCGGGCCAGGCAGATGTACGGCGGGCGGGCGCCGGTTTGGTGTCGGAATATGTCTTTCAGCGGCGATGCCCCCTACAGGCCTACTGCACCTGCACTGTTCCTCCCGGAGGTGCGTAGCTTTTGGGGGAACTGTGCGGTGAAAAAAATCAGCCCGGAAAGGACGGCAACTGATCGGGAACTCGCCACGACGTCGTCGTCGTCGGCGGCGCCTCCAGCGTGTAAATGCAACATGTGCACCTCCAACTCTATTTAGTATAAATATTTGTAAAATGAGATTTTATTTTAAAAAAATAGTATAAATATTTATAGATGTGCACCTAAGAATGATTCATGCACCTATAGTCCCCTCCTCGCTCCAGGCTCGGAATCTCGTATCTGGCTCCGCGGTTTTAAAACTTGTTTGCTTGGTTTGAGGTTGATGTGGATGGAGCTGGAGCTGGAGGGCCAGCAGGCGCGCGCGCGCGCACCTACCACGCGCGGATTAACTTAAAATTATCGCCGATTCGGAGGTGATTGCTGGGACTGGGGACATGGAGGGAGAGCAGCTTTGTCGCCTCGACTGAGCTGTCGCATCTGGATTCTGGAGGAAGAAGCTACTGACGAGGAAGAAACAAAAAGCCCCAACAGACCGCGACGCGCTCCAAGCATCGCCGGCTGCTGGAAGTCGAGCTCCCCAAGAACAACGATCACATCTATCACGGCATGGGTGCACAGAGAAGAGCAACTCATGATGTCTCGACGAGTAGACGAGCCGATCGAGTAGCTAGCTAATCGGCACGCGTCCGTCTCACGCCAGCGAGACGGTAAATGCGTAAGCTAGAGGAGGGACTGAGGGAGGGGACGGGGACGGGGGTGGCAGCGCACCTGAGATGCCAATGTCGTAGCCGAAGATGAGGCCGCCGGAGGCCGCCATGAGGCAGGTCACCACGACGGGGACGGTGAGCCCGCCGCCGTAGTCCGCCATGCCGCCGCCGCTGTTGAGGAGGAAGGCGCCGCCGGGCATTTCTCGGCCGCTGCTCCCGGCCCGTCCCACCGGCGACAGGTACTCCAAGACCCGAGACGCGCGCGCCGCGCTGCGGCCGGCGGCGAGCTAGGCAAGGAGCAGCTTGGCTAGCGCGCGACAGGGGATCGGAGGGGCAGCAGGCAGGCTGCACGAGAGCCGAGAGCGAACTGTGGCAGCAGAGCGCCCGAGGTTGACGCGATGCTCCTGGGAGCGGCTGCGGCTGCGCCGTGGTGTGCTGCCAAATCCCAAATGGTAGCGTGCACGAGCTGCTGCTTTTATAATGCCCCACGACTACTTTCGCTTGGTCTCAGAAAATTGGAAAGAAAACCCTCCGATACTCCATTTCACAAATTTTGCAACAAATTGCGGGGCACTATACCCTTTCTCTTCTGCCCCCACCCCACCACAAGGGCATCCGAGGAATATTAACGTGACAAGAATTTGTCGGATGAGTAAGGTGGCTGTACTAACCCTGCAGGTTAGTGAAAGGGTGTCTGTCCTGTATGGCGTGATTGGATCAAGGCAACGTATGGGTGGGAAGTTTTGGGAAACGCCCGCGCATCATACGGAAACGTGGCGAGGTTCACGCACTTCAGTCTTGTTAGGGGTCACCGGTCAGAAGACGTGATCTTCTCTTCTGATCATATATACTTTCTGATCATTGCTGCTCCTTGCCTCTCTGGTCAAGAAGGTCACTTGCATTTGCTGCCTGGCTGTTCACGCACTTGACATACTTCTCTCTGAGGTTTTTAGAGCAACTCCAACCCAACTCCTACTTTTGACCTCCTATTCCATCCAAATGAGAGTCTCTCATCCTGTTGCTCTCTTCTATTTCACCTTGAACTCCAACAAACCTCTCATTCTTGCCCCCTTATATTCAACTCTACCAAATTTTATTCATATCCAGTAACTACCGTGAGCATGATATTAAGTGAAATAATACTTTTAGAGAAACACGACAAATTAAACAACAGGTGATCGGGAGAGCAGGCGGCGGCCGCCCAGCTCCCTTCCCCCCCGATTTCCTTCCCTTCCCTCGGCCTCCCTTTCCCTCAGCCCGTGTGCGCCCAAGCCAGTGGCCTCCCTCCCCCGAGCAGCAGCACGAGGATGAGCGCGTGCACCGGCGCGGCAAGCTGCAGGCCCATCGGGTGCGGCGCATGGGGTAGTGCAGCTCCGCCCGATCTACAGGGACACAAATCGAAGGAGACGAGCAGGGAGGAGGCCGGTGGCTGGAGCGCCGAAGCGGCATCCGTTGTGGCGCGGGAAGACCGCTGGTTGCTGTTTCGCTTGGATGAGAGGCCGGATCAGGGCTTCTGGATGTAGGAAGTCAGGGCTCGCTGATGAGAGCCCTCTCAAAGTTAGGAGCCAGACGAGAGTTTCGTTAGAGATATTTTTTGGCCTTTCTCTCTCCTAAATGCAAGGTAGGGGGTGGGATGAGGGGAGGGTTGGAGTTGCTCTTACGTGTGGTCCTGAGAGTACCAAACTTATTAGTGTGCGCTAAATTTTACTTTATCAAGTTAATCCTGTAAATGATGTTTTAGACGGTGACACGGCATCTAAGACACAACTTTATTAGTAATTATTTTCAAAAGAAAAATTTATAGAGCATTATAATAACATGGTTTATGGAACTATATTTCAAGAAACGTTTGCTCAATTCTTTTTCAGATATCTAAAATCAACACATGAAACCGCTTAATGAAAAACGTGCTTAGGCACGGTTGCTAAAAAAAATCAACACATAAAACAAAATATGCACCCAAAGTTAGGGGAAGTGACTCTAAAGAAAGTTTGAAAAAGTTAACTTGAAGACAAATATCTCTTTTTTGGAAAGGTATCTCTAAATATCTCGTAAGGGATGGTAAACCGACTCTTTTGCTTATCGTGGTCCTCCATTTTTGGATATTATGACGTTGAGGACAAGCTGATCAATTCATTTTTGACCTGATCATCTTGTTCTCAATAGAGAGAGTAATTTACCATAGTGCCCTCTGGACATTTATGTTTGTATATTCTAGAAGCAGAGGACCATGGGAGTAAGTGAGTAACTGCCCCTTCCCCATTTTGTGCTGAAAGTTTGGACCATATGCAACGGACTCAAGACGATATACCTGGAGCAACCAAATGAGGAGGAAACGTTTCTACTATGCTATGCAAGATGTCACTTGTCAGACTGTCAGTATACGTTTTCTGCACGTCAAACAAACGTCACGAATAAATAAAGGCAGTGTGCCGATAAAACAGCTCACGGCTCAGGGATACATTGATCCAGCACGCATCCTGTACGCATTTTCTGGTGATGGGGACAGAAACCACCACCAGAGTAACCTGAACTTCTACTGCAGAACGCCATGCTGCGCCTTTACATGGTGACCGGTGAGATACGATCACGGAGCCGAGGAGTAGCAGTGATTATTAGTCAACGCAGTCACGTGGACTCGTCACGATCAGGACACGATTGTTTGGCAGATAATACTATTTTAATCCTAATCGGGCACCAAAGGTAACTGGAGCTAGCTGGCTAGCCGTAGCTAGAGTGTAGAGGGCGGTGGTGGAGTGCTCGGTCGACGCGGCCGTGCTGCCTGCCGGCCGGAGCTCCGCTGCGGGCATGGCTGTCGCGTTCTACTACTACTACTACTATGCAAGTCTCGCGTCGGTCCGCGCGCGGCTCCCAACAAGCAAGCGCGCTACATTTTGGGTTAGGCGAGCGCGACGGCGACATGGGTGGTGGTGTACGTGTGGGGTGTTGCCGTGTTCCGGTCGTCCCGTTGTATTTGCGGCCTGTTTTTCAATTCCTGATTGCGTCATCCTTGTTGCTCCACCGCAAGGAGAGTGTTCCCAAAGGTTTTGCCCATCTTTATATCCTACCTCTGTCATTGCCACCACGGCCACCGCCACTACCATGACTTTGTCCGTGCTAACATCTAGCAATGGAAGATGGGTATGGATGTCCTTTTAATGGAAAAGGGTTGGACGTACGCGTCACCTGATCGAGTTTTTGCTGTTATAGACGTGGCAATGGAAACGGGTCAAGATGCGGGAAGAATGGTATTACGAGCGGCGAACTGAGGTAGCTTAGTTGGTAAAATTTCTTAAGTGGAATCTAACGACCGGATTCGAGTGCTTAACTTAGCACGTGTGCTTGCTTCTTTCCGAATTTATTTTAGAATTTGACCAATAATATTTTTTCAATGGTAAATGATATATTCGTCGACAACGAGGTGCCTGTGTTGGCTTCATCAATCTCGAGAATTGCCGATGCCTGTGATGCCCGGCTTCATCAATCTCGAGAATCGCTGATGAGGCTAAATAATAATGAATAGAAAGATTTATTTATTTTAGGATTTAGCCGGATCTATTCTTTGAGTGGTAGACGACATGCTCATCGATAGCAATATATTTATGGTGACTCTGTCAGTCTTGAAAACTGCCTGTTAAAGTGAAGAACTATGAATACAAAGATAGTGTTGGGACACATCTGATCTACATCTTAGGGACAAAGGCTGTCCTAAGGTATTTCAATAAGAAGAAACCTTGGATCCAGAGAATATCCTAGAAAGCCAGCTACCCGGTACGTGCTTGCATCAGGTATAACTAGGGCTGGAAAAATTGCTCGTGGTTCGTTAGCTCGCTTGACTCGGAGCTAGCTCGGCTCGGCTCGGTCCAATTCCTAACGGGAACATGTACGGCTGATAAATCATAGAAGTATTACTTGTGGAATTATGTATAGTGTTGAAAGTATGGAAATTGAACCATATATTATCCTAATATTTTTTGCTTGATGTGTATTGATGTATATTATCTGGGAGAGTATGTCAGTGTTCGGCTCACGAGCTACCCGAGCCAGCTCGCGAGCCGGACCGAGCCGAGCCGAGCAGGCTTTTGTACTCGTTAGGATACCGACCGAGCCGAGCCAGCTCGTTATCTTAGCGAGTCGGACCGAGCCGAGCTGAACCGAGCCGAGCCGGCTTGTTATCCAGCCCTTGGTATAACTCTGGAAATAGTCTCGTGCAAAAGGCTCCTTTTTGTGAGACCCAAAATCTGAGATTGGGTTGGCTAGCACCTCACTTGGGTGCACGTGCGAAAATACAGGAACTCACTTGTTTTTTTTATCTATACTAGCAAATGTACCCGTGCGCTGCTACGAAAAATTATATAAATATATTAATTAGCATATAAAAACGTATATATTCTACACCATATGTATTTTATAATAACACGATACGTGTCGGTCGAGGACTCCAATTTTTTTTCTATTTTACTCGCCAAACGCTAATTCTAAATGAATTTAAACTCTTAACTCAACATACGGCCACCCAGATTCCAATTAGAAGTCTGATTGATAGACCAATCAATCATTGCTTGCTTTAATAATAACTAGCGGTGCCGATGAGGATGCTTCTTCTTGTATATATGTATATTGTACTTAGCATGAACGAAACTTTAGACCGGACCTGGTAACGGAGATGAGGATATGATCTGCTAAATTAAAGGTGTGCTTTAATCACAAACAATGATAATATCAACCAAGAGGATAGCAACATGCCAGGCTGGATTGTATTAAGGACAGAGAAAAGTTTTATGATTAGGCCGTCTTACTATGTTAGCTTTCTACGTCGATCGGTCGGCTGCTATGTTAGCTTTACGAAAAGGTATGCATATTTTAGCTATACTAGCATTATGTCCGTGCATTGCTACGGATAATATAATTTTTATCCAGATCTATATGAGATCATCAATTTTGTACACTTTTACTTCGTGTGCGTGTGCATTTTTCAGTTCTGATTGGAGTTCCGATTAATTTGTATGGTTTCGATTAGAATTTTGATCGATTTATCCTATTCTGATTAGAATTCCGATTGACGGACCAAGAAATCTATCCTTACTTTAGAAATAGGTAAATATATATAGTATAGAGATCATAAAAAATGAAAATAATTTAAAACATTTCTCACCTATATCGGATTTACCGCACCCCTCACGTTGGATCCACCTATAAGAAGTGAGAGAGGTGGGTGGGAGGATAGACCCGTAAAAATCGTGAGTTAGACGATGTTTCTGCCTAAAACTAATTATTTTTTCACCCACCCTGCTTATACCCGCTCGCGACTTTGATCCAACGACGTGGGCCTGCACATCGAGGTCGCCGCCGGAGCAGAGAACTCGGGCAGTAGTCGGAGGAGACCATCGATGCGGTTTACGACACCCCGCGGCGAGTGCGGGGCAAAATGAGTGCGACACGGCTGCCGGAGTGAGACGAGACGGAGCTTGGCCACAAGGCCACATCATCGCTGACGCAGACGGGGCTGGTTGAGCACGCCGCGGCGCCCGGCGCGGGCGAAGGCAGGTCGAGCGCACCGCGGCAGCCAGCGCGAGTCCCCCGGCCGAGCTCGTCGACGGCGCCGTAGCTGCGGGTGGAGCGGCGCAGGATAGGGTGGGCGTGGGGTCGCCGGCGCGGTGCGGAAGGTGAGGCGGGGCGCCGGGCTCGGCAGCTGGCAGAGGCTAGGCGCACGGCCGCAGGTGAGCAAGCAGGCGCGGCTGGCGGCTCGCAAGAAGCTCGGTGTCGGGCGGAGGACGGCCACGCGCCTGGTGGTGCGCGAGCAGGCTCGGCGGTGGGTGGACGACTGCCGCGCGGCGCCGTGCGAGCAGGCTTGGTGGAGGCCAGACCCGCATCCGCCGACGCGCGCGAGCATGCACATCTCGCAAACGCATGGAGACGAAGGCTGGGGGCTCAATAAAATATTTGTGTGCGACTTTGTAAATAGTGTTAAAAGTAAGATTGTTGGATGTGTGGTCTATTGTGGTACTATATAGATGAGCTGAACATACTTACGGAGAGTAAACTTAATTTACCTTTGCGGGTGCTTTTACGCACAAGTTGTGAAACAAATGTAGCTTGGTTGAACGCGTGGACTAACATAAGCAAGATGAATGACCGGCTGACTGCCACGACAACGTGACGTAACGTGGCAGGTAAAAACGAATATGGAGATCATATTTACCGTGACGTCAAAGAATTCTTCGGTGATAAGACATAATTTATTTGTAGTAATTTTTTATAGCTTTGAAATACATGAACAAATAATGCATGTTAGTTTTTATTTTCGGTGAGTGCCGATATGAATGGACAATCTCAGAAAACTCGACCTTGCAGCTCTCCATCATCCTTTGATTTTGAATAGGTGTCATGCAAACTTGAATTTCGATGAGAAATCAAATGCACTCCGATGCTTTCATTCAAACCCCGTGGATGCCATTTCTGTGTTCTTCAGAAAAGATACAGGGATAGATAATCCTATGGTTAGAACTTGTGATTTCACACCAATAAACATAATAAACAATGGCAAATATTATGAGATATCAGTGACGCTTATCATGATGCATGTATTTAAAATTTATTTTGAATATTAATTTGAATACTTAATTCAATACACTTTTGAATTAAAATCTAATTAGATTTTTTAAATTACGTGCGACACGTATGTACTAGTTAGAAGAAAAGATGGATTGATGGCCACTTGACCGGTAAATCTCGTTAATCTATATCCGCGGCTGCTGCGGCCGGTGGGTGAGAGCGCGACCGGCAGACGGTGACACGGCCGGTGGAGCGGGCGCATCCATGCACGCACTTCCGGCGCCGGCCGCTCACATGCCGCGGCTCCCACCGGACTAGCACCGCCGCTGCTCCGCCTGATGGCTCATCGTCCCACTCCGATCGGGTGGGCGGCCGCCGCGCCATCATGGCCCTCGCAGAAACCCCCCTCCCCCGGCCCCGGGATCACAGCTCGCGCCCGGGTCAACCAAAGCGTACGTGAAAACATGAGGTGTTCCTGTCCGGCTGTCCCTCTCCGACGCATCGCGGCCATGCCGTTGCTCGTGTCGCCCGGCCAGTGGTGGCCTGGCCTTGCGCGCCCGCCGTACGCTGCACTTGCGCGCCTCGCCCCGGCGGCCCCGGCCGGGCCGAGTCCGCGCGCGCGGTGCGGCCAGCCGAGCGATGGAGCGACGGCTGATGCAACGGCACCACCCGCGTCATGGAGGAGGTCATCTGTCCGGGCACGGCAGGATTTAGACGGCGGCGGGGCCGAGCTCCAAAGTCGCGTGAGTGACAAGCCAGCCGCACTAGCTAGGGCGGGAGCTAAAGCTTTCGGCAACGCCGAATCTGTGCACTGCGCTGGTACTGGTACCACATGCTAATTTGGTAAGGGCATATTAGTGTTTAGTATGGTGCTGCATACTGGCAGTATTAATTCGGCGTCCAAAGCTGTTCGTTGGACAGCATCAGGGCAGCTTTGCGACCATGCAAGGGCGTCATCGTCCAACGAATCAATTGATGCTATCTGACCTCTCAAGTTCTGAATTTGAGGAACTTGCTAAGAGCCTAAGATCATCCAAGTTCAAGTCTCTCTGATGTGAACTTGGTGCATGTAGTTCATTCATCCTGCATTATTCGTTCCAAGGCGGTTTTACCACAACCGGGTGTGGCAGCACACTTTATCGTGCGGCGTCAGATACCTCATGATTCGCGCAAGCCAACGAACGCATTCCGCTGCCCGCGTGTGAATTCTCACGCCCCGAAGCGCGAGTTCTCGCGAAAAGCCACAAGTCCGATCTTCCGACTCCCCTCTTTTCCCCTCGTTCGTCTTCCACCTTGCTCCGCCACTCCTCGCCGCCTATCAATCCCAGCTTGCCCTCCTGCAATTCCTTCCACCATGGCAGCATTCTTCTTCATCCCACCGGATCTATGATCTTCTTTCCTTCCGCGCCGCCTCTCCCGTGTGTGCCGGCAGCGGCTCATGACCTGCCTCCCAGCGCCCCCATCTCCATTGACGAGCGAGTGAGCTTTTTGGTGAACTGCTACGCTCTTGGTATGACCAGTCTACCCCCAAGATCTGGTTCTCTTGCATCTTTTGGTTTCGATGGTGCCGGTTCCGTGATCTATACGCATTTGGTTACCCGTAAAGAAGGTTCGACAAAAACCCCAGCTTCAAATTTTCCTCGTCCTTATATTCTCGTTGAGCTGGTCCGAGTTCACACCAAAAAAATCAGTAGCCTCCAGATCATACATTTGGTCAAAATTTCACAAGAGCATGTACCCGGTGCTCATGTGACAGAGATTAGGCTTATACTAGAAGTATGTTCCAGTTCATATCATAATTATTTTGATTCCCATGATTGATTGACTATGCTTGGATAGAGTTGAAGTGTATTTTCGAACTCAGTAGTTTTTAATACTCGGTATGATCAATCTATATTTGTTTGTTTATAATTACATAGCCCCCCCCCCCCCCCCCCCCCCCCCCAGGTAGTGAAGGTACTGCTTTACCTTTGAATATTTGTTTGTTTATTATTTCAGCAGCTCTATTCCTCCACGTTAAAATTACTTTCTTACCAGATTCTGATTATGCATTATTTTGCTAGACTTAAAATTTGAGTACGCTGAACATATGTATATACTGTATCTATATAGATGAATACAGTTTCTTTAAGAATTGATGCATACAGTTTATGAGCTTGCACTTACCAAGATTCGGATGTAGTAATAATGCTTCTTCGGAATCACTGTGAACCAAAGCTACAATATGGTTACCATGTTTTTTTCTTCAGAATCCCTGTCAACCAATGCTCAATATGGTGCACTAAGTATTATTATTGATTGATCAAGAGTGACTAAGTACTAGAGATAATTTTCAACTGTTGAGGAGATGCTTTGTCCTTACCAGTACCCGAGGATTTGGATGAGAAGCTCCGGAAAATTATCTATGTTTGCAGATTATATTTTCTCACAACCATAGTAGTTCTTGCAATGTTGACAAATCATTAGTTTCTGACTTTAGTTGTTTTTTATTCACAATGGTAGCATGTACAACACGCCAGACAAACTAGCATATTGCTGGATATTCATCCAACATATTAGTATAGTTGCGAACCACTGTTTAGATTTACTGTATACTTTTTATCTAAAAACCCTCCATATGCTACCGGAAATTCTTTAATGTCATTATTTTGGTATGTGATGTGTTCTACACTCCTTTGTCATGTGAAGCTGATTAGTAGCCTAGCATGGTAACTGCATAAGGTTGTTATTAGTTATTGATCATGGTCGCCTGTTACTTGGCCTAGTGAATAGTGATAGTCTACCATCTCTATTCAAACTTGTGGACACTTCTGTGTTACTGACGTGTTAGTTCTATGAATTTTATACTATAGTTTATACACTTCTTTAGGCCATATTTTATACTATAGTCCATCTATTATGATGTAGAGAAGAGTATGCATTCCAACTCTTGTTATGACTTGCATTGCACCTCTAATTGTGCCTAGCAAAACATCTTTTTTTTTCTTCACTTATTCTGCCTAGCAACTCTAATTCTGCTTTAGCAAGACTACTCTGTGAATTATCATCACTAGTTCGTGCAGAAGTCCTAGCACAACATAAGAAACAACATAAAAAACTATGGTTTACGAATTTTGTTCATGTATTCTAGAAACTCAGTAGTTTTTGGTCCACTATCATGCATTTGGTCAAAATCTCACAAGAGCATGTACCCAGTGCTCATGTGACATAGATTCTGGAAGAAAAAGACTAGTACTAGAAATATGTTCCAGTTACTTTATCCTGTACTAAAAAAATATGAAACACATCATAATTATTTTGATTCCCCTGATTGATTGACCATGCTTGGATAGAGTTGAAGTGTATTTCCGAGCTCAGTAATTTTTAATACTCGGTATGATGCAACCTATATTTGTATGTTTATAATTACATAGTTTTCCCCCTTGAGGTAGTGAAGCTACTGCTTTACCTTTGAATATTTATTTGTTTATTATTTCAGTAGCTCTATTCCTCCATGTTAAAATTACTTTCTTACCAGATTCTGATTATGCATTATTTTGCTAGACTTAGAATTGCAGTACGCTGAACATATGTATATACTATATATATAGATGCATACAGTTTTTTTTAAGAACTGATGCATACAGTTTTTTTTCGGATGTAGTACAACTTGCACTTACCAGTATTCAGATGCAGTAATAATATTTTTTCAGAATCACTGTGAACCAAAGCTGCAATATGGTAACCATGTTTTTCTCTCTTCAGAATCCCTGTCAACCAATGCTACAATATGGTGCACTACGATCAAGAGAGACCAAGTACCAGTGATAATTTTCAACTGTTGAGGAGATGCTCTGTCCTTACCAGCGCCTGAGGATTTGGAAGAGAAGCTCCAGAAGATTCACGCAAGTCTGGGACCACATTTTGTGTATGGTTATAACCAAATGTCATACTATTACGACCATTGTCTTGTGTATTTGAACAATGTCTACCATACCCGTTTGCATGTCTCAAAAAACTTGGTTACAATAATCTTGATTTACCACCCTTTTTTGATATGGTAATAAATTATCTATGTTTGCAGATTATATTTTCTCGCAACCATAGTAGTTCTTGCAATGTTGACAAATCATTAGTTTCTGATTTTAGTTGTTATTTGTCATAATGGTAGCATGTACAACACACCACACAAACTAGCGTATTGCCGGATATTCATCCAATATATTAATATATTTGTGAACCACTGTTTAGATTTACTGTATACTTTTTATCTAAAAACCCTCCATATACTACCGGAAATTCTTTAATGTCATTATTTTGTTATGTGATGTGTTCTACACTCCTTTGTCATGTGAAGCTGATTAGTATTCTAGCAGGGTAACTGCATGAGGTTGTTATTAGTTATTGACCTAGCGAATAGTGATAGTCTACCATCTCTATTCAAACTTGTGGACACTTCTGTGTTACTGACGTGTTACTTCTATGAATTTTATACTACACTTTATACACTTCTTTAGTCCATCATTTATACTATAGTACATCTATTGTGATGTGGAGAATAGTATGCATTCCAACGCTTATTATGACTTGCGCCTCTAATTGTGCCTAGCAAAGCATCTTTTTTTTTCTTCGCTAGCAACTCTAATTCTGCTTTAGCAACACTACTCTGTGAATTACCATCACTAGTTCCTGCACAAGTCCTGGCACAACATAAGAAACTATGGTTTAAGAATATTGTTCATGTATTCTATAAGCTTGCTTAGTAGTATAGCGTATGCACAGCCACTGGACTACGAACTTACTCACACTTGTAATTTCTTTTGCCTGCTGTTTCCACCTTTTCGTTGTATATTATAAAAAAGTTGTATGGTCCAGATGTGGTTAGTTTTTATCTTTTTGGTATTTTGTGCCTTTCATCTCATGACTATCTTCCACTGTTGTAGTGCATATGGCTCCAATACACAAACTGAGCTATTGTAGTACACCATATGGTGTTTCACCAAATCTACCTTCCACTGTTGTTGATTGCTGTGGAAAAGAGAAACCAGCTACATGAAGGATTTATGGACCTGAGGCATATTATTATAATCTACCTTTTCATATGGAGGTAAACTCTATGTACTACTGTTATGTAACACAATTGTACAAAGAGTTGTAATGTGTCTTAGTCCTGACATATAAGTTAATTTTAAAATATTGATAGTATTGTGGTTCTAATATATACTAGGTTGCATTTTCTCTCCTGAACGTGTTTTGATGATAAGTTGAAGTAAGTATTGTAATCCAAGCTTTAAAAATATTATAGTATCGCTTCAATTAATTTTCTCCCTAGCAACTCAATCTGCAGGCATTCATGTTCGCTTAGTCTGTAGATATTGGACACGTAGTTTTTTTTTAATCAATTTTAAGCAATTCTTGGATTTATTTACTAGCTCAATGCAATAATTAACTGTTTTCTTCTCTTTTCAGCTCCATGAAGTCTCAAGATGGTCTGTTTCCAAGTTAATCTTCATCTTGTAAAAGTCAGCCATTTTGATGTAGAGAAGACTATACGCTTAACTATATGCTAGCATGTGTAACAAGCTTCGTTACACATGCTATGCAGAATAAGCGTCTTGTTTGGATGGACAAGTTTCTATAGTATGTATATTGTACTTTGTGTGTAGTGTACTACAGGATGTACTAATGAAGTAGTACATGCATATATCATAATCGTGAAGTTTTAGATTAATTGATGTATAAATATTTACCTTAAATAATATTTTGATTTCACTCCCATCACTTCATTGAGAAAATCAACAGCAAAGAAGAGCTTATAAAAAAAAAGCAAAAAAAGTTTTGGCGGATGCTCAGCTTTTCTGAATATGACATGTGTGCCACACAGGAACAGCCGAACAGGTGTGTGTGAGAGACGCTTGCCATCAGGATGACGCGAGAAAGCGGGAACGAGAAATCGCGAGAATTAGTGGGGCACGACGCGAAGGGGTCAGCAGGCCTTAGACGCGTGGCAAGCAAAGCGCAAATCAGGGATCTTGCTCAACGGCGGGGGGATAACGTGTGCGCGCACAACCGGTTGTGGTATGGATTTATCGTTATTCATTCATTTTTCTTGCTTTCTTCCTTCAAGTTCTAAATTCAGTTACAATCGCTGGTTCCTTAAAGAAACTATTCCCTGATCACTTCAGCATTCAGCAATTCAGAACTTTACATCTTCGATCGAGTACCGACCTTATCATGTAGAGTATCGCGCGCGCACCACGCAGAAAACAAAAAGGGATACGTCTCTATCCTTGTTTCCGGCCTGTAGTGCGACGCATTATACAGAGAGTATCGAGATGCATGCCAAGTTCATCGGCTCGCGCTCACGGGAGAGAATGGATGCGCGTCGGCGTGGCGTTGCTTCATCGATCACTCAAAATCGCCGGACGAGTGCAGCGAATACGAGAGCGCAGTAGTGTGGCGCCACTACGCTCGGGTCGCCGTCCGTCCCCGTCACCGGCGTGCAATGAGCACAGCTGCTGCCGGCGGATACGATGCGATCGGCCAGGACCAGCCTCCTCAAAGTTCCCGAACCGGCGCCATGCATTATCCCGCGATCGAGATGCGGCGTGTCCACGGATCGGTGCATGCACGCGCGCATCGGCGTCGCCGACCACACCACACGGGGGTCAGGACTCAGGACCAGATCCAGACGGCGTAGTAGGCGACGGCGGCGTGCTTGAGCTGGCGCAGCGTGAGGAGGAAGCACTGCATCTGCGCGAAGCCGAGACCGAACCCGAGCGCCGCGCCGGTCGCCTGCCCGCGGACCGGATGCCCTCGCCCGGCACGGCCCAGAACAGCGCGCCCCACGCCCAGCTGAACCCGCCCGACACGGCGCACGCCAGCGCGAACATCCCCGCGGCGTGCCCGCCCGCCATCCGCGCGCCGCCGCCGCTCAGCCCCGCGTGCGCGGCACCCATGATCGCCGGGACCGCGACCTGCCGGAACACCCTACTTCGCGTTAGAATCCGTGTCGAGATGTGCGTCCGCACGTACAGAAAAAAGAAAAAAAAACAGAAGCGTAGTACGTACGCACCTGGCAGAAGACGATGAGGACCCCGCTGATGGCGCACATGGCCTCCCTGCCGAACTCCCTGGCGGCGAGGGCGGACCCGAGGACGCCGCAGGTGTTCACCAGCACCAGCACGGCGTCGCCGGCCCGGGCCGCGCCGCGCCGCCGCCCGCGGCCTGCCCAGCATCGGCAGGAGCAGCGTGGTGGCGTTGGCGCGCGTCAGGCGCAGGAACACCTGCAGCGTGGCCACCACCACGGCGTACGTCAGGTGCCGCTCGTGCCTCGCCGCCGTCCCGGCTGCTCCTGCCTCCGGAGGCGGCTTCCCGCCTCTGCTTCGCCTGGGATCGTTGTGAGCTCGGAGCAGCGCCGGCGACGCTGCACGCGCACGGGGACACCGGGTCGGCGTGGACGTGGCTGGTGTCGAGCAGATCTAGCGTCCAGAGCTGCCACAGGTCGAGAGGGTCACTGCCGTCCTCGGCGGCGTGGCTGGATTTAGCCTCTGTTCCCTCGTCGCCGAGGACATGGGCGAACTGGCCACCGTGAGTCGGGCTAGGAAGGGCGACGGAGCTGCGGAGACTGGCTACCAGACCGCCGACGGCGTCCAGCAATGGCAGGATGCCAAGGCACAATGACTGGAATATCATGGCGCCGCACGCTACCTTGCCCCTGTGTCAAATTCAGAACGTTTTCGTCTGTTCCTGATGTTGAATTCTACGGCCAAAACGATAAGAATTCAGAACGCGAAACGCGCGCGTACGCGTGATCTAGGAGGAAGATAACTTTTTTGAGAGAGAGGAAGGGAGAAGGAGCGAGATAACTAGTCACTTGCCTCACCGACACGAGCTGAAGCACAGGTGCCTGGGCTCACCGCTGAGGCACCATGGCCCAGGACAATCCTGGCACAGCATCCCATTGGCTGACAACAGGTCTCTTATCTGCTCTCACCCTGAACCCTCTCCCTGATACGCTGCCATTTGTGCTAACACATTTTGTGTTAATAACTCAAGAAAGGTGAAGCTTCATCACATCAGGCTTCAGATGTTTCGCATCTAGCTTCAACTTTCCTCTCGCCAATCGCCAATTGCGGGTTAGCGGAGGATGACGCCATCATATACATGCTGCCGGTGATCCGATCGTGGGCTCCCGGTACGGTTGAGCTATGCAGCAGTGCTTTCCGTACCTCCATTGCCGAAGCGACCACCATCCCAAGGAGGCAAGGATGAGGCACTCGAGTCGCATCAATCAACGTTTCCTGCCACTCCAGCTTGTACGGACTGTACCAAAGAGCCAGCACCAAATGGGGAGGAAGTGGAAGCGGAGCAGAGTCGCGTGGCATGGACGGGTAATGGGTTGACCAGACGAGCGAGTCGGTACTCACCTCGCGCGATGCTCAGCTCTGCCCCTGCGCACGCTCAATCCCGTCCCGTCCGCCGCGACTCGCCATGCTGACCGGCGGCGGCGAGCCGAGTTCTCCTCCGCAGGACGGACGCACGGACGAAACCACCCGGACGCCTCGGCGGCTAGCTAGTTTCATCGTCTCCACCCCGCGGCCTTTGCGAGCTGCAGACGGCGGCAACACACGACCACTTGAGCAACAGTAACTTTGAATCTCCAAAACGCGTGCTTGCCAGTTGCTAGCTCGTTCGTGCGCGCTTACCTCTAGTTACCTGCGGAGACGCACCGCCGAATCCGCCGGCCCTGTTCGCTCCGGAGCCCGGTCTCCGGATTGCAGGGGCAGTGCGCGATGGCCGATGAGTGCGCGAGGAGCAAGGAAGAAGAGCCTATCCGTCTAATCCCCTACCAAACCAACCAACACACTGTTCTCTACTCGCGCACTTGCAGGGTCCTACCGCGTACTCATTCATATACAGGTCGCGTGCGTGTGAACTGACAAAACCCCATGGACCCCTGCCCTGCCCTCCCCCGCCGGGGTTTCGTCGCTTCCTCTGTTCCCGGCGCGACTGGTCTGTCGCCGTGCGCCCTCTGCTCTGATATCTGCAGCTGCCACGAGAGGCGGGCCTCGCCGTCGGATCTGCGCCCCCCGACGGCCAGGACGCCGGCATCAGGCAGCGGTTAAACAATGGATTGCCGCGGTGGTGGATCATTCCACGTGCTTCTTAGTCACACCAAGGAGATGGCTAAACAACGAACGGTCTCCGGATGACATTAACATACCAGCAGCCTAACGCAAGCCAATCGCCGATCGCAGGGTAGCTGGCCGTGATGGAGCCACCACCCCCTCCCTCCCCCCATGACGCAAAATAGTGAAAACATCAAACTGTCGCGGTACGTCATGTACTGAACGAAATCGATCGTGATGAATTGGGGGTTACCGATTTGACTAGCAACAACAGCGGTGGTTTTTCGCAATCCATCCATCCATCCAAAACATGAATAAACCTTACTGCAATAGTTCAAATAGACATGAATAAACCTCACTGCAATCCATCCATCCATCCGAGCGACTCAGCGTCCAGAAGACATGAATAAACCTTACTGCATTAGTCTTCGAACCAAATCAGCGAAGTTCATTACTGTGTCAAGAAGTACTACTGAAGCGCATCTAGACCGATCGATGCTATTGGTAAATTTCGGTGATTAATGACAATCGTATGTGACTAACATGTGTTTTGAAGGAATTATGGATCAATGGTTTTGTCATATATGAAATATGAAAGGAGACCCCTCAATTCTCATTAAAATACGTGCCAAGTACTTTAACATGAAGATAAAGGACCTTTCTAGTGTCAAGTGTCAAGTGTCTCATTAGATAAGGTTTTATAGCTTTTAGTAGTTAACCGTACTATTAAGGGGGGTTCTCGAGTTAGTAGCTTGAGCTAGTGAGAGTTGGCCTAGAATATATGCACACTTGCTCAAGCTAAGTCAGAGACAGCTCAAAGAAGCCATAGAAACACTTGGAAGCAAAAGAATCTCGAAGAAACGATCAACTTCAAAGCAGTTGAACAAGACCCAAATGAACTCAATGGGTCGGTTAAACCGACAGAACATATTTCAATGGGTCAGAGCATGTCAAGTTTACTCAGAAAAGTCTCTCACGGTCGGTTAAACCGACAATGCACGTGTCGGTGCATTAACTGTATCATCAGAGAGCATGTCAAGTTCAGCCCAACATCTGTCTTCACGGTCGGTTAAACCGACGGGTTTTCATCTTCAGCATCGGTGCATTGGTATGTTGAATGCAATTTTACTCAGTACCGATTTTAGGATTAGCTCAGGATTTCACTTCACAGTCGGTTAAATCGACGGGCTATTTGACTGGGTCGGTGTATAAGGTCAGTTTAATGACGCAAGCCAGAAGTACAGTGTCAGAACAGTAACGGCTCTATTGGGACTTAGAGGGGTCGGTTGAACCGACGCTATTAAAAGTACATGTAACGGCTACCTCTTGTGTTCTAGCCTATAAATACTCATCCCCCGGGTCATTTGGACTGCCTTTGACATCTTGAAGACCTTAGGCCACCCCATAGCTGAAGAGATACACTTGAAGCCATCAGAAGAATAGTTTGAGCTTGCAATTTGATCCAAACACAAAGAAGCATCCATCCTTTGAGTAGAAAGTGTGCTTGAGCTTAGGGACAACTTAGTGTTAGGTCAAGTGAAATCTTGAGAGCTTGTTACTCTTGGTGTTTGACGTCACCTAGACGGTCTTGGTGATCGGTTGCTCTTGGCGAGCTCTTGAAGTTTGTGGGAGCCCCAAGAAAAGAAGTTGTACATGGTGTGAAGCTCGCCGTTCCGGAGATGGAGAATGAGCATTCTTAGTGAAGTACTTGCATTCTTGGTGATGCAAGGGAGCCATACCCTTTGTGGGTGCTCCAACGTGGATTAGGGGGGAGCGTCAACTCCTCGATACCACGGGAAAAATTTGGGTTGTCTCGTGTCTCACTTTTACATTCAAGCATTTACATTGCTCTTCTTATTGCTATCCTTGCATGTTTGCTTGTTTGTTCAACTAGGATGATCATATGCTAGTATGCTCTCTTGACTAGATCAATTCTTGTTAGTGTGATCTTGGACCTAGGAATCATGATCATGTTAGTGTGTTATCCTACCTAAGACGCTCAATTTATTGTGCTCCAGTTAATAGGAACAAAACTTGTAGTTTGGGCAACACTAGTATAGGTTAAGGATTCGATAGAATTAAAAAAAGTCCCAATTCAACCCCCCGCCTTCTTGGGCCTCGATCCTTTCAATTGGTATCAAAGCTTAGGCTCTCTTTTATAGGCTTAAAATCCTAGAGAAATATCCCCGTCGGGGAGTGGACCACCCAAGTTTGATGGGAGAAACTATGGCTATTGGAAAGCTCGCCTGGCGAGTTACCTTGATGCTCAATCTTATCATGTTTGGGAGGTCACCGAGAAACCTATGTCAACCGTGCCTAGTGAAGACCAAGCTAAGTGGAATTCTAGAGGTAAGAATGCCATATTTAAGGCCGTTAGTGAAGAGGTCTTTGCTTGTGCGCGTAGCATGGACACGACCAATGAGGTGTGGGATGAGCTTGAAACCATGTATATTGGTTCCAAAAAACTTCGTGAAGAGAAATATCAATTGCTTAAGGACAAGCTAAATGATTTAAAAATGCTTCCTAATGAGCTTGTTGAGCAAATGTTCTCTAGATTGAATGTGATTATTGAGGACATTAATGCACTTGAAATTTCTTTTATGACCGACAGTGACATCATTCGGAAGATTCTTCACTCACTCATCAAGCCCAAGTACAACATCATCATATCTCTTCTCTATGAGAAGGATCTTAGTACGCTCAAGGTGGCCGATGTGGTTGGGAAGATCCGATCACATGAAATATTTCTCATAGGTGAACTTGAGCCCTCACAAACCAAGAAAGATCTTGCACTCAAAGCCAAAAGTGACCACAAGTCAAAGAAAAAGAACAAGTGCAAGGTTCCTTTACCAAGCATAAGTGAAGATGAAGCTAGCAATGGATCAAGTGATGATGAGGGAGATGAAGACATGGAGTTAGCTCTTCTCATGAGGAATACCTCCAAAATGATATCAAGATTGAACAAGAAAGGATACAACTCTGATCCAAAGAAAAACAAATTCCGTACCCGGAGAAACAAGGAAGAAGTTAAGAAGAGGTGCTACAATTGTGGCAAGTTTGGCCACCTCTCCTATGATTGCCCCGAGCCATCAAACCTAAACAACAAGCGTGAAGATGAGGGCAATCGACACAAGCACAAGAAGAAGGATCATGAAAAGGGAGATTACAAGAAGAAGAAGAAGTCCTTCAAGAGGAAAGAGCAAATCAAGGCCTTCCTTGGTGAATGGGTCACCGATGGTGAAACCTCAAGAAACTTAAGCTTGACTATGCAGACTTAAACTCAAAGTATCAAGAACTTGAATTTGCTTATGATGCCATTGATGATGAGCTAGAAATAGCAAAGACAAACACTATCAAAGTCAATGCATCTACTTCTTGTGATGACCTTGCGGAATCATCTCACTCAACTTCTTGTCATCAAGTTTCCCCTTGCTCTTCCAAGACTAACCTTGATAGGGAGAAGCAACTAGAAGATGAGCTTGAGAGCATGATAAAATGTGTGTTCACGGTGACATGAGGAGAATACTTGCACATGAAAATTCTCTTCCACAATGCAAGGCATTTTGGGACAAAAGGACTTGGTACCTTCCCCAAGCCTCCGGAAAGTTGTCCCAAGTCACCGGAGCTCAAAGAATGCTTCAACAAGGAAGTGGGCTCCTTTTGCCAACATTGTCAAATCACCAGGCATCACACAAGGGAGTGTCCTATTCCTACTCGCCCTCTTCCTACCTTGCCACCTAACTATAAATCTCAATTCAATGAACATCATTTCTTATTGAGCAAACTTAAAGATGGCAAGGTGAAGGCGAGGTTCATTGGCTCTCAAGAGAAGGGAAAGCTTCCATGCCAACTATGGGTTCCTAAAGCTTTAGTAACTCATGTCCAAGGACCAAAACTTTCTTGGGTTCCCAAACCTCAAAAGTGATTCATTTGTGTGTAGGTGAACCACAAAGCCGGTGAAAAGCATTGGGTGCTTGATAGCGGATGTACACAACATATGACCGGCTATGTAAAGATGTTCACCTAACTAGATGAAGATGTGGGCGATCATGAACATGTCACCTTTGGTGATAACTCAAAAGGAAAAGTGGTAGGTTTGGGTAAGGTTGCAATAACCAAGGATCTCTCTATTTGAAATGTCTTGCTTGTAGAGTCCGTGAGTTTTAATTTGCTTTCTATTGCACAACTTTGTGATTTGGGACTAATATGCACCTTTAGCGATTGTGATGTTGTTGTGACAAGCAAGAAAGACAAGAGCCTCATTTTCAATGGGTTTCGACATGGTAACATCTACCTTGTTGACTTCTCATCTCAAGATGCAAGCTTGTCAACGTGCCTTTTCACTAAGACATCATTGGGTTGTCTTTGGCATCGCCGCATTGCTCATATTGGAACGACCCAACTCAAGAAGGCATTCAAACGAGGAATGGTGGTTGGTGTGAAGGATGTGAAGTTTGAGAAGGACAGACTTTGTAGTGCTTGCCAAGCCGGGAAGCAATTTGCAACTTCACATCCCATGAAGGCCTATTTGTCAACATCAAGACCATTGGAACTTCTCCACATGGATCTCTTCGGGCCAACCACCTACAAAAGTCTTGGTGGTAATCTCTATTATCTCGTCATTGTTGATGATTATTCTAGATATGCTTGGACATTCTTTTTGAAGGACAAAGGTGAGACGATGGGGACATTCAAGACCTTCGCCAAGCAAGCTCAAAATCAATATAAGTCAAGTGTTGTGAAGGTCCAGAGTGATAATGGCACCGAGTTCAAGAATACACAAATTGAAGAGTTTTGCGACGAGTTCGGCATCAAGCATGAGTTTTCATCACCATACACTCCTCGGCAAAATGGAGTGGTGGAGAGGAAGAACAAGACCTTGATCACCCTTGCAAGAGCCATGTTGGATGACTATGGCATATCTCAAAGGTTTTGAGCGAAAGCAATCAACACTGCTTGCCATGCATCCAACCGGATGTATCTCCACCGCTTCTTGAAGAAGACGCCATATGAGCTTTTCATTGGGAGAAAGCCCAACATCTCCTACTTCCGGGTTTTCGGTTGCAAATGCTACATTTTCAAGAAAAGGAAGCACCTAGGGAAGTTTGAAAGTCGATGTGATGTTGGTATTTTTGTTGGTTACTCATCAAAGTTCAAAGCATATAGAGTATTCAACAATGCTACACGCGAAGTTGAAGAAACATGTGATGTGGAGTTTGATGAAACTAATGGCTCCCAAGAGGAGAGTTTCACTTGTGATGATGTAGGTGATGAACCACTTCGAAATGTTATGAAGATTATGGCCATTGGACAAGTCAAGCCAAAAGAGGAGGATGAAGAAATTCAAGTATCATCGACACAAGTTGAAGCCCCTTCCAAGGATGACTCCAAGGTTGAAGAAACTACCCCAACAACTTTGCATATACAATATGAGTCATCCGATGAAGAAGATGGTGCTTCACATCCTCCTCAAGCCGGCCAAGTTGAAGAGCAACCTCCATTTCATGACACCAATGTCACATTTGAAGAAACTCAAGCTCAAGCCGAAAATGTTGATCCACCACAACCTACATCACCTCTATCACAAGAAAGGCAAACAAGAACAACCCGGAATTATCCTATTGATTTGGTCATGGGAGACCCCTCTGGTGGTATTAGAACTCGTAGACATCAATATATCTCTTTTTGTGAACATTACTCGTTTGTTTCTTGCTTGGAACCTACACATGTAGATGAAGCTCTTGAGGACCCGGATTGGGTGATGGCCATGCAAGAAGAACTCAACAACTTCACCTGCAATGAAGTTTGGGTTCTTGTAGAACGTCCTCAAGACAAGAACATCATTGGCACCAAGTAAGTTTTCCGCAACAAGCAAGATGAACATGGTATGGTGGTCTGCAACAAGGCAAGACTTGTGGCTAAAGGCTTCGCACAAGTTGAAGGATTGGCTTTTGGTGAAACCTTTGCACCTGTCGCAAGACTTGAAGCCATCCGTATCCTTTTAGCGTATGCTTCACATCACAATATGAAACTTTATCAAATGGATGTGAAGAGTGCGTTCTTAAATATCTTCATCAATGAATTGGTGTTTGTTGAACAACCTCCTGGGTTTGAGGACCCTAGATATCCTAATCATGTTTATAGGTTGAATAAGGCGCTCTACGGGCTCAAGCAAGCACCTCGGGCTTGGTATGAACGCCTTCGTGACTTCCTACTTGAGAAGGGCTTCAAGATCGGGAGGGTGGATACAACTCTATTCACAAGAATCATCAACGACGAGCTTTTCATTTGTCAAATTTATGTTGATGATATCATTATTGGTTCAACTAAACCCACTTTGTGCAAGGAATTTGGAGAAATGATGGCTAAGGAATTCGAGATATCCATGATCGGTGAGCTCAACTTCTTCCTTGGTTTTCAAGTCAATCAATTGAAGGAAGGGACATTCATCCATCAAGAAAAGGACACTAAAGATATTCTCAAGAAATTCAAGATGGATTATTGCAAGCCGATCAAGACTCCAATGCAAACCAATGGACATCTCGACCTTGATGAGGGAGGTAAATCGGTAGACCAAAAGCTTTATCGTTCTATGATTGGGTCTCTTCTTTACCTTACCGCATCTAGGCCTGATATAATGTTTAGTGTATGTATGTGTGCTCTCTTTCAAGCTAATCCTAAGGAGTCCCACCTTAGTGCCGTAAAAAGGATCCTTAGATATCTCAAACATACGCCTAGCATAGGCTTGTGGTACCCCAAAGGCGCTAGTTTTACACTCTTGGGATACTTGGATTCGGACTTTGCCGGATGTCGTGTTGATCGTAAGAGTACATCGGGTGGGTGCCACTTGCTAGGGCGTTCCTTGGTCTCTTGGTCCACAAAGAAACAAAATTTCTTGGCTTTGTCAACCATGGAGGCGGAATACATTGCCGTCGGGGCTTGTTGTGCTCAAATCCTCTATATGAAGCAAAGGATCCCGCTCCTTTGTGATAACGAGAGTGCCGTAAAAATTGCTAATAACCCGGTTCAACACTCTCGCACGAAGCATATAGATATTCGCCATCATTTTCTGAGAGATCATGTGGCAAAGAACGATATATCACTTTGCGGTGTTCATTCCGAAGATCAATTGGCAGATATCTTCACAAAACCTCTAGATGAGAACACCTTTTGTAGGTTACAAAGTGAGCTTAACGTTTTAGATGCTTCTAACGTCATGTAATTGCCTTGTCATGTAGTTACATTTCATATGTACATGTGCTAGGAGCTTGTCTAACCTTATCAAGATAGTGATGAACATGGGTCTTGCATGAGCCGGTGGCACCTTGTTTCGCTCATGGCATGTTGTTGGGTTCATCATAAATAAGCTTGACAAGGGCTCAAACTTGACAAGATAAATTTAATTCATGCTATGCATCTTTGCTTGTCATATAGCGTGCATTCATGTTTAATTCTTTCTTTGCATAGCATTGCATTGCGTTAGTAGCATCACAAGGGAGCAAATCACACTTCGAGATGGATATTCATGCTAAATATGATATATCAACTCAACAAGAGTGATAAGATCAATGTTGCGCTTTCATGCCAATTGAACCATGTCCTAGTGAACTTAAAGGTCAATCTCTAAGTTCATAGGCCGTATGGTTCATACATTTCTTAGATCTTGTGTTTCCCTCGCTTGGATCTTATTTGTCTATGTTATATAAAAGCTTTTGAGCACCTATATCTTATGAGTGTTTGAGGGGTGAGGCTGTCTCTCGAAAATGGTCCAAGTAGTGTGTTTATGCCCTTGGTTCTTCGCATTTGGATCATAAGTAGAGTAGTAGTTCAGCTTGAGAAAATCCAGTTCAGTCGGTTAAACCGACGCTTTGTTCCAATCGCATGTCGGTTTAACCGGTCCAGTCAAATATCAGTTCAGCGGTAGCAATCTCTTTTAGATCGACCCGTTCAAAAACTTCCCTGTCGGTTCAACCGGTCGCCGTTCCGTTGACCGTTTTCAATCATTCAGATCTGGTCAAAATTTCTCCGTAGGTTGCACCGACGCCTAGGGTTCTAGTCGGTCGGTTCATCCGACGCCGTCTTTGTTTCCCGGGCCCACCTTGTCTGCTCTCTCTCTTTCTACCTTCGTGGGCCTGGCTCGTCAGTTTCATCTCCCCACTCGAACCGCTGCGCTGGTCTTCTCCTCCTGTGCGCCGCCGCCCGTTCGCCGCGTCGTCGCCTGTTCACCGTGCCGCACCACCGCGCCCGTGCCGCACTGCCGCTCTGCAGCGCCGCCGTGCCACCGCTTGCGCCCTCGCCGCCGCTCTGCAGCGCCACCGTGCCACCGCTGCTGCGCCGCCACTCGCACACCACCCACGCGCGCCACCACTGCAGCCTGCTCCGGTCCAAGCCGTCCCCTTCCGACCTTGCACAGTGTGCCCGCAAGGTGCTCGACAATTTGTGTCTGCGGGGTTTCTTCATCTGTTGGTCGCTTCTCCGATCTGCTGCAGTGAGCACTTCATTCTCTGTCTCTCAACCACACTGCAGTAGGACTTAATCTCTTTTGTTGCTATAGAATTTCTCATATACATCTCGTCCTAGCTCTTGTAGTTGGTCATATGTCCTTATCATATCGTTTTATGTCTTGATCACCTGCACATCTTGGCCTGTCACATGCTCTACTCTTTCATCACACTCATGCTTACTAGATCAATCAAAATCAGTGTGCAATTCTGTGACAAGCATATCCACTAGAAGTGTTTAGACTCAATCACATCCATGCTTTGCTTAGGAAATTTCTCATCTCTAGAGTATGTTTCTAGTATGTGTTATATAGCCCTATCTTATTCTATTATCTTCCACCTTTACTCATGACAGATGGCAGGGGACAGAAAGGGCAAGGGCAAGGCCGTTGTTCTGCCAAAGCGGAAGCAGACTCGCGAGGAACACGAGCGGGACCGAGTTCTTGCAGTACCAGATACGCAGGGTCAGCCACAACGCGGTCTTCGGATTCGTGAGACACAGGTAGAGGGTCAGGGGGAGCCAGCAGCAGCAGGGGCAGCTACAAGTTCAGCGATAGATGCCGCTCAGGGCACTCCACCGCTACGCCGCTCAGGGCTTACGCAGGCTACAACTGGGGCAGTTCCACCACCTTCTCCTCGTTCCAAAGCTCGGACTCGAGGTAGAGGCAGTCAAAGGCCTGGAGGTGCTCCACAACAGCAGCAGTTCGAGAGCTCAGACAGCACTGACACAGAGGGACACTGGCTCTGAGGTACACAGGCAGCGGTCACTCCCGTTCTGCTGAGGGACCTTCGTGGACTTCCTTCGTCCAAGGTCCGATGGATCCGCTCTGTTCTGGAGGACGTCTGGTTTCCGGTTTGGAGGGAGGACAGAGTGGATCCCAGGTTTTGGACTGCACTCCAGGAGAGTTTTTACCAGTCCTACGTCCGAGCTGGGGTGAAGTTTAGTGAGCACCGTCTTCTTGACTGGACTTCACTTCGAGTGGCAGCTAGCAGAGTTCCGATACTCTCGTACTTCCAGAGGTACCCAGGTTTGGTTCCACTGCTCAGCGAGAGAGCTCGGTACGTCCGCGAGTGCGAGTCTTCTATGCCACAATTTAGGCTGAGGGTGACAGGAACTACATCCGGTTCATGTTTGAGGGAGGATAGTTCAGGATCAGCAGAGTCAGTTTGGGCAGGCACTTGGGTCTTCGACTCTCACCAGACCTTGTCTCCCTTCACCATTTGGCCTACGCTGACGCTGAGGCTCCTCGTCATGCTCATGACTCAGTTTTTCCACCGGACGAGGAGGTCAGTGTGTTGTTCGTGCAGCCGTTCTTACCGGACACCCCTCGTACTCCAGACAGGCTCACTCCAGTTGCCAGCATGATACACCTAGCCTTGAGGAGGAGTCTGTTGTTCAAGCAGGGTTACAACGAGGGATTGACAACTTTGCAGCAGTGGCTTCTGATCTACATCCTCACAGGCTGAGACTTTGATATTGTTGATCTATTTATTTGTGAGATTGAGGATACGATCATGGACGGGATGATATTTCACAGACAGCAGCCGTTTGCTCACTGGATCAATTACTTGCTAGCTACTCTGCGCTAGAACGAGCGTATGCCTGAGCTGGAGCTTTCACATTCTCAGTTCAAGGCCTACCATCCCACAGCTCCTGACGACAAGTGCCGAGGCCCGAGAGGCAAGCGCAAGGCTCAGGAGATACTCGAGCAGCGAGCAGAGGCAGCAGCAGACCCTCTTGCTCAGGAGGCCAAGGCACTAGCAGCAGCAGAGGCACGCTTACCGGCCTATCTTGCCACTAACTCAAGAGGACTCGGAGGATGACGACGACTACATTCCTACTTTTCCAGCTCCTCGAGCCGCTCACAACGATGAGGCCGGTCCGTCAGCTGCGACGCCATCTCGTGGCACCTCTCCTCCTGCACCCCTAGTGGTCACAGTTGCCGAGGTTACAGCGCCAGACACCCTCGCTCAGATCCTACAAACTTTGACACAGCAGCAGGGTCAGATGCAGGCACAGATGGCTCGTCAGGCAGAGCGACCGGATCTGATTATTCAGGAGATACGGATGCAGCAGGAGACGATGAGGCAGCAATTTGTCCAGCAGCAGCAGCTGCAGCAGCAGATGTTTACTTTCTTCTCAGGCTGCTTTGGGACAGTGTACCGCCACATCGGACTGCCTGAGCCACAGCTAAGGACCACTGAGCAGCTCCGGTACGACCCAACGAGCCCTCCTCCTCCTGCAGGTGGTTATATACAAACACCCCTGGCATCATTCCCGATGTCTCGACTGCTTCACACAGGGGTGTTCGCGTCTCCAGTGCCTCAGCAGGGTCCGATGACCGAGCAGCAGCGAGCCCAGTACCTTGAGCAGCAGTAATTTCTACAGCAGCTACAGAGTTCAGCTCAGTCTCGTCTGCCTGCCACTCTAGCCCAAACTTTGCCGGTCACATCCCTCACCTTCGACACCACACCACCTTCAACTCAGCCCATTCGTCCTATGGTGGTTCGTCCCTCGTCGACCGACTCTGTTATCATCACCTCACTCTCAGCTTCTCTTGCTACGGTGATGGAGTCAGCGAGTGTCGTTCCGGAGCCAACTGCGTCTTCAGCTCCTTCTCCTTCTGCTGCTCCGGCGACTACTCAGGTTGAGACTGCTTCCGCTGGCGACGATTCTTCCAACAACGACGACGTTGACCGCTACGTCACGGCACCCAGGACGGCCGCTTCTCCTTCCTCTCCAGCCCAGGACTAGCTCTCGACTTCCTTTTTGGTGCTTTGTTGCCAAAGGGGGAGATAGATAGGGGGAGTAGAGATAGGAGGAGCCGGGTGGTTTGTGGCGTTATTTGGGCTCTTCATGGCTTTTGTAGTATGGACATGTCATTTGGCTTTTGTGTATGGTAGTGTGTTGACATGTCTCTACTTGTGGCTTTCGTTTCAGTAATGCATGCTTGTTCAGTTCCTTGTTTATTCTCTTGCATTGGTGGTTGTTAAGCGCTTTCAATTTCATATATTTGCTATCTCTACTTTGTGTTGTCATCAATCACCAAAAGGGGGGAGATTGAAGCGCATCTAGACCGATAGATGCTATTGGTAAGTTTCGGTGCTTAATGACAACCGTATGTGACTAACATGTGTTTTGAAGGAATTATCAATCAATGGTTTTGTCACATATGAAATATGAAAGGAGACCCCTCAATTCTCATTAAAATGTGTGTCAAGTACTCGAACATGAAGATCAAGGACCTTTCTAGTACCAAGTGTCACAAGGAGATGAAGGACACTTGATTTAGATAAGGTTTTATAGCTTTTAGTAGTTGACCGTACTATTAAGAGGGGTTCTCGAGTTAGTAGCTTGACCTAGTGAGAGTTGGCTTAGAATATATGCACACTTGCTCAAGCTAAGTCAGAGACAGCTCAAAGAAGCCATAGAAATACTTGGAAGCAAAAGAATCTCGAATAAACGATCAACTCCAAATCAGTTGAACAAGACCCAAATGAACTCAATGGGTCGGTTAAACCGACAGAAGCATATTTCAACGGGTCGATGCAATTGGTATTAACATGGTGTTCAAGTCAGAAAAATTCCTTCACGGTCGGTTGAAACGACGAGTCAGGATCAGTTGGGTCGGTGCATTATCAATGTCATCAGAGAGCATGTCAAGTTTACTCAGAAAGGTCTCTCACGGTCGGTTAAACCGACAATGCACGTGTTGGTGCATTAACTGTATCATCAGAGAGCATGTCAAGTTTAGCCCAGCATCTGTCTTCACGGTCGGTTAAACCGACGAGTTTTCATCTTCAGCGTCGGTGCATTGGTATGTTGAATGCAATTTTACTCATTGCCGTTTTTAGGATTGGCTTAGGATTTCACTTCACAGTCGGTTAAACCGACAGGCTATTTGACTGGATCGGTGCATAAGGTCGGTTTAATGACGCAAGCCAGAAGTACAGTGTCAGAACAGTAACGGCTCTATTGGAACTTAGAGGGGTCAATCAGTTAAACCAGCGCTATGTACTTTTTGAAGAAAAGTACATGTAATGGCTACCTCTTGTGCTCTAGCCTATAAATACTCATCCCCCAGGTCATTTGGACTGCCTTTGACATCTTGAAGACCTTAGGCCACCCTAGAGCTGAAGAGATACACTTGAAGCCATGAGAAGAATAGTTTGAGCTTGCAATTTGATCCAAACACAAAGAAGCATCCATCCTTTGAGTAGCAAGTGTGCTTGAGCTTAGGGCCAACTTAGTGTTAGGTCGAGTGAAGTCTTGAGAGCTTGTTACTCTTGGTGTTTGACGTCACCTAGACGGTCTTGGTGATCGGTTGCTCTTGGCGAGCTCTTGGAGTTTGTGGGAGCCCCAAGAAAAGAAGTTGTACACGGTGTGAAGCTCGCCGTTCCGGAGATGGAAAAGGAGAATTCTTAGTGAAGCACTTGCGTTCTTGGTGATGCAAGGGAGCCATACCCTTTGTGCGTGCTCCAACGTGGATTAGAGGGGAGCGTCAACTCCTCGATACCACGAGAAAAAATTGGATTGTCTCGTGTCTCACTTTTACATTCAAGCATTTACATTACTCTTCTTATTGCTATCCTTGCATGTTTGCTTGTTTGTTCAACTAGGATGATCATATGCTAGTATGCTCTCTTGACTAGATCAATTCTTGTTAGTGTGATCTTGGACTTAGGAATCATGAGCATGTTAGTGTGTTATCCTACCTAAGGACGCTCAATTTAGTGTGCTCTAGTTAATAGGAACAAAACTTGTAGTTTGGGCAACACTAGTATAGATTAAGGATTCGATAGAATTCGAAAAAGTCGCAATTCGACTCCCCCTTCTTGGACCTCGATCCTTTCAACTACATTCACTTTTGCACAGATTTAAGGCCTGTTTGGCATTACTCTGGAGGTGAACTCCACCAACTCCAAACAACGAAGTTCATTATTGTGTCAAGAAGTACTAAATTCACTTTCGCGCCGAAATTGCAGCAGATTTAGCTTCCAAGTCATGATCCACCGTTGGAGTTACAACAAGACTTTCTTATGCCGGGGTTACAGAACTAGGGGCTGTTTGACTAACCGGGAATTCAAGCAAAAATCGTAGAGTGAACTTGATCAACACTATTTTTTTATTCTATCGCTACTGCTCATTGAATATTGTCACCTGGCCATAGAAAACACAACTGTGCCTACCCTCATTAGTTATGTAGTATGAATTCTGACGAAATAAATTGTTAATTTGTTTGTATTTGTAAGCATATCATTAATGAAGAAAATGACTGATTCATTTACTTTGTGGCCTATGGTATAATTGTGTGGACTAAAAGCATTTTTAAGAGTATTACAGAACAAGATATACTAGAGCAGGTTTGGCTTGGTGCCTATGCTGGTCGGAAGCCATTTTCGTCAGAAGCCATGGAAGCCCCGGCATCCTCCTCCGCAAAAACCGAACGACACCAGTGAGAGAAGGGAGGGAGGCAAAACTCCAGTGATGAAAGCATCACCCGGAGGACATGCATCCCTCCGGGCAGCGTGCTCCGCGCTATGCAGAAGCAAAAGCTGGCCTGGGCAGCCGAAGGCAGATCGCCGTCTCAGCAGGGTGCGAAGCTCCCTCCGCGCCGTCGCGCCACCGGCAGCCTCTCCGAGGAAAGCACGAACCGTGAGCGGCGCGCGCGGGGAGCTGGAGGCGAGCGGATGTCGACGGCGGCGCGCGCGGGGAGCTGGAGGCGAGCAGATGTCGACGGCGGCTCGCGCGGGGCGCACGGAGCTGGCAGAGGCCGGCGGCGGCCGCGGCGGCGCGGCGGTTGTACCGACCCGTTCCAATATAGGGTTCATTTTGTAAAATAATGGATGAACCATTTACAAAACACCCCCTAACATGGATCGCGATTATCGATCGCGATCCGATTTAGGGGTCCATTTATAAATTCTGGAATAAATATTTTCATAATACCCCCTGATTTGGATCGCGATCCAATTTAGGGGTCGTTTTGAAAAATTATGGATCCAATATTTGCAAAAGTCCCCTTGACTCGGATGTCTTGACTCCCCGGCCACCGACGGCCGCCGTCGCCGCCGCCCTCCATATTTTTGTTCAGCCCATGCCTCCTCACCCTGAACGCGGCTCGCGGCCTCGGCGGAATCGCCGCGGAGGCGGCAGCGGCAGCCGGCAGGTTTGGCAGGGAGGCTGCATGGGCTGCAAAGAAATGAAGCGGCGCTGGGGCCGCTGACAAGCCGGCTGCAGCTGCTGCGCCGCGAGCGCGGCGAGGGCACCTCTGTGCCCGGAAAGTGAGCTGCGGCCGGAATCGGAGGGTGCGGCGCCCAAGTTGCGGGCTTACGGCAGGAGGACGCCGGCGCCTGCACGCAAGAGCTCTTTGAGGCGAGGATACAGATGGTGCTTGGGATGCTGCACGAGACCATGAACAGCCGCAGGGAGAAGATGGCGGCGCATTGGGTCCAGTATGAGGAAATGCAGGCTGGGAACGAATCTGTCAAGATTTGTGTTCAATATTTTGAGCCTGGGCGCAAGAACAGCAAGGTACGGCTACTGCAGTTCTCTCTTTCTTCCCAATTGCATTGCATTTACGCTGATGATAGCATCTTGCATCATGTAATTAGGCTAATAAGGATCAGGAATGATGTGGAAGAGAAATAGAGGTAAAAATTCACAATGGAAAACGCCCGATTACGGAGCTAGGAAATATGTACTGACATGTATGAGCTGAAGGAATTTTACACGGATTCTGTGCTTGCATTAAGACCTAGATACCGATAACCACTCGGCTTTCCCAAATAACGGTTAACGACATCAAGATTTTGCGAAGGCGTACTCACTATAAATTCCATTTCACTCCTAACTACCCTTAACCACTTGGCTTCCAACCAATAGACTGTAGCTGTAGGCTGTAGCAATCCTCATAGTTCTATTGATTAGTTTCTGATCTTTTAGGCTATATGATCTTCTCCTTCAGGTAGATGGAAATCACACTCACAAGATCCAAGAACTTGAAGCACATAGGTCAGCATGCTGGTCCCCTGGATATCTTAGTCCCAAGTGTTGTTGCACTTTTACACATAATTAATTATGGATCCAGAACTATCAAAGTTTCATTGAACTTACATTAAGATGCTGTGTGGAATTAGCACTGTAAGTTAGATAATTCTTACTAAAGGTTATGTAATGTATTGTAATCGTGTTGAAATAGATTCGGGGGATGTTCCCCTGTTCCATTGCCAGACATGGCTAAAGTCTCAAGATGACAGATTGACAGCACGTCATTCCACAACTACTATGGTCTGCCATTCTGACAACATGCATCGGCTACAAAACGGACAGGACCGACATGGCCTACAGAGAAGAGGCCCGAGCATAAACTGAGGCAAGCATTGCACAGAAGAGAACCGCCCAGAACGTCGTTACTGCAAGCATGTTCTCCATGACTTCCTCCCACTGCAAGCTTCACAAAAGGCCGGTGTGAAGCTCGCTCCACTCTGGGATGCATCGGCATCTTTGTTCCGTTCCGCCTCGCCGCCGCGAGTTGGCCATCGCCTCCAGACTCCAGATGTGAGCAGCAGCAAAGCACATGATGAGTCGACAACAAGGGACTGGAACTTGCAACAACGAGCTGGCATCAAGCAAGGACCCTACTGGCGATGTATGGCGACTGACACAGGTAAGGGAACTCAGCAAAAAAAAAATGGAGAAGAACACGGCGGCAAACGCAAAATCAGGAGCTCCGGCGCGCTACCTGGGTGATCGTTGTCGTATGTTGGAGCAAGCGCGCGGCAGGAGCCGGCGGAGAGCACGAGCGCAGGATCCACGAGCTGAGGACGTGGTCTAAAGGCTGTTGGATTGATGGCCATGGCCCATGGGCGGCGGCAGGAGGCCGCCGCATTGGCGCATTCACTGCCGCCTGCCGGTGCCGGAGATGGAGAGCGCGAGCCCCGAGGGAGGGTGGCGTGCGCCGTGGAGTGGACGCCTGCGCCCTGGTGAGAGCAAGTATTATGGGCCGGCGTAGAGCGGGCGACGTCCTACGTGGGAGAGAGAGAAAGCAAGAGAGAGAGAGTAGAGCGAGCGGCTCGCGAATCGCCCGTTCAAGCCGGCGTAAACGCAGTTCGCGTGCTGCTATTGGCTGGCTGCTCAGCTGCGCATTAAATGGACGCGGGGCCCGCCACCATCGCGCGAGCGTTTCGCCGGCAGCCGGCGAATACCATTGGTCTTGCTCTGAGGGGGACTCGTGCAGCGGCAAGGAAGTCAAAGCTATCACTAGTCTAGAAGCTACAGGTGGATGAGCTGTAGTTCTCCTTGAAAAATACTATACTGCTAGTGTACTTTTGTTTCAAGAAAGAGTAACTACTAATCTCTAGTAGAACTAAAAAGAACGACTGGGGGTCATTTGTTTTCGTCCCACTAACTCGGCGGTTTTCGTCCTCCGTTTTTCGTACCGCCAACTCGCGATCTTGGGCGTCCGATCGTGTAGCGGTTTTTGCTACGTCCGCTACGGTTCCTTCGCTAACACGTCGCCCACGTCGTCGCTCGCCAGTAACCGCAACAAAACATACCAGCGCCGCCGCTCGTTGTCTCGCTGGGAAGAACAGAGTCATGTTGCGCTCCCGCATGCGCGCCGCGAAGCTACCCGTGCCCACGCTCACGTCCAGACCGATGCGCACCTCGCCGGGCTTCGCCGCCAGCACGTCGTCGATGCGGAAGTCGGCGAGGGACGACGCCGTGCTGTTGGGCGCCGCGGCCACCCAACGCTGTCTCTCCCGTTCCATGTCGAAGCACCCCACGCAGCGGTCGTAGCCATGCCGCTGGTTCCTGGCGGACACGCACTTGTAGCCGCGGCAGTGGTAGTGGCTCCACCGGACGTTGCTGTCGTCTGGGAGCATCCAGAGCGACTCGTTTATGGGTAGCGGGCGTTGGAACAACTTAGAGGCGAGGGCCAGGAAGCGGCGACGCGGCAGCGGGTCGCAATCGCCGAGCATCAGGCGTTGGCCGAGGTCCCAGTCGTCAGGGTAGTGGACGCCCGGCGTCGTAGCTCATGTACTCGTCCGGCTCCTGCGGCACAGACCACCGCTGCCTCCTTGCCATCCAAACTCCGGCCGCCACGGTGCATCTCCACGGCGAGCAAGGTATGAAACCGAACGACCTCGACCTCCTCTATCTTTTCCCGGGGCCACTAGCCAGCGCGTGAGCGCCGCTATAGGATAGCGGCGACCGAAGAGTCGGGTCTTTCTTATCCTCTCCATCTTGACGTCGTCTTCCTTCGCTTCTTCTTCTTTCTTGGTTTCTTCTTCGCGCAGCTGCCCCGCTGGCCCGCCCCCGCCGATTCAACCACCGCCGCGGCTGGAAGCTACAGCGCCGCCTCGCCGGCCGCCCACCTCCCACCGCCACCTCCTCTGCCCCGCCTCCCGCAACTTCGCAGGTCTCTCACCCCCGCCGCCGACCCTGGCCACCGGTTATCGTCCACCACCCGGCCGGCGGCGCCGTCGCCGCCCACAACCCGCCACCACCGCCGGGCATGCCGCCGCCGGCGACCATCCCTCTAATCCCGCTAGCGATTGGAGCCCCAAACCCCGGAAACCCAAATCCATAACCCTAATCCCCTCTGCCCCGCCGCCGCCGGCCTCGACCACCGCCCACGGCACGGCGGCGCTTCACCGCCGCACCGCTCCGCCATCCGTACCGGCCACTACCTCCACCCCCGCCCTCTCCCAACCCAAATCCGTCCAGCTTCTTTCGTTCCTCCGGCATCTTCTTAACAGGGAGATGAAACCGTTCGCCGCTACGGGTAGCGACGCGCGCGCGTCGTATAAGGATTTTGATCTTTTCCCCCACTTTCCCGGCTCTCGTGTGCCCTGAATCGCCGGAATTTTATCCGGCAGCCAAGACTATCAAAAGCAAGAGATCTTTGCATAGTTATTTTATTATTCATTATATGGAAAACTTTGGTGTATAATCAACTTATGCAATGGGAGGGGAGAAACCAATAGTTGCAGGTGTTCTATGATTCTATCATTAGTTGCATTTTGTGAAAACTTAAAGAAGCACGTTTCTCGTACAAACAAATTGGATTAGTATATATAGTTTTTGTTAGCCGTAGCAACGCACGGATACTTAGCTAGTCTTTAAGGAAAAAAGTAACTACTGCAGGAGAGAGTGCCGGAGGGTGGAGGCGAAGGGAACCAGCGAGGGTGGCCGGAATGCCGGATCGAAGCTTGCTTTCCGCCTATCCGCCGCCGCTACAGTAGAGATTAGAGAGGAGCAAAGAGGGGGTGGACGGGTGGTAGAGCTTAGCTAGTCTTTTGCTCTCCATGCTTGCAAAATTTTTGCGGCCCAGAGGCCCAAGGTCCCTCAGCTGCGTGTGCCCACACCTCCGACAAGCCCAAGCCCATTTTATCCATCGCGTTCTCGTGGCCCCATCAGTAATCTCACTGAATTTTTCTCCGTTTCCATTGCCGGCGCAGCAAGACCTGCCGGTGAGCTCCCGGCGTGCACGGTTTGACGCTGAGCCCAGGCAGCCCCACGAGCGCCCCCGGAGAAGACAAAGTCTACCATCGCACGAACCTCAGGGCCAGGAACGTGCGAAGTGCCAACCACAGGCAGACAGCCGCCGCCTGGCCGCGCTGCTTAGTTTTGTCGCTCCGAACACGGCAGCCGACTGGATGGATCCCCGACAAGCATTGCAGAACCCCGGCAGGCGCTTCATTCTTTTGCTGCACACAGTACACGTCGCGATCCGCGGGGTAGCTAGGAGCTTCTTCCGACTGACATGTTCAAGGTCACTGGGAGCTTGCTCGAGAATTGAATAATTTGGTGAGGGAATGAGGGCGCTCACCTAACAAAAAATGCTCAAAACTCTCAAAAAATACAAAAAATGCTCACGTTGAAGCAGTGCGGTCACTTACTCACTTGTAGTATATAGCAGTGCTGCAGCACCTGGACAATGCCTCACTGCCCCAGTGCATCAGCCTAGCTGTTCGGTGACCACGGGCTCAGGCTGTAGGCCTGTGTAGTAGGTGAGCCGGCGCGCGCGCACGAGCGATCCAGCTGCAAAGCATGGCCGGGGGCGGGTTCGCCGTGGCGGGCGCGGCGCCGTCCGCCGACTACGGCGGCCGCGTGACCTTCTCCGTCGTCGTCACCTGCCTCATGGCGGCGTCCGGCGGCCTCATCTTCGGCTACGACATCGGCATCTCGGGGGGCGTCACGGCCATGGAGTCCTTCCTGTCCGCCTTCTTCCCGGGGGTGCTGCGCCGGATGGCCGCGGCGCGGCGGGACCAGTACTGCGTCTACGACAGCCACGCTCTCACGGCGTTCACCTCCTCGCTCTACCTGGCCGGGCTGGCCGCCTCGCTCGCGGCCAGCCGCGTCACCAGGGCGGTCGGGAGGCAGGCCGTCATGCTCGCCGGCGCGGCCGTGAACGCTGCCTCGGTCAACATCGCCATGCTCATCGTCGGGCGCATGCTGCTCGGCTTCGGCATCGGCTTCACCAACCAGGTAGAGTTTTACGACAACAAACTTTGTAGTGTTTAACAGATGGCATAGTTCATCATCAGCTTGTCAAGGGGTAGTACGTAGTATAATTAATAGTGGCCCATTTCATTTCTTTAGATGATGCAAAATTTATAATTATAAGCAACCACTTCAGAAAAGTTATGAATGAATATAATAATTATAGGTCAAAAGCTTATAATTCTAAATGGAGGGAGTATCTAACTAGTCTAGAACTGAAACGGTTGTTTCAACAGTAGCTCATCAGTCTGATTAAATTATTCTGTTTAGACATTAATAAACTTCTTTTGAAGCTCTTTCATGCTGCTTAAAGTGGAATGGAAGTAGTAGCTCACCGCTTTTTTATTTCATTTTTGGTTTGGTCTGAGATATCGCAAACGGGCATAGAGTTGGAGCCACGATGGGCCCTACACAGAATCGTAGAGGCTCTGTTCCGGGGGGGAGTGGGGGGGGGAGGGGGGGGGGGGGGGTGAGTTTTTGCAGATTGAGATACAACATTGCTTTGAGATAATATGTAGCATATCCTTTTGGCTTACCAGACAATGACACATAACCACCATTGCACATTTGCACTATAAAAGGTAGCTCCAGTAGTCCAGTTAATGAACGAAGAGTGACCCTTTCATTTTGCAACAAAACATTACGCAGGATCTCCACAAGAGAAATTCAAGTGCGGGTTCATGTGGACCTCTAGGTATAGATAGAGCTACAAACAAATTAACCTATACCCCTGACTAATCCATGTCTGCTTTTTCAAGCACCCTCTTGTTTGTACTACATCTAAAAGAAACCAAGACGTACCACCAAACTGTAGATAGGAGGTACCAAATTTTAATACATGATTACACCTATAATGATGTAAAATCTAACTTGGGAATAGTTTGTTTTTTGTCTGCTATATGCTGTAGCGTTCTTCTAGATCGACATGAATTAAATCCAGCACCAAAAACTATTTTGACAGATGTTTCTTTGAGAACTGATGTGACATGATGATCCCAAGTTTGTAATAAGGTACTCTCGGGCAAAATTCCTACAGAAGACATGAAGTGATAAGTGTTGTCCACCAAGGGGAGTACTAGGTCAGTAGGTCATGAAGATCGGAAGGGTTTGTTGCGACGGTGTGCTGACGCTCGTCCTGCTTCATTTGCTTCCTGTCCCTGTCCCTCGAGGTAGCTAGAGCCCGTGGCTGGTTTTGAGCCGACCCATCGCTCTCAAGCCCGTCCAGCTGATTGAATAGTGGATGCACAGTCGCGTCACCTTTCGATCGGTAGCTGCAATGCAACTCGTGAGGCATCCGGCCGGCTTTCTTGGAGTAGTTGCCTGTCCTTTCCACACCTTTTGTTATTGCCTTTTGCAAGTAGATTGATCTGTCAGGATGATCGCATACGTGCGTGACAAACTTGGACGCACGAGCTCACGAAGCGACGTGATGTCGCATGGCAATGGCAGGCGGCGCCGGTGTACCTGGCGGAGACGGCGCCGCCCAAGTGGCGGGGCGCCTTCACGACGGGGTTCCAGCTCTTCCTCAGCGTCGGCAACCTGGCGGCCAACCTGGTGAACTACGGCACCTCGCGCGTCCCCGCGTGGGGCTGGCGCCTCTCGCTCGGCCTGGCCGCGGCGCCCGCCGCCGTCATCCTCGCCGGGGCGCTGCTCATCCCGGACACGCCCAGCAGCCTCGTCGTGCGCGGCCGCGTGGAGGAGGCCCGCGCCGCGCTCCGGCGCGTCAGGGGCCCCAAGGCGGACGTGGACGCCGAGCTGGAGGACGTGGCCCGCGCTGTCGAGGCGGCGCGCGCCTGCGAGGAGGGCGCGTTCCGGCGGATCCTCAGGAGGGAGCACCGCCACCACCTGACGATGGCCGTAGCGGTGCCGCTGTTCCAACAGCTCACGGGGGTCATCGTCATCGCCTTCTCTCGCCCGTGCTGTTCCAGACGGCCGGCTTCGGCAGCAGCGGCGCGCTCATGGGCGCCGTCGTCCTCGGCGCCGTGAACCTGGGCTCCACGCTCGTCTCCACCGTCACCGTCGACCGGTACGGCCGCAGGCCGCTGTTCCTGACCGGCGGGTTCGTCATGATCATCTGCCAGGTCGCGGTGGCGTGGATCATGGGCTCGCAGATCGGCGGGGACGGCGAGTCCGCGATGGCGAGGCCGTACTCCCTGGCGGTGCTGGCGCTGACGTGCGTGTTCTCGGCGTCGTTCGGGTGGTCGTGGGGGCCGCTGACCTGGGTGATCCCCGGCGAGATATTCCCCGTGGAGATCCGGTCGGCGGGGCAGGGCATCAGCGTGGCCGTCAACCTGGGCGCCACGTTCCTGCTCACGCAGACGTTCCTCTCCACGCTGTGCGCGCTCAAGTACGCCACCTTCATCTACTACGCGGCCTGGGTCGCCGGCATGACCGCCTTCGTGGTGGCGTTCCTGCCGGAGACCAAGGGGGTGCCGCTCGAGGCCATGGGCGCCGCCTGGGAGCGCCACTGGTACTGGGGCCGGTTCGTGCGGCCGCCGGTCAAGATCACCGAGGAACCCTGATGTGATAACTGACGATGCAACGCTTTGTTTGTATTGTGGCGGCGGTGACAAGCTTCCTCGGACTAGTTCTGTCTGTGAATGGCTCCAGTTTGTCTGTATGTTCGTCATCGGAGGAAGAGTTGTCAGTTGTGTGCCAACTAAAAACGAAATTAAGTACACATTTCTTTTTCGTGATTTTTGTAATGGGCATTGCTAGTGGATGAACGTTCCTCATCGGACGGTCAAATAAACAGTCCCAAAAATAAATCAATCTAGTTTTATATCCCCATTCAAACTTTTTTATTAAGCACTATGGAAAACAATGCAAGGTTGATCATCATATTCTTTTCATGGTAAGATACACTTCGTTCATTTTATTTGTATTTTGCTCACTATATATATGATTATCTATACCCGTACTTCGATATGTTGTGCTTTACTATGCCGGATCTTGCAGAGCTTGATTTTGCGGCTTTAGATATAGTCCCATGCCGATAGTTAAATATCCTTTTTCTACCTTAATGAAATGACGCGCAGCTCTCCTGCGTTGTTCGAGAAAAAGAATAGTTAAATGATCAGAGTTAATTTAAACAGCCATGCTAAGAACGTGTATTAAGCCTTGATTAACCCCACAAAAAAACTTACCGATGTGATGTTCGTATACAAGACTTTTAGGACATTCCATACCTTAAGCGCTTTAATTTGTCCGTTGTGTTCTCCATCCGAGTAATGTTTGTGGTTTTTTGAAAACGTGGCGCAAGGTCAAGAGTCTAATAATGTTTAACCATCTTCGTAGCATCAAAGACTCCGTGGCCCAATGGATAAGGCGCTGGTCTACGGAACCAGAGATTCTGGGTTCGATCCCCAGCGGAGTCGAGTTTTCTATTTTTTACTATGGAACTATCGTGTTCAAATATCTTAAACTGTTTCTGAGTGCAAATAGCAGAAGTTACAGCTGACTTGCACAGACTTGCATCATATTTGTTAACACAAGCAATGATCTAAACATCCAATCGCCTGGCATATTTTATTTTTACCATACCAAGAATTTTTGAAATGCATCAAAATCGCCTGGCATATTTTATTTTTTGGAGCAAACATATTTGCAGAAACCCACTCCGGATAATGCAACTATCGTGTTCAAATATCTTAAACTGTTTCTGAGTGCAAATAGCAGAAGTTACAGCTGACTTTCACAGACTTGCATCATATTTGTTAACACAAGCAATGATCTAAACATCCAATGATGCAATAAGAACAGAAATGAGTTCAAAAATACTTATTGCACAAGTTCTCAGTTCAGAGGGACTAATACATATAAGTGGCACAAACCGAAGATGAGACACACACAGGCGTATCAGATACGAGCCAAGTGATGGAGTCAGATTCTGCTGACTCTACATTATATTAGACTAAAGATACCCAGCATAAATTAAGATCCCCAAGCACAATTAAAGAACTGGGAGTTCAAGAAATGCACATGCCACGCGCTTCAGTGACAAGGGGGAGCTGAGAGCTAGCCAGTCCGGATTAGAGCCGACGACAACAATTAGATCAGTGCGATGCTGCTCTCGCCACCAGGGGGCTTCCGGATGCCACCAAGGTATTCTCGAGGAGCAGGTGTTCCATCAGCGAAGATGTCACTGCCGCTCATCTCCTTCAGCTTCGCGGAACTCAGAGACTTCTCAGCCGAGGCAGGGGCTTCCTCCTTGAATATGTTGTTGCCTGTCAGTTCCTGGAACTTCTGGTTGTGGATTTTCTTAGCTGTCTTCACCACAGGCTCTTCGCTGAAGGAGATGTTGCTTGGTCCTCCAGCAGGCTGCAAAAGCCATTCAGTGCACATAGACTCAGAGAGGTAAGATGTTCATGCAAACATGATGAAAAGCAGCTAGCTGGTTTTCCTCAAACCATAAGAGGACAGTATTTAGAAATAATGAGAGATTGTTCAATGCGCTGCTGTTAGCCTAGCTGGTGTATTTCATGAAAAAGCCTTACGAACACATTCCTTGTAACATAAACGCAACCGAAATCACAAAATTTCCCATTAAATATTATCCTATATAGGCCCTGTTTGTTTCAGCTTACGGCCGGTTTTGAAGGCTCGAGTTTGAGAAATCCAAAAGTCAGATGACTCTCAGAATCCATAATCGAGAATTGAGAATCCATAATCGAGCCTTCAAAATCGGCCATAAGCTGAAACAAACAGGGTCATAATGATAGTAGAAATAACTGTTAAGCATATCAAATCAGCATGGTATCAGGCTCAAGGAAGATTCAAACAACATTCTAAAATGCCCAGCTTCGAATTTTCAGTTGGTCAGACATTCACCATAGACCCATTTGATTGCTTGTAAAAAAAATAACAGCGTGTACTAACAATCTAACATAGTATTGAGGAAGTAGGTAGGGAAACCACGGTACCACACTCACGCAAGCACATCAAATAGGGACCGCTAATGTATGCAGTTTAGAATTAGGCATGTGCATATCAGTGCCGTATCTAGGAATTGGAGGCCCTGGTGCACAAGATTTAACGGGGCCCTAAAACAAAGCGTCCAGTTGAACAGCTAGAAAGCAAAGCATCATAATGTACGGGATAGGCTAGGAGTTCACATCTCATATATAGGTCCTTCTCCTTCTAGATTTTTTTCCTTTTACTGTTTATTGGATCTTGTAATCTGTTGCTAATTAAGCATGGAAATTAGTAATAAAGATAGATTTGGAGGCCCTTAATTTTTGAGGGCCCTGAACACGTGCACCTGTCAGTATACGGCCCCGTGCATATTGCAATTTTATTAAAATAGCTAGCAACTCAAAGGCATGATTCGAACAACATAAAACAAATAAAACCATATAAAGAACAGTGCAGAATGAAATACTAGATTGCCCATATTCAGCAGTGTATAAAACATATAAAGTTGGAGCTGATATCTGTTTGACATATTTCAAGACATGAGAGCCAAATTTTGTATAATAGGCCGGTAAGTGTTTAAATGGTAGTGCATATACAGCCAAGAAACAAATAATATGTACATCAAAACATCAACAAGAAGGTCAATCACTTACATGAGATACTTTAACCGATGTGTGGATGCTCCTCTGTGGAAGTGAGAAGTCCACATTTCCTTGAAGCTCCATGTTACGAGCAGCCAATGGCCTGGCAGGAATCTCAGGAGGTGGACCAAAGATGTCACTCCCGCTAAGCTCCTTGGTCTTGGCTTCAGAAAGCTGCTTATTGATTTTAGCATCAGCATCTTCTAGAGTACCACTAAGCTCTCGCTGCTTAGCCACTTCAGGTATCGAAGATGGCTTCTTCGGTGAAACACTTCCATCAGCACTAAATGAGATTTGGCTTATTCCAGTCACAGTTTGCTGTCATGAAAACGTGAATCACATAGTAAGAAGGCCACACTCATGTGATTTACAATTAATTAACACAAGGTAATCAGAGAAACATAAGCTATAAAGTTTATAGTCGAACATGAAAGGTTATGAGCATGGAAGTTACAATAACATAAATTTAAGACAACAATAGAAATATGAGCTATAGCAGATGCAGTTCCTTTGAAATATCAATTATAGTTCCTTTCCTAAACAGAAATAACAAAATGTGCCTCAACTTAGCATTCTGTCTATGAATTAGGATAGATCACCACTGTACAGCAATTCCAATAAGCGGAGAAGAAGTTTGGTTAGAAGTATTTGAATATGATTAGTACCTGGTACATCCTCACAGAAGTTTTGTTTGCATGATTTGAAGCCTCTGAGTCACCATTTTCACTCTTTTCAGCAAAGATGCCACTGCCACTCATTTCTTTCAATTTTGATCCAGAACAAAATTTCCTTTCACTACAATAGGTCAACAGGAATGTTAGTGTTGACAAATCGGAAGCAATGCTGAAAGTTACATTAATTAGAGAATCCCGAGCTGTTTGGCTACCATCGTCCATGGCAAGAACTCGATTCATAGAATTCTCAGCTACACATTCTCATGTAAATATAAATATGGACACAAAATTCACTGCAGTTGCCCGAATTTTTGTAACAAACAATATAAAACAAAATTGGTGATACACTAAAAACTACCAAAAGAAACACCATACCAAACAAGCAGCAACAAAACTGCAGCCTACATCAAGGAGTCGGTGTGCACAGCCCGGCATCACAGTGTGATAGAAATATCCAAATTTCAAATCGGACGCTTGTGTTCTGCATCGCTGAAATCACTTTCAGTGAGTGCTAAAAAGCTTGTATCGTAGCACCACCAACAATCCACAACTGATGCCACGAATTTGGACTGTAGCCGCGTGGCCCGTGTCGCACGCTTGCACCGTGCAAGCGGAGCAGCCACACACGGTCCACCCTTGGCATCAACCAACCCCGCCTGCAAGCGACTGCTCTCCCGCCGCCACCATGGGAAGGCGTGCAAGCATTAAACCGCAGCCGCCACTTCTCGCTAAAACCCGAGCAACCCAAACAGGGTTGGTAGTTGCTGGGCATGAACTCAACCGGATCGACCTGAGCACGCATCCAAGCAGAGCAAGCGCCGCACGTCGCTAGATCGGATCGGAGCCGGACAAAGCAAGCCGGAAACGAAGCAAACGGCACAGATCGAGAGCGGATCAGGGCGGACTGCGGGGAGCAGGACCCCCCCAGATCTCACCTCTTGCTCAGATCCTCGGCCTCCTGCTCGCTCACCGGCGCGCCGAACATCGCCGGCGTGATCCCCGCCGCCGGCTGCTCAAAAAAACACCACGACCCACACAAGTCAGCCGCGCCGCGCGCAGATGCAGCGAACAGGATTGACTGACCGACTCGCCGCACGCCACCGCGGGCGTGGGGTAGGCGGGAGCGCACCTTGAGGCTGGGGCGGGAGGACGCGGCCGGCGAGGCTCCGGCGGACGCGTCGGGGCCCGCGGCCGACCAGGTGAGCAGGTCGGCCGTGGAGGTGTGCGGCTTCCGCACCGGCACCGCCCTCTCCATTGCTCTGCTCCCTTCCTTCCTTCCTGCGGAGCGGCTGCGGGGCGGGGGTAACGCTGACGAGCGATGCTTTCGTTCGGCGCTTCCGCCTGCGAAATGGCAGCGGCAGCCGGACACCTCGTTTCGAAAAGATTTGCCGGTGCGGCCGCTGCGGCGGGTTTGTACAGGTACCCATCCACGCCTGTCCCGCCCCCGGTCACGTGACGACACGGCTGACATGTGGGGCCGGACGACGCTGGAGCCACCTGTCGGTGGGTTCTGGGGCCGAGGTTCGATTCGAATGGGAGGGGAGGTGTTGGTCCCGGCCCACCGGGACCCTGGTGGAGCAGCGGATCCCGGATCCGTGTATCCAAAGGTGCTTGCCTTTCTTTGGGGCACGTGGTGGATGATGAGTGGGTCCGTGCTGGCCGAGCAGGTTGGGAGATTATTGTCGAGGATCTTGAGCGGGCGGGGTGCCGGTGGGCTCCTGGCTCGCCCATCGGCCGTTGCACTCGCAGGCTCGCACCGCCCTCTCTTGGTACGGAAGCTACGCTCACCCATTGACAGTTTGGCCCGCGCGGGATTCACTGTCAGCGCGACGGCTAATTGCGTGACTAGAACGCCTCGTTTCCAAGTGGCGCGGTAAAAGAGACTCGTAACTACGCCAGCTCGAGCATTTTTATTTTTACACCTTTTCGTTTTCTCTCCTCTATCTAGCTTCTTTTGTCTTTTTGGAAAAAACTTCTCTATCTGGCTTCACCTTCACGATAACGAACCACCTCGGCTGCCTTGGCTGGATAACATCGCGAGCTAAAAGCTGAGCTTGGTTCATCGCTAAAGGTTCGAGCTGGCTTGTTTAGCTTGCGGTTCAGATGGTGAGCGTGATGGAGGTACGGGCATGCTGAGGGTATGATGAAGGAGTGTGAGCCTGTGAGCCTGGTGTGCTTATTCTTGTACAACTACATTACGCAATTGCACCCGTCTTAAATTCTAAGTTACTTTAATTTTTCTAGATATATAAATTTTATTAATATATTTAATATAATACATATTTAAGTATATAATAAAGATTATAAATCTAGAAAAATAAAATGATCTATTATTTGGAATTGGAACGGAACGGAGAGAGTACATCTTTGCCAACTAGTTACACATGTTACCTTGTTTGCGCTGCTTAGACAAACCTCCACGGATCATTTCCCATAAACTTTTGCCTTCTTGGGTATACCATCCCATTTTTTTTATCTAGTGCTATTTTCAATCAGCTATATTATTCACAATCCATCATAGATGAGGAAGGTGGATGTGAGCAACCCACTCGTTGTGAGATGTCATATAACTACAAAGTATTGCTACTTCTTTTTTTGGCGCAATAATGCCATGTTCCATGGTGTTAATAGTCTTTAACATCTCAAAGGCGGTGTTCGCCTAAACGGTCGTGCCCGTTCACTGTACACCGTTTAAATGCTACACAATGCTACACCGTTTTCATTTAATCGGTTGTTTTGACCGTTTAAATGACCGTTTTGCCTGTTTAAACATTCGCTTTGCCTGAATAACGCGCTAAACAGCAGGTGACTGACTGTTTACCGTTTAACATTTAGGATAACACTCTTCAAAGATTAGATCGAGCTCTTTGGTTCCGAGTTCCCTCTCTCGGAGGCATATTTGATCGGTTTTGGTGATCAGCGCCATCTAGAACCAACATGGGTTGGTGATGTTTCAAAGAGTTCCATAGGAAACCGAACAATTCTTGTGGTCATCAGCAAAATCCCCATTTCCATGTGGATCGTTAGTTTGATAGCATTCAGCATTCCCATAAATCTCACAATAAAAAGTTAGGCACTAGCATACTATTATCACTATATGGTCCGATATATGCAATGTTAAAAACACATACAGTTTTAATCTCCACGCAATTTATGATATGTGTATTATTGAAAAGAAATGGAAAATTGTCCACATAAGCACACTTCTTATTCTTCGGAATAATTAAAAAGAAACTAAGCATGGATCTTAAGATAGTGATTGCGAACGAACGTTACAAACACTCTGAATACATAGGTCGAAACAAACACGCAACAAAGATCGAAGTACAGAAGCAAGTCGGAAGGAAGCTTGACACTGCTCGGATGGCCAGAGCTGCATCTGCCACATGCGCGCGTACTGCGCTAACGCGACATCCCGGGATTCATGTGGGGCGGGGCGGTTGCTGCAGCGCCGGCTTTCCCCATCCTCCCATCCTGCATACGAGAGTACGAGGAAGCTCAACTCATCATCAACACCCCGTACCCTGACGGAAAGCTACGAACGCACGCACGGACGTGTACCTTGGGACATGTCGAATCCGCGTGCTTTGAGCTCGCGGTACTCCTGGCAGAGCGCGCAGCTGGGCTCGCACCAGAGGTGGACGCAGCAGTCGGGGCACCGGCAGGGCTCCTCTGGGAGCCTGTACCGCGCCCGCAGCTTGGAGCGGTAGCAGCAGGAGTAGAGGCAGCCCAGCCCGCCCGTCAGCACCGACGGCTGGCCCCCCCGTCCACGCCACCAGCAGGAGGTAGAGCGTCCCGCTCACGCAGCAGGTGGCCTCCGCTTTGGTCGACGATGGCCGCGATCCGCCGGAAGGTGACGCACGGGCAGAAGAGCGTCAGGCAGCCTGCGGGGAGCAATGCAAGCAGCGAACGAATGAGCGAACCGAGCAGCGATGCAATGGTTGCGTTGGAGTTGAAGGAGACAATCAAGAGACTTACAGGCGCCGACGTCGTCGAAGCAGTCGAAGAGGCCGAAGGACCATTCTCCGGCCGGTGGAGCGCCGTTGGCCATGGCGACGCCCTGGGAAACCTCTTGCGCTCGGCTGCGTTGCTCACTCGCTCTGTGTGGGCGAACCCCGTGTATGGGTGGGGGGTAAAAATACGGTCGAATTTCAGAAGATACCAAGTTGCTCGATCAGGGTGTGGGAGTAAACGTCGTCGTCCAGGACAGCGGAGGTTAACGATTACCGAGACACCCCCACGTCTCTTTTCGCGCGCTACTTTAGCAGCTTGACATTTTCTTTTGCTGCAAGTTGCATGGTCAGAGGTTAGGCTGGTCACACTGTATCCGCTACCCGATCCTCCAGGACCGGGATAGCGGAAATCGCTACGCAGCAGCGGGGTCCTGGAAGCCATCCGCTAAAGAAACGGATCGCTTTTCATCCACCAAATCAAGCGGGCTTCCAGGATCCCTCTATCCCCCGCGCCGGCCCCACTGATGGGTGAAGTCGTTGCTGCCCCGCGCGAGACAGAGAGAGGAGGAAGAGACTGGCCGTCGCCACCGGGGTTCTCCGCCGCCGCCCAGACCGAGCAGCAGGAGGAGGAGGAGAGGAGGAGGGGCCGCCGGCGACGCTTCCTCTCCCGCCAGGATCCTCCACCGCCAGCCGAGCTCGCGCTCGCACAGATCCGAGGCCGGCGGGGCCCCTGCTCCTCCGCCGCGCCGCCGCTGCTCTTCACCCCCGAATCGAGGCCGCGAGGGGGAGAGAGGCTTGAGGCGGGGCCCCTGCTCCTGCACCGCCGCGAGGCCCGCAGCCGCTCCTTGCTCGCCGTCGACAGGCCGTCCGTCGGAGCTCCGCCGCACGCCAGCTCGATGCGCCGCCGTTGAAGTCCCTGTCTGCCAAATCCAGGGGAGGAGGGTGGAGCGGGCCGCCGCGCCGCGGAGGGGGGAGGGGGTCGCGCCGCCGCGGAGGGAGGAGGGGGAGGGAAGAGGGCCGCCGAGACGGCCCTCCGCCTCCGCCGCCGTGCTGGGGCCGCTCCCGGCCTCCGTGCCCGCCGCCGTGGCCACGCGCACGGGCGAGCTTCGCCCCTGCCCGTGCTCGCGGGCGAGCGCCACGGCCGCGCGAGGTGGGGGGGGGGGGGGCTTCGCCGCCGGCCAGCCGAGCTCTGCGGCCGAGAGGAGAGCGCCGTCCGGGAGGGAGAGGGCCGGCGCGGGGGGAGAGAGAGAGCGACGGGGGAGGGGAGGACTGTGGATAAGGAAGAAGGGTTGAGAAAATAAATAAAATGAAACTGATAAGTGGGCCCGCTCCATGTAGTTGGTATAGAGTAGAAGATACAGAGGATGATGGGTGCGAAAAAACTGGATATAGAGAAGAGAATCTTGATGACTAGGCAGAAATATTTCTTTTAGAGAATAGATTTAGAGGATGACAAGTGCGAATAGCCTTAGTTCAGTTGTCATAAATGATTGGATCCATCCCATCGGAGGCGGCTTCACGTTTCGCACGCATGCATCTTGAGTTCTTCACCCTTATCTATTGGCTCAATGTGCATGTGTGCAGATAGACAATGGTGTACTGTATTCTACCCCTTCCATCCTAAATTATATTATTTGCTGTTTTAATTTTTCTAGATACTATATGCACCTAGATATAACATATATCTATATGCATCATAAAAATATGAACTGTTTAGTTATCTATCGATCTGTTGACAGATTTGTGCCCTCCAAATCTGTCTAATTTTTAGCAAACCAGCAGTTGTCACGTAAGCACAAAAAATAACAGATTTCAATAACACAAATCTATCACATTTTATTAACAAGCTATTGAGCACTTAACGGGTACAATATATCCAATATCCAACAAGAACTTTTGGCGCCAACTTGAAATCAAAACCCCTATTCATTTGTCCATGTAGTTGTCTCCTTTACATAATTCCAAATTAAGAATACATATTTTGAGTTCATGGGAACAATTTACATTGATAAAAATACTATAATAAGCATAAATGTCAACTGTAAGCGCAAAGATAAATCAGATAAAGTCAAAAATCACATCAGTCCAAAAGATTGAAAAGATCATCTTCGACATCGATAGGTTCCTCGTCTTGATACCCTATTCGATTACCATGCAAGATTCAACGAAATATTAGGACAATATGATAATAGCACAAGATAAGGGAATGATAGGCACACACCTTATAGCATGTTTAACCGACAGGTCAACGACAACACAGATAGGCCTAGATTTTCAAAGGATAAAAAACAACTTACATTAAATACATCCTGTGCAATATAAAAATTCACGTAATGCACAATCATCCTAAACCTAAATATGAATACTTTATAGTTACGAAGAGTCAAAATAATTTAACATAGATAAAACAACAAGAACAGATTGTTCTCTTTATGTAAAGCTATAGAACCTTCTTCGGTATAAGACACTAGTGATTCAACTATAATCATCTTATTGTACACGTACTAGAAATTAAAAAAAACACAGGAGGAATAACACAACCCTAGCACAAATCGAGCAGTGAAAAATTATTTCTTCTGAACTTGTAACAAACATAATAGCATTGAATTCAAGAACGAAGGACCAAAATAGTAGTCAAAAGACAAAATGGCTAATAAAAGTATTTAATTATAATTACGGATCAATATCATATAAAAACATAAGTAAAATATAAGTAAAAGAAATATCATGATCTAATTTCATCAACACATATAGCTGAAACATAATCACAAAAATCTAGCAATACAAACATCAACAATACACATGGCCAAAAGCAATAGACTGGTAAAATGACAACAAAGCCAACTTAAGCATAATAAAAACAAAAGGGACCCCTATTTCAGCACAACAAGTCCAGTGCAGGAGTATATATTCACAGTAACACATCGAGGCAGAGTAAACCATGAATATGCAGAACTTGGAGTATTTTGTGTGAATATATTTTACGAAACGGTTCTAGCTACACATGGAACAGCTACCCAAATATATTATCAAGGACCACCAGTGATTTGTTCAGAAAGAGGTAATTATTTCATCCAAATGCCCTAAAGAATCAGAGAGACGTCAACTTCAAAATAAATATGAAACCTGTTAGAATATAATAGTCGGCCCATATTGGGTGTACAACCCATAGGCCTTGTACACTTGTAACATGTTTGTAACTCTAGCCTATTAGGCTATATAATGAAGGTCACCCCCCTGATTAGGGTGTGCGGTGTTTCTTTACATGGTATCACGAGTTTAGATTCAAACCCTAGGCCTCCTCTCCTTCCCTTCCGCCCTCGCGCCTCCCCTGCCCGTGCGTCCTCCGCGAGGACGTGCGCCACCGCACCAGCCCCGGCCGCGCGCGCGCACTCGCGCCGCCGCCAGCCCAGGCCACGCGCGCCCCGCGCCGCCACCTCTGCCCTGCACCGCCCCAAGCCGCGCGCGCCCCCGCGCCGCCGCCTCTGCCCGGCGCCGCCCAGGCCGCCGCGCGGATCGCGCCGCCGCCCTGACGCCGCGCCCATGACGTCGTCGTCAACTTCCTCCACCACGACCGGCGCCCTCGGCCCCCAGTCGTCCGGCACCATGGGGGACTCCCTCGCTGCTCCTCTCTTCGCCGCCTACGCCTCCGTCAACGTGAAGCAGCACGTCCCTCTTGCGCTCAGCCTCGAGCGCCCGAACTACTCCAAGTGGAAGGCGTTCTTCATCGCCCTCTGCGGCAAGTACGGGCTGCTCGGCCACATCGATGGCACGGAGGCCAAGCGCCCGGCTGACCCCCTGTGGTCGCAGCCTGACGCCTGCATCCGCGGCTGGATGTACGGCTCCGTCGACGACGCCGTCCTCGACCTTGCTATGGAGCCCGATCAAGATGCGCGTGCTCTGTATGTCTCTATCGAGGCCCTATTCCAGGCGAACAAGGAGTCCCGCGCCGTGGTCCTCAAGCAGAAGTTCCACAACCTGTCCCAGGGCGACCTCTCCATTGATGCCTACGCCCAGCGGATGAAGCGCACCGCTGATGCACTTCGGGAAGTCGGCCACACCGTCTCCCCCGCGCAGCTCGTGCTCAATCTTCTGCGCGGCCTCAACTCCCGCTTCGCCACCACCGCCGACATCATTGCCAACTCCTCGCCGGTTCCCGACTTCAGGTCTGCCACCAACATGCTCCACGTCAAGGAGCTCTGCCTTGGCACCGAGAGCAACGAGGCCTCGGCTTCAGCTCTTGCCGCCTCCACCACCCCCCCTGCACCTCACCGTCCCACCGGTCCACCTCCTCTGCACCCACCAATCGTGGGGGCGGTGGCAGAGGCAAGGGCGGCAAGGGCAAGGGTGGGCGCGGCGGTATCGGCAGGAATGGCAGCAGCGGTGGCGGGCGCAACCAACAACACGGCGGTGGCTTCGGTAGGCAAGGCGGCGGGCGTCAGGCCTCCCTGCCGGCCGGTCCTTGGGCGTACTACAACCCTTGGGTCGTCCAGTGGCCACCTCCGTAGCAGTAGCCGTGGGGTGCGCCACCCGTGCCTCCCCCTCAGGCACACACCGCCTTCGCGCCGCCTCAGTTCTCCACTGCTGGCAGTCCACCGGCTTCCGGGCCTCCAGCCAGCTGGGATCCGACCAGCCTGATCGCCGCTCTCAACCAGATGGCGGTTCAGGGTGGGTCTGCACCCTGGGTCATGGACAGCGGAGCGACATCTCACATGTCTCCCAACGACGGTATTTTACTTTCTCATCTCCCGTCGCCACCATCCTCCATTACGGTTGGCAACGGTCAATCAATTCCTATTCTTAGTCGTGGCACTTCTCTCATTCAATTAGCTGATCGTTCCTTTCATCTCGATAATGTTCTTGTCGCTCCCCAGCTCACTCGTAACCTGCTATCTGTTCGACAGTTTACTTGCGACAATAACTGTTCCATTGAATTTGACACCTCTGGTTTTTCTGTTAAGGATCTGCAGACCAAGACGGTCCTCCTTCGGTGCAATAGCAACGGGGACCTCTACACCATTCCACATCGCATGCCACCTCGCTGCCATGTCACCGTCGTTTCCCCAGAGCTGTGGCACTCCCGCCTTGGTCATCCTTCACCTGCCGTCATCACCAACCTAGATAAGCTATCAGCTATCCACTGTAATAAAGCAGCCCGCCGCTTTTGTCATGCCTGTCAGCTAGGCAAACACGCTAGGCTGCCCTTTGCTAGTTCGGTCTCTAGTACATCCGCACCCTTTGAACTCGTTTCACTGTGATGTCTGGACCTCTCCAATTTCGAGCGTTTCTGGTTATAAATTTTATCTCGTGCTAGTTGATGATTATACTCACTTTTGTTGGATGTTTCCTCTTCGCCATAAATCCGGAGTTCATGAACATATTGTTCAGTTTGTTGCTTACGCTCACACACAGTTCAGCTTTCCTGTCCGTTGTTTTCAGGCAGATAATGGCACCGAGTTCATCAACAATGCCTCCGCTACCTTCCTGGCTAGCCGCGGCATCCTGCTTCGCACCTCGTGCCCCTACACATCCGCCCAGAACGGCAAAGCTGAGCGGATGCTTCGCACATTGAACAATACTGTTCGCATGCTTCTGTTTCATGCCGCCATGCCTCCATCCTATTGGGTCGAAGCTCTCTCCACCGCTGTGTTTTTGATCAACCGACGGCCCTCCTCATCCATACGCAATGGTATTCCCTATCATCTCCTTCACTGCAAAATGCCAGACTTCTCCATTCTTAGAGTCTTTGGTTGCCTGTGCTATCCGAACCTTAGTGCCACGACTCCCCATAAATTGTCTCCTCGCTCCGCAGCGTGTGTCTTCCTCGGCTACCCTCCTTCCCAGAAGGGCTACCGGTGCCTTGATCTTTCCACTCGCAAGATCATCATCTCTCGCCACGTTGTTTTTGATGAGACTCACTTTCCGTTTGCGGCTTCCAAGCCCCGACCGGATTCTCTTGATTTTCTGTTACAGGAGATACTACCCGCGCCCGCCCCGCCTACCTCCGATGTTCGGAACTCGCGGGCCTCGGTTGCGCCTGCCTCAGACGATGCCGGCGACCCCGTTGGGCTCGATCCTGCCATCCTGTGGCACGGCGCTGCCCACTGGCTGCCCCAGGCGCCTCGGCAGGCCACGGCTCCCGCACCTCCTCCGCCAGCAGGTGCTGTCCCCCCTGCCCCTGTCCGGCAGCGGTATGGCATCCACTACAGCCGTCGTCAGCATCCGGCACCGACTCCACAGCCGACGCCGGAGGTACCTCAGGCTGTGGTAACCCCGGCCTCAGCACCACAGGCGGCGGTGCCCCGGCCTCCAGAGCCCCCTGCGCGGGCCATTCGTTCCCAGACGGGTTCCCTGCCGCCGCCCATGCAGCGGTACGGCTTCACTGCGGCAGCCTCTAGTCCGGCTTCTCCGTTGCCGGGCAACTCTCGCGCCGCGCTCGCCGATCCGAATTGGCGCGCGGCCATGGCCGAAGAATACAAGGCGCTCGTGGACAATGGCACCTGGCGTCTTGTTCCTCGACCGCCTCGTGCCAACATCATCATCGGCAAGTGGGTCTTCAAGCACAAGTATCGTGCTGACGGCTCTCTGGCTCGTCATAAAGCCCGATGGGTCGTTCGCGGGTTCTCGCAGCGGTACAGCATCGACTACGACGAGACGTTCAGCCCGGTTGTCAAACCGGCCACCATCCGAGTCGTCCTCAGCATCGCCGCCTCTCGCTCATGGCCGATACATCAGCTAGATGTGAAGAACGCCTTTCTTCACGGCCATCTGAACGAGACGGTCTACTGCCAGCAGCCGCCCGGCTTCGTCGACCCGGCGGCTCCCGACCACGTCTGTCTCCTGCAAAAGTCCTTGTACGGACTCAAGCAGGCACCCAGGGCGTGGCATCAACGGTTCTCCGGCTTCGTCCAGCGGTCCGGCTTCACTGCCTCGACCTCCGATACATCCCTCTTTGTTTACAAAGCGGGTGCTGACATTGCCTACTTGCTGCTCTACGTCGACGACATCATCCTGACAGCTTCATCGACCCTGCTTCTTCGTCGCATCACCGAGCTCCTTCACTCCGAGTTCGCCATGACTGATCTCGGGGATCTTCATCACTTCCTCGGGATCTCAGTCACGCGTTCTGCCGACGGCCTCTTCCTCTCTCAGCGCCAGTACGCTGTGGACCTGCTCCAGCGCGCCGGCATGGCTGAGTGTCACTCTACGGCGACTCTTGTTGACACTCATGCCAAGCTCTCTGCTACGGACGGCACTCCGGTGGCGGACGCCACTCAGTACCGCAGCCTCACCGGTGCACTACAGTATCTCATGTTGACTCGTCCGGACCTCGCCTATGCAGTTCAACAGATTTGCCTCTTCATGCATGACCCGCGAGAGCCTCACCTTGCGTTGCTCAAGCGTGTCCTGCGATATGTCAAGGGCACTCTGTCCACCGGGCTTCACATCGGCGCCGGCAGCATCACCAGCTTGACTGCCTACTCCGATACTGATTGGGCTGGTTGTCCAGACTCTCGGCGCTCCACTTCAGGCTACTGTGTCTTCCTCGGTGACAACTTAGTCTCTTGGTCCTCCAAACGACAGACTATGGTCTCTCGTTCGAGTGCGGAGGGTGAGTATCGTGCTGTTGCGCACGCTGTGGCTGAGACTTGTTGGCTTCGTCAGTTACTTCAGGAGCTCTACGCACCCCTCTCTTCGGCGACGATCGTCTACTGCGACAATGTCAGTGCTGTCTACATGACCGCCAATCCAGTCCATCATCGTCGCACGAAGCATATTGAGATTGATATTCACTTCGTCCGTGAGAAGGTTGCTTTGGGACAGGTTCGGGTGCTCCATGTTCCATCGTCTCATCAGTTCGCGGACATTATGATCAAAGGGTTACCTGTACAGTTGTTCACTGACTTTAGGTCCAGTCTTTGTGTTCGTGACACTCCTGCTTAGACTGAGGGAGGGTGTTAGAATATAATAGTCGGCCCATATTGGGTGTACAGCCCATAGGCCTTGTACACTTGTAACCTGTTTATAACTCTAGCCTATTAGGCTATATAATGAAGGTCACCCCCCCTGATTAGGGTGTGCGGTGTTTCTTTACAAAACCCATCACAGGAAGTTTGCATCGCAAAGGAAAAAAATGCTGGAACTTGCATAAAGCCGTTCCAAGGAGCACAGGAAGGTAACTTTCAATGGCATAGCTATCACAAAATGCAGGTGCCACTGTGTTTAGACAATAGCAATAAGTCTATGCTCTGGAAATTCGGCAAAGAACAATGGCCTAAAACTATTTCAAAGGATAAATCAAAATTCTAATAATTTGGAAAACAACAATGCCCTGAAATGATTCCACATAAAAATATGATATTCATTATAAACCACAAAACAAACGAAATATTTGACCGATGCACCGATAATGGAAATTAATTAAACATTTACACGTTGAGCTCATCACTGATGTTGGCCTTGCTGCATCTACAGACATGAAACAAGTGCAAAGGAATAAACTGATGCATGGTTAGTTGAGAGGTTAATGCTGCACCACCTCATATGAATTTCCAAGTGTTAGTTGAGTTCCCAAAATCTAACTAATGTCCCGGCGAAGTTAATAGAACACTATTGTTAGAAATCTTAATTATGAACAAGTAATAAGATAACATGAAAAGAGCATGTAGCGACACATGCAGCCATCAAACAAAGAACCTTCAAAGCAGGAGATAATATCAATACCATTCAGAGACAGGTTTTGAAAAGTTCGATCATAGCAAGTGAGCACAATCACCTCTGAATATTTAAGCTACAAACTGACAAAAAATGTGGAGATAATATCAATACCATTCAGAGCACCTGCAGCGCGTCTGCATTACCCTGCCCAGCCGCTAAGACACCTGCGCAGAACAAAACCCACAAAGTTTCATCAGATAAAAAGGAGAAAAACAAATCTCAGAAAAAAAACAGAAAAGGGGGATGCAGGTAGTGGAAGCTTCCAGTGGGGACGGATCGGCGAGGCTAGCGAGAAGAATGATTTGGTCACCTGGATCCAAAACAGAGTGTCATCAAAATCAAAATAGAAGATCTTGTGCATACGAGCGGCACAGATTGACAGACCTGACAAGCCGCGCGACGACAGCGAGCGCGTCCGGATCACGAGAGAGCGAACGACGATAATGGCTACCGGAGAACACAAACCACCTGCATACGTAAAAAAAATGAGAACGAACTAAATAGATCAAGCACCATCTAGTCCTATCACCCGCATCAAAAAAAAAATAGCATTGCAAATCGAATAATCACAAAACAAATGTAGCATTCGATGCAGATTCACAAAACATGAGAGGCAGTGCCGGCTGCCGTCGAGGAAGACCAAGTCGCCAGCGTCCAGCGGGGGAGTTAAACTCCCCAAGGAGAATGGCGAACAAGGCGGCGGCGAGCACGAACAAGGCGGCGATGAGCACGGACACCTAGCGCCCGCGCCACTCGAGGAAAGGAGGTGGAAGAAGATAATGCACTCTGGAGATTTTGAGAGGGAGAGAGAAAAATAAGATGAGAGAAAAATGGGGAGATGAAATGAAGAGTAGTACAACCGAAACAGAAGAGAGACAGGTTTTGAAAAGTTCGATCAGAACAGGTTTTAGAGCGTGGATTCAGATCCGTTAACAACGTGCGGAAGAGTTGAAGAGAAAGCACACGGATCCGTTAACAACACGGATCTCAAAGCAGCATCGAGTGATCAAAATTCGACACATTTTTGTAAAATAATCTGGAACGGAGGGAGTACTAGTACAGGTTATCAAGGATACGGTGACAGTAAATTGATTGCAGAGATCAGTGAGCCTGTGATGATTGATGAGCTGCCCAGCTCGTAGCTGATCAGAAAATTGGTTTGGAGTCAACACACGCCAGACTATCGCGCGCAATGGGATTTCTCTGCCGAAATTTCTATCCATCAGTGCAGCTTGCAAACGATGAAACGACATCTCCGTGATAGGCAGGCGGCCTGTGTATGATTCGTGGGTCTGTGGCCTGGTAAGTAGGCAGTTTCGGGCTTGTAGGCTCTTTTTTTTTTCCTACACTAAATCTAGAAAGCTGGGCCTTTGTCCTTGGTGTTAATCAGTGTGCAACGTACCCAAAGCTTCTTTAATGTGGTATACACAGCTGTACGCCTGTACCTTTGCAGTCCAGGCTAAAACAAATGTGGTATATACCACATCATATGCCCTTTTTATGTACTTTATTTACACCCCTCTTTTCTCCTTGGATGTTTTATTTTCCTAACGAGTTCTTAATTTATCATGTAGTACACCATCATGTATGTTTGGTCCTGGTGGATTATTTGATCTCAATCATAGAATGTATTTTTTTTTTGTTGATCTTGTCTCGGCCTCCGATCTTCTTAAGTTAACACGGGCGTGGAATGTAACTTATATGTAAGAGTCTACTTAGTTTGGTTCCAATATTTACTCAGCCAAAATCAAGACATGCCTTGGCTATCAAAGTTTATTTACTAAAAGTTGACACATTAATCTTTGTAGGCAAAACAATGGCAAGTCACTAGAAATTTCTTGAACCTCACAAGGTGTAAAAGTCTGCTATAGTTTGGCACTAAACCAATTGAATATCTAAATTTCTTGCCATCACTTTTTGCATGTCGTGATTTTGGCAAGCTATAATTTTAACTTGCCATGATTTTAACTGGGTAAAAATTGGAATTCAACCAACCACGCTCTAAATCCTATACTTACATTGCCAAATTTAGATATCCAAATAAATAATGATGAGGTGATTTTGTGGTTTAGGTCACCAAAAAAAATGGATATATATAAAATGTTTATGTCAGTCAACTGAAATGAGAGAGAGAGAGAGAGAGAGAGAGAGAGAGAGAGAGAGAGACTTGCCACTCATCCAGCCATTCCAAATTTAGCTCATTTTAACTGTGTCCAAAATCAAACTACTTTAATATCGACCATGTTCTTAAAGAAATATATTAACATATATAGTATTTAGTACCTGATAAATACACTCTCTAGCCTGAAAAAATAAATGCAATTTCAAAACAATTTCATGATGTATTTAAATAAACTAATTGGATGTTGTCAATGCTTATTTTTTTCCTAAAATATTTGATCTAAGTTAGAGAAGATTGGCTTAGGACAAAACTAAAGTGAAGAGATTTCGCTAATAGTTGATTTGAGCTTACCTCTCTCAGTAAATTTGTGCAACTTCTATTTCAAAAAGAAAAAAAAAACTTGTGCAACTTGTCTTCTCTGTCATGAAATATCTTGATTAAACTACAATATAATGGTCATATACAAATGTAAACTGGGCGTAGCTCAGCTAATAATAAGGTTCTTTATCATGAAACCTGTTCATCTGAGTTCAAGTCTTCGACTCGGCATGGGTGCTCATAATTTTTTTTAATTTATTTTAGAAATTAATCAGCGTTATTTTTTATGACAAGTGGTTTGCTCTTATAGGGGTAGGATTGCATGTCTATATTTATAGGGATAAGTCTGCGTGCATGTATATGACTATGTGCATATGTACCATGTTTAGTAGAAATATTTACAGCCATAACACAATAGTATAAAGTAGACCAATAAACGTCGACAATCACTTGTAGAGTGAAAGATTGAAGATTTTGTAGTGACGAACATAATTATATTTCCATTTTCAGTCATGAATTACATGACATATATATATCATAATGGAACTCCACCTTCAGCTTTCACATTTGGAAAAAAACCGAAGAGCTCCACCTTCTGCCGCTCAAAAATGGTCCTTAGTTGTTTCCATTTTCCAATTAGAAAGTTACGTCCTCCACTTCAATTCCCATGCTCTGGATATCTAGTGCACCTCCATCGGTGTTCCATGAAAACGAACTCCCTGATCAAAAGAATGTTAATTCTAATTAAATTAGTTCAATCCATATAATTACACAAATTAATTCTTCATCATCGTTGCGACTATTACCAGGTAATTGCACATGATCGCCGAGCTGCAAATGGCCGTCTAATAAGTCATATGTGGACGAGTCCCAGTCCCATGTCAAGATGTCATCGTCGTCGTCTGTCCACGGTGGCGCCGTCGCTGACGACGACGATTCGATGATGGGAAGGACGGAGACGACCACGACGTTGTGGGCAGCGGGACAGTCGAAGGGAAGGCGCGCTGCTGGCTGTTGTTCGAATAATAATCTGGTGGATCAGCAAGGACGGTCTCATCGGGGATCGGTGGAATTGCTGCCGCTCTTCTTGCAGCTGCACCCGCGAGTCACGATGGTGGTGGCCGCCGCCGGAGGAACCGAACCTGAGGACCAGCCCGCCGGCGGTTGCCGCCGGCGGCTCGTCCTCGGCCTCTACGCCGGGGGTTGGGACGGGTGCCGCGTTGCAGGTGTGCTCGTACATGTAGGTCACCTCGTACAGTGGCGGGTCGTCCTGGGTCACCTGCTGCACCAGCTTGGAGGCCTGGCAGTGCCTATCTTCGCGGTAAGAGCATCTGAAATATAGCCTGCAGTGTGACATTTGAAGTTCAATTGCAAATTTGAAGTTCAACTGCAAACAGTATATGAGTGCAGCATTAAAAAAAAGTAAGGGTGCCTGCTGATAAGTTGAAAGTTAAATTAGCTAGATCTAATTAAGTACCAAATTACTAACTGGTGTGTGACCTAGCTATTTGGCGCAAATAAAGCAGCTAATATGAAATTACCTAGGATGGGGAGCGTCCTTGATGACCTTCTGGCCTTACTTCCTCCACAAGTGGCCATCAAAATAAGGCGTGAGCGTATGTTTGATCCATGTATGCTTGTCCTTCCTGCAGCAATAATACTGTCCGGCTCACACTTGGGAAAAAAAAATATCATGCACACATCCGTTTTGATTGACAACGATCGCTTTCGGACATCATTGTTTTATTTTGGCGTTTTTTTCTTTGGCAAGGAGGCCATCATGAAATCCAAAGTGCAGGATTCAAATCCAGCAACTACCTACTAGGAGTATATATTATATATTATCATCAGAGCCATCAATTTCTGACTTTTGTATTGTTATTTCCCTTTCCCTTATCTGTCCAAATCTTTCCCAGATTGGCATAGAGCCAATGAAAGCTGAAACGCCTCCTTAGTCGTTGCGATTTGACAGATTCAGTATACGAACAAGAGGCACCTTAACGCGATCGCGGATAGAAGAACGCAAATCTATCAGAAGCGCACTTTCAGGTTCTGAATATTCAGAATCAGCTCTCACGTACACAAAGGATCGGACCAACAGAAAGTACTACGACAGATGGATGCTTTGTAGCCAAGAGCTCAGAAGATACTACAGTTTCGAGACATGTGCATGTAGATGTACCTTCTCTTCCGGCCATCGCGCCGCGCAGGCTCCGGTGGAGAGAGGGAGACGCCTCCTTGGCCGTAGGGCTGCAGGTTGAGCTGCTGCTTCCTCTTCAGGCCCGGCGTCGCCATTCTTTCCTGTCTGTCTGCTAATCTCTACCTGACCGATCGATTGATCGATCAAACTGCACCAAGGCGATCGATCGAGATGGTAGCTAGGGAAGGAGGTGAGTGGGAAAACGGAGGAGAAAGATCGATATGCTTAAGCAGCAGGCGCCTGCATGCTATGAGTCTATGGCGCTCTCACCGGCCGGAGAGGGGGGCTTTAACGCCGGGGAGCTCGACGGCGCACTCATCGTAGACACGTTGGGCGCAGATTGTTTATGGCCCCGATTTGTTTCCTAGTGAAGGGAGAGTCACGTAGCCGGGTCTTTTGATATATTGGCTTCTTCAACGTCTACGGATGCTACACCCTTGCAGGTTCATGCATCTGCCACCGCACCTATTGCACTTGAATCATGTGCCTAATTATATATCTATCCAGAATCATTATTCAAAAGAAAATGATATATAAATCCAGCCTCAAGATGGATCGGGATCCCTGGCTGGCTTCCTCGTGAGCCGCCTAGCTCTCCGGCCAGACCTGTTCCTTCAAATTTGTTTCGTATTTTGGAATTTTTTTACACCTGGGATACGGTTTCTCTAGCTAGTACATACACTACTCTGATTGTTCACACGCATATGCTTTGCTTTGAGGGTGAGTCTCTCTTGTAGAGGCTCTTACACACGTACTTCCTCTGTTCCAAATTATTAATCATTTTAACTTTTCTATCTAGATGCATAATTTTTACTATACATATAGATATATATTATGTCTAGACACATAACAAAATCTATGTATCTAGAAAAGTCAAAACAACTAATAATTTGAAACGGAGGAAGTAGTATGTAGCTAGGTGCAAGGATGCGATCCATGTCTATCTATTATACCTGGGAATGGATTGACATCCAAAATCCAATCGCAAGAATCCAATTGAAGTCCAATTAAAATCAGCCATGGATCCAGTCCAATCCTAACAATTAGTCTGTGACGTCCAATCCAATCCAATCCAACCGTTGCTCCACTTAATCTAAATCCACCCAATATAATCCATAATTCAAGCTTCTAGTGGAAGGCACAAACAAACCGCCGCAAGCGCATCATACTTGACGTCTTCCTCGGCTGTGGCAAGCTCGCCGGCAAGGAGCTGCGCGGCCTCCTCGTTCACACCACGGCAAGCTCGCCGGCAAGGAACTGCACGGCCTCCTCGTTCACACCGCAGCCGCGAGCGCACGACCGCGGCCACCTCCACGCCTACGGCACATCCCATGCCTTCGCTGGCCTAGTTCTACAGCCACAACTGCAGGATCAACCTCGTACACGAAGCATTCGTACGTCTTCTTTGCCTTCAATGGCTGTAGCGCTCGGGCGGCGGAAGCGGCGCGAGCAGCGAGCCGGCGAGTACGACGGTCTCCACGTGGTAGCCGCGGCGTGGCGTTCGAGATGCACAACGCCAAGGTAAAGGGAGGCCGGGGGCGATAGCGCTGCGGCAACCGCGATCATCCAACAGGATTGGATTATCCTGTTTGGTTTGTCCAACAGAATTAATTGCAATTGGATCTAAAGCAAATGGATGTCCATACCCAACGAATCCAAATCCAATTGAATCTAAGTTACGAAGTCCAATTGGATGTTGGATTAGACCCAATCCAATCCCAGGTATATATCTATATATGTACAGGAGGATCGGATAGAGCTACGTCGGAGGTTTAAAGACTGCGGTCAAACTTCAGAAGATAACAGCAGACAATGCAAACAAGTAGCAGATCCAGATTGGGAGTGTCTATATTATGGTAGTAGGTGCCCAGGGCAGCGGAGGTTACTAATACGGAGACACCACTCCCAACAAGCTAAGTTGTTTCTGTAGGCAGTATTTTAGCAGAATTATTAATTATAGGGGTGTTTAGATTCCACGTCAAAACTTTACACCCAATCACATCAAAGAGAATCTTACTATTTAGAAGTATTAAATAAAATTTATTTATAAAACTTTTTACACAGATGAGTGCTAATTCGCGAGATGAATCTAATGAGTCTAATTAATTCATAATTTGCTACAGTGACAGTAACCATTCGCTAATCATGAATTAATATACCTCATTAGATTCATCTCTGCATGCTGCATGCTAGAGGTTACGCTATCGGAAACCAACTATTTGCCGAGTATCTTCTAGTTTGCCAAGTGCTTTCCAGCATCTTGCGCATTGCTTCTTCTTTTACCTGACATGTATAGTTTCTAGAAATGATAGATAGGGTCGATCTGATCTGCAGGGACGTACGGCCTTTCTATGTACTGTATTGTTATTATCAGATAGGGTCGATCTGATCTGCAGGGATCGGATCTTGCGCATGCGTGCATCATGACCCTTTCTCTGTCAGCCAACGCATGGATCAGAGCAGTGTACTGTATTGTTATTATCAGGGGGTGACAGCGACAGCAATTAAATTAGATCTTTAGATGTAAAAGTCTTACACCTAAAAAATATGACATCGAATATTTTCGTACATGCATGACATATTAAATGGAGATAAAAAAACCTGTCGCAGATTGAGTGTATTTTGCAAGAAGAATCTAATGAGCCTAATTAGTCCATATTTAGATAATAGTGTGCTACAGTAAATATATGTTAACGATGAATTAATTAGATTTAATAGATTTGTCTCTCATGCGAGTTCTATAATTAATTTTTTAATTAATTTATATTTAATACTTCAAATGTGTGCCGACATTCTTCAAAAAATTTACATCATTGCATTTAAACAAGGTCTTAATTGCAGAGGTCAGTGAGCCTGTCATCGATCAGGTAAAACTTGTATGTAGCTGATGATCACAATTCACAGTAGTGCTAGTGGTGCCAGGCTGCCAGCAAGTAAATCGGTTTTATTGGATTCTGCAGCTTACAAACTACATTCTATTTGGCAGGCAGATTTCGACTACTTTCGGCTGGTTCAATAGTATTATGTGAGAGAGAATAAACCGAAAGAAGTCAAAAGCAGATAAGCCGAATAGAGTGTCGAGATCGTATCTCCAGCAGGCAGACGGCGGGGCTCTAGATGGTCAAACGGTTCTTGTTAATTTCTCATCAGATAATACCATTATTTTGTGTTAGATTTTGATCAAATCTAAATATTGCTATATTTTAGGATGGAGGTAGTAATATATAATTAGCACCACCACAACAGCAGCAACGCCCCTAATATATGGTATCCACACGTTAGCACCTCATGTTAGACCATATATAGTGGTATGGCGAGACGGTGACCCTAGTAGAGGTGGCGTCGGGGGGAAATGCATTGCATTGGAGTACCGATGTTTACCATTATACAGGTACGAATAACCTCCACCGCCTATCTTATATACACATTGCTAGCTAATGATCCTTCGACGCTTATGGCCATTAGGATTTAGAATCTCAATATATAGATCAAAATCCATCTAAGTCTATTATTAGAGCGACTTCAAGAGACTCTCTATATGTTTGCTTATTATTAGAAATAGAGATTTTGATGGAAAAATACTCTCCAACAGCTTCTCCATGTGGTTATCCAAATATAGCCGTCCTCCATTCCGCATTTCTCGCTAGCCAAAGATAGATAACGAAAATAGCGTTTTAGAGTATACACAAGATATATAAAAGCGGTTGGAGAGTGAGAAAAATATAGAGAGTGATTTTAATGCGGAAGGCTCTCTAAATAATAATTTAGAGAGTGAAATTTAGAAAGACTCTTGAAGATACTATTATTAGCAGATCCACACTAGTTTGGCTCTAGGACACATATTCAATGTATGACCCAAAGAGTGAACAACGAGCCTCAATGACCACTAATTGGACAAGGGTGACATATGTACTCCGATCCCTCCAGTTTAAACTACATGTTGTGTTGAGATTTCTTGTCATCAAAGTTCTTAAACTTTGGCCACTACCAATATATAACATGAATTTATATATAAGAGAGGTGTTAGTATATTCACCGTGGAAAATAGTTTCAAAATATTTAGTTATCTTGGTTCGAAATGCGATACTTTTATACATGCATATTGTTAGTCAAAATTTCACCTTTGTAAACGGTAACGGTGTCCTAAATGGCGTGTATTTAAAATTGGAAAGAGAGCATTATCTTGTTATTTAGGGTAACCATCATTACATATAATCTAAATGAGCATGTGCCAACGAGTGAAAATAAACTGCAAACTCTTTGTAGTGGAAGAGAACCCGCCTTGTTTGGATAAATACATCCCTCCAATAGAGTAGCAACATTACTAAAATATGATTTTTAGGGACGGTTGAAATCGTATTTGTAGGAGCGGGTACGGTATCCGCTCCTACTTTTCACAACAACAAATAGCTATTTGCCAGAGAGGGTAACTTGCCCGCCCATAGAAATAAATTTGTAGGAGCGGGTCATAGCATCACCCGCCCCTACAAATCAATTTCCTAAAAATTAAAAAATAAAAAAAACTTGAAAACTACAAAATAAAAAATATCTCAATCAATCGGCTACCACCACAATCCCCTCTACTACAGTGGTTCAATTTTTATGATGAAATATGCACACTTACATGTTAATTGAGATTCGAACCGCTTACCTCAAGATTTGCGCGTACCCTCCTCTCTACCACACTACACAATCACTTGTGACTCTCTGAGGTATGCTATTATTTTGTATTAACTCAAAAATCGATTTGTAGGAGTGGGTGACACCATCACCACCCCTAAAAAATATTTTCTATTTTATTCTAAAAATTCATTTAAATCTTAGAATATAGCAAAATAAATAAATAAAAATTTTGTACACTAGGGTTATTGTGAACTATAGATATGAGAAAATATGCCAAACATATTTCGGTGCATATAAAGGTTAAGTTTGTGTAAATCTCAACTTGAGTTGTAGGATATACTACATACTATATAGTACAACACACGTACTATTACCAACTGTACCTAAACAATGTTGTGATCCTAAACGGTCTTGAATGAATAATGTATAAACTATAAAAAAATTTATCTTACCACTACAACTTTGATATGTAGCTATTCTACATCTGAGATTGTTCAAAAAAAATCAAAACTTCTAAATTTTAAAATTAGAGAAATTATAATAATTTTTGGACTATTAAATGACCTTAAATAAAAAAGTTATCAACTACAAAATTTTAGATCTTGTTAACCTCGACAATTTTAAATAAAGTTTAACTTTATCCGAGGTCATATGAAAAAGTTATGAATTTATTTGCGTGTCCGTTTGTAGCGGTGGGTCCTAGAATCACTTGCCCCTAAAAATCATTTTTAGGAGCGGGTGATGCCATCACTCGTCCATAGAAATGACAACTATTTTTAGGGCGGATTATGGCGTCACCCACCCCTAGAAATAACATTTTTAAGCCATCACCCGCCCTCGATCCTGAAAATATATTTACATGGGCGGGTAGGAAGCTACAATAGTGCCGCTCCTTTTTAGAACTGGGTTACCTTTTGGGTCACCCCTAAAAAAAATAAAAGCTCCTGCAAATCATTTTTATAGTCGCACAATGAACTAATTTCCACCTCAACCCCTTCTATAATACACATGGATTGGAGGTGATTACTATGTTTTCAGACAAAGCCTAGATGAGACCTGTATTAATTAGTTACCGGAGAGGAGGGCATATATAATACACTGTGTATTGAGTACAAACTCTAGAATTTGTAGACCTCCTTATCTATATATGACCGATATATTACAGATCTAGGAAAAAATATTTATTCGATATATTCTTCTTTCGTCGACACCATGACCAGTATAGACGAGCCATATACGTAAATCACTCTCTCTCTCTCTCTCTCTGATCTCTCTCTAGCTCATTCTCTCTCCCCCCCCATCCCTGTGGTCATTCATTCTTCAGGTTCACACTATGCATATGCGCGGCATCTCCGCTTCAAAAGTGCTTCGTGTTAAATATAGATGACACTCATATTTAAATACAATTTCGTACATGCAAATATGTATACCCACGTGTCATCACGCGCTTGTGTTTGTTTAGATTCCAATAATTTGTAGGAAGAAATAACTATCCTCTTATCGTTGAACACATCACTGCGTCTGGTTACTATAGCAATTTATTGGTGGGCTCTAGGCCTAACGAATGCTGTGTTCACGCATCACGCAGTGCTACCTGGTCACATCTCCTCCTTTGCCTCGCCACGTAGACCATGGGCCCACGTCCTTATGTGTCAAAGAAATCGTCTCTGCATGTGCTTGAGCGTCCGATCTTTCTTTTGTTTTCAAAATACAGTATAGACACGCTTGTATATTTATACACGCACGCACACTCATTCATATAAATATGCGTACACAATCCTACCTCTACGAGCACCTACGAAAGATTGAGCCAGCGGATTCTGGAGATTGATGAAGTCACCATATACACCTCGTTGTCGATAGAATCGCCTACCACTAAAATAATAACGTCGGTTAAATTCAGAAATAATTTATAAAAATATGAGATATCGAATTAGGTTTTACTATAAGAAATTTTACTAGCATAGCTAGCTCAGTTCGCGAGCGTTTGACCGTCTTTCGAGGAGACCCTTAAACATCAGGTTGATTAAAAGATACTGCACGTCCATCAGGCTGCTCGCACCGGGGGACGGGATAGATCCCGCTATACCTTTAGCGTTCGCTTTCCAATAAAAAACCCCCGCAGCGGGGGACGCTAAAGCGTCCGTTACGATAGCGGACGAGCGGAAATCCACCAAATCGAGCGGAAGTAACGCAGCCCGCTACGCATCGACGTGGTGCGGGGCCCGCGCACCCGCGCGCCATGCCCAACCACCCGGCCGGCGAGCGGGGAGAGAGAGGGCCGTCGGCGGAGGAGGGAAAGGGGGAGAGAGAGCCAGAGCGCCTGAGCGGCGCGAGCAGGCGGAGGTCCGGTGCAGTGCCGTGCAGAGGTCCGGCGCAGCGGGGCACCCCTCATCCACGAGGGAGAGGGTGGAGAGGAGAGGACGGGCCGCCGCCGCCCCGCCGCGTGCTCCGCGCTCGCCCACGGCCGCCGCGAGGCCCGCGAACGGAGGCACGGACCGCCCATGGCCACCGCGAGGCCCGCGAAGGTGAAGGGGATGCTTGCCGGAGGCCCTGCGCGCCGCCGCTCCGGTGCTGCCCCTAGGGGCTGGCGGAGCTCGGATCCGCTCGCTGTGGCCGAGGGCTACCGCCGAGGCAACAACAGACAGCAGCTTGCCGCCGGCGTGCCTGCTCGGCGGCGACCCCTGCTCCTCCTCCTCCCTGCGGCCGGGAGAGGAGTTGCCGCCCTGGGCCCCGCGTGCCAGCCTCCGCCATGGCCCCACGCCGACGCGGGCCGCTCCTCGCGCCGGAGATGGCCGGGGCGGAGAGGGAGAGAAAGAGCAGAGAGGAGAAAATGAGGAGAGAGGAGGAGAAGCCGGGGAGAAAAAGGGGAAAAGAAGAAAAAGAAAAAGAAAGAAAGAGAAAAGGAGAAAATTAAAAACTAGTATTATTTAATTAAAAAGTTGTATTACTACACTATTGTAAAAGCAAAAGAAGAGAAAAAAAGAAAAGGAAAAGAAGAAGAGGGGAGAAAAAAAGAGAAGAAAGGAGATGGGAGTTGGAGATGGTTGAATAAAATATAGGGTAGTTGGTATATAGTATGAGATATAGAGGTTGACGGCCGCGGGGAAACTGGATATAGAGGAGAGAATCTCGATGACCAGGACGGAATATTACTTTTAGAGGATGAATTAGAGTATGATGAGTGCGAACAGCCTCAGCGCGTCGAGAGAGCGCAAGCGGTCCGACGCTGGAGGCGTTTTTTAGTAGCTCACCGCCTCAGTTTCCATGCGATGCATACATCCAAAAATAAAAATATTTTATTTCACAAACCGGTTATCCGAATTAAATATGGATTCCACCATTGCATTTTTTATGTTCAGATCTTCAAAAGTAGACCACAGTTCATATATTTAGATAATATTTTTAAAAAATATTTTTATTTGTTGCAAAATAATTTCTTTTTCTGAAATAATATATGTCATTCTGGATTTTTTATTTCCGAACCAACTTCTATTTTTTATGGAATATATTCGGAATATTTTTATGTTGAATCTTTTTATTTATTTTTAAATAATATTTTTTCAGAACACTAGCTGTTTCTGTAGGATATGTGTTGTGCAAGCAGCAGTGGTGGAACACGTGCTCTGCGATAGCATAGCAGCCAATCGCGCACACTGGTAATATAAGTCCGCTGGAAAGGTTGGGGCTCCAGCTGCTGGCCCGCACGCCAGGAGGCGTGTGGTAGGCCTCACATTATCTCTTCTCGTCCCTGACCTTCGCCTTCGTTCCTCTCTCGCTCTCGGCTGCTCTCTCTACTTTTTGCCCATCACTCGAATTTCTACCACTGCTCGGATTTGTCGTGGGCAACGGAGGACGGCACGCTGAGGAAAAGATCGTCGTGCCACCCATCGCCGCTTGAGCTAGCACCACCCATCGTCCTGTTGCTCTACTTCTCCAGGGCGCCATCAAGACCATGATGGGTGGCAGCGCGGTGGGCAAGTGTAACATCGGCCACATGGTCGATGGTCGGAAGACCATGCTAAAGGGGATGAGGACATTGTTAGGTGATTAGTCTAATCTCGTTGCTTACTTAGCTTATTAATTATTATAAGATGTAGGGTGGCACCAACAGCAAAATAATGCAACCAACCTGCATTTAGCTAGACTCTCCGCTGAGCACTACTTGCTTGACACGGGCATAATCCAAAGAATAATCCGCACGAGTTTTTTGGGAGCTTGCTAGGGCACATATAATCCAAAGAATAATCCGCACGAGTTTTTTTGGGAGCTAGCTAGGGCACAACCGCACAAGTGGCACCAGGCACCAAATTTAATTTTAAACAAATTTGGATGCAAGCCTTATTTGCCCACTAGAGAATGAAGAAGTATCCGGTCCATATCTCGTTTATATTTTTCTCCTGGTCATGCACGCGTTGCGATCGAGGTTGACGTAACGATAGCTAGCATGCAACCCCACCGCGGATCCAGCGGCTCAAGATCGAATTCAGACGCTGCCCTAGCTGCCGAATATGGTGCTTGTCTTTATCTCCGGTGCCTGATCGTTGCGCCTTGCCAAATGCTGCTGGCTATCGTGCGCTGCCTCGCCCTGTAACGACACGCGCCTGCCAATTGCCAGAATCATTGCCCCTTTATTCTCTCCTGACAAATTTCTTTTAGCATGTCCAGAAATCTGCAAACATTAGGACTTTTGCAGTTGTTCAGGGTTTGCTAGTATTGCTAATGATCAACCTTACAGACCAAGATGTCGGTTACCTGAAACTTTCCTCTCTGTTATCACATTAGCTAGTATTGCTAATGATCAACTGCTAAATGCTGCAAGATGTGGCTAATACCAACTTGAGGCTTTTCAGAATATAATAATACCAATGCTGCCACTTGCTAGTATTGTTGTACACAACCATCCATTGGATATAAAAACAATCTCCAAGCTATCAGTTTCAGATATAAGAGAGATCAAATGCTAAGTTTCACGCATAAGAGATATGAGTATTCCACGAATTAACTTAAGGCATTTAATTTTAAATAAAACAAATGCATTTTGCTGCTGACAACCATAAAAGATAGTATGGACCGGACATTTGACTGACTTTGACTGTCTCAGTGTGATATTGTTTGTTTATTTACACAACCATTTGCGTATCGAGTATGTTCATTTTTGTTTTGCACCTTCGCAAATCCGCTTTGCACTGATGTTTCTATTTTGTTCTTTGTTAGATGAGGCTCAAATGAAGAAGTGAGGAGTCGCCATCAGATTTTCACTTAAGCATCCGTTGACACCAGAATTTTGCAAGTATAATTTTGGTAGGTGGAAGTAAAGCCGGTAGAGGATTTTGGAAAGACCGATAGCTCATTCGGTCCAAGATACTCGAAGACCTGATCAAAGCTATCGCTGGTATGGTCAAGGCTTAGTCAAAGGTGGCACACCGAAGGACTAAGACTCGGATGGGAAGGTCACATCAGCAGATCTTTTACCATTATCTGATGTTTTATGGAGACCTTGTAAATTTAGTAGATTTGGTTGTTTTCTTTCGGTGCAAGTTTGTTAAGTCGTGTTAAGTTAGGAGTTCTAGCCTCAGGCTATTTAGGCTATAAATAGTAGATCTTAGGATTTTGTAAAGGAAAATCAACAAATAAATACAACTTTTTTCAGCATTTTGCCACAAACACAAGGAGTAGGAGTAGGAGTAGAGTACTTTTCGATGACTTCTTCATCAAGCAGGGCTAAATCAGATTCATCTTTGACTTGTTGGTAAGCTCGTTTTATCACATTTTCTAGGCTTTAATTGCTGGCGATTTTCTGTAATTTCATCTAGTTTATCTACCGGTTATCGATTTCTATCGAGTTCTGATAAAGCTGTATCGTTTTATCTCTTGCTAAGTTCTTAATAGATTTCACAATTTATCCAACGTTGATCAAAGAACTATCGATTCCCGATATCTTCGTTGATCTACACTAAATTTTTCTAGTTATCATTCATCTTGGCCCTTGTTGCGAGTGAACTTATCGGTCGATTCATTTGCTCTAATCTTGTTATCTCAAACTATCTCGGTTCGGTCTGATCTTTGAATAATAATATTAGATCGAATCCTATCAACTAGATTTGTTTGCCAACAGCAATGACACGGTTGTGATAGCTTGATAGTAACAGTCGGTCCTTCTTGTCCGATTTTGGGCTTAATGATAAGCATAATTTCTGATATAATTAGATGCTTCGATTAATTTTACTCGGTCCGTCGCCCTACTGTTAGCGCGCTGTCTCGGTTGAGTCTGATCTGACTAATGGTGATAGAATATTTAGTACGGTTAAATGATTGTATTTAATTATGAAAACTTTATTCTTAATCCTTCTTTGACAAGATTCGGCTTTATAGCCGATGTACGATTCATGTATCGTGCAACCAGGTCGATACATTTTTTTTGGAACTATTCGGAAATCTAGCCGATGTGTTCCTTGTTATTTACTGATTAATTTTTTTTCTTTTCAATTACATATCAAATTGACTGGCACGACGCGAACCTAATTTGCAGGACCCGCACTATAGATAAGCAGAGCTCCCATGCCTTAGCATGTCGTGCTCAGCAAGATTCACCATCTGATTTTTGCGGCAACACGCTTTTTGGCACGCTCGGTGGGACACGACAACAATTTCTTCATGATGCCTGAAACCACCAACCCTGAGAATGTCATCGAGGTCACCTGGGAGAACCTCGATGATGAACAGAGGAAGCTGGTCGAAGCCATCAAAGATGCATACATCAAACTCTATTTGGATTCCTTCGGCAAGATCAGAGGCATGGTGATCCAGTAGAACCAATTGCCGATACCATCCATCAAGGTGACAACAGATGGATCGGCTGAACGTTTGGTGCGCCAAGCTTTCAAGATTGTTGACGTTTCCTAGCATCACGAAAATAAATCCGCAAGCGCACGGATACCGTTGTAAATTTTACCCAGGAGTATTCCAAGGGTATCGTATCCACCGAGGAACGTGTGTACTTTCTCTACAGTTCATGTTCGTCTAAGGACACCACACCCGCTAGAGGTGAGGGTAGAGAGGGTTCCTAAGGCTGGGTTTCAGAGATACGATAGAACTGTCCTAATTGCTTGCTTTGGGCCACTAGCTTCCCATAGAACAAAGACTAGTGTGTTCTAGTAATACAGCACTGGGATATACCCGAACGGGGAGGGTTACGCTGGATAGACAGGGCTGTCACCACCTGCTACCTACCTCATCTAACCATGGGATATACCACAACCAACAGGTAAGTCTAGTCTAGACACCACGTCTACACTATCGTTACTACTCTAGCCTATGACCTTAGACTAAAGCACCCACTAGAAACTAGTGAACTACTAATCCAGCCGAGCAACTAAAGAGCTAGAACTATAACTTAACAATGAAATCAGGCACATAAGAAAGTACGAACACTTACTTTGATTGACAAGCATTCATCGAGGTACAAGTTGGAGAAAAGTGCCGACAAACCCGGCACTTCCCCAAGCTCCTCCCCACTCTCTCCCTAACTCTAATCACCTCTAGAAATGAGCCTAGACCTCATGAACACAAGAGGAAGTCCAAAAGAAAGTTGAGAGGGATGTGAAGGTGTGTCCCTCTTAGAAGCACCCCCCTTATATTTATAGGGGTGTGTAGGAGGTGCTTCTGCCGTGCAACACGCCGAGGCCTGCCCAAACCGACCTCTAGGACCAATGAAGAGGCGCCACGTGTAGCAGGTAAGTCAATTGCTGAGTCCCTGGGCCGGCCGACCTGGGTAGGTCGGCCGAACCAGGCCTGGCCCAGCTCGGCCTCTCCCTTTGCCACTTGGTCTGTAGGTGGGTCCTATGGTCCTTGGCAGGTGAGTGGGCCCTAGTTGAGGCTGGTTCTTTGCCACGTTGGCCTCTTTTGCCCTTTGCCTTGCCCGTTTGCGCATTCTGGAATTACGCCTTGGATCTTAGTTGTTCATTTCCTGCAATTTCGTCCCGTAATCGTCTGCATACAGAGATCGACCAACACTGGTGGAATTTGTCAGATAAAGCCCTATTCTAGTATTGATCCTTGAATAATTGTTGCTTTTATGCAGATTTTAACGGTCGAAAAGTGGTCTGTATCGAGCGTCACAAAGATGCAGTCAACAAGGCCATGCACCATGCTTTGATCAATCAATCGGAGGTGTTGGTCAACACATTGTCAAACTTGATCCAGTGAGCAGTCGGTGGGCAACCTCAGCAGCAAACGAGCCCTGCATATTTTTCTATAGATCCATCAGTTCCCGACTACAAAGGTAAAGGCGTGCAAGCAGGGGAGACAGTATTGCCGAAGGTGCCACCGCCAATATCTTCAGCACAACCACAATCTAGTGGGCCACCATTCACCACTCCAACTACTATGAGTGGCTATTCACAGCAAGGTCCTCCACCACCCCCTGGTGGTCACCAGCAGACATCTTCTTTGCAAGGGGGCATCAACAAGCAGCGCTGATGCCAAGTAACCAAGGGTATCGGCAGCAGACGACAGCTAGCCAGTCGATGGGGAGCAACTACCATCCTGCCGGCGGAAGGCAAACAATCCATCCGCCCGCATGGATTGCCTTGCCTCGCGGTCGTCGCCCCTCATGCTCGCCTTCTGTGTCATCGTCAGGTCCTCGAGCCAACGTTGCGGCTAAGTCTCACGGCCGTCCTCTTCCGCCGTGTACTGAAAGCTGAACTGGATCACAGCGAGCTCAGCATGAAACGTGCACTGAAAACTGAACTAATCCTAATAGCTAGGAAATCACTCACGACGTTCCATGCTGATATTTGGTACCTGCATATTGTCGTTGTTCTTATGCCCTCAGCCACTGTTTATGTGCTCAGATTATATATGGACGCATAATATGTACTTCAGCTATCTGCTTCTACAGGTTTAAGTACATATTGATCTTTGACAATCTGAATAACGGGCTATCAACCTATCTTTACGATTAAACTACTATTCATACCTTCCATACAATTCAGAAGTCTGCCTGCCGTTAAATGGCTCTGCTTTTTCCTTTTTAGTTCAACTGCTGTAGATTATTTATCTCGCTCCCCAATAGTAAAAAAATTTCTTTTGGTAATCGGAGGTGCTCCAACATATTACCAATTTCATCGCCAATACTTGTTGTCAAAATACACCTCCCTGTTTCAAATGTAGCACTTACTACTAAAAATAAAAAAATGCTATTAGTAATGGAGAGATAAAATATATAGAATACCAGAGACGAGTCATCTGCTGAAGATACTCTTTCACAGTAAGATAAATAAACTAATGCTAAGAACACAGGCCATGCGCGCCTTTCCTACGGGAGCAGCGTTAGCGCGCCCACCATCCTAGTTATACAAATAATACAGGTAAACGAAGCAAGATGCCCATGTCCACGTGACAGCTGGTCCACCTGATCGAGTCAGAGTGCGACGACAGGGCATCCGCAACTGATATAGCCTAACTAATGTACATTTTTCTAGAAAAAGAAATAATAATGTATGGAATTGGCACGTGTTGTGGGAGCAGGTCCCTTAATAAAGAAACTGATCGATTGCATCTAGCGTCAAAGTAATCCAAAAGAAAAACACGCTCCCTTCGTAGTTCGCACACCGGCCGGATCGAGAAGGAGCACCGAGAGCATCATCTCGTCCAGACCAGATCTAGCAAGTAGATTGCGGTATTGCAATTGTGTTACTGATCGAGGCACGGATCTAGAGAGGCCATCGCCCACAACATTTTCCTGCACGCGCCCGCGCAGGCCCCGGGGAAATATACGAACGGACAAGTAGAATAGAATAAGGTAAAGATTTCTTACGGACGGCCAAGCAGAAGGGCTACAGTACGGTCATTACGTGACGACTTGCTACTGTCCACATGTTTGTGACCATCCAAGCAGCATGTGCGGACGACTCTATTTTTCACTTCTCTCTCTTCCACACTGACTTTATACTTCTCTTTTTCAAACTGACACACTCCTATGTGCAGAGATAAGTACAATAAAATAGCACATCACATGTAATGTGTGGTTTCAAAACTTAAAAATGTCATAGATTCAAAAGCAAGCATCCAAGTTAAAATCTGATTAGACCACAATGTTTCTCTTAACGATATCTTCAAAACAAGACCCCATAAAAATTGCATATGTTTGGATGTCAATTTTTTTCATGGTAGAAAATGTTTTGTTTTTGTTCTAATGTGCTTATGATTTTTCAAAAACATGCTTATGTGTATCTAAAAGATTGCTTACTATAAGTTGGTTGGAAAACTGAGTTTGATAGTAGATAATGATGTTCTTGATGAGAAAAGAGCACTAATGATATGGAGGCATTATAAGAAGACCGGATAACTAAGTGGAAAGAGTGAATTTTTTGTGTCAAAGATGTAGGCAATTTTGGTAAATACCCCGGAGCAGCGGCGGCCCGGCTCCAACGTCGAGGGGCGGTGACGTAGGGGGGGGGGGGGCCTGCGGCGGCGGCCCGGCTCCTGCGTGGAGGGGGCGGCAACGCAGGGGGGCACCGGCAGGGCGGCAAAGCGGTGTGTGTGAGTGTGGTGTGAGTGTGTGAGTCGGGGGGGGGGGGGGGGGGGGGGTCATTGACTAGGTCCCCGCCCCGAGGTATTTGCCGAGTGCCAGATCATGGCACTCGGCAAAGGCCTGATTTGCCGAGTGCCGCCACTCAGCACTCGGTATACAGTGCCTTTGCCGAGTGTCGCCAAGTTTAGCACTCGGCAATAGTGTAATTATCTATTTTTTCCTCCTGGCTAAATACAACCTATTTTTTCTCAAACATGAATTACTAAAGTTGTTCAAACTTACTTTGAAAATACCTTGCTAAATCCACTCAACAATTCAATTCATATTTGATGCTTCAACGAAAAAAATCTATTATTTCATGCAGTTAGAGCTCAAATTCAATTTATATCAACTAATTCTTTTCTATTACGTGTTTTGCGAATGTACTTTAAAAATACCTTGCCAAATTCACTTAACATTTCATATTTGACGCTACAACAAAAAATATTCAACTATTTCAAGCAGTATTATTTAAATTTCAATTTATATCATATAACGTTCAATAATTGCAAAAAAAATTAAAAATTATCAAACGGACCTAGAAAAAAAAGTTTCACATTAAACAATTTATGGTGTCTATTGCTTATACAAAAAGTTTAGAAGTCAAATCCCAAATCGACTGTCACTCTGTCTCCAAATCTCAACGCATCATTCTCAACTGTGCGGATCTTCTTCCGAGATGCTTCGATTTGTAAGCAACGTACGTGGCAACTTGTGCGAAACTTTCTCAAGTTGTTACCATAACCTCCTCATATAATATGATGATATCATGATAAATCTCTGTTGACGCCAGATTTTGACACGTATTGAATCGGCGTCAGGAGGAGAAGATTGGCCGATGAAGCAGATCTGAAAGCTACAGTAAGGAATCGGCCGATTGAGGTAACAGTTGAAAATCGGCCGATTGGTGGCGCAGCCTATGCCAACAGGATGGGATTATTCCAGAAGATCCTGGTCAAAAGCTGGTCAACAAGGCATGCTAAGTCGGTCGGGAAGCAATTGAAGAGGTCCTGATTGGATTAGGAAACGGCGGCGGAAGATTCTGCGGGAGTCCGTTTCCTTTTTAAAAGTTATTATAGATATAGTAGTTTTCCTGTTTTTTAAATAAGGTTGTAACAAGTCGTAATCGACCAGGAGTCCTTGTTTCAGGGTATAAATAGGAGTCGCTAGGGCTTTGCGAAATATCAACACATCAATCAACAAAATACTTCTACTTTTTACCAGTACTTTACTTTCAAGTCGGCGACTTCGCCAATATTTTCTTCTTCCACGAGTTCGTACGGATTGGCAGGGCTGCATCAACTTGATCTCCGGCCAATTGGTAGGTTCCGCTTACCGAGTAATATCCGAGCTTTAACTACGGGCGCATCGCTGTGGTTTCGTTTGGATTTATTCACCAGTTATCGATATTTACTAGAATTGCAAGTTTTACCTGTTATTCTAGTATTATCACCAGTTATCCAGCTTGAGATCAGAGTAATCGGCTTCGTCATTGTTCTCCTTCGATTTATCATCATACAGCCGATTAGATCTGTTTCAAGTGTTGCTTCTATAGTAATTGTTTAGATTGCTCTAGCAGTTCTCTTTACAATTACTATACGATCATCGGCTGACCCATAGCCGATCATCTCTACAGCAAATCGGCCGATTTGCCGCCGACGCGCTCCTCAGGACAGATTGGAAATCCAGCCGATCGACGCGCCTGAAATTTAATACTCTTTCTCCTTGTCAATCAACAGGTCAGATTGACTGGCACGCCGCGCGAACCGCACCAGGGCGATAACCCGAACAGGAGCTAAGCAGATTCTCCCGGGTCGTGTGTTCGACGCTGAAGACCCATCGGCCGATTCCTATCCGGCCGATTTTAGCGCCAACACACTTTTGGCACACCCGGTGGGACAATCCAAGATCTGATATGTCGAACAACGCGGAAATCTTTGACAGCAACATCATTGGGGTCACAGAAGCTGATCTCAAGGACGACCAGAGGGAGGAATTGGCCAAACATCTGGAAGATTACAAGAAGATGTACCTCCAGTCGTTCAGTCGTACCAGAAGCGGGGAAGCAGTTAAGAAGGCTCCTATTCCAGCACCTCGCCACATCACCATTGCTGAAGACTCGGGCAAGATGTCAGAAATGATTCAACAGTCCGTGTATCAAGCATTCATTGACCAATCCTCGGTGATGAGCAACACGGTGTACAACGCCGTCGTCAACTCTCTGGCCAGCGGAGCCGTTCAAGGTTATCAGGGACCGGCATATGCCCCTCCGACTAATCTGCCGGCCAGAAACTTACCGTACACATCCCAATCGGCTTCTCAGCCGATATTGACGCAGCGCGAGGGATACAGCTCTCCACCACTTCCGGCGTCTCCAAGATACAGCGGTGCACCATGTCTCCCATCGCGAGCGCCGTTTCAACCCGTTCAGATGGCTTCTGTGCAAACACTACCTACGAGCTCAGTGCCTTGGGGGACGTCAGCCGTGACGTATTTTCCCGAGCCAGCGAACGGGCATGGCACTTATCCGTTTCAGATGCCATACCTATCGGCCGCCCGGCCGACGGTCTCCCAGTATCAGCCGATTTTACCAGAAATCGGCAGGGGGGCAAGCACTGTGGAAGCATTCAGAGGCCCGGTGCCAGCAACGACGTACGAAGGGGGTGCGGACTCGTTTCGCCATCAGTTATCGGCCGCTCAGCAAACTTCGCCGATTCATCACCTGGCCGAACCAGCCCTTCAACACATGCCCGCGCCGCGAACAACTGTTCATCAGCAGCACGTGGACTGGACGGCAAGAATAGCAGAAGTAATCCAGGATCAGTTTGGACTGAAGCCAAAAGTTCAAACTTATACTTACAAGACGCCGTATCCATCGGCCTATGACTCGTTGCCGTTCCCACACTGCTACAAAGTTCCTGATTTCACCAAGTTCTCAGGGACGGACGACGCATCCACAGTGGAGCACATTAACAGATTCATCATCCAGTGCGGAGAAGCTGCCACGCAAGATGCTCTGAGGGTGCGATTATTTTCATCATCTTTGTCCGGATCGGCCTTCCAGTGGTTCACCACTTTATCGCCAAATCCTATCGTCACGTGGGCCGATCTGGAGAAACAGTTCCATAAGTACTTCTACGCAGGGGTACACAAGATGAAGATCTCAGATTTAACTAGCCTCAGACAGAGGAGCGATGAATCAGTGACAGGGTATATACAGAGGTTCAGAGAAATCAAGAACAGGTGCTACAGTCTGGCTTTGACCGATGCACAGTTGGCCGATATCGCTTTCCAGGGCCTCTTACCGCAAATCAGAGAGAGATATGCTGCCCAAGAGTTTGAGAGCCTGAGTCAAATCGTCCACCGATTGTCAGGGCAGGAGGTCCGACCGCTTGAACAGCGGAGGAGCTTCCAGAAGAAGGTGGCATACTTGGAGGGATCTGAATCTGACGCGGAGGAAGAAATCGGCCTGGCAGAATGGGTAAAAGGGAAAAAACCAATATCTTGCCCCTTTGGCAAGAAGGAGCCAGAGACATTCGGCTTTGACACGTCAAAGGCCGATAAAATTTTTGATCTACTGCTTCAGGAGGGACAGATTAAGCTGTCGCAACATCACACCATCCCTACGGCCGATCAACTTAAGAAGATGAAATACTGCAAGTGGCACAACGCTACTTCTCATGACACAAATGAGTGTAAAGTCTTCCGCCAGCAGATACAATCGGCCATCGAGCAGGGGCGGCTCAAGTTTGAAATTCCAAGCAAATCGGCAAAGCCGATGAAGATAGATCAGCATCCCTTCCCGGCCAACGCAGTTAACGCTGGAGGAACCTCAAGTCAAACCAAGGTGCTGATGTCAGAATCGGCGAGAAGAGGCGGCGCTGTTGACCCCAGGAGGCAGATCACGACGGAAGAAATCAGAAGGAACAGGCGAGGGCCAGAACGACAACACAGGCCTGTCACCTCCTGTTTTCTACTCAGTAAATATCGGCAGCAGCAAGAACAAGCACAACACCAGGAAGAGATGATACGCCGGCATGAAGATCACTGGCAGTGTCCCTTGTTCATCCACTGCTGGGAAAACGATATCAGGTTGCCATCTGCCGATAACTGTCCGGAGTGTAACGGATCAAGCCGCAACGATCGCCCGAGGCCACACTCTAGGGACAGAGGATCAGAGCCGATCAACAGAAATCGGCGCGAAGAACGGCACGTTTCGGTGCATAATCGGCTGGGGGGCAGAGTTGACCAGTACAGCAGGTCAAAAAGCAAGATCGGCCAGCAAGATGGACTGGGGGGCAGGATCAGCGCACACGATCGGCTGTAAGAGATGACCGATGATAGGGTATCAGACGAAGATCCCCTAGGGAGGGAACCAGAGTGGGAACACGCCAGATCATCGGTCAAACCAGTGAATCCCAGGTGGTGTCCTGATGGCCTATCCAGATCCCAGAAGCGAAGGATCCAACGCCTACGCCAGTGGGAACATCAAGAAGAAGAACAAAGATAGGTGCCAGAAAGAAGGAATGTGAAATCTCGAATTTGGCGCCCAAAGAAGAATGATCAGAAAGTAAAACAACCAAGAATCGGCAGCCGAAATTGATATGGTATTCATACTGCCGATGGAGTTCATGGCGCCAAGCGATCGGGATAAAGTGACAAAAACAGAAGAAGAGCAAATGACACAACTGGTATTAGAGCCGATGACGGCTACGTTTGAGAAACCAGAAGAAGAAAAATGGCAGCATCTCAAAGCGCTGTTTCTCAAGGGTTATGTCAACGGAAGACCCGTCACCAGACTACTGGTAGATGGAGGCGCGACAGTCAACATCATGCCGTATGCCATGTTCCGCAAGCTGGGCAAGGGCGATGACGACCTCAACAAGACGGACATGATGCTGAAGGATTTCGAAGGCAACGTGTCACCCGCCCGCGGAGCATTCTGCGTCGACCTCACCATCGGCGGTAAGACCCTCCCTACTACTTTCTTCATCATTAATGGCAAGGGGTCCTATAATATGCTGCTTGGTCGCGACTGGATACACGCAAACTGCTGTGTCCCTTCTACAATGCATCAATGCCTTGTGCAATGGGTCGGCGACAGTACAGAGATAGTCGCTGCCGATTCCGTCTATAGCGTTGCAGCGGCCGACACACAACAGTGGAGCTGCGAGCACGTCAAGTGTATATCTGGCAGGACTTGGGACACTGACTTCCTGAAAGTGTCTGATTTCGGTCTACAGCCGATCCAAGCAGTCGGCTCTGAAGATTCAAAATAAATGGATCAACTCGTTCGAGAAGGTGGGAAGCTGGGGCATGGGTTCATGTCGGCCGATTTGTTAGAGATGGTAGATTTGGGAGACAGCAGCCAATCAAGGCCGACGTGCATTAGTGCCAATTTGGATTCTGAGTACAAAAAGAAAATATGTCAAGTTAACATGACCGATTTCTCATCGGTTTTTTGGCTACACATCTGGTGAAAGAAATATTGGGATTCATTATTGAGTGGAAATTACGGATTACATGAAGCAGTTCAAAACCAAATCGATGCAGTGGCATTAAAGGAGCAATAATGTTTAACATATTGTTTACAGCCCAAGGAAAGCATCTATGGCTACAATCGCTCGTCGTCTAATTTGATCGGCCGATTCTACTATCCTCTGATCATTTTCGGCCGATCCTTGTACTTCTGACACGCGGCGACAGAGTCTTATTGTTTCACGGGCCAGATGTTGTCTTTTTTGCTTCAGCTCGCTTATCATGGTTGGGAGTTCTTGGAGCTTTTTCTCCTCAGCGGCTATCTCTTTGGTTATCTGTTCCATCTCCTTGGCTAGTTCTGCTCTCCTCCGTTTCAGCCGATCTATTGCGCCAACGATGTCCGGACGGCAGTTCTCGAGGAAGTTGATTTTGTGATGTACTTCCTGGGTCTGATGCTTGTACGAGTCAACCTCCTCCTGAGTTTTGGCCATCTGAGCGCGATCGGCCATACGTTGCAGCGCCCGCGAGACCGGAATCCGCATGCCCTCTATATAGGCAGCATACCCCAAGTCTTCCGACACTTCATCCGGGATGTGATCTACGACCTCATTGAAAAGTTGTCGGATCGGCGATGCATCTTCCACCAGTCGGCCGATGTCACCTTGGAGGAGAGTACGAATGCTTTCGAGCTTAGAGCGGACATCGTCGAAGGCAGAGCTCGATGGAGCTGCGTGTGAGGCGATTTCTTCTTCATCGGCCAAGGAGACAGCAAAAGAAAAGATGCTATTGTTAGGAGTATCTTTCTCCTGTAAGGGAACGAAGCAAAGGGTAAGCAAGCGGTGAAAGGAAATCGGCCGATTCTGATGGTAAGATTGTTACCTCTTTGAAACGAATCTCTCTTGCCTGCGCCGGTGGAAGTATTTCCCTTGTTTCAGGGACTGGTGCACTTGGTTCGCCAGAAGAAGAGGATTCGATCGTTATCAGTGCTCCGCTTGGACCAGCTTCCTGAGAAAGGCATAAATTCCCGTGAAAATACTATGGGAAAATGAAATGAGAGGGTAGTGGAAATTTTTCATGCCTCTGTGGGTCTCCCGGCCGATTCCTGCTGTGGAGTTACAATCGGCGTACCCAAGTCAACCTGCATCAAAATTGGTTAAGTTTCCTGAATATTAAGGATGCAGGGTAAGAGATCATGTACCTCGGCAACAGGAGCTGCTGTAATCTCAGTCCCTACTTGAGACGTGGCCGATAGTTGCGGGGACTGTGGTGGGACAACTTGTGCAGCCTGGCAAAGGGATAGAATTGATGTCAGTAGAAGATTTGGGGAATATATGAGATAAATAAAGTTACCTGGACAACTTCTACTAAGAGCGATGCTGCAGCAGCCCCGGCTTCGGCGGTGACTTGGGGATCGGCCGTCTCGACAACTGGTAGGGGTGGAGGACCTAAGGTCTCGGCGAGTATCACTTCCACCTGATCGGCCGATCCAACACGGGGAGTCTCGGCCGATACTGCTGCCATCTAGCTAGCCGATCCGATACGGGAGATTTCAGCCGATGCTATTGTCGCCTGATCGGCCGATCCAATGCGAGCCCGCATCCGACGGCTGGATATCTTTGGTGTTGGTCTTTTGGGCGCTCGTCTTGATCGGCCGGTGGAGATATCTCTGATAGATGGAGCATGGAAGCCGATGAGTGGGTACGTTGTGTATTGGTGATGGCTATCGATCGGCCGGCCGCTTCGGCTCCGCATTGGGGGAGCATGGCTTTCAGACTGAAGAGGTAAACATAAGTTAACGGCGAGATGATAATGCAACATTGAAATCGGCTAAGGAGAAAGGGACATACCGCAGCATTTGGGTCGATGTTCTCTGGGTCCAGAATGTTGCAGTAAGTTGATGGGGACTTACAGAAAAGATGCTGCTTCCATTCTGCCCGCCATAATTTATACTGTTGGGTGGCAAAAGAGGCAACTGACCAGCCGTTCAAGTCAATGGTGCTGGAGTCGGGTACTAAATCGCACAATCGGCTGTAGTCAAGACTTGAAGTTAATCCATCTCTGAATTTTGCTTGGCCGGCGAAATAGACACGAATCGGCAATTGGCCAAAACCTAGTTGCCTTGCTGCAGCCGACGGGCAGTAGAACTCATAAGTGGGTGAGTCCTTTCCTGAGAAGAAGTTAGCCGGTAGAATTCCCGGCTTAATCAAGACGTCCATCAATTCTCTGTCAAATGTATGGGTGGAGAAGTCGAAGCATACATGCAATTCAAAAATCGGCTCTGCGGTCTGATATGGATACCAGGTGATCATCTCCTCACTAAGTCCATTGTAGAAACATCTGAAATATTCGGCTACGCGGGTAGCGGTGAACTGGCAGCCAGGAAAGGCCGATGCCGCTTTTCCAACAGATCTGCAGCGGCGACGGACCGATGGATTCTCCTCTGACTCGATGTTGGGAAAGGTCTTTGTCTCTATCCTCTGCTGAGAGACCTTGCTCATATGTAGATTGAGCCAGAGGGTGATCAACCACCAAGGACCGCCTGGATTCCCTATCGGCTCTCCTTTCGACAGCTTGACGCCGATTTGATGCATCAGATGGTATGCCGATCCCAGCAAATGTTTACCGAGGGGGATGGCCGACCCTTGCGCAAGAGACTCTGCCAAAGCATGAGTGTTGGAAGTGGGCCCGACCGATCTGCCACAGAAGAAGTGTTTCTCCAGCGACATCATCAAGAAGGCGGTGTGCTCCCTCTGTGAGATTGTCCCTGTCTTCATGTTTTTACTGATGTATCCTTTCCACCCGCCGATTCCTTTGGTCTCCAACCGATGAGATGGCTTGAACAGATAATTGAAGGGGGTATCGGCGGAGGAAACATCTAGGCCGGTCAGCAGCAGGACATCGGCCAAGGTCGGGGTCATGGGTCCGTGTCCAAAAAGAAATGCGTTAAGTGCATCGGACCAGAAGTAAGAGGCTGCCATAACCAAAGGTTCGTTCTTTTCCATCTGAGACAGGGATAAGTCTATGCACTGGCCGATTTTAAGTTCTTCCCATTGGACTTTCCAAGACCCGGCTACCCTTTGGTACCATTCTCTCCACCCGAGTGTTTCGTTCGGCCAGGATCTGAATGCGCCTACCCAGTGATCTAAATCCATGGGTGACTGCTTAAAGGGGATCCTATGAGTTTCTAAATTGATTAGATCCGTTGGATCAGGGCTCCCTATAGGGCCTAGACAGATGAGATCAGGAGACTCTGAGAGAGGAATGGTGATCCTGTGCCTAAAGGCCTAAAAAGAAAGGAAAAAAGGGAAGAAACTAAGAAAGGGACCGGAAAATACTGAAGCAGTAGAAAGGCGAAAAGAAAAAAATTTCGGGCATTTACCTCTGGGATGGAAGCCATCGTCGCCGATGACGCCGCTGGGGAAGCCGCCGATTGGGCCGCCGCCGCCAAAGGAGCAGCCGATGGAGCCTCTGTAGATGGGGTGGTCGCCGATGGAGACGCCATTGGAGGTCGGAGCAGGCTGCGGATGAGATCGCCGGAGAAGGGGGAGCGCTTGGGAATCGAAGGAACTTGGAGGAAGATGAACAGTAATGCGACAGAAAGGATGCTGGATTCGTGGAGGAGGAGAGGCGGAGAAAACCAGTACTTAAGAGAGATAAGGGGGGCAAGGGCAAAGATGGTATTTTTACCGCGCCGTCTACGCGAGTTCCAGGGGAGTGGTCCTTTCGCGCGCCCGGTTCGAGGAAATTGCAATCATTGTGCCGCGGAACGGAAGGAGATTTTTACTGCGCCCGTTTCGGAGAAGAGGATTAAAGAAAAGAGTTTCGAAGGAAAAGTTATATTTTACTCTGAAACTGGGGGGCATGTGTTGACGCTAGATTTTGACACGTATTGAATCGGCGTCAGGAGGAGAAGATTGGCCGATGAAGCAGATCTGAAAGCTACAGTAAGGAATTGGCCGATTGAGTTAACAGTTGAAAATCGGCCGATTGGTGGCGCAGCCTATGCCAACAGGATGGGATTATTCCAGAAGATCCTGGTCAAAAGCTGATCAACAAGGCATGCTAAGTCGGTCGGGAAGCAATTGAAGAGGTCCTGATTGGATTAGGAAACGGCGGCGGAAGATTCTGCGGGAGTCCGTTTCCTTTTTAAAAGTTATTATAGATATAGTAGTTTTCCTGTTTTTTACATAAGATTGTAACAAGTCGTAATCGACCAGGAGTCCTAGTTTCAGGGTATAAATAGGAGTCGCTAGGGCTTTGCGAAATATCAACACATCAATCAACAAAATACTTCTACTTTTTACCAGTACTTTACTTTCAAGTCGGCGACTTCGCCAATATTTTCTTCTTCCACGAGTTCGTACGGATTGACAGGGCTGCATCAACTTGATCTCTGGCCAATTGGTAGGTTCCGCTTACCGAGTAATATCCGAGGTTTAACTACGGGCGCATCGCTGTGGTTTCGTTTGGATTTATTCACCAGTTATCGATATTTACTAGAATTGCAAGTTTTACCTGTTATTCTAGTATTATCACCAGTTATCCAGCTTGAGATCAGAGTAATCGGCTTCGTCATTGTTCTCCTTCGATTTATCATCATACAGCCGATTAGATCTGTTTCAAGTGTTGCTTCTATAGTAATTATTTAGATTGCTCTAGCAGTTCTCTTTACAATTACTATACGATCATCGGTTGACCCATAGCCGATCATCTCTACAGCAAATCGGTCGATTTGCCGCCGACGCGCTCCTCAGGACAGATCGAAAATCCAGCCGATCGACGCGCCTGAAATTTAATACTCTTTTTCCTTGTCAATCAACAGGTCAGATTGACCGGCACGCCACGCGAACCGCACCAGGGCGATAACCCGAACAGGAGCTAAGCAGATTCTCCCGGGTCGTGTGTCCGACGCTGAAGACCCATCGGCCGATTCCTATCCGGCCGATTTTAGCGCCAACAATCTCATAATTTTCAGACTTCATTTGCTTTTTGTAGAATTTAAAAATAATTCAATCACACGTTCGTGGTCATATTTCGTGAACAAGATGTTTGAAATTTTGTTTCATTTCCTCGATAAGGCCTCACAATGGACTAACTAACATGAATATCATTTTTCCATTCATTATGTTCCATTATTCGAGTCACTTGCAGTTCAAATTTAACTAATCTGCAAAAAATTCTTTTAATGAAATAAATTAACTAAATATAGTAAACAGACCGAGGAATGTATCAAATTTGAACATGTATTATAATGTACAGTATGTGGGGAGTAGAAAATTTTTGGAGGGTAGGAGAGGGGAAAAATATGTAGGTTTGCCGAGTGCTAGGAAAAACACTCAGCAAAACAACAATTTTGCCGAGTGCCTCACAATTACACTTCGCAAACTTTATCTTTGCCGAGTGTCTCTACAGAGCACTTGGCAAAGACCAAACGTTGTCAAGTCGCCTCTAACGGCCGGCGCGGCCGGCGCACGAGGATGTCACGTGGGCGGTGTTTACCGTGTGTTTTTCAGTTGGCACTTGGTAAACAACCGTTTTTGCCGAGTGTTGTGACGTTGCCGAGTGTTTTTCAGTTGGCACTTGGCAAACAATCGTTTTTGCCGAGTGCTGTGTTGTTGCCGAGGGTTTTTCTTGCTGCGCTCGGTAAAGGTGCTCTTTGCCGAGTGCCCGATAGAATACACTCGACAAAGAGTTCGACACTCAGTAAAAAATGGATTTCCGGTAGTGATGCCATAAAGAAAGGTTAAAATACGACCCGCCCTGCACAAAATTAACAGCCTAGTTGGCTAGTGCCCACCCCCGGCCCAACACAGACTGGCCAGCGCCGTGGCGCGCCTTCCCTGAGGATAATTTTTATAACATTAAATAATCTATCATCGAAGCAGTTTGCTAAAGTGGTAAGGTAATTAAAGGTAAGAGATAATCATTTTCGACACGGATGGAGTCAGCAATGCAAGCTTATTAGCAATAAATGCTCCAGTCTGAAATATGGTTTGGTTTTACTCTCACGCTGAGTAAAACAGATACTCATCACACTCATCCCGCTTACAATTTCATCCTTGCTGTTAGAATCTGATACCTCTAGTTATGCGCATCAGTTCCGGAGATTGAAAGGATATTGCATGTATACGATACAAGTTTGCATCGTATAGAGGCGGCATAGATTAATTTTGTAAAAAAATTCTAGATGACGGCATTGAAGCAACCAGGACAATATATAAAATATGATTTTGGCGACCGCAAATTCTTTAGGCACAAATCCAATGAGTACAAGTAATTGTCTTTCACTCACAACCCTACTTAACTACTTAACCCTCTGATTCTTACCCTATACAAGAATCTAACGCTATACAATTGTTTAGGCTATTTCTCTTCAGCTCTTAATTGCCTCTTACATGTTTTGGATGAAATCTTGTGTTGGCTCTTGAATTGCTTGACTTTGACTTACTTGATACCTAAAGCCTCCACCCCATTATTTATATAGTTCCCTCGAAGGCCCTTATTCATGCAACTACTAGTCATACACCTAGTAGAATTCAACGTTCAAGTCCTAATAAAACAAGAAGTCCTAATAGCACACCCCTGCTGAGTCCTAATCCAAGTAGGATTTAAGTTACCATACAACACTTGTTGTGTAAAAGTGTTAACCTGGGAGTTGGAATACACTTGACACTTAAATTTTATATGTTGGTGAACCCCACTACTCACAACTAGTAAGGTAGGACTATTATCAGACACGTCCATACCCATCACATATAGGCCACTATTATTGGATTCTAAGTTGTGCTGATGCCAGTTGCGGTCAAACCCTTCATGCGACGACATCTAGACCAATGCTCATCAGGGAGCTTGCCGACAGAGGTTTATTAGCTAATGAAGTGTAGAGCATGCCTACCTGCTACCCGCATTTGGCATGCATTTGGTCTTCAAAGATCTAGGTGCATCAAGGGTGAAGAGATTGTTCTAGGTACAAGAATATAACCTAGACCGCATACGAAAAAAATAACCCAAGGTAGAAGCTTACTAGGATGAGGCATGCTAGGCCCCAATAACGTTGGCGCAGAGGGGTTGTTGATGAAGGAGGAAGTGCCCTTGTTCTTTCTTGGTGTAGATGGAGGTAGAGGAAGAAGCTAGAGAGTTTTGGTCAATCCACATTGATGATGAAGAGCCCACGCGGAAGATGTTTGGGAAGCGGCTCCGGCCAACTTCGGTGATTGTCAAACAAGGGTTAGGGATTGGATTGGATTTTTCTAGTTTTCTCCTCCCTCTCTCTCGTTTTTGGTAGGGAACTAACTAAGGAGAGAGTGAGAAGAGAAAGTGTGATGAGTGAGTGAGATAGGGGAGCTTCATGGTGAATAGGGACATTTTTCTCGGTTCCACTGCTAATTTCTTGCAAAGCCCGTATATGCCATCTGCTCACTTCTTAGCACATACACATAATGGAACAGAGGGTGGAAATATATATATATACACACACACACACACATATATAGGGTCCAACTATTCGGAGTCCAAGGCTTCCAGTAAGTATTGGAAGCCCCGGCCAACCAGCCACGCGCGCCCCCGCGCACAGACGTATTCTGCGCACCCACGTGGGCGGCCTGACGCTGGTCCCCACGTGTCCCAGTGCGCTAGCTGCTCCCCACGCGTCACTAGTCACCGGGTCATAGAAACCTGTTGTCCGGATCATAGAAACCTCCTATGGAAAAGACAACAGAGATGACACATGTGACCCATGCACCTGACACATGCATGCACCTGCCACCTGACGCATGCATGCTTGCAAACCCACCATTTTATTTTATTTTAGTTTTTTTTACTATAATTCTTCAATCAAAGATCCAACTCAAAAACGGTTTCCACCACAAGGTTCCTGACATTTTTATGCACAATTTGAGATCCGTTGTGAATATTTTTTTAAAATTTTTTAATTCATAAATTTGCAAAGAGCATAGAAACATAGGGAGACTATCATAGAAAAAATTTCGAGCATAGAAAAATAAGGACAGAAGCATAGAAACATAGGGATACGAGCATAGAAATGTTGAGCGGGGTGTATTTCCGAGCATAGGAATGTTCCGAGCATAAAAACATATGTGTAGAGGCACAATTTATCTCTCAAATTTGAAATTTGAGTTATAGAAATCATATCCGGAGGTTCCCACGAAACATGGACACGGAAACATATGCGTGCGGTCATAAAACATATGTGTAGATGCACAAGTTCCCTCTAGAATTTGAAAATTTGAATTATATAAACCATACCCGGAGGTCCCCGCTTAACATGGACATAGAAACATATGCGTGCAGTCATAGAAACATACGTGTAGATGCACAAATTCTCTCTGGAATTTTAAATTTCAATTATAGAAATCATACCCGAAGGTCCCCGCGAAACATGGACATAGAAACATATGTGTGGAGTCATAGAAATATATGCGTAGATGCACAAAATTCCTTTGGAATTTGAAATTTGAATTATTGAAACCATACTCGAAGATACCCACGAAACATAGATATAGAAATATATGCGTGCAATCATAGAATATAAATTCCCTCTGCAACCATACCCGGAGGTCCCCGCCAAACATGGACATAGAAACATATGCGTACAATTATAAAAATATATGTATATGTGCACAAATGTGCACAAATTCCCTTTGGAGTTTGAAATTTGAATTATAGAAAACATACCCGCGAAATATGGACATAGAAACATACGCGTGCAATCATAGAAATAATTTTTTTCTTGAGAATTTGAATATGACTGGGCATAAAAATCTGTATATACGCGCATAGAAACGATCATATATACAAGGCATAGAAATCTGTACATACACGCATAGAACGATAAATTCATAAATTTTCTCCGGTCATGTTCTAGCCATGTTGCTAGTATATACAAGGTATACAAGGCATAACATGATGTTGCTCAAGTACAAAATCCACTGGTCATGCTCTAGCCATGTTGTCCATGTTGTAAACAGTTGCCATGTTATCCATGTTGTAAACAGTTGTGCGAACCATAAATTTTCTAAAAAAGTTGTACAAACTAAGAATACAAAATTAATGATGTTTGCACTCCGCTGGTGAGGACTACGATGCTATCTTGCAGCTGGTAACAGCTGGTGAGGACTATGATGCTAGCTTGCAGTTGTGGAAGTCGTCGTCTAGCAGATCCTGCAGATCCTCGTCAACAACACACCTTGCAATTAAAAAGGTATAAAAATTAGTAAGTGTAGTCATAAAAATATGAGAGAGAAAAAATATATGATTGCAATAACATATATCTAAGTAGCTACATGAAGCAACAAAGCAATCATAGAAAAATTAGATGATACAAGTCAGTTCACTACCGGAAGCAGTAAGTTTGCCGAGTGCCCCAGGCACTCGGCGAAGGCCCAAATACACTCGGCAAAGGGTTTGCCGAGTGTAACACTCGGTGAACCATACTCGGCAAACTTTCCCTCGGCAAACAGTGGGTTTGCCGAGTGTTGATCGTCGGGCACTCGGCAAATCCTTTGCCGAGTGCCAGAATACACTCGGCAAAATATAACACTCGGCACAAGGGCGATAAGGGTCTGTGACGGTAACGGCTGCTTTGCCGAGTGTCAGACGGCCGACACTCGGCAAAAAGAAAATCTTTGCCGAGTGTATCATATATGGCACTCGGTGAAGGTACACGGTGCCTTCCACGTGGCACTCGGCAAAGAGGCCAATCCCGCAAAAATTTTATGACGCCTTTGCCGAGTGTTTTGGCAATGCACTCGGCAAAGACGTCGAACTAACAGAAAATAGCCTCCACTCGGCAATGATCTTTCCCCCTACTGACAAAACAGAAATTTTACGTATAAAGGACCCTCTCAAAAAACAACCACAGAAGCACAGGCATATAAATTACACCACAGGCATATAAATTGCACCACAAGCATCACAAGCACACAAATAACATTCACAAGTTCTCGTCGAAACAAGTAATTCACAAACAAGTAATTCACAGGTTTTGCATCAGAAACATATCTAGTTCACAAGTCACTAAGGAGGATGAGGAGGTTGAGCAGGATGTGCAGGTGGCCACTGCCCCAAGAAGAATCTGCATTGGACGCCGCCGATTGATTCTGCACAAAGTTATAGAGATTGCATTAGTCACTTTTCTAGTGTAAGTCTGTAGTGCCTGTAGTTTCTAGTTTAACTCTAGATTGATTGTAAGGTTGAGAGTGACTCACAGGAGTAGCTGCAGGAGGTGGTCGAGGTGACGGGAATAGGTTCGGTGGCATAGGTGGTGGAGTCTGACCTAAACTGTGAAAGACACTCTGCATGTATTGGAACATCTGCTCCGTCCTCTGCCTTTCTAGCTGCCGATCCGCCTCGATCCTCGCCTCTAGTTCCTCCCGGCGCTTCCGTTCTACCTCCACCTGGGCCTACAATATTTCATCCCAATGTCTTATTGCCAAGCAAAAGATATGTACAAAATGAATGAAAAATTAAAGAAACAGGAATAACCTGCAGAGCCTGCATCTGTAACTGTGCAGCGGTAGGCCGTGCCCGTATTGCGGGGCTCGAGTCCGTGCTCCTTGCTTGGATCTGGGAGAGGGTGGGAGTACTGGCAGTGTCGATCACAATTTCAGGATCAATATCGTAAGAGCTCGGATCGAACTCTGGCCCATGAACCTCCCTCGCCATTGTTGTGTACGCGGTGACGCAGCTGTGGATGCTGGGATGGCTGTATGCCTCGGGCGGGTCCTCCGGGTTGAAGTCGATGTCTGCCGTGGCCTTGCCCTTTTTGGACATAACCCATGCCTTGAACCGGGAGCACTCCTGGCCTTCATGTGATGACGTCTGCGGCAAAAATACAAAATGGATTACAAAATATGCAGTATTATGTGTATTATGTGTGAGAATAAAGAAACGAATTCACGTACCCATTTATCCTTGTATTCATCAAGGCTCAGGCTGCCTTGATGGTGTGGTGCATATGGCATCTGCAGACGCCGCTCCCGGCAAGCAACGTGGTTCTCCAACCACCCGGGCTGCAACCACACGTCCACCATTTGTTCCCAGCACCGGGTAAAGGATCGGCACCACCACGGAGGCACCTACATCATCAAGTGTGTGACATGTAACAAAAGAAGTGAAGCGTAATTAATCTCAGAAATTGTAAATATTAACTTTCTGTACGTACCATCATGAATTCTTCCTTGGTCAGGTTCATTGTCCTGGCCTCTTCTTTTTTGACCCTCATCCTTCTGTATTCAGCATAGAAGTCGATGATGGCCTGAACCCGCGCCTTGTAGTGCATGTCCTTAACGAGCTTCTTGGCGGCTTGTTCAATGACGGAGGCCGCCCTAGCCTCGAATCCCTCCTGGCATCTATAAAAGTCCTGCGTATAAAAGTCCTCTAGCATATCAGCGAGTAATATAAAAACTCACGTTGCATCTACGCGTTCCTATACTGTCTAGTAGGTGAAGATAGGTCCTAATCCCACACGAGGATGTGTAGGTGGGATTAGTTTCCATGGTCTACTCCGACCTGAGATAGAGTTTCGGCAGCACCTCCCCGCTGTTCTCCAAATACACGTCCTGGAATGGAGATTGTGTATCCGAAGAACAATTGGGAGGTGCTGCCGAAACTCTAACTCGGATCGGAGTAGACTATGGAAACTAAACCCACCTACACATCCTCGTGCTGTCCAAAGTGACATGGATAATTCGAAACAGATACGGTTATAAATATGCAAACATCTACATATTTCCAACCGTATCTCTTTCGAACGGGAGACGCCTAACTAGGTTACGTGATATACGAACATCATACGGAAATAGAGGTGTAGGATGACTCACCTTGCTATCGTACAAAGTGACGACTCGAGGACGGGGCGGCGGGGCGCTGGGGCGCCGGGGGTCCGGGGCGGGGCGGCGGGGCGGGGCGGCGGGGCGGCGCGGCGGCGGGGCGGCGCGGAGGCGGGGCGGGGCGGCGGGGCGGGGTTCTGGATAGAGGCCGGGCCGCGCGCGGCGGTCTGCTAAAAACGTAAGTCCAATTCTTTGCCGAGTGCCCGCGATCTGGCACTCGGCAAAGTAAAGATTCAATTTTTTTAAAGTCCGGTTCTTTGCCGAGTGCCAGATCCAAGGCACTCGGCAATGCCACGTTTTTCTTTTTTTAAATGAGGAGGAGAATACTGCCAGTGGGCCCGTGTACCTTCTTTGCCGAGTGTCTGTGAAAAACACTCGGCAAATTACACTAATATTTCATGTTTTACAGAACTTTTTCTAATATACTTGGGCAAAATCGTGTCACCATCACTCAACAATGGTTAGATTATTTTTCTACTGATAATGTTCTATTATTTCATGCAGTTATAGCGCAAATTGCATTTATATCTACTAAAAATCTATAATTGCATTTAATCAATAAAAAATAGTAAACGCATCCAAAAAATTTCCAAATTTTGACACGAACCAATCTGTGTTGTATGTTGCCTATACAAAAAGATTTGAAGCCAAACCTTAACTCAAGTGTCACTTGGACTCCAAATCTTGTTGTGTCCTCTCTAACTTCTATGAATCCTTCAGGAGATGAGTCCGCTTCTAAGCATCATATATCAGAAATTGGGGCGAAACTTTCTCAATTTTTTACCACAGCCTCCACACATAATATCATGATATCTTGACAAATCTTGTGATTTTCAGATTTCGTTTGGTTTTTTTATAATTTAACAACCATTCAACCACACGTTCGTGGTCGTGTTTTTAAAAAACAATGTTCACAATTTCTTTTCATTTCCTGGTGGAGACCTCAATCCGGACTCCATAATATGGATATAATTTTTCCACCGATTATAATCCATCATTTCATGTACCTGCAGTTAAAATCTGACATGAATAAAAAAATTTCTATTAATGCAATCATTTCATTAAAAATAGCAAACAAACCACAAAATAACTTTTATTATGGATTACAAAATCTCCTACGTGGGGAGTAGAAAAAGTGTGGAGGCCAAGGGATAAAATTTTTTTTTGTTCGTCGAGTGCAAAACGTAACACTCGACGAAGTCTTGTGTTTGCCGAGTGTCCAGGGTGAGGCACTCGGCGAAGTAATATATTTGCCGAGTGTCTTGGAGAGGCACTCGGCGAACAGCCTCTTTGCCGAGTGTCGGAATCCAACACTCGGCAAAGGACTAACGGCCGGCCCAGTCCGGTGACGGACGGTGCACGTGCGATGCACACGCCGTTTATTTACCGAGTGTCGGACGTTTGCCGAGTGTCTATGAGCGGTTTGCCGAGTGTCGTGTTTATGGCACTCGGCAAACGACCTTATTGCCGAGTGTAATATCTTTGCCGAGTAACCCGTTGAATACACTCGGCAAACAGGCTGGTTGCCGAGTGCCCGAAAGAAAGCACTCGGCAAAATTTTTACACTCAGCGAATTTGCTGTTTCTGGTAGTGGTTTCTATAATATACAGTATCTATGCATAAAAAGGAGCGACGAAAATCATAGAAAGCATGGTCAGGCTTTGCTCCACTAGCCAAGAGCGTAGAATCCAGTTAGGACAGTCATAGAAAACCACCAACACAATCACAAAAAATGTTTAAATTGTTTTCTTTATCCATAATTTTTGAAATTTGACAAGGGCTCACACGAATTAACAAGAACGAAAACTAATTAATTAGTCTATTATCTGGCCTAACCATGAGAGAAAAATATGTGCACCTACAAACAATCTATCGGTTGGGATACCCCGCCCCCGTCGTGACTGGATTTTTTCCCCTAGCAAAGGGACATGGATGCTACTACTTAGAGATCAAACCAACAAAAACATGGCAGAAACACATGAGATCTCTAATCCCAATGGTAAGACAGGTCAATTCAAGATTCGACAAAAAAGAATCAGAATCGGATCCGAGCAGATCAGGGCATACAGGCAACCGATGCGCCAGATAGAAAGGTACACGGGGGCAGTTCAGTTACTGACGGCGGGGGAGGCGACTCACATGAAGAAGGAGACGGTGAGCATGAGTCTGACGGAGACCATGACGACAGCCAGCGTCGGGTACCACTCCACCGGTACGGGGCTCGAGATCGCCTTCGCCGCCTGCGACACCCAATCACATCATTCCCCCCGTGTCAGCACATCAGGCTCGCAAGCAGAACCCAGATCCTGGCGAGAGTAGAAAGCGGAGGGCTCACTATTCCGTCGGATTTGCTGCCTGCCGCTATGATCGTCATGCCCGCCTCGCAGCCGAGCGGGCACTCCGCGCGGCGCTGCGGGGACCCGCCTGCGCCGGCGTGCGCTCCCCCGCGCGAGCATGCTCTGCTGCTCGGTCGAGCCCTCCTGAACGCAGAACAGAAGAGAGAGAAAGGAACAAACAAGAACGAATCCAGTCGCGGAGAGGTGGGGAAGGTGGCCGCCGGCCGGATCTGGACCGGGGAGGAGCACCGCCGCCGGGAATCCCGTGCGCCGCCGAGCGTGCTCGGAAGAAACAGAGGTGGAGGCTGGGAGAGGGAGAGAAAAAGAATAGGGTAGGTGGGGGAGAGAAACCCTAGCTGTGTATATATGGGGTGGGTCTTAGGGTGGAGGATGGGCCGGCGGGTGGCAACCTGGCTAGGTTGGCCTAGATTGGGTTGGACAGAGTTTCTAATAATATTATCATAGAAAACTCTAAACTTCTAATATATATATATACCTTATTTGATTAGAGGATCAATTAGTCTAATCTCATTTGCTAGCTCAGCTTTTTGCAACTCTATGTGGCAAATAATGCAACTTTTCTAAAGATGAAGAAGGCAAGATAATGCGATTGACAGAGTGGCAAACAAAAGAAAGCAAGTAGCTGGTCGTTGATGTTAGTGACCGTGAATAAACTATATAGCATCTTTTCTAACAACACACATATAATCTATAAAATTCGCACGTGCTTCTGGGAGCATGCATGTCTATCCATTCCCCCTGGATTAAAATGCTAGCTGGTTGCATCTGGCATCAATTATAAACAAATTTGGATAGATGCGCCTTTACCGTCCTGGAAAAAAATGGGATGGATCCCGGGCGCATGGCGCCTCCGTGCAGAGGCTGACGACGTTGCCAGCCCTAGCCCCAGGGGTTTTATTTGGCGCCGATAATTAAGGCACCTTTGGATCCGGTGACCAAATTTTAGTCCCCTCTGTTTGATACCAATTAAGAGTATTAATTACAGGCTAATTACAATACCAATTGTATAAATTGGGGCTAATTCGCGAGATGAATCTATTAAACCCAATTATCCTCTTAACTAATGGATTCATCTCGCGAATTAGCCTTCATCTGTGCAATTAGTTTTATAATTAATCTATATTTAGTACTCTTAATTAGTGTCCAAACATCCGATGTGATAGGATTAACAGAGATGCATCAGTTCTTTCTTTTTCGGTTATAAGTACACCCTTCACAACAAAATTTATTTCATATACCAGTGCGATTGCACAAAAATCGGCGAGTATGACATCCCCTCTGATTTTTTCTTCTTCCAATCCCCTCCTCTGTTCCTTGATTCTCGTGTAGACCTGGTTTCTTACGTGAGAAACTATTTTCTAATATTCCCTTATTATAATCATAATACTAATAAATCAGTATCTTCCTTACATATCATATTGTAGTGCTAGAAAACTGTAAGTTGATTAATTAGGGCAGAGCACTTATATTGTGTTCTTGTGTGTGTACATACCACTCGTGTATAATTAGCATTGCAGCATTAATACAGTACTCCCTCCATCCTAAAATAAGTGTAGTTTTAAAAAAATTTAGATATATTACTCATCCTAAGAAATGACCTTATTACCCCTAATTACTCTTAGCAATTGTGATTGAAAACCATGTTATTTACTTGATTTTTTGGATCCTCAATTGATGCATATGTATTGGAACTAGAGAGGTAATTTTTGATACGTACTTGGTATTGCTTTAATTAGATGGATCTCATTATAAATTAAAATAATAATTTTTTATGAGATAAAATTTGAATATTAAAAAGAAAATGACTTTTGATGCATATCTTTAAGAAGCCATTTGGTCCAACACCGATAGCTACGACAATAGTGCACGTGAAGCCGGGCTCCCCACGGGCCACCCGGCAGACACAGCGCGCCGAGTGGCAACCACCGTACACGCACGGGGCTCCCTGAGAGGCTGAGACCCTGACGTGCGACGCGCGTACGCCATGGACAAACACAAAACAATTCCGCCGGGCGGGCGCGGTTTCGAACCACGCCGCAGCTGCACGGCGGCGTAACCCGGCGCCCAGCTTGCATAATTGCTCCCGCTCCATGGTTCGCACGCTAACGACGCGGCGGGCGGTGGCACCGTGGCAGCTTGTGCGCGTTAGGCGTCGCACCGCCGCTCAGAATTGGCACCCGCGGCGACCGCCCAATCCCGCGAGAGAGATCCTTCCGCCGCGGCGCGCCTTCGAGCCATACGCAGCCAAAAATCGCATATAACACCCCCCCCCCCACCATGATTTTGTCATTAATATTGAAGTACCAATTTTATTAGCATACCTTAATTTTGTTTGGGGTAAAAGTTAGAAGCCAACCAAGCACACATGCTCTTTTATTTCCTTTTGCAGTAATAAATCTTAAGAATTTATCAGCTTAGTCTTCGAAGCTGCTTATAGGAGTAGGGGTAGGATTTGTGTACGTACGTTTATAGAGATAAATGTGCGTGCGTTGTAAGTGTCTGGGTTGAACTGCGTAATTATATGAAAAATACAAATCACATGGTACACATCAACGGATATCCTTTATTCGGAAAGAGAAAGGGGCGGAGCCCAGCACGCTCTAGAACTGGCCTGCACGCGCCTTGCTTATTAGTTGCTTCCAATTAGAAAAGTAGATCCTCTCTTTTAATTCCCGTACATGCCCAGCTGTGCAGCAAGTGAACATCCATATTTTTGTCCCAGGAAAACATGTCCCCTGATTAAAAAAAAGGTATATATATATATATGAACGTCACCTATAGTTCGTAACGACACATTTATCTGGACATGGTCAGTAATTAATTAAATTATGCATGTATATTACCGGCAAAATCCACATGATTGTCGAAGTGTAGATGGTCCTCGTCGACACCATAGCTGAACGAGTTTCACGTCGACAACACATCGCCTTCAATATTGCTCGTCGCCGGCAGCGTGGGCAGCAACTCGTCGACCATCGGAAATGGCGATGACGATGACGACCCTGCAGGTGGTGGCGGCGGCGGGACGTCGGAAGATGAGACAGGGCTCCAAGACCACATAGGCTGGTGGTATTGGGGCCGTCGTTGTTCCTGCTGCATCGGGGCATCCCGCTGGTCGCGGTAGGCAGCAGCTCGGCCTCGGCAACGATATCGGGAGCTGGGATGAGCGCGGCGTTGCAAGTGTGCTCATACATATAGGTCACCTTGTACAGTGGCGGGTCGTCATAGCTCACCTGTTGCATCAGCTTGGAGGCCATGCAGTGCTTGTCTTCACTGTAAGAGCATCTGAAATATAGCCTGCAGATTCATGCATGCAATGCAAACTGAACACGTAAGCATGAGTGTGTGCTCGCTAGTTCCGCATAGAGTTCTTTTTCTTGTTTTTTCTAGCTAGTGTTCATGATATTTGTTATAGGAATTTTATTTACTATGATTGGATATGTTTGCATCTGCAATATAATATTGGATTTCCATTTCTAGTTTGATATCGAGAGTCCACAACATTACTGAAGCAGATCGAGACAGAAACATGAAGTAATAACGTTTTACTGAATTGAAAGCATATGGAATGATGTAAGACACAAGCATTTTGATTGGCCGTTAATTTGGTCATAATATATTTGAGTAATTTAGAAAACAAGTCTTTAGATTTGGGTTTTCCTTAATGAAATATGTTGGGTATGGACTAGGCTTACTTTGGCTTTTCTTAAAAAAAAAGAGAAGGTGGTTAATTTAGGAGATATTTGGGTACTTGGTTTCCTTTTTAAAAAAAAGTGTGGGTAATTTAGAAACATGCAATGAGATATTAGATTCCAACAAGTAGAGGGATGGATGTTTTGCTTTTTCTTATAGAATTTCTAATATTTATCTAATAATTTTCTAATGTGTCTCATGAAGATTAATGTAGATGTTTGATTCTAAAAAGTCCACTAATTTGTAATACTATTGGTGCAATACTATAGATCATATAGAACTGCATGCCATAAAAAACTAATTTACTTTACCTTGGAAAAGGAGAGTTTTTAATCCTCTTCTGGCCATACTTTCGCCACAAGCGACCATCGAAATAAGGTGTGAGCGTATATTCATCCCATGTCAGTACATTCTTCCTGCAAAAATACATAAGAGTAGCTAACTAATTAATAACTGGAATGGGGGTGCGACAGCATATCCATATATATACGTACAGGCATAAGAAGGCACGTCAAGCATGAATAATAGCTACGCTTAGCTTGCTCCCCTATCGGTGGGGGTGATTGGCTGGATCGTATATTTTCTTGCCTACATTTATCCATTTTCTTCGATCATTTTGTCCTTTATATATAGAATGTAAGTTTCATCTCTATTGCACATATTTTAATTTATTAGTAGTAGTAGTTTGATGAAAAATCTAGCAAACCCTTACACAAGCTAAGGCAAATACGCGTGCACACTTCGGTTATGTTTCTTTTTTTTGAAAGACCCACTTCGGTTATGTTTCATGAGAATGTTATACTTATTTGTGTAACCAATGCAATGCTCAAGTTTTAACTGCTCGGTTGCTTTGATGCTGTCTAAGACGAGATCTAGGAACATATTGGAGATATCCTACACACATGATCAACTATATGCTCTGATAATAATAAAACCAAAATCAAGGCATTGGTGCGTGGATTGCTAAACATAAATGCTAGATTATCAGATCCAATCTGGATAAGTCTATGGTGGACTTATAAATTGAATTATATATGAAGATGAATGATAAGGAAACCACATGAATCGGAACACGCATGTGCAATGGAAAAATATATTTCCAAGTAGAAGAAGAATATATCTGGAATATTTTTAGACTGAAATGAACATGGCAGTATGGCACTCACGCTCATGTGATGCAGATAATCAAGTTTTTCTGTTAATCTTCATTTCCCTTTTGGAGATGGAAGCTTTCATATGGTCAGGTCCTAAAACTCTTGTACTAATTTTCACTCTAAGAAAAAAAATGAGAGGATATACAGGATCTAGTGATGCAGTATCTTAAAGGGGCGCAATATATGTAGTAGTGCATACACACAGCAATATTCTAGCTGCTGTGTGTAATATGTTGATAATCTAGCTAGGGTTCTCGAGAAACACAGAACCTCCTTTGCAGGGAAGATTAAGAGATAGCCAACAAAATTGAGGAGACTATGATATGTGTTCCAAATGAAAGGCTTTACACAAATAATATGGAGAATGTCTTTCTTCATGGGAGATATGAAGCTTTTCAAGAAATGGCTAGTGCACTGATAGCCAATCAAAATTACTCTAGGCTAGGCTTCTCACAGCTCATGACTACTGAAAACTGTATGCGCTCATCTATTATTATTTGATGAACGTCGCATCCAGGCCAGCGTCATTTTTTCTTCTGGCATTTTTCTGTACCAATAGACCATCGTCATAAAATTCGACTTTGATTATTATTTCAATTTTTGAAAAACACCCAAGACAATATTTTTAAAATTCCAACTAATAACCAAAGTATATCAACACAACTTGTAACCTTGCTTTATTTGTCCAAAACTTCCCAATATTGGCATAGAACGAGGAAGACTGGAGACACTTAATTCCAGACTATCGTGTGTTCTGTCGGATTCAGTACAAAAACAAGAGGAAGCTAAACCAGCAGTGTGCATACGTACAGAATGCACCAATCAATCAGAAGGAAAGTTTAGTGTCTGAATCAGGATTATTGCCTCATCATGATGTTGGGAATATGCCCAAGAGGCAATCATGCGCGGGCCGGATGTTGATCCAAGAAGGAATAGAACCCTAATTTGCTTCCGACGTGACAGCCTATTAGTGGGGTCTATATAATGAGGGGCGGGGCTGTGGGAGAAGCAGACTCTTGCGCCACAAAACCCTAGCTGCGGCTGTCGCCTCTCTTTCCCCGCCAAACCCTAGCTGAGCGCGCGGTGCTAGCACACCGGCGACCGGCGTTCCCGCCCCGTACGTGTGGACTTCGAGGAGGCGCCGCTGCGTTGCTGTGGTGCTGATCGGCGGGACAAGTAGGAGCTCGGAGCTGCGATCTGCTTCCTCATCACCGACGCGCATCTACATTGGATCGAGTCTACTCCAACACATCTTCTGCTGCACCTTAGCGTCTAGTGGTAACGATCCATGATCATTCTCTTGCATGAGATTCTTGTTGAACGCGGTAGCTAGCGTAGCGTCCCCGTTTCCTTACAGTGGTACTAGAGCGATCATGTTTAGCTTTTGGTCTGGATGCGCATATAGAGATATGCTTTTGTTTAGGATTTTGCAATCTGTTCATATGCGATGTATAGATTGGTGCACGGCGTGGGATCGGTACGAGTTGATAGCATCACGATGATTGTAGATTGGTTCGTGTTCTTTCTCTATTGTGCGCACGACTTGCCCATACCGGCTGGAATCACCATCTGGGCTAACTGTGCAAACGAGAAGAGATTGAACTAACGCATCTAAGTCATGTGTTGCGGTCTTCTCCGATGTACCAGTCGGGATGGTCAATGTGATTGATCTAATGAAAAAATAAGGGACGTTATGAATGACCCTGAATCGGCTTGATCGGATCAATCCGATGAGATTTTTATAGCGATTCTATAGACGCGATCTATGATTTCCTGAAGAGCTTTCAGGGGGACCGCCGTTGCAATCTGTTGATAGCGGCCTCTTCGTACCCTTAGGTAGAATTCGTTCTATGCCTAACTCGTTTTTGCACGGTATGATGTGAATGGTATGGCCTCAATATCATGTGATGTTCTGTGTGTAATAAGTTGTGTGACTTGCGTGTCAACAGTTAAAACAACTGGGTTGAGGTTGTCCCATTATTGTATAACGGCCTGCGTGTCGACATGTGATGCTAGATCTCCTCGTATAATTTACTTTACTAGTGCTATTAGATGTAATAGCTTAGTACTTATCCTTGGAGGCTTCAAGCATGAATGGCGATGACGATCACCACAAGACAGGATGGATGTCAACAGAGGTCACCATGGAGCCATGAAGATGGAGCCCATTGTGATGCGAAAGGCCATACTATTCACAATATAATATGATTATATGCATGTGATGTTTATTTTCCTGTCATACTGTTCTTTCATATCTTTCATATGAGCGATATGTTTTTAATCACGATAGAATAGCTTCCCTTAGTAAAGTTGAGAACTTTGGTATCCTTTTACCAATAGCTGCACCTATTAAAATTTTGATCGTTGTGTGGTAGGTTTACCAAAGTAGAGTACCATCAACTATCATCATGAATAGGGTGAGTGTCGGACACTCACTAGCATAGTATTGCTTTTCTCAACAAAGCTATCAAAATGGTTTTGGGCTTTAGGATATGGAGTTAGAGCCGGGGCATTGGATGCCACCCAACAAACAAGAGTCATATAGAGATATGATTAACAAAGCGTTATTTTCCTATGTCACTAATGTGCAGTGAAGCCAAAGCTCACTAGGATTTTAGTGAATATGGTCCCCTATATGTCGTTAGAGGGAAGACGATGTTGATATAGGAGGAGTCTTTTATTAAATTTGTTAATAGAAGAATTACATGAACTTAGTGCTGAAATCTTGTTTTATTTTAATGTTGTAGGTCATGTCTGCTAGTAACAATTCTGCTTTCAATTTGCGATCTGTTCTTGAGAAAGAAAAGTTGAATAGAACCAACTTTATTGATTGGTACCGCAACCTGAGAATTGTTCTCAGGCAAGAGAAAAAGGAGTATATTCTTAAGCAACATTACCCTGATGACCTCCCTACTAGTGCACCTGCTGCAGACCGCAGAGCTTATGAGAAGCACTGCAATGATTCACTCGATGTTAGTTGTCTCATGCTTGCCACCATGTCCCCAGATCTGCAGAAGCAGTATGAGCATATTGATGCTCACTCCATGATTGAGGGGCTATGTGGAATGTTTAAGAACCAAGCTAGGACTGAGAGGTACAACATCTCAAAGTCCTTGTTTGCATGCAAACTAGCAGAGGGTAGCCCGGTCAGTCCCCATGTGATCAAGATGATTGGTTATATTGAGACTTTGGATAAACCTAGTTCTGAACTCAAGGATGATCTAGTTGTTGATGTCATTCTCCAATCGCTCCCGGCGAGCTATGAGCCTTTTATCATGAACTATCAAATGAATGGCTTGGAGAAAACATTGGCTGAATTGCATGGGATGCTGAAAACAGCAGAGGAAAGCATTAAGAAAAAAAACCCCTCATGTGATGATGGTTCAGAAGGAGAACAAAAAGAGGAAGTGTTAGACGCCTCCCAAAGGCAAGGGCAAGGGCAAGGAAAAGGTTTCCAATGATCCCCAGAGCTCTAAACCTAAGGCCAAATCTGGCCCTTCTCCCAATGATGAATGTTTCCACTGCAAGGGCAAGGGACATTGGTCAAGGAACTGCAAGAAATACTTGGAGGATCTGAAAAGGAAGAAGGGAAGTGAGACTTCCGCCTCAGGTATGAATGTTATAAATATTACAAAAATTAATATTGCTACTTCTTCTAGTGAAATTTGATACTGGGTCGATGATTCACACTTGCAAATCGTTGCAGGGCCTTCAAAGGACTAGAAGATTTGCAAGAGGCGAGTTGGATGTTCGTGTCGGCAATGAAGCAAAGGTTGCGGTCATGGCGGTCGGCACTTATCACTTGTCATTACCCTCAGGCTTAGTTTTGGAATTAAATAATTATTATTGCATTTCTGCTTTGAGTAAGAACATTATCTCTTCTTCATGTTTGGAAGAAGTTGATGGTTATGAGATTGTAATAAAGAACAAGCGTTGTTCCATTTATTATAATGATATTTTTTATGCTCATTGTCCATTGATGAATGGATTGTATGTTCTTGATCTTAAGGACAAACCTATTTATAACATTAATGCAAAAGGGCTTCGACCGAATGATTTGAATCCCACTTTTATTTGGCATTGTCGCTTAGATCATATAAATGAGAAACACATAGAAAAACTCCATAAAGATGGTTTATTGAGCTCATTTGATTTTGAATCATTTGACACATGCGAGTCTTGTTTACTTGGGAAGATGACTAAAGCGACCTTCACTGGTCAAAGTGAAAGGGCAAGTGACTTGTTGGGACTTGTACATACCGATGTACGTGGACCAATGGGCTTAGTAGCCAGAGGTGGTTTTCAGTACTTCATCACTTTTACTGATGACTTTAGTAGATATAGATACATCTACTTAATGAGGCACAAGTCTGAATCATTTGAAAAGTTCAAAGAATTTTAGAATGAAGTACAGAATCAATTGGGCAAGACAATTAAATTTCTGTGATCTGATCGTGGGGGTGAATATTTGAGCTACGAATTCGGTGATCATCTAAAACAATGTGGAATTGTTACACAATTGATTCCGCCTGGAACGCCTCAATTGAATGGGGTCTCCGAACGAAGGAACCGAAACTTGTTAGACATAGTTAGGTCGATGATGAGCCAAACTGATCTTCCACTGTCATTTTGAGGTTATGCTCAAGAAACTGCTGCATTTACACTGAACAGGGTTCCAACTAAGTCTGTGGAAAAGACTCCATATGAGATATGGACTGGGAAACGTCCCGGATTATCTTTCCTCAAAGTTTGGGGATGTGAGGCTTATGTCAAACGTTTGATGTCAGATAAGCTCACCCAAAAATTAGACAAGTATTTCTTTGTGGGGTATCCGAGGAAACCAAAGGATATTATTTTTATAATTAAGCGGAAGGCAAAGTGTTTGTTGCCCGCAATAGTGTCTTCTTAGAGAAAGAGTTTCTCTCAATAGAAGTCAGTGGGAGCAAGGTGCAACTTGAAGAAATTCAGAAAGTGTCTGAAACAGTTTCAGCCCCCACTGAACCTTCACGGGATGAACAAGGAGTTGTAGAACCCGTTGTGGAAGAATCAGCCCCACGAAGGTCTGTAAGGGCACGTCGCGCACCTGAAAAGTTCACGCTCCTAACCATGGGGCAGCGCGACATATTGTTATTGGATAATGATGAGCCTAAGACCTATATGGAAGCAATAATGGGACCCGACTCTGAGAAATGGCTTGAAGCCATGAAATCCAAAATAGAATCCATGCACGGCAATCAAGTTTGGAACTTGGTTGATCCCATTGATGGTGTGAGACCGGTGGAGTGCAAGTGGATTTTTAAGAAAAAGATAGACATGGATGGAAATGTTCATATCCATAAAGCGCGATTGGTGGCGACATGGATGGAAATGTTCATATCCATAAAGCGTGATTGGTGGCGAAAGGGTTTAAACAAATTCAAGGTGTTCACTATGATGAGACATTTTTGCCCGTCGCAATGCTAAAGTCTATTTGGATTCTTCTAGCTATTGCTGCATTTTATGACTATGAGATATGGAAAATGGATGTCAAAACGGCTTTCCTGAACGGAAACCTAAGTGAGGATGTGTATATGATACAGCCTGAAGGTTTTGTCGATCCTAAAAATGCTAGAAAAATATGCAAGCTTCAGAAGTCTATTTATGGGCTAAAGCAAGCATCTCGGTGTTGGAATATTCGTTTTGATGAAGTAGTCAAAGGGTTTGGTTTTATCAAGAATGAAGAAGAGCCTTGTGTTTACAAAAAGGCTAGTGGGAGCGCAGTTGTATTTCTGGTTGTTTATGTGGATGACATATTGCTGATCGGAAATGACATTCCAATATTGGAAGCCACTAAATCTGCACTAGCAAAAATTTTCTCAATGAAGGATTTGGGTGAGGCTGCATATATTTTGGGCATTAAGATCTATAGAGATAGATCGAAAAGGCTAATTGGATTAAGCCAAAGTACATACATTGACAAGGTATTGAAACAATTCAATATGCAGGATTCAAAGAAAGGTTTCCTGCCAATGATGCATGGTGTCAGTCTCTGCAAGAATCAGTGTCCCTCGACACCTGATGAGCAAGAGAAGATGAGTGCGATTTCATATGCTTCGGCCATTGGGTCCATCATGTATGCCATGCTTTGTACCCGCCCTAATATAGCATATGCTCTAAGTGTTGCAAGTAGATACCAGTCAAACCCAGGAGAGGCTCACTGGTCGCAGCCAAGAATATCCTGAAGTACTTTAGAAGAACTAGTTCCTAGTCTATGGAGGTGAGGAGGAGCTCGTTGTAAATAGTTACACCGATGCTAGCTTCCAAACTGACAAGGACGATTTTAGATCGCGGTCTGGTTTTGTGTTCTGCCTCAATGAAGGGGCAGTGAGCTAGAAAAGTTCCAAGCAAGAAACGGTAGCAGATTCCACGACGGAGGCCGAGTACATTGCAGCTTGGGAAGCTGCGAAGGAGGTTGTTTGGATCAGAAAGTTTGTTTCTGAGTTGGGAGTTGTTCCTAGTGCGTCCAGTCCAGTGGACCTCTATTGTGATAATAGTGGTGCCATTGCACAAGCAAAGGAGCCTAGATCACACCAAAAGTCCAAACATGTGTTGCGGCGATATCACCTTATCCGTGAGATCATTGATAGAGGTGATGTGAAGATATGCAAGGTGCACACGGATTTGAACATTGTTGATCCGTTGACGAAGGCCCTCTCACAACAGAAGCATGAAGCGCATATGAGTTCCATGGGTATTAGATACTTGCATGGTTGACTCTAGAGTGAGTGGAAGATTATTGTAATCATGTCTAAGTTTGTGTTTTATTCAATAAAGTGTTATTTGTTCCCTGAATGACAATTGTTTAAATTGATTAGCAAGTACGTGACTTTTTTGTGAAACTCTCTTAATTTATTATATTGTTGTTCAAAATGATCCCTAGTTTTTACCATAGTGAGGAACAACAATGGCTTGTAAACTAGCACATGTATTGATTGATGATCATGTTTCACAAATCATAGATATGGAGATATTAAATCAAGGGAACATGGTGTTGGATTGACCCACTTCGAGACACTGCGGAGGTAGTTGTCTTAAATGTGCCATCAGTTGGTCTCGAGTGGTATACCTGCTAAATCCTTAGACCTGAGATGGCCATTGTTTTTCACCATGCGTAGTGGTGCACTTTGGGGCTACCAAACACTACTCCGTAACTGGGTGGCTATAAAGGTAGTCTTGGATGTATCATGAAACATGGAATGGGATGTGTGCGGATCAAAATGGAATTTGCCCCTTCTAGATAACAGGAGAGATATCTCTGGGCCCCTCGATGCGGTTGGTTTAAGAAAGTGCATGGCCGTGCCGAAGTGACTAAAGAGTTAGTCATAAATTGTAATCCGCTGCAAGATCGTTAAGTGGTCGAGCTATCACAAGGGTGGCACGAAACTCACCTTGAGCTTGACTGGTATCCTGAGGCAAAGAGATTAGTGTATGAGTATATCCAAAGTTTTTGCCGATGTGATCTTTATGTGTGCATGGGAGTCAGCACGCCCTGCTAGGTGCCTCTACTGATTAGTAATGCAAGAATGGTTCTTGCAGCACAGCCACTCACACATAAACCTTACGGGTCACACACTTAACGAGTTGGAACGAAAACTTGCCTATGTGATTGTCTCTAGTGCAAGTGGAAGCTTGTTGGGAATATGCCCAAGAGGCAATCATGCGTGGGCCGAATATTGATCCAAGAAGGAATAGAACCCTAATGGGCTTCCGGCGTGACAGCCCATTGTGGGGTCTATATAATGAGAGTCGGGGCTGTGGAGGAGCAAACTCTTGCGCCACAAAACCCTAGCTGTCGTCGCCTATCCTTCCCTGTCTAACCCTAGCCGAGCGCGCGGTGCTAGCACACCGGCGACCGGCGTTCCCACCCCGTACGTGTGGACTTCGAGGAGGCGCCGCTGCGTAGCTGTGGTGCTGATCGGCGGGACAAGCAGAGCTCGTAGCTGCAATCTGCTTCATCATCACCAACGCGCATCTACATTGGATCAAGTCTACTCCAACGCATCTTCCGCTGCACCTGCGCATCTAGTGGTAACGATCCATGATCATCCACTTGCATGAGATCCTTGTTGAACGCAGTAGCTAGCGTAGCGTCCCTGTTTCCTTACACATGAAACTCAGGGCATAATAAAACGGATAGGGATGAACGAATGAAATCAAGCAAACAAATAAAGTCAGGAGGCAACAGTGAGCTAATAACATGCATGCACTCTCCGTAACCTCTTCTTCTTCCGGCCATCGCGCGGCGAGACTTCCGGTGGTGAGAGGCCAAAGACGCCCCCGGGAGGGCCCTAAGACCCTGCCAAGGCAGATCCCATGGTGGCTCCTTGGCCGCTGGTGGGCTGCTTCGTCTTCGACCCCATTCTTTCTGGCCGCTCTCCTCAACTGGCGTGCTCTTTAATTTGCAGCAGGTGCGTGTGGAAACGGAGGAGATTGGCAGCTCTAGCTTCTCATGGTCACCGGCCGGAGGACGGGCCGGGGTTTGCTTTATTTATTGTTGAGGCGCTCGACGACGCAAATTGCAAACACGTTAATTGCAGCAATTCTATATGTTTTTATTACTTGTTTTATCTTCAATTCAAAAGGCGCGGGTATTTTTTGATATATACAGGTTTCAAGGTTTACAGATGTGATACTCTTGCTGATGAATCTGGCACCAATCAATCCATGTGCTTATTGCCTTATTTACAGTCGAGTTGCAGCAAAGGAAAGGACAGCAGAAAAACAAATGGGAACAATGCAAGTGGATTATAAGTATTGCCAAGTGGCCGGACTAATATAATATATGGCGGTCATTAGTAGCAAGGAAAGTGGAGGCTACCAATCCCAAGCTACTCCACTTCCATGTTTCTCTACTATTTTAGCAACAAAAAAAAACCTCAATTGTTAAACGGGTTAGGCACTTCGCCTGAGAAATTGCCTAAAATGCTATATTTATATGTATGATGCTACGACGATCTGATCTGAGACTAAGGCATTGCTTGAATCCAAATGCTAATGGTCCATGATGAATGCAAAAGAATACAACAAATGTATATCCCCCAATATTTGTTATCCTTATCATAGGTTGAATCATAGATCTAATGTGCAGGTCATTAGCATATGCTTTAAGGTGTATAGCAATCTTGACCAGATAATGGAGAATAAGTGGAGATGTAGGATAATAAACACCAGACAAAGCCACAGTTGAATTATAAAACAGTTCAAGAAATGCAAGTACTTTTTGTGCAGCATTCCAATGTTCTTCTGTTAACAGCAAAGAACCCTCTTCAGGCCTAGGATATTGAGCATGGATGAAAGTGGTGAAAGGAATCTTACGAGGAAACAGATGCTTAAGCATCAGATAAGTGGAATTTCACCTAACATCCGTGTCCAGCTGGAACTTCCTAGGCTTAAAATTAGTGGCAATGCAGTAACTTTTATGTGCAGCAATTCTCTGGTTAGAAGAGTTTAAGAATGATATTGCACTTCTAAATGTTTTAATCAAAGGCTTAAGTGCAGTGAGGGCCTCTTTAATCAGATTGATAATATGACATGCACAACGCTGATGCAAGAACATAGAATTAAGAGAATTCTCTGGCTCATCAATAACCTCAAAACCAAGGTATCTAGACAAGATAGGTCTCAACAACTCCATGGCAGAAGCATTAGATGATGCATTGTCTAAAGTAATGACAAACACCTTTTCACTAACACCATAATCAGCAAGCACAGAAGCAACACGGTCAGCAATGTTGGCACCACTGTGGGACACATCAATAAGCACAAGACCAAGCACCCTCTTCTCTAGAGACCAATCAAAGTTTATGTAGTGAGCAACAACACTAAGGTAGTCCTCTTTGGTATTACCAGACCAAATGTCAGAGGTTAGGCACACACAATTGACCCCAGAAGAAGAAAGTGTCTCAACAAGTTTAGCCTTGCGATCAGTGAAATACTTCTCAATATCTCTACCAGTGGTTTGCCTAGAAACTAGCAAATCTAGGGTTATGGGCAGTTTTAATATACTCCTCAAATGCATCAGTTTCACCAATTGAGATAGGAATATCAAGTCTAGCAATCAACCGAACCAATTGAGTACGAGCTACTTGAGGATAGTAGTCCCAACTACGCACACTACCATCAGGATTGAAAGAAATTTGAGACTGAGTCATGCGAGTTTTCTCACGCCTCTTAGCACAAGCGAGAATATGCCTACTGAGATGACCAGTACCACCACAATATCACCTAGAGTACTCCTTACCGCAGTGGATGCAATGAGCTCCATACCTGACCTGCTTACCATTGACGGTCTTAAACAGCTTATCATAGTCCTCCCAGACAGGGGAGGTAGAGGGACGATTGCGCTTCCCGCTCCCCCCATCTGCCCCATCCCCATCATCGACGTCGATGATGGGATCATCAGCTTGACCGCCAAACAGAGCATCGCGGTCCTCGCCCAAGTCATCATCATCATCATCATCATCTCCGGGCAACCCGCACAAGCGCTTCTCCTCGTTGAAGCTAACGTCAACCGTCTCTTCTTCGGAGCCGGCCATCGTCAATCTCCAGCACTCAGGTCCCTCAACGGATGCAATAGAACACAGCTTGGTCAGCCAGAGCATGAGTAGAGAAGAGAGAACACGTAGATCTAGGGTTAGGGTTAGTGTTAGTCCTACCTTTGCAGCCGGAGCACCTGAGTCGCCGGCGATGACGACGGCGCACGGATCCGGCCCACTGGTTCCTCAACGACGAGGCCGGAGCACCATAGTCCGGCGAGGTCGGCAACCACGGAGAAGAAGAGGAGGAACACAAGGATAGCAGAAGGCTACATCTGCTGTTGGAGATCGAGAAGAGGGGTCCAGGTGGTGATGTCGTGTGCCAGTGCCCAGCCACCGGCAGCTCAAGGCCATCGGAGCTCGAGAAGACGGGAGAGTTCAGAGGGAGAGAGCCAGAGAGAGAGGAGACGAAGCGATGAGCGAGCGGCGGCCGGAGGGGGGGGACAATGATTAGGATTAGGAGGGGGTGCGGCGAGAGCGGACGGGGGCGGGTTATATACCACTCCCCCGCAACGGTCGGATCCAACGGTTCGGAGGCGCGGGGGAGGGGCATCGAACGGTCGCCGGAGGCCATGAGGGCGGACCGTCCCGGGCTGCCTCCCGTGCCAGCGGTCTGCCCCCATGCCCCCCTGTGCCGGCCGATAGACAGGCCGTGCCCCGTGCTAGTGCCACGGGCCAGCGCGGCGGCCCAGGCACGGCCTACTACCAGGCAAGGGAACAACACTGGCACTAAGGCTATCAGGTCGGGCCGCTATTGGGCCGGGCCGTGCAGTGTCGTGCCAGTGCCGGCACGATGGGCTCGGCCCGTTTGGAAAACTATAGAGCAGAGGTCTCTCTTAAAAGTGAAGACACGGCGGAGAGCCGCCGGAACCAGACCACTCGACCCTGCACCTGCAACAATATAATGCAAGTCGGGAGCGGCTCGACGACAATCAGCTCGATGGAAACGAACAGAAACTACACCAACTATACCTTGCCAACAAATCTCATCCTGGTCAATTAGAAAGTGCCAACCACCGCGGTCGTTCGGACTTCGGAGTGCGTGATACGTCGAGCTGGATGGAGATCAAGGCACTGATATGGGGAGCGAATATGGTCACTTCTGTTTTCATCGATTTTTGAACGCCGCGTACGTATGATTTCTCTCGCAGGAGCGGGCGGTCGCCGCGCGGCGCTTATGCTGAACGGCGGTGCGACGCCAGCGGATACGCTGCCGCCCGTCGTGCCAGCGTTGGATGGGACTGGAGCGCGCCGCCCCGCCGCCTTGTTGGCCGGCGTGCGAACCATGGAGAAGTGTTTTGTCCACATGGCGTACGCGCGTCGCTCGTCAGGGTCTCAGCCTCTCAAGGAGCTCCACGCGTGCACGGTGGCTGCCACTCGGCGCGTTGGGTCTGCGGGTTCACGTGCACTGTCGTAGCTATCGATGTTGGATCAAATGGCTCGTTAAAGATGCATCAAAAGTTGTTACTCTTTTTATTGTTTGTTTATCCGTTCCACAACAATAGTATTTATTTTAACTTATAGTAAAATTTATCTAATTAAAGCAATATCAAATACCAAATAATTGCAAAAAGATGTTAGTTCTCAGGTTCTAATACATTTATTATATTTATTGAGGATCTAGGGAACCAAATAAATAGCATGGTCTTCAATCACAACCGCTATAGTTAATTCGGGGTAACATGATTATTTTCCACTACTAGTAATATATATGAAATTTTCTAAACAAACAGTCTTTGTGGGACGGAGTAAAGGATAATGCATTAAGGCTGCAATGCTAATTAGATTAGTTTTAATGGAGGTTTTATGAAGAGTTTCATAGCATTAAATGCTACATTAATTTTGCTGATATGACGAGAAGAGAGAAGGGGGGGTTTCATAGGATGTGAGAGGACACTATGTAAGAACCGCCCTATAGTGACGCGCATAAAAGTGACGAGTGATTGTTGCGCGTCACCTGTATTCAAAAAGTGACGCGCACAGGTTAGGTGTGTCACCTTTCTATTCTCCTAGGGTTCCCGGCTATAAGTGGCCCGTCACCTATGACCGAGCAAAAGTGACGCGGCTCATGAAGCCCGTCACCTATATTACAAGTGATGTGCTTTATTTAGCGCTCGTCACCCGTAGTTATGTTATAGGTGACGGGCCATGCCCTCGTGGGTACCCCTCAAGTAAATGTGACAGCCTTTACTTAGCGCGTCACCGCGTCTTCTGATGCGTTTAACTTATGGTCGTTGAAAGGTGACGCATTACATGTATAGTTCGTCACCTATGTGTATGCCCTATCTAATAAAAGGGATTATTGCGAGATATATTGTTCGTCACATTCGCATTACGTGAAAATTGCGAAATAACAATGCTGAGATTATATTGTGAGGTAAGAATGCGAGATATATAAAGAGGCAGAAGTTTATATTGCAAGATATATATATATACACACACACACACCACACAAAGGGACCTACATACAAACTACGTTATACATAGTCATAGCAGGTCCTTGATAACTTCCGCCACCCTGAAGATGGCGTAGACGTATCCGGCGATGTTCTCCACCAGTGGCGGCTTCACCATCGGCTTCCCAAGGCGGCCGAGGTATTCGTTCAACCCCTTGAATTATGACGCTGATTGCCCAGGTGTCGCCCAAGCTGAAGGGGTGGTTCGGATCGAACTCCGGATCGTCAGCCGCCGGAGCAGGGGCTGGAGCCAGCGCCGGAGCAGGGGCCGGCGCAGGCATCGGGGCCAGAGCCGCAGCAAGAGGAGGCGACGACCAGCGATGGTGACGGCGGCGAGGGGAGGGAGAAGACGACGGCGACGGCGACGAAGAGTCCACCACGACATAGCGGCGGCGCCTGAAGCTTGAGCCGGAACCTGCCATTGTACCTAATGCGAGCAAGAGCAGGGGTGTGAGGTGAGAGCGAGAGCTGGGGTGTGAGGAGAGCGGCTGGCCTCGCAGTATATAATGGCGACGGCCAAAGATCGTGGGAATGCGAAACGTGTCGGTGTTTTACCGTCAAGCCCACCGAGGGATACCCCCGAGGTGGTAGGTTGTAGGTAGGGTGTCGTCGAGATCAGGAACTCGAAGGTGCAAGGAACACAAAGTTTAGACAGGTTCGGGCCACCGAGAGCGTAATACCCTACGTCTTGTGTGGTTTGTATTGCCTTAGAGGTTATGAGATTGTTGGCTATGCTTTGGAGGGGTCCCTGCCCGCCCTTATATAGTCTGGGGAGACAGGGTTACATGGAAGTCCTAGTCGGGATGGCCTGAGGAGTCCTACCCGAGTACAGCGCGGGTAGTTTCCTTACGTCCGACTAGTCCTAGTGCAACACGACTAGTTACAATGAAGATAAGGTATGACCCATGTGCCATCCCATACTACATGTATATGTACGCCAAGTGAGCAGTTCCGCTGCCCCGGGTCTGACAAGCCTCCGAGCTCTTCGCAGCCGAGTACTGTAGGCTTCCGAGTACTTCTGGAAGGTGTCTTTAGGTCCCTGCTGAGTCCCCTTGAGAAGGTGTCTTCTGAGTACTTTCTTGGCTGCATCAAGGCTGTGAGGTGCTCAAGCCCCGAGTAGCCCCCGAGCCTTAGGTTGAATCGAAGAATCAGGCTGAGGGTCTCACTAGTCTTGAATCTTCATCTTATCTTATAAACATTTTTGAAAAATAAGCCATTGATGGCACGTGTCCCGCAGCCCCCGAGTCTTGAATCCAAATCCTGAGGTTTGAAAAAAGGATCCAAAAGAACGTGGCATACTGAACAGTGTTATGTACAAAATCACTGTAAAAAATAATGTACTTTAGTAGTAGTGTGATCTACCTTGATGATTTTTCCTGGAAATCAATTGGTTCAAAATTCGAAAAACCCCTTTTTTCAAGAGTCTATCCCTGAAAAAATGGTTAATCAAATAAACTCCCCAAAATTCTTCCCAGAATAACCGCTCAGAAACAAATCACACTTTTTTAGTGGAGAAAACTCTTCCAAAGGACCCTTAGGCCGCCGCTGGTTATCTAACCGTGAGGCAACCTAGGGTTACCTTTAGGCCTTCAGCCTTCATATACGTCGTCTTCCGAGTAGCTTTGCGGTGTTCAGCCCTCGAGCTTACGAGCCAGGTGAGCCGTAGGAGCAATGTCGAGTAGTTGACGGCGCCCAGCCCCCGAGCCAGGGAGTCGGACGAGTCGCCGAAAGCATGCCGAGTGCCTTGTTGCTCCCAGCCCCCGAGCTAAGGAGCCAGACGAGTCGCCGAAAGCACGCCGAGTGCCCCTGCAATGTAAACATAAAAATATGTTGTAACTGATATATATGACATCGAGTAGGGAGCGGATCCCTGCATTGTAAAATGCATGAAAAAATTTCGCGTCTTGCTCTTGCTAGGCCATGTAATTTCCCCGGGTAGTTAGTCTGTTACGTTTAAGCACCTGATCCCCGATAGCTGTAGCCCAAAGCGCAAGGAGCGTGGCCGCATGCACGTGTAGGAACATAGGCGTACAAAAGAGTCGAGATTTCACGGATTAAGGCATGTGCTCCCGAGTACTTTAGCAACCGTTAAGAGAGAACAACAAATGCAGAATAAGTAGTCGGTATGCGACAAAAAGAATGCGTGGTGCGCATAAAGTAGTCGGCGAGAGCGCGTGTTGTAGCGCGCATGGCCGTAGGGTGTAGCTGTTGTGAGCCCGACATAACTCAGTGTACCAAACACTTGGGCGGCGCCCTACGAACTTGATGTACCAAGCGTGTGGGCTGTTAGCAAACCCTAGAAGTAGTCGATCATGGCGTAGCCCCCGAGGGTAATTCCGGTCAAGAGGCGTACCAAAGTAGTAGCCGATCCTGTTAAGAACAAGTCAAAGAACAAGTCGGAAAAGGTATAAGTGACTTAGCTTGATTCGCGGACGGTTGTTGACAAAGCCGTGGCGCTCGTTGGCGAAGCCACGGTGAATTGTTGACGAAGTCCGAATAGTCAGAGTCGATTCCGACTAGTTGCTGACGGTGTAAGACCCGCTTCTGAGTAATTTTCTTATCGAGACAAGTAGTCGGAGTAGTCATCGGCGAGTCATCGAGCGTCCTCGCCGAGCTGCCGTGTCGTTCCGATCTGGAGCGAGTACAATGGATAGACTGCAGCGGATTCATCTTGTCGAGTTGGACTGCGGCTTGCTTAACAAGTCGCATGATCCACTGAGTTTCATCTATTTGTGGGATCCGCTGCAGGAGCAGTGAAGCTTCGTAGATGTTGCCCATGGGGGTAACAAATTCGTCTTCTGCAGCAGCATCGAAGTCCTATCGCAGGTCCCTTTGCCAATGCGGGTTGCGGGCACGCTCTTAAGCATTGCGCCTGCATTTGTTGCATTTAGAGTTCCTCAGGCGACGGCGTCGCTTTTGCTCTTCGTCTTCACCTTGAGGGGCGTCAGGGGTGAACTCGTCGCCGGAGATCGCGTCCTCGAGTTCATTGTCGAACTTGATGCCAGGCTCATCGTCGTCGACCTCACGGATGGAAGCCATGTAGACTTCGCGCTCTGGCGTGTAGTCGCCTGAATAATCGGTGGCCAGGACCGTCGTGGTGGACGTCCTGGTAGTCTCCTTCTGGATAGGAGCCAGAGGTCTTCCCTCTTGAAAAGGCAGCTGCGGGATGGTGGCTACTAAGCAGGCATCATCGTTGAGTAGTTCGGAGGGCTCCATGCCCTTCCAATATATGAATCTACCCTGCTCAGTAGTTGCAATGGTCGGACCCAGATGACTGACCGCAGAGCAATTGGGCTCGTTATGTGAATCCGAGTAGGCGTCGAAAACGGAAGCCTCCCGGCTAGCGGTGGCGTCCTCGTCTCCGAGCTTGAGTAGGAGATCTAAGTCTGCTTCCAGGTCGGAGAGGGACTTAGACTGTAGGGCCTCCTCGTAAGAAGAAGCCCGTTGCGTAATCCGAAGTGGAATCGGGTACGCTCCCCCCAGATCGGCTTGAGCCTGACCCAAAGAGTCGTGTTGGGACACGAGTCAAAAATGCGTCGGTGACGGAATTCTCCTCGGTCTCGCTGGTGAGAAGCGGATGCATCTCGTTGAGGTTGTCGATGAACTCGTCGAGCCCGCTCAAGCAGCTCGAAGCTTCGGGCACCGTTGAGTTGGCTAGGTGGCTGTCGAAACCACCCGAGCCGTTGGTGATGCAGATCCACGAGCCGAAGATGAAAGTTGTGCCCTTGTCGAGTACGACGCTAGTGATGTTGGTGAATGCCATCAAGTTCTCCGGTGGATGCTCGATGAACACCCCTACCTGGCGCGCTAGCTGTCGGTGTTTTACCGCCAAACCCACCAGGGGATATCCCCGAGGTGGTAGGTTGTAGGTAGGGTGTCGTCGAGATCAGGAACTCGAAGGTGCAAGGAACACAAAGTTTAGACAGATTCGGGCCACCGAGAGTGTAATACCCTACGTCCTGTGTAGTTTGTATTGCCTTAGAGGTTATGAGATTGTTGGTTATGCTTTGGAGGGGTCCTTGACCGCCCTTATATAGTATGGGGAGACAGAGTTACATGAAAATCCTAGTCGGGACGGCCTGAGGAGTCCTACCCGAGTACGGCTCGGTTAGTTTCCTTACGTCCGACTAGTCCTAGTGCTACACGACTAGTTACAATGAGGATAAGGTATGGCCCATGTGCCATCCCAAACTACATGTATATGTACGCCAAGTGAGCAGTCCCGCTGCCCCGGATCTGACAAAACGGGCGCGCGCGGTTGCCAAGACGGCGCGCGCGTGCAGTCGTGCACAGAGAGGGTAGCGCGGCGGTTGCGATTCCCAGCAATTGAATACGGCCCGCACGTGCATAGAGAGAGGGTACCAGCAGTTGCGATTCCTAGTAGTCGCGTCTTTGAATGTTCCCAAGCATGCAGTTTCATGTGACATAGGTGACGGGCAACATATATCGCGTGTCACCTTTCTCTTTCGTTTGAAAATATAGAACGACACATAGGTGACGGGCGTCATATGTTGCCCGTCACCTGTATTCATGACGTAGGTGACGGGTCTAATTGATGTCCTAGGTGATTGGCCGCACATGTGTTGCCCGTCACCTATTTCCCTTTTTCTCCCATTTGAAGCCACCCCTTTGACTTAGTTCCTTACCTTATCCATTTGAAACCCTAGGCTAGTGCCTACCGCCTCGCCTCCTCATCGCGCCAGCAGGCGTCCGCCCGCCGGCGCTGAGCCACCACCCGTAGGCAAGGAGGAGAGCGGGGCATGTCGTCGCGCCTCCTCATTGCGCCACCAGGTGCCCGTCGGCCGGCGCCGAGCCGCCGCCCGCAGGCAAGGAGGAGAGCGGGGCACGCCGTCGCGCCTCCTCGTCGCGCCACCAAGTGCCCGCCCGCCAGCGTCGAGCTGCCGCCCGCAGGCAAGGAGGAGAGCGGGGCATGCCGTCGCGCCACTAGGTGCCCGCCCGCCGTTCCTCTCCACCGGTGTCGGTTTTGATATTGCTTCTAGACAGATCTAGATATTTTTCTTAGTGAAATATGAATGTTTAAATGTGGAGTTTGAAATGCTAATATAATGTTAATAGTTGATGAAAATGCTAATATAATGTGATTTACTTGTATTAGTTCCCAGTTCTGATGCCTTTTGAAATGCTAATATAATGTGATTTACTTGTATTAGTTGATGAAAATGGGTATATTGAGTTGAATATTTTTATTTTTGCAACTTGAGTATGTATATATGTAGATTTATTAGTGAAATGTGAATGTTTGAATGTGGATTTCCAAAATGAAGTGAAAAAGGTGTATACTTTGTATTTAATTTGTATTAAGAATAAAATATTTTGATACTCTAATGATGTATTTATTTAGGCTCCCATTGAAACCATCACGAAGTTAAAAAAATCTTTGTTTCGGATATGTATATGTCATTAACATTGATCCTGCGGTGTTGATACGGCCATTCGGGGCCAACATCGATACGTAGAAATGACTTTGCAACATGATGGGTTGGAGCGCCGTGTGTCTGCTCGTGCATCGGTACGCAATAATTTGAAGCGCGTCGGTCATTCCCTTGAGTTCCGCCCTGAAGAGCGCCTTGGACTTGTTAGTGATCGTATTCGTCATTGGATTAAGAAAGCATTCCATTGCCTCGCGCTTGGCAAATTTGAGCGTGAATTTGATGTCGAGTTGCATGGTACGGATGATGACCGCGAGTTAATGGCTCGACATAATGCAAGGAGCGAAGCGTCGAGGATGCCAGAACTTGGTCGTTCCGTGGCGAGAGTTCGTGCAGCGATTCACGAGGCATCGGTTAATAGGTCCCATGATGAAGCGTCCACACATAAGTAGAGACCAAATGTGATACAAATATTAGTCCCAGGAGGCTGATAACACATTTATTCAACAGATAGTTCAGTCACCGTGCAATCTCCGGGGAGGTGGACACTCGATACACACGATTACAAGAAGTAAAAAGGCTAAGCGCGATCAAGACGAAGTCTAGGTCGGGCTCAGAGTATTGCGCCAGCGGAAGCATCCTTAACAGCCCAACGCCACAAGCAAGTTGGGTGCAGACGCGACGAACTACTCGAAATCTTCTCCAACAATGAAGTCCGGATCTTCCTCTGTAAAAGCAACAACAAGGGTGAGTACAAACGTACTCAGCAAATCCAACCCCTTCCTACGGAGGGGGATAAAAGTATACATGCATAGGGATAATTCAAGAAATAGGCTGAGGTTTATTTTGCATAAAGCCAGTTTTTATACACATGCAAGGTTTATCTAGTACTTTGATTTTTGCAAAATAAGTTGTTGTCATAAAGATAGTAATTATGAAAGAGTGGGGTGATCCTACACAAAGGATCCAAATTTTAAATGCTACCGGACACCCCGTCCGCAGCAACACACGGCACACTTGCCGGAATTTCCAAAATCCAACACACGCCTTACTCACACCAAAGGATTCACCCATTGCCCCAAAACTAGTCAAAGTGGTCAAGCCATAACTCGTCCAAGACCGTGGACACGGCTATTCGAATATGTTTTAAACTCTGCAGAGGTGTACACTTTACCCACAAGTAGGGTACCGCAGCATGATCACCGTAGTGTCAGCACGGATCTATCAAAGCTGTTACCCAACATAGCATCGCCCTGATTAGTCATCACGAGAGCAAACTAAGGGGTTCCTGACCTTCCAACGAGGCCTACAACCACGCCACGAATAAGCCTGCACTTGCTTATGCCTGCTCCTTAGTCTCTCGCTGCACACCTACCTCCAGACAACTAACAGACTAGCTAGTGGGATTTAGACTAAGCTCTTGCCACATACAAGGGTCGAGTGGTTGTACGATAAATTGGGTTAGGCAAGATGACACATCGACTCGGTCCTTAAACGAGACAAGGCGGATATCTTCCACACTCAGCCACACAGGCACGAGCCAAACTTCTAGACGTCCCACACAAGGAACCCTGATCTGCCCCATCTCAAGGTAATCACCAACACTTAGTCGTTCATTAACTCTCTTCCAAAATCCCGACTCATGTTTACACCAACAACACACTCAACATATTTTCTTATTTAAAAATAAGTGTATTTATAAAGCGAGTAATATAAATGTTGAATAATAGGTCCTAAGCATTTAGCTAATATCAAGGTGACCGCATAAACAGAGCGCATCATGTTTAGCGATAAATCCTAGGTTATATGTATCATTAGCGAGGTATTGGCAAACGAGGAGTGGCTATCCAACCGGGTTTATAACTAAATTAAGCGGTAAAATAATTCAAGCATATATATAAGTGGATGCAAGTAATATTAGACTTCTACGGGTTGTGTTTGAAAACTGGGATAAATATGATCAAAAGAGAAAAGGTTGGACTTGCCGTCTTCAAAGCCTTCGGGAAACTCTTGTTCGCAGTATGGATCTTCCTGCTCTGGCTCGCGGTACTGGCCTTCGAGCTCCTCGGTATGCTCCTCCTCGATCACTCCGTCAGCTACGGCGACAACGGCGCAACGACAAGCAAACACAATCAAGCACAACACAAAATAAAATGAGCTCAAAAGAAGATGAAAATAGGAGGAAATGAAGGATATAATATTATATAATTTTTAGGAAAAAGAATCAACTGAATCGGAGCTGGGATGAGTGAGATATTAGGTGTGCTGTGTAGGATGTTTATTAATTCCGAAAATGATATAGCATAAATGGAGGGGAGCTTGACGAGCTTAAATGCAGCAACAAAGAACGTGGCTTGTGCTGGTTGGGCTATTGGTTTTCTTGGGCTAGTAGTGATGCACGGGGCCACAAGGCCCATGACTCTCGTATGCTCACGGAAAGAGGGCAGAGGCAGCACGACGACGTCCTCGGGCGGCGCCGCCATGGGAAACCGCCGGAGCTCCAACGGATTGGCGCTCCCGGCCTCCGTTTTCGGAGCCGAGGGCATGGTGAGAAAGAGGAGGGCGAGGGGGTTTCACTTTGGTGACTCCAGGCATGGGAGAAGGGGTGGAAGGTGGTTCGCCCCGAACGGCCATTGCTGCGGCCGTGGGTGCTCGTGAGGAGCTCGCTGGTGGCAGGGAAAGTGAAGGCCACGGGTTGGGGCTAGTAGAGGAGGGTGTGGAGGTGCTCACCGTCGAGCTAATCGAGTTGTGATGGCCGGTAGCTGGAGATCGACGAGGTGACCCTTGTCTGTGCAGGAACAGAGGAGGAGGAAATTGGAGCGGGGAGGAACATGAGCGGCGGAGCGGGGCAGCTCGGCGAGCTCGGGATGGCGAGGATGGAGGCTCGACACTTCCTTTTATAGGCCGGGGGTGGAGAAGCGGCCGGACGTGTGCGGCCGAGCGCGGCGCTGTGCTTGACGGCGTTCGTGGCGAGGCCGGGCAAAGCCGGCGATGGCGCTGGACCTGGACGGCGCTGTAGCTACGCGTGCGCGGGGCTGCTTGGCATGGAGCGGCGAGCTGGTGGCCGGCAGCACGATGCGCGGCGGTCTGCGGCGATGCGACGGGTGAGGCAGGGCGTCGGGGGCGTACTGTGGTGCTCGTGGTCGCGAGCGACGAGCAGGTGCGGCCAAGGAAGAAAAGGGAGCCGGCAGCGCTGCGCCGACGCGCGCGTGCACGCTGCTGCTATGCCATCGAGAGCGAGCACGGAAAAAGCTTGGTCTGCCAAGTTTGCATGCTCGTGGGTGCTGCTGGGAGCCATGGTCAACACGCATGCATGCGGCTAAGAAGTGTTGAGCATGTGTGCTTGTGTACACTTGTGTACTTGAGAGAGAGCAAGAGAGATTAAAAGAAATAATAGAAAGCTAATTTGCTAGAATGTGTGGAAGAGAGAAAAGGGTTGATGATGATGAAGTCTGAGATGGATTTAGATACAACGGGAGTTGAGCTCAAGAAATAAAGTTTTTATGCAATTAGATTTTAAAAATAGTTTTGAATTCGTGTGATTTCTGAATTTGAATTTTTGGGATGTTACACATGAGTAGTTTGTATTTGCACGCAGTCCTTTTATGTAATCATGTTGTGTAATGGATCATGTAGTTATTTTATGTAATCATGTCGTGTAATGGATCATGTAGTCCTTTTATGTAATCATGTCGTGTAGTGGATCATGTAGTTGTTATAATTTATCATATTGTGTAATGTATCATGTGGACCTGTATAATTTATCATATTGTGTAATGTATCATGTGGACCTGTATAATTTATCAAGTTCTTATAATTTATCATGTTGTGTAATGGATCATGTGGATCTTTAATATACACAAGTTGACGGCACCTAGAAGCACAGCCCGTCACCTTTAAAAATTCCAAGTGACGAGTGTTGTTCTACACCCATCACTTATGCTCCACCATAGGTGACGGGCTATGTGTTAGGCCCATCACCTGTATTGGATATAGGTGACGGGCGTAGATTTCATACGGGGGGCTGGTCACCAAGAAAGATGACGGTTCTTCAGTGAAGTCTGTCACTTATTGCGTCACATAGGTGACGGGTAGACACCCGTCACCTTTATGTTCAAAACAGTGACGCGGTAGAAGTGACGGGCTCTTTGCCCGTCACTATAGAACTTTTCTTACATAGTGGGAGTTTCACACCATAAAACTTATCTAGCACAGCTATCTAGTTTTCGGTTTTGGTAACTGTACCATTAAATTATGCACTGAGATTGGTTTTATATACTAGTGGCATGTATTGTACAAGAATATAATATAAGTGCTCTGCCCTAATCAATCGCGGTGGCCAGTGCATTTTTCATAGAACTATAATAATATGATATGTAAGCTAGATGCTGATTTAATTAGTATGATGATCAATAAGGGAATATTAATAAATGGTTTCTTATTTAAGAAATCTGGTCTACACGAAAACCAAGCAACGGAGGACGGGATTGGAAGAAGAAAAGAGGGGGAATGTCATATACTCTCCGATTTTTGTGCAAACACGCTGGTACATTGGAACAGTCTAATAGCTGGTCTCATGCAATGGCACGTCATCTTGAGATGACTAAACAGACAACCTCTAAAATAGGTTGTCGTCTTTGCTATCTGGTAGTAGTACCATATCCTTTTATTTGTGGAATTAAAAAGAAAAAATATTGTGAGTAGTATGACAACAACAACTCGTATAATGGTGAGTAAACGGTCTTATAGTCCTTAGTTTTAGCCTATGAGGCGGTTGCTTCGCGAAACAACCGTCTCGTTCTCTCTCCTCCCTCTCTCTCCCTCATAGCATCAAAAATCCTACGTGGATCTACATGAGACAATATATAAGACCACTAACATGGAGCAATGTACCTTTCGTCTTGCACTATAACCTGAAAAGAAAGAACCGATGCACGGCTGTTAATTAGAATTTGCAGGTGATAATATAAATAACGCATCCTAAGAAGTATGCTATGTGCTCAAGAACCATTTGGCGAAGCAATTTGATTATAATTATAACAGTCAAAGATACATCAAAATCAACCTGACATGTATTGAATATTTTATACCTTTTTTTTAGGGTGCTGCGAGTTAGGCGCGCAATGTGGGTTCTTCCATCGTGGCTGGATCGGACGACCTAGGACCTGCCAAGAATGGACTGGTTTACTACGTCATGCATGGCAACCAGCCAACCACTACTATATTTGTCTAAATTAATGGAGCATGCCCATGCCCTGCTTTAATAATAGAGACAAAAGACCCAGATCACTCGGTCTACACACATAATGCAAGTACAATGGAAAAAAAATAACGGCGTTGCTAGTGCCCGGACGTCCGATCCATCGAACGCTCTGTTGGTGCATCGCAACATTAAACGATAACATCTGCAACATAGAAAATAAACTTCTGCAACATACAAAATCACCGTTTGCAACATCGAAAAACATGTTGAATGATGAGGAAAAAAACTCGCCGCAACATCTATTTCATGTTTCATGGACCATTCAAAATCCACATGAAAACATTTCAATGAAAATGCAACATCCAGATAAAACACTTGCACGTGCGTGCAAAACATATGCAACATCGCAACATCCAGATCTTACTTTGCAACATCTGCATGAAACACTTGCAACATTCTTCCAAAATATCTGAAACACGTGAAACATACGCTTGCAACATGCAGCAAAACCTAAGAGAGGAGCGTTGCATAGGTGGTGGAAGAGAGGAAGAGGATGGCAAGCAGGGGAGATCATCGTCGGGGGAGCTCGTGCCGCTGGGGGCTTGCCTGCGGGGAGCTCGGGGCGCCGGGGGCTCGCCCGCGGAGAGCTCGCGCGCTGGGGGAGCTGCACCGCTCGCCGGAGGAAGCTCGCGCACGCCATGGTGGCCGGCGCGCCTTTCCCCCCGGCGGAGGAGCGGCAGCCCGAGCAGCTCCTGCACGGGAAGGGGAGGGAGACAGTGGATGGGGCGTCCGATCGATCGGATGGGGAGGGAGACAGTGGATGGGGCGTCCGATCGATTGGACATCCTACCCATAGCATTACCGAAAAAATATTGCAATTAGTATGTGGTGTACCCATTAGATTTGTCCCCCTCTAGCTCTTCCCAACATGATTGCTTTTTCTTTTGTCCATACGTGTACCTAGTCCTTTTCGGAACAAATAATACCAAATACACGATAGAAATAGTAAGAGAAGTTCATCTTCTTGCCCCCCTACTTTACAGTGCAGTTATAATTATATCTTCATTTTTCTTAACTTTGTGATTTTACCCTTGCTATTCATAAGTCAACGTAATTTTACCCCTATTCAACACGATTTTGTCCGTGTTTTGACCGTTGACTAGGGGCAAAATCATGTTGACTAGGGGCAAAATCGTGTTGACTTATGAATAGTAAGACCGAAATTAAAATTAAAAAATAAGGGTAAAATCACAATTGCACTATACAGTAGAGGCAATAACACAAATACTCTAAATAGTAAGCATACACCCTGATATGCTTAAATATTGTAGGATACAGACACTAAAAAATAATTTGTAAGAGCATCTTCTATTTTAGAAGCAGCTCAAAAGGTAACCAGCTACTACAAAAATAGCAGGATTATTGTAGCTTTGGAGCCGCTCCTAGAAATGTGTTTACAGGACCCGCTCCTATTTGTAACTGCGAAAAGCAGGAGCAGATACCGCATCGGTTCTGCAAACGTTGTTTTACCCGTCCTACGAATAAATGTTTTCTTGTAGTAGTGAGAGTGTATTTTAACTCATATATATACAATTGAATCATTGATCTTCGGAAGTTCTTCAAAATGCATGCAAGAACCCGTCACATTGTCACAGCTTATTTGGAACTCTATTATTGGTGCATGTGTTGACCGACAGCCAGGCTGACACCGCTTGGTGGGGAGCATAGAGAGAGCCTGAGATGAAGCTAGCCAAAGTACCGGATGGGGACCGAGCTAGCGATGACGAGCTACGACGCGCAAATTAAGCATCTTCGTTCTCCGGATCGAGATCGGCGACGACTCTGGGGAGAGGCGATGAGCAGTGTCGATAAGTGATGCCGACATGACAGCCCTTCCCGCTCCCCAGTCGTCTGACTGTGACAGGGCATCCACTTGCTGAGCATATGCTTGCTCTGACATCAATTAAGTACTTCTTTTTCAATTGTCAACGTGCTAAATTTATTAAGCGCATTGTTCATACAGATACCGAGCTAACCTCACCTAAATTAATATCTCATATGCTTGACACTAGTTAACTGGCATAAATCAGAAAGATGGATTATTGATTTTTGTAGAAGCTACTGCTCTTATACGGGTTATTTGGTGTACACATAGTGACTTGAATTTTGAGAAAAAATAGGTTTCCACTTTTATGCAGGCTATTTTTAGGGGAGTATATTGCCTGCAATTTTGGCCCCTACTGCAACATTAGGAATCAAGGTAGACTGTCCGTTTGGCGAGCAAAGCATTAGAGGTCACCGCTTGGATATCTTCGCCAATAATGGATGGAGAAGCAATATGAGAATTTGCTTTTAATTACTTCCTTTAGTTGGTATCTTTTACTTATTATTTGTGATAAGTTTCGGAGCTGGGATTGCTGTAAAAATTGGTTGTGTGCCGTTGCAGAGGCCGGAAACTCTCCCTTTTCTAAAACAAAGTTGGTCAGCATCGGCACGAGAAGACGAAGAGACATAATCTGTGGAATTCGCACGTGTTCTGAGCAGGATGGCCACTGACGACTGGCAAGAACAAAAACTAATCTCGATTGATCGCGATCGAGAAGGAGCGGAGCACATCTCGTCCAACGCTAATACGCTATTACAGACACGGTTTGTGCTATCATCTTCCATTTTATGGCACTGTTGGTTGGTTGGTTTAGCCACCACCAGCACGACTGGGCTGGTGGCCGGTAGCTTACGGATCGTCAACACTGATACATCTATGCTGGCAGGCCACTTAAGCAATCATCAACGCTAACGGATATTATTTCCGCTGGCGGGTGGTTTAAACAACCACCGGCACAAATACTACGGTATATAGCCATTCGCCTCATCTTTCTACTCCAGCCCGCCTTCAATCCGCTACATACTAGCTACACAAACCAATCTACAGAGTTCTGAAGTGCTAGTATACATGAAAGAGGGAAAAAAACAATCATGATTTTTGAATCTGTTACACAGGACAAATGCATCTAGATTAGCAAAGACATCTAGAAACCAATCTACAAGATCCTTGGTCCGTGGTTACATAATCAAATTGCTAGGAAAGACCAATCAATTGATCCAGCATACTAGCGCATGTGCTCGCCAGAAGCGCAGACAACGCAGGGCTGCCATCAGGGCGGCAGCGTATGCAACGCATGGTGTAGAAAGGTGTACATGCTTCATTGAAAAGAAAACTATATAGATCGATCTAGAGTATGTAAACTAGCCAGTAAAAAAACATCTACACAGATCTAGCATGCTAGTTTAAACAGTAAGCCAATTTAGATTAGAAACCAAAACCAATTTACCGAGACACTACAAGAAAAATGAGCATTTGTCCCTTCGGTAAACACAATTTGAACCGGTATTAAAGTTGTCATGGAGGTATTTTAGTACTGGTCTAAATTTGAAATTTGAAAGCTTCTGGAACTATTTTTGTACCGGACCAAGCCACCGGCCGGTACTAAATGTTACCTTTTAGTACCGGCTGGTGTTTTGGTTCGGTGCTAAAATGGTGCGGACGATACTAACAAATATCACAATTTAGTACCGGCCGGTGGCTTGGCCCTGTACCAAATGATCCTTCACAGGTTACTACAAAAGGAAAGCATCTTCCATCTAATCACATGTGATGCATAGGTGAGACGGTAAGGAAGCTGCACGCGAGGCTGGATGTTGTGTGTTCGAATCCTCACGACTGCACACGTGCATTTACGTCTGAAAAAATCGCGTGACCTGTAGCTTTCGACGATGCGCGTGTGCGAACCTCTTGGGAGTTTTATTTTTTTTTATTTTTCTAGGAGGCGTGTTTAGTACCAGTCATTGCCACCAGTACTAAACTGCCCTTCACTTAGTACCCGGGCTGTACCGGCTGCGGCAATCGGTACTAACAAGTCCCTACAGCTGGTACTAGTGCTTCCTTTCCTACCAGTCAGAGATGGATCTAGTAGGGATAAAAAACAGCATACCGTTGTTGACAAGTAGTGGTATAGCGTGCTGATGATGTGTTGAGTAATGACGCTGTTGCGGATCCCTGTTTCTTTTCCTTCCCTTTCCCGCAGCAGATAAGGTGTGAGGAAGATGTAGAAGATCATCCATATTCCTTCCCAATAGCATATGGGATCAACACAGAGGAGACAGATTATAGATGAAAATTATCCTCTATTCTCATTGATCACGTACAGGTTTCTATATATATAGCCATGACCCTTCAGAATAATTTTGGTATGAGCACATAATTATCCCTTAATTAAAGGGATATCTTAACAAGAAGAACAAACAAGCGCGTCGGCCTCCTGGGCTGTTTATGGTCCAGTGGGCTGATAACCCGAGAGTTACTGCGTGATGGCTCTGGCATGGCCGAGCCGAGCCGAACCATAACACTTGTCAGCCCATTAGAGCCCACGTAACCAAGTTTCTGTTCCTTTTCTCAATCGTTATTTTCTCCTTACTAGAGTAGGAATGAGTTGACAATTGTATTTAAGGGCCCACCACCCTGTTGAGGCTTTGAAGCCATTCACAACGTGTTCGACTCCACACACCCTTGTCCTCGCTGCCTTGTGGGCCTTTCTCCGCCACCACGCTACTGCTACAGGTATATATAGCAACGGCCACCGCGAACACGGCGGGCACTTTCGTCGGCGCAGAGTACAAATAAAACTTCACATGCATGTTTGAGTTCGTCTTGAATCCTCAAAATTTGCAGTCAAGACTCAAGAGTAGTGGATATAGTCGTTTTGGAAAAGTTTTCCAATCTATATTTTTTTAATTACCCAGTACAACTTAAATACTCAAACTGAAAGTACAATATCGTTAAATTTTAGAAAATTTGCTACCATATAGAGTCGAATCTAAGACCTGAGATGCGAAATGGTCTGTAGCCTAGTGGTTACCAGAGCCTCAGCACCTGGGTCCTGGTTTTGACACCCTATGGGAGCGAATTTTCTAGGATTTAATAGTGTTGTGATTTCAGTGGTAGACAACATTTCTGTCGATAGCGAGGCGTCTGTGGTAATTTTGTCAATCTCGAGGATTTACCGGCTCAGTCTCTCGGAGGTGCTCATATGAGTAAGATTGCGTGCGTATATTTATAGATATGAGTATGTATACGTGTTATGAGCGTCTGTGTCCGTACTGGGTGTGTTTAAAAAAATATAAGACCTGAGATGCCATCGCCCATCAAGCTTTTGTACTAGAGTACATGCCCTTTCTCAAGTTGCAGCGTTGCCGCGACCTACTGACTGATGAACGTTGCCGCGAGGAACATGTCCTCCTCGCTCCCGACCCACCCGCACTGGCCGCAGCACTTGCCGGCGCTGCAGCACCCGCTCGCGCTGCCGGGTTTCCTCGCCCCCTTCCCTCCATCACCGGTGACGGCGGCGCGGACGGTGCTGACCTCGACCAGCAGCCCGGGCGCCTTGCGCCCGCCCAGCTCGCGGCCCGCCGACAGCGAGAGCGTGAGCCACCTCTCCGCCGCCGCGCCCTCCGGCCACGCGAGCTCCGCGCGCGCCACCACCCGCGACGGCCTCCTCCTCCGCGCGCCGGCCCCCAGCAGCGCCGCCAGCCCGGACGACGACGGGCGCGGCCTCCAGCGCAGCTCGAACGCGATCCCCCCAACGGCCGGCGCCGCGGCGGCAGCGGGCGTGGACCGGGCGGCGGCTGCGCCAGCGGCGCTCGGCGGGTCGCCCCAGCGCTCGAATCGCGCGAGTTCGCCCCAGAACGGGTCCCCGCCGGCGCCGCACGGGACCTCCCGCGTGTCCACGCGCAGCCGCCGCCGCCCGTCGCCCGCCGGGACGTAGTACCTCACGAAGAGGGTGCCGCCGCCCTCCAGGCGATGATCTGCCGGGTCCATCCCAGCCACCCTGACGACCTTGACGCCGAGCTCGAGGCTCGGCTGCTGCCCGCGCAAGCTCTCCATCGATCTTCCACGCACGTCCAGGGACGGCGAGTCAACAAGAACAGACGTTCAGCGATGAGAACGCAGTGGAGCACTACTGCACTAGCACCTAGTTGCACAGGATCAGCCCCGTTAGCCTCAGCCGTGTGAGTGCCGAGCTGAGCAGATGGAGGACGGAGCTGCATGCGCAGCCCCAAATATATAGGCAGAGCCAGTAGGCGCACGCGAGCGCTGGGTGCTCGTCGAAACGGCCCCCGCTTTCTCTCGAGGGATCGGACCCGAGTCAGTGGTGGGCTCTGCGATCTCTTTTAACTTTCCGGTGGGGGGTTCTGGCTCCTCGGCGGCGATCCATCCGACGGCTCCGGGGCCGGGTGAACCCTTGGGCGCGTCAAGGGTGGTTTGCCTTTGGCCGTAGAGGAGGCGCGACAGCGGCCCGGTGCCCCGATCACCCACCCTGTCGACGGGCACGGGCAGATAAGGACGCGTCGCGCCAAATGGCGACGCCGATATGGTTAACTATGGGTTCGAACGCAGCGATGACGCTTTCCACCACCACTAGAGCACATGCGGTTGCTTCTCTGAATCTCTGATAACCACCAGCACTGAGCTGATGCGGTCGACGGATCCTCCAGGCTCCAGTTTAATACTGCGCGGGGCGCGATCGATGGCTTTGTGGCCAGGCGGAGGCTGGACTAGTCGACGCCGCACGGGGAAAGCCGGCGCGACACCGCTGCGCGCGTCTGAATCGGATTCAGATAAGCAGATGAGGATGGGCGGATGTTAGTTGCAGTACACCTCGGACCGATGCTCACGCGTGCCTAGTTTACTAGCCGGCGGCCTTTTTTCCCATCTCCGGGGATATTGTTAAACGTGTGCTATAGCCTATAGGTCATTCGTGCTCGGAAGATTCAGCACCGAGTAGCAGGGGCGAAGAGCTGCACAGGAGCACGCATATGCTGAGGGCGATCGCTCTTTCTAGTGCTCGGTTGACCTAGGAGCCACTGGCCACTGCGTGCGGTGGCTGGCGAGAATGGTAACCCTGAATGGGATGTTGACGAATTCAGTTAACGACGCCACATTACATGTCCCTAGATCATTGCAGCAGTGGTCAGCTCCTTTTCCCCTGGGGGAAGGCACCATGCCAACTGATCCGACGAGTGACGAACCATAGTCCTACCCCCACACTCCACCAAGCGTTCACCTACAAGCCAATGGCAGGGCCTTGCCATGTTGATCGCACAAAAGATGGTCCAGTTGACTCCCAGCAAAGTGTGTATCAGCAGCATTTGTGCGCTGCTGCAGGTACCCATCTGTTATGATCGACAGCAGATTGGGTGATTGGATCCACCACTGACACGGCAAGTTCCAAGCCCTGTATTCACATTCTGTACAATCAAAATATACAGGAGATGGGCTTACAACAAAAATGAACCTGAACACAAAAGGGGAAAAATCGATCTGCTGGAGCACAAGTATTTCAACTCGCGAGGGAGCGCGAAGCAATGCGGAGTGGCACAAAGGAGCCTGCAGGAGTTATTCTATAATAAAAAAATAAATGTGTGATTGCACTGGTGGCAGAAATCAGCATGGCTTTCCGGCAACAAAGCAGTGGGGAGCTTATTTGCAGCATAGCATGTTAAGGGGTTGAGGCAACGTCAATTATGCACTTGACTCTGCAGTGGATCCTTTTGCTCGATCAGCTTCAATCATAGCTTTGATGTAGAATTCACCGGCCTTGTAGGAGGACCGAACCATCGGCCCAGATGCAACATAACGGAAACCCTGCCATTAATAATTAAGGCCATGAAAATTTAGTCCCAAACCCCAGCTAAACAAGCGCAATTCAAAATATGATACATGGTCTGCTTAAAGCTCAAAAGGGCATCGATCACTTTGCAATCAAATCACTGCTGCAGCATACATGACAATGCAAGTTCCTAGGTCTTCCTCACTCTAGCACAACTAAGTTTTTGTTACCAATTATAGAACCACAAGAGGGAAGAACAGTCCATTCATGAATCATGATATATTTCTGCAGCATGATCCTATTCCAACCAATAATGTGTGCAAAAGAGACATTAGGGTCGAGAATAGCTTTTCTTTTGTCTACATTGTGAAGGTTGAAAACAAGTTTGCCATGTATGAGATGTAGCATAGGAACTGTGTTTGGGGATAACTGTGTTGCATAATGCAAAAGGCTAACAAGAATGCACGTGGGGCAGATGGGCATACCATTTCAACACCAAGGGCCCGATACTTCTCAAAAGCTTCAGGTGTAACATACTCAGAAACAGGCATGTGACGTTTTGATGGCCTCATGTACTGGCCAAATGTTATAACATCAACACCAGCAGCCCGCACTTTTTCCATGGTGCTAATAACTTGATCTGGAGTCTCCCCGCAACCCAGCATTATTGATGTTTTTGTAAGGGTACCAGGAGGAGCATACTCTTTTGCCATTGTCAGAACATCTATAGATTGTTTGAAATTTGCACGATAGTCTCGGACACTTCTTTGCAGCTCTTCCACTGTCTCAATGTTGTGTGCAAAAACATGCAACCCAGAAGTTGCAACCTTCTCTACACAGCTTGGATCTCCACGGAAATCAGGTACTGCAAAATTAGTAGAATAAGGGTACAAGATATTACAGTAATTTGACAGAGGGCAGATGATCCACTTCATGCTATCATGCAAGTGACTAAGCAATTCAGTGACAAACATGTCTCTTACCAAGTGCTTCGATAAGCATTTCTGGCTTCAAAGCCTTTAACTTCTGTACTGTTTTGGCAAAGTGACCACTGCCCTGATCAGGTAAATCGTCCCGGTCAACACTCGTGATGACTATATATTCAAGGCCCCATGAGGCGATAGCTTGAGCGACATTGGAAGGCTCATCAGGATCTGGTGGAGGCGGAGTTCGAGATGTCTTGACGTTACAGAATCTGAAAATTGTGAACTTTTCAATTTCATAAGCAACTAAAAGATGGGCCTTAATCTCATTCCTCCAAAAGGTGAGTTACATCACAAACAGCAAGAAATAAAATCCTTGTCATGCAGGCTCACACAAAACAAAAGTTTTGATGAAAAAGGCTAAAATTATGTACTTATGTGGCCTAAATAACAAAACCTGTAGGTTCCCCTAAAATGGACACCAAACACACAATAGAATAACCAGATTTCCTTACAATTGCTTCATATAGAAATCATCCATTCTTACGGGTCTATCACTAAATAGAACCACACAGACACAGTGTTGTCTATGAGTTTGCAAATTTAGATATTGTCATATTTGATAACATCATTGTGACACAGCAGCTAAGATCCATAATTCACATCATAAGCAGTATAAAAGTATCTACAAGATCCAGAGGAAATCAAATTGTATGAATTCAAACAGCTCAAGATTTGCACTGCACCTTGTTAGTCTAAATATACTCCTGAACCCGAGTAACAATCTCTAATATACAGAACATGAATATAGCGCAAATAAGGTGTCCAACTGCACTCCTGTAAACAACCTAAGATTCTGTACAAGGTACCGGAAACAAGCAGTAAAATGAGCATGACGGATCTCTTTACCTGCAGCCGCGCGTGCAGGTGTCCCCAAGGATCATAATTGTGGCGGTGGCGGTGCCGGTCTCGCCGCCGGACCAGCACTCGCCGAGGTTGGGGCACCGCGCCTCCTCGCAGACGGTGTGCAGCTTCAGCTCCCGCAGCTTGGCCTTGATGGCCGCGTACTTGGCGCCCCCCGGCACGGTCTCCTTCATCCACTTGGGCTTGGGCAGAGGGCGCTTCCGCGTCCCCACCTCCACCGAGTACGTGAAGTCCCCCAGCGAAGGCGCGTCCGCCTGCAGCCGCGCGCGCAGCTCCGCGAGCCGCCCCGCCGATGGAGGCGCGGACGGAGGCGAGGACACGGACGAGTCGAGGGTTTGGAGGAGCGACGGGGTGGAGGAGATGCAGCGGGAGGGGCCCTGGGTCAGAGCCCGCGCCAGGGAGGCCGCGAGGTGGCGGCGGCCGTGCATGGCTGCGGCGCCGGCGGCGGCCGTGGTGCGGTGTGGGGACGGCAGCGGTGGGAGACGACTCAGACGAGATGGAGTTGTTTGGTGAGGACGTTGAAGAGAGGATTCGATGGAAGCGAAATCCCGTGGAGCGTTTTGGGCTCTGGAAGGCGTATTCTGCTTTCCCATCTTGGAGCACCAGGCCGTCGTTCAGCTGGCGTCTGAAGACCTGAAACTAGTAGAAGCCATCGTTGGTCAACTTAAATTTACAATACTGTAAATTTCAATCGATGTAAATATAAGAGCTAATGGGAATACTTTGCGGTATCCTATTGCCATCCACGTCATTACCTAATCAGCTTCAGTATCTAATGCAATGTTCATTGACTTGGTGAGCTCTAGTCTTGGCTTGCTGAACTCAGTACAGAAAGAAAACCAAAGAAGAGAAACTTTCTTTCCTTGAATGGTCTTTACATTTTTTTTTACTCTTTATCTGTGAAGTCTACAAACATCTGAGAAAAAGCATCCGTTACAAATGACAGAATTGCAACCCAAAAAAGAAATCCTACAAAGAGGCGTGTGCCCCCTTACACAGATTTACAATGATACAAACACCATCTCACAGAAGTAAAATGTTTTCCTGTTAGACTAGCGTACAAAAATGGAGCGCCTCTGAAATGTCCCATTTGACAGAGCGGAATAACAGCTAAGTGTACAAGCTGATCATTTTGCTTCCTGGCATCTTCTGCAGGAAGGAAGCAAGCACACCAAGCGATATTCAATGAGCAAGTGTTTCTAAACTATGCAAGTGCACCAAGAGCTTGGAGCAGTCTTGCTCTACCACAGCTAGAGTTCCTCCAAAGGAAGCCATTAGTGGCAGCAATATGAAGGCAACACTAAGCGACTCAGTTGAATTTGCCAATTTCAATCTTCTTCTTGATTGCTCTCTGGCCATGGTATACAAATGAATCTATGATTCCAGAAACCGTGAACACACCTGCACATCAAGAAGATTTTATTCAATCCTAGAAGTTCCTACTTTAGATAACCTGAAGACATGAACTACAGCAAATTTTGCATATTCAGCTCACGATTTTCAAGAGTAATCCTTATGTCTAATAAGAAACAAGTCAGGGATAAAAAAATTTAAAAAAATGTGGGAGACTCCCCCCAGACTTTCTTATAAGAAGGTGCCGTGGTGTCAACCTGGCCACCCAGGTCGGGACGGGAGTCTCAACGCTCCCGGAGTTCACCATTCTGACTGGTCCACCGCAAGAAGCTTGGCAACAAGTCAGGAATAGTCTAAATAAATATAGATAGAAGAATCAGCAGCCAGATTTGTGTCTAATTTCAGCTGTTGTATACCAGCTTCAGCTATATGCCTATATCAGCAACCACATTTAGTGATGCAACACAGATTTAGAAGGTACGCGGTCAAAGCAGAAATAAAAACATGTTTAAAATGTCAAATGTTCGACTGAATCATTAGCAGTTAATAAACACGGGAAAAGGCGCACAAGAGAATGGCTAGTTAGCATAAATGAAAAAAGGACACAAGGAACATTACCACCAACAATTGCGCAAACGTTGGTTAAGAAGTGCAAGAATGACACATGTTGCTCTGTGAATGTGACCTGCAAAAGCCATCGGTGCCAAATTATACTCGTGTACAAAAAAGTGCCAATGCAAAATGCATGTTTGAGTACTAAAATCGTAAAAGTAATTTTCCTATCACTGAAAGGACAATGAGTGAAAATCAAACAACTGGAGTAATCAAGAAAACCAGGTCAGCCCAGCAGCATGATATATCTTCAATAGAACTGTTGAATTTAAATAGGTACCTTGATTGGGGAAAGGTCATAAAAGAAAAACACGCCAGGAAGAGCTTGTATGCGACCACTTTCACTACTTCTAAAATGTTCCGTCACAGAGAACTGCGGCAATGAGTAACAGAATCTTAAGGAACACTTTAAGATCATATAAATACATATATGTGCATCAGCTATCATGAGAATGCTTATCCAGGCAAGGGAAAAGAGAAAGAAATGACCTGATTTGAGAGGATGATGTGATCATTTATGTCAGTGTAGACAGTGGGAACAACCTGGAAAGGAAAAATAATAATTACTCTTACTTCAGTCATGCAGCAAGTAGATGCAACACACACAAAAAAAATTCTACACTGGTTCTGATTAATCAAAGGATAGGACCAACCTTGATGAAGTATTGATACATTCCATACGATGAATGCTGCACCCACTGCGCCCTATGCATTTTACAAGTACACAATGTTAGATTGCCACTAAGGTTTTCTTGGGGGATACTGTCTCACTTAAGAAAGCCAGGAAACAGCATATGAGGTAGTTAATATTTTTGAAGAAAATGAGGAAGTTAATAACATGTGAAGAAAGGAACCTACCCATCAAGGGGATTAACCACACCAGGAAAGTATTCACCAAAACTTAACTTATTTATCTTATGGCTAACCTGGAATTGTAAAACAAAATAAAATGTAAATGTTGTGCAAGAATGCTGGTGAGAAAATAATAATTTTGCCATCAGCATTCACAGCTATAGAAACCATTTGTGGATTTCCTCAAGTATGATTACATTGAAGCTGTCCTTCTGGAATGGAAGCAAGTCATGCACATGCACATTTGACTGCTGGAAGCTTTTCCCAGGAGCAAAGTGGAAATTCCCAGCAACCTTGTTAACTTCAATGAAACCATAAATATTGCATCCTTCACCTTCTTCATCCTTTATGCTTTGAAGGAAGCCCTCCCTCTTGCACTACAGAACAATGCACATTAGACAAGATAATTGCCTCGAAGGTAAAGGAAACAAGGGTTACACAAGTGCATCTTATGTTACACATGTTGCAGGGAGTTATAACTCAGAATAGATGGCTGTACCTGGTCAAGCAGATCTGGATTCGATACACCCCAACCTTTTTTCCTGTATGCTTCCCGAACATCTTCACACGTGTTACAACATTGATCATCTGACTACATTCAATTAGGAGATATATTCAGTCCAGGTAGCAACACATAACAATCTGATTCATCTGAATAAAATAACAACTAAGAGAAGAAAAGGCTTCAAAATTCTTACAACGAAAAAGAAAACACTGGTCAACGTAAGGCATTGGTTAAATTATAAATCTTAAATGACATCCCCCAGAAAATATCAGCCAAATGGAGTTAAGGCAACATGTTTCAAAGCAGTACTGTAATTTTGTTGTAGAGTAAGCGAAATGAAAAGGTGTTCTAACAAAATTCAAAATGACTAGACCCGCACAAATATATGTGACATCAGGTACTTCTTGCTCTGAAATCCATTAAGAGTATAGGACTAAAACATATGGCTACACTATTCACACAACAACAGTTATAACATGGTAATTAGTTGGCATCAACTGACATGAAGCCTTCTTTCCAAAGAAAACTTAGAAACGATGAAGAAGCTCATTTACAGGTCGCAGAAAGGTAAATTACAGAGATCAGAACAAAAATGAACAATAGAAAATAAATCCATGCATTAATGAAGTCCAAAAGTAGTCCATGCAATACAAAAGGCAGTAATGCAATTGTATATATGGTCAGAGATGAAACTTTTATCATGCAATTTAAAAAGACATACTTCTTGTGCACCATAGCAAGAGCCACAATAGGTTTCATTATGTTCAAGCCGCCCACCATGATGTTGTAAGGGCTTTTCCATCTGTTACAAAAGGGGGGAAAACATGCACCTTTAGTTATGACAAAACCTGTTGGAATTTTAACAACACAAAGCACTTAGAAGACAAGTTTCTGAGGTTCTAAATCAGATGACAGGTGCAGAACAAATCATCATTGGCATGCTATGAATCTAGGAATCTAGGATAGTTCCATGTATAGAACAAATATTCATGATACTTCTGATTTGTGATTGTTTCGGCACATGTTACTTCAAAAGAATGTTGTTCTATACTCCAAAGGCTTTAAATTGCAACTATTAACAGCACAAGCATTAATCTGACCTTCATCCCACCAACAGCATCTTGTCTAGTAGCAATAACATTGCCATGGGCATCAATTCGTTGCTTGAATATATCATGTTTCTACATAAGAGCATTACACCAGAATATGTTAGTTACTGCAAGTGAACAAACATCATTTATACATAACTTATGGCAGCTGCAAATCAATACGAGGTATTTAGAAAGAAATATATCAAGCAACAATGATAATACACAAGAGCCTACCACATCAAGGTGCTCTTGCCCACTGATGTCCATTGCATCAAGGCTAATTATAGAACACTGAAGGGCTGGGAAGGTAACATCAAACTGCATTTTTTGACATCAGGCAAAGGTAGATGTCAGCACGTATCCAACTTAAATTAGACAGATCAGGAGGTCAAAATTATCAGTAAGAATTAAGTTGTTGAAAAATAAGGTTCCAGATTGGAAAATACGATAACCAACAGAAAATATACAAGAAAGGAATGAACAATTTGCAAGCAAATAAAAAAGTAGCTCTTTGGCTGTTTGTGAACAGTTGGTAAAAAAGACAATGAAACAGTTTGAAGATATAACTAGAATTACCGGAAACCAGATAATCTCTAATTCAAACTATACATTACATTTATGCGAAGCTTTTCACCCCTTGAGGTATCCACCCTTAGTGTTGTCTCTGTGACTGCATGAAGATATAATCCTGCACGACAAAACATTAAAAGGTCACAATCAAGTAGTAAATACTAAGTAGGTAACATTGATACTTTGGCTAGCGTGGTAGATTCCAGTGGGAAAAAAAAACAAGTCAAATTTAGGAAAGCAACCAACCACAAACACGTAAGAAAGGCTGCTTTCTAACCTCAACATTCTAATGAAGCTGAGCATTGCGTGTGCAAAATTGGAATTGGCAGCAGCGATGTTCAACATGTTGCAAGTTGCATCAACACAAATGGATCAGAAACTTCGCACGTTTCCTGTAAACAGCTCAATTCCGCTCTCATCAACCAAATTACGCGTTGCCATGTTCGTTTGATCCATTGACCCTCTAACCGCGCCGCGAGATCTCGACACATCCAGGGGAGAACGCCAAACAATCCTAACGCGAACAGTGGTCGACACATCCGCTGGCGCGCCCGCATCTAGCACCGCCGACGGTCAAAACCTAACTGTCCGAACTGGATCGGGATTCGATGCTCGGAGGGGGAGGAGAGGGGGGGAAAGAGCGGGAGGCGTACGGAGCTCGGAGACGAAGAGGAGGAGCATGACGACGGAGGAGGCAAGCGTGATGATGCCGCCGGAGAGGGTGCGGCTGTAGAAGTCCTCGTTCACCTTGGGGTAGGCGTCCAGGCTCCGGAGCTTGGACAGGAGCCCGTCCATGGCTGACGGGATCTCGGGGGAATTGCCGGCGCCGCGGAACCGGGGGAGACGAGACCGGCCCTGCCTCTCCCTATTTTCGCTTTATTCTCGCGGATTGCTCGATCGAAACGGGAATGGAGCATGGAGATGATACCGGTTTTTTCCCCCAGATTACGCCTTGTTCTAGGGGGTTTCGCCTTCGCAGGAGTTAGGCGTGCTTTTTTTTTACCCAAAAAGGGCAAAAACTCCCTCAGTGCTCGAGTCTACTACGTAATCTATCTGCTTGTTTCTCCATCTTTATGAAAATCAGAAAAACATTTTCCACCATCCTTAATCCTTTTACCATTTTCTTCAACTTAGGAAAGCACACATTGCGCGAACTGGTACCGACATTGCACTCTCCTGCTACATACACTCTTTTTTACCAATCTGAATCCACAAAATTAATTAATTTAGCCGTTCCAAAATTATTTTTATTAGAGAATGCATCTCGTGAAGAAACACACTCGGAGAGCATAAGGTGAAACTTTGTAGAAAATACATCAAATAATTCCACAGTTATTATGCAGTTTTAAATGCATGTTTGCAAATACAAGCATGGACTCAGACCCGATATTACTAGGCATTTTTCATACTTACAATGCCTACGACAAAACTATATTCACGATGTGTGATTTTTCAAGAAATAAATTCTCATCCAATCTCTTTCTTCTCTCTTATTCCATCTCCTAATCTTCCTTCTCGCTTGGTTCTCACGGCAAACGGTTTCTTGCATGAGAAATATCTTCTTGTCTCCCCATCGTACTGTTACATCATTATTTGTTCAATTACATCATTATTTATTCAAACAGCGCCGTCTAATTAATACTATAGAAATTATCTTAGTCATCCCATTAAAATTGTTATTATTAAGGTCACATATTTGGAGCATCTAGAGCTTGCAAAACGTGGCTGATCTAAATAAGCTAGTTTCCGCTCAGTTATCTAGTTTTAAGAGATTTACTAGTTTGTGCATTAGGACTTTAAAAGCTACGGCTAATCCGATCAGACCAGCTTTTTATTCACTTTTATAATGCTTTATATTCCCATAGTCTACGATGCAAGGAAACGGTGCTCATAGCCTGAGAGGGAGAGGGGGTGCATTAGGCAAAATTAAAACATCAAACCTATGGCTTAAACTAATTGTACAAAACTAAAACTACAACATGCTATCTATATGTGCAACTATGGTTCTTCTAGTGAGAAATACTCATCCTAAAAAATTTTGCAAACTATAGTCAATCCTATCAAGATACTACTCTGTGAAAGTAAAGGCACGCAAAACTAAAGTATAAAATGCGGAAGCTACAGATGGGTCTTTGCCCACTGGTAACTCCCGAGGATGGGAGCTTGCTGGCGGGGGTTCGAGCCCTCGTCCCGCACCTGGGTACTGAGGTGTGTGCGTGTGTACTAGTGTGTGTGTGCGCGTATGTGTGGTGGTGTGCGTAAGCCTCGGTATGATGCGTCAAGAGGCTCCTCATGCAGTCTCGTCTGCGTTGAGTTCGGTCAACATGGACATCCAAAAATCTTGCATGACTCCCCAGTGTTTCTGGGTGCTTTCAAAAAAATACGGAAGCTTAAAAAGGGAACGAAGGGAAGCAACTCTTGATAAGAAGATTTATCCCGTGGTTCGGTTAGGCACAAAGCCGCTCCTACTCCACGTTGTTGAAGCACTCACAAAGAGTATTGCTTTCCGGCAACCAAGTCCCTTCCGGGACTCTTCTTGGTTCGCCACCAAGACTATGTCAAGTCACCACAGTCACCTTGATCCCACTTTCCGCTTAGGAGCTTCTCCACGAAGGATGGGGGTCTCAATAAAGCCGTCGTCGCCGCTCCACACCAAGCCGGAGGGTCGAAGACTTGCCGGTGAGCCACCAAGCTCCAAGGGGCTGGCATACCGAGATACAATGGTGGTTCACCTCTTAAACCAGCACACAAGGCACAACACCTTGCTCTCTCACTCTCTCTAGAGCTAATCCTAACACTAGCTTTCACAAAACTTGTGCTAAACCTAAGAGTATAGATAGTAGCCGTTAGACTCTGTCACCCTAACAACTCCCCTTTTGTTTGCGTCATTGCACCGACGGTCACTCCGATCAGGTGTCGGTTTATCCGACATTAGATGTCGGTTCATCCGATCCTTAAGGCATCTCTGAGTGAGTCTGCTGGAGCCAAAACATACTCTCTTGATAAATTACTCCGACTTTTCGTCGGATTATCCGGTGGTACTAAGTATTCTTGAGTTCAACTGTCAATTGCACCGAAGCTTCAAAGGCCAAGGCGTCGGTTAATTCAGTATTAAAGACTTGATCATCATAGCTTAAGAATATTGCACCGACGCATTAAAATTATTGAGCGTCGGTTCATCCGGTCGCCTGTTCCCAGCTGAACCTTATCTAAACTATCGCTGCGAGCATTTGGATACCTTAGAGACGATCTGGACACCTTAGATAGATATGGTTTGGACTCCATCTGTGGGCCCTAAAAATTCTACAAATATATTATTACAAACTTGTTAATCCTATTAATTATATTGTCACACAATCACCCAGAATCAAATTATGACCTAACGGGGTCATAAGCCAACTTTCATAACCTCTAAACCGATCCAAACAGAGGCTCTCGTCGGCTACTATCTTCTTCATCGCGAGCTAAGAATTTTGGAAGAACTGAAAACTGTAGCTAGTGTATGTAAGAACAAACTCGATTTTAACAAGCCTTGGCCATCACATGGATGACTCTTTAGTTTACTTCCGTGCACTTGTCCTCCACTTGCTCGGAGAGTCAGAGAGGCTAATGCATATTTAAGTGAGTCGTCCAATGAGCGCATGATCAAGCATGATCCCCGTTCTCTGTGTGCGCACGCGCCACGCCACCGCATGACGATCGATGGTCACCTGCTTCTATTCTGAATTTCTGATCCGATCGAAACCTGATGCTTGCTTCTGACCCCGCGCATCATTCCTGCAACTAGTTAATTTTATCGGCAGAATAAGTGCATGCTCTAGACCAGCATGTGTCAGCGTCGTGCTCGACTGCTCCTCCTCTAATTAAGAAAAAAAATGATTAGCAACCCACACTGTTCTGATTTCTCTGAATCCGCTTGCTATATATCACCCTAGTTCATCAGCCTCTTCAGCTCACACTGTCAAACTTTGCGAGGTAAGAGAGCTCGGATCTAGCAGTGTTCAGTATGGCCGGCAAGGCACTCTCCTCCGCCGTCGTCCTCCTCTCCGTCGTGATCCTGGTACGTTTCGCTCTCTCTGCATTGTCCTGACAATGTCACTCTCGCGCGTCTTCGATCTCCTCACCGTCCATTTCCGCCTGCCGGCCGTTCCGCGGGTATAGGCCGCCGGGTCAAGATCGCCGGCGGACGTCCAGCAGGTCGCGACGGCCGCGGGGAGCTACGGCGGCGACGACAACGCGTGCGTGTACACGATCTACGTGCGGACCGGGTGGATCTGGAAGGCCGGGACGGACTCGGTGATCGGGCTAGCGCTCCGCGCCGCCGACGGCGCCGGGTTCACCATCCCGGACCTGGCCCGCTGGGGCGGGCTCATGGGTGCCGGCCACGACTACTACGAGCGCGGCAGCGTGGACATCTTCAGCGGCCGGGGGCCCTGCATGTCGTCCGCGCCGTGCGCGATGAACCTGACCTCCGACGGCTCCGGCGCGCACCACGGCTGGTACTGCAAGTCCGTCGAGGTCACCGCCGCGGGGATGCACCGGGCCTGCGCCAGGGCCGCGTTCGGCGTCGAGCAGTGGCTCGCCACGGACGCGCCGCCGTACCGGCTCTACGCCGAGCGCGGCGCCTGCGCCAAGAGCGGCGCCGAGGAGTGATGATGCTGTGCGTGGCGTCTCGGGGCCGGATGCCGATGTACTAGTGAGTGGACTTGTAGTTTCCGCGTCGTGGCGTTTCTATGTTGTGTTGCTGCTGCTCTGGTTCGTGGCGTTGCTGTTAAAGATGGAATTTTGTGTTTGGTAAAAAAATGGAATTTAGCACAAATAATAAATTAATACTCTCTCCCTTCCAAAATGTATTTCATTTTAACGTTTATAAATTCACAATATTTACTATGCATCTAGATATATTGTATATCTAGATGTATAATAAAATCTATAAAATAAAAAAGTTAAAATAAATTATATTTTGGAACGGAGGAAGTAATGTGCTGGCTGACTGGCTCAATCGGCATGTTCTAAGGTTGGGAAATACTTAAATTTAAAGACAAGTTTTACACGTTCCTATCTACATCGGTCGTCTGCAGATGCTTCACTGTTTTTTTGCCTCCCAAGGTATATATGGCCAGATGGGCGGCACGACCCGACACGGCACGAACCCGATTGGGCATGGCACGGTTTAGCACAGCACGGCGAGGCACGGCTAGCTAGTCGTGCCGTGTTGCCGCTGCGGTCCAGACACAACACTACGCGCGCATGGTCTGGCACAGCACGGTGGGCACGGCGGCCCGGCGTTTCCGTGCTGGCCTGAGCCTGACGTCGGCGATGTGGAGGCCGCTGCCACCAGTGGCATGGATGTGTGGAGACCGGGTGAGGCGGTGGCGGTGGCAGTGTGGATGCGTAGAGGATGGGCGAGGTGGCAGCGGCGACGGTTAGGCGTGGGGAGGCGTCAGAGCTCAAGCGAGGGGAGCCGGCAGCGGAGTCGATCAGGCGTGGAGGAGGCCGTCGGAGCTCAGGTGAGGGGGGAGCTATCGGTGGCCAGAGTCCGAGAGGCGAGGGCATAGGTCGTTGCACGCTAAGAGCTTGAGACCCCCTTTTTTTTTCCGAGGCAGAGCTTCAGACTCGAGTGTAAGAGAAGGACTGAAGGAGAGGGAGGAGGAGAAGGCGGCCGTCGGTTGGAGGTAGGAAGTGGTGTGGATTAGGGTTTGGAGGAGAATATTCATGTGAGGAGTTTATGGGTATAGCTGCCGAATCGTGCCGGTCTATTAGTCGTGTCGTGCTCGTGCCGGCACCGCATGCCGAGGTTCCAGCCCACGCACGACACGATGATCGTGCCGTGCTGGCATGAGCACTAAGCCCACCGTATTGGGCCGTGTTCGTATCATATTTTTTAGTGCCGTACTCATGCGGCCCATTAGGCACGGCCTGTTTAGCCATCTATATCCCTAGGCACTTTACGTCGCCGTCGACGAAATGTCCAACTGATAGCCGAGCTGTTACACGTGACACGCGTACGCTGCATGGAAAGGAAAAGACCTATAAATCCAAGTAATGTTGAATGAAATTAGTGTTAGTCTAAACAATAAATGATAAATAATAGGTCACCTACCATGACCTACCGTTTAGCTTTTTATTTGGACTAAACGGCCATTTAAACGGGTTAAACGATTGAAAAAATAGGATAAACGGCTGATTAAATGGACACGGTAAACTACAGTGTAGCGTTTTATACGGTGTGTAAACGGATTAAACGGCTAGCCGAGGCGTAGCGTTTACACAACAGGTCCGCATCACCTTATACGACGTGGACACCTGGGTGCATCGCGGCTGCCTGACCGAGTGACTGGAGCGCTCGCGGTCGTCGCCCCGAATAATTAATCGAATTCCCCGGTGAGGGGCCTATCCGCTCGCGGCCTCCGTCGCCGTCGATCAGTTTCCGCCAACTACTCCGGCCGGCCAAAATAATGCCGAGGCTTCGCGTTCCCCGGCTGACCCCGACACGATCTGTGAGGAGCGTGGACGCTCGCGCACCGGCACCTGCCAGCCGAATAGCCGCAGATGCTAGCTACCGGCAGCGTCGTGGTTCACGTGCACGCGCCCGGCCGGATCACGTCGATCGACCGGGAGCCCTGGGTCCGGCGCCTTCTCACACTCGTAGATGGCTAAACAGAAGCCGTGGAATATTCCGCCTTGGATAATGCTCGCCGTCGTCCAGCTGCCCCTCCCCCGAAGTGTCAGCGTCCGGTGGGGTCGTCGTCCCCTTAAGCCCAATATAGTGCACCCGGCAGACCAGGCCACCACTCGCTCCGCTGCTGCAACCGTGTGTCTCTTCTCAACCTCTCATCAAGCATCCTCCGTTGCGATCGGAGCCTCCGGGGCTCCATCCGGCCATGGCGAAGCTCTCCCCCTGCCTGCTCCTCGTCCTCTTCGCTGCCGCGGTAAGCTCGCCCGCACCATCCACCTGCTGCTATCGCCCTCTCCGCACACCATCCCAAGCAAGTGGACGCTTGAGCTTGATTAATCACCACTCGATACTCGGCAGGCGTACGCGCCGCCGCGCGCGGCGGCCGCCGTGACGGACGTGTCTGCGGCGGCGGCGCTGTCGTCGGACCCGAAGGACAAGTGCGTGTACACAGTGTACGTGCGCACGGGGTCCATCTGGAAGGGCGGCACGGACTCGAAGATCGGGGTGACGCTGCTGGGCGCCGACGGGTCCGGCATCCGGATCCCGGACCTGGAGCGGTGGGGCGGCCTCATGGGCGCCGGCCACGACTACTACGAGCGCGGCAACCTGGACATCTTCAGCGGCCGGGGCCCCTGCATGCGCCAGGCCCCCTGCGCCATGAACCTCACCTCCGACGGCACCGGCCTGCACCACGGCTGGTACTGCAACTACGTCGAGGTCACGGCCACGGGGCCCCACCTCGGGTGCGCGCAGCGTCTCTTCACCGTCGAGCAGTGGCTCGCCACCGACGCGCCGCCCTACCGCCTCTACTCCACCGTCGACAAGTGCGGCGAGAAGAAGCGCCACCGGGAGGACGCCGCCGCCGCCGCCACCGCGGCCGCGCTGTGAACCGAAGCTCCAGCCTCCATGGCTTCGATCCCCTAGCCTGCTGCTGCCACTGCCCTGCGCCCCCTATGTAATTATTGTGATCTCGCTCATCTATCGGATTGCGTTTCTGCGACGAGGACATGGATCGATCTCTGTAGTGCTAGTACGGGAGAATAAAACCAGCCACCGTTTCTTCAGGCTCCCATTGCTGCCGTGCTGGGAGTCCGTGTTTGACTCGGCTGAGGTTGTTCGTACGTCTGCGTCAGTCGATTTGCCTTTGGATGCGGTCTCCTGCCACTTGGCATTGGTTTCTCCGTGTCTAGCTATTGTGATTGTGATTTTTTGGTCGTGTCGGCAGAATCGATCAACGCAAAGGAACCTTTACCCTGTCCCATTCTGCACCCAGTTCAGCTCATCTCTGATTCGAACCCTGACGCCCATATTGGGCTCTCGGCAGCGCAGCGCATGGAACCATCCATTGTTGGAATCATCCTGTGTTAGTTCCTCGCATAAAGTGTTTAAAATAGAATTTTTTCACATTTAAAATATTAAATATAGACTAATTAAAAAATTAATTGCAGATTTCGTCCGTAAATCGCGAGACAAATCTAATAACCCTAATTAGTTTATTATTAGCATATATTTACTATATCAATTTATTATCTAATCATAGCCTAATTAGGTTCATTAGATTCGTCACGCGATTTACAGTCTATTTGTGTAATGCGATTTCTTTTTCGACTATATTTAATATATCATGCATATGTCCAAATATTAATGCGATTGATGTGTAAAAATTTTTATGGCAAACTAAACCAGACAAAGCTTCACTGGGCCGGCTCGATATGCGTACCTTTGCAGTGGCGATGGGCCCTGGGCAAGAAATTGTCCCCCTACAGTTCCTTTCTTCTTCTATTAAGGCACGCATGCAACTCGAAAATCAAACTTTTTAAAATATTTTTTTGACCAACACTTGTAGTTTATAAAAGTGTATATTTATATCATGCGGGAACTGGGTATCAATGAGTTTGTATTTGAAAACACTTTCATATCATCAATTTTATATTCATGAGTGTTATAGTACCGCTACAAAGGTTTTGTTGCTCTAGTGCTTTCCTGGTGTTGTCACTCTCTATGCGCTAGTTAAGGTACCGTTTGAGTCTAAATGCTAACGTGGTTGGCTAAATTTTAGCTAAAACTTAAAAAATTTTAGTATAAATATAAGTGCTAATATGTACTAAAATTTAGCATTCAACTTTGGTCCATCCAAACTATCTCCAGCTCCTTTTCATTACTGAGTTTGGGAGCCTGCTCATCACATCTCCCTACTGTTTGCCCCGTCATCACCCTCTGCCGGTCCAGCTGCTTGAGAACCCGCGAATCCAATTCCGCCGGTACACGCTAGCACGCTTTCTGGCGCGCGACGAGACGCTGAGACAGGCTAGCTTGTGTCTGTACGTGAGGGTCTCAAGGGCCTCAGACACATTAAAGTCTATTATCAGCTAATATTTTATTAGTGCATACGCATGTGATGCTGTGATGGGTAAATATATTATTTATACCTTTAAGTTCTGTTAAACCAAGTGTTATCTTTTTTCCTTTTTAATATTTTTGCCTTCTATTATGTTGTCACGTGAGAAGATTTTATTCGATAAATGTTTCATTAAAATTATGAAAAAATATTTCTAGAAAAGTTGGATAGTGAACTTATGCATAAAAGTTGCGCGATAACTTATCTTGGGAGTTATGCTAAAAAAATATTTTGATAAATTTTCTGAAAAAAATTATGTATGTAAGTTGCATGTTATAAAAAGTTATGCTAAAAAATATTTTCTGAGAATTTGCTTGAAAGATGTTATGCGTAAAAATTTCGTGTATCATAAAAGTTATGCTAAAAAAATATTTCTTGAGAAGCTGTTGAAAGAAAATATATGTAAAAATTATGAGCATAATTTGTAAGTTTCCCAAACTAGAAAGTTGCTGTTGAAAAAAAATATATGTAAAAATTATGAGCATAATTTGTAAGTTTCCAAACTAGAAAGTTGCGGATGAGAAAAGTTTCCTAAAAAAAAAACTCGCATGCTATTGAAGATCGCGCGCTAGCAGCCTTCCTAGCGCGCGCGTCGATTGGAAAAACCCTTGAAAACCCCATCTCCTTTTCATTGCTCGAGTTTGGGAGCCTGCTCATCACCTTCCTACTGTTTGCCCCGTCATCACCTCGCCGGTCCAGCTGCTTCAAAACACCATCTCATCTTACCAGGTGAGCAGCTCCAGCGTGGGAAAAAAATATCAAAGCGAGACCGGCGCTGGTACACATCGAACCATGCACATTGGAGCAGTCAGGGCGTTATGTCAGAGACTTAGAGCCCAAAATCGCACCCTGTTTTCTGTTCGAACGGCGGGGAATAAAAAAAAATCGGAGCTGGTCTCACTGACTGTTCTAGCAATAGAAGTCCGGCCACGTAATAAGGCCCTCACGTGCATGTTTGATATTTGGCCACCAGCACGTCGTAAATGGAGCAACAATGCTTCTCCTTTCCGTTCGGAAAACTATGTGGAAACAGAACGGGTGGCCACAAACACTGCAGCAACGGCTTGACACCGACCGAGAAGCAAGTTCGAAGGCGAAATGCTCGTGTGCGTCCGGCATCAGTCTCGGCGGCCTGCGAGATCTGTCGCAAAGCCCGACGCGGAGCTATACAAGTCAACGCCGAAGTCAGGCTTCCTACTCTGTTAAGCAGCAGCTTCCCCTGCGTCAGCGACGACGCCAATTGCGGCATGGAGCCGTCACAAATGGCTCGCATGCACCGTGCGCGCTCCATCTCCGGCATCGCGCGCCGGCCGGGGGCATGCGCGCGGGACATGGAGAATCCCATCCACGTTTTTCTCAGTCGCGACCATCACCATCACATGAATCGTTGGATGTTTGCCACTCCTCGACACCTCGGCACCTCGCCGACCTTACGAAGCTTCTGGTGCTGCTGCTGATTTCCTTCGTCGCTGAGGTGCCCGGCCTCCATTCGCGTACGTCGTCGACGGCGTCCTACGTCTCTACGTACCCTTCAGACTTACCTGTCATGCTCCATCTTCTCGCGGTTACAGGCACCATCAGTCAAAAGTGAAGCGACAGCGAGCGAGTGCCTTGCACGTGCACGCTGATTTACAGGCCAGTGCGTACGTAACAAGTAACGACGGCCGCCGGCCCCTCCGGCCCCGAGGCGCTGCCACGGCGAGCGTTCTTCTACCACCTTCTCCGCGCCACGCAGAGATTCGGCGGGGCCTTTTTAGCCGGGCTCGATCGCTCCCCGGCCGTGCCTGCCCCCACCACCTTTCGCCATCAACAGTCATCTCTCTAGCTCCCGTCCGTAAAAATCCCGCAGCATCACTGCACCGTGACAGACGACTGACAGCAGCCACATCCGATCGAGTCCATGGAAAACGGCGAGAGCATCGAGTACTATCAGAAGCCCGCTGCTCATGCTGCCAGCAGGCCAGCCATGGACGACGACGAGGCCTGCGCCGCCAAGGGCAAGGCCGGCCGCCGCGCCGCCGAGCCGGAGCCGGAAACGAGCCAGGAGGAGCTCTTCAGCGACTCCGAGTCGGGTTCCGAGTCCATCGAGATCGCCGACCTCAAGAAGCGCATGTGGAAGGACCAGCTGCTGCTCATGAAGCTCGAGGGCCGCTCGGGCCGCGACGGCCGGGGCCCCCACCCCGACGACGGCCAGCAGCAGCAGCCCGCTCCGGGCCAGCTGCTGGCGTCGTCGTCCACCAAGGAGAAGGACGAGTCGCCGGAGACCCGGTACCGGCGCAAGGCGATGCTCCGGGCGCAGGACGGCGTCATCCGCCACATGCTCAAGATGATGGAGGCCTGCAACGCGCGCGGGTTCGTGTACGGCGTCGTGGCCGAGGACGGCGTGCCCGTCTCCGGCTCCTCCGACAGCCTCCGCGGCTGGTGGAAGGACGACGTCGGCTTCGACCGCGCGGGCCCGCTGGCGCTCCTCGCCGGCCAGGAGGCGGGGAGCCCGACGGCGGCGTCGTTCCTGCACGGCCTCCACGACATCCAGGACAGCACGCTGGGGTCGCTGCTGTCGGCACTCATCCAGCACTGCGAGCCCCCGCAGCGGAGCTTCCCGCTGGACCGGGGCCTGGCGCCGCCGTGGTGGCCGACGGGGCGGGAGCCCTGGTGGGGCGCGCAGGGCGAGGCGCAGGCGCACCAGGGCGCGCCGCCGTACCGGAAGCCGCACGACCTCAAGAAGGCGTGGAAGATCTCGCTGCTGAGCGCGGTGATCAAGCACCTGGCCCCGCGCTTCGACCAGATGCGCAAGCTCGTGTGGCAGTCCAAGCGGCTGCAGCACAAGATGAGCGCCAGGGACGCCGAGACGTGGTCCAAGGTCATCACCCAGGAGGAGGCGCTCGACCGCCACGCGGAGCGCGCCCTGCAGATCACGCCGGTCGAGGAGGAGGACGACGGGGGGCCCGACGCCGGCGGCGACTCCCCGCTGGCGGCGGCGCACGTCGACAAGCGCAAGCGCAAGGTCGGGCGCGAGGGCGACGACACGGCCGGCGGCGGCGTCGACGTCGGCAAGGCGTTGCTGGCGCTGCCGGACATAGATTGCGTACCCGACGCGGACCGCAGCTCGATCGACGAGCTCATGAGGCTCTATTACCGATGCCTGCAGGGGCCCGACGACGACGGCGAGCATCACGAGGCGAAGGGCGCGGTGGCGGACGACGGAGGGCAGCACAGCGATGGCGCGGTCGCCGAGACCGTGCCGCCGGTGGCGCACCAGGACATGCTCCTCCACGGTCTCCTGCAGCACCACGGCGGCGGCGGCGCTGCCCCTCAGGCCGCGGCGCACGGCGCGCCGGTGCACGAGGACGACGCGCTCCTCCGCAGCCTGCTGGGAGTCGCTGACGTCGTGGACATGAGTGACTTCCCGAACAGCCCGATCTGGCAGTGGGGGGTTTACGACGGACACTGACTAGAGTGGTGAGTTAGTTAGAATGATAAGGCTAGGTGGGGTGCTATGTTAATTACCTACTTACGTCTGTTTTTAATCATTTCCTCAAGTCCGTTTGATTTTATCTCGGTGAGCGATAGGCAGGCTACTAAGTTTGTTGGTTTGGAGCTCTCTCTTCAAGATGGTGGAAGAAACTCTGCACTGCTGCACGGTGAAGATTAGACGCTGGTAATTGCCGCTGGTGTGTGGGGTGTGTGTGTTGCGTGAGGCTCGATCACAGTACACATAAGTTGCTGCAGAGTAAGCAAGGGTAAAGCAAAGCAAAGCGATGCTGCATGTCGCTGCCAGGGGCGAAGCTACGTTATTTATCCCTGGTGAAAAAAGTATTTTCTAGTGATTGATTGAATTTTACCATGTGGATTATCTTAGTTTCCTTCGTTTGCAATGGAGAGTGCACCAGGTCCATTCGATCCCAGCTTCGCCAGTGATCGCTGCCCCTGCATGTTATACGTTTGACCAAAGCAAATGGTCGACAGGACACACTATAGTATTTAGTTTGTTCGTTCCAAGGTGTCAGCCTGTCAGATAAACGTAGGACCTTGTCAGGTACCAGAAGAAGCACCCCAGTTCGGTACTAGTAGCTCGTTCCCGGCCACATTTTCTTGGCTTCAGTGCGATCAAATAGACCATCCTTGCTATGGTGGCCAAACGGGCCGCACGGCACGGCACGGGCACGGGCACGGGCACGGCGGCACTGTCGTGCCGTGCCGCGTCGTGCCGAGGTCGCGGCCCAGGCACGGCACTACGGGGCCTTCGCCGTGCCGTGCCGTGCCGATGAGCACGGTGACCCGCCGTGCCCGTGCAGCTCGCCGCCGGCCGCGCCTGAGAGAAGCAGGTACAGGGAGAGACGGAGAAGAGAGAGCTCGCGGAAGCCGCTGGCTGCGCCGCTGCGGCTGAGAAGCAGGGGCAGGAAGAGCTCCGCGCGAGCGCCGCCGCGCGCGAGGCCGCCGCGGACGAGGCCACGCGAGCGCCGCTGCGTGCGAGGCCGCCGCTCGCGTCGCCGGCCGCCCAAGCGAGGCCGCGAGAAGGCAGGAGCCAGGAGGAACGGGAGCGGAGCGAGCGAGCGTGAGTCGGAGGTGCGGCGCGTGAGGAGTCGGAGGGAGCGACTGTGAGGGAGAGAGGTGTTTTAATAGATAGGGTTTTGATCCGACGGGTGTTATTCATCCAATGACATCCAGCGGTAGGAAACTACCGGGCCGCGTCGTGCCGGCCCATTTTCCGTGCCATGCCCGGGCCGAGCCGCCGTGCTGAAGTCGCGGCCCAGGCACGGGCACGACGTGGGCCGGGCTAGGCACAGGCACGACGCCTGCCGTGCTGCACCGGGCTTGGGCCGTACTTTTTGGGTCCGGGCCCATTCTGGCCCAGCGGGCTGAGCCCGTTTAGACAACTATAATCCTTGCTTGCGCCTGCGCTTGCGGCGCCTAGTTCTCTGCTGATGCAAGCAAGCAACCGCCTTCTTGTCAAGCACAAGGAAACTATACGATCCCATCGCTGTACGCCTTGCTCCAGGGTTTTCACAATTCTAATTTTTTTCAGATAAATTAATAGTAGTGTATAAAGACTCACATATCCTTATTTGTTTACCAAATACGATTAGTCTTGACATGTAAATCAAATCTAACCACTTAATTAGGCAGGTAGTTGAGATCCAACCTCTACAATTACACTCTCGGTGAATTTTTTTTCAAACGCATAGTATATTTTTTTACCGCCCTATCCGACCCTACATCATTGGATAAATCTCTCTTTTGACTTGAACTTAAAACTTTTTTATTAGAGAACCTACGCCACTCCCCAACCTTGCGTGAAATATGCCAAATATAATAGGAAAAGGTAAGAAAAGACATGTCCATTCTACTTTCGTATTGACATATTATTATGTACATCTAGTTTTGTACCACAAATGAAGGTCCAACAATCTATTTTTCCTTCCCCTTTTCTCCAATCGGCCGTTTTGAGAACCATATCATCTTCGCACGTTTTGATCCAACCGGCCGCCCCACATCACCACGCAGCCACCTGCTTCCATCTTCGCGTCCGTTTTGCCAACCCAAGAAGAGAACCATATCATCTTCGCACCGCCTCTTGCCCTTCGTTGACAATGGGGTCGGCGAATCAAACTTTGCTGTCATTTTGTCTCCCGTTCTTCTCTCTTATTAGTTTTCTCAATTCAACGGTTCTAGCACCTCTGCTCTGCCCTCCTCATTTTTTGTCTCCAGTGACTTCCGCCATCCCATTTGCTTCAACAATCCATTCCCCTGCTAATCCCTTTAATGCATGTCAGCACCACCACTAGTATTCCCAATCGGCCGCCCTTCACCACCACAGAATCAATTCCTGCCATCTCATTGTTCCACTTGGCAGCCATTGCTGGCTAGGCAGGAACCAGTTCCTCTGCACTGCAGTACGCCAGTACTGCAATGGACTCGGGTCACTGACGTGTGGGCTTGGTTGCCTCAGGTGCATATGTTAGTGGGAGCGAATTCCTCCGGTACTATAGAGAGGACTCGCCACCAGGCAACGTCCCCGGCTATCCCTCTATAGCTGGAAGCCACAGATTGTTCCAAACCCTGAATCAAAACATTAACTTCATCGTAGTTTATGGATCGAACTCGCCAAAGAATGAAGATGGGCTTGTCGTTAGAGAAAATGCCGCATGAAGAAATGGGGGTTGTCATCCGAGAAAAAGGTCGAATGAACTTACATTCAAATCCAAAGGCACAAAATTCAGCAGATTTTGCCTCCCTAAATCAGTTGATATTATCATATAGCATTGTTCGAGATAACGATTGCAAGGTCGTTAAAATCCAATATAAGTAGTTGTTGTTCTAAGGCTATCTCCAACAGACGGAATCCAAATACGAGATGCATTCACATGTTTGGGTCGCGCGAAGGAAAGGGTCACGGACCCAAACAGTCGCTTCTCCAACAGCCGACGCAAACGCCGCCCGCTCCTCCCCGCGTCGCCCGAGGTCCCCACGCCGCGCCGCTTGCTCGTCGCCGCGGCCCGTCCTCGCCGCGCCGGCGGCTCCCTGACGCGGATCCGCCTCGCCGCGCCGGCCGCTCCCTGACGTGGATCCACCTCGCCGTCGTTGACTCTCCAGCCGCGCCCCGTTGCTGATCCGCCTCGCCGGCCGCGCCCTGTCGCAGATCCACCTCGCTGGCCGCGCTCCGTCCCGGGACCGCCTCGCCGTCGTCGACTCGTCGTCCAGGCCGCCTCCATGGGCCCACCACTACGTGCGCGAGAGATTGTGTCGCAGAGAGAGAGAGGCGACGTTTATTTGGGTTCCGCCTCATCTCGGATCCAAAATGGGGTGCTCTGATTGCGTCGTCTGTAGGAGCGTGTGTTTCGTAGGTAAAAACACTGTGTGCGATCCTTTTTGCGTTTGGGTCGCCCTTTGCGTGCTTTGTTGGAGACAGTCTAAGAGATCAAGGAAATGTCCTCACTCATCCTGCCTTAATTGATTCCAGAAATCGATCCAGACTATACATTACATGGTACATACATGGAAATTAAAAAAAAAAACTCCCAATTTGACCTCCAATAATCCAATCGATCCAATGCAATGTCCATTGACGCATGCACCTGACCGATCTGAAGCAGCCTTAACGTCCCTCACCACGCGCGCAATCGTGTGCTAGCTGGGTCGAATCTATCGATGCGTACAAGTACACGCGGCGGCGGATTATAGGCCGAGCGCGCCGAGCGGCGTCTTGCCCTGCCCGGCCTCGAAGTAGAAGGTGAGCATGGCGAGCATGGCGATGCGGGCGTGCTTGATCTCGGCCAGCTTGAGCCGCTCGAGCTTCTCGGTGTCGGGGATGTAGACGCCGTCCTTGACGGTGCCGGCGAGGCCGAGCGGGTCGAAGAACTTGCCGCCGGGGTAGCCCTGCTCGCCGGTGAAGTTGGCGAAGTTCTCGGCGGTGCGCGACCAGGGGGTGGCCCACTCGACGGCCTGCGAGTCCGGGTTGAAGAAGTCCACCCACCGCTTCGACTCCACCCACCCCATCAGCAGCAGCTGCGTGCCGAGGAGGGAGCCGAAGGAGAAGGGCGCAATGGCGCCCGGGTCGGCGCCGGCCTCGAACCACGGGATGCCGCTCCACGCCTGCCCGACGAAGATGCCCAGCACGGCGGCCATCGCCCACCGCCCGTGGATCAGCTCCGCCTCGCGGTACCACTTGAGGAACGCCGGGTCCTTGCCCAGGCCAAGCGGGTCGAAGCCGAAGTCGCCGGGGAGCCTGCGCGTGCGCGTCGAAATCACGGCGTCGGTTCCAGCTTCTCTTTGTCTCAGACAAGCTAGGGAATGGAAGGAAGAAGATAAAGAGATGGCTGCAGCCTGCAGCAGGTGACTTACGAGCCATCGAGCCACGGCGGGTTGATGAACTCGGCGTCGCTCTTGAAGGCGGGGATCCACGACTTCTTGGCGGCGGCCGCGGCGACGACGAGCGCGCGGCGCGGCGCGGGCCTGGCGGCGACGGAGGCGGCATTGGCAAGCGCGCGCCGGGCCCCGAGGAACGGGGTCTTGAGCACGGTCGCGGGGGCGGCGGCGGAGGTAGACGCGAGCGCCATGGCCTGGGCCTGGTGACGGACAGGTCAGGTCAGGTTCTTCCCGTGGCAGAGTTTGTGGCTGTGGCTGGCGGCGGTGGTCTGCTGGAGACGTCACGGCAGTTTGATATTTAACCGTGGCGTGCGCGGCGCGGGGCAGCCACAAGAGGGATCCGCCTCGGGGCGAGGAAAATCTCCGGGGCGGTAGGATGGATAGAGCGCCGGCCAATGGGGAGCGCCGGCCACCGGATTCTGCCGCGCCGGCGGACGCCACGTGGATGGCAGCCTCCCACTCGTGATTCGGACATGGGGTCCTCCCTGCTGGTGTCACTGCCTCTGTGTCTGTGGCGAGAGGGATGGACTCGTGGGACTGCCCGTTACTATCCCGTAACTGCGACTACGATATTTACTGTTGGTGCAGCCTTGGCAGGAATAGGAATCACAACAGCCCATAGAAACTAAGTCAACAACACGAAATAACAGACACAAGTAAAGAAATATTCAACTGCTCCAGAATCTGTCCCAGTTACATGGGTATTTATAGGGACGGTTACAACTACCCTGATCACAATTACACCTTTTTACGCCCCAACGGCTATATTTCGGGAATATTCCAAGGGTACAAGGTAATTTCACCCCTACGCGACCTTTACACCTCACTGCCTTTGCCTCCTTCGAGCCGAAGGTCCACCGAAGTGGTCCGTACTCCCTCCGGGTGGGGCCTTTCGCCACCCGAGCCTTCGGTGATGAGGTGCCTTCGAGGTACCTTCATGGACCCTCGACCTTCGGCTTTTGCTGACGCGGCCCTTCGGCGGGCTCCGAAGGTGGTGCCCCCAACAGTAGCCCCTCGGCGATGAGGGGCTGCCTTGGGAAGCTCCGAGTCGACGATCTTTTGGTGTGCGCAGCATGCCCTCGAAGCGCCACCCTTCGGATCCCGCCTCGTGTCTTGTGTCACGAAGCGGGGACCTTATCCTTTTCCTGTCTTGCTGATTTAAGAGATAAAAAATAGGGAAAAATTGGTTGATGATTTTAATTAGTGTGAAAAAAGATGAAAAGACACGTTTGCCCCTGCGACCGTTCCGCTTCCGCCTGACGCGAAGTTAACGGTCGGGAGTACCGCGGTCTTTTCGCGTTTCCGCGATTATAAGAAGGCAGTGCGTCGCCATCTTCACCACGCCAACCGGGTTTCTTACTTTCACCTCTTTCACCTTGAGCTTTCTCGAGCTCTCAGTTCTTGGGACTTCGTCGCTGTTCTGCCTTCAGACGTGCTTCTCTGCCAAGAACGGCGAAACTCGGCAACCCTGCTGCGATGCCGCCGAAGCCAGAGCGTTTGCTGCCTCCGACATTGGAGATGGGGCGAAGCCAGATGACCAAAGCCAGCATCAAGGCCTTAGTGAGTTCTGGGGTCTTGCTGCTGATGCCGGGCGAGCTCCCCCGAAGGGTGAGAAGGTCGCCAACCCCAGGCCCGATGAGGTCATAGTCTTCCGCAACTTTTTCTCGACCGGCCTTCGTTTTCCCTTGGACCCCGTGGCCGTGCAAATCCTTGAGGCCTTCGACATCAAGTTTCATCAATTGATGCCGAATGCCTTCGTCCGGCTGGGACTTTGTTTCTAGGTGTCGAAGACATGTCGGCTTTAGCCAACCGCCGAGGACTTCGGTTTTGCGCACCGTGTGCACTTTTAGCGCAAGACTGTGACGGCTGCTCCTGAAGGGAAGTCTGCGGATGAGAGCACGGAGGCCGAAGCATAGTACGATTGTTACAACTTTACATACCGTGACGTTGTCTCCAGGCCGGTGGCTGGTTATAAGAACAAGTGGGAGGATTGGACCGCGTATTGGTTTTACCACAAAGCCCCGGTCGACGCCTTCGGTCAGCCATGCTCTCTGGCCGGGAAGAAGGTGGAGGTGCTACCGAAGGTGTGCCCTCATTTTGATGTTGAGGAGAGGGCGGAGCACCAGGCTTTCGTGGCGGTGCTTCACAAAATTTCCAAGGTCTTCAGCACTTGAGACCTCGTGGAGGAGTACGTGGCCTGCAAGTGTTGGCCTCTTCGGGCCGGGTGGACCATCACCGATTGGGCCGAAGATGCCGGTGGCCTCCCGATGTTGAATTTTGCGAAGAATTTTAGTTTGACCAAAGAAGGTGAGTTGTTCTGCTTGTAATCTTCTCTGCATGTTGGTTTGCCGAAGGTGCGTTGGTTCTGAGTTTGCTCGTTTTGCAGGTCTGGACGTTGCTTCGGTGGAGCGCCGCGCCGACAACATTTTGGGTGCTGAGGCGCCCATCGAATACCGAGCTGTGCTTAAGACGCTCGGCGGGACACGCGCGAATCGCGTGTTCCAATTTTTTCAGTTGGAGGTTCTCGCTCGCGCTGCTTCGTTGAAGCATCATGAGGCAGAGGAGAAGAAGAAAGCGAAGGCCGCGGCAGCGGTGAAACCTGCCGAAGCCCGGGCCGCAACCCGACCGCCGCTCTTGAGAAGCGGAAGAGAGGGGCCGCGCCGAAGAGTACCGCTAAGAGAAAGCGTCCACGCCTGACGAGCCTTCTTGATCCGTCTTCTTCGCTTCGGTCGCGCGGAGCTTCGGAGGATGCGGGTAGCGCCCCGGCGAGTCCCATTGCGTCTGCGCCTTTGCGCGCCGTCACTGCTTCGGCGCTGCCCGTGGCCCAGAGTCACGTGGAACTCAGCGACCAAGAGCCGGAGAGCGACGATGAAGTGGAGGTCCAGGTGGTTGTCGACTCTCCTGCTCGGGGGGACGGTGACAAAACTGGCTCGAAGGGGGTCGACCTGAGCCCGAGGCGGTCCACTTCCAGCTCCGGCTCTAGCTCCAGCGCCTCGACCTCAAGTGATGATGCTTTCCGGCCGTCCGAGCATGCCGGAGGTGATCAAGGTGGGAGCGAGTCTGGTGATCATAGCGTTATGGATAGCGAGGCCTTCTTTGTCCGGCGCGCTGACCCTGTTTCGATTGCAGCTGAGCTGGGGGCCTCTGGTGCCGTTTTCATTAGCGGGAACATTGCTGGAGTTCTTTCGTTTGAGAGCGGCGACCGCGAGCGTGGATTCATTGAAGACTTTTTGCTTCCCTGTCATGGAGAAGGAGCTGATCGCCTCGGGCGTGCCGAACATGCTTTGGTGCGCCCATGACCTGTCCATGAAGGCTCTCATCGCAGCTCGGTGTGCTGAGAGGCAGCTTTGGGCTGACACGGCTTTGGCCTCGCAGCTGGAAGACCGGATAGTTGAGCTAGAGAAAGAGAAGATTGCCCTGGAAGAAGCCCTTCGTGTGGAGAAGGAACAACATGCTGTTGCCCGGGAGAGCTTGACGAAGGCTCGGGCCGAAGTTAAGTCTCTTGATGTTGACAATAAAGCTTTGCTTGGGGCCCATGACAAAATGAAGGACAAGTATCGCGGGCTGAAGGACGCTCTGAAGGCCGGCGTGGAGAAACTCTCAGTTGAGATGCCGAAGCATCTGGCTACCTATGGCCTGACCGCCCCGGAGCTCGTTTTGGACAATCTTGTCGTTAGCGACTTGTTTGCGTGGGTTCGGGCTTGCCTGGCGATGCTGGAGTCCAGCAGTAAGCTTTACGATGACTTGAGCACCGTCGTTGCTGCCCGGACCCTTGTCGCTTCGGTGTGCTCGCTCCTGCCTCCCGAAGGCGAAGGGTCGTCGACCATCTCGAAGGCGCAGCTCAGGACCCTCAGGAACCGGGACTTTGCTTGGCCTTCGGAGGAGAGCGTCCGACCGGAGAATCTGCCCCCTCTGCCGAAGAACATTTCCAAGAACTTCATGGAGTATTTCACTAATGTTGGTTGCGGCCTCGATAAGCAGGAGGGGCTCCGGCTTAAAGAGCAGGTGCGTTCGTCGTTTGTATGTTTTTGTTTTGACTTTGTCGCTGGGGCTGTGCCCTAACTTTGGTGTGTTTGTTCTTTCACCTTCAAGCGAAGGTCGATCTTCGGGCTCAAAAGATTCTGCAGGAGGCCGCGGCTTCCGAAGCTGAGGACGCCCCTGCACCCAAAGATGCTGCTGAGGGGAGCGGCGTCGCTGCTGCAGGCGGTCAGGCCGGAGGGGAGGTTCCCGAGCGATCTCGTGAGGTGTGATATTGAGAGAATTGATTTGTCTTTTGTGTCGGTCTGTAATATTATTTTGATACTAACACCTTCGACCCTGCGTAGGGCCCTGCGGTGGAGCCTGCGCGGGTGACTGAAGGTATTATCCCTTTGAGGATGAATCGGGATGATTTCTATGTGTCTGAGGATTCATCGTTAAAATTTCATGCTCTATACCCTTAGGTGTCGTTTGATGATTTTTGGACCGTCAAGCGGCGCATGTATGAGAAGCGAAATGCCGCTGCGAAGGCTTTTTTTAGCGAGTTCCAACGGGACCCTGCTCGGAAAGCCAGAAATTTGGCCAACCGAGCCCTTCGTAGGGAGATCCGGAGGATTCGGCGCAGCTCCGACGAGGTTCCATATGTTCCGCCCGAAGGGCTCAACGAACCGAAACCGGAGCCCGTTGATGAGAACGTTGGTCCTTCAGAATTTGTGTATCTTGCGCCGCTGTGAGCGTGGATGTGAAGCTGCGACATCGGCTTGACCTTGTGTTGTCTTCGGCTGCAGGGATGCCTTCGGATGATGTCCTTCGTAGAACGGCCGAAGCTATTATTGATGTTGCGGTCCGATGTTTGATCGACGAGGTGGATCGTGCTGTGTTTGGCGAATAACCGAGTGAGAGGGCGGCCTTTTGCCGCGCGTGGTTCGTCGAAGGCCTTATGCCTTCGGCTTTGTAATTTGATGTATTTTTGTTGACAATAAGTGTATCAGAAATGTATTTCACTGTTTGATGTGTTATTGATTTTCGAAGCGCACCATGATGTTCTGTGTTTCGCTGCTTCGGTGAGTTCATTGCAACCCTGGTTTATCGGCAACGCGATATCCTGGTTGAATATAGATGTTTTGCGAAGCGCCACCCCCCTTTACTTGCACGGAGTGTCAATGAATCATGCGTTAACTGCTTTCCGTCGGCAACGCGATGGCCCGAAAGGACGTGTTTACGGAGCGAAGCGCCACCCCCCCCCCTTTGTTCGGTCGGGGCTTCGGGTTGCATTTTTTATTTGTTCCGGAGACCCCTTTTGCTGGCATCGCGATGACGTGGTTAAGCGAAAATGGAAGTTGCGAAGCGCCACCCCTTCCTTTCGCTTGATCAGGGCGTTGGGATGGTGGCGATTTGTTTTCTTGCGAATGCCATTGAATCTAGTTCAAGAGGGCTTCATTTTTTATTAACGAATGCCTTCGGTTCCTGTCCGAGAGGGCTTCATTTTTTAGATTTATCTTTGAAGTGAAGCAGAGGGGAACGAGCATTTCTAGCTTCGGCGACCCGTGCTCACTTATTTCCAGCATTTTGTATGCTGCGTGCCGATGACAACCCCTTTTCGACCGAAGTGGGTAGTTCCTTCAGCACTCTTCCTTCCCCTGTGGAGTCATTCTCTTGGGGGATCCTTGTTTATATTTTACAAGGGGTTACATAGGATGTCTGTCTCGTTAAAAACCTCACACCTTCGGCTACTGTAGTGGCAACCAAAGGCTTTCCCCGTGAGGAAAAGAGTACGGGTCCTTGGTACATTGGTTGAGCGAAGTCCGATCATAAAGAGAAACGGAAAATACATAATGACTGCTACGAGCCCTTCGGTTATTTTTCCTCCGGGAGCCCTTACAATTGCTTCCTATACATAGTATTTTTGGAGCATGTCTTTATTCCATGAGTACGAGTCGTCAACACCGTCGAGGTCCCGAAGCCTGCAGGCCTCGGGTCTTTCCATCTCCGTTACCAGGAATGGGCCTTCCCACTTGCTGTTGAGCTTCCCCTTCATTTTCCCTTCGGTATGCACCTTAGGACAAAGTCGCCTTCTTTGATCTCTCGTGGTTTTACCTTTTTGTTCTTCCACCTTCGGGTTTCTTCTTGATACTTGCTTAGGTTTTTGGCTTCTTGCAGCCTTGCTGTCTCGATGACATCGATGTTTGCTGCCATGTCCTCATGTTTGATGTTCTCTTCGGTTGTTCGCAATGAGCCATGCCTGAGTTCCTCCGTTGTCATGCACTCTTCTCCGTACAGGAGCTTGAATGGGGAAAACTTCGTTGTTCTTGATTCGGTCGTGTTGTGCGACCAGATGACTCTTGGGAGCTCGTCGACCCACTTGCCCTTCGGCTGGTCGGTGATATTTTTTTTGATGCCGGCAAAGATAATGTCGTTGGCTCTTTCGACCGACCTGTTAGACTGGGGGTGGTACACCGAAGCGAAGCATGGCTTCGTTCCCAGCTGCTCACAGAATGCCCGAAAGGTCACTGAATCGAACTGTTTGCCATTATCTACAGTTATTTCTCTCGGGACGCCGAAGCGACACACTATGTTCTGCCAGAAGAATTTTTGTACGGCTCCGGCTAAGATGTCCCGGAGGGCTTCACTTCAACCCATTTGGTGAAGTACTCAACTGCCACTGCTGTGAATGTGTAGTTGTCCGGAGCTGTCGGTAGAGGTCCGACGATGTCGATGCCCCATCGGGACAGAGGCCACATTGGTGGAATGAGGCGCACCTCTTCGGGTGGGAACTTGCTGTAGTGTATATACTTCTGGCAGTTGGGACATGTTGTGACGATTTCGTTAGCGTCTGCCACTGCCGAAGGCCAATAGAAACCCTGCTTGAATGCTTTTCCGAAGAGAGATCTTGTGCCGATGTGAGATGAGCACATGCCGGAGTTTATTTCTGCGAGTAGTTTCTTGCCTTCGTCCCGGGACACACATTTCAGGAGCGGTGCACACAACCCCCTTCGGTATAGGTCTTCGTTGATGATTGTCTAGCTTTTGGCCCGAAGCACCATTCTTTTTTCTTCCTTCTCATCCTCTGGTACATAGTGTCCTCGGAGATATGCCATGATCTCGGTTCTCCAGTCCTCGCTGGAGATGGCGTTAACGAACTTCACGGGTTCTTCTCCATTGTGGGTTGATGACTGTTTCAACATTTCAAAGAATACATCTGGGCGGAGCGGGTTCTGCTGAGCGGCTACCTTCGCTAACTCGTCTGCCTCTTTGTTCAGTGCCCTCGGGAAGCTTCTGACGCTGAAGCCCAAGAAGTATTTTTCCATTCCCCGAACAGCTGCCAGATATTTCATCAGCTCTGGGTAATGTGCCTTGTACGATTTGTCTACGCGCCCCGTGATGAGCTCTGGGTCGGACTTGATGGACAGTCGACGGACTCCCAATGCTCTTGCTTTCCGAAGCCCCAAAAGTAGGCCTTCGTATTCTGCGACATTGTTTGTACAGCCGCCGAAGTCCAATCTGACTGCGTATTTCAACTTTACTCCTGAAGGGGCGACCAAGATGGCTGAAGTCCCTGTTCCTTTCTCACAGTATGCCCCATCGCACGCCATGTGCCAAATGACCTCTATCGTTGGCTATTGTTGGGTTGGTGACGAAGGTGTCCAGTCTGCTATGAAATCTGCCAACACCTGTGACTTGATTGCGTTTCGGGAGGTGAAGTTGATTGTGTATTTTGCGAGCTGTGCTGCCCACTTGCCTATTCTGCTGGAGGCCTCTCTGTTCTCGAACATGTCCCGGAGAGGGTATGATGTTGGTATGGTGATTATGTGGCTCTAGAAGTAGTAGCGAAGCTTTCTTGCTGCCATGATCATTGCGTATGCCATCTTCTCCACCTCTGAGTACAACAACTTCGAGCTGCTGAGTGCTTCGAACACGAAGTATATTTGCACCTGCTTCAAAACCCCTTCGGTTGTGCGCTCTTCGACTAGCGCTGCGCTGACCGCTGCTCCGGAAGATGCAATGTACAATAGGAGCTCGGCCTTCGGTGTTGGACTGGACATGACTGCCAACTGTTCAATGTAGCTCTTTAACTCTTTGAATGCTTTTTGCTACTCTGGCCCCCACTAGAAATTGTTGGAGCCATTGAGTGCCTTAAAGAATGGTAGGCTTCGTTTGGCGGACCTTGAGATGAATCTGTTTAGCGAAGCGAGGCGGCCCGCCCGTTTTTGCACGTCTTTCTGATTGCGCGGAGCTTCCATGCATCTGATGGCTTCGAGATTTTTGGGATTGGTTTCGATTCCCCTTTTGGAAATCATGCAACCCAAGAGTTTCCCCTTTGTCACCCTGAAGACACACTTCTCTGGGTTCAGTTTGAGGCCATGCTGCCGAAGGTTTGCGAAAGTCTCCCGAAGGTCTGCCACATGGTCTGCTCTTTTCTGACTTCGGACGACAACGTCGTCCACATATGCTGAAACATTCCTGTCCAAATGAGACCCGAGGACTGCCTTACTATTCTGTTAAAAGTTCTACCTGCATTTCTCAGGCCTTCGGCATCGTCATATAGCAAAAGGTGCCGAAGGGTGTTGCAAAACTGGTTTTGTCTTTGTCACACCTTCTCATCCATATCTGATGATAGCCGGAGAAACAATCTAACATGCTCATCATTTCTGACCCTCAGCTGCATCTACAAGTGTGTCGATTCTCGGTAGTTGGTAATCATCCTTCGGGCATGCTTTGTTGAGGTTCGTGAAATCTATGCACATTCGCCACTTGCCATTTTTCTTCTTGGCCATGACAACGTTTGCTAGCCACTCTAAGAACTGGACTTCTCGAATTACTCTGGCGTCTAGGAGTTTCTGAACTTCGGCTTGCGCTGCTTTCTTTCTTTCTTTGGACATTCGTTTGTCTCACTAGCTTGTGCTTCGGGTCCACTTTGAGGATGTGCTCCATGACATCCCTGCTTACCCCCTTCAAGTCTACCGCAGACCATGCAAATACATCTTGGTTGTTTCGGAGGAAATGGATGAGCCTTTCTTCTTCGGCCTGCTCTAGGCCTTTGCCGATGGTCACTGTGCAATCTGGGACATCTTCACATAAGGGCACCCTTTTGGTGTGCTCTGCCGGTTGCAAGCCTTCGGTAGCCTCTTGGGCTTCGGCCTCTCGTTGACTGCCTTCGTCCTCAGTTTGCTTTTGGTCTTCAATGGCATGCACATTTTTTGAGGACTGAGAAGTGTTGTCTTCGCACCTTCGGGCTTCCTCTTGGCTGCCGAAGACTGTTACGACTCCTCCGGCCGTGGGAATCTTCATGCACAGGTAAGGCTGGTGGATGACATCGGCAAACTTGATGATGGTGTTCCAGCCAAAAATCGCATTATACAGGTACTGGATGTCTACGATGTCGAAGGTTATGACCTCCGTTCTCATTGTTGGCCCTTGGTCGAAGGTGACATTTATGTCGGTCTTGCCCACTGCTTCGATTCTCTTTCCGCCGAAGCCTATCAACGGGGAAGTGGATTTCCTCAAGTCTTTTTCTGTGAACTCCATCTGGATGAAGCATCGTCACAAGATGATATCTGCTGAACTACCGTTGTCCACAAGTATTCTCCCGACATCGTTGCCGAAGAAGTGTACCGTGTTTTTGCCAATGTTTGCTCTGATGACCAGGGGATCATTATGTGGGCAGTGCTAAAGCTTGAGATCTGCTTCGGTGAATGTTATAGGGACGTGGGACCATGTGGTCTTGAAGTGTTTGCCTGCGCAGACATGGTTGACTGCCCGAAGGTAGTCTTTTCGCTGCCGCTTCATCTCGTGGACTGGTTCGTTTGACCCTCCGGAAATGGCTTTGATGACATTTACCATCGGGCCTCCGGGATGGTTATCCTTCAGGGAGTTGGATGACTCGGGGATTTGTCTCGACTCAATCTTCGGTGGTGGTGGGAGTTGATAGTTCACGGGGTCGTAGGCTGGGATTGCTGGGATTGCTGGGGTGCGAGTCCAGCAGAGGTGGTATCCCGAGGATGGTGGGGTGTGGTAGTTTGTGGGGGGAACACGGTGGCCCAAAGTGGTTGTGGCATGTTGGGTCATCGGTGGCGCCGACAGCTGAAGGTATGATGGGATGTATGGAGGTGGGTTGTAGTTGTATGGTGGATAGGACGGTGGCCATTGGTTTGGGATCGAAGGTGTGGGTTTGTTCTCTTGGGATGTGTAGTTAACAGGCTTCGGTTGTTCTGTAGCTTTCTTGTCCAGCTCTTCTTTCTTTTCTTTGAATGCGGTGCATTCATTCGTCCAATGGCCTTTGCCATGGAAGTAGCAGAATGGTGTCCTCTGATGTTGGCCTCGGCCTCCTCTGCCTCCTTTTCCCCCTTTCCCTCGGTTGGACGGGGCGAGTGGTTCATTGGGCTTGGTGCCTTCTGATACATTGTTCACCTGCTTGTGATCATTTTGCTTCGGTTGATCTGGGTGCCACGGCTTTGGCTGGTTGTTCCACTGACCCTTTGTGGTCTTCTTCTCTTGGTTCAGTGCATCGAGTCTTCTCCTTCGGCCTCGGTCAGACTTGCAATATTCCTGCATGATGTCGAAGAGTTCTCCCACGGAGCGTGGCTTGCATCTGTCGAGAAATTCCTGGCATGCGCCAACTCGAAGGCCGGCGATTGTGGCATCGATTATGGACAAGTCTTCCACGTTTGGTGCCCTTGCTCGCAACTTGATGATGCGCTGCATGGATTCTTGGATGGGTTCGTCTTGCCCTTGCTTGCAATTGTGGAAATCGCATGATGTTAGTTCTTCAGTTTGGAGCCCCCGGAAGCTTGTCAACAGCTTCGATCTCAGCTGGCTCCAGGAGTGGATGTAACCCTTCGGGAGGCTCGCGTACCAGTGTTGTGCCGAACCCTTTAAGGCTAGAACAAAAGCCTTCACCTTGACCGTTGGGCCGCCGCCATTTGACTCTACGGTTGCTTCGTACTTGAGCAGGAACTCTTTGGGGTCTGCTTCTCCGTCGTACTGGGGTAGAATTACTATGTTGAAGCGTGGTGGCCACAGCTCTTTCTCCAAGTCCTCCGAGAGCGGGGTTCAAGGGCCGTCGTGGAGACGGGAGCTTCGGTGCTCTGTTCTTCGGCTTCGGTAGTACTCCTCTTCCGAGTCTTCTGGTTCGTCCACAACATGTATGGGACTGGGCCTCGGCGGCACCCTGGTGTTGGTACCCCTCGGCCGGTGGGCTTGCTCTTGGCTTTCGGTTCTTTCTGGGCCTTCGGGATGGGGGGAGCACGTGTACTCCAGTGCTCGCTTCTTCTGTTGTATTTGCTTGTAGATGAGCTCTAGCCAAAGCTCGTCTTCTCTAAGTCTTCGGTACTGCTCTGCGGCTTCGTTGCTCGCTGTCTCGGTCTCCTTGCCCCTTCCTCTGGTCATCATCTGCGAGGTGGATGGTTGTGCTGTTCTTGCTGCCTGTCGCGCGTTGGCCGCGAGCTCAGCCAGTCTGGCTTCGATTCTTCGGTAGGCTGCTATTCTTCAGCTGGGACTCCGCACCCTTCGAGTTGGACTTCGAAGGGGCATTTTGCGTTGTCTTCGACTTCGGTAGCCTCGTCACCCGGTTGCTGCGGCCCGGTCTCGGTGGCGATGGCTCCGACTTCTTCGGACGTCGGGGCCGAAGTCCCGCTGGGCTTCTTCTTCTGCGCCATGGTGTGTTGGAACGAACCACGGTGGGCGCCAAAACTGTTGGTGGAGGGTACCCTTCGGGAGAAAGAGGCACCACAACAGCCCATGAAAACTAAGTCAACAACACGAAATAACAAGACACAAGTAAAGAAATATTCAATTGCTCCAGAATCTGTCCCATCAGTTACATTTACAAGGGTATTTATAGGGGCGGTTACAACTACCCTTATCACAATTACACTTTTTTACGCCCCAACGGCTATATTCCGGGAATATTCTAGGGGTACATGGTAATTTCACGCCTACGCGATCTTTACAGCTCACTGCCTTTGCCTCCTTCGGCTGACCTTCGGTCTTCTCGAGCTGAAGGTCCACCGAAGTGGTCTGTACTCCCTCCGGGTGGGGTCTTTCGCCACCCGAGCCTTCGGTGATGAGGTACCTTCGGGGTGCCTTCGTGGACCCTCGACCTTCGGCTTTTGCTGACGCGGCCCTTCGGCGGGCTCCGAAGGTGGTGTCCCCAACATTTACCTATGGAGATTTTCTTAAAAAATATACCGTATTTACCTCTGGAGATGGGCATATACTGATGTACCCGCCGGCGCCGGGCAAGACGACGCTTCAGCGTGGGACAGAGTCAGTCAGACCTTTTGCAATCACTCTGTTCGGCTGATCTAAAAGCCAGCTGGTTTCTGCTGGTTTAATAGTATTCTGTGAGAGAGAATAAACCGAAAAAAGCCGGCTGGTGCTGGTGCTGCTAGCCAGCAAAACAGAGTAAATTTTTTCCTTGAATTTTTGCACTTCAATCTGGAAGAACCAACAGTGTTCGTTCTGTTCAAGAAGCTTATCGCAAAAATTCAAGGAAATAAATTCAAGATTATCAGCAAATTAGAGCAGTTACTTGTGCAGCTACAATAACCATGTTCTCTCATTGTCACAGCCATGACACAGAAACCAGGAGAGCTTTTCACTTGCAACCAAAAGGAAAAAGAGCTGTCCATATCAACGCGTATGAATTTCTGTTGCAAATATACTAAATCCTATGTGAGAACTACTGGGCCTGAGCAGCAATATACAAGCCTCCTATACCTCCAGGCACTAGCATTTCATGACCAGCCTGTAGAAGTAATCTCTAAACCATAGCGGTGCGTAATACAGCATGGACAGAATAGCGGTGAACTGGCCGTAAGCGAACAGAGCTGGAGGGTTCTTCTTCAGAGCCAGCGCAACCACCTTCTTTGCAAGCTCTTCTGCTGGAGTAGACCCAGGGCCCTGGGAAACGTCGGTCCTGGCTCGGAGCGACTCCTCGTACTTCTTGTAGTACTTCCACTCATTTATTTGGTCATACTTAGCTGCAGATTTATCCCCAAGATTCGACTTCGTTCCTCCAGGGGCAACAATCATCACATTTATGCCGAAGCTTCTTAGTTCAACCCTGCAGTGAAGTGAGTTTACATCAAGTTAGGATGACAACTTTGAAAGAAAGAAATATCCGGAAACAGAATCCAAACCTTGTACCACATAAGAACAAGCCATAGAGTTACAAAAGCAATTATTGCAAACTGACACATGTGGCATGTATTGTTATTGGGTGTCTGGCCATATGATCAAAAATATCTGATGTGATAGCAGTGATGAAGAAATCGCATATAAAGACATCATTAGTAATACTAAAAATAATACCCAATGTTACTAGCTGTCGCTGTTATTTATTTCCCAGCAGTTAAATTCAGAGTTTTAGATTTAAAACAGGGTATTTAGAAGCAAGATCCCAATTCTTATGCCTATACAGTATACACAACTGACTGCACAATTACTAGCCCACCCCCCACCCCAACACTCGCAGAACACAGCTCACACACACACAACACAGCCAATTAGATCGCTGTGATCCTTGGCTCCAGGTTTTGATACTGAAATAAATATGTCAATATAAGAATAGATACCTTAGTGAATCACTCAATGCATGAAGAGCAGCTTTTGACGCTGAATACACACCAGCCCATGGTCCAGGTGCCAAAGCAGCAATACTTCCAACATTCACAATTGTACCTTTCCTTGTTTCCATCATGTGAGGAATAACAGCTTGAATCATCCTCATTGCACCTACAGCAAAAAATGGGCTAAAGTTATCTTGCAATCAAACAAGTATTGTATCAGAACTTGTGAACATAATAGCATCAGAAAAGAAGTAAATTGTGAGCAATCCAAGAACATCAACTGAAGTCAACAAACTATTCAACTCTTCAACAGCTCATCTAGGTTAAATGAAAGTTGGAATTACATCCAGTCACTTTGGCTGATAAAATTCTTGTGCTTTAAAAAACTTTACAGTTTAATAGGTTATCCTTTCCACCATTAGAAAAGAGATCCAGGGAGCTTGTAGCCTGAGAGACAATTTTATTACCCCATTTAAAACAAACATCTTCATATTGACCTGGCTGCACTTGTATTCATGCATCTTTAGCACAAGTTTTGCCAGTGATAACAGAAGAGGGGTTCTAATTGAACCCCTGACTTTACTGGTTCAATTTTACTGAATGCTGTGTCTATGAACTCCAATAACCCTTATTGTAGTCAAAGGATATCTGGCAATATGACTCTTTAATATGATCTGAAATTGGACCATACACAACTAGACACAGGGATGACATAAATCCTATAACCAATTCAAGCACTCAAATTATACAGCAAACTGTCCAGTTCCCAAGTGATGAAATAAAATTCATTGTTTCCTGAAATTATAAAATCATTCATATGAATAATGTTCAGATAGCTATCCCTCCCTCTTTACTTAGGTAGATCCAATAAAATAAACTTTGTAGTCCATGAACTTTTAATGGCCGGTTCAGATTCCAGGATCTAAAATTCCGTCCTCCTTCGACAACATCGCAATCACGGAATAACAGCAAACAATGCAGTAGTAGACAACAAGCAGAACAAAAGAAGCGTTTTTTTTTCCTTAAAACTTACCATAGACATTGGTGTCGAAGACCTGGTGGAAGGAATCCATGGGCACCTCGGCAAGCGGCGCGACGAGGTGGACCCCGGCGTTGTTGACGAGCACGTCGATGCGGCCGTGTTCCCGCAGCGCTTCCGCCACGGCGGCGCGCGCGCTCTCCTCGGAGCGCACGTCGAGCTCCAGCAGCAGGAACCGCGGGTCGCCCTGGAGGCCGCGCATGGAGCCGCGCGACCGCGCGGTGGCGACGACGGCGCACCCGGCCGCCGCGAAGGCGTGCGCCAGCGCGTGCCCGATGCCGCCGTCCGAGCACCCCGTCACCAGCACCACCGGCCGGGACCGGTCCCTTTCCTCGCCGCCTGACGCCGACATCTCCGGGGCGGGGGGGGGGGTTCTTGGTTCGGGATCCGGTTTCTTGGCTGTGGGCTCTTGCTGGGCGGTTGATTGCTCCAGTCTGTACCCGTTTCTTCCGCGTCTATTGTACTCTATATCTTATATCAATTTCCACATTTTTTATTCAATCATCTTGAACTATCATCTCAATTTAACAAACACATACTATCTCAATTTAATAAACACATTTTTAGTTTTTCTCTTTTCTTTCTATTTTTATCCTCTCTTTATTTCTCCTCTCCCTTTTCTTTTTTTCTTTTTTTATTCCTTTTCTCCCCTCTCTCTCTCTCTCTCTCTCCCTGTTTTCTCTTTTTTCTTTTTTCTCTCCTTTCACCCGACGGCAACCCCATCCCTCACTCTCTCGCCCCCCCTCTCTCTCCCTCCCTCTCTCTCTCCAGCGGCTGGCGCGGGGAGCTCGCCCTCCTCTCTGCTCGCCTTCCCCTCTGCTCCAGGCGGACCATGGCGGCGAGGCAGAGGCGAGCGCGCGGCGGGATGGGGCTCGGGCGGCGGTTGGATCCGGCGCGAGAGGGCCCCGCGAGGCTGGCGCGAGGCGAGCAGGCGCGGGGTGGGGCTCGGGCCGGCGGCGGCGCGGGGCGAAGTGGGGCTCGGGCGTTGGCCGGATCCGGCGCGAGAGGGAGCAGGAGCGGCCTGCCGGAGGCCGGCGGTAGAGGAGCACGGAGGCGGCACGGCGGAGGAGGAGCAGGCGCCAGAGCCCCCGGCAGCTGCGGCGGACCTCGTGGGCGCGGGCGTGGAGGAGCAAGGATGGCGGGCGCCCAGATCGAGCTCTCTCCGCCTGCTCCGGTGCTGCGGCGTGGAGGAGCTTGGCGGCCCGCTGCCATGGCCCTCCCTCCCCACAGGCTGACGCGCCACCGGGTGGTTCCGAGCGCGGGCGGGAGGGCCGGGGTGGTTGGGGCTGCCGGCCTCGGGAGCCGGATAGCGGAGTCCTTGGTCGCCGCTGGGAATAGCGGACGCGACGCCGTCCGCTTCTTTAGCGAACGCGTTTAGCGTCCCCGGTGCGGACGTTTTTCCGCTATCCCCATCCTGGAGGATGGGGTAGCGGAGGGCGTCGCGTACCCGGTGCTACCAGCCTCACCGGCAGCGGCAGGGTGGGCGTGTTTGGATGGCCGCCCACACCTGCCAGACCAAAATTTGGTCGTTGACGGTGGGCAGGAGCTGCGTTTGGATCGAAGCCATATTTTTTTTTAAAAAATAAATAAATAGCTTGCCCAGAGTTGTGTGCTCAGATTCAGTTCATTTTTCGGCCAATGAGCGGCCAATTCCGGGGCGGCCGATTTGGTCGCCAAAATTTGGCCGGCTGCTGGTTTGGCAGGGCAGCTTACGGGTAGCATCCAAACGCATCCTGTATACTAGTAGTGTTATACTGAAACGATGAGAAAAGAAGTCTCTACCTACTTTTTGTTCACGGTTCAGTTATATTTCTAATCTTTATATTAATAAGGGAGTGCTAAAAAAAGTCATAACGTTCATCGAGAGAGTTGAAATTTTCTCATTAATCTAAAAAAGAGAAGAATTTGCACCGTTGAATTTTATAAAGATCTAACGGTCTAAGACTAACTTAAAGAGAAGGATTCATACCGTTGAATTTTATTAAAATTTGACGGTCTAGACTAACTCAAAGAGTCCATATCAAATACGTCTAATAACTATAGAATTTTAAAATTTAAAAGTAAGAGAATTAGGATTGGATCAAAGTGCTTACCGAATACGATTACTAAATACATAAATTTGGAATTGTAAATTAGAAAAATAGAACTTGATTCATTTTGCATATACTTGCAGGACTTGCGTTTGCATATGCCAGTTTTTCTGAAAATGCAATGCCATGAATGATCATGCACTCTACAGGTAAGTATAGTGCATTCCAAACCGAAAATATGTAAACACTGAAATGCGCAGGTCACAATTTGTGCGACCTGCACTCTGAAGCAAGCATTAATAGGCGTTCTGGGACATTGAACAAATCAGGGTGTGGAGCTATCTTACTTTGGTACGATAGATAGGAATCTCCACATAGGTTAAGGGAAGCATAAGGCTTTGGATTTTGCCAAGGCACTAAATCGAGCGACAATCAATAAAAGCACCACCGGTACATGCTTTTTAAACAGTTAAAAGCATAATCAGTAAATTTGGAGTTGAAAGCGACGAGAGTTGCTAGAGTGTTGGAAGTGCAACAAGAACTAGCATACAAAGAGGAGCACAATAATAATAGCATGATGGTACAATAACATCATAACCACCACATGATACTAACCCGGTCACAAGTTTAAGTACCACACTAAAGTGGTCATATAGAGGCATGGTGATCACCTCCAGCGACAATAAGAAGTAGCAAGATGGTGATTTCTTAGTGTGTAGCATTTGTGATCAGTGGATGATCGAGATCTAAAAATTTTAGGAGAGAAGGAATGGCAAATGATATAGTCACGTGTAATGCTGATGTGATCTAGAAAAAAAAATGTGGAAGTTGATGTTTGATATCTATAACCATCCATAGAAAGCTGCAGGAAGTGTTTCAAAAGAGAAAAAAAAAAAGCACGCTTCTGATTTTAGGGAACAAAAGCAGGATAGAGGAGACAAGCACAAAAGACAAGGCTATCAGTGTAGACCCAGTTCATGGCAATGGCACGTGTTGGAAAAAGGGTACATCAATCATAATATATTTATGGGAGCATGCATTAAACTACTCATCTAGATTTTCCTAATAATGTGAGGATAATTTTACATGCATAGCGATGAAAACTCTCGAGGAAAGAAGTGTATCACCAGTCAAAAATTTAACAAATTATATTCTTCCCAAAAATATTCCATGTAATACAATCATGAGATGCTAGGAAAATAGAAAATATATGTGTATATAACTTATTACCTTTTCTCCTAAATTCATGTTCCAAAAATACGGCATAGTGTTCGGAAAAAAATACTCGACATAGTATGACATATGAGAAAAAGTATAGATGACATCTCGATTTAGACCATCTAGAAAAAACAATTATAATGACATCATTCAAAAAAAATCATTTGCATCTATTTTTAGAAAAGGGAAAATAATATATAGAATGAAAAAAACTAGCTACCCGTGCTATTTGTATGGGACACCTTGCTAAAAGGGAAAATAATATATAGAATGAAAAAAACTAGCTACCCGTTGCTATTTGTGTGGAACACCTTGCTAGTGTTAGAGAAGATGACGTCCTAACTCACCGGGCGATATGGTTTCACGTCGATGTCAAACTTTAACTGCTCCAATGCGATCCACAAACCACTGCACTGAAATTGTGACAATTCGGCAGGCTGGTTTTCAGCTGTTTCAATAGTATTTTGTGAGAGGGAAGAAGTCAGAAGAAGCCGAAAAAAGTCGAAAAAAGTCAAGCAGAACAGAGCGAATGTTTCGCCATCAAAATTATGGTTTTTCTCTTATCCAGGATATTCAGCAATCAGCACGAGACCCTTGCCGCATGTTGTCGTGGCTACCGAGCCACGCATGCTGACCACCCAAGCTGTGCGACCCTGTGTCATGCCAGCTCTCGACTTAAAATGTTGGTTTTCAGTTTCCCTTTTTCAACAATAAAGATTGAGTAAATGTTGAGCTAGTATATATTATTCACATTTCAAAATAAAGGATTCAATAATACTCCAAGTCTGGTTCAACATTTTATGTAGTTATGTTGAAATAGTATACCTAAAATGCTGAGCTAATACATCTAGAATGTTGGAACTAAAAAATATAATCATATGGGATCTCAAATTGTTAGAAAAATTCCAAAAGAGATGATTGTTCAAACGGAATCCAAATTGAGTGCACGGTTAGAGAGAAATTTAGTTTGAAGTTTGGAAATCGAATCTCTCGCTCGTGAGCCAACAACGTTATGCCTGTCCGTACCCCTACCTCTAGCACATGCTAGCACTTCTGGTTGGTCCCCCGCGCGGCTGCGCTGTCCAGATAGCAAGTAATTAAATCCAGCATGCTCATATCCAGATCATTGGGTTAAACATACGCACGAATCTTAAAGCGGAAGATGGATAACAAACTTTCTTCCGGAAGATATATAGAAATCCCGGTCAGTGGATGAAGATGAAAGTATGAGCCCCACATCATACTGGGCATTGGCAAACTCTCCACGAGCACGGCTTGGCATTGGCAAACGGCAAAGGCGAGCAGACCGCAGCAGAGCCCAAGAGCTTGGGCCGATAGAGGCCCACATGATGGCACCCACAAGTCACAACCGGGCTCGAGTGCGGAGAGACCGCAGCAGTCCCACACCATGCGCGGAAGTCAACGAGCGAGAGCTAGGAATTCTCCAGAGTCCACCCCCGATCCGCTGCGATTAGACCAGGCGGTTATCAATCGTTTCCGCTGCTGCCGACGACGCCCTGTCGCAAGCGCTGTATGAGGTGGAGTAATTTTAGGTCCTGCGTGCTCCTGCCGTGTCCTCGCTCGGAAAGGTCACTAGCACAGGCAGAGGACAAATCTCGCCGCACCAAGACACCGTCTCGCGCCGTCCCAAGTGTCAAGCACTGCATCCTGGTTGGAACTTGCGAGACAACACGTTAGTTTTCAGCTGAACCTGGAGGTCCAGCAAGCATGGGGAGAGAGAGAGGAGCGAGCTTTGCGTTCAGTAATTGCCATGTAAGGGGGAAGTATGCTGCAGATAATTTCGCCGCATTTTGTACTGGAGCCGAATACTGAAGCTGTTTTTCAGTGGATGAAGATGAAAGTATGAGCCCCGCATCATAACGATGATGAACAAAGTTTGATGAACAATGTTAGTTTTTTCTCGCACTAAAGATTTTTCTTCTTTTTTTTTTCTCCAAATGAGCATTGATGAACGAAGTTTGTTCGACAAACTAGTACACATCCCGCATAGCTTGCCTCACACATGTTATTCCACAAGGAAGAGCTGAAACAGGGTGATTGTTATTACAAGATGGACAGGAATGGATTCTTCCTTGCATGCTTGCAGTGGCCTACAGGCTACAGGTGCGTGCCTACCGAGTGCTGCTGCCACATGATTCTTGTACTAGCGAGCAGCAGCTCAAACGGCCTCAAGAAGAAGCAGCTTTGGGATGCACCTTCTTCCTGATCAACCCAAGGAGGCCTCCTCCGTCTCCCTTGCCGCCAGCTTCTTCCGCAGCAGTCTTCTTCCCGGATGCTCCACCGCCGGCCTTCTTCTCCCCTTTTGCCGCCGAGCCGCCATCGGCGGCGGCGTTCGCTTCTGCCCTCCTCTCCTCCTCCTTGCAGGCGTTCTTCCGGACGTAGGCCTCGGCGAAGTCTCCGCTGATCATGGACGCCATCTTCTTGCTCTCAGTTTCGGACCCGGGTTCTCCCAAAGAGCAAAGACCGTAGTTTTTTTTTGCCCCTTCACCCTCTCCTGTCTGTGAACACCGTGTTGAGCCTTGAGCGTATAGAGGAGCGTGGCAGGAGCTGTGTGTGTGTGTATAGCGCGAGAGAGAGGAGGAGGAGAAGCTTGGCATCCAAGGCAGGTAAACTGTCGCGTAGCTTCGGTTGTTATGATGCCATGATGGCTTTCTTGGCTGCACAGCAGAGGTTGGTGAGATGCCATGCCACCACAGCATGATTGACGAAGCGTTCACCCGTTGCGCGTACACAGCCGAGCTCCATCGACGGCGAAAGGCCCTGACTCGCAGCTGACTGACTTTGCAGATGCGGAGCGATGTGCCTGTCAGGCTGTCACTCTTGCAGTCAAGCCAGGAATTAACCTGTCGCGAGAAACTTCCTACGCAATTCAGCTGCGATCACGTTGTGATTTCAGTGAGGCGACGACCCTGCTGGCGAGTACTAATGACTGATCGGGCACTAACGTAGTGAGGTGTTAGGCGTATAGCCCGCGAACTTGCGATCGCTCCGGCCTGCAGGCTGCAGCCCTGCGCGTAACCGAGCCCCTGGCCCCTGGGCACCGTCGATGGTGCCGGAATCTCTTGCGAATTGTGTGACCTGCGACAGCAGCTGCCACTCGAGGTATGCTTTGGTGTCGCTTCTGAGTTAGTGGCTAGGCGCAATTCCATTCCCACCATCGCGCGTCCAGCAATCGATCTGACAAGAGTGGAGCACTCCTTCCGTTTCTTCTTTTTTTAGCGCCCGTCGCTAATCAAACCCCGCGTGATTATCCTGTATGTCTATGAGATAGAGGTTAGGCTGACTCCGTATGACAATTTGCATACGTGAGTGTCTCACACATACATAGATGTATTGAAGTTAACTAATACAATTTATTTCATTAGCACAGACACGTGATGCGGTGACTAAACATGTATTAGTTACATTCTGTTTTTCTTTTCCGTTTCTAATGTGTTCCTTTAAGTTCCAAGTATATCTTTTTTCCCTTTTCAATATTTTACCTTCCATTATGTTGTCTCCTGAGAATTTTTTATTTGATAAATATTTCATTAAAATTATGCTAAAAAATTTCTCAGAAAATTGGATAGTGAACTTATACGCAAGAGTTGTGTAAAAAGTCTTCCTAATAATATTATCGTGTGAGTTATGCTAAAAATGTGATCTAATAAGTTTTTTGAAAAAAATTATACATGTAAGTTGTATATCGTGAAAAGTTATGCTAAAAATATCTTCCAGGAAGTTGATTGAAACAAGTTATGCATAAAAATTTTGTGTATCATGAAAGTTGTGCTGAAAAAGTATTTCATGAGAAGTTGTTTGGAAAAAAAATTATATGTAAAATTTGTGTGCATAAGCTATAAATTTTCAAAAATAGAAAATTGCGGAGGAGAAAAATTTTCGAAAAAGGAAACTCGTGTGCTGTCGGAGATGGCACGCTCGCAGCACTCCTAGCGCGCGCTGATTAGAAAGGCCCGTGGGCGACGCGTGGCGTACAAAGGCATCTGTGATCCTCGGCGCTTAGGCGACTCGAGGTTTCTGTGAGGCAATTAGGGTTTCATCCATTCTCCTCCTCCTTTCTCCCCCTCGCCTGATCTGATCGCCATTCTGGTGCTTCGAGTCCACGTCCTTTCCCACGTTTGTGTCCATGTTGAGATCTTAGTTGAGCCTTAACCTAGATCTGCTAGCCCCTCTTTTCTTCCTGTTATGTTCCGGGTCCGGCTTCGATCTCCGAAAGATGTCTGGATCGGATTGGCCCTTGTGGTGGTGAAGTGTTGAAGGATGGAGGCATGGAAGGAATGATGGAGCGCATGAAGTTGTCGGCGGCAGAGAGGAAGGGGATCAGGGTTGCACCATCAGCTCCGGGGAAGGCAAACCCGGGTGACCCGCAGGCGATCGGCAAGGTTTTCTCGGAAAAACTGGCGAGTGAGGAGGGTCTGAAGCAGACGTTGGGGAAAATCTGGTGTCCGATTAGGAGAGTGCTGTGCAAGGATCTGGGGGAGAACCGCTTCTTGTTCACCTTTCTGCAGGCAGCAGGGAAGAAACGTGCCATAGAAGAGGGCCCCTGGATGTTCGGGAAAGATTTGGTGGTCATGGTGGATTTTGATGCTACGAAAGCCATTGATGATTTGGAATTTTCTTTCATCCCGATCTGGGTCAGGGTATCAAAATTCCCCCTTGGCATGATGAAGAAGGCGACTGGTGAAGCCATTGGAGAGGAGATTGGGGAGTTTATGGCTACGGAACTTGACGAGGATGACTCTGCGATTGGGCGCTTCCTCCGTATTAAGGTGCGCCTTGACATCAGGAAACCACTCATGAGGGGGGTCACGGTGTATGTGGGTGAGGAGGATAAACCACTCTGGTGCCCGGTGGAGTATGAGTTTTTGCCTGATTTCTGTTACACGTGCGGCATCATTGGACACACTGATCGGGTTTGTGAGATACAACTGGGGAAGGGAGAAGTCCAACCGTTCTCAAAGAAATTAAGGTGTATCCCGGAGAAAAAAAGGTCAGAGGATGGTTTTGGTGGAAGATATGGAGGGGATCATTTCGCCCCCTTTCGTTGTCAAGATTGGTGATCAAGACTTAGACTAGTAAATTTCTTTTATGCGCGTACGGCTCCGGATGGTTGCGCGGGTGACACGGGGTTTAGACTGGTTCGGGCAAGAAGAAGCCCTACGTCCAGTATGGGGAGCTGCTCGTGTTGCCCACGCGGGTTCTGTAGTGGGGGTTACAGAAGAGTGAGAGAGAGAACCGGTCCCAAGTCTCTAAGATGTGCACTGAAGCTCTAATGGTGGGGGCGTGTTCTTCTTCGCGGGGAAGAAGAAGCCCGTATAGAAAGTGTGAATGTGAGTGTATGGGAGTCTAAAAAATTCTCCTCCCCGTCTCTTGGGCCCCGGCCTTCCCTTTATAGCTCCAGGGGGGTGACCGGGTTACATGCGAGACGTGCGAAGGGATATGGAGAGAGAGAGATGGAGAGAGAAGGCGTAGAGTCCAAGGGGAAGATTCGAGCTCCTCGGGCTCCATGGCCGGCTTCAGCTTTCGGCTCCGTCAGACGGCTTCCTCCGATCTTGTCGCTGCCCTCCTTGGGGGCTGGTGCCAGCGGGCGTGCGTGATGATGGCCGTGGCCTCCGTCCCGTCGGGGCAGACGGCTGCCACGACTGCCCCTGTTATACTGCAGACGGCCTGCGCGGCGCGGGCGTCCCGTCCCTGTCACCGGATTTGCAGGGCGCAAGGACGGTCAGGCGTGCTCCTGTGCCAGGCGACGCAGATCATGATTGCCTGACAGCGAATCAGAGAAGACCGTGCTGCTGTGCCGTGCGTGGCGCGGTCGTGGGCGGGTAGGTGTGACGGGTCACGTCAGGGGTGCGGGCGCCTTTCTGCGCGCCCAAGCCGTGGAGCATTTATGGCAAGGCTGGTGGTGGGCCCACGTGATCAGCGCTTGCGTCTGCGCCCGAGGCTGACTCCCGCCTGGCGGGCCTAGGTGAGCCTGACCCTTCACGTCCCGGGTCGGGCGAGGCGGACCCCCGTGGCGAGGGGTCGGGCGAGGTGGACCCCCGTGGCGAGGGGTCAGGCGAGGCGGAGCCCGGCCGCCGGGGGGTCGGGAGCATCCGACCCCGAAGGACTCGGTCGGGCGAAGCGGAGCGTTTTCCTCCCATGTTGGGCTGACGACGGTCGCCGTCGCCGCAAGTGGGTCCGGGCCTCCACGATCATTGCCGTGATAGTCATCAGACGATCGTTCACTTTTCCCGCTGACAGTAGCCCCCGAGCCTGTGGTGGAGCGGGGACGCTCCTCCAGAGGTTGTCATCATCGTTCCTCGGAAACTTTTGCTCGTTGCGCAGGCCGCAGTTGACCAAGGACGGGAAGCACGGTGATTGTCTCGACATGAGGGGATTCTTGCCGTTCCGGGGAACGCCCTCCATCTGGAGGCCTCATGTTGTGACCATCCGTGTGGTCACTAGTTGCGAATCTAGCCCCCGAGCCCCCGCGCGTTGCAGGAGACCGATCGGGAGGCCAGATCGACTTTTGAACGTTACCCCTCAAGCGTCCGTTCGCTGGGACGGAGGGGATAAGCCGTGCCACGTTATCCTCGTTGGACGAACCGTGGTGCTCGTTGAGCTGCAAACAGGTCAATTCGAGTGGGGTCCCGATCCCCGTTCGGGGGGGTCCGATCTGGGCCAAGCTGGTGGCGTACCCCATATTCCGGTCGGCCAGTTCATATAGTTCCTGAGCCCGTTCGATTGGACCCGGTGGCTCGTTGCCTTTCATCGGGGAAAAACCATGAACTTTGATGCCGGCCGGACTCGAATGTGAGGTCGGGACGCCCTGGGCAGTCCAGTGCCCGGGTGATGGCCGCTAGCGGACCCGTCCCTTCTCACCCCTTGCTCAGGGTTATCCTGGGGCGGCTGTCGAAACCACGGTGGGCCAACCTTCGAACCCCTGGATCGTAACGGGCCGTAGGGACGTTTTCAGCCCCGTATCCCTTCTTACCTTTCCGTTGAGCCTTGGGCCGGGTGCGGAGGAGATCGTGTGCGCGTACTTCTCGGAAGACGAAGTGGCGGTAGGTGCCGACCCGCGAAACGAGGGGGGAGTGGATGTTTCCTGCAGGGTCGTGCGCACGTCTTCCGAAAAAGGAGGGGAACGGGCGTGACGAGGCGTACCTGGCGCCGCATTAACTGCGATGGGCGCGTCCGTTCCGCTTCCCATGTGTCGTTCTATAAGATGGGGGGCCGCCTCGCCGGTTCCGCCCTCACCCTGCTACGAGTCTTTTCGCCTTTCCTTTCGCCTTTTGGTTTCCTGTGCGAGCCGTTCGCCTTCTTCTTCCCCAACGCTCCAGCCTTTTTCGCCTCCCGCCATCAAGCTTCCCTTCCTCGCGCAATGGCCACCTGGGAGCGCTCCAGCTTCGGCTCCTCGCGTGCTCATGGCCTCGTGAAGAAGGGTCTCCTCTGCGATAGGACCGAGCGGGGCGAGTGGCGGTTCCCCGGATCGGAAGAGGCGCCGAGTCCGCCCACCGGCTACGTCGTCTCGTTCGCCCATTTCCACGAGAGGGGGTTCGCGACACCACCGAGCCTCTTCTTCCGCGGGTTGCTGCACCACTACTGACTCGAGCTGCAGCACCTCAACCCCAACGGGATCCAACACATCGCGGCATTCGTCGCGCTGTGCGAAGGATTCCTGGGCATCGAGCCCAATTTCTCGCTCTGGAAGTATTTCTTCGCGGTGAGCCTGTACCAGAAGGTCAAGAAGCGAGGCGGCCAGCAGCGGACGACCCCGGTGGTGATTGGGTGCGCCGGGATCCACCTTTGCCAGTCCCGCACCAAGGAGTACATGGCGATGAAGACCGCGGCGTCCCAGAAGGGGTGCCATCAGCAGTGGTTCTATGTAAAGAACTACCCTGAATCCCCCTTGCCGGAGTTCACCGGCCGCGTCTTCGAGGCGGCGCCGGAGGTGTGGGCGTACGGCCCAGTGGAGAAGGAGAAGAAGCGGATCTCCAGCCTTCTCCGCGCCATCGAGTACCTGAAGGCGAAGGGGCTCACCGGGGCCGGAGTTATCGGGGCGTACCACTCTCGGAGGGTGGCGCCGTTGATGCTTCGGATTCGCTCGCTCGCCGAGATGGTTCCTGGCGCACCAACCGAGGGCACCGTCCTTGCGACGGGCGCGCTCCCCGCCTCCGAGGTCCGGCAGCGCATCCGGGAAGCGCTGGAAGACAAGGACGTCGTCTTCCCGGTGCCCGGCCACCCTCCGATGCGGCCGGACAGGGATTTCGTTGATCTGGTAAGGATCTCGTGCGCCCGTTACCTCTCCTTGCGCCTCTCGACTTGGCGTTTTGACGCGGAGCCTTTGTGCCTGCAGGGCCAGTTGACGAATGTCGTCGGTGCGCGTCCGCCCGTTCCTGAGGACGCTGAGCAGCGGCTGCGGAACCGCCTCTTTGCCGAGAAACAGAAGAAGCGCAAGGACGAGAAGGAGGCGAAGAAGCAGAAAAAGCTCGCCAAGGAGTTCCAACGGCGGTGAAGAGGTCCGGTCATATCGGACGACGACGACGATGATGACGTCGACGACGACGACGATGATGATGAGGAGGAAGAGGAGGAGGAGGAAGAAGAGGAGGAGGAGTGTGTCCCGGCCCTTCAGCCGGGCGCGCTCGTTATCCGGGAGCAGCGCTCCCAAGCGGCCGCGGAGGACTGATCGAGCGGCCCGTCCGCCCGGGACCCGACCCCTCAGGGTTCCGGGGCCGCGCCCCAAGGGTCGGCGCGGGGCGCGCCCCAGGAGTCGACGGGGCCGACCCCCGTCCCTCTGCCCCTGACCCAGGAGCAGAGAAGCAGCGGCAAGCGGCCGCTACCAGATGCCACAGGGTCGGCCTCGGACTCAGAGGCGAAGCGCGCCCGCCGTCCTAGCGCCCATGCAGTGTAAGTGGAAAAATCCTCGCCCGTCTCCTTCCTTTCCCGACATCAAGTTGCTTTTGTTGATGTCATTTGTCGTCTTGCAGCGTCGCTCCCCGAAGCCGTGCCTCGCTGGTGGCGCCGAGGAAAGTGTTGCGAGCGTCGTCCACCTCCGCGGGGCGGACCGCGGCTCTGCCGACGGCAAGAGGTGGCGCTGCCGGGGAAACCGCGGAGCGTGCCGCCGGGGTGGCTCCTACGACGGCGGACCCGGTGGGACGGGGGATTGCCCCCGGGGGCCCTCGGATCGAGGAGGTGATAAACCTCGATGACGAGGCGGAGGAGGAGCATGCTGCTCCAACGGTGGCGACGGGGACGGAGGGGTCCGCCCCCGTGGCTACGACAGGCACGGCGGCGGCGGAGGAGGCGAGGACGCTCGCCCCGACGGCCGCAGCGGAGGTGGCGGCGACGGCGCCGCGAGTATCCGCCCGGGACGCCGTGGCGGGGGCGACTATGGCGGCAGAGGAGGAGGTGCCTACTCCGGCGGCCGCAGCGGGGGAGGGGACGCTTGCCCCGGTGATTGCGGCGGAAACCGTGGCGGCGGCGGGCGAGCCAGGACGCGCGTCGGCGCCGACGGTGGCCGCGGCGACCACGACAAGGACGGTGGCGCACGCTGTGGAGCCGTCATCGAGGCCAGCGGCACCCGTGGTGGCCGTGCCTGCTCCTGCGGCAGCGTCGGGGACAGAGGAGCCGGGGCCCCTGCTCACGCTTGATGACGCCGAGGAATGGGGGAAGTTGCGGACAATGCAGGGTGTGCTTGACAGCGCCTTTGCTGCCCTTTCTTCCTTGGTGGGGGAGTTGGACGGCATCGTCGCTCCCGTTAATCAGGTATGCCGTTCTTCCTGGTGATCACTTTCCTCTTCGCCGCTCTATCGCTGAATGTGGGTTGCTTTGCAGGCCCTCCAGGAGTGCAGCCGGGGGAAGTCTGATCTCCTTCGGCTCGGGAAGGAGCGCCTCTTCGCAGAGGAGCAGCAGACCAAGGAGCTGGCCGCACAGGTTGCCGCCGCCCAGCAGGTCATCGATGACCTGCGAAGGCGCGAGCAGGCGGCGCAGGATGAACTCTAGGCCGCCGTCGAGCAGGCCCGCCGTGACCGCATGGACTTCCAAGCCGTTGTCGAGAAGGCCCATCTTGATGCCGCGAAGCTCATTCGGGTGAAGAAGGAGCATGAAGCCCTTCAGAAGACCGTCGAGCACATCCGCCACGAGCGACAGCAGGCCTGGCAGGACCGGGATCTCGAGGCGGCCCGAAGGGTCGAGGCCGAGAAGATGGTGGCTGACCTCGGAACGGAGGTTGGTCAGCTTCAGACCGCCGCGACCGCGCTGAAGGCTCAGTCCGAGGGTAAGGCTCCTTTTGTCTTTCTGCCTTTGTGGTGTTGGGGAGGTTTCTGATCCAGCGGGTTTTTTCGGACAGGTCTCGCGGATGAAGTTGACCAGCTGAAGGGGGCCCTCGATGCGGAGCGTGTCGAGCACGACAGCCTGCGGGACGCGGTCCGTGTCGTTTGCGACGGCCTCGGCGTGGTCCAGGGGGAAGGGACGAGCTCGCTGGCGGCTCGTGCCCTCGGGGTGTACCAGCGGACCCGCGAGATCGCCCGGGAGGCGCTTCACGTCGGCGTGAAGCGGGCCTTCGGCGTCTTTGGGTCCCATTATATCGGCCTCAATTTTGCCGTGATGAGCGAAGGGTATGCCCCCGGGTACTACGAGGCTGAGCTGGACGAGATCGATGCGTCGGTGCTCGACCCAGCGGAGGCCTTGGCGAAGCAGCTGGAGGATGAGGCCGTCCTGCCGGAGAACCCCTGAACGGGCTAGCTGGGTCGGGCTCAGATATCCCGTCATGTAAATATGTTAGTTAATTTTGAACTTGCTTTTGCAATGGCCGCAGGGGCCATTTCTGTAATTTATCAAAGTTCATTTTCGATCCCCTTCCTTATCTTTTTGGGTCTGGAAGGTTTAGAGTACGGGTCAGACGCGTCAGTAAGCGCTGATGGGCGATAGTACCGTAGCCGCTGGGGCGTAGGCTTTCTCGCAGTCCGATCAGTCTTGCCTGGGCGTCGTTTGCGCACTCTCCCCTTTTCACGCCCAAACGTTTAGGAAGGGGGGTCAGCTCGGAGAAAAGTTGTTTTGAGAAGACCTCAGGTGACTTGGGTCAGAGCCTCTGATAGCCCCCGAGGGATATGCGACCCTGAGGTAGGGTCAGGGTCGGATATCCCTGAGCTCGTGACGAGACTCAAAAAAGGTCGACTCAAAATTGCTTTTCTCCGTGGACTAGAAAATTACAGAAATGTGTGTGTTTAAACTTGGAAACAGAATTTAAGGGTAGAAGCATCTTAGTTGTTCTATGTTCCAAGCGTTGCTGAATATCTGCCCATCGGGGGTCTCCAGCTTGTACGTGCCTGGCCGCAGCACTTGGGCGATGACGAAAGGACCTTCCCATGGAGGGGTCAGCTTGTGCCGACCCCCGTTGTCCTGGACGAGGCGGAGCACCAGGTCGCCGACGTTAAAGGCTCGGCCTTGCACCTTGCGACTGTGGTGTCGTCGTATGGCCTGCTGGTATTTGGCCGAGTGTAGCAGGGCCACATCGCGCGCTTCATGGAGTTGGTCTTGTGCGTCCTCGAGTGACGCTTGGTTCCCTTGCTCGTCATACGCCTTGACCCTCGGCGATCCGTACTCTAGGTCGGTGGGGAGGATTGCCTCAGACCCGTAGACCATGAAGAACGGGGTGAAGTCAGTTGCCCTGCTGGGGGTCGTTCTTAGACTCCATAGGACCACGGGGAGCTCCGCGACCCACCGGCCGCCGAACTTTTTGAGGCGGTCGAAGATCCGTGGCTTGAGACCTTGGAGTATCATGCCGTTGGCTCATTCAACCTGTCCATTCATGCGGGGGTGCGCCACGGCTGACCAGTCCACTCGAATGTGGTGGTCGTCGCAGAACTGGAGGAACTTCTTCCCGGTAAACTGCGTACCGTTGTCCGTGATGATGGAGTTGGGGACTCCAAAGTGATGGATGATGTCGGTGAAGAACCGCGCCTCCTATTCAGACGTGATCTGCGCGACGGGTCGTGCTTCGATCCACTTAGAGAACTTGTCGATGGCGACAAGCAAGTGGGTGAAGCCCCCGGGCGCTTTCTTGAAGGGCCCGACGAGGTCCAGTCCCCAGACTGCAAAGGGCCATGTGATGGGGATAGTCTGGAGCGCCTGCACGAGCATGTGAGTTTGGCGCGCGAAAAATTGGCACCCTTCGCATGTGCGGACCACGTGGGTGGCATCGGCGACCGCCGTTGGCCAGTAGAAGCCGTGCCGGAAGGCGTTCCCGATGAGGGTTCTTGGCGCAGCGTGGTGGCCGCAGGCCCCTGCGTGGATGTCCTGAATTAGCACCCTTCCTTACTCGATCGGGATGCAGCGTTGGAGGATGCCGGAGTGGCTCCGCTTGTAGAGCTCCTGGTTGATGATAACGAATGATTTGGCGCGGCGCGCAATCCTTCGTGCCTCCGTCTTGTCCGTCGGGAGCGTCTCGCGGATGAGGTAGTCAAGGTACGGGGCTCTCCAGTCAGGCGGGGGGTCGGGCCCCGCAGCTGGATTCGTGTCAATCTCCATGACCTCGGGGTAGGAGGGGTCGGCCTCCAAGCCCGGTCCAGACGGAGCATGGGCTACTTCGTCTGGGCCGGCACCCGGGCCCGGGACAGGTGGCGCGTCGCCGACGTTTCCCGGTTCCTGACAGCAGACTGAGGGCACGAACTGATCGCTGATGAAGATGCCGTCGGGAACGGGCTTTTGGCCGGATGCCGCCTTTGCCAGTTCGTCGGCTGCCTCGTTAAAACGTCTTGCGATGTGGTTGAGTTCTAGCCCGTCGAACTTGTCCTCGAGTTTTTGGACCTCGTTGCAGTAAGCTACCATCTTGGGGTCGTGGCAGCTCCATTCCTTCATGACTTGCTCGACGACTAGCTGGGAGTCGCCTCGGACGTCCAGCCGTCGGATGCCCAGCTCGATGGCGATGCGAAGTCCGTTGAGGAGAGCCTCATACTCGGCGACATTATTAGATGCAGGAAAATGGAGGCGGATCATGTACCTCATGCGGACGCCGAGAGGGGAGATGAAGACTAGGCTGGCTCCGGCACGAGCCTTCATCAGCGACCCGTCGAAGTGCATTGTCCAGTACTCTTGCTTCTCCGGCGCCGATGGCGTCTGGATTTATGTCCACTCCGCTACGAAATCGGTGAGTACCTGGGATTTGATGGCGGTGCGGGGGGCATAGGTGATGCCCTGGTCCATGAGCTCGAGCGCCCACTTCGCGATCCGTCCCGTGGCGTCCTGGTTCTGGACCACCTCGCCGAGGGGGAAAGACGAAACAATTGTCATCGGATGGGAGGTGAAGTAATGGCGCAGCTTCCTCTTCATGATGAGGACGGCGTAGATGAGCTTCTGGATCTGCGGGTATCGCGCCTTGGACTCGGACAAGACCTCGCTGACGAAATAGACTGGGCGCTGTACCTTGAGGGTGTGTCCCTCCTCCCCTCGCTCTACCACCAGAGCCGCGCTGACCACCTGGGTGGTTGCCGCGATGTAAAGCAGGAGGGGTTCCCCGTCGGTAGGTGGGACCAGGACCGGGGCTTTTGTCAGGAGGTCCTTGAGCCGGTCAAGTGCCTCTTGGGCCTCGGTGGTCCACTCGAAGCGGTCAGTCTTCTTCAGGAGCCGGTAAAGGGGGAGTCCCCGTTCGCTGAGGCGCGAGATGAAGCGACTCAGGGCCGCCAGGCATCCCATGATACGCTGGACACCCTTTATATTTCGAATCGGCCCCATGTCGTTGATGGCCGCTATCTTCTCCGGGTTGGCTTCGATGCTGCGCACGGAGATGATGAAACCTAGCAGCATACCCCTTGGAACCCCAAAAACGCACTTCTCAGGGTTGAGCTTGATGCGCTTGTCTGCCAGCCTCTCAAAGGCAAGTTCGAGGTCGGGGATGAGCTGGTCACCCTTCTTGGACTTGACTAGAATATCATCGACATAAGCCTCAACGGTTCGCCCGATGAGGTCCCCAAAACACTTGAGCATACATCGCTGGAATGTAGCCCCCGCGTTTTTGAGGCCGAACGGCATCTTGACGTAGCAATAGGGGCCAAATGGGGTGATGAAAGAGGTCGCGAGCTGGTCGGACTCTTTCATCGCGATTTGATGATAGCCGGAATACGCATCGAGGAAGCTGAGGGTCTCGCACCCAGCAGTCGAGTCGACTATCTGGTCAATGCGCGGCAAAGGAAACGGATCCTTTGGGCACGCCTTGTTGAGAACGGTGTAGTCAACACACATTCGCCATTTCCCATTCTTTTTTCGTACAAGAACAGGATTAGCTAGCCACTCGGGGTGGTACACTTCCTCAATGAATCCGGCCGCTGAAAGCTTCTGGAGCTCCTCGCCGATGGCCTTGCGCCTCTCCTCGTCGAAGCGGCGCAAACCTTGCTTCACTGGCTTGGAGCCGGCCTTGATGTTCAAGGAATGCTCGGCGACTTCCCTCGGAATGCCGGGCATATCCAAGGGTTTCCACGTGAAGACATCGATGTTCGCGCAGAGGAAGTCGACAAGCGTGCTTTCCTATTTGGGGGATAGGCTAGCGCTGATTCGGACGGTCTGGCTGTCAGAACCGCTTGGGTTGAGGGGGACCTCCTTGACGCCTTCGGTGGCCTTGAAGGAGGTGGGCGACTGCTTCGAGTCGGGCCGACCCTCGGCGCTCTCCGCGAGCTGGACCGCCGGCTCCTCCATGACGGTGATGGCCGCGGCGTACTCGCAGCATTCCACATCACACTCATACGCCTTCTGTAAGGACGTGCCGACGGTGATGACCCCGTTGGGCCCCGGCAGCTTGAGCTTGAGGTAGGTGTAGTTGGGGATGGCCATGAACTTGGCGTAGCTTGGCCACCCCAAGATGGTGTGGTAGGTTCCACGGAAACCTACCACCTCGAAGGTGAGGGTCTCCTTCCTGTAGTTGGACAGAGTTCCTAAGGTGACGGGCAGGTCGATCTGCCCGAGAGGCATTGCCTGCTTCCCCGGCACGATGCCGTGGAACGGCGCCTTGCTGGGGCGGAGGCGGGAGCGGTCGATCCCCATGGCGTCGAGGGTCTCGGCGTAGAGGATGTTGAGGCCGCTGCCTCCGTCCATGAGCACCTTGGTGAGGCGCGTCGTGGCGATGATAGGGTCGACAACGAGGGGGTAGCGCCCTGGCTGCAGGACACGTCCCGGGTGGTCGGATCGGTCGAAGGTGATGGCGGATCCCGACCAGTCGAGGAAGGTCGGCATCGCTGGCTCCGCCGCCATAGACCTCGTGGCGTTCTAGCTTTCGGCGGCGTCTGGAATCATAGGCCGCCGGCCCGCCGAAGATCACGAAGCAGCCGTCCACCTTGGGGAAGCCGTCTTCTTTCCCTCCGTCGTCCTTCTTCTCCTCGTCGGGTTTCCTCCTACGGTCGCCCCTCACCGGGTTGCCTGCAAAGTACCTCTTCATGAGGTTGCAGTCCTTGTAGGCGTGCTTTGCGGGGAACTCATGGTTCGGGCACGGTCCCTCGAGCAGCTTGTCGAAAAAGCCGGGGGTGCCCTTCGGGGGCGGCTGACCACGCTTGCGCTCAGCAGCCGCCACGAGGGGTGCCTCGCGCCGCCGCTTGTTCTTCTTCTTCTGCGGACGGTTGGAGGTGCCCTTGTCGGCGTCCTCCTTCCGCTTCGCCTCGCCCTTGGAGCGGTCGAAGATTGCTCCGACGGCCTCCTCGCTCGAAGCGAAGCTAGTGGCGATGTTGAGGAGGTCCTCCGTGGTCCGCGGGCCTCGGCGCCCTAACTCGTGGATGAGGGGTCGGCAGGAAGTTCCTGCTAGGAATGCCCCTATGACGTCGGCGTCCGCGACGTTGGAGAGCTCGGTGCGCTTCCTGGAGAAGCGTCGGATGTAGTCCCGGAGGGATTCAGCCGACTCCTAGCGGCAGCTCCGGAGATCCCAGGAATTGCCAGGGCGCATGTACGTGCCCTGGAAGTTTCCCACGAATATCTCCCTCAAGTCGTTCCAACTGCGGATCCGTCCTGAGGGGATATGTTCTAGCCAGGCTCGCGCTGAGTCGGCTAGAAAAAGTGGGAGGTTGCGGATGATGAACAGGTCATCGTCCGCCCCACCGGCCTGACATGCAAGCCGGTAGTCGCTGAGCCATAGCTCGGGGTTCGTTTCCCCGGAGTATTTGGCCACGTTAGTTGGCTGCCTGAAGCGCGGCGGGAATGGCGCGTTCAGGATGCGCGTGGAGAAGGCCCGGGGCCCCGCCAGGTCGGGGCTGGGGCTACGGTCTTCCTCGCTGTCGTAGCGGCCGCCACGATGGACGTGGTAGCCGCGATCCACCCTTTCCTCCCTATCCGCGCAGGAGCGCCTCCGCGCGTCCAGGGTGTCACGGGTGTCGCGGATGGGACCGACGCGCCGGTGGATGGATGGGGCCCCGCCTCCTGCGGGTGGCAACGTCCGTCGAGCGGGCGCGGCCTGGTTCGCCCTGGGAGGAGGCTGGTGGACAGACTCCCCCCGCCTTTCGGAGGGTGTGGTGGGGGCCGCCCCGCTGGTGTTTTGCCCACGTCGCCGGGACGCGGAGCTCTCCGCCTGCTGAACAGCGGCCCACTCGAGCAGGTCGCGCACCTCTCGATGCGCCTGGCGTTCTTCGGGCATCTCTGGCTCGGGGAGTCATCGAAGCAGGGCCGCCGCTGCGGCGATGTTTTGGCTGGCGCGGGCGAAGAGCTGGGGCGATCCTCGTCAGCGCAGATGCGCTGCTGGACGTCGCGCGCTCGTAGTCGCGCCCCGCCCTCGTTGCGGGGGCGCTCAACCTCCTGGTGGGGCGCCACGCGCGCCTCTGGCTGTCGGGGTCGCAGCGGGGCCCGGGCAAGGGCTCCGGTCGTGACCGCGGCGCGCGGTGGGGGGGTTCGCTGGCTCCTCCCGGCGCCGTCGCCGTTGGATCCCTCGGAGTGCACGTCGGCCATGAAGCACTCACGTGAGGGGTGGTGGCTCCTGCTGCTGGAGCCGGCGTCGGAGATTGCCCCTGTCGCGCCCGCGAGCTCGTTGCTTGCAGGCGGCACGGTCATGGACCGCGCCAGGGAACGACCGTAGGCTGTCGCGGCGCTGCGCAGCCCGAAGAGCCATCCCGCCGAAGGAGGCCCTCCGGCGCGCGTCCGGCCACTCACCCCCACCCTGGCGGTGGAGCCAGAGGTGATGAGGCGAGTGGGTGAGGTGAGGAGAGGGATTAGGTTGATCCCCTCCCCGGTGGCGAGAAAGTCCAGGCTCCCAAAGCGGACGAGGGAGCCCGGGGCAAAGTTGACGTCGTGGCTGGCCATCTGAAGCCGATGATGTACGCGCAAAGGTCCCCTATCTGGCGCGCCAACTGTCGTTGTCAAGATTGGTGATCAAGACTTAGACTAGTAAATTTCTTTTATGCGCGTACGGCTCCGGATGGTTGCGTGGGTGACACGGGGTTTAGACTGGTTCGGGCAAGAATAAGCCCTACGTCCAGTATGGGGAGCTGCTCGTGTTGCCCACGCGGGTTCTGTAGTGGGGGTTACAGAAGAGCGAGAGAGGGAACCGGTCCCAAGTCTCTAAGATGTGCACTGAAGCTCTAATAGTGTGGGCGTGTTCTTCTTCGCGGGGAAGAAGAAGCCTGTGTGAGAAAGTGTGAATGTGAGTGTATGGGAGTCTAAAAAATTCTCCTCCCTGTCTCTTGGGCCCCGGCCTTCCCTTTATAGCTCCAGGGGGGTGACCGGGTTACATGCGAGACTTGCGAAGGGATATGGAGAGAGAGAGATGGAGAGAGAAGGCGCAGAGTCCAAGGGGAAGATTCGAGCTCCTCGGGCTCCATGGCCGGCTTCAGCTTTCGGCTCCGTCAGACGGCTTCCTCCGATCTTGTCGCTGCCCTCCTTGGGGGCTGGTGCCAGCGGGCGTGCGTGATGATGGCCGTGGCCTCTGTCCCGTCGGGGCAGACGGCTGCCACGACTGCCCCTGTTATCCTGCAGACGGCCTGCGCGGCGCGGGCGTCCCGTCCCTGTCGTCGGATTTGCAGGGCGCGAGGATGGGTAGGTGAGAGCGAGGACGGTCAGGCGTGCTCCTGTGCCAGGCAACGCAGATCATGATTGCCTGACAGCGAATCAGAGAAGACCGTGCTGCTGTGCCGTGCGCGGCGCGGTCGTGGGCGGGTAGGTGTGACGGGTCACGTCAGGGGTGCGGGTGCCTTTCTGCGCGCCCGAGTCGTGGAGCATTTATGGCAAGGCTGGCGGCGGGCCCACGTGATCAGCGCTTGCGTCTGCGCCCGAGGCTGACTCCCGCCTGGCGGGCCCAGGTGAGCCTGACCCTTCACGCCCCGGGTCGGGCGAGGCAGACCCCTGTGGCGAGGGGTCGGGCGAGGTGGACCCCCGTGGCAAGGGGTCGGGCGATGCGGAGCCTGGCCGCTGGGGGGGTCGGGAGCATCCGACCCCGAAGGACTCGGTCGGGCGAAGCAGAGCGTTTTCCTCCCATGTTGGGCTGACGACGGTCGCCGTTGCCGCAAGTGGGTCCGGGCCTCCACGATCGTTGCCGTGATAGTCATCAGACGATCGTTCACTTTTCCCCCTGACACCCCCCATTGGAGGAGTGGAGGAAGTGGAGGTAGGGGTACCCTGCCTAGTTCGGGTACTCGCTACAGCTCGGGTAAATCGGGGAGTGATGCACTCTCCTGGAGGAAAAAAATCGGATGATGGGAGTGGCAAAACATGAGTTAGCAGTAAAGGAGAGGAGGATGAAGTGACAAGCCCGGCCAAGATTTAGCAGGCCAGTGAGGTGGACAAGATAATGTCCAAGAGGGTCCTATTTGCGACTCCCAACCCTGCGCAGGTTACTCTGGCACTGACAGCAGAGGAAGGAAAGGGAACTGATGGGAATGTGGAGGCTGGTGGTTCGGCTCCTGAGAAGAAGGGAGGTGGGGTGCATGTGAACAGTGCCTTACAAGACATGCACGTCGATACCGGGGCGCTGCCTCAGGACGTCGCGGAGGAGAAAGGGAAGGAGAATGTGGGGCAGAAGGGGAACAAGCCTGGTACCTACAAGAAGAGGCCGCGCTCCAAAGATCAAAAGGATAGTTCGGAGGGGGATAAAGATGAGGAGATGGAGGGGGAGGGGAAGAAACAGAAGTTTGATGTGCAATCTGTTGTGGGGGGGCTGTCGGAACAACCCTGCAATGATCAATGAAGATCATCGCTTGGAACTGCCGGGGATTGGGGAATGGCCCGGCAGTTCACGGCCTTCTGATTATGCAAAAGGAGGAGGACCCAGGCATCCTTTTCTTGTCCGAAACAAAAATGGACACGAGAAGGATACAAGGCTTGTGGTGGCGATTGGGGTTGACCAACATGGTGGTGAAAGATTGTGATGGGAAGAGTGGTGGGCTTGCAATCTTTTGGAGGAAGGGGGTGAATTTCCATTTGCGAACAGCGTCTTGGCTGTATATAGATGGAGATGTGGTGGAGAAGGATGGCTTCATCTAGCGCGTCACTGGCTTCTATGGTGAGCCAAGGTCAGATCGAAAGGAGTTGTCCTGGAAGGCGCTGAGAACACTAAATGCAGCAAGGAGGCGCCCGTGGCTGTGTTTGGGTGACTTCAACGAAATTTTGTGGAGTCATGAGAAGGATGGGGGGCAGCCTAAGGCACAAATATGCATGGACAGATTTCGACGGGCCCTGAAAGACTGCAAGCTGAGTGATTTGGGATTCACGGGGCATGTCTTCACCTGGTGGAATAACAGCCACTCGAGCGACCAGTACATTCGAGAGCGTCTCAATCGAGCAGTTGCGGATGACACTTGGCAAGCTCGGTTCCTGGATTACCGGGTGCGAAACGGTGATCCACGGCATTCGGACCACCGTCCGGTGGTGGTGACGGTTGAGGAGGAGGTGCTCCCTGTGCAAAACAGGCCGGGAGCCGCTTTTCGATTTGAGGCTGGCTGGGTAAATGAGGAACATTGTGAGGCGATTGTGGAGAACGCATGGAAGTTGACGGTGGAAGCAAGGCAGGGGAAAGTAGAGGATGCTGTTCGAGAGGTGGTCGCTGAGCTGCGCGATTGGAGTGGCAATTTCCTTAGTGACCTGGAAAAGAGGATAAAAGGTGCCAAGAGGGAGCTGGAGTGGTGTAGGCGCATCCGGCACTATGAAAATAAGGTGCAAGAATTTTTCAATTATGCAAGCGTAAAAATAAATTATCAGTAACCTTTGCATGAATTTTTTTGAAAAGGTAGCTTGAACTAAACAGGTACAACATGTGTACTATTTTTTTCTGCATTGATCGTGCCCCTCTTGTCTATTTGCAGGTTGCCAACTAAACAGGCCATTGGAACGGGGTACCGCATTCAGCTATTTCCTCTGGTGGATTGGTGATCTTGGTGGCATGTCTCCTCTTCTCTATGGTTTGTATTATTATTGTTCAACATTTTTTTATTTGGACCTGGAATAAGATTGAGAGGAAAAACATACACATCCACCTCGGCTAATGGTGTTGATGATTTTTGTTTCTTTCTTTTAGTTCATGTCACATGATCTTGATAGAGACAAGGTTGGATTCATCTTGGATTGTAATGTCTAGCTGATGATGGAGTCAAGATACATGTGAAACAAGATATTCCTTGCAAGTTCTGCTTCAGCGGTGGTGGAATGATCAAAGAAAACAATAAGCAGTTTTCAATGCTCTCAAGTCACTCTATCGCATGAAACAAGTTTATGTTTGTTTGCATTGATGGCTAATTTTCATGTTCACAGTTTGAAATATTTTCTTATGAAATTCTGGGGCATGCGGCTTATCTGATAAGTTGTAGTGTTTCAAATTGTTTCTTGGTGATTTAACATGTAAACCTAATTAAGTTATCTAGGTTCCTCTCTGCAATTTTATTTGGTTTATCACTTGCCAAGTTAATTACTGGCTGAATTATGTCAATTATGTCAGATTCTTAAGCACTGTTAGAGCAATTGTTATTTGTGCTGAAAAGTTAATCACCTGTTCTCAGACATATATGCACAGGAGTCTTTTGCGGAGCGGGGATAATGGCAAAGGCCGCGGCCATGGTGCAGATCGCGGATGCTTGGTGGATGCGGGAGCTTGTGGTGGATCCCATGGCTTGGCTACTGGTGCGTGTGTTGTACGAATCACTTAGGTGGCATGTCGATGGCTGGGGCTGAAAGGTACACCTGATGCAGAACCCCAATCAATTCGTCCATACTTGTTTTGAGGTATGCGATCTTCAACTTTTCCACTCTTCAAATGTGCTTGAAGCCTTAAACTATACTGCAAATGTAATGTCTTCTCCTCTTTGATGCTGTTTGGTATGGTACCATGATTTGTTTAGCAGAAAATCATTTGTGGACAAATGAATTCAATGCCATAAATTTAGCGCTTATTAGGCCTAGATGCGGAGCACTGATGGCTATAGATAGGGTCATTTTTATGATTAATAATTGTCTGAGTTTTTATGATGCGAGTTACACATGAGCTTTTATCAGGTTCCCTTGTCATTCAATTAAAAACGGCTAAGTGACATCGCTCTTTCGTTGTACAGTTATATTTTCAGCTCCTATTTATTTCATCCACGGGCATATGAATTGAATACTTTGTAGAATTTTTGTGTGATAAGCTTTATAAAAACTTTTGTTTTTCTGTAAACCTTGCCAAGATCAAAACTGTTTTGTTTATGAACTGATGGAATGATGCCATAATGGACTTGACAATTCCATGAGATGCCCTGATGATTTGATTCAAAATGGTTGTTTGCTTTTCTTGTTAAAAGATTGTTTAAGAGAGAAAAATGACGTGCTGTAATGTATAGTCCAATGTTGAATACTTCTGATTCAAGTAAACAGTTCTGGGTTCAAAATGTAGTTGTGAATTACAAGTGCTTCTGAATTTAGTCATGTTTATTGTATTTGTAAGTGCTTCTTAATTATAGGTGTAGTTACATGTTCTTTTGAATCAGTTCTCCTGGACTGAGCTCATGTATGTGTATGCTTCGATATCTTCAAGACATATTATGTTCTTTTTATTGCATAAGAAAAAAAGAATCTTAGTGTTCCTTCAGGAAATCAAATGCAAGCAGACCAAGGAGCTGTTCTCCATTGCTGCCATTCAGTGTTTCTGAAGAGTTCCATATGTAAGCAGCGTTCTGAACTTTGTTAGCACTCTGCCCTATATACAATGATTAAAGCTAAATGAACTGCATGCATAAACCAATTTGCTTAAGCTCATAAAATGTGGCGGTGGAAGCACAAGACAACACAAAAGATCTGAAAATAGTATGAAGCGTGGTGGTGGTGTTGGTTGAGCACTTGGGCTATTGAATAACTACTTTGCCTCAATAGTGTGTACAAACAAAATATATGATTTTTTGCTATTTATGTTACTTGATATAAAATTGTGTTTACACAGAAAAAGTCAATGCTTCTATTCTCAATCAATTAGGCTTAAAATTTTTTTTACCGCCCGTAGCAACGCACGGGCACGAACCTAGCAAGTGTGAAGTGTGAACTGATATATCGACAGTGACAAAGTGACAGTAGCTGCAATCTTTATGTGCTGTATCAGTCCTGCTGGAACATATATGTTTCACAAAAACTACTATAGCAATTAATTAGTCCATTGTGAAGCACACCATTTGAATTCTGAAGGAACGAATTTTATCGTGAACTGTTCAACTAGTCCCAATAAGGGGCCAGAAATTTGACCTAGAATCCTGGCCCATCCATCTGGACCATTTGTGGTTTCGGCCTTTCTGTAAGGCTGAACAAATACAAGAATGTCGTGTGGCTACGCAGCGGCTAGTTATTAACCGTGCAACGATCCAGCTGTTTCATTAACCAGCCGGGACCCGGGACGCCCGCCTTTTCTGGGATCACTCACGGCGGTCAGGTCGCGGTGGCGCTCCACGCTGTGCACCACTAGCTGGCTCATGGGTAAGTACGGAAACGGATCGAATTCGTATGGAAATAAATTAAGATAGTATTTTTTGCCATATTTTAACTTGAATATGAATATAAACTCGAAAGTTCTCAAATACAAATGCAAAATGGGATACTCGGATGCGGATTCGCATTTGTATATTTACTTAATTTTGAAGATAACATTTAGCTATTTTACTTATTGATGATTTTAGTGGTTTTAAAATGGCAAAACCATTATACAAGTAGGAACTAAAATATAAAAATAAAACAAATATAGACAAAGATCGCCCATCAAAACAAAAATATTATCAATAAATATGTCAATAATTATATGTACAATAACTAAAAATAAATAAAATATAATTTAATAAATATATAAGAATTTATAAATATATAAATAAAAGTTTTAAAATAATTTCGTCCACTAATAGATAAAATAGAGTATTTAAAATTAATTTTCATGTATCTTTGTTATTAAAATTAATGATATTGGTCATTAAAAATAGAGATAAGCTTCAAATAGTTTTAGTAGATACATATTAGTAATATTAAAATAATATTATTTGTCATCAGTTATAAAGATAAATTTTAGATAGTTCCATATGGTACTGTATTTTGAGAAAATTCCTTTTTTAACACTAGAGTAGGAGGTAATTCCCTATTTAGCTCTGAAAAATGAAGTTGCTCTTATTTGACATAAACTTTTAATTTTTGTGTCTATTATGGCATTGCCGTCATATCTGTTAGCTCATTCCACTAAGATTTCTTTTGGCACGATAAAATTTTGCACAGACACATAAAAATACCCCCCCTCTCCCACACCGAGGACTGAGCCCAGCCGAAGCATCACACATGACTTGGGGGTGTTTGGTTCCGGAGGATTAAACTTTAGCCCTGAAAAATAAAGTTTAATTTCAAAACTATTTGCAGAACCCCTGGGCTAATTCGCAAGACGAATCTAATGATGCATATTAATCCATCATTAGCGGATGATTGCTGTAGCATTATTGTTAATCATGGATTAATTAGACTCATTAAATTCGTCTCATGAATTAGCACTCATCTATAAAAAAAATTAAAAAAATTATGTAAACAGATTTTATTTAATACTAGCAAATATGCACGTGCGTTGCACCAGGAGAAAATAATTCTTTTATGCTCCTAATCCAAGAAATATGGTTCAAAACTTATGCGATAACTTGACCAATGACCTACATCAATTATTATCAAAATGGACTTCAAATTTATATGTAGACAGGCTGATTATAATTTTAAGAAATAATCATCAAAATAGTAGTGCATCACTATCTAATTATAATTTGCGTGAGCATGCGTGCATCTCTCCCTTCTAGTTGGTACTCTCAAAAATCCGTTGTAGCTAACTAATTCTTCCATCAGCGAAAGAGTATGCAGCCTAGTGGTTACAAGAGCCTCAGTAGCATCTGAGGTCCTAGATTCAACTCCCCGTAGGATCGAATTTTTTAGATTAAACGGCGCTATGCTTTCAGTGGTAGGCGACGTTCCCGTCGACAGCGAGGCGCCTATGATGACCTCGTCAATCTCGTGGATTTGCCGGCTCAGTCTCTCGAAGGTGCTCATAGGGATAAGGTTGTGTGCGTGTATTTATAGGGATGAACGTCTGCGTGCGTGTTGTGAGCATCTGCGTCTGTACTGTGTGTTTCTAAAAGAACTAATTCTTCCAATCGATGGACAAGCGTCAATCTGAAATTTAATTCCGGACTCGTAAAGTGCTCTAGTTTTTTTAATTGTTTGTTTTGAGACGGAGGGAGATGGAGAGAGACTCAGAGAGAGTTGAAGCGTCAATCTGAAATTTAATTCCGGACTCGTAAAGTGCTCTAGTTTTTTTAATTGTTTGTTTTGAGACGGAGGGAGATGGAGAGAGACTCAGAGAGAGTTGAAAAGAAAACTAATGGGCCAAAATATATATCCGTACGCAGGTTTTATGCATTGGTAAAATGAGCTTGAAAGGCCCAATGATCATCTAATCACGCAGGTCTCGTCGGCCCGGCGTGTGGCGTCCCTGGGCTAACTTAGCTGGCTTCCAACGCAAGGCGGCAAGGCAAAAAGGATTCGAACCGTGTCCGTGTCCTACCCAAATTCAAAACTCCTGATCGGTGGTTGCGGGATCCGCCTATCATTAATAGATGACGTACCAAAAATTAAAATATCACAGAAACGGTCTATTTTTTAAAATTAAAAAAATAATATAAATAATAAGATTTCTTGCGGGACTAAAATTTACTGTAGCAACCACACAGGCCCTTGGTCTTCTGGAGGCGCTCGCCCACACGCTCGAGCTAAATCGTGCCGCCCATCAAATCCCAGGTCGGCGCCGCCGCCAACAGAGCCTCCGCCGGACCTCCATCCCGAGCAGCAGTGGGAGCCGCCGAAGGCAGGCATCCATGCAGGCTGCGGGGGAAGGCAGCCTCGGCTGCCGGCTGGCCCTCCTCGTCTTCCTCGGCTGCCGAATGGAGGGAAGCTTAGATGCTTGTTGCAATCGTGCCGAGGGGTCGCGGCCGTCAGCCGTGGGATTGTAGAGCCAGTGCCCGCTGCCGCTGCCGCTCTGCTCCATGCATTACTGTCACGGTGCCCCTCCCAGTCCCAGTGCAGCTCGCGGGCAGACGCCGGCGCCGACCACGCGCACCACCTTGGACGGCCGGACTTTTTACATTTTAGCCCTTTTTACGAATAATTTTCACATTTAGATCTCTAGAGAAACAAATTGCGTTTTTGGACCTTAGGGGTCGGCGCCGTGACCTACGGCGCCGAGGTAACACGTTCCGGCGCCATAAATCATGGCGTCGAGCTTTGCAACCCGATCCAGCGTGGCAACCAATATGGTGGCGGCGTGGCACCACCTCGGCGCCGTAGATCTTGGCGCCGAGCTCGGCGTCATAGGTCTCGGCGCCGATCCATTGTGAAAAAAAATTTAGCTTACAAATTAATATAAGTAATGCTACTTCGGAAAATTGATAGAAACTTCCTCCTACTTCAAGTGGTTATAGGCACATGAATGTGGGATCCAAGTTCAAGTCCTAGTTCTGCAGTTTTTTTTCTACTTTTTAGATTTTCCTTACATTTTTTTAGTGTGCGACGCGAGGCGGTACTACTGGAGGCACACTCCAAGGCCCCCGCCGTGCTCGTCGCCGGCCTCCGCCAGCGATTCTGCCAGCAATGCAGCCGGTAAGCCGAAACCTCCCGGTATTGCTCGCGGCACATGGGTGAAAATTTGCAAGACGGCATGAATTGCTCAAAAGCACCGACCACTTTGACTTCGTACTACTAATTACTAAATTATATTAGCATAATTCTTTTTTAAAAAAAAATGCGCTTTATGTGCATGGATCTTCGAAAGCTTATAGCTTTTCTTGGATCATGGATTGCATGAAACTAAGCTAGTAGTAGAAACCAACCTTCGTGTGCATCTCATCCCCATCAGAGCTGTGTAGGAGTAGCTAGTAGTAAAGAGATCGAGAAAGAGAAAGAAGCAGGACAAGGGAACAGACTAGGTTTCATGCTTTCACTTCAGCGGATTATTTTTGCTTTTGATGGTGCGCCAAGAGCCCCGTTCGTGTTTCGTACGTTCACATGAGAGCGAGCATGGTGGCCAACTGGACATGATTGTCCTTTCCCCTTGTTGCTTTATGTCGGTGGGGTTGAGCATGGCGGTAGCCGATGGAAAGAGCTGAGCTTGACCGGCTGAGGAGGCCTCCTGCCAGAACAAAAAAAAATGTAAGGAAAATCTAGAAAATTAGAAAAAACTGCAGAACTAGGATTTGAACTTGAGTCTACAAGGCCACATTCATGTGCCTCTAACCACTTGAACTAAGAGTAAGTTTCTAATAGTTTCCCGAAGTAGCTTTACTTATATTAATTCGTAAACTAAATTTTTTTTCCACAACGGATCGGCGCCGAGACCTATGACGCTGAGCTCGGCGCCAAGATCTATGGCGCCAAGGTGGTGCCATGTCGCCAACACATCGGTTGCCACGCTGGATCGGATCCTAAAACTCGGCGCCATAACTTATTGTGCCGAGATGTGTTACCTCGGCGCCGTAGGTCATGGCGCCGACCCCAGGGTCAATAACACAATTTGTTTCTTCAAGTGTCTAAATGTGAAAATTGTTCATAAAAAGGGCTAAAATGTAAAATATACGGCTTGGACGGCACCCTCGCGCTGCCGATGGACCGACCTGCAGATGCAGCTCGTCAGAGATTGTCTGATCCCCGAGTCTTGGACATCTGTGTAGTCGTCCAGGTGCTCTCTAGCATTTGCATTAAGTCATCTCTGTATCATAGAGAAACAATTTTTTGACAAGACGAATAGCAATATATGTGTGTGAGATGATGCAGAGATGTTTTTGTCATATGTGGAGCCCTCAGTCGCACGTGCGCCGCCGCTTCCGCGAGCCAAAGTTCTGTCCGTCCGGTCCATGCTGCCGCCTGACTCGTCCTTGTCCTATTTGCCTTCCATTCGGCAGGGGATGACGCTGTCGTACTTGCGGCACGCCCCTCCTGATGTGCTGGGGAAGGGGGCGGACCTCCCATCAGGGCCGACCTCCATCACGATGCTTGGGAGGTCGGGCGCTCTACTACCGTTGCCGCTTGGTCTAGACAGGGTCTGCTAGCTCGGCGCAGCTGCTTCACCCAACGTCTGATGGCGGAGAGTGACCCGGTACGATCTGTCTTGTCAAGCTAACAGAGGGGGCGCGACCGGCGTAAGCGGCTGTTGCAGCCTCATGATGGCCTGGCTGATCGGGGGTGCTCCCGCCGGTCCTCCGGTTTGTAGGCGACACTCCTATCCCGACTGTCGAGCGAGGGGCGCACATGCACATCTTATCGAAACCAACGCAGTTAATGCCCCTTCGCGCGTTTCCTAGGAGATCTCGGGGTCAGGCCCCTTCCTAGGATCGGCTCAGGCCTCCCGACCCCTGTGGCGATGTCGTGGGTCGGGAGGGCGCCATGTGTCCAAGTTCTACCGCTGCTGGGTCGTGGCAGCTTCCTTTGTTGATGGGCCGGCGCTGGCTGTGCCCCTGCCTCGGTGGGCCAGACCGCCTGGTGATGACTGGTTAATTCTTGCTTAGGTTCTTGAGGGTCGTGCTTTGGGGTACCCATGGTACTTAACCCATCAGATATTAACCCCTCTAAAGGAATCCGAACTCGAATACAGACGGATATTATACGTACATTTACACCCCTAATGTCGGATATTATCGAATACAAATATGGAATCGAATAGAGAAAATCAATTATAATTGGATTTGGATATATCCACTCTACTAGAGCATCTCCAAACAGTCTACCTTTCCTAATAAATTTATAATATTGGGAAGAATATATAGTCAGTAGTTCCCCAAAACATCTTCCTTTCCTCAATAATTATTAGGTTGTTCCAGGATTTCACCACGATTTCCCTTAAATAAAGAGAGAATTTTGGCTCTCCCATTAGGTTAGTTGTATTGGGATGAAGTTATTGGGGACTGCAAAAGCATCTCTTCCAATAATCTACGAAAGCACTACTACAAAAAAGGTTTGTAGGGGCAGGTAAAAACGCATTTTGAGGGGCGGGTGGCACACCCGTTGCTAGTTTTCGCAGCTAAAAATGCTATTTTTCAGGGGCGGGTAAGCTAACCGCCCCTCAAAATCCATTTTTAGGGGTGGGCCACCCCCGGGCCGCCCCTACAAATGCTTTTTTGGGGCGGTTCAACCCCCCACCCCCAGCCGCCCTTGTAAATGGGTTTTCAGGGGCGGTTTAAGGCATGTGCCCCCCCCCCCCCCCCCCCCCAATTATTCCCGCCAATTTTAGTGGTTCTCAATAAATTAATCCATTCAGATCCAACCCTCAATGACAATGAAGATGCAATCAACTTATATAACCAGTTAAAAAAAGAGAAGAGTAAGGAGACATCCATGCCACTTATATACATCATTACGTTAATTTGTTCTCAAATTCAAACAACGATCAATACTTAAGTTCGGATGATAAGTTACAATCCATAAGGAAAAGGGTGCGGATACATCTATGCATATTACAAATTTCATGGGCCACTGGTCCGCTTTTGTAGATATGCAATGTAGTTAAGATCTCCAATCGTCCAGCCTAGAACTTTATCAAAATAACCTAGAGCACGGATGAATGCACTCTTCTCCGCAGCCCAGTGCATATCACATTTAGTACTATAAATATCGAACAACGGAGTGTTGAGCTGATTTGTCCTGTAGAAGGTGAGTTTTGTTTGGAACTTTAAACCTCTGATCCAAAATGCCTCTCCAACCCATGTATGTTAAATCTATCTTCTCCACGATTTGATTCAGAATCGCCCCAAAGCTCACTGTCGCAAATGTACTACCATAGGGGAGTTCCTACAATGTGAAATTAACGTTATGAAAGTTGAAACATGTAACATAACTGAAGTTACAATGACAAAAAAGAATATTTTCATACCCAATTTTGGTGATTAAGCATACAAAACCTCTCAACAGTCTCAGTGATATTTCTTTCTCCTGACTCAAGTTGTTGAATTCAAAAATATGAAAAGTCCGGAACAAAGTACCCATGAGTCTGAAGCTGCTTTAGGCAGGCCTTGACGGCTAGCCTCTCATAAGTTACCCAAATTGGTGTTGCTCCACCCGTTGCGGCAATTGAAATCATCGATCGAGACTGCTGTTGATCAGGTACTTCGAAAGAGATGCGTACTTTTTTTGAAATGAGATGGAGTAACAACCTCGATTTGCGCCATAAATGTAGTACCACCCAACCCCTCAAGGACATCTTCAAGCCATCTAGCAAGGCTGATATACTGTATTATATGTGAGAAAATTAGAAATTATTCATGTGTAGTAAAACATGTATTAAAAGAAGAAATGAATCTTACAATGTTGGGAATTGCTTCGCGCGATCGATCGCCAAATGGAAAATCAATGGCACCATGAAAGTGTAGTCCTGGACATTGAGCCACTGGGTCGTCCATGCCTCCCATGCATCCAGGGCTGGGTCCACGGCCGCTAGAAGGGGCGTCCACGGCCGCGTCCACCACGAAACATCTACCACCATGAAAATAAAAAATTTAACTAACGCAACGCTAATGCAAAAAAAAATAAAAAAAATATCTTGAAGATGAGATCTAATTAAGTGCTATTAAAATTACATTTTATTCTATAACAAAGTCTACTAAGAAACTAGCCATGGTCCTTATTGAAAGTTGTAGATCTAGTCCTAAGGATTCCAAATAATTTTGGTTTGAAATTTTAGGATATTTCTGTGAATTGATATCAATTTTTAAAGTTCGCTGATTGTGAATCTAGAGTTAAAAACTATCATTTACAAATAGGTCCCTGCCAAGATCTAACAAAAGCAATCGAGTCCCGAGATCATCACCTCGAGAGGAGTCGCCGGTGGGGAGCCTCGGCGTGGGGAGGAGGCCGACCGGGGGAGCCTCGGCGCGGGGAGGTAGGGTGCGGGGAAGAGGAGGCCGCCGCGGAGAGGAGGCCGCCGCGTGGAGGACCTCGGGCACAGGGAGGAGGCCGCCGCGGGGAGGTGGCCGAGAGCGGGCGGCGGCGGTGAGGGCGCGGGCGCGGGTGACGGCGGCTGCACAAAATTTTGGTAGCCTGCCAGCGTATGCTCGCGCGTGCCCAGGATTTGTGAAATTTGTCTAAGTCCCAGACTATATAAAAGAAATCAATTTGTAGGGGCGGGTGGGGCATCACCCGCTCCTGAAAATCGATTTGTAGGGGCTGCTGATGCCCCCACCCGCCCTTACAAATCATTTTGTAATTTCCAATAAAAATTCATTTAATACACAAATAATAGAAAAGCACATTGAAAAAACTAAACTTTTACCATAAGCATTATGTCACATGTAGAATTTAATAAAAATATAAAATTACTATTTTATTGTACATAATGGTTTAAAGTGTCGAGACCACAAAGTCTACCTCGACACCATACTATTTCATGGTACTCAAGCCTCTCTTTGTGTTTTGAACACTTTCAATCATTATATGTACTCAAACATGTTTGTCATATTTTTTACTAGTTCTATACTACACAATATGATTATACAGTACAAATTTGAGTTTTTTCCCATACGTTTTGCTATTTCTTTTGAATTAAATGAATTTTCGGTTAAAATTCAAAAAGGATTTGTAGGGGCGGGTAGGGGGTGAGCCGCCCCTAAAAATTCCATTTGTAGGGGCAGCTTACCCCCTCAGCCGCCCCCGAAAATGGTCGCATTTGCAGGGGCAGTTGGGGTGATGAGCTGCCCCTACAAATGACATTTTTAGGGGCGGCTCACCCCCAAGCCGCCCCTGAAAATGACGCCCATTTATAGGGGCGGCTGATGGGGTGAGCCGCCCCTACAAATGGATTTTCAGGGGCGGTTCATTGGCTACAGTACCTGTTGCCCATTTCTAAGAACGGGTGACATTTTGGTCCGTCCCTAAAAAAATTTGGGAAGTTGCTACAAATTATTTTTGTAGTAGTGAAGTGGTATTGGGATATCCCAATACTATCTTATTGGGAGATGTTTATTGAGAAACTGTTGGAAATGCTCTTACCACATTAAATTCAGATACGATTACGGATACCCATATTGATATTTTAGCATATAAGATATTTTGATTATCCATATTTCCATTTCCATCCCTTAATGGGAATCCTAAGGATAATAAGGGTGTGGTGCGCTCTCTTCAGCGGTTGGCCCTCGATTGTCGTGGCGTCGAATACTCATTGACACAGGCCCAAAACCTAGGTGCAACTACCATATTGCTAGAGTTTGGGTAAAAATTATGCTCCAGCAGATCCCTTTTATATCTCGCTTTTACCAATAATAATTGGGGGGCAAACTAATAATCCACCGCAGCTCTCCCCAGATAGAGGGAGAGTTGAAACTCTCCCAATACGGTAGTTGGCTTGGATAAGATTATTGGGGAATTGCAAAAACAACTCTCCCGATAACCATGAAAGAATTATTGAAAAATCCCCATTAGATGGTTATTGAGCAAGATTTATTGGAGAACTGCTAGAGATGCTCTAACAAGCCATCAAAAATATTCACACGCCTTTATTTCATGGGTTGGGTTGGCAAACCCGAACGGCGGAGCCGTGGCGGTGAGCTTTCACCGCGCGCCATCACCCCAGATGTTCTTAGTGCCGGGAACGTGTGATTATCTATAAGACAAAAAGGTCAAATGTATAAATAGTCATTATACTTTTTAATATGTTTCAGTTTGATCATCGTATTTAGAAAATTATAAATCCCAGCCACTAAGCTCACCCGATTACGGGGATATGGCCATTGACTTATTAATCGTATGTATTTGGACGACGTGGAGTAGATTTGATTGATGACTATGTTCCATCATGGAAAAATTCCTTCTTTTCTTCATTTATCCCATATTCTTTTCTATCTATATCATTCATCTTTAAGCCCTTTTTTAATTCTAAGATAAGAGCGCACAGGGATTATGTTGGATCGGAGTAGGTGATTGGCGATCAGCGAGGGTATGAATATGATGATCATGGCTCCAGTCTGCCTACTACACGAGGCACTAGCTCCTACTTTACAGTATGTTAAGAACTTGAATCCATTTTATTTAGCAGCAAGAGATGATACGTTTTAATTATTTACACATCCAATCTATCACAAAATAGAACATATAAATCTTTAGTTTCATCATTATTTTGATACGAATTAGTCGATTTGGATTTTTTTTAATGTTTGCCTCCTTTGTGATTCAGTGTGTTATAAATTAAATCTATTATTTGATGTCCTATATGGTCATAGTGTAAGCCACGGTAGGAGAAGGAACTCAAGGGTGGACTAGAGCACCGAATGGACCACTGAGTTTGCGGCCATCTACTCATTAGATCATAGTAAAATTCTAAATACATAGGAGTTTTTTTGCAAAAAAATTCATTCCGGTCATGCTGGACGTCACGTCATCCAAATACGTACAGTTAGTGAGTCAATGACCATATCACCATAGTCGATTGAGTTTTATGATCATGACTTACACTTTTCTAAGTATGGTGACTAAACTGAAACATGCATGCTAACAAGTATAATGGTCATTCATACATTTTACCCAAACTACATCTATATCATTATCTATTATCTTAATGCAATAGTGTTAAAAGAAACCACCACGTCCGCCGAGAGGGTCTAGAAATTACCACGTTAATCAGAATATTAGAAGAACCTACAACATTAGTTTTATGAAGGTCTAACGGTCTATATTATTCTTAAAATTTCATATCACATTAAAATCCATATTGGATAAAAAATTTAGTATTTCCTATTAGACTTGGACTCCATTTTTTTCGTGGGGTAAAAAGTCTACCCGTACTAGGACTCCATCTCTCCGTATGTATGTTTCCAGTCATGTGGAACCGAATCCGTTTCATGTTAAAGAAAAAAGAAAGGTCACATCATAAATACATGTCCGTTTCTTGAAACATCAATGTTTGATCGCTCAGATCCCAAGACCAACTCTAACACATATTCTCACGCTCAATATATAAATAGAACTTTAATACAATTGCTGCAGTTAACTTTGTCTTGCACAGATTTTTCTAGCCGATTCGTAAACTGAATCACAAGTATTTGGAGAGTTCTCCATCTTCTCCCGGCCAGATCGCTCAAACAATTTGATTAGGGATTAGTCAACTGAAAAAGAGAAAAATGCACTCTGTTGGATTTTTATAAAATCTAACGGTCTATAAAGTTACCACGTTAATAAAAAAAGAGAAGAACTTAAATTTTCTGAAGATCTAATAGTCTATATTAAAATAATAAAATTACCATACATGAACAAATTAGTTATATGAATCTTGGAATTTTGATGCCACAAAAGTTTCAGCTTCATCTTTCCATAATGCCATTGTGAAATTTCAATCAATAATTTATATTGTTCTAAAATTAAAACAACCAAGTGAGTATCTATGTCAATTAGATATAATTTCATATGTGTTGGGAAGAAAAAGACCTAAACATATGATTCATATAAAATGTAATTCATAATAACTAAATTTTATATTAAAAAGACAAATGAAGAGTCTATATCAAATACAATACGGGAAAAGTAAGAGACACTGGCAACGGAATGAGGAATTTATAGGAGAAAAAATTGAAGTAAAACATAAACTCCACTACCACGTTTTTCTCATACTTTCACCGTCGGTCCAAACTCGGAACACTAATTACAACTAATCAATAGGGTTGACCTGGAAGAAATATCGTAAAAAGGTATAAACAACTATATTTATAAGGAAATACATAAATTATATATTGATGGATTGTTCATTTATTATGTCTTGAAAAGGAATTTTAAAAGGATGAAGCATAGCTATTTGTGCTATTTGGTCACAAAATTTTTGATTATTATCAAGAATAGTATAACATTTAAATGCCACCATTAGAATAGATTTATTTTTAACTAAAAAGAAGCCCAAACTTTTAATATTAAAGAAACTAGATACCCACGCTATTAGCACTGGACACTTGCTAGTTATTTATTATTATAGCGATCGGCGGGTGCGCCACCTCTGGCAGTGGCGGCAGAGCCCCTCGTGGCAGGGAAGAGCGATGATGGCGAGCTGGCTAGGAAGCCAGGGTCGCAATAATTAATTCACATACAAGTACAAGTGATTACACAATTCATGTACACTTTTCAACATCATGCAACAGTTAAACAATATATCTAGCATGTGAAATGGTGAAATGAAACTATGCATCATGAGAGATTGTTTCATTCATCAACCTAATAATTCTCTAAAAATGATTCATATAATGAAATACTCATTGAGAATGGCCTAACGAGGCGGATAGTGTGGACAGTTTGGGCGCCAGCCAGATGTATCTATCTAGTTTGGAGGATATCGAGTTAGTCAAAGTCTACGATAATAGTACTCATTGAGTTTTTTTTTTTTTTGGGGGGGGGGGGGGGTGGGGGGGGCCGATGGAGTCCCCACCTCACATGTCTGGTGCTACGATCGATGAGACGGAGATAAAGAAATCCACATCTAGTTTAATGCAGGAGCACTGTTCTAAAGGTGGTAAGTGTGGTGGATATATTGGTCTCTTCTGCAGCATGAAAAGGGCATCGTTATTTGTTTAAAGCACACTTGTCCTTCCTCCCTTGTGAATTGTGATGCTTATGTATTTTTAGGGCAGCTAAGTTAGCCAAGTCTGCATCAGCATTAATACTATCTGTTAATTTGTTAGGATCTCCAACCCAAACAGATCTGGCAACTCTTGTTTAATCCCAATTATTATACACGGTGGCTCTTGCAGTTCCGGCGGGCCGGCCGGGGCGCGGCGAAGAGCCGGGGAGGCAGGCGGAGCTACCGCTCACCAAGCAAGCAGGCTGGCTGGCCCTACGCGAGGTTGAGTAGTCGTATTCACTTCACCCAAGGTATGCAACTTGCAGTTAGCTCAGCTCCCATGTGGCAGCATGTGATTCTCCATGCTCAACATGTCGGTGGATTTGACTAGTGATTATTCAGAGGACAACTTGCCCCCTTGTTATTATTTAGGGGACTCTAGTTAGTCAAATACTCAAGTCTAGCTACGCCAGTACAGTCCTGCACTGATCGATTTGTTATGCTGTTGAAGCCAACTCCATTAATATTTTGCTTTTGGCCCATTAGATCAAGTGATTGGAATTCATGTGTAAGTGGCCTGTTCTTTTGTACAGTAGTGCTATGTTAAATTGAGAGGGATCACTTGGAAGGGTCTGACGAGGGAAATGCAAGTAACCAAGCAAACAACCCATAAACATCGTTGTGTTACCACTAAGGCCCACAAAAGTACAAAGCTGAAAAACTATGTACAATAAACGAATAGGTTACTCCATTTTTTAGATTGAAGTTTATAGTCAAACCACGACGAAATGTACCATGCGTGCTAATAAATCTAACTCCCTTCTCGGGTACTAATTAAGGATTTGAGTTTAGTGGGGACTCTGGAACTGGAACGTTTCACATGTAAACGATCATTTGTACTTAACGCACAGGCACCTATTTTTAGGAGCAAGGGCAGCTAATGTTTACCTCTGTTTCTATAAAAATAATCGACTTGACTCTGTAGAGGAAAACAATAGGATACAAATTACATTTATGTGCCTTCAAAAATTCATGTGTAACTAATTTATTTGGCCTTATTTTTAGTGGATAGTATTCTTCGGTAGTTTGATTTCATCAAATCTAGAGACAGATTGAATGGTGTATACAGATCATATGAGGCCACCGAAATGAGTTTCTTGACACTAGTTTGTAGAAATTTATTTGTGAAGAATGAGTAGCCAAAATAATATCCGTTTTCCAGAAAAATTTGAGTTCTGCAAAAATTTCTTCTTGGCAAGAATACTGTAGCCACTGCTCCAGTATTCTTGCCACGTTACCATGTTCATTTTTTATGAGCAGGTTTATGAATTTTACCGAAACTGCTTCCTTAGGACTTTGGACTACCATGCTGATCTGGCGTGGTCTGCTGTTTCCCAGCTCATCTTGCTCTATTTAATCCCATCCTGCAGGTGCCCACTCGGTGCACAAGTCCTAGCATTTGCAGTCAAAGAAAAAGATTGGCCGATGCGGCAGATCTAAAGGCTACAATGAGGAATCGGCCGATTGAGGCTACAGTTGGGAATCGGCCGATTGGCAATGCAACTTGCGCCAACAGGGAGGGTGAAAACCATTGGGACCACAACAGAGGATCCCGGTCAAAAGTGGCCTGATGTTGGTCAACGGAACAATGCCGATTCGGTCTAGAAGCAATGGAAAGAATTCTAATTGGATTAGGAGATGGCGGCAGAAGATTCTGCGGGAGTCTGTTTCCTTTATAAAGGTATTATAGATATAGTAGTTTTCTGTTTAAAACAAATTTGTAACAAGTCGTAATCGATCAGGAGTCCTGGTCTTAGGGTATAAATAGGAGTCGCCAGGGCTTTGTAAAAAAAACAACAACACAATCAATCAACAAAACACATCTACTTTTTCACGGCACTTTACTTTCAAGTCGGCGACTTCGCCAATACTTTTTCTTCTTTCACGAGTTCGTACGGATTAGCAGGGCTGCATCGACTCGATCTCCGGCCAATTGGTAGGTTCCGCTTATCGAATAACATCTGAGCTTTAACCTCGGGCGCATCGCTGTGGTTTCGTTTGGATTTATTCACCAGTTATCGATATTTACTAGAATCATAAGGTTTTACCTGTTGTTCTAGTATTATCACCAGTTATCCAGCTTGAAATTTGGAACTATCGGCTCGTTCATCGCTCTTTCTCGTTCATTGTCATATAGCCGATTAGATCTATTTCAAGTGTTGCATCTGTAATAATTGTTTAAGTTGCTCCAGCATTTTTCTTTGCAATTATTACGTGATTATCGGCTGATCCATAGCCGATCATCTTTATAGCAAATCGGCCGATTCGCCGATACGCTCTTCGGGACAGATCGGAACCCCAGCTGATCGGAACGTCCGGAATTTAATACTTTTATTTCCTTGTCAATCAACAGGTCAGATTGACTGGCACGCCGCGCGAACCGCACCAGGGCAATAACCCGAACAGGAGCTAAGCAGATTCTCCCGGGTCGTGTGTCCGACGCTGAAGGTCATCGGCCGATTCCTGGCCGATTTTTAGCGCCAACACAGCTACAGTTACATGCCACCCTCTCTGATTCCTACCACACACAGCAACCACATTGAAGGGGTAGAGACCAAGAGAGTAGCATCTAGCAATGGCGGACCTTGTGCTTGGTTTGGCCAAGTCGACGGTGGAGGGGACGTTGAGCATGGTCAAGTCAGCGATCGAGGAGGACAAGAAGCTGAAGAAGAGCGTGAAGCGTGACTTGATGCTTATCTCGGACGAGTTCGAGATGATGCACTCCTTCCTCAACGTCACCAAGGACCACACCACAGACGATATGGTGAGGACCTTGGTGAGTCAGGTCCGCAACATGGCCTTAGACGTGGAGGATTGCATCGAGTCCGCTGCTCACGTGGACCCTAATAAGTCAACCTGGTGGCGCGGCATGCTCCCATCACGCATGAAGGCAGCGGCGCTGGCAGTGGCCCTGAACGAGGCCGTCGCCAGTATAGAGCTGCTCAAGGCCAGGGTTGAGGCCATGGGCGAGAGGAACATGCGCTACAGCCACATCAGTGGCCCTAGCTCCAAGCCTGATGTTAAGATGCATCAACCAACTGGGGTCGTCAACGCCACATCATTCGACATCCTCCTCAATGTTAGGAGCGATATGATGAAGCAGTGTGGCCTTGTGGATCTTAGGAAGTTGATCAGCAAGAAAGATGGTGAGCTACATCAAGTGATCTCAGTGTGGGGAACAGCAAGAAATTTCGGAATGGCATCCATTATCAAGAAGGCTTATGATGAGCAAGAAATCAGCAAAAACTATAGTTGTCGTGCCTGGGTGAAAGTGATGCAACCCTTCGATCCCCATGAATTCATAAAGAGCTTGTTGATTCAATTCTTCACAAATTATTGTCCACAACAAGGAAGCACTACTGTAGATTTCATGAAGCCCATGAAGGTGATGGAGTCAACAAAAGGTAAACTCATCAAGGAGTTCACGAAGCAACTAAGCAATCAGAGCTACCTAATAGTCCTGGAAGACCTGTCTACCGTGGTTGATTGGGACATCATCAGAGAGTACCTACCTAACAACAATAATGGCAGCTGCATCATTGTGGCCACACAGCAGCTTGAAATCGCAAGCATGTGCATCGGGCATTCGTACCTAGTATCAGAACTGAAGCAAAGCAGTTCTCAGATGATCATTCTGTTTGTGTGTTTTCCAAGGAGGCATATTTGGAACCCCCTTCATTACTTATACAAAAATATGTAATCCCTCTATACACTTACATTTATCATTTTAGATTTGCAAAAGTTACGATGCACAAATTTGATGGTTACCTAAAGGGAAAAGTCCGGTTTACACACTTGAACTATCGTAAAAGTCCAATTTTCAACTTTAAACTACAAAACCGGATAAGAAAGACCATCCAACTGTTAAAACCGGGCAAATTTGACCCTTAGGCTGGTTTAGAAGGTGGTTTTCCATTTTGTGAAAATTAAAAGTATTTAAATTTAAACTAAAAATTCATAAGTAATTCATTATAAATCAAAAAAATATGAAATGGGTACCAAATTTTTTCTAAAAATGTAACCTATCTATTGGCACTATCCTTTCAATAATTCGGATCCAATTTTTTTATGTTCATAGTATTTGTTTTCTTGTAATTTTGCCTATTATTTTTAAATAAATAAGATTCAAATAGAGCAAAAATAGATAGGTTACATTTTTAGAAAATTTTTGGTACTAGTTTCATATTTTTCTGATTCAAAATAAATTAGTTTTAATTTTTTAGATCTGATTAGAATTTTTTAATTTTTTTTAAAAAATACAAAACCGCCTTCAAAACCACCCTAAGGGCCAAATTTGCCCGGTTTTGACAGTTGGATGGCCTTTTATTCGGTTTTGTAGTTTAAGACTGAAAATCGGACTTTTACGATAGTTCGGGAGTGTAAACCGGACTTTTCCCTTACCTAAATGAATACATATTTTCGGTGGTTTTTTTCCTCAGAAACCCAAAGGGCGATAAGGGAATACTTTGCAAATATCAGCCCATATACCCTACATCGAAACTTCTGGGAAAAATTTTACATAACCCCCAACTTACTGCAAGTGGACTATTTCACCCTCCCAACTATAAAACTGGATTTTGTGCACCTTGAACTATGCAATACCATTCAGATTCTTCTACCTTCCCCTTCTTTGTCTTTTGCAAAAGGCCCTCATATAACCCTGTAACTATTCATACCTTTCTTGTAGCTTCACACTTTTGCAAATAACCTCCCTACATACAAACTTTTAAGTTATATAGCAATCTATTCAAGTGTAGGCTCCCGAGATGTGCTAGCAAGGCAAAACCACTCAGCGAAACCACATAGGGGGTAGATAAATGGTTTTGGTTAGCTCAGGGTGTAGAACATCTTGTTTATTAGGTTAAGATGTGAAGTAGACAACCAAGCAAACATTATGGGTTTATAGATTTTTTTCCCAGCCTTCTACACATAGATAACTATTGACTAACTACTTCACCTTTGACTAACCCAAGGGTTTATATTTGGTTAGTTTGGATCATGATCAAGTGGGGCGTGTTGAGGACATGCGTGACAATGGCAACCTTGGTCGTCCTTGTCATTACGTTCATCATGGTTCTTTTTTTCAATCAAACGGTTGTTCATCATGGTTCTTATCCGATCAATGCTGATGACCTATATTTGAATTGCGTTTTATACTTCTCCTAGCATTCTGTGTCTTCCCTAAACCTGAACTTTTATGTTAGTTTGTAGCTCTGTTCAATTTTCTTAGAAGAATGAGAAACAATACCAATTTATGCCATACGGCAGTTCAAATTTAGAAATGGGATCAAGCTTGTGAGATGCAGATTTCTTGTGCTGCATGCTGCTGAAGGCATGATGTCTATTCCATTGGCCAGGTTTGTAGTGATCAATAGCTCACTGGCGTTTGAGCTTGCCATTCCTGTATAAATATTGCCCAGATACACTTTGCTGAAATACTCTGATGCAAAGCTTAGCCAGAAGAGATCCTCATCCTCGTACAGTTGCCGCCCTGACCATGATACCATTACTGCCTGAGAAAAAGGGATACCACTCAAGCGAGTGGTTAGGCACATAGATCTCGTTTATTTCTATTGTTTTCCGAACAGAATGGGATTATATTCAACACACAAGCACAATACACCCATTTTACAAACAGACCCTGGACTTCAAAGAAACTACAAAACACACGCACATAGGTCCACTTTCTTAATTCTTCTCTAGCATCCTCTGCTGCACGCGATAGGGCCTGTTGAAGATGACAAGATGAGAACCAGATAGCCCGGAACAAGATCCACTTTGCCATAGCCGAAGCACAGCTTCAAACGGTGCAAACTGCGACAAGAGCTAATGCCGCAGAACCACCTGAAACGCTGAACAAAAGTTGGCGCTGCCGTGCGCTCTCCGCTCTGGTGTTAACAAGGGAAGCATAAATCCAACATTACCATCGGCAAACTTATCAAACAAAGCAACCCAAAAACTAGAACCACAGTCATCTCCACTGAAGAAGCTGACTGGGAAAGCAAAAGATCCCATCAGAATACATTTAGAAGCGACCAAACTAACCACCATTGGCTCTGCATACGCGATACGGTGATACTCCGATATGGGTGCGTGATACGGCGATACTCCGATAGATACGCCATTTTCCCAGTATCGAAGGAATATCAGTATCTAGTAAGTATCAGAGGAATATCGGTATCTGATACGTGAGGGTTCACAAATATTTGTGCATTGTAGTACCTCAACACCATCACTCGAGAAGACCACCACACAGAGGTGAAGGATGAAAAAATTGGACGTCTCGTCCAGCTACACCTAACTACCATAGCGCTGAAAGAATAAGCTATATAGTAAGTATACCTAACCAGTAACCGATTCTCTCAATTCCCCCTCTCCGGCGTCCGCTAGGTCGCTGGAGAGGAGGGGAATGGAAGGAATCACCTCCAAACACATTTAGAAGGGACCAAACTAACCTTTGCGCCACCGACTCTGCATATCTCAACACCGTCGCTGGAGAATACCACCACATGGAGACGAATGACAAAAGGACCGGGTAAACACCGGATCAATGTCGTCCGGTCAAACCTAACTATACCATACCGTTGAAAGGATAAGCTATATAGCGAAGGGAAAGGCCAAGAAGGGGACCACCGAGCCATTGACAAGCCCCTAAATGTTGTTGACGCAACGGCACCATGCAAACACGCGCCTTCAGAACTCCATTTCTGAGCGTACGGCTCCGGTCCCACTGAACACAAGTGTACCACTACCGGCTACCGCCTCCAAGTCTAAGGGCGACTTCACACAATGTGGCCTAATATGAGTGCAACAACAAAGTAATACTTGAGCCATCTTCTCCCAAAAGACTAATCCAATGGACGAGCACTCCCGCATATAACTATACTTATAAGTTGTGCTAATCCACTCTTTACAAGAAGGTGGACTATTCCTAATACTGAACAACCTAACACTGACAGTCCATAGGGGTTTGAGGTGTGTTGTAAAGCAGCAATATGACATTCAAAAAGTAAATGCAAGACTAGTAACGTTGAACATTGCCTTGCCAATTACTTATAAATAAGTTTTCTTTTGTTAAATGATAAATGGCATACATTTTGATGAAGCAACCACTCAAAACGTTTAGTTTCTTCTTTGCAGGAAATGGAAGAAGATGAGTATACAACCAAGGGGAACGCTGCAAGACAGTGGTTACAAATATTTGAATGTATTGCCCGCAAAACGGATCTATTCATAATAGCTGCTATGGCGTTTTCAGCCGCCAATGCGGCTGTTATCCCTGTGTGGGGGATTGCTGGTGTTGGCAAATCATTTCTTATCAGAGCAGTCTACTACCATGGGATTAAAGACAGGCGGTTCCAGAAATTTGGTTGGGTTAATGTGTCCCATCCCTTCGATCTGGTGGACTTATCGCGGCGCTTACTCTTGGATTTGCATTCTGAATCTCTCCAACACTATAGCACGTTGAGAATCGAAGACCCGATCCAAGCGTGTTGTGAGTTTCCACATAATCACAAGTGCCTCGTGGTCATTGATAGTCTACGGTCCAAGGAAGAATGGGACTTGACAAAAGCCGCATTGAAATTTGCATCTTCTAGAAGCCGTGTCATTGTCATTACAGACGAGGAAAGCGTTGCTACATACTGTAGCAAATTCATCTGGAATGTCAAAGTTCTAGAAGCTGATGAAGCCCTTAAACTCTTCAAAAAAAAGGTGTGTTTAATTATTATAAGGGTAGCATACACATTGCTTTTGAAACTGTTATTCCCTTTCCATGTAGTAAGGAAAGCGTTCACTGTTCTATTTCCTGCAATATAATACATATGCCTTGCTTTTGAAACTTTTATTCGTTTTCCATTTATATAATGGAAAATATTGTTAGTAAAGTAGGAGAAAGATAGTTGAGGGCTGAAAGTGATACGGGGTAGTTTTTGCCTTCCACTCATGCTAGAACAGCCCAGAATACATAGTGTTTATTATAAACAGAGAACAGAAAAACGATCCCTACACAACCTGGATGCACGTTGATCTAATGATTAGACCACCTAAATATCTTTTTCTATGGAGTGCTCCCTCCGTTCCATAAAAAATTGGTAATTACTTCTGTACAAAAAAATACATTTGAGTGATATAGGGACTGGATTTACTTAAATAACAGAAACTAACTCTACATAGTAATCTTGTCTTCCTGTTATCATGATAGTCCTCATGAGACACGCTACAAAATAATATACCTAAACAATTCTTGTAAAAATCAGAAACATTCAACCATCAGTCTTGTATACTCTAGTTATCAATGATAATATTAGCCATTGTATCTATTATATTTTTCAGAAAATTACTCACCTCTATTATTATAAAAAAACTGTCTAAAGTAACTTATAATTAATTAAGTCTACATCTAAATTACCCACGTCTGCTGTAAAGCACCGTAGAGTGACCCACTAATAAACTTGCATCCAAATTACCTATATATGTGCTATTATTAAAAACATATCCTAAAGTACATCAGTATATAATTCTAATTAGTCAATGAAGCATTAGAATGATTTTTTTAACAAAAGATATGACCGACGACGTACCTACTACAAGGCTACAAAGAAAAACTAAATAGGGAAAAAGTATGGGAAAGGCAACGCATAAACCCTTAACAACATTATCATGCAGTTAGGGCTAATGAAGTTAAGAGAAGGTCAAGGAACGTGCCTCTGCGAGACAATCAAAATTCAGATGATAATGCAACCCGGCCTCCTTCATAAATTCCATATCTATATTTTTTTTCATCAACGGAATATTCACGCCGGTCCAGCATCAGTTGAGCTAATGCAACCCTTCTTCGGCCAGTCGAGGCTTCTTCCCTCCGAGCACTTGCGTTCTGCCCAGTCTGGTCGCGGTTTTGCTCTCCATACCGTGACCAGATCAGATGTGCAGATGGAAAGTGAAGAATACAGGTCCTTTTAAGTATTTCTTGTTAAACCATCTTGGCATTTTATTTTCTAGTATGCTTTACAAACTTGAGCAGTTTTTTCAAGTAAAATGACACCATCGTTGGTCCGTGTATATCTCCATTATTGCGCGTCTTCTATTATGCAACAGAAACTTCTATATGTAATTATAAATGATGTTTAGACCGTTTAAAAAATAAATGCTGTTTAGACAATTCTAGCATAGCAATTAACGTTACCTCTTGTATCGTTTCAGGTACGTGAGAAGACAGGTGAACGTTACATAGATGACGAAGTGATTAGCCAAGCAAAACTTGTTTTACAGAAGTGTGGCGGACTTCCAAAAGTGATAGTTTCTGTAGCCGATTACTATGCCAGCGAATCACAGAGTTCAAAGGACTTAGATAACTGGAAGAAGCTGAGTTGTAGGTTTATGCAGGAATTGGAAACAGGCAGAAAGTTTGGTTGTTTGCAGGATCTATTTGCCTGGGTGCATTCCTACTTTCATACCTGCCCGGATTTTCTCAAGCCATGTATCTTCTATCTTTCAATCTTCCCTGAGAACCACAGCATCCGGCGGAGGCGTTTCGTGAGGAGGTGGATCGCGGAGGGCTACTGCAGGGACACAAAAGAAAGTACTGCAGAAGAGAATGGGGAGAATTTCTTTTCCAAGCTCGTAAAGTTGAGCATGATTCAGGTGCTTGATGCGACAACCTCCACGGCCTTCCTTATGAGAATGCCATTGTGCCAAGTCAATGGTTTTTTCCGAGAATACATCACTTCACGGTCAATGGAAGAGAACCTTGTCTTTGCACTAGAGGGGTCTTGCAGCTTGAACCCTCAACGCACGGGACGGCACCTCACCATACAGGAAAGCTGGGACAGGGACAGTATTGTGTTTGAGAGCATGGACTTCTCAAGGCTTCGGTCACTGACAGTTTTTGGTGAATGGGATAAATTCTTCATTACTGAGAAGATGAAGCTACTCCGGGTGCTGGATCTGGAGGATGCAAAAGATGTAACGGATATAGACGTTGATAAGATGATGAAGTTGTTGCGCGGCCTCAAGTTCCTCTCACTAAGAGGATGCAGTGGTGTCTCTTGCCTGCCGGATTCCTTGGCTGGCCTTCGGCATCTCCAGACTCTTGATGTCAGAAACACTAAAGTAGCCATGCTTCCATCAGCAATCATCGAGCTACAGAAGCTGCAGTTTGTTCGTGCAGGCACCGTCATGCCATTACCCTGTGATGAGGATGACAGGGTAGCGAGCCCACCAGCAGTGCTGGACCCATCGACGAGCCTACCAGCAGCAGGGACCCAACCAGTAGAGGACCCATCAAAATCACCACGGAGCAGGCCATGTTGCATGCCCAAGTTCTTCAGACCCAGACCTATGGATCCTCGAAACTCTGGCGGCGTTACGGTCCCAAGGGGTATTGAGGGTCTGGTGGCCTTGCACATGCTGGGGGTCGTTGACGTCGGTGTTGCCGAGGGGAAGGCCATTCTGGAAGAGATCAAGAAGCTCAGCCAGTTGCACAAGCTCGGAGTGTGTGGCATCAACCAAAACAACAGCAAAGAATTGTGTGCTGCTGTCTCGGGTCACAGCCACTTAGAATCCTTGTTGCTGCGGCTCAACCAGGAGGACAGTCAAGGCTGCTTGGATGGCATCAGCTCGGTTCCACCAAACCTGCGCAGCCTTAAACTTTGTGGGCCGGCACGCGGTTTGCCAGAATGGATCAAGCAGCTCCAGAACCTCAGAAAATTGAGCCTGCAGATAACCACATTGCCGCAAGACAGCATAGTTGTCCTTGGGGGTATACCGGGGCTCCAATTTCTGCACCTTTGTTTCAAAGAGTATCAAGATGGCAAGCTTCATTTTGTAACAGGTTTCAGGGCGCTCTACGTCCTCAAGATTTCTTGCAACAGCCAGTTAAGAGACGTCACGTTTTTCCCTAAAGTGCTGCCAAATCTTGAGATGCTGAAGATCCATTGTTGTGAAATCGTCTCGTCGTTGGAGTTCTCTGGGCTGCAGAATCTACAAGGCGAGCTTAAGAAAGTCACACTTACGGGGTCCTGCACCTACGGATGCAGGCAACGCCTGAGGAAAGAGCTCATCAGAATGTTTAAGACATTCGAACCTCCCCTGGATGACAACAACTGTAGTTACAATAATTATGTACCACGCAGAACTCGCCCGCAAGCCAAAGAAGAGGCGGGCCCAAGCCACGAAGATGGAACATCCCAAGGTCCCCTCGTGGAGATCGAGGTGCCGCTGCCCCCTGAGTTGTCGGCGCGGGCAGCGACCTCTGCTCCACGATCAGAATCCTGAATAATGCACCAATAACAGCAGCGAGCTTCGGCTTCTTCACAGTCCCCCCGGCCTCCAACCACAATGTTCCGGCGCCTGGCGCCTGCCTTCGTTCAGTCAAGTAGCTGTAGCTTGTTAGATAACTTAATCTAATCATGATCACTAATTAAACTTAATGCGGAAATAATTATTTAAGGACTAACCAGAGCACTGATATCGTCATAGAAGTCTCTGTTCTTATAGTTTTGTTGGTGTAGATGAAGCAACACTTGAATCTCCACCAGATTAGAAGCTTACATCCTCTGGTTGATGAAGAGCCTGCTGCAGATGTAGATAAACAGCAGGGCAAAGACTTTTTCTCCCCTCCAGTTAATCGGATTTAGGGTGGCTAATCATGTTTAGAGTTTTGGACGCGTAGAATGACTAGCCACCGGTTAGTTTTTATAGCACTATGGGGGCAGGGCCTTGCCCTTAATTTGGAATCTAATTTTTGGGCTCACCAATTACAGCCCAATTACTTTCCTTAATCTCATTTTTTATCTCTAACGGTGGAACAAATATAATCATGTTGGTTTTGGTTGTTAGCCAAGATCACAAATATCCAACATTCTCCCACTTAATCGAACATTAACAACTTATGTTCGCTTTAAACTTATGTTCACACTCAGTACAACAGTAAGACCGGACCAATACGTCGTCAGTAGTATTTAATTTACTACTGGGACTCTATTACCCATAGTTCACCGTAATACCTTGATAGAACGCTTATTTCTTATTTGGGAATAACCATATACCCATAATCAAATTCAAGACAGTTCACAAATCACATACCAATTTCGCGAAAATTTATCTGGGATGAGTGACAAGTCTTTAATAAGATTTCCTAGCATTAACTAAAACTTATTTCTTAAACTATAATAACTTTGATCCTGGGATGGATTTTTCACAACACAATATTTTAATTATCAATAGTCTAGATATCATTAATAATTATGTTGTTACTTGAATAAATACCGCAATCATAGCAGTACCAATTTGTTGTCCTCAAATTTTAATACCGGAATAAAACTCTTTAAGCTTGATAAGTTAAAACATGCCTTACACAACCTCAGCTTTCATTATGCTAAGTTTGCTTAGAGCTCTCAATATAATTGCTCTTTTCTGCAGCAGTGAAGGACATAATCTAATGTGCACTTTTACATCCATACACTTATGCAGAACTCTTATATATAAATAATTGATAATAAATAAGCATGTCATTTTGGTGTCTTGCAACGTGGACCTTCCTTGGATTAAGTTAACATCTTTATAAAGCTTTCCGGCTTATAAAATGCCAAGTCAATCAGTTAGAGACTCATGCATAAGCTTCTGATAGCTGAAGTATAAGGAACGTCTTCCTTTATCTTATACTAACTTTATTCTTTTAATATTAAAATAAAATTTGCTTCATCATGCAAATAGAACAGCATTATATCACTTTAGACAGCTCATATCTCTAGTGAAAATCCTAACACTTTGTTGATCCAATCTTAGTGTACGTTAATGTCCAAAACATAAGAGGCTTTCACCAAGATTACTTTAAATCTAATTTCTTTAAATCTAATTGAATGATAAAGGAGCTCTAAACTTTTGCAGCATATTCTAATTGCCACTTTACGTAGTAGAGCAACATTCATTTAAGTATTAGGATAATAACTTTTCCACTTTAATCTATAAAAAATTCTAACTCATGATAAAACTATAAGCTTAGTATTTTCAATTTTCTTCTGGAACCACGCTTATGATATAGACCCTTTTATAGTCTATTGATTTGACTCCGTTAGAAATTTATACAAAATCCATACTTATAGATTTAAGCTCATAGACTCAATTTATGGCCTCTTTATTGCAATTTTCAAAAAAAATGAGGTTCTTTCTTTTATGCCAATATTAACAAAAAATAATATACTACATCTTGATGTTAGGGTTAATCAACTTATGAGAATCCTCAACAAAATATATGGTAGTTTGAGATGGAGGTGTACTTAACTGATGGCACGAACTAAAATATTATGAGAATCATGTACTTGAACCATAGGCACAGGAAACTAAGTCTGCATCCCATCAAAGTATCTCTTCCTCCTTTGCGAGCTCTCACTGACTCCCACTGATCTCTGCATTCTTATAGTAACACAAATGTTGAAGTAATTAGAACAGTAGGAATGGTATCCCTCAAACTTATTAGGGTATCCATAAATAGTGGCTCTTAACGATTTGTAACTAAATTCTTTAGTATAACAATAATTTTAAGATTATTATACACCATTGATCAACTTTCTTTACTGATCAAGCCTACATCAGCGATGGCCAGAATGAACTAGAACAACAAAACTTTGTGAACATATATCCATTAGACAGCGATGGCTAGAATAACGAATAAAGTCACACTTAACTTTATTTGAGACAATTGGCAATTATGGAGTATTTCTCCTATCACAATGATGTTATAGAGCATGGTTTATCGTGTTCACCCTTTATGTATGCCGATCTAATAATTCAGCATTTTGAATATTAAATTCAGACTTTATGGGTAAATAAAACATGGTGAGAAGTTATATCTCTTTTATAGTCTTACAACTAATGACTGGAGTATCTCTTATCCTTGATGAGATATTCCAATTCTCCCCTTCGAAATGTGATTTTAACTAATAATATCACAATTTCGACAAGATCTCATCAATGACTTATTGAAACATTAAACAATATACAAGAAACATATATATGAAAATTCCTTGACAATAGCAAAATCAACAATGATGATATATTAATTATCTCAAAACTTTAACAAAATATTCAGAATCACTTATGACAAAATAAATATGGCTTTTATTGAAGTGGGAGACATCAACAATATGAAGAATAAAGCTAGACTAATAGCTAAAACTAATGCGAAGCATTTGACGTCTCCGTCTTCATCATCATTAGTAGACTTTGCTCCCCTTGAACTCCTCTTATCTTATGGTTCAGACTTAATACCTGCAGGAGAGCGTATCTTAATCAATCCACCAAAATTTAGAGGAAACTTTAACTTAAGAGAGCTTATGAGACAACTTTATTACCCTTCTTTTGCACTTGATCAGGTGACTCATAGAACTTCCATCTTACTGGGGTATCCACATTTTGAGCACGCTTATTGTAATTCTCTGGTAGAGAAGCCATAATATATTGTACTAGCAGATCATCAGAGATGAACCTGCCAAGTGTTTTCAACTTAGCAGCCATATCATAACATGCTCTTAGTATGTATACTAAGTCCACTTTGTCCATCATAACGTGAAGTGGATAACTTATTTATGAGGAAGTTGGATTAACTAACTTTATAACTTTCCTCAATTGAGTTTAGAAACTCCTTAACACTTAGTTCCCTATCATCCTTCTTATAAGGAAATGCTCCCCTTATAGCATCTGAGATTGAGTGTTTATAATTAATTTTGCAAATTCATTGGATTTTTCCTATTTTTCCAACTTGGAGTTGTACTCCCTTAGTTGCTCATTATGATTCTCAGTATCTATAGAAAGATTGACAGGTTTGTCCTCATAAAGTGCGTAATCAAAGTCCAGAACTTTGAGAATGACACGCACCTCTTTAAGGAAAGTTAGTGCCATTAAAGAGCTCAATTGTACTTAGCAAGTCCTTATAACTCACTAAAAAATTATAAAATAATGTCTCAGTAATCAATACAATAAGATGCACATAAAAGCACGAGATTAACCCTACGATGATCCGATTAAATCATGACATAAGTTTCAATTTGCATCAACGATGGGGAAAACAAACGAAACTTATCATCAACTCATAATTAAAACAACGATGGTTAGAATTAATTACAAGTGTACTCCAACCAAACTTCCCGATTGTTATATTTGATTAGAGAGCATCTCAATCGTACATGGTGGAAAACATATAACATTTCATATTAAAACAATGCAAACTAATGCAATATTCATCAATAAAACATAATGAAACATTAAGAGAATGCACTTATTCTGGAATTAAATCTAAACTTAAACGTAAATAGTGAAAACTAAATAAAGCATGAATATAAGGCCTCATAAACTTTGCCTCATCTAATCAGCACAATAAACATTATTAAACTTAATTGTACTAAAATAACAAGACTCATTAATCTTATAGCCCCAGAGTAAAATCATTATCAGTGGCAGCTATTAAATAGTTTTTAAATTAACCTTATAACATAAAATTATGGGAAATAACATTATTCTTAATTGAGAAATATCATAAATAAATTAAGCAATAAACTTATAAGCGAAATTATAAATCATAGAAACTCAAAATCATGAAATAATTATTAAATAACTTAATTCTCAATTATGCTTATGGAAACTTAAATAAGAATAATATAAAAATTAAATACTCATGGGCATTAAATAAGAACTAATGCTTGGAAATTATAAGAGCAACTATAAAAGTAAATGAGGCTTTAAACATAAAATAGTAAAATAAATAAAGCTTATAAACTTAAATCTGGACCCAAAAATCATAAACACGCGAAAGCTACTTTGGCACAGCTTCCCTTTCGCTAGCACGTAGCCCAAATTGCGGCCCAAAGCTTCCCAGCTCGGCTCTATAATGCGTGCAGCCCACAGCGAGCCCAATAAGCATCAACGGCCCATTAACAGCCCGCTCACCAAAAACCCTAATGGCGAACGGATCTAGACCGTTCATCAAATCCAAGGGCTGGTAACTCATTTCTGACTCTGTTCTGCTGGTCAGCAGTACCAGCACTAGCCAGCTTCTTTCGGCTTATTCGCTTTCATAGAATACTATTAAATCAGCCGAAACCAGTCGGTTTTTAGATCAGCCGAACATAGTCGTGTAAATAGAGGATGGCCGGTCGAAACCTAATATTCAGGTCACTCCTCACTCATTGTCATCTCAGCCGAAGCCGCCGCTAGCTGCCAGGCCCTGTCTCCTCATGGCGTCGTGCCCTCCGGGCGCCGGCTGCCCGCTGCCACACCGGTCGCAGGTCGCCGCCCGTCCGCGGGCTCTCTGGCGCGCTGCCTGGTGCCGCGTGCGCTGCTCATGCCGCGGGCCCTGCAGCAGCCCAGCCGCTGGCGCAGCCGCCGCGAGCACCGTGTGCCGCGTGGGCGAGGCCTGGCAGCTGGCCGCCGCTAGCGGGCATCCGGCTGGGGCCGCATGGGCCGCTGGGCCATGCGCCCCGCAGCGCCGCGTAGGGCCCAGTTGGCCACCTCGAGCGCCCGGCCGTCGCGAGCGCCGCTGGCCGCGTGGGGCCCAGCTGGCTCCCGCGAGCCGTCGCGAGCTCAGGCGCACTGCCGCGGGCCCCGTGCGCCATGTGGGCCGCACTGGTGCCGTGCGCGTGCAGGTCCCAGTCCTGCTTTGTGATGCGCCGGCCGCCGCCCCTTATGCGCCACCGTGGGTCCTCCCGCCGGCGCTGCGTGCGTTCAAGTTGCGCGCGCGGCACCGTCGGGGGTCCTGCTGTGGTGCTCATCCATGGCAGGAGGCCTTACTCATGGTCTAGGTGTTCTTCAACATTAGGGTTAGGGTTCATGAGATTTTAGGATTTCTTGATGCAATCTGAAATTGTTTTTCCCCTCCTTCCCAATGCTTACTGATGCATCTATTCTCATGGATCTTGAGTCTAATTTGCGAAATAAAACTAACATGGGCTAAATTGGGAGAAACAGTAGGCGACCGAAAACCCTAATTGCATAATTTGCATAATTTAATCATGAGCATTAATCTAAATTGCCTCGGTTTACTTAAGCACAGCATTAATTTGGCATTTAGGATCTGATCAGTACTAATCTTGAATTACAGATCCAATTAGGACTTAAAAACTTGACCATAACCGAAACAAAATTAGATCCAATTGCATGATCAGGACTTAATTAAGCACATGATTCAGATTTAATTGCACTAATATAGCATTCATTCCTGCGGGAACTAAACTGTACATAATTAGTTTGCACGTGAACAAGTGTAGTAGATCAAACTACTAATATTATTGCACTGATTTGCACTTGCATGATTAGATCTGTGTTAGCACTATATATCCATGATTACTCATGAAACAGATCTGAACTGACACTAATCAGAGACTTAATCTAATCTGGCTTTGGATTAGGATCATGACAGAACTAACAAGGCTTTGATACCAATTGTTAGATCTAATTAACCTTCAGGATCGATCTTAACTTAGTCTAATCATGATCACTAATTAAACTTAATACGGAAATAATTACTTAAAGACTAACCAACCAGAGCATGACGTCGTCATAGAAGCCTCTGTTCTTGTAGTTTTGTTGATGTAGATGAAGCATCACTTGAATCTCCACTAGATTAGAAGCTTAGAAGCTTACAGCTTCTGGTTGAGGAAGAGCCTGCTGCAGATGTAGATGAACAGCAGGGTAAAGACTTCTGCTCCCCTCCAGTGCCGTCAGTAATCGGATTTAGGGTGGCTAATCACGTTTAGGGTTTTGGACGTGTAGAATGACTAGCCACCGGTTAGTTTTTATGGCACTGTGGGGGTAGGGCCTTGCCCTCGCCGATTACAGCCCAATTACTTTCCTTAATCTCTGAACAAATATAATCATGTTGGTTTTGGTTGTTAGCCAAAGATCACAAATATCCAACATAGCTACCTATCTTAGTGCTTGCTTTAGTAAAATCCCTGCAGCAGGGTGGCTTTGTGATCCCAAGACAAGACATCAATGGAGTTGTATTATGTTTGCTTATGGGTAAAGCTTCTACTCTCTCTGTTCCTGGAATGTGTATCAGTTGGCATTCTTTTAGCGTCGAACTCCTCTCTGTTCTGGAGCGATGGTTTCATTCTTTCAGGGATTGGCGTTCCTCTCTGTCCATTAACCTCCTCTGAGTTCTGTACCACCTAGGATTTGCGCATTGTGGAAACAAATGCCTGTGCTCCCACAGAAGCTCGTGAAAAAGCGCTTTTCCTAGCCGAACTGAAAGCAACCGTGCCTTTGATCGTTGCAGGGAACTTCGATTTGAATTCTGATCAGGCACGCGGAGAACCTTCCATGATATCCAGTAAATTGAACTCTGATCTTCTCGATCGTCGTTACACCTGTTCCGTAAGAGAGACGTTCCCACTTCCCACCCTTGAAATCGACTGAGCTCAAATTCTGATCACTCGCCCCGCTATATCTCTGATCACGTCCCTCTCCAGCTCTCCTTGTATCCATCTTCTTTTTTCCCGTGGGCACGTGAGTTTTTCATTAATAGGGAAGCAAAGCGACCAATACAACAGCCCAACCGAACTAATCTTGCTTCATCTGTGCTTTAAAACGCGACTGGGCCGGGAAAGCATCTAAGACCTGCTAGCACAACGTGGCTAGAAGACGGCCGAATTCTATTTCCGGCCAGGGTCTAATGTTGCTGTTGTGCATCCTCCATAGTCCATCTCAACTCTATGGTTTTTTTATTTGAGAATCCTAGGCTCCGTAGTCCACATCATGACTAATCTTCTCATCGCCTTGCACATCAATCGGAATTCCTTTTTAGCGACCGTGCCTGAGCACGACACATCAATCGGAATTCCCAACCCCCAACCATACACACACACTTAAGTCTTTACTTCGCCTGCTACTTAAGTAGTAGTACTCACTCCATCAACGAAGGCATTTCTATGATTTTTAGGACAACTTAAGATTACAGAAGCAAAAGGTTAACATGATGCTGATTTAAAATGAATAAATTATCTGCATGTGCATGTCATAACATCCTGTATATGCCTGCCTAATCAAATTGCATGCGCGCTGAAAAACTTTATCAAACAGAAAACCTAATCCCAGCACCTCGCGCCGCAGCTGCCGCCGCCGGACCCTCTCCTCGTCCCTTGGTCCCCCCTCCTTTCTCCTTCCGGTGGTCTCGCCGGTAGATGGAGGAGCGGGGATCCGTCCTCTTTATCGATCTAGTCTTCTAATTTTATTATAGATTTGGTTCTCTAGCGACATCGGTGAGGTGGTGGCAACGATAATGCTGTGGAGATAAGGTCTCTCCGACCTCTCCCTACCTCGACGACGACCATTTCGGTGCCGACGAAGGGCTAGTGAGAGTTAGTTCTGCCAGATCTGAAGGTTCTCTCCAGATCTTTGCAGTTGGTGTATCAATCAGGAGATGCAGTTGGCTATCTTTCGTTGTGACGACTTCGACCTCTTCTTCGATTAGTTCTGCGACAAGATTCAGTTTCTTCAACCCTCTGTTTTGGTGGTGAAGGAATCCAAGCCTGCGTTGCTTAGGATGTTCCCCCAGCTGATATTCTTTCAGCGGTTGCTAGATCTTGTTGTAAGCAGCGAGTGGTTTTTGCTGTCTTCAAAGCCTTGTGTGGCGATGACGTATGCAGGTGCCACTCTCCCTTGCTGTCTTTCCAGTTCATTCCTCCGGCGGACGAGAAACAATCGAATGAAGAAGACGACCAGAGAACTCTTTGATGTAGTTTTATTTTCTTTATGTCGTTTTATATCGAGTTGTCCTGCTTTTGTAAAAACAATTATTTTCCTTGTATGAATAAGATATGAGACACTTTTTTTATCTTTCTCAAAAAAACTTCCGAAGGAACGAATTTTATTGTGAAAATTTTTTATTGACAACTGTTCAGCTTCTCCCCATGGCCAATTGCATGTACACTAATGGGCCGGAAATTTAAAGCTGAATCCTGGCCCATGAATCTAGACCAGCCGTGCTTTCGGCCTGCCTACGTACGAGGCCCTGAACAATACAAGAATGTCGTCGTGTGGCTAAACCGATAGATAGACACCAGCTGCTGCGGGCTAATTTAGCCGCGCATCGATCGATCCAGCTCAAGCTGTTTCAGTAACCGGCCGGGACGCCGCCTTTTCTGGGGTCGCTGACGGCGGTCAGGTCGCCGCGGCGCTCCACGTTGTGCACCACGAGCTGGCTTATGGTGCCCCCGGCGAGCGGCTTCAGGGCGTGGCCTCTCCTCTGCAGGTCGGCCCTCGTCGCGGCGTCGAGCTCGAAGTGGTCGCCGATCACCGTCGTCCAGTTCTCGTACTGGACCACGTTCGGGATCAGCTGCGGACATGGCAAAGCGGAAACCAAGCTCAGAAGGAAGAGCGTCACTAGGAGGTCGCTGACGAGTCCCTCTCAGCGTTAGGCATCACAGCATCAGCGCCCTCGGGGCAGAGGACTAAGGTATTTCTCATTGATGATTTTTTTTGAAAAAGAAAAGAATGTTCTGACCTGGTGATACACCCTTGGCGCCATGACAGAAGCCAGTGGATCCATGTTCCTGACGAAATGGTTGAGGAACACCTCGATCGTTCCAGCAGGGATCATGGCGCCGCCGCTGGCGCCAACCGCAGCCTTCAGCTTCCCATCCTGCGGCGCATGACAGAGCAACCACAAATTTTTCAGGCAAGTGCAGACCGTTTCAACTCCATTTCGCTCTGCAGTTACCTTGAGAACTATGGTCGGAGTCATGGAAGAGAGAGGGCGTTTCAGAGGGCTGACGAAGTTGGCCGGAGCGGGCGGTGGGGAATCGGCGGTCGTGTTCGCGGGCATGGAGAAGTCGTCCATCTCGTTGTTGAGCAGAATGCCGGTGCTCGGGGACACGATCAGGGACCCGAAGTACGAGTTGACGGTGCTCGTCATGGAGACCGCGTTCCGCTCGCTGTCGACGACGGACAGGTGGCTGGTTCCATGGTCCTGAAGGATGTTCCACCTGGAACACAAGTAGATGAATGGTAAGAATCCTCTGTCTGCCTCTGCGGACAGTGGACTGGATATTTCTGTTCCAACACAAATTGCAGCACTGAGTGTTACTGATGAGATGATGCAGAAAGATCAAAATTAAGAAATTTTTACAGTATTATTTGGAAATAAATGTTATTCACCTTCCACCATAATGTTTGGGGTCAAAGGTCATATTGTCGTAGATGGTCTTCTTCAGCTCAGCAGCAAATTTTGGGGACATCATATCAGATACAACCTCAGTAACATTCACAAAGTCCGGATCACCAAGGTTCATCTTTACCGCCATGTAGTGTTTCAAGGACTCGATGAGGCGATGGATTCCAAGAGAGCCAGCAAAGCCAGAAGGGAGTCCATACTGAGCAAGGATGTTCAAAACCTATTTTTCACAAGTCAACAAGGTTACAAGGCTGTTATAAAGACCATGACAAGAGAGGTATCTTTTTCTATTTTTTTAACGAAACATGACAAGAGAGATATGAACAAACGGATGATAACACTGTGCAGAGCGCAGAGGACTCACAAGCAGCATGCCGGCTCCACCGGCGGACGGCGGCGGCATGGTGACCACCTGAAGGCCCATCACGTTCTCCGTCAGCGGCCGCCGCACCTTGACCCGGTACCTCTTGAGGTCCTCCGCCGTGAGAATGCCCCCGACCTCCCTCACGTCCGCCACCAGCCGCTCGCCCACCGCGCCGCTGTAGAACACGCCCGGCCCGCGCTCCGCGACGAGCCTCAGCGTCCTGGCGAGCTGGGCGTTGCGGCACACCTCGCCGGCCCGGAGGATGTCGCCGCCGGGGGCGTACACGGCGCGGATCCCCCTGTTGGCCAGGATGCCGTCCCGGGTGGCCTCCATCTGCATCCGCAGGTACGGCGAGATCCGGAACGCCGCCGCGAGCCGCGCCGCCGGCAGGACGAGGCGCTTCCACGGGAGCTTGCCGTGGCGCCTCCACGCCTCGTACAGGCCGGCGATCTCGCCGGGGACGGCTATGGAGAGGGCGCCCCGGGCCTTCAGCGTCGCGTTGCCGCCGTACATGTCCTGAACAACGCATGGTCGGGATTCTAGTGTTCATTCTAAGATCCGCTCGTTTTCGGAACAACAAAAGTAGGAAACGATCGTTCCTCTGCTCATGGCTTAAAACAGAAGCTAGTCACAGTAGTGTCACACAAACTCACATTACCCTCAATTGGTCCAAGAACAATATATCGCCATGTTATAAAAGAGTTCTTTTTTTTTTGGCAAGTTCTGTTCTTTAAAACTAGAAGTGATCTGATGATATCTGATAGGCTGGATCAGTGAGTTTTTTCTATGTCAGTTAAAAAGACCTATCATGGACACATGTGCGCCGTGCGCGTGGACTGATAAAAGGTAGCTGATCTTGTGCACGATTGTTCGAGCCGTAAGCATCAACCCTAGCTTGGATTCCTTTTGGCTTTCCCAACTTTCCTTGTGCGCGCACCGGCCCAGACGCCACGGCGCAGCGGGCACTGTCAGTGTGGGGGACACCGGCAAGTGGACGAAGCAAGAAAGCTGATGGCGCCAACCAAGGCCCCAAGGATAAATTCGCAGCCACATGGTCCTTCCCATCACTCCAAGACACATCCCCACAGACGCAACGACACCGTCAAGACTGCCAGGAGGAAGACACTGCCTATCACCAACGGCACCCATACTGCCATACCCTTTGCAAGTTACTACAAATCCTGCTTGGTTTTTCACTGGAAGATCGACAAGATCCCGAAGCAACAACCACCATATGAATCAACTACCAGCTACTGGCTTTGTTTGTATCTGGCATGCATGATTTATGATTAGTTTACACTCCATCCGCTTGTCAAATTCCTTCACAAGCTCACAACAATGTTTCATGGGGTCGTCTCGATCGCACTGTGCCTCGAGACCTAGTCAACCCGAGCTATTACCAA